>CAMGYJ010000005.1:23814458-26250120 GCA_946122785.1 Linum tenue | reverse complement strand
TTTTGCTGAATGGAAGTATGAGTGGAACCGGGTGAAAGGAAGCCCGATTCAACCTTCAACCAATCCTCAGAGTCACCATCTTCAACCTTCTTCCTTCTGCAGAGTGCACCAAACTTCAATTCTCCACTCTGCAATCCTGCATTCTGCTTCAACACAATTTGATATCTAGAGCTAGATTGAGTGACAGTTGCCAGAAGTAGGCTCTCGCACTCTGACGTTAACGAACTCACTGTTGGTGCAGAGTTTGCTACTCTCGCCGGTCTCAACTTGCAGGCTGCAGCCCAGAGGTGGGCGCAGATTGTTTTTTCTGTCTGCAGTCAGCCTAGCAAGCAAGAAATGGGCCGGGCTTCTGTGGGCTCCGGGGGCCAATATGGGCCAACCGCATATAGCCCACAGTACGTTGATTCCTTTCTGTTTCTGGGGTTTAGCCATTGGGTGAGCCTTTGCCAACGAAGAGAGACAGAGACGAGAGAAGAAAGCTGGGGTCCGTCGCCGTCGTCGTCAGGCTCAGGCTTAGGCTCCACCATATATGCCAGAACCAGACCCAACGTTCGAAAAAGTTTGGATCCCTTTTTACTGCTGCATCTTTGAGAGTCGAGGATGGCGACAAGACGAGAGACATCAGGCCACCTGGGGCCCATTACCATTAGCAATTTCGGGACCAGCAACAAACCCAGAGAGGAACAGGGAGGAGAAGAGAGATAATTAACGGTAACGTACTAATTAACAGAAGGATAAAACAAGGTTAAAATCCATGCCCTAGACCATAAATCGTGATATTATTGTTGTCTGTTGAAGAAGAGGAACCAGCGTGCAGAAAGGTGTCAGTCTCAGCTTTCTGTTAATGGCTGCCAATCAGTACCCTGATAATTAGAACTAATCCCACCACAGGATAACCTTGTTTTTGTTTCGCATAATTATTTAATGCATGCGGCATGCCACTTATATATTGTAGCACACCCTCTTCTTGTTTAGAATTTGTCTAACCTGTTGATCTAAATTATTTTTTTAGAGTTGGGCTAGCTACCAGTGGTAATATTGGGAATATGAGCATATATCACACATTCACAATCAAGAACCAGTTGATCCCAATTATTCGAGTCGTTGAAAAAAGTTCAATCGTGGATCATATACCACACACTAACATTCTCACCATAGAATTTGAAATTTGGATCAACAATGAGAGACATTTTTTTTAGTTGACAGTCCTTGGTAATAAATTTGGATGGATACAGGCGATGAAAAATATTACATGCGATGTTAATTTTGGCTAAGCAAGATGTCGATTACTAGTAATTTATTTTATTGCTAGTTATTAGAAGATTATGTTATTTATTAAATGTGATGAGAACAATTACCCCATCATAGCCTCCCTTCACTCATTCATTTCCCCTTGATTATACTATGAACACATTAAGATAATATTCAATGAACCATATTCAGTATGGTTGTATTTTTATTGATTTCAACATTTATTAGGTCCATTTAATGTCATAATTTAAAATTTGTATGTAAAACATAAGGTATAATAATGTTAGAAGTATGGGGAGGGTATTACTCGCCAACACTCGAACATTATGGGATTGGGAATGAGATTGAAAAACCTTTCACACATAGGTATGACTTATGAGAAGAGTATGAGTTTTGATATTTGAAAATAAGGATGATAATGGTTTCAGAAGACTCGCCCATTCTCATCCATAATGATATGATAAAGGATTAGCCTAAAATCAGCAAATATATTCATCGTAAAAGTAAAGTCTGTCACAATGAGGAGAGTACTCTCTCGAACAAAGAAAGAAGAATAAGATGAGAGTTAGAATTAGTAGACAACAATGTAGTGTGGGAAACACACGAGATAGAGAAAGAGAATTCTCTCAAACCCACAATACAATTATATATGGGGCTAATAACAAGGAGAGTATCCAAGTAGAGTCAGATAAAGCCAAATAAATAATACGGAGAGCCCCCTACACAACAAACACAAAATAACGACTACCAACCTTTACATACCAACACTAATATCCAGCCAAATAATTTGCAAGGGCATCTTTCTTCACCCAAAAAATATAATAATAATAATAATAATAACCTTCCTCCCAAAATTAAAAAGAAATACGACCGTTGGAAGGGCCAGGAATGTGACAATAACTCAGGTTTGGTTTTTAATATATAAATAAACGACCGCAACTTCGTATACTTCTTACACCATCTCCTAATAATTCCCCCTCCCATGCTGCCTGCCTGACTCAGTCGCTCAGTGACGACTGATTATCTGCAGGATATATATTATATTCTCCTACATAATAAGCTGCCTCTAATTCATCAATGGCTTCCCTAATTATCTACCACTCTACTACTAATTATACTTATCGTTTGATTTTCTGCTGTGCTTTGCTTTATTCATTCTTGTTGCATGATTCAGTAGTACTGACTTCTGCTGCTTCTTCTTCTTATCCTCCTTCTCCTTCTCCCGCAGCTGCCCCCAACTCCTCGGAGTACCGCCGCGGCCACCACGGCTGGGTCGGGCCGGTCGGCCGCCGGGTCATCACGGTGGACATCGCCGGGTCGGGCCAGTTCCGGTGCGTCCAGGCAGCCATCGACTCCGTCCCGGAGAACAACAACGAGAACGTCATCATCCTCCTCTCCCCCGGAGTCTACATGTACAATTACTTAAATCACTACTTACAAAGTAACGGAATATAAACATGCTTATTGTGTAATAGTAATGATAATTAATTAATTAATAATATTATTTAAATGTACAGAGAGAAGGTGGTGGTGCCGGCGACGAAGCCGTACATAACGCTGGAAGGAGCGGCGGGAAGAGGGGCGACGGTGATCGAGTGGCACGACCGAGCAAGCGACCCGGCACCCAACGGCGAGCAGCTCAGGACTTACCGCACCGCCTCGGTTACCGTGTTGGCCAACTACTTCACCGCAAGGAACATCAGCTTCAAGGTACGTAAAATATACTTCATTTGTCAGTTGACAGTTGTCACATTATTTATTAACAATCACACTAGCTATGGTCTCTCTCTCTATATACATATAGATATGTAACCTAATCCTAATTAATAGCGTATGTGTTTAATTTTGGGTTTGTACAAAAAAAGAACACGGCGCCGGCGGCGCCTCGGCCGGGGCTGCAAGGGTGGCAGGCGGTGGCGATTCGGGTGTCGGGGGACAAGGCGTACTTCGTGGGGTGCGGGTTCTACGGGGCGCAGGACACGCTGTGCGACGACGCCGGCAGGCATTACTTCAAAGACTGCTACATCGAGGGATCCATCGACTTCATCTTCGGCAACGGAAGGTCCATGTACAAAGTAAGCTAATTAACTCACTGTCCATACGTACATGCGTTATTCGAACCGGGAAAGAGAAACAAAGAAAGAAAACGAGTGGTGCACATTACCAGCCCGTGACCTAATAAATATATATGCATGGCGCTGCTGCTTTAATTTTCTGTCCCTTAGCTTTTTTTCTCTAGCATCAGCAGCAGCTTGTCTTGTTCACATCAAGGAAGAAAAATCTATATATGGCCCGCTCCCGCTCCCACTACCTGCTACTTTGTTCGTTTTACTACTACTCAGTCAGACAGTCACTGCTTATTAATTACGGGGTTAGGGCTAAGCAGTATCGATCTGTTTATTAATTAGGTTCTTGGCTCGTGTATCCAATGATTTATATAGTTGGTCGATGCATGTCGTCATATGGTTATTTACAAAATTAAAATCGTTGGATGTAAATAGGCAAACTGTCATATGTTTACGGTGAGTCTCAGAAATCACAATTACGCTGATTATGTTCGTATATGTGTTTAGTCAAAGACCGCTTTAATTCATGAGTAAACGGAAATTAGAACCAAAATCTCATGTACATTTGGTAACATATTATTGTTCTATTTATATAGTAAAATGTGCTATCTTTTTATGAATTGTTTATATAGTATAAATAAAGGTAATTTAAAGTGTATTAGAAAAAAAATGGGTGCGACTTTTGCTTCCTTGAAATTTTGTTCCCTAAGCTAGGACCTAGGGTATGTCTCCTTTTTTACTCATTGCAATTGCAAGCTCTAGTTTCATACAAGAAAACAAAGGTGGCTTCAGATAATCAGCCGACGAATCACCAATCTCCTCACTTTATTGACTTGTTATACTTCAGGTGTTTAAATCCAAAAAACAAAAAAACAAAAAAAATCTTAAGCCCACTTGTATGATTTTTTTTTTTTTTACTTTATTGATATTGAGTTGTTTAGTTTGGGTAAATTACACAAATAATTGAGCTGTTTTGCTTTGTATATTATTAAAATGCAATTTATACCAATATTTTTTATACAAATTCTTATATAGTACTAGATTCAGTCCCAGACCCGGTCCGTTGGAACAATAAAGTTGTAAATAAGTGAGAATCTCAATTATTTGAATAATTTAACTACTCTAATTATGTTATACATTGTTTTTTAATTTTTTAATTAAAAATCAATATTTCTAGTATTTTTAATTTAAATTATAGGGTAATGTCTGTTTTTTTTTTCAAACATTTTTCAGATGCTTTAATATTACCCAAACCTATTAAAATGCTATTAATTAGCCAAATCTTTCGTAATTCATCAAAATATTAGCCATTTTTAAGTTATCGTTAATAATTTTATAACTCGTTTTTTAGTTAAAATACTAAAGTTTTAAAATGTTGATCTTCATGTGTCTCTTCCAAGTCAGTATCATTTTGCCAAGTCAATATTACTAATAAAATTGCTAACTTGAAGTTAACATTTGGCTAATTCTTATTATTTTGATAGGTTTGGATAATATAAAAGAATCTGAAAAATATTTGGATAAAAAATAGACATTACCCTAAATTATATGTCCACATGGATCGATCTATCCCAATCATTGTCTTAACAAAAAATTATCTAACCGAATTTATACCAACAAACATATATGAATATCGACATACTCGCCCAAACTTTCAATTGCTATTTCTAATGGCGGAGGGATTATGCAAGTTGAATTAGGAATTGAGCAGCTAAAGTTAAGCCATGGGCTTGAATAACATTTGAAGCTCAAATTAATTTGCCTTTTAGCTAAACTGCGGAGTAAGTAAAAGACCATGTCGTCCTTCCGACCTGTGCGCACAGGGCAGGAAATATGAATAGGGTGATTATTCTAGGAGAACGTCTTTATATTATTGGTAGGATAAACTGAAATTTCAGTTATAGTATCAATTCAATCTCTATCCTAAACAATCCTTACTTATAACTATAAGCATTGTAAATTTCCTCCAGAATGGTTGGTTGATTATGATTTATGCGGGGATGCAGGACTGCGAGCTGCACTCGATAGCCACAAGATTCGGGTCCATCGCGGCCCAAGATAGAAGACACCCTGACGAGAAGTCGGGCTTTGCATTCTTGAACTGCAGAGTGACTGGGACAGGCCCGCTCTACGTGGGCCGAGCCATGGGCCAGTACTCCAGGATCGTCTACTCCTATACCTACTTCGATGACGTGGTTGCACACGGTGGCTGGGATGACTGGGACCACGTCAGCAACAAAAACAAGTAAGCAAGCAAAAATATGCATTTCCATTCTTAGCTAGACTATGGCAAAGCCACCGCACAACAATGATTAATCTGTTTGGTTGATTGACTAAACAGGACGGCGTACTTTGGAGTGTACAAATGTTGGGGGCCTGGAGCTGAGAAAGTGAGAGGTGTATCATGGGCCAGAGAGCTAGATTATGATTCTGCACACAAGTTTCTAGCCAAGAGCTTTGTTAATGGCAGGCACTGGCTTCCAGCTGATGCTTTACTTGCTTAGAATCAGTTGTGATTCATTCTTCCTTCCTTCCTGTTTATCTGTAATGCGCGATTCATTCATTCTTTCATTCGTTCGAAGTCCAAAGACCAGTAATCCAGTATCTAGAGGAACATACATAAGAGAAGTTTGTGTTATACAGAGTTTTTGTGGTTTTCTTGCTTTACATGGCTTTCTTGTGATTGTTGATACAGTCATACAGAGAACTGGAGATTGCGTTTGTGGTAACTGACAACCGACAATCAATCATGTTCCTTCGTGTGTTTTCGTAATATATGGTGGAATGCCAGACCAGACTACCTTCTTCATGTAGATGAATGTTTCACTCAAAAGTAGCTACAGGAATAAAGAGTAGAACATGAAGCGAAGATGATTTGATCATAGGCTTTCTTTCAATAAGCAAAGGTATCTCTGTCTGTCTTCCTTCACATTATGCTACAGTTTTGCTGGGACTCGATCATCTCCGGTGTTCTGCAAATTCAAAAGAAGGCAAAGGAGAAGGGCATTTCTTAATACGCATGTCATGACAGTTGCAAAATGAATAACTTATAAGAATTAGATGAGAAGTTTAAGCACTTACATCTGACCGAGGCTAGCCAAATCAAGATCAGGAGCGAGTTCCCGGACGATTTCATCAGGTGGCTGCCCACACTCTTGCATCTTTTGCATGAGATCGGTAATCTTGGTGTAGTTGTTGGGGTCGTTCTCGTAAACCTGGTTCAGAACTTTTATGAGTTCGTACTGTTGGGAATAACGTTCGTATTCTGTCCTGCTCAAACTAGATTCATGGTCCTTCAACCATATTGGATATCTCCCTTCGATTTCCTTCATGGGTTCATGAAGAATCTCCTTTGACAGCAGCTGCTGCATCATGGACTCCACCAGAGATTCCATGTCCTGATCACGGGAGGAGGAGAAAAGATAAACATAATAATATAATGAAGGTAGAACATTACCGCAAAGAGGCAAGAGCTCAAGACATCCGAATAGATAGAAGCAGTATCACTTAAGTTTAGAACGGAAATGTTTCCACAAAAGTGTAAAATCTGGCACTTCTGCTCCCAAATCTCTTTTATCTGAAGAAATTATTCCCCTTCCAAATTTCATATAGCCTTTCCAGCTAAAGAAGACATGCATCTCAGTTTCTTAAATCACAAGAAAACCCTACAGGGTATCAGAATTGCAAACTGACTAGATTCCAATCTTAAGTTGAGATATATTGGAATTAAACTGACGGCTGTGTGAAGTTAAGCTGTGACGATAATTCACAACCGAGGGTGCAGAGTTTGC
This sequence comes from Linum tenue, assembly GCA_946122785.1. NCBI lineage: Eukaryota > Viridiplantae > Streptophyta > Magnoliopsida > Malpighiales > Linaceae > Linum > Linum tenue. The sequence continues at coordinate 26,243,012 of CAMGYJ010000005.1, read as the reverse complement.
AAATGAAGCAAACAGGAAGAAGCCAGGATTAGTCACAAATACATGGTAAAACTCTGGACAATGATAATATGACACCATCCATTGATGATTTCATAAAAGGAGGAAAGTTGGATAGAAAGGAACATCAGGATCTAGGATAACAATGAGATCAAAATGATAGTCTTAACTCTTAACTGCTAAATTGCCTTCCCCGTACGTCTGTCCTCCATAACAATAATTCACAACCTAGTTCCTAGCCCAAGCACACATCCATCAATTTCACCAGACATCATATAGCCTCCAACTTTTAACTACACAGGCTATTGACAAAGAAAGCAAACCTCTTTTCCATCCTTACTTGGCCAAGAGACTTATCGAAGTGAAGATACATTTTATGAGCAGTTTAAGAGTCAAATCTCTCACTCAGTCTGGACTGTCAAGAAGATTCCAACTATTTGCTCATACCAATAGCAAAAAAACATTTCCTACTTACCTAGGAGACCCTCCTTGGCAGTAGCCAGTGCTTCAGCGTGATCGACCACAAACAAACCAAAAACTGAACTCTAACAAGTCAATCACAACAAGTCAATGGCCTTCATTTCCAAATAACGGTCTATACATGAGAACCAAGATCACATCATGAAGCACGATCAGAGAGGAAAAAGGTTGAAACTTTACCTGGGTTGAGGCGAGCTCCTCGAACTGCTTAACCCAAGCCTCCATTGCAACATCCTTGTCATCACCCTTTGAATCACTAGTCACAGACTCCATTCCTTTCACAGCCTCCTTCGTCTGCTCCCTAAGCTTATCAAGCGCCTCCGCCACATGACCAGTAGAAGAATCTCCTGCTGTCGCAGCCGCCATTTGCTTCCCTTTCTTCTTGCTCTTCTTCAAGCCGGGCAATCCCATCCCCAAACCCTGAATCCCAGCTGGCAAATCACCAAACCCCTCAACCTTCATCCTCTCTTCATCGCCGCCAGCGCTTCTGCATTACCAATCACAGCTTTTTTTCTAAGATAACATGCCGAAAATTTTACTAAAGGAGCAGCACAAATGGAAGCCATCAATCAAGGAAGAATCGGAACCGCTGCTGTGAGGCTGGAGCCGCAAAATTGAGACTCTGGAAATCATCGAGAGCACCTACAGGGAAGCAGAAACAAAAAAGGTCGGAACTTGAGTCGAGAAATCGCACAAAAACGAAGAAGGGCAGGTGGGTATTACTATCGAGCAGCTGGTCTAAGTCGTCGTGATTGTGGGTATCCGCCATTTTCACAGCCGTCTGCTATTCCGACGGGGAGGGAGAGACAGAGAGAGGAGAGAGGCAGAGAGGAAGGTATATAATGGGAATAGGGGAAGTATGAAAATTCGTTGCCTTGTGGCGAAGCACTCAAAGGGGGAGAATTCCAGGAGGAGGAGAAGTATTGGGCGAGCGATGTAGACGATGGACTGATTTTAATTCCGAGCTTGTAAATTTTGTTTAAACGCTTTGTATATTCGTTTCTCACTGAAACGAGAGGGGGACAAGAAATTTAACAATTCTTTCTGCTACTACGTCCATTGTTTGTTTCGCCTACGTATGTCTGTCTGTTTTCTTGTTCTATTTGACCAATTCCCTACGAATTTATACAAATATATTTATACTGATACAAACAAATATTACTATCCACAATGTTTGGAGTTTCAAATTTGAAATTTCCATGCTAGTGTGAATCGAGATATCCTAGATTAACATGTTCTCGTTGTAATGTACATATGAGGAGTACCCAATGGCATTAAGGAAGTAAGGAGTTATTTGGATGATGAAGTTATGAAATGAGACGGTCTTAAAAATTACTGTCTTGCAATCGATGCATTATTTCGCAATATATGTATCGTGTCAATTCAAATTGATACAAGTTAAGTAAGACAATTTAAATTTTCTCGACTCAATTGTCACATCTCATTTTGCGTTACTAGAGACTATCTGACTTAATTACTTCATTATAAAACAAATGAATTAAATTTCTTCATCCGATTTCATAATTGGTTTAGTGAGTAAGAAATAGAAGAGTTCACGTTGAACAAGATAAAATGAACCTACTTATTTGTTTTTTTTTTATGAGGGTGATTAAAATTAAAAACCAAAAAACAAAACCAGTTCAACAAGCACCAGGCTTCCCCTTGAAGGAAGGGACAGCCCAGAGAACAGCAAGAAAGCAAAAACAAAAAAAAGAAGCTACTTATTTGTGGCTTGTAAAGAATTTCTCTTGATTTTTAAAAAGGATCTCAAGTGCATTAAGAGATTTGGGATATCTTCATTTTCAATTGAACATTTATCAAGAAATTTTAATATGTATTTTTTAGAGTTATCCAAAAGGAAAAGCAGTATTATTACGAAAATATTCAAGGTCTTCTTTTCACGTGTGCATAGTTCTATTTCTCACTTTGTAGTATAATAGCGGTCAATTTCTTAACACTTGAATCTCTTGAAGGATTGCCCCATAGCATTCGACAAATCCTCCTCAATGATCATCCGAATAAGTATACATGAATCACCACAAAACAAAACATTAAAATAGTAATGAGTCAAACACCAACAAAGGAAATCTCGGAGAGCCAAAACTCGCTGAAAAGAGGATCAAAGGACTCTTGATAAAAGCGGTCCAATGTAAACGAAACTTCACTTCCTACGTCGAAACTCACTAAACCAACTCCACCACCCACCAATGCTTTATTAGCACCATCAAAATATATTAAGATTGGATTACTAGTAGGAATAGTAGGAGGGACGTGTCGGTATGTATATAAGATCCATAAAAAAGTCTATGATTCCATTTGTTAAACACATGATATTCGTATCGGTGCAAACTTCAAATCCTTATGAGTGACTTTTATTTAAGGGGATGTGGCTATCAGTATGTGATATAAGATCAATTATTGAATCTCTCCGAAAACTCTAATCATCGGGACCAACTGAACCAACTGAACGGTGGTGCACTTGTGCTTGAGCTAGTCCCCATTCTCCCACCTGCCGAACTGAAGTACATGCAAATCATTTATACGTTGTTGTGCATCTAGCTTTCCAAATCTATCGGTATAGAAAACCTAGATTAGCCGCAACAAGCTTTGAAAGAAATCAATCACAGAAAAGGGCGTGCCAACCGATAGCCACATGCAAATGTTGCATTTGGACAGAAAAGGTGGAACACGATATGATTACCTCTAATTTCTATAGACAAGTGTGTAATGAAATGATAACGTTGATGCTCCTACTTGTTCAATGTTCATTCCAATTGTGGTAGGTCAGCCGTAGGGGGAATAATTTATAATTCATTTTATTAATTCCACGAAGAAATAGTTTGTAAATTTAGGAAGTTATACGTATATGTTTACATTATTAGATGTAATTTAATCTATTTTGACAAATAAGAATTATCGATTTTTTTTAAATTAAATGAATCTTATAATTAGGGAATAAAATTAGTTTATTAGAAGTTAGGGTATACTATAGAGTGATTTGATTCCAACCTTTTAGTGGAAATTTTGTTAACCATGAAAGTTTACGGATTAATTTGTTAGTGACATTAAAGTTTAGTGACTACTTATACACTTGACACCTTGAATCAATAATAACCTTTTGCACAAAGAATTATCCTTCATGTGACTAATCATTATGATACAAGCAATCAAGGGCATACCCAAGGCTGCTTAGGGGTGTATCGGAAAACCCCTAAAATTTGGAGGGGAATAAACGAATTTCCGATAATAGTTCAACTGTAGAAAAAATGGAGGAAAAATAGATGGTAATCATTGTGATTTAAACATGTGAGACTATAATTATTAGGCAAACTTGTTTTGCTTTGAAATACAATTCATTTGTTGTTATAATTTTAACATAAATATAATTATAAGCCTCTATAAGCTACCCTTATCCCCGAGTTTTACAAAACCTAAAAGTCAAATCCAATTCGGCTATGGGCTACCGCCTTAACCCCACCATACTCTAAAGAGCTCGATAACCTTTCTCACTATTTTGTTCTACTAGACTTTTAGAATTATTATCATTGAGTTAAGAATGATGACTTATTCCGTGGATTATAAGGAATGGTGAATGAACTCAGTTGATGGTGGAGACAAAGGTGAATCTATGATATTATGGGTCTATTTGCTCCTCAAAGTTTTATTGATTTTACTAGTTGCAACGACAAGTGTTGATATAACTTTTTCGACTTTGGATTACATTAAGAACATGTTTCGAAATTGCATGGTCCATGAAATCGTACCGTATTGGCGGTTCAACTACAAAATACCAATATTGGAGGCTAAATCGGTAGACGCTATTTACCGATACTAACGGTTGAACTACGATTATACCACGATTTTGCCATAAAATACCCATAACACTGATTTTTCCAGTACAGTCTCTGGTACGGTTTCATGGATCATACGATATTTAATAAGTGATCAGTTTGTGAATAATTGTCTAGTATGATATATTTAAAAAATATTCGTTGAGTAATTTAGACAGTGAGTTTATTTTTTTTAAATTTTATTATTATTATTTAAATTTAATGTTTTGAAAGGGACACAACTATATAAAATACCTGGATCCATCACTCCAAACAAAGTAAACATGTACAATGAAATAAGATTATGCACATGAATCTAATGAGTGTGAGGGAATTGACATAAAACATGCCATGTCATCTACTCATTAGTTTTTATATTGTAAATAAATAAAAGCATTGTCATGTAAACTAAAGTGTATATGGTTCAATTACATCAGAACAACAATTAACATACTAGTAAGTTGATTAATCACGGTAGGATGTTAATGAGCCGAGTCAAGTTGAGTTTTGTCTTGTTCATGTTCGGCTCGTTTATAAACGAGCCGAGCTTGAGCCCGACTCGTTTATAAACGAGCCGAACACGAGCCAACTCATTTATTAAATTTTGACACATCATTAAGATCGAAAGTTCGGCTCGTGCTCAACTCTAAGATAATTTATAATATAAACACCCTAATATTTATATGTCATATGTGATACAAGTGATTACCTAATGTTATGTCATATATGAGGCGTATTTGCTTACATATACTCAATGTATTAAACACCATATGAGGTGATATATACAATTTAATAATTATATGCATCATTAACAAACCAACTCATAAAATATAGATTGATTTTCTCATAAGCTGTAATCGAGTTGGCTCTCTAGTCACAATGTTGGGACATCTCATAAGCTCAAAACGAGACAACTCATGAGTTGTATTAAACGAGCCACCTTCACGAGCGGAACAAGGTAGAGCTCAAGCTCAACTCGTTTATTAACGAGCCGAGCTTTTTTTTAATCTAACGAGAACGAGCCGAGCTTTTTTTTAATCTAACGAGTTTTTATCAAGTTCGAAACCGAGCCGCTCACGAATAGCTCGGCTCATTAACAACCCTACTCGTTTGTATCGCTTTACTACGCTAGTGTAATCATGTACACTTCAGTTTGGATCACAATTCTCTTCTTTGTTAACAACATAGCAAAAATAATGAGCAGAAGACATGGTATTAGTCTTCTGTCAAAAGTGTACAATTACGTGACCATTATGTAAATTAACCATGGAATCTAAACGAAAGATAATAAATAACCGACACAAAAGGATTCCGACTCCGACTCGGGTGGGTTTAGTGGTTGACCCACCCATTGCCCGAGTAGAAGCCGGACGTTCTCTTCCGTCACATATATAGGGCACGACAACTGTGAACTGCCCCCGCCGTTTCGAACCTTTCTCCCCGCCCCCGGTTCCTGCCAAACCCACACCGCTAGGGTTCCGTCTGGTATTCGCCGTGCCTGCAATTACCTCGTAGCTTTTTTTTCTTCTTCTTCTGGATTTCGCGCTCGCTGGATTTTGTTTCTGGTGCGACGCACCAATTAGGGTTCCGGACGGGCGTGAACGCGGGATTTGAATGGGTACGGAGAGGAAGAGGAAGGTGAGCTTGTTTGATGTGGTGGACGAGTCGTCGGTCTCTGCTAAGCTCGCAAAGTCAGCGGCCAACGGTGGAGCAGCTGTTGGTACAGCCACCATGTTCTCGAACGGGATCACCCAGAGCGGCAGCAGCTCCGTCAATCGGTGGAATGGAAAGCTGTATTCGCAGAGGTATTACGACATACTCGAGAAGAGGAAGACTCTCCCAGTTTGGCAGCAGAAGGAGGAGTTTTTGGATGTCTTGAAGAAGAACCAGGTTATCATCCTTGTTGGTGAGACTGGGAGTGGCAAAACTACCCAGGTACTTGTGTCTTTTTCATTACTCCTTGTTCTTAATTCCTCGTGAATTGTTTTTGGTTTCGTGAATGTAAAAGTGGGATTTAGTGAAGCTTTGATCTTGATGGGTTTCTAATTAGTTACGTAGCATAAACTGACTTTGAGCATAGGTTTGGATTAACTAGATTTCCGAGTGTTTGTATGAGGTGGAATGCTATAGTTAATGAGAATTGCTTGTTTTCAGATTCCGCAATTCGTTCTGGAAGCTGCTGAGTCGGACACTTCGGATAAGAGGCGCAAGATGCTGGTTGCTTGCACTCAGCCTCGTCGAGTGGCTGCAATGTCTGTATCACAACGTGTTGCTGAAGAGATGGATGTCATCATCGGTGAAGAAGTTGGTTATAGCATCCGTTTCGAAGACAAGAGCAGTCATAAGACAGTTTTGAAGTAAGTGGCTTTTGTTTTCTGTCTTCAACTTAATCTTTGTATACCCTGTACCTTGTGTTAACACAAACCGCTGTTCTAATCTTTGTTCAGGTATTTAACCGATGGTATGCTCTTAAGAGAAGCCATGACGGATCCCCTGTTGGAAAGGTACAAAGTAATAATCCTTGATGAAGCCCATGAGAGAACTTTAGCAACAGACGTGCTCTTTGGCCTTCTCAAAGAGGTGTTGAGAAACCGTCAGGATCTTAAGTTGGTGGTCATGAGTGCAACTCTCGAAGCTGAAAAGTTTCAGGGTTATTTTAGTGGGGCACCTCTAATGAAAGTCCCTGGTAGGCTACACCCTGTGGAGATATTCTACACACAGGAGCCGGAAAGAGACTACCTTGAAGCAGCAATTAGAACGGTTGTCCAGATACACACATGTGAAGGGCCTGGAGATATACTAGTGTTCTTAACAGGTGAGGAAGAGATCGAAGATGCTTGTCGCAAAATTTCTAAAGAGATTGGTAATTTAGGAGACCAGGTGGGTCCTGTGAAAACCGTGCCTTTGTACTCAACTCTTCCTCCAGCCATGCAGCAGAAGATATTCGAGCCTGCTCCACCTCCTTTAAAAGAGGACGGTCCACCCGGGAGGAAAATCGTGGTTTCTACAAACATTGCTGAAACTTCTCTTACTATAGACGGGATTGTTTATGTGATTGATCCCGGTTTTGCCAAGCAAAAAGTTTACAACCCACGTGTTCGAGTTGAGTCCCTTTTGGTGTCTCCTATTTCCAAGGCTAGTGCTCATCAGAGAGCAGGTCGAGCTGGTAGGACGGCGCCGGGCAAATGCTTCAGGCTTTATACTGAGAGGAGCTTCAATCAGGATCTTCAGCCGCAGACTTATCCTGAGATATTAAGGTCGAACTTAGGGAATATTGTTCTGACATTGAAGAAGCTGGGAATCGATGATCTAGTCCATTTTGATTTCATGGACCCACCTGCACCAGAGACGTTGATGAGGGCTTTGGAGATGTTGAACTATTTGGGAGCGCTGGATGATGAGGGTAACCTGACAAAGCTTGGGGAGATTATGAGCGAGTTTCCGCTCGATCCTCAGATGGGGAAGATGCTGGTGGTTAGTCCAGAGTTTAATTGCTCAAATGAGATCCTCTCTCTTTGTGCTATGCTGTCAGGTATATCCCTTGATTTCTCATTTTGTGTTATATAGATTTTTTTATTGTGCTTAGCGTCGTCTGAATTCTGGTAGCACATGGTTGGGTTTGAAGATCCATTCCATATGGGCTTATGCACAGTTTCACTGTGACTTTAGGGTGGAAGTTTGGTTTGGTATCGGTATTACCCACAGAATAGGAATTTGTGAATATAAAATTACACTCCATTTGCAGTATTATTCTAGTTTGATGTTACCCAACTGCTTACCCAAAGTTCTCGGATGATTTATGGAAAAGATCAAAATTTTGAGAAATAATGCTTTTAAAAAATGAAGCTCTCTCTCCTATGGCTTTTACGCCTAATTATTAAATAATAAAGTGAAAGAATCCTGTATTTTTCAATAGTACTGAATTACCGAAATGCCAAATGAATAAAACCTATATATGATTCCACCATATGGCTTATATTGGGTATTCCATACCAATCCCGAACTTCCATCCTAACTGAGTCGGCTACCCTTCAGGCTCATCAACTTCATGCCTGTGTAGTACCACAAGCATGTAGGTGAAGACGATGTGTGCTCAATTAGGTTGTGTCATCAGCAACTCTTGTATTGCTCCCATGCCACCTCTTGTTGGCATGCACCATATAGGATTTTAAGTGCTGATGCAGATAGTTTGCAGTTTTCTCTCAGTATTATATCATCATGAAGCAAATGTTGTCGCGTCTTCTTCGCCTGTAATGCGTCTGCTGACCAACCGTGGGCCTCTTCTGTGATAACCCAAAAATTCTTTCTTTAGTACCCAATTGCTTTGTCCGCCCTAGGGAGGCACAAAAGGCTGCTGATGAAGCCAAAGCTATGTTCGCCCACATTGATGGTGATCACCTCACTCTGTTGAATGTCTACCATGCATTCAAGCAAAACAGTGAGTCCTCTGATTTCCTTGTTTCCTCTCCGTTCTACTACTTACACATGTTCTCTTTATTAATCACCACATGTCCACATCCTTCTGTTTTTTTTTTTTTCCTTTTCTCGAATGTTGCAGATGAGGATCCATCATGGTGCTATGATAATTTCATCAATTATAGAGCGCTGAAATCTGCTGACAATGTGAGGCAGCAGCTTGTGCGGAGCATGTCAAGGTATAACCTCAAGATGTGCAGCACCGATTTCAACAGCAGGGATTACTATGTCAACATAAGGAAGGCGATACTGGCAGGGTATTTTATGCAGGTTGCTCATCTGGAACGTACTGGGCACTACTTAACTGTCAAGGACAACCAAGTATGTTAGCTGCTTTCAATCTTTGTCTGCTTGAGATTGTGTTTCTGCATACCAAAGTATTCAAAACGGTTTTTGTTTTCTTCTTTTGGCAGGTCGTGCACTTACATCCATCGAATTGTCTGGATCACAAGCCAGAATGGGTCGTGTACAATGAATATGTGTTGACTAGCAGGAACTTCATTCGGACAGTGATAGACATTCGTGGTGAATGGTGTGTGTTCGCTCCCTCCTTTTGTTACTATGCGTTGAGTTGTATGCACTTGTGGTTTTGCAGACTAGTTGATTGATGGTTGGATCTCGAATTTTGTTGTGTGCTTAACAGGCTTGTAGACATAGCTCCTCACTATTATGATCTGGATAACTTCCCCAAGTGCGAGGCGAAGCAGGTTCTCGAGAAGCTGTACAAGAAGAGGGAGAGGGAGAAGGAGGAGAGCAGGAACAGAAGATAGATATAAGATAATAATGTCTGTTTGCAACCGATATTTGTGCTAGTCAGAAGAACGAAAATCAGAGAAATGGCAGTACGACCACGGAAAAGGCTCTTGGACCATTTGAGTTTTGATTGGTATGAATCGTCGTCGATGAATGCAAATGATTATGCTACTTGTTTTTTGGTAGGTTGTTCTCAAACGAAACAGTAGTACTCTTATTTCCTTGTCAAAAAAGAAATGAAGGATTGTTCATTTGTTCCTCCAAAGTACAGATAATTATTATTGTGATATAGATTTGTTTTATAGTTGGGTACTATTGTATTGAATGAATTTGAATCTGGAATCTTCAAATTAAATATTACTGGCAATATCACTAGATCAATCATACGAGTTTGAAGAGTAAGTTTACAGAAAAGTGCTAGGATCTAATTAATCAAACAATCTGGGTTTCCAAATGCAAGAAGGCAAAACTTCTTGCCCATTCCAACTCATGTTGCCTTTTACCCGGCTGTTTGACGCTCTGCTTTGTTTTCTGCAGTGTGAGGAAATCAAATTCAAAGTTACCGTTGTACTTTATTCGTAAATCAGAAAATTAAAAGATATAAACGTACTCGAACCAAAAAAAGGAAGAAAAAAAAAAAATTTCATGCAACACTTTCGGATTCTCCCTAAACACAACGGCTACTTTCTCGCGCTGGTGATTCCCGCAGGCTAGTTAACGAACAAGCCACCGATTCCTCTCACCGAATCGATTGAAGAATGGGAGAAGACCACAGCAGCGCCGTCGAAGCTCCGCCGCCTCAACGGAGACCGAGAGTGAGGGAGGTCAACTCTAGGTTCATGACTCCCGCGCCGACCTCCTCCACTTCCTTCTCCCCTCTCCCGCAGCAGCAGCACCAGAGATCCACATCCGTACACCAGCAACGCCGCCGTCTCGAATTGGATAAGGATTCCTCCGCTGGCAACTCCGCTTCTCCAACAGTCGCCGCCGCCGCCGTCAAACTTTTCAAGGAAAACGCAAACGGCGAGAGGCAGGATCCGCGATCTCACCACCACCGCCCCGACACTCCCATGGCAACCGCTCCTCCCCCCACATCGAGACGCTTGCCGCATCATCGTCCCTGCAACGCCGTTACTCACTCAGCTGCCGCCAAATTGCTTCAGTCCTCCACCGGCATGTCATCGTCGTTGTCGGTCAATCTCTCAGCCAATCCCAATTCCGGCCCAACCGAGTCTCTTCCGGACCTTCGCTCTTCGCGGGCCACCGTCTCCCGTAGAATACTGACGGAGAGAAACATAAACACTCTCTCCGGGCCGGATGATGACGACGACGCCGCCGCGAGTACAACAACATCATCTTCTTGGAAATTCCCTGCTTCGCCTTGTTCCCTCTCTCTCGATTTACAACGATCGTCCTCTGAAAACCCTTCATTCTTTCACTCGCTAAGAGGCTCCGAGAAATCAGCCAAGATTGGGGGTTTTGCTCTGCCTCCAGTTCCTCACGCTAAGGACCTAAGCGATGCTAATGCTTCGAGAAAGGGAAGGAAAGCCTCTGGTCAGCAAGAGGGCTTTCACGCTATGAGAATGATTCACAACCGTTACTTGCAGTGGAGGTACGCCAATGCCAAAGCCGAGGCTTCCTCGCAAGCCCAGAGTAGAGAAGCCGAGGTCAACTGTTAGCTTTGATTGAGAACCAAATCAGCTTTCACCATGTCATTTTGTGTGATACTCACCCTTGTTTTACCAATGCCAATTTTTTTCCCCTTTTTCAGATGAAGTTGTATTCCCTTGGTTGCAAGATATCCGGGTTATACAAGTCGGTGACAAAGAAAAGAATTGAGCTTGCCCGTTTGCAGCGAATGGCAGCTCTATCCACAGTCCTGGAGACTCAGGTAAGTCTCACTGAAACTGAATTGTGATTTGCTGGACTCATCTTATTCTAGCTGTGCATTATCTGTCTTGGCTTAATTTAGCTCACCATACATATCTCAGATTTCTTCACTATGACGAAACTAGAACAGTGATGTAAAGGGTGTTGGTGTCGTTGTTTTTACATCCTAGTAGGTTTTCACTAAGAATGAGTCGTTGTTTCTAATCATCACCACTATCTTCTCCATAGATGCCATATCTGGATGAATGGACAACAATAGAAGCAGATTGTAAGGTCTCTTTGTCGGAGACGGCTCAAGCTTTAGTAAACGCCTCAATCCAGCTTCCCGTCGTTGGGAATGTCAAGGTACGACGTTGCTTTTTTGCAACATTTCTCAACCTCGTATTCATGTTAAGTAAAGCAAGAAACTGGTTAATTTTTCAGCAGCAAGTTTGAGGAAATTATCTGCTGCAGGTTGATGCAAGAGAGTTGGCAGAGGTATTGAAGTCTTCAGGGAAGTTGATGGAATCAATTGCTTCGCACATAGATGGAGTTCTTTTCTGGAGTGGTCTGTCATCTAATTATATAGCCGCCCATCTATATCACTGCTTCGGATTTGGCAATGCAGGCTGCAGAAACTGAAACACTGGTATCAGAATTAGCTAGGGTGAGTGGAGGAGAGATAGCTCGCGTTCAAGAATGTGGAGATCTCTTGTCTCTGATGCATAAATCACAGGTTTGCTTCTCTGGACTGCAACCATTCACCGCTACTATGACCTGCCTTCAATATCAATGGCTTTTCTCTCAACTCTAGTACTCTATACTAGTTGACGTCTTGGCAAGTAAACTACTTTGGTTTATCATCCTCTTGCCAGTTTTGTGACATGAAATTATTGCTTCTAATCAGATGGAGGAGTGCAGTGTGCGAGGCCAAATAATCCAGGTTCGCCAAAAGCTGACTACTGCTGCTTGACGAAGCAAAGTGGCATGCATGTATTGCTGCTGTCTTGAACAAAAATGTGGAAGAGGATATAAACTATATAGCTTGCTTGATCGGTTTGATTTTGTTTGTATTTGCTTTACAGCCATCATTCTTTGAGAAAATAAACTTAAAATGATGTTCTCCCTGAGTGTTTGTCTATAAATTGCATCGGCTCACAATGGAGTGATATGCAGCAAGCTAAAAGAATCATGTACTTTCGTTGTACAATAATATTCTGTGCAAGTTGCAACTGCTTGAGATCTCCTTTGTTGTTGTTATTAGTATTCACCATAATCAATACTCGCGGCTATGCCGAGGGAACTAAAAACATAATAACATGATCGTATTGAGTTTCATAGTTAATTAGTATGAGGCTTATGTTAATATAAGTGTTTGTGATGGTAATAAGAATCTGAAGGTGATATGAAAGTTGAAAGTGGAAGCCCTCAAAAGCACATATTTTAACCGTTTGGAGCAATCAGTTCAACTCACCTCAAAGTATGTCGAAGTGTGTATAAATTTACAGCCACAACCTCTAAAACGCAAGCTATTCAGCCTTCATATCAAGTAAATGGAAAAAATTAAGTTTCATTGTAAGCTCAAATTCAGAAGAGGGTGATAATTCTGTGGTGGATTGGATTTAGTAGATCTTTGTTTAATTTCCATTGTCAAATACAATAAATATTGCTGCTTAGGACATTGTCGTGAGTCCCCAGATCTACAGAAGCTCAAAAAATATTGTTACTTATTAGGGCCATTTTGGGCATGAAAATAATTTCGGGGACTAAATAAAAAACAAAGAATAATTTGGGCATTCCAGTAGTAAATATTGCTTTCTATTACCGATTCTGTTCTTCGGTTCTATAATCCCCTCCAAAAATCCTAATCCCGGCGAGCCACGCGTCCAGTGGCTATAACCACATCCCAGTAATGGCCGCCGCCGCCGCCTTTGCTCCGGCCACCATCACTCTCCGGTTTAGCTCTCACTCAACCCTACGTTTCTTCAAAGCAAGTTCTAGGTTCCTTCTGGTGCCCCCGAAGCCCCACGTTCTCCCGCCAAAATTCCAATTCCATGGCGCTTCGGTCCCGTTACCCGGCGAGGAATTTGGTAAGAGGCGCTTCTGCAGTGTGGTTTCCGCTGCCCTTAAGCAGCCTGGGGAGATGGTGACTGCCGCCGATGCTGCGGAGCAGCCGGCAGGAGGATTAGGAAACAGAGTTGGGAAGTTCAGGAAGAAGTTGAAGATTGCCGATGTGAAAGGCGGGCCTAATGAAGGTTTGGACCGGGTAGGTCAGAATGTGGTTGTCATGGGGTGGGTCAGGACACTTCGGTTACAGAGCAGCGTCACATTCATGGAGGTAAAGGTTTGAGCTTTGACATATGGGTAATGGCTTTTTGAAGAAATTCGGTGATTTAAGAATTGGAAGTTTTTCTAGGTTAACGATGGTTCTTGCCTGTCAAACATGCAATGCGTACTAAACCCAGAAGCTGAAGGCTATGATCAGGTAATAAGTTGGAACTGTGAATTATGATTCCTAGAATTAGCAAATGTTCAAGCTAGTAACCACGGTTTGATCGGAATTTCTCAGTGTTTTGCTCTGGTATATGCAGTCTGCGGTTTCAGTTACATGTAATCTTGGTTCCCCGTTGTTTTCTTAATGCTCAGGTAGACTCTGGTTCCATAGTTACCGGTGCTTCAGTTTGTGTACAAGGAACTATAGTTGAGAGCCAGGGGTCGAAGCAAAAAGTGGAATTGAAGGTCAACAAGATTGTTCTGGTATGCTATATGACTTGATTGCTGAATCAGTTTACCGTGTTTAGTGATACACTACTGCTTTCTACTGATACACTCACATTGTTCATTTGATAGGTTGGCCAGAGTGATCCATCATATCCAATGCAGAAGAAAAGAGCCACCAGAGAGTTCCTGAGAACGAAAGCACATCTTCGTCCTAGAACAAATACATTCAGTGCGGTATGTTTATTCTGCTTAACTACGATCCACTATATCGAGAAACTCAGTTTTTCAACTCCACTGTTGTAAACTATCACCCAAAGTGAGAATGACTTTCGAGTTGTGATTTCTTCTGGTTGGGAGTATAAAGTCCTCTTTACACTTGATTTTTGCTTATCCAAGTCCCGGAATGATGGTTTACGATTTTTGGTATGGTGGATCTTTGCTAGGTTGCAAGGGTGAGGAATGCTTTGGCTTATGCTACCCACAAATTTTTTCAAGAAAATGGGTTTGTTTGGGTCTCAAGTCCTATTATCACAGCCTCAGATTGTGAAGGAGCTGGTGAACAATTCTGTGTTACTACATTGGTATGCTCCTCTTTCTCAAATACGTCATCATTTATAATTGTTCATTTTGCTTGTTTATATAGTTGTTGTAAACTTGTGTTCGTGCACAGATTCCAAGCTCTCAAGAAGTGACTGATTCACCTGTAGATGGCATTCCGAAGACAAAGGATGGACTGATTGATTGGTCACAAGTGAGTTTCTATAAACGTTCCTGATGGTACAGCCTCATTACCTGAATATTCTCATCTCCACTTGCCCAATAGCTAGCTAAAGATGTTTATTTTTTTCAATCCACAGTTCAGCTTCGTCCAATGAATGCTATTATGCATCCGCTGTAATGACTATCATTCTTTTTCAGGACTTTTTTGGAAAACCAGCATTTTTGACAGTGTCTGGCCAGCTCAATGCTGAAACATACGCTACTGCTCTTTCAGATGTACATTCTCTCTTAACATGTTTTTGTTACTGGATTATACCATTCTTCTTGCCACCTTAATCAGTTCTCTGTTTCTCATTGTATGCTCTTACACTCTCCCAGGTGTATACATTTGGCCCAACATTTCGTGCCGAGAACTCCAACACTTCGAGACACCTGGCAGAGTTTTGGGTAAAGCCATTTTTGTCATCTCTTTTTAATATAATCTTAATATTTGTGTAAGAGCCTCCCATAACCTCGTTCTATTTTTTTCTGATTAAGATGATTGAACCAGAACTTGCATTTGCGGATCTTAATGATGACATGGCTTGTGCAACTGCCTATCTCCAGTATGTAGTATGTCCCCTTTTCCAAATCTTCATTGGTGGCATGAAAATGTAAAATGCATATACCCTGCTTTGAGCAATCAATGGATGCCTTCTGTATTATGTGGCAGGTCAGACATATCCTTGAAAATTGCAAGGAAGACATGGAATTTTTTAATACTTGGATCGAGAAGGGGATCATTGATCGTTTAACAGTATGAGCTCTCAAGTGCAAGTTATATTCTTTTAACCTTCTTGTAAATATGACTTCAAATTTATGCTTGATCTACAGGATGTGGCTGAAAAGGAATTTGTGCAGTTGACATACACTGATGCAGTTGAACTTCTTCTTAAAACAAATAAGAAGTTTGAATTTCCGGTACATTTTATGTTCCTCCGCTGAGTTAATCTGATAAAGTCCCGGTTATGAAATTGGAGTTAGAATGGTTTGTTGGTGTGGTTTGCAGGTGGCATGGGGATGCGATTTGCAGAGTGAGCATGAGCGATACATAACTGAAGAAGCATTTGGCGGATGCCCTGTCATTATTAGAGACTACCCAAAGGTTCGTCAGGTCTTCCCCTCTGCCTCATGAACAAAGAAAAATCGTTATTTGGGTTTACACGAATTTTGTTTACTTGTTCCAGGAGATCAAGGCATTTTATATGCGTCAAAATGATGATGGAAAAACGGTTGCTGCCATGGATTTGTTGGTTCCTCGGGTAATAAATCATTACTTAATCACGTACCCTAAACCCACTTCTTCTCCTTGCACCATGTTTGATGAAAAAGGACCCTTCTTTTTCCTGTGCCTTCAAGGGCACTCTTTCAAACATTGAACTATAAGTTATTTACTTACAGAAGTTTAGGGTTCTTTTTTCATATTGGTCAGATCGGGGAGCTGGTTGGTGGAAGCCAAAGAGAAGAACGGCTCGGATATCTAGAAGATCGTTTAGAGGAGTTAAAGCTCAACAAGGAGAGCTACTGGTGGTACCTCGATTTGCGGCGTTATGGTTCAGGTTTGCTGCTGCTGATGTTCTTAATTGCAGTGTACTTATAGAGGGTATTGATTGTTCTGATGGGTTGCGAACCGGTTCTTTGCATTCCTGTTATGGTTGCAGTTCCTCATGCCGGGTTTGGGGTGGGATTCGAGAGGCTGGTGCAGTTTGCAACTGGATTAGAGAATATCAGAGACACAATACCATTCCCTCGATCTCCTGGCTCGGCAGAGTTTTGATTTCAGTTAGAGTTTGGCTCTGTTCCTGGCTGCCATGGGATCCAAATCAAAAGACTCTTCTTGTGCTGCTTCGTCTACATTACCATTATCGTTTTAGCATTTTTTTGCTGTATTTTTTGATCCATAATTTAATTCGGGTAAATGTCACATTTGGTCATTGATATTACTAAATCATGATATGTTTAGTCACTAGAAAAAATTAATATCAATTTTGCATTTTGGTCACTAGAATTACTAAAACAAGTCACATTTAGTCACTCTCTCGTTAGTCTGCGTCTAATCCCGGTTATGAATAACTTTTTTTTTATGAATGGCACTCGAATTACTGAAACATGTCACATTTAGTCACTCTCCGTTAGACTCCGTTCAACTCCGTTAATGGAGTTGGACGAAAACTAACAGGAGAGTGACTAAATTTGACATATTTCAGTAATTTGAGTGACCAAAATTTATATTAATTTTTTCTAGTGACTAAACATGATATAATTTTGTAATCTATATGACCAAATGTAACATTTACCCATTTAATCTAACACAATTATTTGTCTAGTGCAATAATTTAACTGGCCACTTCCTGTAAGCATGCTTGTTATGGTCAACATAACATTAGATGTAAATGAAATTATGAGAAACAATATGGGCAAAGTTTTCAATGACCAAAAACACTCTTTCATCGGAAGTTCGATGATTAGTTGACTATCGCATGTGGCTTAGTTATGTTTTTTAACTTTGTTTTGGGAATTTTGTCCAGTTTTGATTATGTTAAAAAAAAAAGTGTCCCATTTATCGAGAGTGTGTAGTATTCTATTCTGAAATATTATCTTGAGAGCAAGGTTGTCAACCCGCGGGTCGATTCAATTTGATCCTGACCCAGTAAGAAAAACGGGCCGCACGCACTCGCCGGGTCGACCGCTACAAGGTATCGGGTTGGAGTTCAAATTGTGTCATTTTTTTCTTTGGTTTGCGGAATGCGCCTATTTTTCGATTTTTCTTTTCGCCTAACTCAATCCTTGGAATCCTAAATTGAACATTTGAATATTGATGTTATAAAAGTAAGTGAATTTTCACTATATGTTGGATCTAAGTACGACATGTTATTTTGGTGGAACATTATATGTTATAACTCATATGTTAGATGAGATTTGATATAATTTCAGGACAAATATAATATAATGACTCTTTTCATATTTCCAAGCTAAAACGAATGACCCATTAACCCTTAACCCACTAGCTCGACCGGATCCGGGTCAGCCGCGGGTTGACAACCTTGCTTGAGAGTAAAAGAGAAGGATACAAATAAAAAGCTACCCAAAGTGACAACAATCCGATGGATAGTTTAATGGATATTTTAATATTTATGCTTGTTTTGGATTGAGCATAGTTTTAAGGTGGGTAATACTATTAGGATTTAGGAGGGTTGGATATGCATCCTAATATTGAAAACAATCAATATAAATCGGGTCGAATTTGCTATCTGCTTTTCGCTACATCACTAAGAAAATTGGCATTCGCAACAGACGTTGAATGGGCAAAACTACAAAATTCTGAACTATATAATGCAGGAAAAGCTAGGAATAATTATATTGAAAAAATAGCAGAAACAAAGGCATTTTATTGTGAGAAATAAGTACACCAATTCCATTTTACCCCACCCTTTACTTTCTCTCGTTGAGGAGGATCTTTCAGGATGAGACTTGTTCTACCTATCCTTAATTTTCCTTTTTTGGTCTCCCCCTGTTGTTTTCAACAAATCAACAAATCAAACTGTACATCTTACTTCCATCCCTCCCCTCTCCTTCTCCCACAAGGGTTATAACAGACTCTGCAGCCTGCCACCAAACCCAACCCGAAGCTTCTTCATCAGTCTTCGTCGCACATTCGAGAAACAGAAAAACAAAAAAGCTATATATGCTTTTAAGATTACAAAAATTGGAAATGCTTAGTTGCCCAACTGAGCTTCAAGGTTAACATTAGGAATGGGGGGAGAGAGAAGATCAGGCGGAATTTGTCAAAAACCAGACTTTGATATGCTTCTTCTCCTCCTACCCGTTTTTGTGCTCTTTCCCAAAAGCCTTTGCAGTACTCCCCTTACGGTCTGATCGCGATAAACAAAACTTGCTGTGTGTTATGAACCTCCCAGCTGATGCCTTTGTGACTCAGAGTTCAACTTCCTGGAGATCACCAAAGCTGCCACCATTTGTTGGCATCTGAGTCATCGAAGGGTCGCCACCTGGCATCAAAGGCGGGCCTGCCGTCAGTGGCATGCCAAGAGACGATTTGATCTCTGTTGTTGGCCTTGGCGGGCTGAACGATGGGTTGAAAGTACCGCTCCAAGATGCAGTTCGTCGAGATTGAGAGTGGGGCACACCACTGTTGACATTTAAGCCGCCAACTTTCCCTCCTTTGACAATGTTGTCCATGCTCGGGAATCTTTGCATGGAGGAAGATGTTATACGAGGCTGGAAAGGTGGCGAAGAAGCTGTGGGAGGAGACTGAAAAGAATCAGTCATGGAGGATGTTGAAGGCATTTCACTCGCCGCTGCTGGAGCGTTGTTTTGCACATTTTCTGCAGCCACAGCTTCTGCCAACAAATTATCGGCAGATGAAGGTGCAGGTGCAGGAACAAAGAACTTGGTGCTCATGGAGACAGCAGGTTTGGGAGATGGTATGGGTGATGAGTGGAACAAGTTTGTTACTGCGCCTCCTCCACCTTGGTTGAAGGTGTCCACATACCTGTCCAAGCCGGATAAATATGCTCAGCAGTTATTTTGGAATTGAAATTGAAGGTGCAAAAATGAAAAGATAAACAAGATCAAAATGGCCTTCATCCAACTTTACCTCGCACGTACGCCCATTCTTCCACGGGCTGAAAATTGATTAGAGCTCGTGGGAATAGGAGGGATGCCTGAACTATGCTCTTGCGTAGCTGAACTCCGGAATTTTGGACTCCCACTAGGTGGGGAGCCCTCGTTCTTCAGTGCAGATTTCAGGTTGTAATCCGACGCTCCATTCTGAAACACTGCAGTAGTTGGTGGAGGTGGTAGGGCAGCTTCCTCAGCTGGAGGTTCTACACCTTCTTCCACCCATCTCTTGAGTTTTTCATCGTAATAGAATTTGTTCTTCTCACCTAACTTGGCCTTCACCGATGACCAAGATAAGATAAAATTTTTCAGAGACTTGAATCTCGAGGAATTGCGTTTCTACTTCCAAGTAAAATATAATTCAACTTAACCAACATAAGATAACGTCAGAGACTTGAATCTTGAGTAACTGCGTTTCTACTTTCAAGTGAAACATAAAGCTCAAGTTACCTGTTTATCTGAGCGGGGCCGTAACACTAGACCCACAGTCTTCTGCAGTAGTTGCGAGCCAAAAGCAAAACGACCCAAGCGCAATCCTCCTGTTGAACTAGATGTCTTATCTTGAGAACTGGATGGAGATCCGGCTGTTGATGAATCAGCCTGGCCCTAGCAATAAAGAAATAGCATTTTTGATGCGGTAAGAACAGAGGAAAGAGACAGAAACATCATCAACCGAGAAATCAAACATTCGCCAACTTGGAGATCAATCACAAACCTGTCTTGGAGTTCTTCCGAAGTCGGGCTCCGATACACTCCTTGAGTGTCTTCCCATTTTATTGCCATCAGCTGCCCATTCGCTTATGGGTTCCATTGAAGCAGACGGTGCTAATGTAGACATAGCCATCGTTGATTGACTAGCAGCGACTCGAGGTGCCATCAGTTGCTGATCATACTCATGGCTATGTAGACCATGGGAAGTTGATGGTGCTGGTGGCGGCAGACCACCAACAACACGGTGTGCGGTGCTATCAAAGAAGTTGAGCAGTTTACCGACTAGCTTTGCTGGTGCCAAGTTTGTAGCATATCCACCCTGTAGAGAAATCAATTGGTTAAATACGGTTGGAGGAGGAAGACGAAGTGACATTTGGTCCAAAATCACATACCTGTTGGTGGATTCTAATCCTTTCTTCAAGGGACGACAATAATTGTTTCCAAGTCTCTATTTCAGGAGCTCGGCCCGTTTTCAGAGATTTGGATACTGCTTGACAGTACCTGAATAAGCTCTCAACATTAGGAGAATTGGAGAATGAGAAATGGAAGATACTTGACAGATATTTTTACCCACTTACTTCAAAGAGTCCGAGACTCTGCCTACTTCAGCCAGCATGTATGCATAAACAAGCTTATATGGCTGAAACGGCTGCAAGATGAACTGGGAGTTACCTAGCACCTTAGAATATTCATAAAGCTCCGTTCTCTGCACAACCATTGATCAAAGTCATTAATAAATATCCAGAGTAAGTATCACAAACATCTCATGAGTCTGCTAGGGATAACTTGTGAATAGCCCTAAAGGAACGGAATAATCTAGCTGAAAATAGATGGAAACAAGAAAAATCAACAAATCATTTGCTTAATCCTCAAAACAGGAACCAGTTAGGAAGAAAGGATATGAAAAGAAGAAAGCAATGCAATATTTGGGAAAGATTTCATTGTCTATAAAAATGTGAAGGCGATCCTGGGCCAAAAATGGCACCATCCCCGTCCCTCTCTCCGTGAACCGACTAGTAATAAGAAGAAAAGAAAAACTCTCCAATAGTTGGACATGCTAGACCCCTTCCGGGGAGCCGCATTCGGACAAAGACCTAGCAAACCCCTCTCAACTCTACTTAGCTTTGCATCTTCATTGATACAACTCAGTGCTTCACTAAGGCAATGAGGTTCAAAGAAAACGAGGATGACAGAAGTGTATGGTCAAAAGTCAGCTTGTAGTCGCAATTCGCAAATAACATCACAACAAACAAGAGAATCTTATATAGCAATTTCTCCAGTCAAAGTACACGTCCCAAACATCCCAAATAAAAGGGCTGCAAGGTGCACGAGAGAAACATGTCAGACACCCCAGCATACCTTGCAACTTCAGGATAAGGAATTCTCAACCATCCTATCACGATAAAATAGGTAAAAGCTCCAACTCAAGTCATAAGATCATGAAACGAACAATCATTTTTGGGACTACCTCTGAAGTTCTCTCACAGTTCACTGACCTTACAGATGGTAATATTTCCAAGCCTTTAGGAGACTTCTTGCAACAGGACTCGGAAAGATTCAATCTCAGGTACCAATAAAGCATGCTAAAACAGGTATTAAACAGCATAAAGCTAAAGCAATACTTTTATTGGTGAAACAAGCTAAAGTAATCTAAGTGCACCTGAATAGCCTCCGGGCTAGCAAAAGTACGAGGATGCTTCCAGTGATCTGCACCAATAAGACACAGCCTTGCAGTGTCTGAATACGACTCAAAGTTCGCTTCGGCAACTAAATAGCATATATGTGCTGCTACAATCTGTACAATCACCTCAAGTAAGATTGAGCAAGAGAATTTCCAACTAGCAACAGCAGAGTGATGAGGGAAAAGAAACAGTGTACCTCACTTCTATCCTTCCACAGACAGTCTCCAAGATGTACGATGACAAGCTCATCATCTTTCGTTCTATTTGCAGTTATTAAAGCCAAATTCTGTTCCCAATCATCAAGCATGCTATTTGCTCCAGTCTGTGAATAATGACCAATAACAGAGAGCAAATACATGTTCAAATGACATTACTCTACTTTTCACTTGCATTTGTTCACATAACCTAGAAAATCTACACAAGATGCAAATGATGAGAACAGAAACAGAAGTTCATCAGTTCTCTCCATTTGATAGACATGAAAAGGGACTGAAGTATTTCTAATTTTCAGGTACATGTCTTGGACAACCAAAACCAATTGTGAGACCTTCTTATGGCACTGCAAGGTACCTCGACATGCAGGGTTCATCTGAAATGGGTTATTATCTACCCTTCAGGAGGTGAAAGCACTGGACAAACTAGTTGTGCATATATGACGGATAATTCATGTTCCTACTGAATCATTTAGTAGTCTAGCTGGATACCAGTCTACATGGAATAGCAAAATGGAGCCAATATTATACACACACCACTACTAACCTGCAAAGATTGTTGAGTACCAACTGCAGCACCGAAAGGACCGGCATCAGGTCTGGTACCTGAGGAAAAAACTTCTGCTGGTTGCCCAGCAATAAGAAGGCACAATGTGCGCAAAGGTGATCCTGGCAACAATTGCCGTAATGCCATCTGCTTCACAGTATCAACATAGAACTACATTCCAACAGGAAAATGAACAACAGTCAGCCTACCAAGATCAGGGTCCACACGAAAAATGCAAGGCAAGCAGAAAGAAGGATGTACAACCTGATCTCCGAGTTGTGATGCAAGCACAAGTGCAGGTCCCCACAACTGACCTTCTTGTGCATATTGTAAAGCTTCTTTTTTCCGACCAGAAACCAGAAGATTTTGTACCTCAGAAGCAGTTGCCTATCACAAAACAAAGTTCTTTCAGAACATGCTAGGAGCTCATTAATCTGAAAACCATTGCTATAAGAACTAAGTAATACCCGAAGTTGTGATTCAGATGGCAAATTTAGCAAGCAGTGGCTAAGAGTACCATACTCATTGAACTGCTTCTTGGTAGATGAAAAAAGTTTTGCAACAGCTGATTCTGGAGTATCACTTTCCTATAAGAACAGAGTGTCATTGTGATGGGACAAGTTAGCATTTTCAAGAACAAGCTTCTAGAAAGAATATTGCAGTAGAACAACATAAACACCTGATATACTCTTGTACAACATGGGTGTTAATCATTTATTTCGCTGCATATAAGATTGTACTATTTGTGAACGTTTCACAAGAAAAAACTTGTTCAGGAGCAGTTCCCTGAGTACCTCTAGATAGGCCAAAACCAAAGAAACGTTAAGTTTGTAATACAATCTTTCAAATGTGCAAGCATTTGACAGGCCATCATCCAGGAAAGCCAGTTGTGGAAGGAAAAAATGAGCACAGTTCAAGAAATATACGAGCACACACAACCAAACTTCACATTAGACTAGGCATTGCTTGTCCATATAGATGGAATTTACAAAATTAATTCAATTAGCTACTTTTAAAAGTGAAGATACATTAATTACCTTTGAAGATGTGTCTGATCCAAAGGGAGACCGAAGTTTTCCATAATGCTGACAAGCTATTTTAAGCAAAGATAGGAGAAGCTTCAACACTTCGCCTTTTCTGTAATCCGTATCAGGGGATTCACAGTTGGCAATCCTCTCATCAATCCACTTATTTAAATCCTTACTTCCGACATTCCCACCCACCAGCGGTCCAGGGAAAGATTGTTGGCAGAGAGGGCGGAAATAATTGCAGGATGTGCCTCCAACAGTTGACATATTGTCAGTGCTATTTCCAGAAACAACCTCCATCAAATTCATAACAGAAATTGAACACCCACCAGCATCCTTTTCAGACAAACAGAGCGACAAAATTAGCCACATAAGCCCAGAAAAAAGTTTGTCTCCGATTTAGCGAAGAATCAAACAATTTAATCATTATGAATCGTGTTTCTGTCCTTTCTCCAGTTTAATGCTTCAATTAACAGAATTGCTCAAAATAAATTAAGAGATGAAAAGGACTCACCTGAGTGCCAAATGAAGTGTTCCCAAGGGTACTATCCTTCATTACAACAAGCTTTCCACCAAATCCAAAAGAAACCAGTGCATGTGGAGGACGGCCAGCAGAAGATCTTCCAGTTCCTGGCTGATAAGAATTTTGCTGACTGTTCTGATATGATTTCTCAGTAAAACTTGCTGGCTTTTGACTGGCATAGAAGTCATTTGAGAAACTCATCTGCTCAATCTGCTTCAAATTTCCCTGATTAAACTGCTGATTGAAGTTGCCACCATAATTTTGTGAACCCAAAAACCCATTGCCATCAGGATGACCTTGCATTGTCTTCTCATATGAGGGAACAGTGCCCAAGGTATTAAAGGAATTTTGATTGTCAAGATGATTGCTCATGGACACATTGGAGCTGTAGGAGTTATGCAACTGCTGCTTTTGGCCAAAATCTGAATTGAAATTGGTTTTGGGACCAGTCTCAGCTTGCCACATGTTAAAGCTTCCAGGTGACTCAACCCCGCCAACTTCCTGTCCTTGGCTTGTGTAACCATGTGAATCATATTTCTCTGCTTGCCCAAATTCCCCATATGCATGGCTTCCATTCTGCGAATAAGTACTGTTGAAACCAAATCCATTTTGATTCTGTTGCTCATGAGCTTGGGGAATCACTGGTTGTACTGATGAAACATAGCTCTCTAGTGAACGCCATTCTTGTGCAATTGTGTCATAATACCAACCCGGATATTGGGGATCAAAATACATATGTTCTGGATAACCATTATTACTTACTTGAGATACCTGATTCCAGGTAGACACACTCGCCGTTGTGCTTGTCTCAGCCATAGTCGCAGCAACAGAATGTGAGCTCTGCTGCAAGAAGTTAACCTCTCCCTTGCCATCAGCAGCAGCCGGCCATTCACTTCCCAAATTAGCATTGTGACTCTCTTCGAGACCACCTCCTGTTGCACCATAACCATCTACTTGGTACCACTGCCCAGTGTTCATATCATATTTCCATCCAGGATACATACTTTCCCAGTACTGAGTGCTATTGACATCCTGCCCGCTTACATTTTCCTGCAAATAACCTCCATGACCTACTGTACCGTCTTGATACTGCTCATAACTAACAGAATTGCCCAATTCCCCGACTACATTAGTTTCTACATTCTCGCTACCACCAACTTTTGCAGGAGAATCATCAGAATGCCCCTCCAGCTCACTGAAAAAATCAGAGTACGACCCATGATTCCCATTTGGTGCTGAACCAGCATATAATGAACCCCATCCGACCTCCTTAGCTCCTGACTTCGTGGATTCAGCTTCAGTAATTGGATCTAGATCAGGTGCAACCTCCGGTTTCAACCCATCCTTACTAGAATCCGCCGCATTGCCAGACCCTGACGAGTTCAATGCATCACTCTCCTCCGCTGGAGACCCAGAAATCCCAGCAGGTATATCCCCCGAATTCTCATCATCTCTCACCTCCTCTACAACTCCACCGTCCCCGCTGCCACCGTTGACGTCCTCAATGCTCAGATTAGCAAACGCCTTGGCCTCATCGGAATCACTCCCCTCCGAGAATTTACTCGCCGGGGCGGCATCGGAGCTGGTAGGCCCAAAATCATCGTCGACTAATTGGTCGAAGAAATCCTCGTCGGTTTGATCCTCCATCACTAGGAATGGAGGATTGGAAGCCATCTAAAAATCAAGCCTCGAAAAAAAACACTAAAAAAAGATTCCGACACGGAAAATTACCAACGCCCAGACTCTCCCCCCCTCCTCCTCCTACCTCCAATCTCGGGACCTGAAGCTCCCTCGAGATCCGACACTTAAAACCCTAAATCAAAGCTGTACAAACACGAAATTGACGAGATCTAGGGTTTATGAAGCACGAGGAAGAAAGGCGTCAACTCCGAAATTCCGCAACGCACATTGGATTTCTCAACAGCGTGGCACCACCACCATCATGATCAGGAAGAAAGGACTTACGGAATCGCGGATCAATTGGAGAGGATAATTCTTTTTGCAGAAGCTGGATTGGCGAAGAAGACAATTCAGGGATTGAAGCAAGATAGCGAGCGAGAGAGGGAAGAGAGGAGAATGGGAGAGAAGCGGCCGATTTTCGCACCAGCAAAAACAACTCCTCCAGACAGGAGAAGAGAGAGCTTCGTTTTTTTCTTTTTTTTTTTTTGTAATTTCTCGTTATTTATTTTTCTTGGTTTATTTGGGCTTCTATTACTGCCTGTTATTTATTTTTCCCTTTTCTGTTTTTTTTTTCCACATCGTGTGTTCGTGGCACTTGGCAGGCTTAAGTTTGCGGTTTTTAATATTGTACCCAAGTAAACTCAGTATTGTCTCTAAATATTTCTACCGTTAGATTTACCCTTTGACGTACATCAACGCGTGGGGTTTCTTTAGTTGACTACGCCTATGCAGTAAAAGTAGAAGGGCAATGTCTATTTTTTACCCAAACCTTTTTCAGATTTTTTTATTTTAATCAAACCTATAGAATTCCTAAAAATTATCCAAACGTTAACTCTCCGTCAACTTTTCTGTTAATAATGCTGACTAAGTATGACCATAATGAGTTGACTTCCTACATGGCGGTCAGAATACCATCATTTACTATTTTCAATAAAAAGATTATCAAAAAACAAAACAAAATCTCACCCCTCACGTGGACGAAATAAGTAACGGTAACAGAATGAATGCCCAGACTTTGATAAATTATAATACGTTTGGATAATAAATAGAATTTCTATAGGTTTGGTTAAAATAAAAGAATCTGAAAAAGGTTTGAGTAAAAAATAGACATTACCCAAAGTAAAACGATGAATGATAGTATTTTGATTCTGTATATTTTGCGCTTTGCGGGTTATACAAATGAGTCATTGTATTATTTTTTCTTGTTAAACCATTCTTATGTCGTCATGATGTACATATTTTTTTCATGTTTATTCGGTTTATTAGATGTGTTTCTATAAATAATTTATCAAAATATGCATATGATGCAATTTTCAAATTCTTTATTTTCTCGCATACATATTGTCAATTGCAACTATATTTTAAAATTTAACCAACTCAACATTAGAGATATTTTCCCACCTCGCACAATATTCTTAGTCATCATAAAGATAAATCGACTTTACTAGGAAGGGATTTGTCTGTTGGGAAACACATAATATAAGTACCAACCTAGGCAATTAACCTAAATAATTAACAGTTTGATTGAACATTTCGCTTTTTGTCATTTTGTAAGGCTTATTTGAAGGAATTTTAGTTTCACCGCCACCACCGTGATTCGAGGCGACTATGTTAATTCGGGCCGGCCCGCCGTTTGCGACCGACAGTGAGTAAGCTACCGTCACCAACAGCAACTTTTGTGCCCATGTGACGTTGAGGCCCGCTAAAACCTGGCCCAAAAAGAGCCCACAGTACTATAGACATTTTCCGAGTTGACCGAGACGCTAAAAGTATGCTTCTTTGTCCCATTTGCATAACAAATGCCAACCCTTAAACTCACAGGAAGCAGTTTAGTTGCTGAATCAAACCAATAAAAACTTGTTCACATTTATGGGGGAAAAAAATCCAATTCCAAACTAGTTCTTCTCCAACAGATGCCATGATGCAACAATTTCTACCTACGTTGCAAAATCTCAGTGAATGGACAGAAGAAAACATCCAATCCATTTCCGCTCACATTTCGAGACCAAAACCAGAGCTAAAATTCGTATGCGTTGCTCTACAGTTCTTGTGTCGATTACTACATTTAGAATCCGAAGACCCTTCTCGATACATCTCTTGGCTAAACTCTGTCCGTCTCAGCCTTGCCTTATAACTTCCCACAGCAGCCCAAGGATAACCTCTCGTAATTGATAGACACGTCACAGCTTTAAGCAAATCCACATTAGTAAACTGAGCAAGAAATGCAAGTGTGTATGATAAAAGAAGAAACTTACCCAGTGTCTGTTGGGAAGCGCATTCAGTCAAAAGCTCTACACTTTACACCGCTTCCCATTGATGAAGACAGTTGTGTTCATCCAGACTTACTCTAAGCTTTCACATAAGCTTCCAGGACATATCGTCGAAATGTTAACCTAATCACAAGAAATTGAGGAAGGGAAGGGATTGGGAATTTTCGGGAACCTGATGATGATTTCAAATTTCAATCCATATCCTCATCTCCTAAAATTCACTGCAGGCCTAATCTCGAGCCCATGGGCTTGCTTCATTTGTTGGGATTTCAATCCGTCGGCCCCGATCATGAATCACTGCGATTTAGCGGCAATTGAAGTATAAAAAACCCATCTTTAATCACCGACGCAGGTTGGTCACCAAAGTATACAGTCCACAGTTGGTAAATCATGGTTTGGTCCAAACGACCAACCCAGACTAAATGAGCAAAACAGCTTAATAATACATCCCATAATAAAATAAACCATTTTTCAATATTTTAGAACCTGAACCAAATTACACTATTCTATTTGATCCACGGTTTTTTCATATTGAAACTTGATACAAAAGCAGACACGAACTTCCAACAAAGAATCTACAGATTCTCATTGCATATTAAGACTTGATACAAAAGCAACAGGTGAAAACAAGGGGGGAAACGGGAAAGACCGTAAACCCTCTGATTTACATATGAACAAAGCTAAGAAAGAAAGAATCAACGTTACAAAGGCCAACCCATAAATCATAATGAATACACGCTCATCATAATCATTTACATTCGGTAGGAAAGCCCTGCGGGAATCGCTTCAGATCAGTGCAGTAATTATAAATCATGAAGTTCTTCTGAACCCATCTCAGCCTCCTCCTGGCATTCGCATCCAACGCATTCGACTGCCAGTCTCCATTCGCAAACTCGCCGCTGTTACGAGACCGGGAAGAAGAAACAGGGGTGACTTGGAACTTCCTGTAGTAAGCAGTGAATGGAGCCTTGGACCAATCAGCCTTCACCAACCCTCCACGCGTCGCCCAATCGTCAGCGTTCCACAAGCTCGAGTAAATCCTCATCGCCTGATTCTTTGGGAACGGAACTCCCCTGTTCTCGGCATTGTTGAATACCCTGATCGGAGTGTTGTCCACCAAGAACCTGCACAATAATATTTAGAGACAGAGTTATAACTCTTAGCTTGGCAATATAGCGCAAAGCAGCTTAGCTGCACGCGTCAGCCTGAAATAGTGTGGTTGATTTAGTGGCTTACGTAATGTGTTGAGGCTTCCAGATGATCGAGTAGGTGTGGAAGTTTCTGGTGGGATCGAACCAGAGGTAAAACTGTTGCTCTCTATTGCCTTTTCCTTGAGTGAACACGTTCGTGTGCAATATATAAGGATCTCCGCTCACATTTCCTAGAAACTCGAAGTCGATTTCATCATGAGTCGGGCCTTGAGATGACAACTGCATGAAAAAAAAAACATAACACAAACAAGAGATTATTAGCGCAGGAGAATAAAAACGGAAACTTTTTGGTATGAGCTAACCAAAACCAAGAACAGAGCTCCCCTGTTTTCCTCTCTGTTTCCATAACTTAAAAGGAAAAAAAACGTTCTTTCTTTTTTTGGGGCACAAGTTGAAGAATTGGGCTTACGTAATAGGCAGTGACGGTGCCAGCCGAGTTGCCGGCGACGAGCTTGAGCTGCATATCAATCCGGCCGAACAAGTACTCCTTCTTTGACACAAACCCAGAGCCAGAGGTCTTGTCGAGAGACAGAGACAGCATCTGGCCGCCGCCGAATATCTTGGCCCTCTGCCCTCCCCACGTCAAATCGAAGTCCTGGTAGAAGTTGCCACCGTAGGCTACTCCCATCAACACGGCCAATTCCACCATACAAATGGCCAGTTTTTGCCCGGAAGAGAAGGAAAAGCTGCCCATTCTCTGTTACTATTTAACTTTCCCCTGTTTCTCTATTTGGTTTGTGTTTTGAGATGTGAAGAAGGATCGAAGAGATGGGTTTCTATATATACACGAAGGGTTGGGTGGATGAGAAGTGAAATGTGAAGAAGATACGCGTGATGGTGGCGCGGGGGTAAGGGCCGTGCATGGGTTTTAGGTTTGTGGAGGTCAGAGAACAGAGCAGCTGGTGCCAGCTATGGTTATTTAGAATTCCTGTCCAACGAATAGCTGGTTTTTGAATGTTTCACTTTTGTTTGGAAGTGGGAGGAAGAGGATGGAATGGGGATGGGTAGCTGTAAATGTACTTCCATTCATATGATTATTCACGCATTTTCAGATCCAGAATTCACAATCATCAAAAAAAAAAAAAAAAAAAAAGTGGCGCCTTTGGTTTTATGACAACTATCAAAATTTTATATTATCGATAAATTATTTTAGTTATAATTAAGACTTAAGAAGTTGATAAATTCATCAGCATATCATGTGCTTAACAAATCGGTTAAAGCGAGAGATTGATTATGTTCCGACGGGTGAACATTAAATAGGAACCCACTCAGTATAGGGACTATTAACTTCTGAGTTTGGGAACTTTGTAGCCATTGTTTATTTTGCCATGTAGCAACTTTAAGTAATTGTCTTCTAATTAATGTAAAGCTAAGTGAGTAGGGTTTGGTTAGTGCCTGTTGGAGAGGAAACAATGGGCCAAGGTTCCTGTGAGGGACATGATATGGAAGAGTGGTTGGTAGATTAGTACTAATTATTGAGGTTGCTATTATCATCGTTCTCCTAATTCATGATTATATTTCCTTGAACCGAATATGTTGTTAAGGGTATAAAAAATAAGGGAATTATTCTTCGTTTAGGACCACCAAGCTACTAGCTACTTCCACTCATGAATTCTTGTTGATACCTCATTAACATTAACGCAACGCTCAAAATACACATTCATCAAAATCGTCACTTAATTACTGTACACCACACTCTAACCAAAATCCTTTACAAATTTACTTCATAAGCGAATATTCCAAACATATATATAATATTATGTCATGATTGTGGAGAATATTACACATTCTCCGACCAGATTGTGTATGCTAAATCATTTACTAAGTACTAACTAGACTCGTTAATACGTTAACTAAACTCGCCAATACAATATTACTGATCTTATATGATAAATCTCTGTATAACTTCTAATTGTAGTAATCCACTACCTAAGTATGTAGAACCACATAGAAGTACAGCGTAGCTAGGTTATGAAGTTCAAAAAAAAAAAAAAATTTGGGTGGGATGAAGTACAATTTTAGACACAGCTGTTTCGGTTTGGAAGTTTATGGTGGTGTATGGCTGAATTGAACTATTTCTTATCCAGAGGACAAAGTAGGGCAATGCTTTTAAAGCATGGCCTTCCTTCCTTCCTCTTCTGCTCCATTCCATATCTCCATCTCCTTCAGTTTGGGGAGAAGTAGTTTGTCAGCACAACCCTCCAAAACTTCTGCAGCTTGTATTCCACCAGTACATATGGCAATGGCAGCGGTGGCCAAATGTTGGTTCTTATTACTACCAAGCTAGCTACCGCTCTAAATAATGCACAAAGTCTTTCTATCTAAACGATCGAGAAAGCCAAATAATTAATTAGGAAGGCAGAGGAGGTAGCTCGAACATAAATGACAAGAGACAAAAAAAGGCATCATAAACGAGGCCGATCCGATTCAGTTGTTGGACCAATCATTTTGATGCCAAGGATTCAATGATCAATCGACTCCCACAGCTCACTGATGGATCGCCAGCCCGATAGATAGGCACACTCTAACCTCCCAATCTCCACCTTTAATTGTATGTATGTATGTAATATGTATACGTGCATGAACTAGCTACTAGACGTATTTGAAATGATGTGACTATGACCCAACCAAGTCTTGTAACAGTCCGGATTCATCGAGATTCTACATCCGCGTTTAACGAAGATCTTTGCTTTGTGTTGAAGCGGACGCGATCATAAAATCCAAAGTCAATATATAAGGGGCAGTTATTCAGTTTTGTATTATATAGTACAAGTAGAGTCATGATGGATGAAGTTATAGATAAATTATATGAATTCAATACATCATGAAGACTAACGATCGATGTAGATATAGTCATTCGATCAACTACGTTGTTGTTCAGTCTTCGCAAAATGATTCCTAATCATGTCATGTAATCATTATCGCGAGGAAATTTATATAAAAGGAGTTTCTTATCTATTTTAAATAGAGTTAACTAATCATACTCAATTGAATCATCCCTAAGTATATACTCCAACCCGATTCTAAATAGTTGGCCTGTTTTCCCCCCTAGATAAACTAGTCAGACTGACTTATCAAAGGTTTGAATCCAAAAAGTTTAACCCCATACACAATTGTAACTCATTTGTAAGTAGGGGTGGCAGTCGGTCGGTTTTGGTTTAACCGAAAACCAATTTCTCGATTATCGGTTAAACCAAGCCACCCCCTATGGATGCCGACCACCGACCGGTCGGTTTCAATTCTGGGTCGGTTTAACCGTGGCAATCGCAATATAAGCCACCGGTTTGTCTCCATTCTCGATCCTTCCTCTGTTCCCATCTCCTGCTCCCTTTTCTCTTCCCAAAAAATCATTCCTCCTCCCTCTCCATTCACGATCTCTATTTCTCTACCCTCAAATCGCGTAAATTCCTTCCTCCAACCTCACAACCGCAATCAATCTACCCGGATTTTGCTGAAGCTGCTTCTCTCTGTTCGACGTCGACGACAGAGGCGGAGGCGGAGGTGCGACATGAATCAGGGACGAGATTTGGACGGAGGCGGAGGCAATCTCGCGGGGAAGACCGTCCCTCAAAGCGGAGGCGGTTTGATGCTCGCCTTCTCTGATACTCGACAACGACGACGATGGAGTCAGAGGCGGAGGTGCAACGCGAGTAGCGGAAGAGTTGGGCGAAGGCAGAGGCTCGCCTGTCGACGACGACGAATGCAGAGATGGAGGTTCGCAAGCGAACTGGGTAGAGTCGGAGGTGAGGCGCGGCGCGAGATCGGGGAGATGGGGGAGGGTATTCGAATTAGGTTATTTGATTTGGGGGTGAAGGGTTTTCTGCGATTTTGTGATGGGGAGAAGGGGATTTTTGGTGAGGGTCGGTTATCCGGTTAACCGCGGTTAATCATTCCCGATTATTCGGCTAGTCGGAGCCCTCTGATGGGCATCCGAACACCGACCGATGTCGATTTTTGCCGATTTTCGGTTATAACCGGCAACCGATTTGCCAGCCCTATTTGTAAGAGTTGCCAGTTGGGTAAAATTGGAAATATGGGTTCGTTTATTGACGAGACCCCACATTTATTTTAGAAGAAGGAATCCTTGCCTGCCTCGGTGGGTAATTGGTTGTATTGATGGAAGGGGAATATGGGAAGAATTTGGTTCCAGGAGAGAAGCAATATGTGAACCATGGACCACTTAGGCACTTACCCTATTAAAGCCGTTATGAAAAATGGAATTCAAATATATGTACTTTGCCAAATATTGTCTTTCAATTTTTGTTTTTTTTTCACTTGGTTTGATTATACATTATTATTATTATTATTGAAAGAATTTGATTACACATTATAGTTACAAGCAATTACTTATATATAATACAATCGTTATTTCTTATCCTTACTAGTTTTTATAGTTGTCCGAGAAGTTAAATTTGAACCATAAATGTCACGATCAAAGTGAATATCTTTACAATTACCTAAAATAATCAGGAAAAAATCCCAAAATACTCTACCTATTAAAAAAAATTCCTCAAATACAATACTTATAAACTTTTTTCCCAAAATACAGCAGTTTCACCATCACTGTCTTTGTCCAAGACAGTGATAGTAATCATCGCTTTGATTAAAAACGGGGAAGGTATCACCGCTTTTGAGGACAGCGGGGATAACATCACCGCCTCAAACCACGACAGTGATTGCTTCACCGCCTCGGACCACGACAGTGAATGCTTCACCGCTTTGGACCACAACAGTGATCGCATCCTCGCCTTTCAGAACGACGGTGATAATTTATCTCTTCACCGCGTTTATGTGAAACGGTGATAGCATCGCGGTGGAGAAAAGCGGGGATAATTGACCACGTTTTTCTACCCTGGTAGGTGGAAAATTAGGTCACAGCGACCTAGCTATCACCGCTTTGGACTTCTTGTTTTAATCTTGTTGAGTGATTGTAATAAAGGGCGTTTGTTGTTCATTTTGTTTCAACATGGGGGTAAAAACCAACCAAATTTAGCCGACATAGATAGTTAATGGAAAACAACACAATCCGATTGCCAAATTTAGAAACATAGATAGTTCATGGAAAACAACACAAGACCCAAACCAAATTTAGACGACATGGATAGTTCATGGAAAACAAAAAAAGATGAAACTAAATTAGAACGACATAGATAGTTCACTGGTTGTCTTCATTTCCCTCCACTTCCCCTTCTCTTCCTCTTCCTCTTCCTCCACGACCTCCTCGGCCCCTTCTTCCTCCCTCTCTACCTCCTCCTCCTTCTTCACGAGCCCGCTGGACAACTGCGCGCGGATTCCTCTTAACCCGACCACCCACCGGAGTGTAGACAGGTGGTGGGGGGGGAGGTTGCTGAGATGGACCAGAAGCGTGGTAGAAAGTCGATGATGTATGTTGTTGTTGCGGGGTCTGATACTGAGTAGTTTGTTGCTGATGGTGAAACTGAGGGGTGGCTTGGGTGAACATGTCATGCTCCTGAGTCGGGGCATAGCTTGACGACTCTCAAAGCCTCTTCGTCCATTTTTTGCCGAAAAGCTAGCGAGAGTATCGACAAAAAACCAAAACTCTAGTAATTCTTTCTGATGCGGAAGATCGGACTTAGCCGCAACCACAGAGCATACTTAGAACGAAACTAGAGTGAAGTTGGAGGGAGAAAGAAGTATAAAATTTGGTGGTGTGATTTGGAATGAGGGGGGGGAGTGGTATTTATAGGGGGGGAAGGGAGGGGAAGGGGACGCTGGAAATTAATGGCGGCCAATCACCGCTTTCCTCGCCTGCAGTGACAACACCGCTCCAGTCAAAGGCGGTGATGGGCGGATGGCTGACGTGGCGAGGCGTGAGGCGTCGGATCGTGGAGAAAAACCACAATCCGCGCCTCACCGCATCGAACGGCAGCGGTGAAGGGCGCGGATGGCGCGGATCGCTGACGTGGCGGGGCGGGGCTATCACCGCTTTCGTCTTACGCGGTGAAGTCCCCGCTCCTCGCCACGTCAGCGATCCGCGCCAACTTCACCGTTTTTGATCTCAACGGTGATAAACCTTCACCGTTGTTCTTATCAACGGTCAATCGATCACCGCTTTGGTTGAAGGCGATGATAGCTTCACCGTTTTGGACAAAAACGGTGATAGCATCACTGTTGTTGTCTAAAGCGGTGATACTATCACCGTTTTGAACCAAAACGGTGAATACCATCACTGTCTTGGACAATGACAGTGATGGTGAAACTGCTGTATTTTGGGAAATTTTTTTATAAGTCTTGTATTTGAGGAATTTTTTTTAATAGGTAGGGTATTTTGGGATTTTTTCCAAATAATCATGTCAATGTTAAACATGTGCAATTTGTCACATAAGATTAGTAGTTAGGGTCATTATTGGTTTTTTTACATTGTACTTCTACCATAATGATTTTGAACGTTTTAACCACTTGGCCTTCGTCTTTCCACGACTGGATCACTAGTATCAAATTCGATAGTTTCCTAAAAAAAGTCATTGCTTGTTCAAAATTAAAAAACTTCGAGTTTGCAATACGGGCAGTGAATTAAAGGGGAAAATACATCAATTACAAGTGGAATTTATTTTCGGAAATGAACAAAAGAAAACAATTTGGTTCCACGTAGACTATACAAACTGGAAAAGAGCCTTGAAAAAAAATCTAACAAACACCATTAATCAAATCATTTGCACTCGGTAGGAAGGCCTTGCGGGAATCGCTTGAAATCGGTACAGTAGTTATAGATCATGAAGTTCTTCTGAACCCATCTCAGCCTCCTTCTGGCACTCGCATCCAGCGCATTCGACTGCCAGTCTCCATTCCCAAACTCGCCGCTGCTACGAGACCGGGAGGAAGAAACAGGGGTGACCTGGAAGTTCCTGTAGTAAGCAGTGAACGGAGCCTTGGACCAATCAGCCTTCACCAACCCGCCACGCGTCGCCCAATCATCCGCATTCCAAAGGCTGGAGTAAATCCTCATCGCCTGGTTCTTGGGAAACGGAATTCCCCTGTTTTCTCCATTGTTGAATACCCTGATCGGAGTGTTGTCCACCAAGAACCTGCATAAATAATAATCATTATCACTGTCAAGATTTAGCTCTTTGCATAATAATAATAATAATCCAACAGTACGATGAGTGATCGGATACTTACGTGATGTGTTGAGGCTTCCAGATGATGGAATAGGTGTGGAAGTTCTTGGTTGGGTCGAACCAGAGGTAAAATTGCTGCTCCCTGTTTCCTTTCCCCTGAGTAAACACATTCGTGTGCAGTATGTAAGGATCGCCGCTCACATTTCCCAGAAATTCAAAGTCGATTTCGTCATGAGTTGGGCCTTGAGATGACAGCTGCAGCATAAAACAGAGCACAAAACATGGTCGAATCAGTTGTAGAAGAAGAAAAAAAAAAGCAAAGATAATGACAGGGGGAAAAAAACAGGGGAGGAAAGTTAAAAGTGAAACAGAGGAAATCGGTTTGGTTTTGGGCTGGCATTGCTTACGTAATAAGCGGTGACGGTCCCGGCGGAGTTGCCGGCGACGAGCTTGAGCTGCATATCGATCCGGCCGAACAAGTACTCCTTCTTGGACTGAAACCCAGAGCCGGAGGTCTTGTCAAGAGACAGAGTCAGCATTTGGCCGCCGCCGAATATCTTGGCCCTCTGCCCTCCCCACGTCAGATCGAAATCCTGGTAGAAGTTGCCGCCGACGGCAGACCCGACCATTGTGGCTAGCACAGCCATAGAAATGAGCAGGGTTTGATGAAAGGAGGAGGTACCCATTTTGAGATTTAGGGTTTATCTTGGAGGGGAGGGATTAAGGGAGGGGGAAACAGGGGAGGAAGGGTTTTTTGGTTTGAGTTGTGAAGAGGATTGTTGGGGCAGAGGTGGTATTTATATGGAAGTGGGGAAGAGGGGAATGGTGGAATTGAGTGGAGATACGCGTGAGGCAGAGCAGGATGCCAAGTTGCAGCTGTTGCCAGCTTAGACATCCAATTCATGAATGTAGAGAGAGCTTTATAAGAATAGAGTAGATACAATACAACTTTGGTTTGTTTGGGTATGGGGATGGCTCCCCAATTCCATCTCACCCCTTCTTTTTCCTGAAAGTAAAAGTCATTCAATTGAACAGAATCTTAATGTTAATGATCCAGAGTTTCTGTTTAAAGCTAGTTTACTAGTGATTACAGTTAAACTCAACCATTTAAATTATGGGTTATTGATTTAATCACTGATTGGATCCTTTACATGCCAAATTACGATGAAACGTATAGCTAGCGAGATACGTATTCGTATTTCCAACAGATTCTCAAGAACATCTAGCAAGTCTATGCTCACAATCCACCTACTTAATGAGTTGATGAGCCAGGGAGAGTTTTTTCTATTTGAAAATGTGTTGGGGCTTTTTTGGGTGAAGGCAGGCATCTTTATATGTGTTGTACAACGTAGAACACTTTCATGGGAGGGCCTCAGTGGAGAACAGAAGTGTGTTTTGCAGAATCCTTATTTTAGGGGGATTCGGTAGGGAGGTAGGAGAAAGCGGCCGGACAATGATTCTGAGAAGGAATAAATAAAGCATATGTTTTTACTTGTTAGTGAGTATATGTATGATTTATTAATTTTGTAATCCTTCCTTCTTGGGAAATCATTGGGTGGGAGTGAGAATGGTTGTGGATGACAGCCTTGTAATTTTGCCGTGGGGGGATATTGGAATAATGATGGCAATCATTAGTCCATCCTATTTAGAACCTATTGATTTTATTGGTTTAAAAACTGTAAAGTATAGTTGTCGTTTTGATTTTTTTTTTTTTTTTACAAAAGATAATATCATATTGATAACAAAAAAAGTTACATCCTGGACAGCAGCCAGGCCTGATAATTAAAGGCACGATCCATGATCGGATACAAAGAGAGGGCTTTCCTAGCCACAAGATGGGCTACCCTATTACTACTCCGACCTACAAACCGAACCATCAAACCCGGGTGGGCGCGAAAATAATGCAAGACCTCTTCTAAAACAGCACCCACTCGATTGTCTCTGGCATCCCCTTGATTGAGTTTGTCAATGATCACCTTTGCATCCCCTTCGAATACCACATTAGTGAAGCTATGCGCCAGGCACCATAAGATTGCCTCCCTAAGGGCCAGAAGCTCCACCATCATCGGATCACCCAGATGTGGGAACTGAACGCCCTTAGCCATAATGATCTGTCTGTCCGGGGAAAACAGGACAATTCCACCAGCTGAATGCGACCCTGGCCGAACCGCCCCATCCCACATACAAACAAACCCCCCAGTCGCACCTATCCCTCTACCATCCCCTGCCGGGACCGACGGATGAATAACCTTGTCCATTGGCAATCGCACCCACTCCTCATATTGCTGATGAAACTGACGCATTAAGGCAGGGAACCCAAATTGTTTGCCTTCAAAGACCACCCAGTTACGGGAGCGCCAAATCCGCCACAGGATAGCAACAACAGCCATGAATAGCTGTGGCTGGTGGATCAAGGTCATCACCTTCTTGAGAAACAAAGGGAAAGTTTGCCGGGCCATCCCCTCCCCAACATGCTCCAGCCCCGAGTACACCCACAGAGCCCGCGCCACTGGGCAATCAAGAAACAAATGCTCCATCGTTTCCAAACTATCCCAGCAAACCGGGCATCGAGGGAGCACAGGTACTCGTTTACTAATAAGGGCCTCAGTAGTAGGTAAGATTCGATTAAAAATCTGCCAGACAAAGACGTTAAGCTTAGGGGGAATGTTCGTATTCCACAAACGGATCCAACTTGCTTTGTCCATCCAACTAACCATGGCCTTCCAGCCATCTGTCCGCTTGTCTAAAGCCACAGCCAAATGATACGCAGACTTGACTGAGAAGACCCCATCCACCGTATCATGCCAAATTAACTTATCCTCCACAGACTGACGAGGAAGAGGAATCACTTTGATGGCCCTACAGGAGGGCGGATCAAACCACTGACTAAGTTTCTGGTCATCCCACCGGCCCTCCCCCTGGCAAATAACCTCCGCTACAGGTGGATCACCACCCTCCGGAATGATCATCGGATTAACAACAGGGGGATCAAGTTGGAATTGCGGGATCCAATTTGAATGTAGCAACGAGGCAGATCTCCCATTTCCAATCTGCCATCTTAACCCCTTCTCTAACAACTGACGCCCAAAAAGAATACTCTGCCATCCCCAAGAGGGTCGAGAACGGGCCGTAGCTTGCAAGAACGTCCCAGTTGGAAAATACTTGCCTTTATAAACCTGGGCGAGTAGGGATTCCGGTTCCGAAAGGATACGCCACCCAATCTTGGCTAGGAGCGCCTGATTAAACTGTTCAAACCGCCGGAATCCCATACCTCCATCGTGTTTACTTCTGCACATATTCCGCCAAGACATCCACCGGATCCGAGGGTGGCCCTCCGCATCCCCCCACCAGAAACGCGCCACATGCTTATCCAGAAGCCGACAAAGGGAGATCGGCAGCTTAAACATCTTTGCTTTGGTTGAATTTGGTTTAGTCGGTGATGCAATAGGCGTGAACACTACTGTTATAGTCGCTATGATCTACTTATGAAGTCTAAGTAAAATGGTGTTATTTTTATGAATTTAATTATAAAAAATTAATTTATTATTTATTTCATGAATTTGAAAGTCAAAAGTTGATTTTTTGTTGTTGGATTGTAAATAAATTATCCCCCAAATATGTTTTATATATGATTAAATTTATTGAATGTTAATAATTTTTACATATTTTGTTAAACCGACACGGAATCGACACAAATCGGTAATACCACCGGTCATCGGTCATACAGTTCCACTTGCTAAACCGGTTAAACGACCTTGCTGTAAAGTAACACCGAACTATCATACTATCAAATAAATATATCGATTTTTATGCCTAAACAAAGCAGCTAATACACAGAAGTCGATACAAATCACCACCAAATTGATACAAATAACATCAACTAAATATTCTTTGTTAGACCTATGATTTCAAGAGTCTGTAATGCAGAACATTTTATAATCAACTTTTACGTGTTTATCAATATTAACATGTACTAATTGAGTGGCCATTTGGGTTCAAAATTTGTGTGTCCATTTAATTAGGGTAAATACCCATCGAAAGGTTTAAATTTTACACCTTTAAGGCAGATTTTTTTTAATGCTTAAACGTATAATAATAGGATTTGGATGATGATTGTAACATATATCCTCAAACTAACCGTACACGTTACCGATTTATATAATTTCTAATAAAATATAGTGTTTATGTCTCGCTGGTGGGGTAGGAGGGAGACAATAGATATAGAAGAGTCTGAGTACACGAGATAAGCAACGCGCTAGGACTAGTATTATTAAGATATAATGGAGAATAGATTACAGAGAGAAGTTGTAGAGAGAGAAAGTTAGAGAGAGAATGGTCTAGTCCCCTTTCCTGATCCCCCTCTCTCCATGATAAATGCCTTATTTATACCCTCGTTAAGGTAGGTGAGCCGTACCGGTGATGGGACATATCGGTCAGGCGTAGTTCTGGTTCCCGCGTAGGTGCGCCCGCGCGTAGGGTTTATGACCGCGCGACTAC
Source organism: Linum tenue (assembly GCA_946122785.1). Taxonomy (NCBI): domain Eukaryota; kingdom Viridiplantae; phylum Streptophyta; class Magnoliopsida; order Malpighiales; family Linaceae; genus Linum; species Linum tenue. The sequence continues at coordinate 26,202,049 of CAMGYJ010000005.1, read as the reverse complement.
TTGTCCCCAACCCCCAACAATTGCCCCCCAGCAGGAGCTAGTCCTGGGGCCATTTCCGCGCGTAACCACCGGGCGCGCGCGTAACGACCGAAGCGGCTAGATGTGCCGTGGGTGTGGGTACGTGCGGCGTGTCGCGCGTGAAGGGCCTATGCCCCCCAAGCGGGAATAGGTCCTAGGAGTAGCTTCTGCTGTGCCAGGGATGCGAAGGGTCGTCTGACAGCCTGCGGTTGGTCTACTAGCCACGTGTCCTGTTGTGAGTGGTGGACATGCGCGGCGTTTTTGAATTTCGAATTTTTTGGCGGCGGATTTTGTTTCGGCCGAGGCGGTTTGTAATCATTTCCGGGATTGCGATTCGACGTATCTCGTGTTTACCTATGCGTCATCTGACGGTTTACTTTCTTTTCTATCAGTATATAAGATTGACCCCTTGCCATTTGCTCGTTATTCCTCTTTTGTCTTCGCTCTCACATTTCTTTTCGGTTGTTGCTTCTCCTTCACTTTCGACCCCACTCCTGCTCGGTTGTTCTCTGTCTTCTTTGTGTTGCGATCAATGGCTGAGGAAAAGAAGGCACCTGAGGTTGTGGTCGACTTCGACGAAGAAGGTAACATGCTTAACTTATCTGACGCGTCTTTTGATTTATCTGGTTTGGATGGGGCGTTGTTCGGTGGCGAGTTGCCGCATACGCCTTCTTTTGGATCCGGCGGCCTCGATATTCTGCACGGTGGGGGTGATCAGCCGCGGGACAACTCCGGGGAAGGGATGTCTCGGGCGGTAGACGCCCCACGTGGGGTGTTGGTAGTGCGTCGCGACGGCGGCGACTCCCCAGGGCGGTCTAACTCGCTCGATGTTTCCGAGACCGAGTCGGACCGCCCTGCGGAGTCGGTGCCTTTGCAGCCTATAGTCCGCGTGACAGAGGCAGTTAGCCGCCTTGGAGTTGGCGGCTTAGGGGCGCAGTATACCGTCTTGGAGTGGGCGGACATATTCGAGGGCGGCGAAGTCCCTAGCGACAATCTCTTGCGCGGACCGGATATAGTGTCCGAGCTCAATAGGCGCGACGTAGAGAAGCTTGTGCGCGGGCTGGGTCTTCCACCCCACTGGAAGTACGCGGTTCCGAGTGCGCGGAGTCGTATTGGGAACTGCCCCAAGGGGTGGATCGGGGTATACACTGAGTATTGGCGGATGGGGCTGAAATTTCCACTTGAGCCGATTCTGTGCGCGTTGTTGCGCACCATAAAGTGTTCTCTCGCGCGGTTCTCGCCCTCCGTTATCTTGCATACGTGCATGTTCCGGCTGGCTTGTAAACGGTGCAACATCCCGCCCTCTTATGGGCTTTTCCGCAAGTGTTATAAGATGCGCGTACCGGAGAAAGCTACTGGCATCTGCGTGAAGAGGCGCGACCGACGTAACAGCGGTTACGTGTATGGCTCGCCAAAGTTGGACAAGCCGTGGTTCCAACGATTCTTCTATATCAAGCCCGTGCCGGAGGAGTGGTCGAGTGAATACGCGCCCATAATGTCTCCCTGGTCTGTTGGAGATATTAGGCGGTTCGAGTCGGAGGTAGGAGCGTATGATGGGCTCAACGCGCATTATGAGATGCTCTTGGACGAGAAGATCGACCTCTACGATAAATCAGTTCGCGCTCCTTTGCTCGCAGAGTTGTACCGTGATGGTTAGTTGCTTTCCTTTGTGTGATTTATTCACTATGTATTAATGTAATCCTTACACATGCTTGTTGTAGGAGTCGACTATTCGACCGTGGCGAGTATGATTTCAACAGAGGATGAGCCAAAGACGAAGAGGACATCGCGCGGCGATAAGAAGCGGCAAGACCGGGAGGACGATGTTGCGGGCGGTAAGAAGGCGCGCATTGAGGAAGACGCTGGTCATGGGAGTAAGAAGAAAGGAGTTGCTGGAGTTGAAGTTGCTGAGGGTGGGAAGATGAAGCCTCCGCGATCCGAGAAGCTGTTGGGGGCAGGTGGCGCGAGTGGAAGTGGGTCTGTTGGCCGCTCGTTGCAGCAAACCCTCCCCGCGATGACGGGGTTTGGGGACCTTGTTCCCAACTGTATGCGCGATGTGCGCATTCATTCAGGTGCCGCGCAGTCCATTGCGGCGGCTAAGAGTGCCATTAAGGCTGTTGGACCCGCGCTGACCATTCCATCCCGAATGGACAGGGGCGATCCGCTCGGTGACCTGTCCCAGGCCCTGTTTGCTGTGAGTTTTCGAATACGCGCTTGTTTTATTGGCGTATATTTTCCTTTGCTTGTTTGGCTCTAATATTTTCCTTTGCGCGTCCATTTTGTTATAGGGCTTGCTGGCGACATTCCTTGCTCAAAAGCAGAGGGATGACCTGACCACTCAGTTTACTACTGAGTCCGGATGCGCGAAGGAGCTGGAGGGGAAGGTTGCTGAGTCTGAGCGGCGGTACTCGGAGGTGGTTAAACAGTGCAATGATGCGATGTTGAAGGTTGGGCAGCTGGAGTCTAAGTTGGAGTCTGATCTCGAGGCAGAAAAGAGAGCTGTGCGCGAAGAAGTTCGGCGGGAGGTTTGGGAGGAGGCTAACAAGCAGATTGGGGAGGAGAAGGCAAGGTTAGCTGCGGAGCATGATGCGGAGGTCGCCAAGATCCGCTCTGAGTTAGAAGCGGAGAAAACTGAAGCGGTGATAGCTGCCACCAAGGGCGCTGTGAAGGTGTACCGCTCTTCGGAGGCGTTCAGTAGGGTTCTCGCCGACTGTATGTCCAAAACTGTTGTAGCCGTGCGCAAAAAGGCGCGACCTGAGAACCCCGGGATGCGGTGGAACACTCCAGCTATGCTGCGCCATGTGAAGCAGTTCTTCCATGAGAAGCGTTCTTTCTCCGACGACAGTGAAAGCGAGACCGAGGATGCACCTGAGGGAGAAGCGGGGACTAGCCAGGATGATGTAATTGTTGTCTGATTTTCTTCTCCTCTTTTTGTTTTGAGGTCCTTCGTCTCATGTTGTCGCTCTTTGACTTATGTGATTTCATTTCTCCTTCGAGGCCGAGACTTTGTGTTTTGTTTGTGTGATTTCCGTTTGATTGAATGTTAGTGGCGGGGGTGCCGTCGTGCGTTTACGTATTTCATTTGTGTTGGTTCTTTTGTTGTGTGGGCATAAACTGAGCCTCTTCCCATTCTTGGTTACATTACGGGGTTACCGCGCATCGAGATGCCCAAAATTATACTGTGCTCTATTCCGAAACACGGTTACATCACGGGGTTACCGCGCATCGAGATGCCCAAAATTATATTGTGCTCTATTCCGAAACACGGTTACATCACGGGGTTACCGCGCATCGAGATGCCCAAAATTATAATGTGCTCTATTCTGAGACACGGTTACATTACGGGGTTACCGCGCATCGGGATGCCCAAAATTTATAATGTGCTCTATTCTGAGACACGGTTACATTACGGGGTTACCGCGCATCGAGATGCCCAAAATTTATAATGTGCTCTATTCCGAGACACGGTTACATCACGGGGTTACCGCGCATCGAGATGCCCAAGATCATGATGTGTCTCCTCTGGAGCTGCTGGTCGATACCGGCGTAGGTTCTGCGCGTTCCACGTTCTTGGGATTTTTTTGCCGCTGATTTCTTCGAGTTTGAACGTGTTTGCCCCCACCACTTCACGTACACGGTATGGCCCTTCCCAGTTGGGTGCGAGTTTCCCGTGCTTTTGGTTTGGGCGAAAGTTGCGCCTTAGCACGAGCTCGTTCAGTTTCAGGTTGTGCGGGCGCAGCTTTTTATTGTAGTGTCGCGCAACTTGTGCTTTACCCGCGGCTAGTCTTACGGCTGCGGTGTCGCGCCTTTCTTGAGTGAGATCCAGGTCTGTTATACGCGCCGCGGAGTTCTCGGTCTCGTCGTAATGCGCCAATCTGAAAGATGGTATCTGTGTTTCTATGGGTATCACTGCCTCCGTGCCATATGTTAGGGCGAAGGGCGACTCGCCCGTCGACGTCTTGTATGTGGTCCGGTGCGCCCATAGGACGCTGTGAAGCTCTTCGGCCCAGCTTCCTTTAGCTTCACCCAGGCGCGTATGGAGTCCGTGCAAGATGGATTTGTTCGTTGCCTCGGCTTGGCCGTTTGCCTGCGGGTAGGCGACCGACGCAAAGCGCGCTATGATGTTCAGCTGGTCGCAGAAGTCTATGACTTCCGCGCAGTCGAATTGCTTGCCATGGTCGAACACTAGCGACTGAGGGACGCCGAAACGCGTTAGTAGGTTGTTTTTTATGAAGCGCAGTACTTGTTGAGCCGTTATAAGCGCGAGTGGTTCAGCTTCCACCCACTTCGTGAAATAGTCGACTGCAACAATTATGTACTTGCGTTTTCCTTTCGCTGTAGGGAAGGGACCCAACAAGTCTAGGCCCCATTGCGCGAACGGCCACGGGCTTATGTTTGCTTGGAGCTCCACTGACGGTACGTGGTGAAGGCGCGCGTGGAGTTGGCATTTGTGGCAGGTGTCCACGAATTCTTTTGCGTCCTTTTTTATGCGCGGCCAGTAGTACCCGCTGAGCAGTATGTTTCTCTCTAGGCTACGCGCCCCCATATGCATTCCGCACATCCCTTCGTGCAGGTCCACAACGATGCGGTGGGCTTCCTCTTGCCCCACGCACTTCAGGTAGACACCTGAGTGCGCTCTTTTGTATAGTTCGTTGTCTATCATTGTGCTTCTGGCCGCTCTCTGCCTTAATCCCCATGCTTCTTTCGGATCCTCTGGCACCGTTCCGCTCATCAAGTAATCAATGATTGGAGTACGCCAGTCCGAGACAGCTTGTTGTGTTTCATTCACACGCCCCTCCTCTAGCAATGGGCTCTCCTTTTGGACACATACCATGCGCGTCTCTTCAAAGTCAGTCGCGGTGGCAAGCTTGGAGAGTGCGCATGCGTGCATGTTTTCCTCCCGTGGTACGTGCGTGTACGTGACTGCTTCGAATGCGGACGCGGCCTCTGCCACTTGGCGCATGTATTGTGTCAACGTGTCTTCCTTGGCGTCAAAAACTCCATTGAGTTGATTGACCACTAACGCCGAATCGGAGATGATTTTGATTGTTTGGGCGCCCAACTCCTTGGCTGTTTTGAGGCCCGCTAGCACGGCCTCGTACTCCGACGCGTTGTTCGTTTTTAGCGCCCGGAAACGTATGGCGATTTCATGGACTACGCCTAGGGGCATCCTGATGACAACCCCCGCCCCCGCTCCGTGTTTACTTGCGGCGCCATCAACACTGACCTCCCAAGTTCCTCCTTCCGTGGCTTCCGACACCACTCCTTCCGCCACAAAATCGGCGAGTACCTGTGCTTTGATGGACGGGCGCGGGGCGTAGTTGATGTCGAATTCCCGACAACGCGACCGCCCATTTGACGAGCCTCCCCGCAACGTCCATCGTGCTCAATATGCGTTTGAGGGGAAGATTGGTGAGCACTACGATCTCGTGCACCTGAAAGTATGGCCTAAGCTTTTGAGAAGCGGTAACCAATGCCAGGGCCGCCTTTTCTATTGCCGGGTACTTCCTTTCGGCCTTATTGAGCGTGCGAGATATGTAGTATACTGGTCTTTCGATACTTTCCCTTTGGGATACTAGGACTGCGCTCACTGCTTGGTGCGACACGGCAAGGTACAGAAAGAGTCTTTCATTGATAATAGGCGCAGTCATTACAGGGGGGGATGCAAGGTGTTTCTTCAGCTCTGCGAATGCCGCCTCGCAACTTGGTGTCCATTTGAACCTGGTTCCCTTCTTCAGTGTTTGAAAGAATGGGGCGCACTTGTCCGCGGATCTTGGTATGAACCGCCCCATCGCGTTCATTTTTCCGGCCAAGGTTTGTATCTCTGTGGCATTTCTTGGCGACTTTAGCTGTTGTATCGCTTCCACTTGTTTGGGATCCGCTTCTATGCCGCGCTTAGTTATCATGAACCCGAGGAACTTGCCCGCCTCTGCGTTGAACACGCATTTCAGCGGGTTGAGTCTCAAGTTGTTGGCTCTCATGGCTTGGAACGTCTCGCGTAGGTCCTCCATGTGCGACCCTCCGCTCTTGGTCTTGACGATGAGGTCGTCGACGTAAGCCTCCACATTCCGCCCAATTTGTTTCGCAAACACAGTGTTGATTAGGCGCTGGTATGTTGCTCCGGCGTTCTTTAGGCCGAAGGGCATGCCCGTGAAGCAGTAGTTGCCGAACGGCGTCATGAACGCCGTCTTCTCTTCGTCCTCGCGGCTCATTGGTATCTGGTGGTAACCGGAGAACATGTCGAGGAACGACAAGGTCTCGTGGTTTGACGTGGCGTCGATCAGCTGATCGATGCGCGGTAGAGGGTAGGGGTCTCCCGGGCAGACCTTGTTGATGGTGGTATAGTCAACGCACATGCGCCAAGCTCCCGACGCCTTCTTCACAAGTACCACATTGGCAAGCCACTTCGGGTAGCGCACCTCCCTTATCAGTCCCGCGGCTAGGAGCTTCCACAACTCCTCCTCTATCGCTTTAAGCTTGTCGCCCGTATACGTGCGCCGCCCTTGCTGACGCGGCTTGGCCTCTTTAGGCACGGCGAGACGGTGCTCTTCGATCTCCCTTGGAACCCCCGGCATGTCCTTAGTCGACCATGCGAACAGCTCCTTGAATTCTTGCAATAACTTGACCAACGGCTCCAGTGCCTCGTTGGGTATGTGTGTGGAGATGCGCACCTTTCGCTCTGGCTGCGCGGGGTCGATTGCCACTTCGAAGTCTGAGTCGACAGACTCCGCACTTGGTTCCTCCTCGATGCGCGTGTCAACTAGGTTGGCGCTGTTCTCGCCCACCTCGTTTGCCTTGTTCCATACCGCTCCCCACGCGCATCCTACGCCTGAAGTTGTTGGGAACTTCACCTTTTGATGACAAGTGGACGCTATCGCACGGAAAGTGGACATGAAAGGGCGCCCGAGGATTGCGTTGTGCGGTGAAGGGCAATCTACGATGGTGAATTCCACTGCTTTATGCTCACGGGGCTCATGATCCCCTATTATGACGCGCAAAGAGACTGTCCCTATCACAGGCACACTTTCACCTGAAAAGCCGACTAGACTTCCTCTCGAATGCTTGATTGTTTTTGGGTCGACGTCCATCTTGTTGAGCGTACTTTTGAACAGGATGTCTGCCGCACTGCCCCCGTCTACCAACAAGCGGCGTGTTTTGCACGAGGCGATTAAAGCCGTAATGGTGAGCGGTTCTTCCGAAGGCTTTCCCCTTGGGTATTCGGAGTCGGCGAATTCCAACCGCTCACTGATGCGACTGGTTGTCGCGCATTCCGTGGCACGCTCCCTTTTGGTTTTCTTCCTCGGCGAACTTTCTATCGTGACAACACCTATCTCCTTGCGCACCACGTATCGTCCGTCATCTTCGTATCCCGCGTTGGGAGGCGGAGGGGGTGTTTTTTCTTTTCTCTCGTCGCCCCCTGCCGCCGCGATGCAGTGGGCCAGGTGCCCCCTTCTTATGAGTGCTTCGATTTCCACCTTCAGTTGGTAGCAGTCCTCCGTCATGTGTCCCGTTTCGCGGTGGAAGTCGCAATATTTTTTGTGGTTCCGCATGTGCTCGGCCGTCCTCTGTGGCGCGGGCCAGTTGACCCTTAACCCCTTGTCTCGGATTACATGGAACACGTTCTTGACGGTGTCGTTCAGAGGTGTGAAGGTGTTCATCTGACGTCGATCGGGAGACCGGTGCCGCGGCAGCCGATCAGGTTGTGCGCCTCTTTGTTGCGTCGCCCCGCCGCTTTGATACGCCGCCGGAGGGGGGTTGCGCCGTATTGGTCCTTCTCTCGGACCACGAGAAGGCTCGAACCTCTGTACGGAACCCGCCCCTAACGTCTCTTCCAGTGTGATTGCTTTCTCCACTTTAGATTCCAGCTCTGACGTTGAGATCACGGGCCTTTTGGCTAGGGCGCGCCTTAGTTCACTGTTGGTCGTCACGTCCATGAGGTGTTGTGCTGCAGTCTCCGGCGTGAGATCGCGCACCGCCATGGCCACCCTCGACCATCGCGTGTAAAATGCTCGCAACCCCTCACCTTCTTTTTGTTTGAGGTCTACGAGCGCCTTGGGATGGAGCGGCCGCCTCTTCTGTGACGCGAACTTGGTGGTGAATAGGCGGATGAACTCTTCGAACGTCTCGATGATGCCACTCGGCAATCGGTTGTACCAGTCGAGGCACAGGCCCGAAAAGGTTGATGGGAAAGTGCGGCACATCGCCGCATTGGACCAATTTTGCAACTGCATTCTGAGGAAGAATGCGCTGACATGATCCTCTGGATCCGTCGTCCCGTTGTACGTCGGGAGGGTGGGGGGTATCCCGCTAACTTGCTCCATCATGATGTCCTCGCAGAGAGGCTGCCGTATCACGGGTTTCTGCGGTCGCCGCGCGTCTTCGGGTGCGCGATATAGGGGTGAGAGATGTTGTTCGAGGAAGTCCAAGTCGGCCCTCGGCCTAGGCTCCCGACGCGGTGGAGCAGCACGCTCAATTTCTCTTCCCGCCAAGGTGGGATCGGGTGCACCACTAGTTGTCGGCGCGTGCCTCCCGGTTATGAGCGCTAGTATCTGGCTCATTTGTCCTTGCATCTCCGTCACCGCCCGGTTGTTATGCGCCATCTGCGCCCGCATTTCTTTCGCCGACATCTCCGGCTCCTCTTCCTCGATCAGTACCGCGTTGAAGTCGCTGGTGGATTCAAAGACCCGCCTATCTGTCACGCTCTTGAGCGGAGTTGTTTCTTCTGCCGTCGGGTTTCGTTCTTCTTCCGTCGTCCTCATCGCTTGCTTTCCAGACATACTCAGGCCCCACGGTGGGCGCCAATTGTTTATGTCTCGCTGGTGGGGTAGGAGGGAGACAATAGATATAGAAGAGTCTGAGTACACGAGATAAGCAACGCGCTAGGACTAGTATTATTAAGATATAATGGAGAATAGATTACAGAGAGAAGTTGTAGAGAGAGAAAGTTAGAGAGAGAATGGTCTAGTCCCCTTTCCTGATCCCCCTCTCTCCATGATAAATGCCTTATTTATACCCTCGTTAAGGTAGGTGAGCCGTACCGGTGATGGGACATATCGGTCAGGCGTAGTTCTGGTTCCCGCGTAGGTGCGCCCGCGCGTAGGGTTTATGACCGCGCGACTACTTGTCCCCAACCCCCAACATATAGAATTGGCTTATTAATAATAATATATATATAAAAGACATTTATCACAATATCCTTATCCAAAATACTAGAGATATTGCATGAGAGGAAGTAGGAACCATGCCATGGTCTAGGGTGGGCATTCGGTCGGTTCGGTTCAAACCGAACCGAAATTATGCATACCGGGTCCCCGAATTCTATCAAACCTCAAACCGAATTCGAACCGAATTATAATTCGGTTTGGTCGGTTCAAACCGAATTATAATTCGGTTCGGTTCGGTTTTTCATACAAAACCGAAATAGTGAGGTTAGCTTGTATTTTCTCTTTTTTAAATTAGTTTCACCCTAATGTAAACAATAAATATGTATCATCAATGATAAAATCAAACATTTCAACACATAAGTCATAAAACACTAACATGATTCAAATATTTAAGTATCATAATAAGTAGAAACATAAAAATCCACCATTTAGAACTTGAAATTATAATAATTCGGTTTTTCGGTTCGGAATTCGGAAATTCGGTTCGGTCGAAAGAACCCTGGTTTCCGAAATATGTCATTTTCTCTTCCGAATTCCGAACCGAATAACATTAATTCGGTTTCGGTTCAGTTTATATTCGGTTCGGTTCGGTTAGGTTCGGTTTTACCGAACCGTATGCCCACCCCTACCATGGTCCATCTTTGCTTTGGTTCGTCACCTTTTATCGTGGCTTTAAGCTGCTGGCAAAGATGGGAAAATATGGGAGTTGGGACTGAGACTGGGCAGCTAGCTAGCGCCTCGCTGGCATGCATAAGTTTCCAGAAATATTATTATTCGGCTAGATTCCATCCATATCCATTATTGATGGCCATCTTGTCGCTACTACTCTATATTGACGGTAGTTAAAATCGCTCTTTAAAACTTAAAAGATTATGTTTTTACATTTCTTAAATATCAAAACGCTTCTGCGTAGAATTGGGCTTGTCCCTTACAAGTGTAGTCAAAATCTACACTTTGAAGCTTAAAATCTTACGGTTTTACGCTTCTAGATCACCAAAACGTTTTTACGTAGAATAGCGCTTTTGATTGTATTGATCTGACATATTTCATTTTTGTAAATGCTAGCTAGTACGCTCTGAGTTCGGCCACCTATGCACTTTGTTTTGATGAGATTATTATCTTTAGCTACCACAGTTTCTGGGCTGTTATGATAGTTATTAACGACGATAAACAGACTGGAGACTAATAGTCCGTCACTATATACGTTCAAAACGACGGGAATAAGCCCGTGATAAGTTAAGCATATAACTCTATAAGTGACCGGCGGACCGCTTATGTTAGGGATTGGAGGATGAAATTTGAGGTATGAATTCTATGCATCTATAAGGTTGGTTTGAAAGTTATGATTTTAGAATGGATGCACTCTTACATTAAAATGCATTAAAATTTAATTGAATGTATGAATTATAAGCAGGACCGTATCCGGTTAACCGGTGTGTAGTCCAACACACATTCACCTGAAAATTTTATGAGAGTCCTAGTTTTAGTCGGTCCGATAATCATAACCGACACATGCACTTTCATTATGCTACAATAAAATTATTGTTATTGAAATATGTAAATATATTTCGACTTCAACGATACACTCACATAAACTAATTGGTCATCCAAACCCAATCTTAATTTCTCTATCTCGTTCTGCATTTGAATCGCCCATTGACTGCTTATAATCGTCTCTTATATCTGTCAATACGTCTATCTGAATCCCATACTCAAGCTCGCTCATCCCGACGATCACCTCGCCTACTCCATCATTATGTTGGTCTCTTCAATATTGTCGCTTCTCGTCTCTCGCATCTTGTGTCTCACTCTCTCTCGATCAACGGAAGAACTCAAAAATAGTTGGACATATGGCTGGACAATCGGTTAGCGGTTAACCGACTGGTTGCAATCGAAATTGGCCGGTTATCCACTAACCGAAAATCGAGGTAACCGAAAATCGCTCCGATGGGCGAGATACTTTTTGGTCTTGGGGGCAGCTCGATTAACTGAAAATCGAAGCCTTAAGGCCTCTTTTCGATCGATGGTCGGTAGATTTGGAAGGTGGTTCGATTTAATTGATAACCGATCTTTCGATTTTCGGTTATAATCAAACCGACCAAACTCTACCCCTAGTTGGACATGTATTATGGCTAGATCCAAAAAGGGTTAATACCTTGTTATGGCCTGAACTATGACCATGTAATCAACTTTGGCCAGTGGTTTGAGAAATTAACATCCTGGCCCGAACTATGCAGCATATAGACAAATTTTTCTTTAATTTTCATTCTGCCATGGTCCTCCACAGGCACGCACCAATTTTTCTTTAATTTTCCGCCAGCAAATGCAGCGGGCTGTTTATTCTGAATTTAATGAATATGCATGATTCCCAGTACCCTTGATGGTTCCTGTCTACTACTTTTTGCAGGAATTTTCACAAGATGTGATTGAATTTGGGCTCCATATATATGGCTATGTCTTTCGAATTTCTCAAAGAAAATTAATTCATATTTTTTCAAGATAAGATGAGTTTGGGGTCATGATATGAGATGTATTGTTTCAAGTTCTTTCTATTTGAATTATCAAGACATATGATTAATCAACTTTAATTAAGATATATCGTATTTGAATTTATCCAGTCGATAATTTACATAATGATTATGTATACATTATAATATCTTCATTCAATGTTTCCATATGGTCAAAAGTTCCGTGCTACCAATATGTTTAATTTTGGAAGTAGCTTTACAACAGATTTTCTTGTCTACCAAGATAATATGTTCGATTAGATTTACATGTTACTAATAATTTAAAATCTTGTGTGTAGCTGGTGATGATGAAATATGGTTAAAACATATTAGATATGTATTTTATATTTTATATATTGGGGTAACGTAGATAAATCGGTCCTTAGAAGTGATAAACGAGAATTAAAAAGTGCTGTTGTTGAATATAGTAGTCAAAGAGCTAGCAAAATTTCAAAGGCATATTCATCCCATCCTCTTCAATAATTATAAGGAGAGCGGCATACAAAAAAAATCACGAGACTAATGTGATAGTCCAACTCACAATAATTAAATGGATTTTGTTTCAATAGTTTTATTTTTAGGCCACTTATTATAATCGAACCAAACCGGACGGTTTGATAGACTATATATCCAATCCGAATGTCTTAAAGAATAAAGAGGGTTATTTATCGGCCGGATACGACTAATTCAACCGGTTAATCAACAAATGAAACACTAAGCCGGTTACCAACAAATCATTTTACCTAAATCGTAAATTTTGGTCTCGTTTCTGCACAAAAAATGAAACACTAAGCCGCAAACTCCAGATTGTCTATTGGGCGTGATTGTTTGATGAATGTTGAATGTACTATTTTTTATATAAATGAGACGTCTAATATTAAAAAGTGTCATGAAGCTATAACATTTTCCCATAAATGGTAAGTATTAAAGCTTCTAAATAACTTCCAATTTCTTGTTAATTTGGATGGATCAATGTGTGGTTTGTTTCTAATAACACTAAGTTTGGGTAGTGATGATAATGGGGTGTGCAGGTATCTTAATACTCATTCACCTCGCACCAAACAAATGTTGGGGAAAGTACGGGATGGGGCAAGTCGATCCACTCTTATTTGTTATTTGAAAAAAATACAAGCAAATTTTTTTTTACGATAAAATGAAGGAAAAACATTTTATAAATAAAAAATTGTGATAATAGAATGGGTAAATAAGTCTAACTAGTTAAAGATCAAGTCTTACTACTTACTAGTTGAAGAAAAGTTAAGATAGGAGAATATGAATATATATTGCAAGAAATTGATATATAATGACACAAGAATGAGGCGGAGTAGAGCGGATCGGAAGTAAATACTCATACCTCGCGCCACGCTACTACGGTTAGGTAATACCGTTCTATCTCGAATAAGATCAGATAATATCCGCGAGGCGAGTTAAAAAATTTCATACCTAATTTTCGGAGAACCAATAAAATAATTAACCGTGGAAAACATAAATAAACTAATAAGAACCGACAAATATTGGGCAAGAAAATCAAGCAGTTCATAAGTGGGCCTGCTGTAGAAAATAGAAAGGCTGCTTGGTACAACCACCGTCAAACTTGGTCCATTCATTGGCCCAATGCCGAGAAACCATATTTTATTACCCGGATTGGCGATGGCCCACCCTCCTACCACGCATACGCCGCTTCGTAAAAGTGAGGTAGGGACTTGGCCAGCCAGGATATTGACTCGATTGATAGAAGTAGGAGTGGTTTGAAATTTGCCATTATTTTGTTTTAGTGAGATTGTTATTATATTAATTGTTTAGAATATATTAATTTTATTTTTCAGCTTGGATAATACATGACTTGCTTATATGATGTGATATAATATACCAACTAATCAGTAATTGTTATTTCAGTTTTTAGTTGAGATTAATAAGGTTGCTAAGTTCGTACGCAAAACATCTTTCATTATACAAATTATGTTATTAGATTGTTGCAAAATATGTTTTTCTCTTTTTCTATTATTTAACTCAAAGCTTAAAGAAATTTGAGTTACCGTAATATTGATTAAGACATAGATGTATGGTTTTTGTTTGAGACTAAATACTTCAACGGCCGTGCCACGTCACCTCTGTCTTGTTCTTGAGAGCCCCACCTACACACAGTGCACACAGAGGTGGACATCAGGCCAGTTAATACTCCGACGCTCAAGTTAGTAAACACTTTTAGAGAGAGAAATGCTCTGTCCTAGTTTTTTGAGAGAGAGAGACCGTCTCCATAAATGTTACCTACCTACACTATTCATGCTTACACACACCCTGGGATCATGCTCCTTTCTCTTAGCTCCACGTCAACACGTCATTAAATGTCTTGTACTTTGTTTAGGCTAGGCGACCCGACCAACTTGTCAGTCTTCTGACAAGTTATAGGCGCCTCCTTCCCAGGACCACTGCCATCCTGTACCTCCTTGGAATGTGTTAGAACCTCTCCTCACTCCCGCTTGGGCTTGGTCTGATGGGCTTCCCTAATCGACTATATCCTGCCCTGGACACCACCCGGGCCCCCAATCCTTTATCGGGCCTGGGTTTGGGTTTCTCTTTTTAGTCATACCCCCAACAGTTTTTCTCTTTAGGACCACTCTTAAACTCAAACATGAAAACTCATAAGTGACTCAACCAAAAGATACACAAAAGAGTATGTCCTCAAAACCCAAGACTTTGCATAAGGTCAACACAATGATCCATAAACCCTCTTCAGGGCTCTTTGAAGCCTAAGGCATGCTAAACAATTTGAAAATTTCATATTCCTCAATAAGAAAAATGAAGCGCTACATAGATAATATCCAAAAACTCATTTAAACTACTGGAAAGTCCGTGTCTTTTACATATACGGTGGAAAGATAATCCTTACATTTAGTAACCTAACCAACAAAAACCATGACCTCCAATGTTCAATGATATCGACATCACATCTCTAACTAAGGGCCATGAACTTAAAGTGGAGCAATACATAGTGAGATGATTGTCAACCAAAAAAAAAAAATACATAGTGAGATTCGAGGAAGCTACCCTTTGCTTCCATGATGCACAACCTACAAGGATGAAATGCTGAAAGCAAAAACAAAAGCATGATCATTGCCATTAGATTAAAAAACATATATCTACACATCACCATAAACATTAACTAAACATCATTAATTAGAACAAACATTAAGAAGTAAAATAAAAGGGGTTTCTCCCATTAGCAAAAATAATTATATAGCTCCAAGCTGTACACAACTATGACTTATTATTAAACCAAAATGCTGATCCCACAACAATCACCAACATTTAGCAATTCCTACATTGTTTTCTACAAATCATAATTGTGTGTGGATATATATGACTACACAGTTCATAGAACATGACATGGCCTTTCAAATTTTTACAATTATATGAAAGTGACTAGGATATGATGGTGCCAGATGGCAGTCTCCAAATGGGTACAACACTGTTTTAATTTTTTTTTTTTAATTCGTGGTTTAAAAATTGAGACCTAGTGGCAATTTCTAAGTCCTTTTTTCATCTATCCATCATGCAATCCCCCTCTAAACCCTAATCATATCCCATATGCAATACAATTGATATTATCAGTAGGACCCTCCAATAATAATAACAATTAGTGAACACAAACAAAACCATTACTTTGAAAAAAGTAACAAGCTAAGCTACTTGCTAGAAGGAACCAATAATTTGGAGGCCGAATCTATCTACTTGAAATGCTCCGCTTGTGTTGTGTGATTCCTTGGTAATAGTTTCTTTGTATTTATCGAAGACAAGAGCAACATTATTGCATATCATTTGTCATTGTTTACACCAAATCATATCATATCAAAATAACATATTTTATGGAAGTGTTTATACTTGATACATAAATTTGCTAAATACGGACTGAATGGTATATACTTTGAATCAACTGGATAAATAATTAACACTAATAACTATGATAGTTGAGATTTATCGAAAAAGTAT
Organism: Linum tenue; assembly: GCA_946122785.1. Classification (NCBI taxonomy): domain Eukaryota; kingdom Viridiplantae; phylum Streptophyta; class Magnoliopsida; order Malpighiales; family Linaceae; genus Linum; species Linum tenue. Next base: position 26,186,370 of record CAMGYJ010000005.1, on the reverse strand, counting down.
ATGTGAAGATAAACAAATTTAAGTTACGCAAATTTATCGAATCCAAACTATTAAGTAGGTCAAATGCCTTTATTTTTCTACATTAATAAAACTGAAACTTGTAATTTTAAAGAAACCCATCCGTCTACTTTGTTTAGCCAAATTATTAGATGACCGAAAAGTTGTTGAAATAGAAGCAAGTATTGATGTCGGTCAATTAGACAATACTATGGCTAACATATCCTTCAACTATATTAGTTGGTTTACCTAGCATTCTCAGCCATTTCATCTATTGAAATCCTTAATAGCAATAGTATTATCAAATTATGAAAATTTTATATTCGATGATCTAGTTAGTTTTCATTTGATGGTTCTTCTGTAAATATCCAACTTATTATCACATGACTGCCACCTAATACACATTATCAAAATAAAGTACAATTCTAACCAAATAATTTCAAAGCAACATCATATTTTCAAAGTTAATCTAAAAAGGGATACAAACTTGCTTTTATTGAGCCAATCATCAACGTAAATGAGATACAAACATCCGTATAATCAACACTCATAATACTAATGTCAGTGACCTATCCGATGACCGAGATTCACCCTCCGATCCCTCCCCATTCCCTCTAAGAGCCCGACTAGGAATCACCTCGCACTCAATAAGTTAGTAAAATATGATACGGGAAAGTTATGTTTAAAACACGTACGGGTATTTTATTTCGTCCCTAATATAATGTTACGCTTAATCAGTACGTTAATAGTCATAAATACACAAAATTAATTATTTTTAAAAACAAATAAATATATAAATAATAGTAAATTTAACAATTGAAGTCATTAAATACATATATTAAACGTGTTATACGGATTTTATACGTATTTAATACTTGAACCATCAAATGAACGGACATAAATGAAACAAATTTACAATAATACGGATACAGAAATTTTAAAACAAATAAAATACATACAAGTACACATACGTATATTAAACGGAGTATTTACTAACTATGCGTTTCACCATACCTACGCATACTTTACAGCTTTACACAGAAGAACATAGTTGGTCCCGAAAACAGGGGAGCCAAGCCAAGTAAACGGAAAAAGCATTCCTCCATCAAATATGTAACAAAGGCGGCCAACCATCTTATTCCGTGACATCTTTTTTTGAAATCCCACAGATCATTATTATATTCAACAAGTTTCCACTTGTACACACCCACATTTCACAGCTGGCACCAGCTTGCTTTCTTTCTCCGATCGCTTCTCTTCCCGCTGCTGAGCTTTTTGGCTCCTCTCCTAACCTTTACTTATCTCTCTCACGCGTTGCCCTCCTTCAATTCCACCACCTCGTCACTATATATACCCCTCAATAGCCACCAAAGAACTTCACTCCTCCAATCCCCAAAACCAACCATTAATCTATCGTCACCCAAAAATAACAGAGTTCTCTCCCACGTGTTTATCTTGGCTAAAAATGGGGAAGCCTAGTCTGGCGGGTTTGGCCTTGTTAGTGGCAACATGCACGATCCTCGTCGGGACAGCATTTGGCGGCGGCAGTAGTTTTAACGACGAGTTCGAGCTGACGTGGGGCGACCAAAGGGCCAAGATCTTCAGCGGCGGCCAGCTGCTGTCGCTGTCTCTGGACAAGGTTTCCGGGTCCGGGTTCCGGTCCAAGAGGGAGTACTTGTTCGGGAGGATCGATATGCAGCTCAAGCTCGTCGCCGGCAACTCCGCCGGCACCGTCACGGCATACTACGTGAGTACTAGCTATAGCTTTCGTCGCTAAATATAGTAGTAATACGATGAAAGGGGAAAAGGGAAGTTTAAAAAAGAACAAAAAAAAAATTGTGGGATTCATCGGAGAAATTAATGAAGCGGTTTGTGTCGCTTTCGAAGGCAGCCTAGCGTAAGCTCTGCTTGGGAATTAAGTTGATGGCAAAAGAAAGTTCAATTATTAGAGAAGTGTCGTTACTCACTTTATTGTGTGGTCACCAATTATTCTATTCCTGGCCTCTGGCTGGAAGAAAACAGGGGAATTCTTTCTTTGCTTGTTAGGCAGGGCAACTTTTGGTGTCATTTTCAGAGTGACATAACTTACCCCTATAAACTGTATAACTAAATTCTTACTTTTATTGAACGTCAATGCATGCTTACCTTCGATAATCACACATGCCATATGACACAAATCCAACCTTACATTCCTAATCTCGTGATTACTAGCTAACTCTTTTCATATATGGTTGTCTGTTTATAGCTATCGTCTCAGGGGCCAACCCATGACGAAATTGACTTCGAGTTTCTCGGGAACCTGAGCGGAGATCCTTACATACTGCACACGAACGTGTTCACCCAGGGGAAAGGAAACAGGGAGCAACAGTTCTACCTCTGGTTCGACCCTACCAGAAACTTCCACACTTACTCCATCGTGTGGAAGGCTGAGCACATCATGTAAGGATCACAGCACAAAACAAATCATTATTACAGTATCTGGCCGTAACAAGTAATCGCGATTGATTCCAATAACTCTTTCCACCACGATCACATCCACACCACTTCTATGACAATTCCTTCGAAAAATTAACCTGTCAATGTCAAATTTTTACAGATAATCTATGTCAAATTTACATAAACATCATCACCGTATCGATTCATGATGATGATAACTAATAGTATTTAATTGGTGTGTGGCAGTTTCCTGGTGGACAACATTCCGATCAGGGTGTTCAAGAACGCAGAGAGCCTGGGAGTTCCGTTCCCGAAAAGCCAGCCGATGAGGATCTACTCCAGCCTGTGGAACGCCGACGACTGGGCGACGCGCGGCGGGCTGGTGAAGACGGATTGGTCCAAGGCGCCATTCACTGCCTACTACAGGAACTTCCAGGCGACCCATTTGTCTTCTTCTCCCTCCACCTCCTCCTCCTCCTTCTCCAATGGGGATTGGCAGTCCAGCGAGCTGGATCCCAACGGGAGGAGGAGGCTGAGATGGGTTCAGAAGTACTTCATGGTTTACAATTACTGCGCAGATTCCAAACGCTTCCCTCAAGGCGCGCCCGTCGAGTGCAAAGGCTCTCGATTTTAGAAACTGAAAAGGATAATCAGAATCCAAACGTGGTCTAATTTGCTTGTGCCATATATATAGTTTTACAGTTCCCCTGTTTTCGGTGTATGACGCTGTAAGATTTGGAAGATGCTTTCAGATTGGATTGTGTTCCTTAGAGTTGGGGTAAAAAATGAACAATAATAATGTAATTCTTTGTAATATATGAGAGCCAAGAAGCCGTGGCTTGTTTGTTAATAAAATTATATTTAGTTATTTACTAGTTCCACAAATTACACTAAACCGCAAGGTTGTCAACCCGCGGGTCGACCGAGTTTAACCCTGATCCGATGAGAAAAACGGGCCACAGGCACCCGGCGGGCCGACCGCTATAAGGTACCGGGTTAGAGGTCAAATTGTGTCATTTTTTTCCTTTGATTTGCGAAATGCCTCTATTTTCCGAATTTTCTTTTCGCCCAACTCAATATTTGGAATCCTAAGTTTAACATTTGAATATTTATGTTATGTAAGTGTGTGTGAATTTTCATTATATGTTGGATCTAAGTACGATATGTTATTTGGGTGTAATATTATATGTTATAACTCATATGTTAGATAAGATTTGATATAATTTATGAGGATAAGTACAATATAATGACTTTTTCCATATTTCCGGGCTAAAACGGTTGATCCATTAACCCTTGACCCACTAGCTCGACCGGGTTCGGGTCAACCCGCGGGTTGACAACCTTGCTAAACGGTAATATATAAATTCTCAAAAAGGAAGGAAAAAAAACAATTTGTTTACTTTAAAGATTTAAATTGGGCTTTGGGTACCTATAAAGAAAGTAAGAAACGTGATAGAAAAAAGACCCATTCACAAATGAGCGCCCAAAAAAGCCCATCTCTCGGCCCGCTTTTTCCATTATGAACCCACGAAGGTGGCTTTACAGACGTAAAAGCCCAGCTCAATTTCTCTAGTGACTGAAGATCTAGTAGAGAGCCCAATCTAGTTCCCTTTCAGGTACCGCAATCAATGGCGTCCACCATCAAATAATACTGATATAATCCCTCTGATTAATACACATAAAAGATTGATTATAGAGTGAGGTTTATTTAGGTCTCTGTCTCGACCTAAATTCGAGTTTTGATCGTTATGATTACTGGCTTGCTGCCTTTCCTAGGGCCCAATTAGCAGACCATTACCTTGTAGTTTGGGAGTTTGGACTATGGTGCCCAGGCCCTATATAGGTGGGTAGAATACATTAAGCAGACCCAACTGCAGAATGGAGCCCAATACAGAAGGCCCTGATCAACGAGCCCCAACCCAAAGTTTCAGGGCCCACAAAGAAGGCAGGTACGGTACGGAGTAGAGTTTTTTTTTTTTTTTTTGGACAAAATACGGAGTAGAGTAGAGAGCTCTCTTTCTTTCCTTTTATGGCTATTTATTTATGTAGTTTTAATTTTGTTTTTTTGTTTTGGAGAAATGAAATGTCAGCTTTCCTTTTAGTAGCCGGCCGCCGGAGCAGGAATAGAAAGGGAGTGTTGACCGGAAGCAAATGGGTTGGGAAAGTTGAAGTGGTCAAGTTGCCCCGAATTCCAAGCTCCTTCCATTGACCCATTCGAACCCTAATTACAGGCAGCCAACTCCAGCTCATGGAATCAAATCGACTTTAATTACATTCTGCAACAGAAGTTGACTTCATAGTGTACTTACTATTGTAACCCAATGCTAATACAAAGCTCAATTTAAAAGCAGTTTTTCTCCCTAATGTTAATCTAGTATGGTAACATATTTGTAACTCGTCTTGATTCGCGCTAATTCGGTCTTTTGATGACATCTTCAGGAGAAAGCTCATTGCTCTGCAATGACAAAAGACTAAAAAAAAAAAATTAGGTGTCGGGTCAGTGTCGTGACTTCAAACGGTTGGGTTTGAATGCCTATTTGGATTCTAGTTACTTTACATTCCCTTATTTTCTAAGTTATAGTTGTGCTTGTAGTTGTAACTCTGATTTATCAGGATAAACTAGATAAGAAAGGAGAGGGAAAAAAAAACTTTGACATCCTCTATTAAAAGGAATATTTTGTATCCAAACTTGGTGTGCTAGATGGTTATGAAGTTAACGAAGCTGCTAATACAAGTCGTTTAACGGAAGTTGATAATTTCTTATCGGTGTAGCAAACTATAAATGGTTAATAATTGACGGTTAGTGATTAACTGGCTAATAATAACTGGTAAGGGTTGTTAACCATTCAAAATAGGCAAAACGTTATACTCAACTAGGGAAATGATTTCCTCCTCGACCTTTCGGCACTCACTAACTCTAATCTCCTCGTTCTTTCGGCTCAATGCCGCGAACCACGAATCGCTTCGAGCTATGGATCCTCTCTAGTAGCTTCCCTTTTAGATTGACAGAAGGATGATCGAGGTAGATAGGAGGAGTGATGGTTACCAGCATCGAGAGAGAGAGAGCGCCAGAAAACGAGAGTGAAGAGAAGAAATGAGTGTGTGCATAGAGTTTCTCCTGCCCATCACTTTGCTTCTATACATTCTATAAAATTACAACTATGCCCCTTGCCTTTTGCCAGACCCACAAACCTACTAGCTTCCTCTCTTTCAGGCGGGTAGGAGGTTAACTGCTAAAATAATCGCTAACCACATCCACAATTAACGATTAACCACTAAAACCGGGACCCTAAATCGACTAACGAAGTTGACGAATAACCATTAACCGCATTATTAGTTAACGTTTAACCGCTAACCAACTCGACTATCATCGCTATTCCAATCCCATAAAAATGATTCCCAATTCAAAACAATTTTATCCATTGTTGTTATGACTTTACAAGTCCTCGTAGCTCAGTTTCACTCTATTCTTTGCTCTTTGTAGGATCAAGGCTGAAATTAAGCAATATTCTCTATATGATATGTACTAGTTAGTTCGTTAGAGCTTGTTAATTGGTAAGCAATAATTGGTGATTTGGGAAGACAGACAGGGCATCCAAAATTTTGAAAGTTTTGTGGACAAATGAAAGGGGAAATGGACAACTAAGAACGACAGGTTGGTCATTAGTAACTCCACGCAACCAAATTACTGGAATTTGTAATTATGGGAAACCCCCAAAACAGAGCAAAAGACAGCAATTTCCTTCACCTTGTCTCCTCAACGCTGCATCTTGGGTCACTCACTACCTTACAAACTTTTGGGCAGCAAGAAACTATATTAATGTGCCTTTAAAAAAATCCCACAGCAATAACTAATGGCAACCATAAAAAACCAGACACTAAATGGATCACAAAGCAAGAACTTTGCCTCTTCTTCCTAGCTTAGCTATAGCCAGGCAACACGCAGAATCCAACGCCACAAAAGCTAGGCTTGTCATCACAGTTGCGCAAAACAAAAAAAGATCAAAACTTTAGGTCTACATACTGTCGTCATCGTCGTAGATTACAAATCGATCGCTTAATATCTACGAACGAGATCGACCTCCAATCGGTAAAAAAAATGGTATACCCAAATGTTTATTTCCCCCCTCGCTTGACCTCTTTATCACATGATATAGCTACAAAAACCGCACGTATGCAGGGGGTTGATCAACACTACACGACCTAATACCGTCTCATCCCCTCTGCATGTTTACAATCACCGAATCGATGTAGATTAATTCCACGGGAGTTTAAATTTGTCGATATAGCGTGTGGAGGTCATCAAGTAGCCAAATTCCTAGCTAGCTTGAATGTGTGATGCATAGTGGTAAGTGGGACGGAAGGAAGGTTCCAAATGTTTGTGGAATAAATATTAGAGCAGAGAGGCCAAAGAATTCCTTATGGAACAAGGATCATCACATGCATAGACTGGGGAAACAGCCATTATATGAAAAGTCTCCTGCTGCCTACAAGTTTTTACATAGATAGATAGATAGACCACCAAACAAATTAACAAACAGATCCGACCCAGAAACCCTTCTTTCTGGATTGACTGAAATGTCCTCCCCTGGCTTCTTGTTGTGGCGTCAAGTCAAAGTCCATTTCCTCATGGAAACTAATGAGGCAAAATAGAAACTAACTAAACTGAAACAAAAAGAAGAAAATACTAATAGTCTGTTGTTGACTGATTCATTCGATAAGAATAGTAGCAGCATCTGAAACTAGCATGGCCTTTCTCTGGCAATGGCACGATCCAGCCCAGCCCAATCAGCTACTGCCTTTTGCCCGGTTACTCTGTTCATTCTTCCAAGGTGGATAATGTTATGAACTCAAATTTGTTTCTGTTTTTTTTTTTTTTTGTGTGTTTGATACATAAATGCTCACTAAAGTTGTGCTTCACCCATAAACTAGGGGGATTGAATTCGGGTTTGTAACGAATTGTTCGTTGAAATTTTGAAATAACTAATAAAGTAGTTGTTACGTTTATTATTATATTTTTTTGTCGCAAATAATCTCACCAACAGAATTGGAGTGGTGTATTCGAATGACATGATCTAGGATTAAGTTACATAATTGATTGATAGGTGTTCAGTTGAATACGAGGTGAGAATTCCCTTGTACATCAAACTGATTGGGGATCGAGATTGAAATCAGATCAATCTCTTGGCATACTAATCTGTACAATTAACCCATTTATGTGCTGATTGACCTTTTCCTCTCATGGTTTCTTCAATTTTGGCCCAAAATGATCAAGGAAGGCAGGGACTTTCTTCTTCTTTTTTCAATGTTTCTGTGTGGTGTGTCAAGAAGTCATCTCCAAGAATGCTCCTTCCCAACTAGCTTAGTCAATAGTCATCCACCCAATGGAAAGGCTTCCAGAGGAAAGTTCAGTGTGGAAGAGTAGTGCTTCTGAATTTTTAATCATTCATTTGTTGCACTGTGGGTTGATTTCGTCTTGTTACATCACATTCTCTTTGGCCCCAACTCAAGAACTAGAGAAAACTTTGCTTCACAATTATAACTCCTACTCTAGTACAAAATCCATTCATTAAACCTCAATTACATATCGTTAAATCACATATAAGTTATACCTACTTTTTTTGTCGAGATATATATACATACACACGATAGTTTCACCAATTTCATTTTGTAAAGTTATTTTCGAGCTGACCTCAAATGGATACAAAAGGAAGAATGAGATCGAGCATATGAATCCAATCTAGCAAATTTATACGGCTACATATGACGTATACATTTCAAAGCCAGACTATGACTTTATCGAACCTGATGATTCAAGCCTCTCATCGCAATGTACATTTGAACTGTAACTGTAATCGTAACCGGATTGTTTCATTAGGAGAGATAAAAAAAAATAGTTTCTCATAAATGAAAAGTGAAAACTGTTGATCTATGTCCTTTTTTTTCTTTTGCATACCCAGATTCTGGTTATATGGGTCAGCATGAGAATCAAAATCATTGGTGTTAATACAATAATACTTGAGAGCTGAGAAGCTTGCAAATATGAAGTGAAAGCTCTCTGCCTCTTTCTCACTTAACATGCAGAAAATGGTGAGAGAGACAGAGGAAGAGAGAGAGTGAATGAGAATCTGCCTTCCTCCATTTCCCTCAAATAGATAAACTAAACTAAACCCAAGGAAAACCAAAAGAATTCTCGATGAATAAACAAAAAAAGAATTGTTGTAGAATGGAAGGAAACCAGTAGAGTGCAGTGTGGAGCAGGCAGGCAGGCAGCAGAGCAGAGTGCCAAGTGAGCACAGCTGGAAGAGGCAAAGCACATATAAAACAGACAGGCCACCTTACCAGAATTTGTTAACCCCTTTTCTGGCCTACCTTTCTTTCCCCTCTCAACTCAAACACACCTCTCTTGCTCTCCCCCCTTCTCATGCTTCTTTTACTTTGCCTCCACTCTCCAACTTCTTTTTTAATTCATAGTCAAGTCTCTTATAGCATAGTCTCGTCTATCCTTCTTTTGTGTGTGAGTTTGCTTATAATCGATATTGTTATAGTTACCTGATACTTTGATGATTCAATTTTCTCTAGGGCCACCTCCTGCGATGTAAAATGGACTTTCGATTTATATGCTTTGGGTTAAATTGACATTGAAAGTTAAGAAGTGTGGCATTTGATTCACCTATTAAAGTTCAAGATGTGGCAATGTATCTAGTGTTTTGTGCTGTAGCATTTGCAGCAAGTAGAGAGAGTAAAAGGTCACCAACTTCTTGTGCCTTCACTTGATAAATTGTACCCACCAATGGCCCAAACACAACAAAAGTATTAATTCCCCTGTCTGTCACTTACCTCAACTCCCTGAAACTTGCCCAACTGACACAGCATGAACCAGAACCAATCAAATCAAGAAATCACATGAAGAAAAGTTAAAAAAAAAAAACAGAGGAAAGGAAGAGTCAGGAATTCAGGGGCTCTGTGGGAGAGGAGGGAAGTAAGTATCTGTTTGAAAGCAAAAGCAAAGCCCCATTTGCCAGCTTTAGCATTCAATGAAGTTTCCCCAAAGAAACCAAAAGGACCCAAATCCAAATCAGACAAATTTGTAGTCAGCAGCCAGCCAGCCAGCAGCACAGCAAATGAAGATTAACCAAACATTGTCAAGTTAGTAGTCTGCAAGACAACAGAAGAACATCTGAAGTTCATCTATGGAGGCAAAATGAGAATTGGGTTCATGGGTTCAGTTTCCCTATCTATGGCTACAACTCATGAATTTGACCCACTTCCACCAAATCCCACAGTACCCAAGTTAGTTCCAACCCCTGTGGGCCAACATCAACCATGGAAAAGACTCTACAGAACCATAAAGATGAAAACTTTGATTCGAGAAATTGGTATTGTGTATCGAAAACATCCACCTTGCTTTGAGTTTGGAGAAACTTAAGCATCAGAAACCACACTAAACTCGTCGTCTTCCACCGGTGCTGGAAAGTTGAGATCCAAAAAACTGTAGTTCTTGTCGATTCTGGCAGCCGGCGGGGGTGGTGGTGGTGGACGAGCGGCAGCTGGCGAAGGGTAGGAACCACCGCCGTTGAGATGCGACCTCTTGTGTCCGCCCAGTGCTTGACCCGACCCGAACACCTTTGAGCAATACGGGCACCGGAAAATCCTCTCCGCCGCAGCCACCACATTCCCCATTCCTCCGCCGCCGAGCTGGGTTCCGTTGAGGGAGCAAATCCGGCGGTGGGATCCCAATGCCTGTGACGATCGGAACTGCTTCGTGCATTTCTCGCACTTCAACTTCTTCCCGCGAATTCTGCTTCCCCTTTCCATGATCCCTTGATCTTCCTCCTCGATTTCAGCCCTCTTCTTGATTTCTCCTCCATTTTCCGCCTCTTCCTCTTCATCTTCCTCTTCAATTTCGTCGCTTTTGTAACTGAATCTCCCCTTCCAGTTCACATCCCTCGACAGCATCACCAGGCACATCGCCACATCTTCTTCAGGGGAAGTATCGGAGACCGAACTCACCGGCTCTTGCTCTGCCGCCGCCGGCGGCGAATCGAAAATCCAACGCTGATTCTCACCAAATCCCTTCTTCTCATCTCCGCCCGACTTCCGGGTCCGCTTGGATCGCCTCCGGGTCGGGTTCCTCGACTCGGTCTCGCTCTCCCTGTCCTGCACGACGGAGGACGACCCGGCGAAGGAGAACTCGGGATCCGCGACCCGGAAACTCTTCCTCGGGTTCTCCCTCAACCCGTAAACAGCATCGCCAAATCCCCCAAATTCCGCCACCGCTCTGCTCTTGACGATTTCCTGCTCCACTTCCAGCTCATCTTCTTCCTCCCCTGAAGAGGAATAGGAGAAAGAAGACGACGATTCGTCGTCATCGGGGCGAGGGCGGCGGCGGCAAGTGGTAGCAGAGGAAGATATGGGTGGGAGACGGAGTTTGGCCATGTGGGATTTCATGTGGCCGCCCAAAGATCGGCCATTGGGGAACACCCTGAAGCAGAGCTTGCATTTGTGCCTCTCCATGAGCTCCGTTCTCTGTTTCGCTCTTTCTTTCTCTCTCTAGGATGAAAGTAAGGGGAGACGATGGAAGATGGAAGAAGAAGAAGAGAAAGATTTGTTAGGGGGAGGTTAAAAGGAGTAGGTGACAAGCATTCTTCCACCAAAAGTACACAAATCAACAGACCCAAAACTTATGAGCTTGCACATTTGCAGGGTGGAGGGTAGAGAGAGAGAGAGAGAATAAACAGGGAGAAAAAAACTAAAAACCAAAACAGTCGTACACAATTGGGAAAATAGGTGGTTAACTACATAAATGGGCACCAAACTTTGGTGTTACAAACAAATTGGTGATAAAACTTTGATTGTTAACTTAGTTGTCATTCAAATCGCAGATATTCAACGTAATATTGTAATGTTCATTATGTGCATTTCAATTAGTCTTTTCGTCCATAATAAAGGTGAAATTTTCTATGAGATGTTTGATTGGCATATACAAACGACTCATTTTTTCTTGTATATGATCTAAAATCTAAATAAAACCCCATTACTCAGCTCGTTCTTATCATACATTACTCGAGACTGATACCTTCATTCATCATGCCTAAGAGTTAATTCGACAGCCTAATGAATGTGAAGTGTGATTATTGTATTATTTTTTTCCCTGGATGGTTGAATGCCACAAATGGAGTTTTGATAGGCGGACGACTTGATTCAAATTTGTATCTCATACTCGTCCAACATCTCAAATATCTTGGAGACGAATGTACTATTGTTATATCAACTATTTTAAATATGAGCATTGCTTTCTTACAACCCCAAAATTCAGTGACCATATACAAAATTGACCATAACAAAAAGTGAGGAAAATATTTATTGTTATTGATTGCACTTAGATGGTCTCTTCCAAGAACGGCAAATAAAGGATTTTTTTCTCCTTTCATTAGGAAAACGCTCTTGTCTATTAAAGCATTTCTTCCTTCTTCAATTCTCTATTTTAAGTAGACATTCAAATAGATCAACCACTTTCTCCTACGCATACAATGAATTTTAACTTACATGTTGGATTAAATTATATATGTTTGTTAAGTAATTCAATGGGCATTTTACTTCCACGATGCTTCAAAGAGCTTAAAGACATAGATTAACATTCTTAATTCGTATCCTTGCAATATGGCCATTCAGAAGATGGTGTTGACTCCATAGTTGTGGTTCTGTTTCTATTGATATGGAAACTCCTGCTTATCAATATCTCGTTTAGATCCTATAATTTCGTGGTACCGAATAGCAACAGGTAAAATTAGAATGTTTTTTAGGGAATTTATCATTTACATGGAAAGAGTTTGGATTAAACATTTAAACTGGTTGTACATGGGAGAGTAAGAAACTAAGAATGTGTGATGGTTGAATGGGAAAAAGAGGGACAAGTAACATGCAAACCTTGCCACTTCATGAGCAAGTAAAGTAACCATCCGATTCCCTCTTCTTAGACCCACTTTCCCGGGTGGTATCTCAATATTTACATCCGTTTCGTACCAAGCACAGATCAGATTAGGCTAGGCAATATTCTCGCGAGTACGAGTTGGGGCAGGATGGCGTATTCTTAGATATTATTTGAAGAAGATGTTTATTTTTTGACAATAAAACGAAGGAATAATAGTTCATAAATAAAAGTAAAGATACTAAACAAATTAATTTGAAGTCCTACGTTTATTTAAAATATATTTGCTGAAAATATGAGTTGAGATAAATATAAATACATATTAAGATAAAGCAGGATATAATGAGTCAAAAATAAAGCACAGCAAAACTAAATTAGTAGTGTAGTACTAGTACCCATTACCCACCCCAACTCATATAATATCAAATAATACTCATTGAGCAGGTTCGAATTACCATCACTAATATCGTACTATCGTAGCAAATGAACAGCTAACAGGCAGTCCAACTATTAACGCTCTGTTTGGCAACAAGGGGGGTGCAAATTGCAGGAGGGTGCAAGTTGAGGGGTAAATTGCTGGGGGTGCAAATTGCTGGGGGGTGTAAGTGGAGGGGTAAATTGTTGTTTGGATGAAAAAGTAGGGGGGTGCAAATAGAGTGAAAAGTAAGTAATTATATTATTTTAAAATAGATTTTAAAAATAGATTTTAAGATTACAAAATAGATTTTAAAATATTATCATAAAATAATAAAATAAATATTACTATATAATAATAAATATACTTTACTAAAAATAGTTATTATATAATAATGCTCAAATAATAATTAATTATGACAATTGTATAATCATTGATCGAGCGATCTCAAAACTCGAAGCTCAACTTGTAACTGGTCATCCTATATAGGGTTTTCGTGTCTAGTTTAATCTTAAATTGTCAAACTTAGTCAAACACGTTCGAATTTGTAAGTTTTAACTATTTAGTCAAATAAACTGAGTTAACCAAACAATTTCTCTCTATCTTTTCCACAAACACCTCGTATCTCTAATTTTCAATGCAAATTCGATTCAACCAAGAGATCTAGATTTGACTTGACGAATAAACTTGTTTCTAGAGTCAAATGGTCAACCCCGAATAATGTTTACATTAATGATATTTATAAAAAAAGAAATTGATAATATTAATTATTATATAATTATATATAACACAATTAGAAAAACAAAATTCCATAATTCCCCCCTCCCCCTCTCTTCCTTCCTTCCATTGCACCCCAATTTGGGGGGTAAGCCGAAACAATAAATTTGCACTCCCGTTTTGCACCCCCCTACTGTTCCAAATTAACCAAACAGGTGCAAATGTGTTGGAAACTGTATTTACCCCTCACATTTACACCCTCCTCCCATTTACCCCTCTTCCCAAACAGAGTGTTAAAGAAAAAAGAGTGGTCTGAGAGCCCAGCCCAAAAGAAGTATGAAGGCCCAATAAGTCAGTAACGTGTCAGTGCCTGCCTAAAAAGACCAGACTTAAATTTAGTAGTCTAATCCGAAAGTTCAGAATCTGAAAATAGAATATTAGTCCGCATAAAAGTCAATTTGGATTCAAAGTGTAATTAATTAGTTTTGGTTTTTCCAAAGAAACCGAAATGTCAACTTTCCCTTTTGTTCCCCGTCCTGGTAATAGGAGCAGGCATGAAAGTGGAGTTTTGAGTTTTGACCATAAAGACAAGGACTGGGGTAATATCAGGAATTATAAGCACAAGACTTGGTTTGATGGACTCAATAATCAGATCATACAAAAAAATTGACTTACAAGGAATGTGTATTAGATTACCATTGTAAGAGAGGAAGAATTATAACTATTTTCTATATTCTGTCATCTTATACATACTACATATAACCAGTTTATGATAAAAAGACTTCGTCCTATCATATGTTATTTACTAACTTGTTATATTATTATCACTTTTTATCGACGAGCCAGAGAATGAAAAAATAGGAACGATGTTGAAATCAACATCCTATATATCAATTAGCTGTATTGTAATTAGAGAAACTAAAAGAAGGCGATTACTTGAAGTTGCTGAAGTTGAGTTAATCCCAAAAAAAATGTTGTTGAAGTTCTTGATATTGATGACCCTTTGGTGGCTGAGGTGTTGGTTCTTCGGGATGCGGTAGTATGGTGTCTGGAATTGGGATTTCTAGAGACTTGCTTCCAAGGTGATGCCCAGGTTATTATTGATAAAATCAATTGACGGGACGCGGGGTTAATCGGATTGGGCCTATTCTTGAGGAGCTCATCCGGGTGTTTTCATTTCATACTACGCTTAATGTTCGCTTTGGGTCGGAGTAGCAATAAGGTAGCCCATTTGATGGCTCGAAAGGCCCTCAGTTTGTACCCGACTACATGTCGATTTTTTATTTATTTTCAGGCCAGGCTGATGTCCAGGATGTAACTATATTTTGATCCGATCAATATAACAGATTATATTTTGTCAAAAAAAAAAAATCTTAATGTACTACTTACTACTTAGCACAAGCGAAAATCTTGTGATGATTTTGTGATTTACCAACCAAATATCCATCCATATACTAGTGCTAGTGAGAAAAAACAAAAAAGAGGGGGAGGAAAGATAGGGGGAAAGTGGCAAAGTTTGGCCACCCATAAACTGACGAATTTCCAAGCTCCATCGCCAATGACATGTTCCAATGAGAAAGCTGTTCACTTCTTTGCAACGGTGGAATACTAATGGGTTTTAATTTTAAATCAGTGTTTGTTGATTTCGTAATTTCTTTTAGCCTTTAGTATAGTTGTAGGTTGAGAAAACAAATCGAGTTGAAGGGGGTGTTGTGTAAGGTATTAAGTTGGTTTGGGATGTAGGTCATCGGCGTGTCTGCATCCAGTTGGACTCTCAGTGTATCGTGTGGCTGCTTCAATATGCGTCATGCTTATTATTTGTGACTCATATGTGGAATGTGACTGTCGTCCATATCTACAAAGAGAGTAATAGGTGTGCATACTCTTTGGACAGTTGAGAGTATGTTCTCTCCCCTTTGATTTCAGTAACCCATCTTATGTTGTATCACTCGATTTTGTATGACTATCAAAGATTTTCTGAACCCCAATTAATTTTGAATGAAGAGTAGAGTGTCGTTGCATCCGTTATAAAATAATTAGTGTCACTCATCTAACGATATCATCTTACATAAAAGCGGAGTATGTAATGTTGACATTGAACCATCCATAACTATTATCCAAGTCATTATTATGACTCGTAACTTACCGTATGTTATTTCTGACGAGGTTCGGTTTTCATATGCACTAGTACTCTGACCCGCAAGAGTTAATTACGACCAAATCTGAACCACTTATTAGGTGCACGTTATATGACAGTGAAAATATTGAACAAATACTTAGGGGTCATTTGGTTTTAGTGATTGTTTGGTTGATATGGTTACAATGCATGCATTGTCCACAATACATTGTAATTTTTTTTTTTGAATTTTCTGCACAAACTATAATGCATTGTTTACTTGATGTGATAGAAACTATCACTCAAAATGAGTGATAGTAATATCTCAAGTTTTGTGTGAGATTGTTTGTTTGAGATTGTTGGAGTGGTTTCTTCTTCCAACTATGTCCCTACCTTTTAATTTGTTTTGCTTTTTATATTAAATTTAAATGGTAGAAGTGACATTTAACCTAGAAAGCAATATATCTTATTTAAATACTAGAATAACTATCATAAAAACCAAACACCGTAAACTACAATATATCAATTTTCCTATATGCATATATATAATTATGCATGTATTGATAAAAATACATCTATTTAACTATCACCAAACTACAATATAGGTTTTATATGGTAAAGGGAGGTTTTCCTCGTAGTTCGTTTGACTCCGATTGTTATGAAATAATAATGGAGACTATGGGAATCCATGATTATAAGATGATTATTTCATTTTGGTGTAAATTTTGACCGACATTCACTTACAGATTTAACACTTGAACCGCATATACTTATCCCAACTTTATAACGATTGATCTTGATTTTAATTTTATCACACATAAAAAATGAGAGTGGAAGTGGAGGACAAAGAAAAGGTGATTATTGTTCATATATTAGCGACTAGTGACTTCACGAAAGCAAATTGCTAGTTGTAATAACAGTAAAAAAAAAATTGGTAGTTGTAATATTTTTGCCGGGTTTGTAAACTACGGAATACCCGCAAAACAAGACAAATCTTTTCTGATAAACCAACCAATGTATGAATTTCCGCAGATAAATATTGACAGCAAGAGATTATGCATAATCCTACAGCACTTATTGTTAATGCCCATAAAAACCAGACACTGAATGAATCACAAAGCAAGAACTACAGCCAGATATAGGCAGGCAAACACAGAATCACGCCATGAAACTAGGCTTATTATCTTCTGGCATGATGGGAAGATTAAAAAAAGATGCTGATGGATATACGATTAGGAAAAACTACTTAATGAGTTTTGGAAAGTAAAGTATGACGATAAACTTACCTCAAATACATATAAACAGTGTAAGTTTGGTAACTTCATACAGGATCCCAAATGATTTTGGGTCGGGGTGAGACAAACCGCATCAAAATTGCAGAATTGTTGGTTAATCGCAAATTGCGTAAAAGGATGTTTAAGGAATTGCAATTGTTTAGATGGACTGTCAAACAAAACATCGATTACGGGTAAATTGAATGCGTGTTAATCTCTGTTAGGATTTTAACCTTTGATTTGTATGGGTAAGTTCTAAGTAATAGCAGTCATAAGTCATATATATATATTACGTAAGAGATAAATACAAAAGGCAAAAGTCTCCCAAATACCAAACTACAAGTTCGATTTTTTTTTAAACATAGACAGAACTGGAATAAAGTCCAGATACATAATCAGAGAACATAATAAATTCACGAGTGAAACTCGACTAATAGTCGAACTTTTGATGAGAGAGCGTTTTTTGTCACAAAATGAACTGCTCTATTAACTCGACGAGTAACATGCAAGCAACAACAAAATGACCCGGCCCAGCAAACCTTTTCCTGTTTGACTGAAATATCCTTCTCTGCTTCGCTGTTGACTGTTGTGGCGTCAGCCGTCAAGTCAAACTGTCAAAGTCAATTTCTTCATGGAAATTTGGGGATGCAAAATCTCCAATTCCAGCCCGGCCCAGCCCAGCCCAGCCTATCACAGTCCAATTAGGTACTTCCTTTTCCCCGGATACTTCGTGGTTTTGTTTGATACATAAATATGGTCACTAAAGCCCCGGTCGTATTTGAGTGGTAGGTGAATATAATTGTAACTTCAATTGAAAATGTTTTTTGGTTCTCAACTTCAATTGAAAATGAGCAACATACCAATGAATTTATTAATTATTAATCATAATAAACTTTTAATAATTTAAATCGTGTCGGATAAACCTAATCCAAATTAGTAATAAAAACCAAAGTATATAAATATGCGATGAAATTATCTTATTCAAGCAAAAAACTGTATAGATTAATGTGATTTTAGGTGACTCAATTGTGTTGTTTGTTTGTGTCAAACTATGACCATTAAATCTGACTGATCTTTCTTCTAGTTCTTAAGTTGGGGTCAGAAAATGACATTTAGTTTAAAGGGTCCTCTACTTGTGAAGTCTCAAGTCAGCTTTCAAAGGATGCTTGGGTTCCAACTAGTTAGTCACCCACCCAATCAAAAGGCTTTTTAATTAGAAAGGAAATTCAATTTCTGCCATGAGGAGGAGTAGTGGCTTTAATCATTCAGTTGTTGTTGTTGCACATTTTCCCCCTTTGTTACATCAGCTTCTGTTGTAGACAGCCCCAACTCACAGAAAGAGTTGGAGAAATCGTTTCAAAATCATTACTCCTGCAAAAAAAACTCAATGATTAGAAAGCTCAGCTTGGTGATGCAACTTAATTGTTCCACGAAAATTAACAATTGTGGTTTTAGAAATCATCATTTAACAATAGGGTAGCCCATTTGGTGGCTAGGAAAGCCCTGTCTTTGTACCCGGCCACTTGCCGTTTCTTTGATTTTCAGGCCTGGCTGTCTTCCAGGATGTAACTTTCTCTCTTAATCTAATGGATTATCTTTTGTCAAAAAAAAAAAAAAGAAATCATCATTTACAACTACTTCTATCGGCTTTCGTAAAATCTTCAATTTGAAATTCTTGTGTATACGTCGTGATAGTAGAACATGCTATAATTTGAAATCCGAAGTGCAATAGTTTATTAAGGCTAAGCATCACATTTGAGATAGTCATATATTTCCATTGTAGTAAGTAAAAATTTGGCAGTTATTGAAATTGGTGTTTATTTTACTACACATCTATTCGTAGTTTAACTAACATATCTAACCTCGTACATTACTACTGTTCCTTAAGTGTCGTCAATGACAAGCTAAGACGACAAACCAAGTTGCCTCTCCGTATATTCCATGAATTGAATTACTCAAACTCAAACACCATTGATAAGAGCCAAAAAAAAAAAAAAAAAAAAAAAGAGGTTATTGTTAAATGAGAACTAACGTTTTTCTGATTTCTTTTTCCTGAGAGAAGTGTACAATTTTCTGTGTCATCTTGAGAATCAAAATCATTTGCCTACTTGAGACCTCAGAGCATGAGAACTGCAGTGTGAAACGAAAGCTCTCTGCCTTTTCTCACTAAACACACTAAAAAATCAGTATAAACTCAAAAGTACAGCAAAATGGAGAGAGAGGGAGAGAGAGAACCAACCAACTCCATTTTTTAAATCAGAAGTCAGAACACAAAATTCTTGATAAATAAACAAATAGTTAGTTGATGGAGTTAACAATACAAAGGAAGGAAGGAAGCTTTGAAGAGTGCAGCAAAGCAAGTGAGCAGAGCAGCAGAGTGCCCCCAAATTGACCACAGCTGGAAGAGGCCAGCAAGACACATGCAAAACTGGACACATTAACATATTTTCGTATCAGAAACTAAACCGACGAGCCTAATTGCTGCACGATAGTTCAATACTAACCATGAATATTCGTCATAACCGAATCGTAAATTACAACGAAATTTATTGAAATAGTTAGCTATACGTTTATGTCGCGAGCAAAACAACTATTCTCGAGGAGACAGACTGAGTGAGTACGAGTATGACTGCCTACCTCGAATGAAGGTTGCATCTTGTACCAACCAACAAACTAACATGGCCCAAACGCAACAAATATAAATTCCCCCTCTGCCTGCCACTTTACCATAACTCCTGAAAACTTGCCCGACTGACACACCATATGAACAAGAACCGAATCAAATCAACAAATCGTAAATAAATAAATAAATAAACCAACACAGGACCGCAGAGTGGAAGGAGGGAAGTATCTGTTTGAAGCAAAGCCAATTTGCCAGCTTTAGCATTCAATGAAGTTTGCCATAAAAAAAACACACACACAAATCCGGATCCACACCATTTTATAGTCAGCAGCTGCAGCAGCCAGCAATGAAAGCAACCAAACAACCGGAGGAAGGAAGTTCTTGAAGTTCATCATCTATGGTGGTGGGCTTTCAGTTTTTCCCAATCAATTTGTGATATACCCACTTTCACCGAAATCCTAAAATTCTGATTCGAGATTTTGTTACCGGACCCTACCCTGAATTCGGAGAAATTTAAGCATCTGAAACCACGCTCGCACTAAACTCGTCGTCTTCCACGGGAGCTGGCAAGTTGAGATCCAGAAAGCTGTAATTTTTGTCGATTTTGGCAGCTGCCGGAGGCGGTGGTGGTGGGTTAGCCGCTGCTGACGGCGACGGGTAGGAACCGCCGCCGGTGAGATGTGATCTCTTGTGCCCGCCCAGTGCTTGACCCGACCCGAACACCTTGTAGCAATACGGGCACTGGAAAATCCTCTCTGCCGCCGCCACCACATTCCCCATTCCGCCGCCGAGCTGGGTTCCGTTGAGGGAGCAAATCCGGCGGTGGGATCCTAATGCCTGTGAGGATCGGAACTGTTTCATACATTTCTCGCACTTCAACTTCTTCCCCCGATTTCTTCCGCTGCTGCTACTTCCCTTCTCGATTTCTCCTCCATTTTCCGTCTTTTCCCCTTCTCCCTCTTCAATTTCGTCGCTTTCGTAACTGAATCTTCGCTTCCAGTTCACGTCCCTCGACAGCATCACCAGGCACATCGCCACGTCTTCTTCAGGGGAAGCATCGGAAACAGAGCTCACCGGTTCTTGCTCTGCCGCCGCAGGCGGCGGCGATTCGAGAACCCAACTCTGATTCTCCGCCACTCCCTTCTTATTCTCATCTCCGCCCGAGTTCCGGGTCCGCTTGGATCGCCTCCGGGTCGGGTTCCTCGACTCGGTCTCGCTCTCTCTGTCCTGCACGACGGAGGAAGACCCGGCGAAAGAGAACTCGGGATCCGCGACCCGGAAGCTCTTCCTCGGGTTCTCCCTCAACCCGTAAATCCCATCTCCGCCGAAGCCTCCAGCTGCCACCACCGCCGGCCTGCTCTGCTCCACTTCCAGCTCGTCTTCTTCGTCTGAATAGGAAAACGAGGACGACGATTCGATTGCCGGGTCGTAGTCGTGTCGACGGCGACGAGGAGTAGCAGCGGGAGGAGTAGATTTGGGAGGGATACGGAGCTTGGCCAAGTGGGATTTCATGTGGCCGCCCAAAGATCTTCCATTGGGGAACACTCTGAAACAGAGCTTGCATTTGTGCCTCTCCATGAGCTCCCCTTTTTCACTCTCTTTCTCTCTCGCAGGTAGAAACAAGAAAGCAGAAGAAGATGGAAGGTGGAAGGAGAAAAGAGAAGATTTTGTTGGGGAGGGGAAGTTAAAAGGAGTAGGTGACAAGCATTCTTCCACCAAAAGTACAGAATTCCACAGACCCAAAGCTTATGAGATTGCACATTTGCAGGCAGAGAGAGAGAGAGAGAGTAAAGAGGGGAAAGGAAACAAACTAATAAAAACCCAAAACAGTTGTACACTTGGGGTGGATTTACATAAACGGGTCACTGAACTTTCAGTTCTAACCAACTAGTCATTAAGTTTTAAGATAAGTGCCATAACAACCATGTTATCTGTGCGCTTTGAGTTCTTTATCGGTAATATTAATACTGTTTTTATTATTAATATTATTAATTAACATGGAGAAACCACTTTAATCTACACGATCCAAATCAAACTTTGGTTTTCCGGATTTTTTTTTACTGGTCAAACCTATCGAAATACTAAAAATTAGTCAAATATTAATTTTTAGTAAGCAATTTTGTAAGAATTATTGACTTGGCAACAAGATACTGATTTGGAAGAGACACATGAAGGTCAACATTCGAAAATAGACATTACCTTCAAACTTTTATTCGACTCTATCTTAAACTCAAATTACCCTTATCCCGTAGTTCACCACAAGATTTAAGTGGCCATTTTTATACATTTTAAGTTTAATGAGTTTATATGCTCCTGTGTAACTTTGGATTAAAAATTAATGCAATTTCAGTTACATCTTTGTTGAAATATAAAGTTAAGCTGACTGATTTGTTAGTGACACAAAGTCTACTGATGTATATAGAATTGGCTTGCACCAAAGGGGAAAAATACTTATTTTTTTTCTTCTGCATTGAGAAATTCTCTATTTGGCATAGCTTTTTCATCTTATTCAATTTTCTATTTAAAATGGATATTCAGTGTGAATCAACCACCTTGTCCAATAGTAAAATGTTCCTTGGGTGGTTCTTTATTAAATAGTAACCATTCCATGGACATTTTACTTCCACGATGCTTTCAAGTTATTTTGGAAATAAGAATCATTTAGTGCTTGCTTAATTCTTATCCTTGCCACTTACCAAACATTTCATCATATCCAACGAATCCATTTTACCAGCGAGTCGAAATTCAAAATGAGTGGTATTTATATTTTTCGAGGCCATATCACTTATACTTAAAATATACACATACGTTAATCGTTTCTGGTTCAAATGTTAAAAATTGAACTATTAATAACTCGGTTGAGATCCTTGATCGTCAAACTTTCTAATACTGGATATTGATGTTGTTACACTTTTTCCCCCTTTCTTCTTCCAAATGATGTAGCTAGAAAGCATTCAAGAGGATTTTTGCACAGAATTTGTGAACTGATTCTCAAAATTATAGCAAGTAGAAACAAACTCATAAAAACGGTGTGGATGAAAGGATTGAGAAGAAAAGGGAAGAAAGAAATAATCAGAAAGTGTGATGATGAATGGAGAAAGAGGGACAAGTAACATGCAAACTTTGCCATTTCAGTAACCCTCCAACTCCCTTTTCTTCCTACCACTTTTGAGTTATGTCCTTAGATTAACAGAAGCGTTTTGTATTTTTTTAGGGCTAATGTCAAAACGAGACATACATTTAGTTTCTCTAAAAAAAAAAAAATGCACACCTTATTTTTTTTCCATGACAAACATTATTTGAAAGACATGAACTGCTTGAAATTTTTGAGTAAGGAAACACTATCTGAAAATTTTCAAATGGAAAGAGGGTAGAATGAGAGTGGTACTCAATTGCTACATGAACCATCATGGTTTTTTTTCTCCCTTTCTTCCTTTTTTATGTGATCCTTTGAGCATTTAAAAGGGAGCCATGCATCCATCTATATATTAATTGGAAGATCGGCTCCAATTTGAAATCGGATGAAATGGAAGAAAGATATTTTTGGGGGGTTTCGGATTTGGCCACCAATTTTTCAGGGTTTAACTTTCTGGTGCCCAACTGCATGACTTGGAGCTATACAACTTTGCTTGTTTTTATCTCGTCAACAAAATCGGATTACCAACGTAGTAAACTAGTAATGTGATGCACTTGTTGAAATCCTCGTTTCGAACATCAGTGGACGTGTATGTATATACCGGCCACGAGTCACTCTTACCGTTAGAATAACTTCCTTGTCGATTTACCGAGGATTTGAATGAGGGACATTTACCCCCTCATTTTGTTTACATAGTTTTGATACGTCGTTCGAATTTATATATTTGACGCTTAATTTGTATGCTTCTAAAAGTATGCAAATTCCTAATACCGGGTAGTCGTACTTTGTGACCATTTCAGAAACAAAACAAAAGCTTCCATCAACCATGACACATTTGATATGTCGAACTACTGACTAGATAGAAGCGTTACCAATGTTTGACCTTTGAACAAGGATTAATTGACCCTTACTTTAGACTGGTAGTACAGTGAGTTTAATTGAACTGAAGGATGAGAAAACTGAAAGGGGGGTTGATTGAAAAGTTAAGGGGCACTGAATCGTTGAAAGGAATTAAATTAATTGTGGGAGAAGAAGGGGAATAAAATGAATGGGCAAAAAAGGAAAGAAATCAACGGGAAGTAAATAGTAATTAAATAGGGAGCTGGCACCTTAATTACCATTTACCACAGAGACTCCACATCCAAGTATTAATTGCATTTCTGTAAATTGCAATAATAACAAGGCATATCTTATCCTATCAATTAATTGATCAGTTACGCAGAAAACTAGCTAGCAGCTAAATGTGGAATAAGTTTCCTGTCAATCCTCTAATTACTCTCTACTCTTAAAAGGATATATCTGGAATAACCGCGAGGCAAGTTCAAGGCGGTGATCTCGATATTTATACTCGTTCTTTGATAGATTGGATAATTTATCATGGGGTGCGGGTTGGAGCAAGTCGACCTCATATGAGTATGTAATTTAAAAGAAAAATATTAAAAATATATATATTTTCATTTAAAAATACACGAAACAAACTATAGTATGATAATTATAATTAAATTATTCAATAATTTGAGGTTCTCACGTATTAAAAACTTCATTATAGCTAAAATATGTAGCAATAAAAGTAAAAATGTGGCTGGTCATGAAGGACCACGCAGAGAAGAGTATACATGTCCACCCCTCCTCGGGTCAAACCGATCGATTAAATGGATCATATCAAAATTGTCATCTCAAATCAACAACAACAACAAAAAAACTGCAAACAAATTTAAAAATTATGAGTAGAACGTTAGATTTTACATATCTTTTTTGCCATTTGTGATATCATGTGAATATACCCCACACTAATGTCATAATACATTCTCGTGCTCCAGACGAAGACTTTCTTATTTTTCACGACTCAAGGCATACTCTCGTTTCCATCTTTTCAAATTAAAACATGAATCGATCGACATCCCCTCATTTCTGCTTGTACATAAGTTCGCACGATCCTTATCCACATTTCACAAACAAATATCGTCGTATCAGTTGATACAAACTATGAATCAAAAACCTACAAATCATCGTCCTCGTCATCCTTTCGCCAGTCCATCCGAACCAACCCGGCAGAAAAACGTTACTCATTCCATAACCAAACGACTTGATTACAAACAAATAAAACAAACCAAAACCGGGATTACGAATGTAATTCATTAGTAAAACTCAGTATTGTTAGCTGCCGACCGAAATGTGTGTGTTTTTGCGAGTTGGGTGGTACATAATCAGCCCATAATAAAGCGACAAAAGAGAAAACCGGAACCAGACCGGTTCCAATCTGTCCAATCAGAGGAACCCATTAAGATTAGGAATAGGAAAGCTTTACATAGTACAACAAAAACCCGCAGTTCATGTCTTGTCGATTTGGCTCTTCTCTTCTCTTCTTTCTTCTTCTCGACACTCTAGAGAGAGAGAGAGAGAGAGAGAGAGAGAGATAGAGAGAGAGGTGCAGTGGAGCCCACCTTGTGCTTTTCTGTACCCTTTCCTTGTGAGCTTTACAGTGCAAAGCCCTTTTTTCCATAAACACTCAACGTCAAAGATACTCTAAACCCACCCCCGCCGGTCAGTGGAGGCCTGGAGGGGACAACAGCTTCACCGGCCGGTTTAGGACGACGCCGTTTACCTGCTTTTTTTTTTTTTTCTTCTTCTTCTTTTATTCTCTCATTCATCAGTCACATTGCTCATTCATTGGTCATTACTACTACGAATCTATGATGGATCTTGTCTATAGGGTCGGCAGCAGCTGGGTTTGGTGTGTAACCAGGGATTGCTTTATTTTTTTTGCACATTCTTGTTGATGAATCAACGGTTTCAATGTATTGAGTCTTCTTGAATTTGAATTAATTACAATATGATGATTGTTTATCTCTTTAAAATTTTAGGCGTTTGATGAAAAACAAAATGAAACAACTTTTAAAGTAAAGAGTATACGAATTAGACATGGATTCGGACATGACATGTACCAGATAATGATTATATATCGTGTAAAACGATATTCTTATCTACGCTAATCTGTATAACGATTCAACGGGGGGAAAGATCTGTATAATGCTTTGTAGTGCGAGATCAAGTTTAATGTGTGTTGTTTTACTAATGTTGTAAGATTTTCTCGTTTTCTTTTCCTTGTATACCCATTTCTCTAATTTTATGTTTAAGAATATCTATTTTTATTTTGCTTATTGGGTGGAAACAATGTGAGTTGATTAGGTTTGAAGTAGAGGTTGATTCTATAATTCTTGGACAATATATTACAGCATGCATTTGTTGAGGATGAGTTACGTTTGAATTACAATTGATGGGAGCTTGAGTTTTGTCTTCCTCTGGTAGGTTTCATTTCCAGAACAGCTTGTTTTACGATTATTTATTTCTCTTGTCTTATTTGTTTTATCCAGAATTTAATTAGTGACTGATTTGGACCAATAAAATTGAAACAAGTATGATCGTTGTTGTATGTAACAAAAAGAGTTAAAAGACAAATACAATATCAATATTGATCATATTACGAGTTGAAAGACAATCATGTAATTTCTTTGTTACTTATTGATGAATGATAATCACAAGCAAGTTTTTCTTTTATGTAAAATATATATATCTTGAACAACTGCTTTTCTTTTGTGTTCATTGAAATATATAAGGATATTCGGGTTATCAAGTGAATTAGATACTGTTGAAGCCTTCTCGATCTACAACCCTCCCTTCCGTACCTTTGTGGATCCGCCTGCACAAAAAGAGGTGGGCCTTGTGGCCCGTTAATCCACAAACGCTCAAGTCAGTCCTTTCCTTAGAGAGAGAAGTATTTTCCCCTAAAGTTTAGTGAGAGAAGCCAAATTTAGTAAATGCTTACCAACCTCCCTATTTATAACTGTTCATCGCTTACCTGGGCCTCTCCGTACGGACCTTCACGTCATCACCGCATTTAATGCAACGGAACCATTCCAGGCGCTTAGTTTAACATCCACTACTGCTAGATACACACGAGGCGCCCAGTGAGCGTCTACCCACGTCACCGCTTCATCAGACGCCCATATCACCGCACCTTCTCTATCCCAACTGATAGGCATCGGGCATTAACCAAGTGCCCTTACACTCGTTTCTGGGCCTCAAGTAACCAACCAAGCCTCGCCTCTTCTTGGGCTTCTCAGATCCCATCCCCCTTAGTAGGCTTCACCATGTGTCATGACCTTCTCCGATCTCAACACCCCCAACAGATACGATGGAAAATATCAATGTGAATGGAGTCTGATTTCGATTGCATTAATTGTATCTCCTCCTGTTGAGTGGAGATACGTAATGAGACTAGAACATTTTTTCGGTCTACCATCTGACCACAACATGATATTGTTTTGAAAATTTATATTCTTCTTTCTAATATTTTGGTTACACTTCTTTAACCACATTTGAAGTACAAAATTATGCCGAGCTAGCTAGCCACATTTTGAATCCCCACTTTGCCTTGAAAAGTAGCTTACAAATGAAAAAAATGAAAAATAAAAATAAAGGCCAAGTAGTGACTTGTGTACAATATCGTGCACCATGCGGACCAGAGAAAGTGTAGTTGGATTGTTGGATGTGACCCTTTATCACATTTTGCTTATTAAAGTTAGGGATAGAAGAATCTCACTTAGACTTAGACCCTAATCATTAGGTCATTATTATGTCAAAATTTATCATTATATCTTCGCCTAGTTTACCAATTACCAATGTGGGCCATGCTCCTTGTAACCCCCAATATGGACCGTAATGGGAAATCCCTAGCTTTCGGCCCAGCCCAATATCTTCTGGCCCAGTGCACAGTCATGACCACCAATAAACGATTACATTAGACCTTCAAAAGTTTCTAACACTAGCCATCATCAACAGCATGGATGATTTCTAAGAGAACTCTCAACTTCTTTTTATAGTTTTTTTATAATCAAATTCTAAGTTCATTAAACTTGTTACTGCACTAAGAAAGAGAATGAAATTACATTACGTACACTTCTTATACTTCTTATTTGTGTCGACTACCTATTTTCATTGCATCTATGTGTTGAACAAAAAATCAATTTATGAGAGATAGAAACTTCGTGCGGAAGACTATACAATAATCCATAACCTTACACTAGGAAGAGCTGGCTGGCTGGCACTTCAAAATAATAATAATAATAATAATAATATGGTAAACGATGTTTAGCTAGTTGGTTGTTGTTCCATGAAAAGATCAACCATATGATTATGTGAATTAGCCAATGGGCAAGAGACAAAGGTGGAGGGAGGGAAAAGCGGCAGGAAGACAAGACAAGCTTAAATCATTCTAATTACACACACAAGCAAAGCAATCAACCGAAACAAGCAAAGAATCAGTCAGCCCTCGGTCGCTCTTTGCGGCCAACAGCGGGTCCGGTCCGGCCGGTCCTCCTAGCAGGCTCACTAGGCAGCAGCAGCAAGCACTAGCAACCACCTTCTCATCATAGCAAATCAAGACCAATCAGTTCATACATTCTATGTCCTGTATCGATACGGATATTTTATTAAAGTGTTCATGAGGAATTCACATACATTCTATGTTCTGTATCGATACGGATATTTTATTAAAGTGTTCATGAGGAATTTACCGATCGGTGATAACTGTATTGTAACTTTTACAGTCACACAAACGTCTTGTGAGATTTGGGTTGTGATGACCAATCTCGACTTTTAAACTCTTTTCTCCAACAATTACATATTAGATAACTAAGTACACTTAAACAAATGACTGTTTGAAATAGATAAGCTGGAGATTTTGCATGCAGTCACCGTCGTCATCTTAAATATGATTGTCCAAGATAGAAAAAAAAAATTGTGCAAATTACAAACTGACCATCATCTCATCCGTGATAAGGTTATGGATTTTCCCCCTCTCTACATGCCTAAATTAAAACGCCAAAAAAAAAAACAAGAAAAGAAAAGACGTACGAATTAATTTACACTTTTTGGAATGAGCAAAACAAAAACAAATTTGTGGGTTTAACTTAGGAGAGGCTTCTGTGGGTCGAACTCACTACTTTGCAAAGGGTCAACACCATCCGAATAGCCTTCTTTCCCTTTTGCCCACAAAAAGAAGTAGAGCCCCGTGAACATCAACAACATCCCTGACAGGCTGCCCCCCAAAAAACCCAAATCACCTCATTAGCAAACAACATCATTAGCAATCTTGTATGAATGATTATGAGTTAATGATATCTCTAAACAATGTCCCATGTGTATACTAACTCACCTTCCAATGTTGATGGTCTCTCCCAATGTGACAACTGAGAGAACAACTGAAATGACTGTCCCAATTGGGCTGAACATGGCAACCAAAACTGGGCCTCTCTTCTTCATGGCCCATCCATTGAAGCTCACACATGCTCCTCCCACCGCACCTCCCTGTTTCCATCCCATTGGAAGAATTCATGTCAATTAAAGCTTGAATTCAGACACAAATTGGATATCGAAATAGGAAGAAGTGCAATGTTTATACCACTAAGGAATACCCAACGAGATCCCTAACATCCACGATAGGGAAGAAAACATCCCAAGTCTGGCCTTGAAGCAGCTGCACAATTACAGTTATCATCACACCAATCGCTGATGTTATGGAACATAACGACATTGGTGCTGGAAAATCACCCAACGTTGTTGCCTGCAAAGTGTTAAACAAAATTTTGTTGTGTTATCCTAGAAGATGGGTCAGAATTGTGAAGGTCAGTAGCTATATCAGAGTCTAACTAGCAATAATTTCGATTATACATAAATATCGTCGACGCTGTTTACAAACATAACACATGACTGAATTGACAAAAAAGTTATCCACCAGCCACATGAATAGACCAGCCAGGAGCTACCATGCATCCCGGTCCGGACCAACCAATTCAAGTTGTTACCTATTGTTACTCGCGAGCCTCGTGATACAATACAATACCAATTTGGTTATGACCCTCGAACCATCATGACCCGACCAATTACCATCCTGTATATCTAACCTAGTGTGACATGGTCTATCAGAACCTAATCCGACCCATTTGCCACCAGTATTTTCAATTTTGAATCAAAATTTATTCGCGACTAGCCAATCAAAATTTAGGCGAGGAATCCCGATAACAGAACAATAGAAAGAAGATATAGTGTTTTTTTACCTGTAGCACGACATTGCTGGAGAGCACAAAAACTGCAGCCATGAGGTACAAGCAACCGACTAACTTGTCCTTGTCGATGAAAACATCAGTAGGGGAGGCGATGAAGGCAGGCTCCTTGATTGTGCTACTATGCATGAAACTCATAGTTAAGGCACCAACAACACACAACAATGTTCCAATGATCTTCACCTTGCTATAAATGCACCCAATTCTAACCCTTTCCATCCTGTAATATGCATAGTTTCAATTCTTATTGAACTCAGTATTTTAGATTCTGCATTAGGTTTCGGACAAGACAGATGTTGAAAGCTACCTTAGTATCCAAGCAATGATGAAAATCAAGCCTGGAGAAAGGTTTGGCATGGCTGTTGCCAAGGCCGGAGAAGTGAGGTTAATTCCCTTGAGGAAGAAAGATTGGAACAAGGTCACTCTGCAGAAAATCACATCACCCCATTGTAGTTAGTTGGTTTGTGGTAATAACAATTACCGTGGAGACATCAAACCCTAAGTCGTCATATTTTCAGTATTTCGATTCCGTTGATTTTTCACTGTTAGTAAGGAATTAAGAAAATATGGTTGGTTGATGGTTAGTAATGTCGATTGCAAATCGAGGTTTGTCGCTTGATCGTTTTGTTGCTCAATATAACTTTTTTGTGACATGGGCAAAAATAAGATTCTTTCAGGGTAAGAAAATCGATCACCGCGAAATGATTAAATTATACGATTTCTTTTCCTGTTTTGCTTACCCTCCGAATGAAATGAGAACCAATTGGGTAACAAGCATGAAGCTGATTCTCTTGGGCCATTTCCTCCTATAAGAACAACAACAGAATGTAAGAAATCAGAAATGAAAGTTGATATCATCCATTTTCATGGACATAGTTCCTATCTATACTGACCTTTCAAAGTAGAAAGCAAAAGGGGAGGTGATGAGGAATGTGGCAAAAGTGGAGAAGATGACAATGGTGAGAGGGGTAAGCCCAAGAGACATCAAATAGCTCAACAGAACTGAATTCCCAGCATACACAAATTGCACCAGAATAAGCCCTCCACCTATTATCAGATTTTCCAACACCTCCTTCTTCATGTTCAAAGCTGATGCCACCCTCATTCTTGTTGCCTCCCTGATAATTAATCCCCCCCTTTTTTTCTTTTAATCAATCAAACACAACACCTAAAAATCAGAACTTTTCTCTCGCCCCTTTGTTCCTCCCGATACAGAAAGACCGAAGGACGCTCGAATCAACAGAAATAACTAATTTCTTCAGCTTTCATCGAGAAACGGTCATAACCTTGCTGTTTTTTTTTTTGTATAATCCACATGAATAATTATGCGCACGACTGTAGTCGTGATTCGAGATGATGGTGAATCAATGTTTTTTTGTTGTTGTCTTCTTCTGCTTCTTTATTGCCTTCCAATTGTTCTTCTGTCATGCCATGAAAAGCTATGGTATGAGAAAAACAAGAAGGCTGCAGCCTCTGTCTTGCTTGGAGGAGGGGATAGATAATTTTGAGGTTTTTTTATTTTTTATTTTCTGTATATGGAAAATTATGTTTATCTGGGTACATGGAAATATTTGTTGATAAATTTTGTTTTTGTTTTCTCTCTTTTTATTTCACAAAAGTTCCATTGATCTTTTTCTTTTTTCTTCAGGATTTCTTTGTCTGTGAACCTAACATTCCTATGGTTTTGTTGCTTGCTCCTCATCATTCGCAACAAAGAGATGCTTGGTATTACTATGTTTAGCAATTTTACCCTAGATTGTCGCAGCCTCTCTTTCCCAAATTTATTTTCTGCAATTTTTGGATTAGATTTGTTCTACATGGTTTCGAGGGATTCATTGTAAGGTGGGTTCAAATTTTTTAGAAAAACCATGATAATATAATTTTTATTAACAATTTTATTGCGGGAGAAAATTTGTAAAATATAATTATGGTTCAATTTATTCGTATTATGGACTCTCGATTCATCCTACAAAATAATCGATTCGTATACATGTTTACTTTGATACATGTTCATAATGCATTTTGACCAAATATGGGGGTTCACCTGCTTGAGACTTTTGGGCTCTCGATCAAGATCTCTATTAAATACTTCCGGGAACATCATAACAGTCTCAGTAGGGTCAAATACGGAATCTGCCACTTCCCGAAACGAACACTCACTAAGAATTTCATCGCTAGGCTATTTGACCTTTGGCGTATCTTGTTTCTAAATGGTTAAAACTTAAAAGTGAATCTGTAAATGACAATAAATGACTCGAAATGCTGCTTAGAACTATTTAATTTAAGGTTCGTGAAGCATTTGTTAGTAGTTCAAATTTCCCACCAAAAATAACAGATGCGAATTCTCCTCCTGAAGGCACTTCAAATTTCTCCCCTGCAACGCAACTTTCGGTTCTCCACTTCAACATTCCCCGGCAACTTCTCTATCCAGCTTCTCCTTAAACCCATTGAATCATGGCTTGCCCGCGGGAACTCCGCTGGATCGAGTCTAGATCAGGCATTTCCACGAGTATTGGAGTTGCTCAACTCCGGCGTCGAGGGAACTGGGTATGCGCTGATTCATCTGATCCGCACTTCCACGGACCTGGGCCTGGAATCTTACTGCCATCAGCTCCACGGTTACGTTATCAGATGTGGGTTCGCCTCCGATGTCCTCGTCTCCACGGCTTTGATGCGGTTTTACAAGGAGACGAAGTCGGTGTGTGTAGCACACAATGTGTTCGACGAAATTCCCCAGCCAAGCGTGGTTTCATGGAACACTCTGATTTCAGGGTACGTGCAGTCCGGGAAGTTTAAGAAAGCTTTGGGTTTATTTATGCAGCTCGAAAGGTCTGATGTCTGCACAGATGCCTACTCGATTACAGCAGCTTTATCTGCTTGTGGCCAACTGAGAATGGTACAGTTTGGCAGGTCAGTTCACAGCAAGGTCTTTAAATGTGGTGTAGGATTTGGCGTTTTCGTACAGAATTGCTTGATTGATATGTATGGAAAATGTGGTTCAATCGAGGAGGCGATTCGGGCCTTTGAAGAAATGGATGAAAGGGACATAATTTCTTGGAATTCGGTTGTAGCAGCAAGTGCTAGAAACCGGAGGCTTGATTTGGCTAAAAGTTTATTCAGTCAAATGCCTCAACCTGATACGGTATCATATAATGAACTTATCAATGGTATAGCCCAGTTTGGTCGTATAGAAGATGCTATTGAGATCTTATTGACCATGCCAAACCCCAATTCATCTTCTTGGAACTCCATTCTTACAGGGTATGTCAACAGAGACAGAGCAGTAGAAGCTATGGATTTCTTCACTAAAATGCACGCAAGTAACGTTAGAATGGATGAGTATACATATTCCAGTTTGCTAACTGGAATCGCTGGTATTGTTGCTCTGAGATGGGGAATGGCCATCCATTGTTGCACAATAAAATGTGGCTTAGCAGCAACTGTTGTGGTGGGGAGTTCTATTGTCGATATGTACTCCAAATGTGGAGAAGTGAGCACTGCTGAATTGGCATTTCGGTTGCTGCCTCGAAAGAATTTGGTTACATGGAATGCAATGATGGCAGGGTACGCTCAGAGCGGGGGTTTTGAGAAGGCAATCCAACTATTTGAGGAAATGAAGGATGTGAAGGGTTTGGAGCCTGATTGGATCACATTTCTAAACGTTCTAGCTTCATGCTCGAATGTCAACGTGCCATTGGAGACTGCAACTCGATATTTCGAATCCATGATCAACGATTATGGAATCGCACCAGCTGTGGAGCACGGTTGTTCGATGATCCGACTCATGGGACAGAGAGGGGAGATCCGAGGGGCTTTGAGGATGATATACAACTTTGATTTTGAATTGAGCGGAGTGATTTGGAGGGCGTTCCTCGGTGGCTTTGGACCTTCTGGGAATTTGGAGGTTGCTAAAATTGCAGCGGCAAAGGCGATCAAGTTGGAAGGTGATGATGACTATGTTTATGTAATGTTTTCTAACATACTTGCCTCGTATGGCAAATGGGGAGAAGTGAAGAAGGTGAGGAAGCTCATGAGCAAGAAAAGGGTGATAAAAGAAGTTGGTTGTAGTTGGATTGAAATGGAAACAACACCTCCATGAGCATCAATAATAGGTGAATTATTTATCAGTTGAGCATTCCGTGCGTAGAAAAAAGCTAAAAATGAACATTTCACTGATCCACTAATAAAACACTGAAAGTAGGCTTGAAACTTGGAAACTTAACTGAGGACATTGTCATAGATGATGATCCTCGCCTGATCATGATCATACTTTTGGTAGAAACACATGAATAGTACTAGCTTGTCAATACAGGTAATAAAGCCTAACAACTCCCCCACGTCTCTCCTGTATAAAAGCTTAGAGCTCCCTACTGTAAGAACTACATTATCTCAGTTATGTTTTCTTCATTCTCCCTTCTATCGAGTCTTCAAACATATATCAGAGCTTTCAAGGCTCTCGATCGATTTCTCCAACAGCTTCCGTTGATTCTGTTCTCTTCCTCAATCACGATCTCCTATGGCTGATCTACACCAAAATCCTCGCAATGAAAGTGCTATCGACGTAGATGTCACAATGAATACTTATTGATCTAACTCGAACATCAACAAAATTGGTCACGGTACGTGGAATCAGTTTTCTGCACTTTCTGATCCAGACATTCAACCAACAACAATTGCGATTGTGCAGTTTCAATTCAAACCGATGGCAAACCACAAGCTTTTATAATGAAGATCAGTTCAATGCAAACACGATTCGAACCGCACTGGCGCTCACTCCCTCAAAAGTGGGAAATAAATCACTTTCATTGCATTCTTCACCATACCCCGAAAAGCGCATGAAACTATATAACTCGTAGTTCTTGTTGTGCAAAGATATGGCAGGAGTGGCCGTGATAACTCTGTATTTTTTATTTTCTGGGTACAAGGTAATCCTAATACGAGGGGCAACTATGAAAGATCAAACAAGAAGAATTAACTTGCATCGACACTAACCCTATAGTTAAAATTGCAGTGTCAAGAAGTAAATCAATCAAGATTTGTGTCGCCGAAGGATCAAATAAAAATTCTCAACTGCTTCTCAAGGTATCAAGCAGTCAGCATCTTACATATACGCACTCCACTCTTCATAGACATGAAAAGCAACAAATCGTCCCTTGCTTCTGATAACAAGGCAAAATGACCTATCATGAATTTCTCCTCTTAAATCACCTTGGAACTGACAGCCCGAGCTCTATAGAAGTCAACAAAGAAAAAACAATACTTCAATTAGCAACTGAACATTGGGACAGCTTAAATAGTTGTATACGTATTCCAGGCCATATTCACCAATAATCACAAACTGCATAGTTGGTCTGATATTCGACATTAGTCTAAGTCTAACCAATATGATCCTAAACAATACTGTTTTCCACTTTGTTTTCAATCACAAACTGCATAGTTGGTCAAAGAGCCCACCTCCAAAACAGGATACTTCTTTCACGTCCCATCAACATCATCTGGTAAAAGGAGCAGTTACGTTACCATATTACTCTCACTTCATGAGAAACATACTTAATATCTATGATCAAAATCTTGTCAAAATTCTTGCACTTTAGCTGTTACCCTAATTTGTTAGTTATACTATCGCCAAAGCGTCCTTAGCTTCTAACACATTAATTCTACTTAGTCCTGTAGGGGTATGCAGAACAGAATTTGGCAGACACCAGACTCAAACTTCACAACTAATCCTTCAGCAAAAAATCTATATAAAATGGAAGGTCGAGACAGTAAAATATGAAGTAGTTCCAGCAGAAGCTGACACTACATTGGCTGTATTTCGATGCTAACAAGAATCCTACTGTGAATTGAGCTAGCATGACCAAGACTCTGCAAATGTACAATGTGCTTTGCACTTATATCGTAGCCCTAGCCTGCCTTGTCCAGTTTTCGCATTGAAAAGCTGGCATCGAATAATATCGATATAATCTAGCCTCTTATTTGACATCTTCTACCAGGAAAATTAAGTAGAACTTTGATCAGGAGTCAACTTAGAGGTTTGGTACTATGCCCAATGAAAATTAAATATGCAGCAGTTTGTTACCAGAACACCTAGTATCTATTGAAATTCATACACTAGATCATGACCACATGAGAATCTAGACTTATGGGGTAAAAGAACAAGCCTTTCATCTCATTGTGAGAATTCACACATAGGCAACCAAGTGAAGCTATGCAAACTTCTCAATATAAACTCCAACCAGGTGACCATGGATGTCAAAATGATCGAACTAACAAGTTGGAGATTACTAACGAAATACTAATTTGTGTCATACTGGATAAGGATGCAGTGGGCCATAATTGACAGATCCCCAGTTTATTTCTTTTGATATTATGTGCCTGCAGGAACCAAATACCCTTAGTCAGACTGTGCAAACACCCTATGGCCACTTGAGATCTCCAGATTAGATTGACCCCCAATAAGACACCCTAACTCAAATTCTAGCTCCCCCGTGTTCTCTAACCTAATCATCATTTCATCATCATAGTCTCTAAACAGAACCTCAATTTCGTGCCTAAAGTTTCTAACTTTAAGGACCACAACAAGAATCAATTTACGCACAAAGTCCCGACAAGTATAAAGTGAAACATCCATGTAATCAACAAGAGCCAATTATCATTCCTTCCATTTCAATGATATATATGACAATCAAGAAAAGCTACATATAACAAATTTAGGGGTTTGAAGAGAAGCTAAAAAAACGCTACTCACAGTCAAGAGAGAGTAGTAGTAGCAGTAATAAAAGCTTTTTCTTAGCAATGTAGCTACTAGAGGCCGGGATAGGTGCAGCAGAGTGTACCCTGAGAGAGAGCACGGCCACTCCTCGAAGTCGTGCTCAAGCATGAAGTCATCCTCGCCGTCGCCACCGCGCTATGCAGGGGCAGCAAAGACGCCGCGCATCCCAACTCCGAGGGAATCCTGGAAATCAAGCCCACCGGCGGGGGAAAAAACATAAGCAGCAATAAAAAAAACTGAAATTGGGAGTGAAATTCCAACACTCACTAAGAAGCCAAACCTCGAGCTCCGTACCTGGAGATGGAGAAGCGGCGGATAGGAGTAGCAGAAGAAGAAGTGCTGGCGAAGGATGGGGTAGAGCTGGTTGATCTGGATTTTGCAGCGGCGGATCTGAGGGCAGATTTTATGGAGGATAGGGATGATCTGGAGACGAATTTGGTGCCGAAGGAAGCCATTGATGTTTCAGTGGAAGAAGAGGAATGGAGTTTTTCGAAAGTTTTGGAATTGGGCGTCTCGATTTGTCTGAGAGGGTTTAGGGTTTTAGGATTAGGCGCCGGGAAAAATTCCTCTGTTAGAATTCGCCGACTGCCCGATCTTTCCCGAGACGACTGAAAGGGGAGAGAAAAATGGTTATGGGCTGTGAGTTGTGATATTTGGTTTAGGCTTTTGGACCTTTTTCTGTAGTGGGCTGAGCTTTGTCTGGCTAAACGGACAGGCTTGAAGATTTAAGTCAAATTGTACAAATAAGCACTCAACTTTGGGTCAGTAACATAACGAGTCACTTAAATTTAATTCCTAACAAAATGATAACACTTAACTCTGGCGATGTGAATCGGCATTCTCTATACATGCTTCTTTAAAAAAAAAAAAAAACTAAAGTCGATATATCTAGACTCGAAGTAGCGTATACTTAGAATTTAGATTACATAGATTGCGAATTTTGGTTTCGTTGCAGATTTAAAAATACATGTAGTAATTTCCTCTACAGGGAAAGGTTCCTTCTTTGTTGACCAAGTATGTTTCTAATCCAAACATGAAGACAAAAGCTTTTTGCCCACTCCATCGGCAACAGCAATTTTCTTCTTGTGCCCTTCTGGCTTGTATATTGCTTCCAGGCAGCAGTTGGTTTAGCTGGTGTTCTTTCTCTTGTATCCTCAACTCAACAACGAAAGTATTTTGCCCTATTGCATAAACAAACTATATATTCCTTTCCGGCAACGAGTTTTGGCAATATTCTGCCACCCTTTTTCTTCCCACGCTCGTACATATGTAACTTGGATGAGTGAATAAAGGAAACAAAGAGGGAAAATGGCACTGTGGAAACTACACGTGGACCATGGCGCACGTAATTAGTATTCTAATTAGGGTTTGGATGACCAAACTAACAAGAAAAGTTAAACAATTAAAACACCTGTTTCTTGTTGCTGGCGTCTCTGAAATCAACCATTCAGTCCCGTCCAATTCTTGCCCTAATAACAATTATCGCCCGGGGTGTTTAAACATCAAGAAAAATATAAAACAATATTTGGAAATTGATTATCGATAGAAAAAATATTTAATTGGTCAACTTGGATAATTGGGTTCCTTGCATGACGTAATAAGGTTTTAATTGAAAATACTTCCTTACTGAAAATATTTGAGCAATTTTAGCGGTTATATATACATCATAAATTGGAGTTCTTGATCGCGTTAACTCTCACTTCCATTTTAATTAGCTTATGCTCACGATTTCAATTCATTTATGTATTCTTTTCGAGAAAGATCAAATTGAATCGAAACATATATTTTTTTCCACATTTGAGAATCAAAACCTGGTCTAATTATGCATCATTTGATCCACAACAATATAAAAAAAAAAGGTTTCCATTTAACCGTAACTCTTTGTGATTTGTGTCTACTAATCTAACTCGAAACAAGAATTAATCTTTTTTTAACTGTTTTATATACACGAAAGGAGCATGCCCGAGAGGCAGACCAGCAGGGCGAAATGATTCCACGCCGCCGACGATCGTCGAATCCCCGTCATCCCAACACCGTTTGAATTCGAAGAATTCTCCGACGCCAGCAAAGAATTGAACTTGAAATTCGGATTCGAACCATAAAGCGCCTGGATCCCTTCCACGTCATCGACTTTGAGCTCCACTTTCTTCATCCGCGGGCTCAGGCTCGGATACATAACCGCTTCCTTGACCGAGCTGTGGGCCAGGCCCAGCACGTGACCGATCTCGTGGGTCGCCACCGATTCCAAGTCCACCGCGACCCGTGACGTCACCCCGTCGAAATCGTCCGCCGCCGCCCAAGTCTCCGCCGCGTCGAGGTGGAGCCGCCCGTTCTCCGGAGAGAAGGCGTGCGCCAGCACCCCAAGCACGCCGTCGAACGCCTCCCCGTCGCCGTGGTCGCCGCGGTACCACCCGATCTTGATGTCCGACGACCCGTACTCCTCCGACTCCCGGAAGCTCACCGGAATCGCCGCCGACCACCGGTCGAACGCCCGCCGGAAAACCCGCCGGACGTCCTTCGCGCTCAAGTACCCCACCCTGTGGTCCGGCGAGAAAGCGTACGTCAGCGTCATCGTCTCCCCGTCTCCGTCGCCGTCGCTCCCCCTCTGCCACCGCGGCCGGCCGTAGAAGTACGCGAACCGCTTCGTCGCGTGCAGCTTCGACGGCGAAGGAGGGGAAGACGAGTCGGCGACGCCGCAGCGCGGCGACATGATTGCTGATACCGTGGCCGAATCAAGCTTCCCGGTGACCGTCAATCCCAGATTCCGCTGGTAGGATAAGACGGCGGATTCCAATTGGCCGTCGAACAAATCGGAGAAATTCAAATTACTACCCGAATTCCCAAAACTCGAGAAATTGGTACCCTCGAGGTAGCCGAAGCGGTGGAAGTAGCGCTTGAGGTCGGCCACGCCGCTGAGCTGGCTTCCTCTACCGGCGTCGATCAGGCGAACGAAGTTGTGCCACGTGGCGTTTTGGGTTTCGGGTATAACGGTTACGGCGTCGGGTATGATTCTGGCGGGAAGCAGGGGAAGGCGGGAAAGGCAGAGTAAGGAAGAACAGAGGAGGAAGAAGGAAGTGAAACGGGAATAACTGAAAAATCGAATCATGGCTTTCTGTCTTCTCTTTCCTTTTCGGCGGCTGAAGAAGATGGAGGAGGAGATGAGCCGAGCACAAAAAAAAAAAAAAAAAAGTCCCCACCTTTTCTGAAGGAAAGGGAAAGGTTAATGAATGAATCAATGGAGGAATTTAGAGTTTTTAAGTGGGTGGTTTTGGGGCCAATGAGGGGTTTAATTTTATTTGGAGATAGATAGAGAGATAAGGTGGAGGAACAAGTTATATATGAAAGGGAGGAGAGGAGGGCAAAGGTTAAGGAAGATTCTGTTCTGCCGTGTGTGGCTTTTCATCAGGAATCATGCCTTGGGAGATTCTGACTTGGAGGAGGGAAGACTATGATGATGTTATTGGGGTGACTCTGACTCTCATAAGGGGAGCTATGGTGGGTAAACCACTGTCGAAATTCTTGGTTTGATGATCTACATATCCCATCATTTCCAAATTGGACTAGTGAAATTTTGTTTTTAATTTGGCAGATTAGAATATATATCGAGTTATATTTTACATAGGTAAATATGAGGTATTGCATATGTTGAGTACAAAAATGTATTTAGAGTTTGAATTGATCGGATTTTAGGACATGATACTATACTTAAATCCTTACAGAGTTACAGACTAAAATCTATGTACGAATTCTCCAAATATTACACACTAATATAATTTCAAATGGAAACAATAAATGATGATTATGATTATACGGATTACATGGTTTGGGGTTTATAATTTAGATAACTAGGACATAAGGTTTACTCATTTAGGGCTGGTGTATAATATATTGTCTCAAAATTCAACTAATGCAAGGTCTAGATATTTTTTTACGTACTAAGGGTATGCTATACTCTAGATTTACCCAAAGTACAGTAGAAGCCACCAAGAATAATATATATATGAGAGGGCTCGTGTGGAGAAGTTTGATTTGGGGAACTTTGGAATATCATATATTCAAGGTAGGCGATCAAATAGGAAGCCTATTCTCATCACAACTT
This sequence comes from Linum tenue, assembly GCA_946122785.1. Classification (NCBI taxonomy): domain Eukaryota; kingdom Viridiplantae; phylum Streptophyta; class Magnoliopsida; order Malpighiales; family Linaceae; genus Linum; species Linum tenue. Next base: position 26,145,730 of record CAMGYJ010000005.1, on the reverse strand, counting down.
GAACAGGTTTCATTTGTGTTTGACCTATCTATAGTACTAGAACATATGTCTACAATTGGTATGAGTTGAGTTAGGACACAAGATGGTGTAGTTTGAGTGTATGGAGGCATGTAGTCGTTGAGAAGTTTGTGACTATTGTTTCAGCTAATTAAGAAGGGAGGTTAGGGCGAGGTAATATATGTTTATATATTCTACTCGATAATACGACATCTTTCTATTGTCATATACATGAAATATTCATGTATTTTATGCAATGAGAGATGTTGAACGGAACTGAAGGAAAAATATCATCTAGAATAGTCTAATAAGTTATAAAGTAAATTGTTAGTGCTCACTCAATTGGATAATGTATTGAGACAATATTTTTTTTTATCACCTGATCCAACTCGTCATGAAAGTTGATATATCATCTAGCAACACAATTCGGTATCTGAGTACTAATAAGTGAACTTTTCATTACTCATTCTCACCATAGTTTCCTTTTCTTTTGTTACACTTGAGTCCATCAAAGAGTAGTGTATATTTGGTAGGCTTGGCAACCCTGACCGACCCAGCGGGTATCCACCCGAAACCCGCCCGAATTATAACCTAAAAATCCGTCCGTTGTGGGCTTTTGGCGGATTCGGATTTACCCGAAACCCGTGGGTCGCGGGCGATGGGTGGGGACGGTATTAGTGGTATCCGCCCCGTCCCCGCCCCGAATCATAAACCGACGTCGTTTAGACATCGTATATAAACCAAAAAACGAGCCCTGCCAACCCTAATCTCTCATTTTCCACTCTCCGCCGTCCCAAACGACTGCTCCCATTCCTCTCATCTTCCTCTTCGAGAACCTCCCGAAACCCTAGCTTCTTTCTCTCCATTGAATCTCCCAAACATCTAATCCGCTCAAAAATCTCGCTGTTCCCCACGATTTCCTCCCAATCCAGCTTGTTTATACAATTATGATTGCCAGTAGGCAATCATTATCTCTCAATTTGGCCAATTGGATGCTAGTTTTGCCGGCGATTTCGTCGGGAAACAGCATGCAGAGCCCTAAATTGCCCGCTGCAATCTTCGATTTGCAGCTATTGGGGGAAATCGACGTGATATCGCACATCGAGCGAGATAAGTTCCTTCTCCCTTTTCCTTTCGTATTCTGCTGCACTTTCTTGCCTTCTTCCTTCTTCTCGTATATAAATTAACCCCTCGATTAATTTCAGGTCACTGGTCAGCCTAACTTCTTCCTTAAACCCATTACCTGCACTCTGCTCAGAGCACAGTCGAGGTAAGCACAAACTTAACCCATTATTTTTCCAGATTCATGAGCTGTCTCTATCATTCGATGCATGCATGCTAATTTTATTTTGTTTTTTTGGCTTTGTTTGGGAGTTGTTTAGCTTCGCATTAGGCATCAGCTAAGTGCTCACCATCTGCAGTCTGGTGAACAGAGTCTCCCTCAGTCCCTCTCCAGATTACAGGTAACTTCCAATTGAAGACTTTCCTTTTTTGATTGGTCCAATTCAACTCTCGATTCAGTCGATTGTAATTTGTATTGTGTGTTGTGTGATTTGTCTGGGTAGTTAATAGTTTTGGTTGATTGATTGAATGCAACTATTTAATTGTTTATGTAGATGGATGGTGCTACTGAAAATTGTGCTTTGAATGCGAATGATCCTACTGTGCCTTCTAATCAAAACGGTAATGGTAATGGTAATAGTAATGGTAATGGTAATGGCAATGGCAATGGCAATGTTAATGGTAATGCTACTGCTACTGCTACTGTTAATGGTTCTGAGAATGATGATAATGGTTCTGGGAATGATGCTAATGGTTCTGGGAATGAAAATGTTGAAATAATTCTGGCTGAAGATCGTAAATTGACTTATGATGTCTGGCCATATTTTGTGAGGGTCAAGTTTAATGGGGAGATTAAAGCCAAGTGTAAATACTGTCGAAAACGTTTAGGTGGTGATACTAGTAATGGAACCTCCCACTTGAGGAACCATTACAAAACTTGCACCCAAAGAAAGATACATGATGGTAGGCAGAGAGTTCTTGGTCCTGATTATAAACCAACTGGAAAACCCCTCCTATCTGCTACTCAATTCAATTCTGATGTGTCTAGGAAGGAATTGTGCTCTATGATTATGGTGCATGAGTATCCCCTGAACATTGTTGAACATGTGGGGTTTAAACGTTTCTTGTAGAAATACAGTAAAGAGGGACATATTTGCTTTATATGGGGCTGAGATGGCAAAGCTTCAGAAGGTTTTAGATGGTAATATTGGTAGAGTTGCAGTCACAACTGATATGTGGACTGCAACTAACCAAAAGATGGGGTATATGGCGGTTACTGGTCATTTTATTGACAATTCTTGGAAACTTAAAAACATGATGTTGAGTTTTATCTATGTCCCTGCCCCTCATACTAGTAAGAGGTTGGGAGATAGGTTGTTCAAGTGTTTGCTTGGTTGGAATCTTGATAGAAAGTTGTCCTCGATTACCTTGGATAACTGTACCATCAATGATGCCATGATTACTCATATGAAAACTAAACTTGCTATTGATGATCTGTTGTTGGATGGTGTGTTGGTTCAAATGAGATGTTCTGCTCATGTTTTGAATCTCATTGTGAAAGAAGGGTTGGAAGTCATCAAAGATGGCATTGAATTGGTTAGAGATAGTGTTGTGTACTGGAAGTCCACTCCTAAGAGGGTACAAACCTTCTTTGAAACTGCTAAGCAGCTTAAAGTGCCTTGTGAGAAGCAACTTGTGCTTGATTGTCCAACTAGGTGGAACTCCACCTATGATATGCTATCTACAGCCATTGTGTATAGAGATGTTTTCTCTCGTTTGAGGCAGTGGGATAGTCAATACACCACTGTCCCTACTAGTATGCACTGAGAGTTTGCTGCTATGGTCATTGATAAGCTGGAAATTTTCAGTGAGATCACAAAGCTGTTTTCTGGCAGCAAGTATCCCACTGCTAATTTGTTTTTCCCCAAGGTTTGTGATCTGAGACTGAAATTGTTGGAATGGTGTGCTGATACCAATTCTCTTATCTCGGCTATGGCTGAGAGTATGTGGGAGAAATTTTCTAAGTATTGGGATGATATACACTTGGTTCTCGCTGTGCCAGTGGTTCTTGATCCTAGATACAAGTTGCATGTGATTGAGTATTATGCTGCTAAGTTTGGCAGTACTAATACTGACTTGGTGGCTGACAAGATTAAGCAATGTATTTGTGGTTTGGTGCTTGATTACCAAACCAAGTCTGAGAGGAACAATTCTGGTTCTTCAACTGCTTATGATAGTTCTTCTACTCCTGCAAATGATGATCTTGATTTTGAACTGTTTGTGAGTCGGAGGAAAAAAAGCAAAGCAACTCTGGTCCATACTGAACTGGATCACTATCTTCTTGAGGAACTGATTCCTAAAAGGTCTCCTGACTTTGATATACTGATGTGGTGGAAACTAAATGGCCTTAAGTACCCCACTTTGCAAGCAATTGCAAGGGATTTCTTGGCCATACCAATTACATCAGTGGCTTCTGAATATGCTTTTAGCTCTGGTGGGAGGTTAATAGACCCTCATCGGAGTAGATTGCACTATGATACAATAGAGGCAATGATGTGTACCAAAAGTTGGATTATGGAGGAAATGCAACAAGGTAATCTGCAATTACTTGTCTTTTTCATTAAAATGTTAACTGGATTGAATATTAATTGTCTTTTTCATTGTTTTCTTCAATCTGCAGAATCATCGAAGGCTGCTGTAGAGGTAATGGAAGGGGTGTTCTCTGCTCTAGCAATTTCAGATTCCAGTACTGAAGATCAAGACGAAGCTGGTAAGATAGTTGGTTCTCGATTTTGGCTTCTATGTAATTAGTTCAATTTAGATTGGTACTTAGTTTGATAGTTTCAATCTCTAACTGTATTTTTTTATTCTTACAGTTCAGGGGGGACTTGTGATGAGGAAGCATCTAATATCCCTAGACGACTGATTTGTTCAAAGCAATGAAAGGTTCAAGGTATTGAGCCAGACTTGAGCCTTTTAACTTGTTCAATTTAAAAGTGACTTTCACTTATCTAACTGTGTTTGCTACTCTGTTTCTTGCAGTGATTGCTTTTCAATTTTCAAGGATGAATGCTGCTGTTGAGTTGGTTTCCAGCAGCATAGTGTTGCTTGCTTTTTGGAAGAAAAGATCAAAGGAACTCGTGTGTGCTATTAGTATAGGTTTTAGTTCTATTTATGGATGATGTTATTGGGGCTGTCTGCCTTTGTTTTTTATCTCTTCCTTTTGAGTTTTGAACTTGAACACTAGTGTAGTGAAGAATATGTTATATGGGTTTTGGGTGGTGGGTTTTGGTTGCAGCAGCTTGTTTGGTTGCTGCAACCTATCACTTTTGTTTCATTGTTTGAACAATGAAGATCTGGGTGTTGGGTGGTGGGAGGGTTACAGCCCCAGATCTTCTCTTTTGTGTTTTGAATTTATGTGCCTTGAACATCAAGGTACTTTGAAGTTTGAATTTCAGGGATTTTTTATTAGTTTTTTCCCTTTTTTTGTATTTTTCTCAGGATCCGTGGTGATCCGTGGTTTACCCGAATCCGTCTAGGGACGGTGACGGAAACCAAACGCGCCCCGACAAAGGGACGGGGACGGGGAAATCCGTCGGCCTTGACGGATGGGTAACGGGAACTAGCTACCCGTCCCCGATCCGCCCCATTGCCAACCCTAATATTTGGGGTCAAGTGGGTGTAGTTGTGTCTCTGCTCTTGGTCAACTGATTAATCGTTGTCTTGTGTAAAAGGTCCCAGCTTTTTCAAATGAAGTGCATAAAACGGACTTTCTTGTTTAATTTTGTGGAGGGGGCCAAAAACCCATAATCACGCTTATTCACGCCACAATACATAATTAGCCGCACTTAAATACCCAATTAGACAGTGGAAGTGAAAATAGTTCTAAACTTCTAATCTTGTAAAGTTTCCTGCAATTAAGTTACAGACGTCCGTTCATCGCCATTTTGTGTATAGTAGTTGGCTTCTTGTTCTTACATTTGAGGGCTCTATCTTCTGTTTGTTGACCAAATTAATTAGGTGGTGCCGATAAGACTTTCTCTTCGTTTTCCTTTTTATATATGTTTGTGCTGAAGGTGTTCTGTTTGGTGGGGAGAGATGCATCAGAGCTTCAATTACTTGCACAACAATATAATCCCACAGTGATGACGCTCTTCAGCTCAACAACTGATACCATATGTCCATTGTTTAATGAGATAATTAGTTCAACTAATTATTTCTTTCATCCACTTAAGTTTCTTGCACATACAAGTTTATCTTTTCTATGATATAGCATGGCTTGTAAAAACATAGCGAACCTGAAAAGAACAATGGCTAATAATAGTCTAACTTGACCACCAACCACGAGTTCGATCAAATTAGTTTATATGGTGTATAGTTTTAGGTCAGGATGAGTATTTTAGAAACAACGGGCAAAAGTAGTCTGCAAAGTTCGGATCAATTTAAGGTATTAATCATTGAAGTTATTCTATCACGATTCAATTTTAGAAAGAAAAAAAAAGACATCAAATTATGCCATGGATCGGATGCCCCACCTAACTCAACCGATCTTCTTTAATCAACTTATTTGCATAGATGTTCGTCGAGTGTCAACGTGTGAAAGAAAGTATCATTACATTGAGAAAATTATTGATAGTGTAGGTAGATATTGTTAGCAGAACTGAGAATACCTAATTCAATACCTTCTTTACACGACACCAAACACGTGAATGAGTTGGTCAGATACTTCTATGAGTTAACCATATTCATTAGCTTAATGGATTGAAACACAATTAAGTAGGGGGGGATTCTTACCATATTTGTGCAGACTTGACACTCATCTAAGTCAAATGTATGGGGTTTATGGCCTTAACTATATACCAAAACAAACTGAAACTATTGATCACTAAATGTGAGGTTGTGGCTCATGAGAAAGAAAGAGACCTCAAGAAAGAAAGAGAGACAGTGACAAATGTAGGCGGCTAAAGGCTAAAATAAAATGTCTTTTTGGGCTTTCGCTCTCAGTAGTGCACTGAGTGAACCATGACGTAGCCAAATTAAAATGTTTGTTAAGTGCTTCTCAGTTGTTTTATATCACCTCAAAACTATTACGGAACAATTTGGATTAGTGGGCCTCGATTTTGGGCCCGGCTCGAGGCTGCATCTCACGATCCAAATCCATGGCACAAAATTTTGACTCTCGTTCCTCAAGCAAGATGAGGCAAGCAACCAAATAAACCAATGGAAACGGATGGCCCAGTTAAGAATGAATAGCAATGATTTAACTAATGTAGTCAAAATGATTTTTACATTTTCACGTCACCAAAAAAACTTAAAACGTAGTCAAGACCTATGATTTAAAGTTTACATTTTTACGTTTCTAAATCACTTTAATGCTTCTACGTAGAATCAAAATTTTGACTACATTGATTGTAACACAAACATGACCACCTGCTGCTTAACAATATGAGGTTGTGAAGTGATATAATAGGACTTGTTACCAACACAAACACCATTTTGGAGATTGCGCTATGTGTAGTATGAGATAGATTAGAGATTTGATTATAATACGTGTTGGTGAGAGTTAATATAGGATGGTAAGCCGTAAGCTATAAAATTTGCGTTTTAAACGTCCGTCCTTTTGCACTCTAGATCATGACTTCGCCGTCATTCCAACTGGATTGCTCTGCCAACTCTGTTAAAAAGAAGTGTGTTGGTAAAATAAAAATTCGCAATTATAGAGAAGTAGCAATTTTATGCTACTGATATAATATCGTAGACAACCCCATTGATCTTTAATTTTTTTATCTCTCTTCTCCCTTTTCCCAATTCGTGTACACCTTCTGAAGCACTCGTTTGGCTCCATTCAGAAGCGATCCACCTGCATATTTCTCCGGACAAAACGATTCATCTAGATAGCTGCTTCAGACCCGGCAGCCGTCGGTCTCTCCCAAAATATTGTGTTTTCTGGCGATTGAATGTTGGTTGAAGGTGAACCCTCTAGATATAGCTTTTGTTTTGTGCGAATCATTCCCCAAGAACCATAATCAACTATCGATTAGGAAAAGAGTATCCGAAAAGGATTAAGCTATGTTTGGCCTGCCTTTAACAAGTGTTTCTTATTAAAAAACGACGACAGTCGAGCCAAACACTTTTGTAAGTCCAATTTTTGCAAAAGCGAGATAGTGGTTTTTATAATATAAACTACGATTTTGAACATTTGTAAAAAACTGTTTTGAGTATACAAAAATATATTTACCATTTTGCAACCAAAAACATATATCTTCATTTATAATAGTTTGTCAGTCAAATACTCAACTGCTTCTTTTTTAAAAGTACTTTTCCTAAAGTGTTGGGTTGTGAGAGTTGACAGTGAAGAAAAGAGGATTGAAAGATGAAGTCTCAGCATTTAGATCCTTTTAAATCTGGCAATTCGATACTCGAAAGGAAACCTTAGCGAATTGCGATTTAGAATCATAAGTGCAGTTTTATATTTGACCAAACACGAAACAGTAGATACTATATGAACAACCCGCAATTCAGCCCACTAGTTTATTTAGGGGTCGTTTGGAAGTTGCGGGTGTTACTATACTTTTTTTTAATAATTAAATCAAAATAGCATTAAGAACGGGAAAACCTTTAGTAAACCGCTAAGGCTCCTCTCAGCACAAACTGTTTGTACAAAAAAAAAAAAAACCTTCAGCACAAGGAAGAAACTAACAAAAACCAACTACCCTAGCCCCCTCGACTCTAAACAGCAGAATAGAGCCAGATCTAACTGGCACCGAAAACTAAGAATCCTTTTCGCCTCCAGACAAAGCTGAACCGGATCCCTGACACTTCTTTCTCCATACATTCTTGAACAATGTTCCCGCCACACAAGGATTAACACAAAGCACCATATCATTCTATTCAAACTAGCTTCAGCCCCTTTACCCTGCCATTTAGACACACACCAATGTAACACAGACTACCAATCACCCAACTCAGGAGGGCCTGCATACTTTAAAAGAGAGGATAGCATATATCTGACACATGAACAACTCACAAACAAGTGGGATCTTGTTTCATAGCCCCCTGGACAAAGGGAACAGAGACCCGAAAGTTGTTTCCCCCACTCAATCAACTTATCCTGCATTTTCAATCTGTCATGTATAATGAGCCATAGTATAAACCCATGTCGAGGCACAATGTGCTTCCCCCAGACAAAGTCAACCCATGGGACAAGGTTTCCACGCTGTCTTACCGAGTTCCAGACTTTACTAACCGAGTAGACCTTCATTACATCACCATCCCATGTCAGAGTATCCCCAATTTGCAAAATGAATGGTCTAGCCAGTTCACGACACTTCAAAATTTGCCTCCAAATCCAAGAACCAGCAGCTGAGTTTTTAATGTCCCAAATAGAGAATTATTACTATACTTGTATTGTTTAAAATGCAGTTTGTTTTTACCACAAGGATGGTTTGGTGCGATGCACACCCCTACCTCCATCAATCGGCGGTGATCAATCTCTCCATATGGCTCTACTTGATGTCCCACTCCGCTAATAAAACGACACTTCTGTTCCCTACTACCGTTGTCCCTTCCCTTTCCCACTCTCCTAATTAACTCCCCATTTTTCCTCCTGCCTACTTCATATCATTTGTCGCCTCCCAATTTCTCATTATCCATAAACACTAAACAGACTACAACGCCAGCATGACCTGTCCCCAGACTATATTACTATTAATGCCAATCACATACAGTTCTAATTACTTGTGCTATTTCCATATACTGTACCATTTGCTGAACTATTCTAATTATGTGCTAACCTAAACTACCACTCTAAACCTTACTTAGAACCGCAAATTATTTCTAACCAAGTTTAGACGAAGAAGAGAGGGAGAAGAAAAGGAAAGGAGAGGTCAAGAAAGCTGTAGCTCTAGTTTAGCTGATTTAAGATTCAGACAGATTTTAGGTTTTCTCTTGTAAACCTGATTTTTTAGACATTTCGTTATAACATTTGAGGGATTTTGATGAGTGAATGGTGTTGTTACTGTTATCGGCCAAAGAAAGAGAATTTCGATGGCAAATTAATGATTTGAATGCATTAAAATTAATTTGTTCTAGTGATTCTGTTACCAATCTTCAATGTTATTTAAATGTCTAAAAATCGTGCATTGCTTTCGATTTTGTCACCAGTATTTGATTAAACCTATTGGCAGGCATACCACCAATTAGAGATGCCAACTTCGACGTGGCTCGTTTTATTCAACCTGTTTGGCCTGTTTTGGGGCGGGATGGACATGGGTACTCTAATCAACCTGACTTGTCCTGACCCTCCCCATTCTCGACTCGTTACTGCCTAAATTACATGTAATCTTTGTCAAATTACTTAGGTATTTTATTTTACTACATCATATTTTAGCTATAATAAAAATTATATATTAGTGAAAACCTCAACATCTCCAATAATTTAATTATATTTATAATATTATGGTTTGTTTCTTGATCTGATAATGAAAATCACAAATATTTCTAATATTTTCCATACAACTTACATATCCATTGAGTTGTGCCCCATAAAAAATTACCAAACCTATACAGAGCTAGCTATAAAACACATATAAGTATCGAGATACCCACTCGACCTGCCTATTGCCATTCTTACCACCAATTACAATTTACAACATGTCTACTAGATTACTACACATAACCATAGATTTAATTTAATTCCCATTTATCGAGGACAAAGATATGATTACTCACCTAAAGCTATAACCAACAAACCAAAGAAAATGGCCTCATTTTCACACCCTTTTCTAGGGGCCACTTTTTCTTTCTCACCCAGAAAGGAAGAGGTTCTACTTCAGATTTCACCTCTCCACTTCCAGAAAAAAATCCCAAAAAGCAAAAAAAAAAAGTAAAACTCACCCCTTCCCCTTTGTTTGCGAACAGTGATCACGCAGTACCTCCAAATCCCCGGCGCACTATTCACGATTACGCCTCCCTCCCTCTCGGCTTTCCGCCATTCCTTTTCCTCGTGTGAGAAGCTCGCTCGCGAGTTCGATTCTTTGCGCGTGAACGGAAACGGCCACGCGTTCGGCCTGCCGTCGGAGGAAATGCTGTCGGCGGGGGCGATGGCGGTTGAATGTTAGAGTAAATCGACGATGAAGGTAGTAGTGTTAGGGTTAAGAACCGATGGGAGCGGGAATGGCCAAGGAGGCGTCGAGGTTTATTAGCTCGATACCGCCGGCCAACCTGGCGCTCTTACAGCAACCGAACGGTAAAGTGAGCACCGCCACCGCCGCCGCTGGCGGAGGAGGAAAGGTTCAGAGTATTCATCATCAACAGCAGCAGCATAATGAGTGGTGCTTGTGGCGAGGGAGGTGGAGATCCTCTGCGGCACAGGGAATAATGCAGCGGAGGAAGATCCCGTGGTCGTTAATCTGCGGCTTGATGCTGTTCGCGCTCGGGATGGTTTCGCTCTTCACTGGACATATGGCCTCTGATCTCGAGTGGTACTCTCAGCGGCTGGTAAAGCGTAGCCTCTACTCCAGATTCGTAAGCTCTGCTTTCTATTAAACATTTCTCTTAATTGCGTTTCTCTGTCAGTCTCGAGAATTATGGAATTTACAGTAATCATGAAGAAGAAGAAGAAGAAGACTAAATTTGTGCTGGTGAACGTTTCTGGTAGCTGTCGTTTTCTTAGTTTTGTCGCCATTGATGTGGACATTGATTTGATTGATTTTGTAGAATGTTATTCGACGAGAACCTATCGATATTTGGAGATCCAAGTACTCGAAAATGTTCTACGGATGCAGCGAAAGAGGCCGCAAATATGCTCGTAAGTTCGCTTTCCCTTCATTTTCATACCATAAATGCACAGTGTGGACCTGTTTCAACCTCAAGAGACTCAGATGAATTGGTTTAGGGTTAAGATGGATGATTCATTTCGTTTAATTTGTGAAGTTTTAACGATTTCAGCTCCCTGAATATTTCTGTGTGTCTACGTGTAGCTGCCACATCTGAACGGAAATCTAATGGATATCTTCTTATAGCAGCAAGTGGAGGACTTAACCAAGAAAGAACAGGAGTAAGTGAAAATGTTGATTTCATTGCAATGTTATCAAGGAATTCGGTAGAAGCATTCTTAATCAGACAGTTCCTATCAAAATCTATCAGCCATGTCGTTGATTGCACTTTTATCTTCGGTTGGCTGATGAACTGCATTGCATAGTTTTGGACTTCTATGGTGGTGCTGAGAAAGTTTGTACTGTAAGCAGACCGTTGGTGACTTATTCTTTTTTTTCTCCCTCCAGATAACTGATGCTGTAGTTGTTGCGAGGTTTCTTAATGCTACACTAGTTGTTCCTGAATTGGATCACCATTCTTATTGGAAAGATGATAGGTGAGCTTGTAACTCAGCAATTCTTGTATGACACTGTTAATTATTTGCTCCCTGCTCTGTCATTGAGTCCTAATGCATTACTTGTCACGCAGTGATTTTGTTGATATATTCGATGTCGATTGGTTCATCTCCTACCTTGCTAAAGATGTCACAATTGTCAAAAGAGTTCCAGATAAAGTTATGCGATCAATGGATAAGCCTCCATATACAATGCGCGTACCCAGAAAGTCCCCACCCGAATATTATATGGATCAAGTTTTACCTATATTATTGAGGAGACAAGTAAGCGAACTCCTTGACTGTTGACATGATAGTTTTTATAGTAGTTTTAGCTTTTGCTATTCATGCCAATGACGTCTCGAGCAATCGTGGATATGTTTGCAGGTTGTGCAGTTGACGAAGTTTGATTATAGGCTTGGCTATGAGCTTGATGAAGAATTGCAGAAGTTGCGGTGCCGTGTTAACTATCATGCTCTGAGATTCACAAAGCCAATACGTGAAGTTGGCCAAAAGATTGTTATGAAAATGAAAACAATGGCTACACGCTTCATTGCTATTCACTTGAGGTTTGTTTGTGGGATCTCTTGGCATGTCTAAGAATTTCTGTTATAAATTGTTGTTTGTCTAGTTTCCAAGCATTACATGAATCTCTATCGCTTAAATTGCAGAATAGACTCTGTTAGCCTGGCATTAAACAATTATTTGTTTAGAGTTTTGGATCTTTGACATGATAAGCTACCTTAATCAGTTGCTGATGGCGAGAATTCATTATCGTTAAATTTGACAACCATTTCTATTTCTGGAATTTTGACCTGAGTTGCTCTACTAGGGTCATTCCAACTTTAGAAGTAGGATAGTATTGCAGATCTTTTCACCATTTGTGAAGTGTCAACTTACCTAATATGCCAACATCATATGAGGTGGTGTGTAACAGTTTTTTTTCAACTTTGTTATTACTTCCTTATTATGCTATGTTGAAATGCCAATGCAATTGATATTTGAATGGATAACATGCATAATTAATCGTTGTACTTCTGTAAGCGCTCAATGATGGTTACCTAACCACTTTTGTTTACAGATTTGAACCAGATATGCTTGCCTTTTCTGGATGCTACTTTGGGGGTGGTGACAAAGAAAGATTTGAGCTGAGTCAAATAAGAAAAAGATGGGACACATTGCCAGTAAGATGGCTGTAACTTAAAACTTAAAATTTCTTTTATCAGATTAGTTGTCAGTACATGTGATCTGCGTGTAGTTTGAAGATCATATTATACATTTTCATTAGACAATCTGATATAAGCATGACTACATGGGTGATGGATGTTCTGATTTGTTAGCAATGGTACTTTCAAATGATTCAGGATCTAAGTCCCGAAGACGAGAGGGCAAGAGGGAAATGCCCACTCACTCCTCATGAAGTAGGATTGATGCTTCGTGCCTTGGGTTTTGCTAATGACACGTACCTCTATGTCGCATCTGGCGAAATATATGGAGGAGAAGAAACTCTGCGACCCCTTAAAGAACTGTTCCCGAATTTTTACACCAAGGAGATGCTTGCTGACCAAGAGCTGAAACCTTTACTTCCTTACTCTTCCCGCTTGGCTGCTGTGGACTACATTGTCTGTGATGAGAGTGATGTCTTTGTCACAAACAACAATGGAAACATGGCTAAGATTCTTGCTGGACGAAGGTAAGTAATTCACTCAGTTTGTTATCTAATATACTTATCGTGAATATTCTAATTCCAGTAACACATACTTCTCAACGATCTGAATCACAGGAGGTACGCAGGACACAAGAGAACAATTCGGCCGAACGCTAAAAGGCTGAGTGCATTGTTCCTGAAAAGACAGAAAATGGACTGGGAAACGTTCTCCAAAAAGGTAAAATCATGCCAGAGAGGGTTCATGGGCGAACCAGATGATGCAAAACCTAGCAAGAGTGAGTTTCACGAACACCCTGCTTCGTGTATCTGCGAGAAGCCATTCACCGAGGACGGTAACTTCAAGGAAGAACCCGCTTACTCACAGAACCGGTCGTCTCTCAACCCGAACGCTCGACGACAGCAATAAAGAGGATTTGTCTTCAGGAGAGGCTAAGAATGACGTTGAAGGAAAAGCTGATGCTAAGGAAATGCAACAGCAGAAGTAGTAAGCCATTTTTTTGCTGAGAGACTTGAGATTCACTCATTCCGAGTACAGACAACTGTGCATACCAGTGAGAACTCTCATTCGCATCGCCATGATCGAGAAGCAGCCTGCTGAGAACACTCTGGTTGTGTCTTCTTCTTCTGGTGCTTAGCTTCTGTAGGCAGATTGTGGACGGATGAGTGGTTGTACAGGAGAAGACTTTTGGTGAGTTGCAACTGTTCATAAATTAGTTTTTGGTAGGTAAAATGGTGTGATGCTCGCTACAAAGATTGACGTGGGTGCTTACTTTTATTCTATTTCGGAAGTAAAGGATGAGCTAGTCGCTGCATGGTAAACACAACGAGAAATCCATGGTTTATAGCAAACAATTCAACCTTATTAGATATACGTATTTCGAGGTAAAATGAAAGAGTTTCTGTAATCTTTTGAAGAGTCACAATAGTGTGTCGAAAAACAAAATCGTGCGGGTCAAGCACAAAGCATATAATATTGTCAAGAAAAGATTGAGATGGTATCGGTGGAATTAGAGTCTCTCCGCGTCTTCCTCAAACTACTGTGGGCAAACCTCAACGAAGACGTCTAGTCCAAAATGAAGGGTGTAATGTAACATGCTAAGCAAATATCACGTCTACAAAACCGTGTGGGGTTAGACTTACAACGAAAAATATCTTTATCAGAAAAGGGTTGAGATGTTACAAGTGTTGACATAGTCTCTCTGTGTCCCTCTTGAATGATTGCGGGGTAAAGTTCAACAAGGACGTTGAACCCAAAGGATGGGTGTAATGTAAAATCCAAATGTGGCATCTAAAAAGCATGAGAGATATCTATAGTTTATAAAGAAATATCCAACCTTCTTGCAAAAATTTTGAAGCTAAATATGCTTAGTATGAAACAGTGAAAAGCAAGAACTGTAAAGCCGTATCAGAGGTTATACCAGAAAAGTTAGCGATAAGATACTTTGTATTGAAACCAAAAATCAACCCTGGTTCAAACATTTTATCCTGATAAAAATTGCCTACTAATTTAGCCTAATTAGGAGATTTTCTTATCAAACCATAAAGTTTACACACTAGAGCAAAGATGGGGTGACATTTCAAAAGAGTCATTGTGCTTCCAAAAGTACATCCGTTACCATGAATAGCGCAAAACATAGTCACACCCACTATATAAGCAATTACGGTGGGAGAGATTAAAGAGCGGATGAAAGGAGAAAATTGGGCTATATATTCTGGATGGGTAAATGTCACATTTGGTTACGAGATTACTAACTTGTATCATGTTTAGTTACTAGAAAAATTTAATATCCATTTTGGTCCCTCGAATTATTGAAACAGGTCACATTTAGTCTCTCTCCCGTTAACCTCCGTCCAACTCCGGTCACTCGAATTACTGAAACATGTCACATTTAGTCACCCGAATGACTAAAACATGTCACATTTAGTCACTTCCTCGTTAGTTTCCGTCCAACTGTTAATGGAGTTGGACGGAAATTAACGTGAAAATGACTACATTTGACCTATTTCAGTAATTCGAGTGACCAAAATTAATATTAAATTTTATAATGACTAAACATAACACAATTTAGTAATCTCAGTGACCAAATGTGGCATTTACCTATTCTGGACAGATCCGTTTCTAGTTGCATTTTGTATGCTTAAAATCAACCATATCCATTGTTTAACCCAACTTAGCCGTTGGTGGGCCGCAGAATAGTTTTTAAGGTAGAAGCCTTGAGCAATATACCCCAAAAGCCCGAGCTTGTAATACTACACGGACAGTTCCCATATACAAGACTAAGAGCCCTATTAACGGACGCAACAACAGCAGACTAAATCTAGTCAAATCGTTAATCAGAGATATATGAACATCCTAACTTCACACTCCCAGCACTAAGTATCTTCACAAGTTACTAAACCAAGGGAGAGCAAGAATTCTCCCCCAAATTCACTACCCTAAAATCACCCCTTCTGATAAGCTAAATTTCTCTTCATTTCCAACTTCCTTTTCTTCATTTCCAACTCCCCCCGTTTTGCTTCAGCCGAGTCTCCATCTTCCCAAAAAGTCGAACTACCAATAGCGGTTTTATTTCCACTCTACTCCCACTGCAAGAGCGCCCCAAACCCTTCAACCATTGGTATTCCCTGCACTCAACCATATCGATTCCAGTAAGTTTGAGAGCTTATGAATCTCAAAGCTGAGTAAGGTTAGCAGCTTTACCTCTAGCGGCTGGCCTACTTTTGTGGCTCTTATCGTGCGAGACAGAGGGTATTTTCGAGACCATCAGTGAGCTTTGCAGCCCTTCCAGTAGCTGCAGGCACAATAAAATGGGATCATAAGAGGAAAGTTTCCAGAAGTTAGTTCGTCATTTGTAGCGTGGAATGTAAAGATGGAAAATTTTGTTCAAGAAAGCAATCAAGTGCTTCTTACTCTTGATGTTGGCTGAATTCGTCGGTTGGACCTACGAGGAGCCTCAGCACCGGAGGTTTCTCCTGCTGAACTAGCACCTGCGGAAGCTTTTCTCTCCTCCACCCTGCCCAACTTACCCACACCTGTGCTAAATTTCCCTTTACTTCCCCTTTCACCTCTAGCATTTACTGTTGAGGGTTTCTTAGTCGGAACAGCGTCCGGTTGTCGGACAGAAGAAAACACGACAGGAGCCCTTGGCGTCCCCTCGGAGCTAGAAAAGGCTCGGAAATCAATGGAACTCTGTTTTCCAGTTCCACTCGAACCTCCTCCACTCCCAGAAGCATTCTTTGTCTTCGCATTAAGATCTGTAAATGCGGCAACAGTAGTATCACCAGAAGTAGTCGAGCCTTGGGCTTGGGCATGACCACTAGTTTTACCAGGCAGCTTGGGAACCCTGGGCTTGGGGATGGCCGATCTTTTCACAGTGGTGTCAGTTCTCGAAGTAGTACCACCTCTCCATCGGGGAAATTTCGACGATGGGTCATTAGTTTCATCAGTTGTTTTATGACCACGAGCTCCTCCAACATAATGCTTGCTCACTTCCATGAACTTCCTCTTCTTTCCTGGCTTAGGCACACCAAACACAACATTCGACCCTTCTGCCTGCAAACCGGTTCGAGCCATTCTACTAGCGACTCCAGTGCTCTTGCCCATGTTGAATATCTTTTGTTCAGAAGCCAAATCCAGCAATGTTGGCTCAGCAGGTTCTTTGTCAACGTTTGCGTTCTTGGGTACTTTGTCCTTGTCTTTTGAGTCTGCTACAGGGTTCCATATTCTTGGTCGCTTCTCTTGTGGCGTATCTCCCTGCAAGATAGAGTTAGTTAATTTTGTAGACTAGCTACAAAAAAAAGTGGTAACTGAAAAAGGAGTAAGTAGAGTGAACCAGTACCAGATGGGAAGGGACATTCTTCTCACTTGAATTGGACCATTCGATCCACTGCCCATCACTCCATAGAAGAGATGTCCGAAGATGCCATGCTTTTACTACTGATGTTTCTCCTTGTACTGCAGCCAAGAGCAGAGCAGGTATTATTAATGAACAACATTTTTACCGTGACTAAGAGTAAATGACAATCTGGGTAAGTATTCAAGACATCCATACCTGGGAAATACACTGTTAACGTAGTGTCATCTTTCTTGTTCTTTTCCGTGACAACCCCTTCCCACCAACTGAAAGGGCATCAATGAACAAATTCAACATTAGAATCATTAAACAGATAAAATAGTTCTCACTCGACAATTCATTAGTTCAAGAACCAAAAATATTAACAGGAGTACTAGCAGATTGACAAGAAATGGATCTAAGAGCCGATTAAGTTTGTTCCTTATTCACGATTGACACAATCAAAATTCAAACAACACTAATGAAGCTTTTGCAAAGCCTGACTTACGATGCTTATAAAAAAGCATCAGGCTAACATGGTGCACAATTACCTTTCTCGTATCCATGCATCCACCCTGTCACCAACTGACCAGTTATAGTCATTTATGGCAGCTCTACGCCTCTTTCTAGTTCCTTCAAATGGCATTACAGTAAGAGGACGAGAGATGCGTATTTTTGGTGCCTCAGCTCCTTCACCACGAAGGGCTACCCACTCCTTCAGTTTCTCTGATCCTGTCACAAAGGAACTCTTGACGGATGAAGCAAGAGTGATAGACATAGAATAAAAACATGTATAATCTTGCCCAGCAAGAGTCATATTTGTACTCAATTTTTTTATTTTACCAATTTGCTCTTCATAACCTAATCCCTTTCTTGCTTGGTCAGTGTGTGTGTATGCTTGGTCAACTTGCATATGTTATTGATATGTACGGAGTTTTATACGTCGTTTTAACATAAGAGTGTGTTGAAAAGATTCATGGGAGTTATAAAATATTAAAATGTATTTGCTATAGGTGTTTCATATGGGAACCATAAACAAATGGAAAAAAAAAATTACACGACTCAACAATAATAGGTGAACCAAATTTTAAACGCATTTAGTACATAGATGTGCATTATACGGGTATTAAACGAATTCTTGATAACTATGGTGGTCAAGACATATTGAGACTTAATACTGTTGAGCATAGTTAAGGTGGAAAGTGACAAAAAGTTAGACAAAAAAGGAAAGGGTAGTTCGGGAATTACAAAAAAGAAATGAGAACATAAGCGGAACGAAAAAAGACAATAACCTGTTATTTGGAAATAACCAACCTCCCCTAGTATTTGTCAAATAACAGGAACCTAATACTGCATCCTTTTTTTCCAACCAAACGTGTTACTTGATACCAAACACCACGTCCAAATGACCTCCTGGTTTCTAATTGACTAGGTGTACTAGGGTCATTCTGAATTTGAAGTCCTAAATCCTAATATGCAATTAGCTTGCAAGAAGAGTAAGACAGCGAGATAATTTATTTACAGTAATCCACTTTGAAGTGATAAAAAACAAATGCAACTTGTTCAAAAAGGCATAACATCGTTGAAGAAAATGACTTACCTTCCCCTAATGTAAGTTCGTCATAACTCACATAAGCCATTTCATCCCTCAAGTTTAAAACTTTTGCTGAGAACCAGGCAGCTTTAAATCCATTACCATCCCTCAAGATCTGCAAAAGCAGCAGCAGATAATTACTCAATACAACGTCAGGTGGAAGCAGTTGAAGGTGAATTATTAAAAATCAAAGTCATATGAAGTCAACAAAAGCAATTATAACTTCGTCCAACCTCTACAAAGGACCCCTCCTTGATGCCACTTCCTTCTGAACTGCCAACTTCTACATGTTCGTTTTCAGTATTGGTAGGAGATTTAGGTCTACTTCCATCTTGCAAAACCACTTCCAAGGTTCTAGCTATCTCGGAAGGTTTGTGAGCTTGGAGTCCCTTGGCATCCTTTATACCAGTAGCAACATGTGAGTTATCTACCAAGTTTACATGGTCGTCACTAGAGATCTCTCTTGGGGCAATTGATGCTTTCTCATGGCTAACAGAAGCATCACGAATTTCTCCACCACGGTCACCACTCAAATTTTGAGCATGGATCTCATTTGATTTAGCAACAAGTTGTGGAGAAACTTCGGAAACTTTCCAGAAACCCTCAGGACCTGCAGCTACTAGCTCACTCAACGGCAAAGGATCACCCATATCTATAATTTTGCCAGCCTGAGAAACAGCTTCCGCAGCCAACTCTGCAGCTCTGATAATGGCATCCATATTCTCAGCCCGTTTTGATGCAGCAGATGCCGCTTCAACCCTCTTTCTAGCAGTCTCCCTTGCAGCAGAAATGACTGAACTGGAGCTACTTGTTCCATTGTCACGCTTCAATATGGATGCTGGAGTTGCATTTCCCGTGTCATTAGAGAAAGAGATTAAAGAGCTCTGACCATTATAAATCCCAGAAGCAGCAGCCTCATCTGCCATTAGCTTAGCTTGCAATGCAGCATTTGCTGCAACATTTGCAGCCGCAGCTGCAGCTTTCGCAACAGCCGCGGCAGCAGCTATTGCAACAGCTGCAGAAGCCAGCTTTGCTTCCACATCAGATGACAAGCTTGCATCTCTTTGCTTATCTAATTGACTCCATACTAGTTGGCTTTGACCAACAGCAGTAGCAGCAAAGGCAGCAGCATCCTCTGCATGTGATCTAGCCTCTTTCACTTTACCAAGGGCCTCATCCGAGGAATTAGCCCTCTGCACCCTTGTCGGATCTTCTTTTCTAAAATTTGTAGTCAAAGGGGATGGAAATGCTGCCATTTCTGCAGGGGCTTTAGACACAAAGCTAGCTGGGGTTATGATGGAAACAGATGTAGACAGATGACTGGAAACTGCAGCACCAGGAACAATTTCTCGTGGAGGTTCCGGATTTAAACCTCTATCCACAATGTTCTCGGGCGCCAATGACTTCTTCCTTCTTCTAGGCTTTGGAGCAGTAGACTGCTGACCCGATGATATTATTGCCTTACCAACATCAGGCATGGAAGTACTAGGCAACACATTACCTGAAGAAGCAGCATGAGACACTAGAGTAGAAACATGCTTTACCACAGATGTATGGGACACAAATGAATCTTTTGCAGGAGTTAAGTGAACAGGCTCGGTATGAGCCATCTGTACAGGGAAACGACTACCAGTCTCGACTGCAGATGTTTGAGGAGAAGTGATCCATGCACCAAACGGGCCCTGGGAGATCCAAGAAGGGCTATGTGCCACCAAATTCTTCATGGCCGGGGTCTGATGAGGATGTAATGGAGAAAGTGCCCTCTGGAATTCCAGAACAGGAGCCCTAGCTGTGCTACTTGATTGCAAGTGATCAATGGAAGGAGTTGGCATGTTCCAAATTGGGGATGAAAGAGGTAGCATTGGGGTTGGAATAGTTGAGGCAGTTGCTTTACTGCTGGATCTACTACCAGTGGCCTTACCTTTACGTGTGCTTTGCTTACTGGTCTGTTCAGGAGCTATCACACCTGCAGTTTTAGAAAAAGATTAATTCAGATTCTCAATGAGAATGAAAGGAACAATATGTGTATATAAGTTCCAAGGCAACAAAGGTACCAGAGTGAGACTGCACAGGGGTCTCAGGGGTACTAAGATGAGATCTTTGAGTATTAAGTCTTTCAACATACAAGCGCCAGTTTTTCTCCCATGCACTCTTACCACCATCTGCAACCATAAAACCCTAGAAAACTCATTCACTTCTATCTCGGGGGAATATGTGAAGGCAAAGCTTCTCAATGGGAAAACTAACCAGCTCCTCCAAATGCAGATATCATGTATGCCTCCTCCGGAGCTGTTCCTTGACTGCATCAACATTTGCAAGGATAACACAAGGTTAGTCACCTAATTCAGTTAATTATTTTGTTTTAATTCCATCCGGGTTTCTCCATTTTATTCAATTTGGTAGGGTTATTATCTGTTAACATGCAGAAAAAGCTGCAGAATGTGTCGATTTATAAGAAAGAAGCCTAGAATTTTCACTGTTTGTAACGAAATATCAGAGAAGTACTCACATCAAAGATCCATATACGAAGATTTGAGCACGCAATTGAACTTGTTGCGTATCTGTGAATGGTTGCTGAAACAGCGTGGTAGTGGCTGAAGAATTCAGATCTGGCAGACCAGGTATTGATGTCCCAACAAATGGTTTAACACCACTGCTATCTATATGCCCAAAAAGCTGCATCTCATTGGAGTATACATTATGACCAAGTCCAGGCGAACCCGGAGGAATATTTGCATTGTTACCCCTTTCCACTTTCGCAGGTGTCGTCACCTTTGTGGTCCTTCCCCTTTTAGCAGATTCTTTACCAGTCGCCCTACTTCTCCTTGGCTTACGCTCAGAATTTACTTTTGGGGCACTTTGTCGAACAGTTATGTCAGAAACCTTAGGACTCTGATGAGAGAGATCTTGCACAACCTTGGCATCTAATTGGACTAAACCAGAAGTAGAGGGAGACCCATCCATAGACTTATAAAATCAAGAAGAAGAAAAAAAACAAATGAGAAGACTTAGATCAGAGGTCAACGAAAATAAGATACTACGGAAACGAATCATATAAGAACTTCAGAAAAATGACAATATCATAACACGCATAAAAATGAAAACTGCAGAATTAAGACGGCCCAAAAGGATACTTTACCGTGGGTACTTTGCTGGTGTCCACGGTCTTCACGTCCGGCAATTTCTTAGCAATTTCTGTTTGCGGGGACCCAGTAAATGAAGGAACCTGGATAGGCTTACAGAATCAAGAATAAAACAAAGGAAGATCAGTGGTATCAGAAAACTGATGTACTACTATGGAATGACTAACCAAAAGAAGTACAGAGAGAGCATATGACAATTAGAGGGGGGGAACTCATCCAAATGAAAAATTCAGTATTAAGGTCTCAAAAGAATGCTGTACCATGGATGCTTTGTTAATCTCTACTGTCTGCACAACCTGCATTTTCTTGGCATTTTCCGTTTGGGGCGACTCGGTAAATGAAGGAACCTGGAAAGTGAAGCTCCCGTCATCTTTCGAGGGAACATCCATTTTGGACCTCTTAGGGGAAGACCTGTTGGCATCGCTTGACGGAGCTGGAGTGCACGGATGTGAAGATCTTTTAGTCTCCTCCCTTTGGTGTTGTACCTCAGGCAGTGGGGTAGTCGCTATTGTAGGCGAAGGAACAGGCTGCTTCTCAGGATCAGCAGAAGTTGCCAATTCTATGCAGAAAACAACTTTATCAGATCTTCATGATACATTCCCGTTTTCATAAGCAACACCCAACATTCTCAGTTAAAACAAAGGAAAAATTCTACCAGTGACTAAACCTTACCATTTTTACTTGCAACTGCATCCGGTTTGTCATTCAAGCCTGTGGATAGCACAGCTTTGTCCTCTCTGTAGCCTTGTTGAGTAGCATTTTGGCTAGAGTCATTATTATCTGAAAGTCCAACTTTATCCATTGATTCTGCATCAAGGAACATAATATGTAAGTGAAAACTCACACCAATGCACATCACTGCACACATATCACAAGAATGTATCACTAACTATAACCTGGTGCTTCTAACAATGTCTTCTCCTCAGCTTCTCTAATAATTGAAGTATCATTGTCCTTGTTTGCAGACATATGATGATCAGAACATTCTTCTATCGCCTTTGTACACTCTCGAGCATCTTCATTCATTGGAACTGCTTCAGATTCAACCTGACCTTCATGAGTACAGTGGCCGATTATTGGTAGAGACTCATCAGTAGGTGCACTTAACATTTTTTCAGATGCATCAGCAGAAACCATCTCCGATTCGGTGAGAGGATTTACAGCTGCTGTCCCTTCAGATGTCCTCAGTTCTGAGTTCGAAATCTCCTTTTCAGCTTCTTCGGCTGTTAGGACAGATTCCAGGCCTGGTAATGAGGACACCTCACTGTTACTGGGATCAGCACTCCCCGCTGTAGTTTATGACACATTATCAGCTTCAGAAGAAGCACAAAGCTCAGAGAAGAGGGTAAACAGAGAAAGAAAAACAGAGAAAAAGAAAGAAAAAAAGAGAGGGGAGCAGGGTGGGGTAGCAGAATATGACATCCTTATAAGGAGAAGGGCTAGTCTCGTACCTATTTCATTGCCACCAGCCGCATCAACCAAGGATTCGATACCTAAGGCCTCACCTTCTATGCCCAAAACAGGAAGTGATCCGATATCTCTATCAGTTGTTGGAGAACCATGAACCTCATTGTTTACAGCAACACCATTAGAAGTATGCTCTGAACTTGTATTTAGCTGAAAAGGAGTGTCTAGTAAGAATCTCTTGTCTTCATCATTTTGCGGCACCATAACTCTCTCATGTCCTTGCGGAGTTTCAGCTGCTGATGATGATGGAGTACCTTCACTAGCTTTTGCAGCAACAAAATCAGAATCATCACTACCATGGGCAGAGGGGACGTTACATCTTTCAGTTCTATCAGCAGAAGTATCATTCTCCTCAGATATCAAGTGTTCCTCAGAGCTTGTAACAAAGCTATCTGTCTGCAACTGGGGAACACTGTTGCTTCCATTCCTGGTCTCAGTTGTCCTGCCATCCAAACTTACTAAGGATATACTTTCACTTCCCCGAGAAACATCAGTAGCATTTATGTTTTCAGACAAGCCAACATCCTTCCTCGATATACAAGATCCTTCCATGTTGCTTATGCTATTGCCACTTACATTTGCCTCACTTTCATATTCTGCAGGGGTGGAGCAGGCAGGATTCTGTAACTGTTCACTGCCAGCTTCAATGACAGTAGCATCAGAAATGTCTTGGGTTTGACCAATTGCGTCCCCTTCACACAATGCACCTGTTTCCTCTATTGGGTCACCAACATCCATTGCAGCCATATTTTTAATACCATCACTTGAATCTGTAATACGATTCAGGACATCCTCGTCTTCTTCCCTAATCACAGTTCCTGTATCCACCATATCGATTTGCATTCCTGAAGCATCACTTTCTTGTGTCCTTATAGCTAAAGATTCATAGACCACAGTATTGACTGCATTTTGACCAACACTATCACATCTACTGTCAATGAATGTGCTCTCAACAGTAACAGACAATCCGCCCCCTGGAGTGATACCAGTAAAATCACCTAAACCAATATCAACAGAGTTCCCACCTTCATGACCGCATGAAACATCCTGGGCCAGAGGCAGCTGGCCCCCAACATCACCAGGTGATCCAGAGAATCCCTCATCAATGTCACAAGGCACCAACATTGGCTTTACATCTGCAAAATCTACTGTTCTATTTGATAAATTACTATCCTGATTCAAGTTAGGTTCCATTTGGCTAATCATGCAACCCTGCTCATCACATGCATTGGACTTCTTAGCAATAACTTGTAGAGGAACACTTTCTTCCTGGACTACAGATCTTAATAGCATCTCAACAGATTCTGAGGAAGTGGCCTCAGACCAAACATTGTTCTGTCTTGAAATGCAGCAAGACTCTGCTGCACTTGAAGTGAATTGTATAGTGGGGCTTCCTCGTGAATAATCTTCAATCCACTGACTGTCTTCGTTGCTTTCAATGCCAAGGAAAACCTCGGTTTCTACTAGATTATCAAACCTTAATGGCCCATGCAGATTGTCATCAAATTCAAACTTAGGAAGAGCATATGGACGTAATACTGGAGGAAACTTGTTGCTCCCTTCACCAGCTAAATGACGATTCTGGCTTTGAAAATCATTGTCATCATAATCCATGGGTATATCCCTAATTATGATAATAGCAAGGAGTAAGTTCTAGGTGGTGCAGAATTACATATCAAAGTCGCACGCATAGCACAGCAGGAACAGACTAGGGCACACATAATCTTTCAGAGTCAGGAATAGAGATTATAATTTATAACACAATCTAATTTAAAGCTTATGAGAATTTCCCGATCCCCGTCTGTGCACCTATAGCACAGAAAAAAGTACCAATCTGTTCCCTGCCATTTCCTACCTTTTCTGCTACCATCCTACTTAACTAAATTTGAGATCTTATAAACCTTATCAGTAACATAACTTTCCAACGTCAGTTCATCAAATGCAGCAGGATATGATAGGAAAGGGCTGGCCAAAAAAGAAACAGGCATAACATGTGCGAAGTTACAGCTTATAATTGCATTCATGAGGCTAGCTACAATTGTTGCTGACGAAATTGCTTGCTACTAAGTTGCAAGGGCATACAAACTACTGAAACTAAATTAGTTCCTCCATAGCACTAAATGCGAGACAGAAGAGCAGAATACTAACACTCGTCAACAGATAAAAGAAATGCCCAGCAGAAGCCGAATCCAAATCGAAGCACCGATGCAACAAACACTACTTCGTAACCCTGGTTCACTCCTAGAGAAACATTCAGTCACTAAGCCTGTTATCACAACCTATTTGCGCAACTAGCATGAAAACTTAACCAAGCTCCTAAGAGCCATAACCATTTCGAAAGGGCTCGGACTCCAAAAGGACGACCCCCTACCCTAACTTCAAACTTCGAATTTACGAGTAAAGGAAAGGTGGGAAATGAAGGAGTACCAGCAGCAGAACAAGTAAGTGTAGAGAGGCTACCTCCCTCCATTCGGAGACGAAATCCCAGGCCTCAAGTGTTCCCCAGTCGTACGTTCATCTAAACCTTCCAACCAAGACCGGCAACCGGAGAGAGCCACACCGCCACCAGGATTATTAGCCTTTCTGGTAATCGAAAAAGGTAGGGAGGGAAGACCTAATCGAGCAGAAAAAAGATAGTATGGTACTGAAGACGAAAACTAGTCGTCCGCCGAAAGCTGTAAAACTAGAGTGTCGAATTGGTGCGGAAGTGGAGGATCGAGTTAGGGTTCCGGCGAACCGAACGACGCGCAGGTCAAGAAGGTCAGAAAGCAAAGCAAGAAAACGACAGAGGAAAAATAGGGAGCGAGTTTGTGAGAGAAGGAGAAAGAAAAAAAGAAATTAATGTGTCCTTTTTGTTCTATGTCAGTAGCTAGCGCCCATCTTCGTTTTCTTTTTTCTCTTCGCTTCCTACCTTTTCACACGTTTATCGGTTTTATGGGAGTTCAAACTTCAAAGTTCAAATAATTCAAATTCCATCTAACCATAACAATCAGATGAATGCCACATTTGGTCATTGAAATTATCAAATTATGTCATATTTAGTTATTAGAAAAAATTAATATCAATTTTGGTCACTTGAATTACTAAAATATGTCACATTTAGTTACTCTCCTGTTAGTTTCTGTCCAACTTCATTAACGGAGTTGGACGGAGGCTAACGGGAGAGTGACTAAATGTGACATGTTTCAGTAATTCGAGTGACATTCATAAAAAAAAGTATTTCGAGTTACCGGAGTTGGACGGAGGCTAACGGGAGAATGACTAAATGTGACTTGTTTTAATAATTTGAGTGACCAAAATTGATATTAATTTTTCTAGTGACTAAACATAACATGATTTAGTAATTCCAGTGACCAAATGTGGCATTTACTCCAACATTGCCTGAACAAACAATTTCAAGGATTTATTATTTTGTTATGTTGTTTTTTTTTTTAACATAGACATCCATAAAGGTAGTAGTCACGAGTCATACAAAGTACAAAAGTAAACCAGGTAGTACGACTGTTGTCGAACTACCTATGAGAGGGTCGTTAGTGCCACAAAAGGGCAGCCCTATAAGTAGCTAAACCTGCAAAATGGACAAACACATAGACTACAAAAGAGCCAAACTTTCACAAACAAAATAATCATGATCTCGAGCAGTCATCTTCTCCATCTCAGGATATTAGTCTTCAAAGATTCAGGCCACCGGTTGACAGATTACTGAGATTGCCACATGTCCCCTTTCGCATTAGCTACGTACCGACCAAGAAGTTCCCTGCACAATGAACAAAAAAAAGCCCAACAAGGCAAGGCGGAAGAGCCGGAGAAGGCCAAGCAGACCCAAGAGTCAAAAGGCCCGTGACTTCTTTGGTGCTCTGCTATAAATCGAGGTAAGATAACAACAAACACAATAAAGATAATCATACATGTTGATAAAGTAAAAATAATGATCAAGTTCCAACGAAACCCACCCCTTACCTTTGGCATATTAGGATAACAACAAAAGCTTTAAATCGCTTACGGTCGTACATGTTGCAGCTGATTAGGACACGTGGCGAGGGAAAGGCCCTTACGCGGTGTATCGGGATGCGGGGGCCGGCACCGCCGCCGACCGGAAGGCTGAAACTACCCCGCCCCACCGCCACCGCCACCGACACAGACTGTCCGGAGAGCCAGAAGGGAGAAGAAACGTCACGGCCGGAATTGCCGATCCCCGCCAACCGCCATCACCCTAGAATCGCCGCCGCCTTCTTTTCTCCTCGCCTGCAATACAGAGGTCACAAAAACTAGAGCACCAGCCAAAAAAATTGAGAATCAATTCCAGAGGCAAGACCCCTCGCTCAATTGTAAGGATACGATTAATCATCCTCAAACCACCGCCTCTACTTCCTGTCTCGATAAGTCTGCAAATATGGCCTTAGCACCTAGAAGGCAATAACAATCGGCTGCGGCGGTTCGCCGACCGAAGGGATCGGAGATCGACATACTACTATAGCCGGACAGCAGAGCAAAAGTCAAAAGACGCAAAGGCAGGGAAGAGCGTAAAGTGATAGGATAAAACGAAAGAGAAGAAGAGATCTGAATCGTGTAAAAAAACAGCGGCAGCGGCAACTTCCCGATCTGTTGCACGTTCTCTAAGCTTCAAGATTTGGGGTCGAGGAATTTCTTCATGACGACTCAGTGAGTTGAAAGAGCAGAATCAGAAGAGCGAGGAAGATAAGGGAAGAGGGGTGGTGGTGAGGAAGAGGAAGGCGATTTTTTTGGGCGGGGGAGTCGGGTTTGGGTTGACCCGGGCGGCGAGGCGAAGAAGGGAGGGGTCGTCTTTGGGGAGCGGGTTTCCTTTTCTCAGTCAGGATCTCTTGTTGTTGTTTCTTTGTTTCTGTTTACTTGGATAACAAGAACTGGAACTTCTCCGTTCCCAAAGCCTTAGTGAATATGTCTGCCGGTTGGGATGCTGTCGGGATCTTCCTGGGCGCAACTTCCTTTGACATCACACGCTCTCTAACAAAATAACAATCCATCTCCACGTGTTTGGTCTGCTCGTGGAAGACTGGATTTGCTGCAATGTGCAGTGCTGCCTGATTGTCGCAGTAGAGCGTTGTGGGTCGTACTTGAGTCACTCCAAGTTCTGCGAGTAGGAATCTAAGCCATAAAACTTCGCTAACCGTGCTCGCCATCTAGGGGTGTGCAATGGTCCGGTCCGTACCGGACCACACCGGACCAAACCATTGTTAAGACCGGACCGGACCAGACCAAGTAAAATGCGGTCCGGTCCTTGGTCCTCATGAATTTTATAATTACTGAAGAAATGGTGGACCGAGCTCATATTTGGACCGGACCGAACCGGACCAAATGGACCAAATGCAAGAATGGTCCGGTCCTTGGTCCTAACATGTCTTTCACTAATGGACCGCGGTTCTCATGAGTTTGGTCCGGACCGAACCGAACCGTTGCACACCCCTATCGCCATCGCCCTGTACTCTGCTTCTGCGGATGATCGAGAGACCACCTTCTATTTCTTCGTCCGCCACGATATTGGTGCGCCACCTAGCTGCACGTAGTAGCCCGTGGTGGACCTGCGAGTTGCCTGGCATCCCGCCCAATCTGCATCGCAGTAGGCAGTGAGCTCGAGCTGTCCTGCAGATGGGGAAAATAGACCTTGTCCCGGCGACTTCTTCAGGTAGCGCAGGACCCTCATAGCCGCTGCTACATGTTCTGGGCTAGGACGATTGACAAATTGTGATAATATATTGACTGCATATGATATGTCGGGACGCGTTATCGTCAAGTACAGGAGACGTCCGACAAGTCGTCTGTAGCTGCTAACATCTTCTGCAATCTCCTCCGTCGGTCTGGTAAGTAAGTGGTTTTGTTCCATGGGAAAATTACTTGGTCGCGCTCCGGTGACTCCTGCATCCTTTAAAATATCCAGAGTGTACTTTCTTTGACTTAGCACAACTCCGTCTGCAGATCTCGCAACTTCTATTCCCAGGAAATATTTCAAGACCCCCAAGTCCTTTATGCTAAACTTCTTGTCGAGGAAGGCCTTGACAGTCGCAATAAAAGCTTCATCCGTTCCTGTCAAAATCACATCATCAATGTAAATTAATGCTGCAACAAAAACATCTCCACGACGGTAAAGGAGGAGGGAATGATCAACCTTGGAAGGCTTGAAACCGAGTTCCGCAAGCGCCTCAGTAAACTTTTGGTACCAATTTCGCGAAGCCTGTCGTAGCCCATATAACGACTTCGTGAGCCGGCATACCCTGGTGTCACCCGGTGCCCCGAATCCCGGTGGCAACTTCATGTAGACTTCTTCTTCTAAATCCCCATGCAAAAACGCATTGTTCACGTCGAGCTGATGCATAACCCACCCTCGATTGACTGCTAGAGCTATGAGGACCCTGACAACCTTGGCAACGGGAGCGAAGATGTCGTGGAAGTCTATTCCTTCCAACTGAGTAAACCCTTTCGCTACCAGCCGTGCCTTGAATCGTTCCACTGACCCATCCGGGTTGTACTTAACCTTGAACACCCACTTTACATCAATTACTCTTTTATTTGCCAGAAGTTGAGTCAGAAACCAGGTTCCGTTCGCCTCGAGAGCCGCTATTTCCTTCCTCATGGCCTCTCTCCATCGAGGGTCCTTCATCGCCTCCAAGAATGATCGAGGCTCTTCAATCTTATTTATGGCTGCTAGGTAAGCCTTGTGTTCCGCGGAGAACCGATGGTAGCTTACTTGGTTTGACATGGGATACTGCACTCCAGAATTCTTTGTTGCATGCCCAGCAAACTCGGTGTCATAGGTCTCTAGCAGCTCCCTAGGTCGACGTCTCTCTCGTGTCCTGCGACGCGGAGCCACCTCGTGATGTTCCTCTAGGTTGTTTCCCACACCGTCCAAGTTACCCTCGTCTTCTTGTTCATTTTCTTGTTCGGTCTCACCCTCCTGTACGTCCACTTCTCCACCTTGTGATATATTCTCATGTGGAACATCCTTATTATGAGTGGGTTGCATGCCTCCATCATCACTAGTCACGTCTGCATGCATGGGTGGGTGAACCACCACTGTTGGAGCTGCCTCGTCATCCTTCCCATCGCACTTGTAAGGGAAGCTCTCTTCGAAAAAATGACAATCACGAGAGGTAATGATTTGGCGGGATTGGAAGTCGTATACTCTATAACCCTTCTGCGAAGCTGGGTATCCCACGAACACACCTCGTCTCCCCCTCTCGACGAACTTGTCGAGGCTGTGGCTCGTTTCCTTTGTATAGACGAGGCAACCAAAGTTGCGGAGATGCCGATATGTCGGAGTTCTCCCTAGTAGGACCTCGAAAGGGGTCTTTCCTCCGATCACCTTCGAAGGCAAACGGTTAATGAGGTAAGTTGCCGTCAGCACACACTCTCCCCAAAACCGTACATGAAGTCCCGAATGAAACCGAAGCGCCCGGGCTGTCCCAAGCAGATGTCGGTGTTTACGTTCTGCTATCTCGTTCTGCTGTGGGGTGTTGACGCACGAGGTCTGAAGAATAATTCTCTGCTTCTCATAATATTCCAACAGACTGTCGGACTGGAACTCGAGTCCGTTATCCGCTTGAATCCTGCGAACCTACCCTATAAACTGTGTCTGAACCATCTGACAGAAAAGACGAATGTACCGCTCTACATCGGATTTAAACTTGAGTAAATACACCCAAGTAGCTCGACTGAAGTCATCCACAATCGTCAAGAAATAACGAGACTCATCCATAGCCGGGGTTCGATAACCACCCCAAATATCCATGTGAACAATCTCAAAACAGGCACGAGTTTTTATCGAATGAGAAACAAAAGGCTTTCTAGTGAGTTTAGCACGAATGCAAGAATCACAATGTTGCGTTCAACTAGTCTGATCCAACAAAGACAAACTGTTCCTCAGAAAATGAAACTTTTCAACGGATGGATGTCCCAACCGTGCGTGCCACAACTCCATGGACTCCTTTCTTGCTGCGCCCACGAAAGCACCAGAGGCATTCACATCTCGCCGCCCCTGTCCCTCCATGTGCTGAAGTAATAGAGCCCATTACGAAGACGACCCATCCCAATCGTAGTCCCGGAGCGTGAGTCCTGGATGAGACACAAATCACCCGCAAAAACCAATTTTACGTGATTATCTTTGGTCAGGCGACTAACTAAAAGCAAGTTGCACTTGAACGTAGGGACATGCAGTACTCGACCCAAGTGAAGATGCTTATTCAAATCAACTGAACCAACTCCCTGCACAGGCACGTTCGTTCCATCCGGGATGAAAACCGGGGGATGGCAACTAGTGCTATCAATCTTACTTAACCAACCAATATCACGCACTATGTTCTCATTACAACCAGAATCGATGAGCCACTCATACAGTTTAGGGGAGTTACCAGCCATGTGCGCGGTTGGTTCTGAGGCAGGTGGCGCGGGCGGAGTCAGGAGTTGCTTTAACTGGGCGAACTGAGCTACGGAGATGCCAGGGATCGGACTTTCTTCGAGTTCGACGTTGGCTGCGCGCGGCTGCTGAGTTTTTCCATCACCTTTGCCTCCTCGACGTGAGGTTTGAGTACCTCCACGTTCACCTTGTTTGTTCCTTCCCTGCTCACCTGGATAACCAATCAACTTATAGCAAGCTTCCTTGAGGTGATCAAGTTTATTACAGTGGCTGCACCTAGGTATTTCCCCAGCCTCCTTGTCTTGTCGACTCAGGAATGCAGCAGCCTCCACGGACGGTCTTCTTCCGCCTGTTATGTGTCGTTGTTGCTCTTCGGAACCCACAAGCTGATACGCCTCTGTCAATGATGGAGTGGGTTTGGCGCTCAAAATCTGTGAGCGGACCATGCCGAATGCTTCGTCGAGCCCTAATAAAAAATCGAACAACCGTTCGGTTTCTTCCTTCTCCCTGACTTGGCGCGCTATGTCACAGGTGAAATTCCCACATGAGCACCGAGGGTTAAGAGAGACCGAGTGAAGCTCGTCCCAATAAGTCACCAGCTTTGTATAGAAAGCTGACACATAGAGTTTTTCTTGTCGTAACGACCCGATCGAACAACGCAGCTCGTAAGCCTGAGTTGCCGAGCCTTTGCCGAACCTTTGCTTGAGATCCGCCCATATTGCGCTCGCCGTTCGTGCGGCCCTGACGCTATTACGAACCTCCTTGCTCATGGCTGTTTTAAGCGAGCCCTTCACCGTGGCATCACATCTTCCCCAAGCCTCGTCCCTAATACCTGGTCCTGCTTTCGAGCGGGGGAAACTGCCGTCCACAAACACAAGCTTATTCTTTGCGATTAGGGTTTCAGTCATATCACTCACCCATTCGCTGTAGTTCAAATCAGTCAAGAGATCGCTTCCAAATAATTGGCCTAGATTCTCTGACGGATGTAGATAGAGTGGCGACGTAAGCGGGATGACCTCAGCGTCGGTGACAACGCCCTTACCGCCCGAATCGCCATCTTCTCTGATAGTCATTGTTGCAGTCTCTGATACGGATCACTGCTCTGATACCATGTAAAATAACTTAAACGCGGAAGCAAACGACACAACGATTTAACGTGGTTTCCCCGTTCGGTGAGAACGAGACTATTCCACGGAGAGCAAAGCTCTCGGCTGAATTCTTATTAGTGCGCAGTCTAAGTCTGCTCTCTCTATCACAGAGCTCATGCGGCAGACATAGGGCTACAGCCTTATATACCTTCTACGTAGGTATTAGGGCTTACAAGGGAAAATAATAACAAGGTCCTTCAACAAACTAAAGTGTACAACATGGTCCAGTTCAACAATTAAAGATAAAGTGACCGAGAGCGGTGCCGCAGCGGCAAGTTTCGTCATCGTCGTCGTCGTGAAGTGTCACCCGACGAAGGCGTGAATTTAGGCTAATTGCTCCACCACTCAATTTCCTTTCTCACTGTTGAGATCATTCTATCTCTTCGAGTTTTCCTCGCTTCAACCGTGGTGACAAATCTTGTTTCGCTGATCTTGGTCGATGGTCTCTATCACAACGAACAATCCTAGGGTTTCATCTCTTTGAGGTTGTAGCTAGAGTTTTTGTGTTGGTTTTCATCTCTTTGAGGTTTGTTGTTATGTTGTTTGATCATGTACAACTAGTCTTTAATACCCGCGCTCCGCGCCGGGACTTGTGGCAAATTCATGCAATTTTGTAGTTAATGTATAATATAAGGGTGTCTATTGTCTTGATTTATGTCACTAAAATTATTAGTGTATATTTCATGCAATTGTGCTTTATTACGTCTTTGGAAATAATTTGAAGAATAAAAGTTTGCTGATTTTGGTGGCAGACCACACCAAAAGCAACTTTTGGAATCGGGTTGTTTGTTTTTAAAATGTCACAAACAATAGTTCAATTGTTCTAGGCTTCCCATGAAGAGAAAAAAAGTCCAAGTGCATCTCTGAGCCCAACATGTGCTCGGGCCTAGCAACCAAATAAAACGACTAAAAGCATGTCGTTTTGTGAATGAACAGCTTTGGACTTCATTATTTCACTTTGGTGGATTAAGGTGTGGTCTTGTAGAACTTTGGATATGAACATGAGAAGAACATTAAGAACAAACCGGCAAAATTCCAGATTTTTTTTTTACAAAATTCCAGAATTTGAAATTGGACACAGTGAATAACTTGCTCACTTGCTAACTATTGGACATAGGATCACCATGAATAACTTGCTAACTATTGAGACAACCATAATGACTTAAGAGTATCTCATTCAAAGAGGCTGAGTTGACTAACACGTAGGAGGACACGCTCATGGGCAACGGAGGGAGGCAACAAATATTTCTGCTTAACAAAGATGATTGCACAGGGGCTGTCCTCATGGCTATGTTTATGACAAAACAACACAGATTGAAAATGTAAATAATTAATTGTTGAGACTAAATGGCAAGGCTTTGCTTCACCTGGTCCTTGATCTGACCGAGTCCTACAGTGGGCAAAACATGTATCTCATTACACACATTTGTATTGGCAGGCTGAACAACATGGTCAAATTCAATTATAAAATGGCAATTAGACTAAATGGAATGTTTTCTCAACTATTAGTCCATGAATAGTGTACCTGTCATGGCTGCAAACTGTTCACTCGATCTGTACCGATGTCCTCAAAAGCTTCAGCAAAGACAATATTTCTGGTATAATTGTCTGGGATTCCATCTGTGTTGGTTATCAAAAAGCGAAGAACTTCTGCTGATCTCACTCTTGAAACAGCAACATACAGTTGGCCATGGCTGAAAACAGGCTCTGGTAGATAGACCCCCTACCCAAGCTGCTTTCACCACTGCGATAATGCATTAACGCCCACCAACGAATCACTAATTGCAATCCAGGTAACCCAACGGCCTTGGTGGTTTTCCCCTACAAATTGAAGTTTTCTTTAATAGTAAACAAACTTAAAAAGAGGGAGAGACAGAGAGAACAAATCAACTCAATATAGAGAGGAATCAGCTGAAACGCCAGCAAATCTGGGTCATATAATACTTTCTGACCACACAAAGCAAGCATTTACTTATTCCGAGTTCCTCTGGTTTCTGGAAAAAAGATAGGGAAACGTGTCATAACCCAGATATTAGTTTATCTAAGTCGATCGATCTCGTCGCACCGCCGTGTGTCCTCTCCAGCAGAGCTACAATCCACCATAGATCTTTAGATTGTTGGCTTCATCTAAGTACTGAGGAAAAAAACCCACCAAAGTAGATAAAACATACTATGCGGATCTGGGTCTCCTTGGATTCCTCGCTCGGCCTCTCAGATTTTCCTCCTCCATTTGATCGCTCGGCCTCTCAGATTTCCGGAGAGCATATGTGAGAAGCAAAGCAGAGAGAAGTGTGAGAAGGGTAGTGGAGAGAGGAAAGTATTGGGCAACCTAAACAATGAGAGAATTAATGTACTCCTGACTTTTTCTTCTAATCTTCTCCCTCTTCTCATCAAAAAATGGAATCGAAAAGAAAGAGAGCAGACAGGGTAGGTCAAACGAATGGCCAAAATAAAGGATACATGGCTCTTCATCTGCCAAACAAACTTCCCATCGCCTAAGCACTGTGAAAATCTCTTCCTTCGCTTCTTCTCTCTGAGAAGCACAGCCTCCCAAAAACCCCTTCAGAAACCCGAAGAGGCGAAACAAAAATAAAAACAAATAATGGAACACATTCAGTCTCCATTGGCAACCCTTCTTTCCTCTCCCAATATCTCCAACGAAAGCAATAAATTAACAACTGGACCCATCAGCAACTCGCCGTACTCCCCCAGTCTGCAGCAAAGTCTCTCACCCACCATCAAATCACTGAGAAAGCAACTGACAGAGGAAAGTTTCCCTGTGACCAATGCGAATAGGACTGAAGTCCAATCCGCGACTACCTCTTTTTCTCTCAGCTTCCTCCAATCCCCTAAAATAACCAGCTACTGTTTCCATGAATGGCCCACAATCTCTTCAAGGGTCTCTATGACCAGTACAAAGAGACAGAGAAATTTTCAGCCAGCCACAAACAGCTTCTCTAGCTCCGAACAGTAAATTGTCAGATGAATAGTAAAACTAAGTCTAAATGAATAGCAAATTGTGTCTGTGTGAATAGTAAAAACAGTCTAGATGTACAGGAACCGGTGTTTTGCGCTATTATACTTTCAATTTCTGTGTCAAAAAATATATAACTTTTGTGATTTTGTAATAATAACTACTTTTTGAAAAATACATAAAATAGATACTTGTGTCCAATTCTTTAACGGTGTTATCTAACAAGCTGACTGTACTAATGAAATAGTTGATCTGACATCATTTTGTCAATAACAATATGACATGGAATTCACTGAAAAATAAAAATAAATTAATTAAAACTGTTATTCTCTCTCTCCCCTCTCTCTTCTTTCCCCTTCAATTCCCTCAACCGTCGTTGTTGTTCAACAGATACTCTAACGACCAAACCTGTCCCAAATCCGCCGGCAAGTTTCATCAATTCGATAGCTGAAAGCCTGACACCCCACCTTAATCACCTAGGAGAAACGCCACCCACCGCTCATCTCCATCGCCTTTGACTCTTCCCATGTTCGTCGCAACAGAGTACTGGCGGAGGGGGAAGAGCCAACAAGCGAATCGAGATGCCCCTATTCCTAGCCCTCACACCACGACTTGGATGGATCTGGGTGTGGCATAGATAATTTTGTGAAAATTATAATTCGTTTGTAGAACCCGTCTCTTTTGGGTTGGGTATGGGTTTTGGGTTACACAACCCGTAGATACCTGACCCAACTCTTGTTACAACTATTGGTATTTACAATGTATTAGTTTGTATACAAGCATATTTGTGAGGAGGTTATGATATTTTGTCATATTTTTCTCTCGTGATCTCACTAACCTAATGTGTTCTTCGGCTGAAAATTTAGACGTAGATTGAAATAATTTAATACAAGCTATGGTTCACGGTATTTTTTTTTCCTGTGTACAACTATAGAAGTATAACATATTTTTGTGTTGGGTTGGGTTATTACTTAAACGTATAGTCTGCCCGACCCAATCCAATCATAAACAAACTGTAGGGTTCTAATTTTTTTGTGGGTTTGGATTTGGTGTTTCCAAAAGAAAAGTGTATGGGTAGGGTATTAAAATGACTAAATCTAAACCACCCTATCTCTAGCAGCTGGTAGCTCCACAGTGTATGAATCTGATACCCTAACATGATTATATTCAATTGCTAACAGAACGTTCTCGTCTGACACATGAATTACCAAGACAAAAGAACCACAATATCACGGACAAAAACATCAAAGTAGATTTTGAGAAAGTCGTCAGGAAGAGCAGCCCAATGAGGCAGAGGTAAAGATGGAAGGATAGGGACGAGATCTAAATTGAATGAAGACACAGTGGTAACTTCACAAACTTGAAACAAACAAAAATGACGAGTTAAAGAATGAGAATGTGGTTGAGTGAGATATAAAAAAATCCCACCTTTTCAAATTTCCATATTCTCCATAATAATCATACATATGAGAGAATTCAATATTGAGACTACTTAGAGATTATAATGTGTGACCATCAATCCATCGTAACTAAAATTAATAGTAGTGACAGAGTTTAGGAAATCACTTAAACCTACCAGAGATTATATTTGAATGCCAAAGGGGCATATAAAGAACAACTTATCAATAACCTTTCGGTACCTCCAACACACTGGACATCGAGTAAGGGAATTCACTCATCGCAAAAAAATTATAGGGGTGATATAGGTTTCATTTTGTAATTAAGGTACTACTTAATGGATTCGAACATGAGACCTCCAGGTTATAGGCTAGTGGTATTTTCACTAGGTCATGCCCTTGTTCATCACACATCGCAATTTTAGAGCTACCACGATTGGCAAGACCACCATAAGACTGTCATATGAAGGACTTCAACTTGAGAGGAATTAACATTGCCCAAGATTTCTTTCAAATGGGAGGATCAATGATTAGAGCTAAAAAATAACTCATGTTAGCCAACGAACTCTCCCGGGCTAGATGATACCCAATTTTTACTAAATAATACACATTCTTGATATAATTCAAAACTCGAGTATCCTTATGTGGTAATCGTGATAGCAGAATCGCACATCTACGGGAGATCGATTGAGGAATCAAAGAAATAATTATGTTTCAGTATACTTTGAGGTGACGACGAGCGTGACTAGTGAACCGAGCTGCAAATGAAAATGTTTGAGCTAGCTAGCAATTATTAGAACAAGCACGACAAAGGAAACAAAGAAATCAAATATGACAAGGCTTGGTCGGAGACCGTCCACAACGAGAATCGTCACTACAATGGGTCGCACAAAGACAGACAAGCAGTAGCAAACAATAGGCTATAAAGAACAGCAAACAACAGTTTCCACAATCTAAAAACAAACTAGAGCATAATCTCTGGAGCTTTCTTGTAGAAGATTGGTTCGATCTTAGTGAATTTCCAACAAGAGAAATTGAATTTGAAGGAAACAATTTCCCAAATGAATTATGACATAATTAACGAACAACTTCCCAGCCTGCTTGACAGACGCCTCCACTGAAGATTTGACGTTCGTCCTATTAGTTGCTTCTCATTATTAGCTAGATAACATATGCATTCTATCATTTCCTCACAAGTACTATATGGCCACCAAATTCCAGATAACCAGGATACTTTGCCGACAGTTGGTATACTACGCCATAGTGAAAATCCATTTGGCTGCAAAAGCCACAGTTAATAACAATAACCTTATTATCATGGAGTAGGATTCCTCTAATTAATTTACACGTCTTGTACCACATTCTCATTTAATGAAATATTATAATTAAAGCTATCATTATTCTCCCAACACGAAAACGGTTGAGTTCAATTTCTTGGTGTAGTTGACAAAGTGCACTTAATTGTACATAAGAAAATTACCTTAAAAAATTTCCCTCTAAATTTCAGCGGAGTTTCCACCGAACTTGGTTGGCGTGTGACTATTGTGAGAGAAGGGAGGAGGTGTTGGGTATATGGAGGAAGGAGGAGTGGAAGGTGGAATTTTTTAATTGTTGGATGAGAGTGAATGTCGTCACCTTGGCTGGCGACCATCCTTTTGATTGGTCGAGGGAGTTAGACACATATTGCTCGCTTAGGCGTTGATGTAACATAGATAATTTTCCAGCCACACGATCTGCAAGGTAGTAAACTCTATATGCTTCCCTCTCCATCGTCCCAATAAGAGAGAAAGTTGCCAAAGCCCCAAGCGACATTCATTTTATCGCCTTTCAAGATGGCGATCCATGTATCTCCCCCTTGTCCAACCACAAGCTGCTCTGCTTCTGCATTTGATAGCTATTTTGCTTGTTTGAGTAACGATATAGCTTTTATCGCCTTGTGGACTGACTACATATAGTCAGGTCGCTAACTCTTGTAGCAATATTTGTCTGCACCCATTGTAAAAGGACCCCTTGGATTGTTTGGTTCTTTCCAATATCTCAATATATTATCTCAATCTTATTTTACTATTTTACTGAGTGTACATTTGAACTGAAACACAAACAAGGAAGCTAGATGATTTCAAATATAAATACCAGAAATCCATTCTCTAAGAATTGTTTTTGTTAATAACTACCCAACTTAAAAAAAGACAATGCAAACTGAATGTCTCTAATCACGTGCTTCGTAGGCCTTATGCAAGTGTATTATGTGTGTGACTTATATCAACCAATTTTCAAAGAATTGGGATGTGACACTATGCATGCCATTCGTACTTGCTTTGTAAGATGATATGATTCTCAAATTACTAATACATTGTGAAACTATCTACTCGGGCAAAACTATGAGGCGTAGCAATTATGTATGAGTTTAGAAATTAAAAGGATTTATTTGTTGGTGTATTTCTGAATGTAGATATTTGAAAAATGTAGATATTTGGTAATGCAGACATTTCAAATGTGTTATTTTTACAAGAGTCATATTTCAGTGACTCATTTATATAATTTTACCATTTTGTCCCCACATATAATATGTTCCATTTTCTTGTTTGCTATCCTAATAAAGTCAATCACAAAAATAAAATTCATTTTTCAACCAACATGTCACATATTATTTGGATTTTAGCCTTATATAATAATACTAGTTTTTATTTCCGAACAATCATTTTATGTTAACTTTCTTACAAATTGTAATGGTTAGAAAGTATAGCATTTTACAACCAAATATAACCTATATTTGAAATTGGTATTGAGAATACTAATGATTATTTTATTAGAAATAATTGAAAAATGTTCATGGAAAACAATTGGAAAGTGTTGTTTGAAATAATTGGAAAATATTGGATTTATGAAGAAAAAATAGAAAAGAATTAGTATTGGATATATGAAAAAGGGGGAGGGCTAAGATTGAAAACTAATGACAAAAAAAAAAACGAGTAATTTGAGCGATAAGTTATTTACAAATGACTCGCTTTTTTTTTTGTTGACAAACGAGCATTGTAGCACCAAATGACTCGTTCAAATAACTCAATTTTCTGCTTGCGACGAAGGATTTAGCCATTAGGGTTTCTTTTGGATTTACTTTTAAAATTTAATAATGATGTTGAAATGAATGACAAACTACAACCAGATAGGCTAACGACTCTAACCCCTAATCGTATTTAGCCTATCACTTCCTTCCTGCGCCTATCCCTAAGCCGTCCAGAATCAAGTATTTTCAGCTTTTAATTTTAATGTTTAAAACAACTTAATTATATCAAGGGCAGGATTTTAATTCAGATTTTTTCTTCTCATTTGCTCATTAAATGCATTAAATTTAAATGAATCTTTTCTTCCCAAAGGACATCTGGTGCGAAAAGATAATGTCTGACGTCGACAACTAGTCCATTTATACCGACAATGGATGCATCTCTGGGGACGACCAAACTAATAGTAGAAAGAAGAGACAATGGTGATTAGGGATCATAATGGGTCAAGTTAGTCAGATTTTTCTAGGTCCAAACCCAATTCAGCGGTACATCACAAAAAAAAAAAAAAAAAAAAAAACGGATAACATATTCATTCGATTTTAAAAGAGAAAACTTAAACCACCAGATACCTACGGATGTATGGGTATACATGTATTCACGAGCATAATTTGCAAATTATTTCTCCGAACAGATAGATTGTAATATTTATCCAAATTTTCTATAAATATATTATTTTCATAAAAACTAATAACATCCATAAATTATTCATATTATTATCACTATATTAGTATACTAGCTTATTACCTGGTCCGTTGGCCAGAATATTCATATTTTTATGTTACGTTTAAGTCTATCCATATGTTTAATTTTATTGATAATCCTTCGACCGAATTATACATAAAGAAAGAAAATATAGGTCGAATATTCAGAGAAATACCATCATCATTTAAGAATATAAAATATCAAAATATATCATTGATTCCATTTTGATAATGATAATTAAACCCTCGTTAAAATACTATTGATTAGTTGATTGTCAAGAAATATAGACTATAAAAGCTTAGTGGAATTCCCACAACACCCATAAATAGTTTGAAACCGAATCTCGAACCCCACAATCCTACATAAAGGGTTCAACACTTTCCTTTTAGGAACAATATGCCACTAATCAAAAAGAAACGGAGAGTTGTGATTCAAGTCAACTATATACTAACAACTCAACTAAGAGGGAACTGTCAAAACTTGAGAGCAAATGACAAAATTAGGGTTACCTCTAACATACTAATAGACTCGATCAAAGTAATAAGACACAAAATTAGATACTCCTTATCTATAAGTTCCAATAGGTTGAATAAAGAATTGACCTACCAATTCAATTCGATGAATTTTCTATGAAGATAGAAAATTCATTGAAGTTGAAACCTAATAACAGAAAGAGGAGCAATGGCTCAAGAGATCCACCGAGCTTCAAACATCATACCAGGCAATAGGATAAAAAAAATAGATCTTCTTCATGTTCTGCTCATGAGACAGCGTGAAGAAAAAAGTCATTTTGTTATTAATCAGAAAGATAAAACTATGAGACATAGAGAAGAAAAGAATGACTTACATATACAAAGCGATTAACCTTGGACAAAGATCGAAAACCCATTCAAGGTTAATGCCTGGTATAGGAAGAGTAGTAAAGGCGGAAGCTATAACTGATCAAACACTGTATTCAACAATAGAAGCAGGAAAATAGTTCTTCTGGTAGTTCATCGAGGAGAGACAGAACCATTGGGTGATGCCAGTGTAGAGGAATCGAGCGAGATAATTAACACAAGACCATAACTGCTTGATTGAACTCCATTCTATTCGCCATGGATTGATATTAGAGTTGAAATCTTCTACTTTCCAAATTAAATCACCAACAATAAAATCGTACGCAGTGCCAATAGATACCGGAAGATTAATTTTCAAAGGTTGTCTTGTACTGGGAAGTGAAAGGGGCGCAAACTATTGCAAGATGGATGGAATTTCAGAGGGAGTTAGAAAGAGATAAAAAAAAGGATAAAGAAGCACAAAAATTTAAATTTAAATTGAAAAATGGAAGGACATAACACGTAGTAAAAGAAATAATTTTTCCGTGTTAGCCAATTACCAATTTACCTTTAGAGAAACTTAAGGAGAGAGCAAGAATTATAAAATAGAGAAAATTACTTGAAACTCTACTATGAAAACCGAAGTATAAAGTACAATAAAATTACGCACGGTAGACTTAGTGGGCATGCTAATCATGATATAAAAGTCCTCCCGTTTTCAGAGTTTAACTTTGTATATGTTTTGTATTAAAAAAGGTTCAACAAATTTGTTTAGTGCAATTGGTTATAATTGTTGTCTTTGTTTAAAGAGACTTGGGTTCAAATGATATTTTTATATGAAATACATAATTAAGTGTAAAGACAAAAATGTCCTTCCTACTTTTACTCTCATTGCAGGAAATTTGAAATATAAAAAAGTACACAAAACTCTACCATATATTATTGGAGGATGATATATTGTAATAAAGACGGATACCATATATTACAAAAACTCATATTTTAATACAAAAATTAACGTGAGACACCCAAATTTTTATATTTGAATCAAACAAATTACATTGACGTCATTTAACTTTTAAATTCATGAAATAGTTCAAAAATTATTTTTTATGAATTAAATTAGCTAAAACGACGTTATTTTGTTTATAGGCCGAAAATCGACCGTCTCAGTCATACTAGTGGTATTTAAGTTTGTTAATTTGTTTCATGGCCGGTATCAGTTGAACCTAGTTCGTTCAACCGGTCGACATTCCACTAGAGTGTAGAGTGACAACCATATTTTTGTCTCAAACGGCAGCTAAAATACGCACAATACCAAACTAGCACTAAAATTCTCTAAAATACTAGAGTTTGACGTGGTTCACTGCATTGTACCCAACGATCCAAGTACTGGTTTGTTGAGACGAGAGAGACCCATTTTCGATTGTTCCCAACAAAATCGAATCATTCTCGAACCAGACTAGACCGAGGCAAATGAAAGTGATCCATCCAGATCATTGTTGACTCCAGTGATCATGTCCAAAAAAACGCTGGACACTGCAGCTAAATATACTTCAAACGACGATAAGTTTGCGCTCAATTATCCGATCTAACAGAAAATTATTATTTTGCATAACTTTTCAAGATCTTCAAAATTACATCCATCTTCATCACCAAAGAACATCATTTGTTGTTCCAGACATGCCATTTTATGATTTCGACAAATTTCGAAAGAATGCAAATTTGTGCTCGGCGATCGACCGTCCGTGCGCATATCTAAACCACAAGATGAAACTCTAAGATTCAACGTTGGGAGAAAGAGGATGACATTGCATATGTACAGAGTAACAAGTCTCCAATCTTTCTTGTTTAATTTGTTCTCATACCCCTTTACCAAAAAAAAAATTTGTTCTCATACCCACCATGGCTTTTCAGTCAAGTCTTTGGAGAACACGTACCTGAATCTAGAACTATAAGGCAACCACTCCACTACTACGACCTTCGACGCCTGCTTCTTCCCCAATTTTCGGTCACCGGCGCACTTCTCAATCGAATCTCCGAGCTTCTTGTCGACATTTTTCACCACCCACTTGATCAGATCGTCGTCGTCGTCGGAGCTCATCGTCATCGAAGCTTCCTTCGCGAACCGCTCGAGCAGTTTCGGGAGGAACACCTTCTTCGACTTCTTCACCACGACGTTCGATTGCAGGAACTCCTTCTTTGCAGCTTCCAGCTCTTCTTTGACGTTGGATGACGTGTACACCTTCAGCTGGAGCATTGATTTTGGAAGATAGCAGTTCATAAGTAACTAATTAGAACTGCAAGCGATTTCTGAAGGGTGAGAAAGGAAGACTAGACGGTGCAAGTAATTACCACGGGGTCGGAGAATGTGCCGGTGCAGAGGGCGAAGCAGGCTAGCGGCAGAGGAATTGAGAGGCCGAATTTGGAAGAAAGGAGCTGCCTTTCTTCGCTTGATTTCTTCCGCAGCGCCGTCGAGAGAATGGTCTCAAGCCACTGGATTGTAACGGGTGTTCATCAGAGTAAAGTAGTAAACACATGTAATAACTCATGATCGATTTCCCAATAGTGTGTCAAAACCAGTTCTCTATCGGTTTGCCCTATCCTAACTAGTCTTGTTAGTTTTTGTTTTTTCGGTTTTAATCGAAACCAAATCGATAGGACACATTTAATTATTTTGGTTTTCGGTTTTATAAGTGTTTAGTATCTTAATGGTTTGTCTTATGTTGAAACCGAGAAACCAATAACATTCTAACTAAGTCAATTCCCGTCAACAACATGCATTATCAACAACTTATGTGTAGTAGACTTCTTTCCGATCTCTGTGCTTCTTGTTGTATTTTCCGACTCCATTTTTGGACTTTCAAAACTAAAGATTTGATTTATGGTTTAACCAAACCAGAATCATTAGGGGATTTATCGGTTTTCAGTTAACCAATAACCGATAACGCCCTTAACAGTTTTTCGTTTTCGAGAATTTGACTGATTTGGTTATTGGTTTTCATACTCAAAATGGTTTGGTTAACCAAACCAAACTGACAACCTAATCCTAACTATAACTTGATAACAGAATGAAACCAGTTTTGTTGCCTAACAGGGTATATAAAGCTGCTGGCTTTGTGTAGACAATGCTATTACCTTCCCAACACGAGGTGTCCGG
The DNA here is from genome assembly GCA_946122785.1 of Linum tenue. NCBI lineage: Eukaryota > Viridiplantae > Streptophyta > Magnoliopsida > Malpighiales > Linaceae > Linum > Linum tenue. Next base: position 26,100,949 of record CAMGYJ010000005.1, on the reverse strand, counting down.
AAGCAGAAGATGGAGTGCTCAATGGAATTTGCGCTTATGATGTGGCCACCTATGTTGTAAGCAGCCTGCACTATACACAAAACACAAGCCCTCTCACTTTAATTTCTTCCCATAATGTCATATATTGCCATGGCAGTTCAACAAAATGAGATTCAAGACCAATGGCATAAGGCAAAGTAAGAAGTACCTTGTGAAACAGAGCTAACCTCCTCAGGGAGCTGTGGGGGATGCCATAGGCCAAATATGCCTGCACCAAGCCAAAGAGTAAAACTTTTTAACTTTCTAAACAAACAAAAAGGACCATATATCTTGTAGGCTTTGAATATTTACATGCATCACAAGGGAATTGTAGACGTTGATCCAGAATGCAACTTGAGCATCGTGTCCCATCTGGGTTACTGTCACTGTTTCCAGCTGTTCCACTAGAACCCTGAGAAATGGTGGCAAAGAGCTTGAAATTTTTGTACACATGGAAATTAAGTAAGGCAAATAGTAACTTCTCAACACACCTGTAGTGGTCAATGGCATAGGATGCACACGAGTAGCGGCTTTTATCAGTCGAGATCCAACAAACTTCCACAGTCGATTTGCACGACCAATCTTCTTCCTCTTGGCTGATCTGCTCTCCGTTAACAACGTTGTTTCCTCGCCTTGGAAGCACGACATTGGTGGACGACCTCGACAACAGAGGCGACCTGCCTTTGACAGATGGGTTCGCGCCAGCTGGCGTCGAGCTGCTGCAGAGCCAGCAGTACACTGCAGCCATGCACTTCACCATCTCCTCGGACAGCTTGCTTGGACATTGGTCGAGATGATCCTTCAGAGTCTTCTGCTGAATTGATGCTGATCTTTCCACTAGTGTTGATGCTGCACCCCTTTGATGAACCTGCAAAGAGAGAAAGTAAGCATTCAATTGCATAAATGATCAATCAATATGTAGCAATGATGAGAGAAACCACAAATTTACCTTAACTTGGCTGGAGCAGGACTTGTGCAGCCGATTGTCTTTCCTACCAAACAACGTACTAGCACCAACATTTGCCCTACTTGATGGTCTCTTCCCCGATTCACCGCCACCATTGATGGAAACAAGTGACTGCAGAGGTCTCAAAGGGAGCAACTTGGAAGAACAGAAAGCACTTGAGATGATCCTTGGATGTTTCTTATTATGATTGGACGATGGAGATGACAAATGCTTTGCAGGAGCAGGAGGAGGAGGATGGGAAGGAGAAGCCACATTGGAGCTTTGCTGTGAAGTCGCCCTACTAGTACTAGTCACACACTGATCGAATATGGTTCTGTACAACGTTAGCACGTGCTGTTCGCGGTTTGTTACCTCTTGTTCTAGCAACTCGATCTCCGCAATCAACTCCTTCGTCTGAAAAAATATTGAATTTCTGTGACGATTTGGTAGATGCTAACTCGAGGTTACCAAGTTCGAACACGAGATTTTTTTTTTTTTTTGTATGGTACAATACCTGAGAAGCAAAATGCCTGTGACCAGGGGACAAAGTACTGGAAGCACGGCCCATGGCTCGTTCAAGCATCAAACGCATTGATCTTTCTTCTTGCAGCCTTAATTGTAGCAGCTCAACCTAATGCAAACCAACCAGTTTTGCCCAATTACATAACTGCAGTGCTACAGCTTTACACAGCAGTAATTTTTCTTAATCAAATAACTCACATCTTTTTCTAGGGAGGCTCTGTGGTTTGAAGGGTCATTTCTGCTAGAGAATTCACGCAGAGGGCTTTGCACGGCCACATGGCTCCTTCTTGCACATGCTGGTGATGATGACATCATCTGTTCATACTACTTGTGATTATTCAATAGGAACATAAAGTTTTTCTTTATAGAATTTTTTTTTTTTTTTTTGGCAAGAACTTGGGCATGGAATGAGAGAGAAGCTTCGTATAGTCTCACTTGCATTTCGGTTTGGTGATCCTTGTTCTTCAACTTGGATTGCAGAATTCTCTGTACTTCCACGTTCTTCTCAGAGGCACTGTCAAAATTTGCAGAGCATATAAAAACAGAGTAGTATCTCAACAAAGAGAAGAAGAAAAAAAGAAGCAGAGGGTTATGTTCAAAATTCTCCCACTGTCATTAGAAACCCACCTCCTAGAGCGCCTGTGGTGAAGTTGGTTATGACCGCCATCGACTTGCGGCGGCCGCCAAGTGCTTGCAGTCGTGCTGGCGACGGTGGTGTCCATCTTTGCATCAGAGCAAATTACTCCATCCATCATACATTAACAAATAAAATCACCTGAACCCACTACGCAGGACGGCGTGGGGAGGTGGAAATCATGATAAAAGGACAACCTTTGAAACATATGCAATGGTGAGAGAATTGGAACAGGAAAACAGAGAGAAACAGAGGAGAGAGAGAGAGAGAGAGAGGGAATTTAAGTTTGGGGAATTGTCGAGTTTAAACTTTAAACCATGGAAGTAGAATAATTGAGCTAGCAGTTGCAATGCAACACTTACCAGGAAGGACAATTATGGGTCCATGAAGACAATAACATCGTTCTATCATTTGGTGTGGGGAAGGATTCCTTATAGAGTCTGCAACTGTTAAGATAGATAGGTAGAGAGAGAGAGAGGAGGAAGAGGGTGGAGATGGAGGGAATTGAATGTGGTTGCTTTGAGTTGTTGGGGGTGGAGTCAGGATAATTTATTTCAGTTTGGTCCTGATTCTTCTACCTTTCTTCCTCCACTCTCAAGAGTCTGCAGCCTTGGTCTGATCGTCTCTCTGTACACAGGACCAGAGGACCGCTGTGAATAAGGTTGGCCAAGAATGTTAAGCAACACATTACTTTAATCGCAGTAAATCGAGTTATTGGGAAATGGTTTGTTAAAATTTTATCTCTTGCACACTTTCTCAAAGGAAACTTTACTTGTGGGTTTTCAGTTTGCAGAGGTTGAACATATTGTGTTAAGCCGTTAGATTTTTAGTTTGTATAGATTGAACATGTCATCTCTTGTACTAAAATCGTTGTTATAGATTGGGGTCCTCTTAAGAATTCGAAACTATGACCTCTATTAACATATTAATGAACACACCACTTTGTGCTAGGGGCGTAGCCAAGATTTCGTCTAAGGTGGGTCCATCTCGAGTAAAATCAAAGATATAGTATACCTTGAGTAAAAAATGATATCTATACCTTGAATTGGTCGGAATTTGGGACATGATATTGTACCCTAATCCTAAAAAATTAAAATAGAAGTCTTAAAATCTATAAATCTCATACACTAAGATCAATTTGATTGAAAACAACCATCAATGACCATGATTCCTCAAAATATAGCAACAAATTACACGTACCATTTTGGGGTTTGAAGTCTACGATTTAGATAAGTAAGATCTAGGGTTCACTCATCATATGTACAATTTTCATTTGTACATAATTCTTTACAAATTTTTTGAATATGTCAATAAACAAGTTGTAAATCATACATAAAGTATTCGTAAGGGCAACTTTCGCAATTCTGCACACTCTGATTCTGATTATCAATCAACTATTATACCTTTTACTTATTTTTCTACTGAACTAAGTTAGGTCTCGAGACCCATCCTACTATACCCTACTTCCGCCCCTACTTAGTCCAAATAACTCAAGTTGTTGAGAAAGGATTTATTAAGTTCTTATCTCTTGAACAAAAAATAAATTGGAATAAGGAAGGTAATGGTGTAATTTTAGGAAAATTAGGTTTAGCTGCTTAATCATGATTCAGTCAGCAAGATGTGATCCATTTTAACAATTAAGTAAGTAAATTTTATCATGATAATTTGGTTAGAAAAAATGAGAACTTGGGAAACATGAAACTATAATTTTAAAAAAAATCAAATAAAGAGACTAAAATTGAGAAGGGAAAAAATGGACAGTAAAATATACGTTATTCATGAAATTAGACAAATATTTTATCTCGAACACATAAACTTTATAAATAAGATTCGAAACAAAATATGAACTAGAGATGATTAGCTCTCCAAATCATGCCTAGCTAGATATCACCTTTTTTCTTACATTGTACGAAAAGAGGAAAGTCCATCCTAAAATTAAAATATGTGATCTCTAGATTGAAAACCAACGGTAAAACCACAAGACCAATCCATATTCGGCTGGAAGTCTACTAAATAGCGGGATTAAACTCATTCCATTACAAACATACATAAATGCAAGCAAGCCACCTCTTCCAGCATTATGTCTAAACCCTATATCTAAACACTTGTTTGATTTCAGTCTATTTTATTTGTTTCAACGGTAACCGATCATTCATAGTGCAATGCGAGACTCTCTTTCGTAAAAAAAAGTAGTTCTCCTCGATGTTTACGATAGTACAGGGACAATAATTAACAGCAACAGCAAATATACAAAAGCCTTGAAGAATGAAGGCGGTGGAGAGCTGGTGAAGCAGCTGCCACCAGAGGCAATATTCAGTAGCCTGAACTATGCATCTATGTATAATAGATAAGCAGTATTGGGCAGAACAAATGAGTATCCAAAGACAGGATAAAGCTGTTCTGCCCTTTTACCCTTCGCATTAATGGACACTGCAGACATATTTGGTAAATGTTTTATTACATATGTACTGTAGTTTTTATATAATTTGAATTTTTTTTACTGTTAAAGTATTAACTGATGTGTCTGGTCCTTCAAGTTCATGGTGTCTGTTGGAGACTGAGTCGTGGATTGGGTGAATGGCAGGGTCGAGAATGTAAAAGCAGCAGATTATATAACAAGTTAACTAACTAATTCGATCAAACTAGAGTCAAAAGGCTTCACAAGGATGGCAAAACTTCTTATTAAGTGCAACAAGACTCTAATTAGCACAGGATAATCCATAAGCCACTCATTCACAGATTGTTTGGACTTTTGTGAATGAATATATTTGGGGCTTGGATTAAGCCCAAGCCCAAATGACTTCCCGCTGAGATAGCCCAACATAATTAGCCCTCTTCACATTGCTAGCTGCTAGTATGAAGTCTGCACTTTGGTAGTAGGTGTAAGGAAGTGGTTAAGTATCATACACGGGCCTGTATAAGATCCAGCATAAGCTTCTCCCAACAACTCGAGTTATTGGGAGCAATTGGTTCATGACATGGTATCAGAAATGGTTGTCCGTGAGGTCACGTGTTCAAGTCCTCACAACCCCCAATATTAACCGTTGTCTTTCAAGCACATGGTATGGCGGGCCTGTGCAAACTTCAAGCCCATGAGTCGGCTTTCGTTTGAGGGGGCGTGTAAGGAAGTGGTTAAGCACCATACACGGGCCTGTATAAGATCCAGCATAAGCTTCTCCCAACAACTCGAGTTATTGGGACCAACTGGTTTATGACAGTAGGCACCTTATCAACATAAAAATTTGTATAAGAATCTTAAATTTATGATTACATTAGATGCAATAGTTGAATTAAGTTTGTTATAAGATCCATTTTTTATCTTTCTTTTTGAAGATTTCAGATTATTGAAATGGATTAGGATTATAAATATAATCAAGATCCCAAATTGACGCATGTATTTCGATTCACTATGGCGAATGAAATGTGCAAAAGATTTTCAGGGTTTTAACATTTCCGCTAAAAAATAATTGGCTAACTTTCCAAGGGAGCTTGGGATTGGAATACAGATGTTAGATTGCTGTGGAGGTGGCTGCCATATTAAAAGCCATTGTTGAACTTTATGCAAGAAAAAAGGAAGGCAAAAGGGAAGGACCATTATGGTAAGTCTCTTTCCACCATGAATAAGGTCTCTGTCCGACCATTAATGAAGCCTTAAAATAGATTATCATCCAAAGTTCTGTTATCATTTAGCATTAGGAACTTTAATAATCTCAAGTTTATCACTAATACAAGAGATGTGCGTCGACTACTGAATCCTCCTCTTCTGTTATATATTTGGGGTATATATATACAAAACTACAACAATTTTCCTGTTATAGGTATAATATGCCCCATTACTATGATGTTTTATCAAACATGCCCCTCTACTATTTTTTACATCAAACATGCCCCTGTACTTTGTAAAAATGATCAAACATGCCTTTTGTTAAAATTTTCATCCAAAAACCGTTAACCAAGGCCGAATTTTAGTTTGGGCGACACAAATGACTAAAATATCCCTAATAAATTCACTTTAGAATTTTTTTGGTTCTTTTGTATAATCAAATCATTCAAATAATTTCACTTTGAAAAGACCCAGAGAAATAAAACAGGATACAAAAATGACATTTTCCCTCCCATTTGCCGATGTCGGGTCGTCTAAATCTCAATTCAACCATGGTTGACGATTTTTTCAATGGAAATTGTAACAAAAAGGCATGTTTGATAATTTTTTCAAAGTACAGGGACATATTTGATGTAAAAAATAATAGATGGGCATGTTTGATAAAACGTAATAATAGAAGGACATATTATACCTATAACCCTCTTTGTTTTGGTAATGATAGCTTATATTATATGGGAAGAAGGTGGGATTGCCAGCTCATGCATGCATCAATTCATTGAACAATTAGCAATTAGTGGCGACTTAAGCAGCCGGAGCCTTCTAGCTAAATATATATCAAACACTCTTCAGTTGAACCTAACCCTTTTATACTAATCCTCTAACTTCCTCAACCTAATTAGGATAAGTACTTAATTATCACGACAATTCTTTTTCTTGGTTTCTCATTTTCTTATAATCTATAGTTAATTAAGCACGAGTACACATCATTGCTGAGTGTTTTTCTCAGTGTTATTAAAGTCGAGTCGAGCCGAGCCGCTCGGCCCGACCGGTAAAACCGCCACCCAGTCACAAAAGCGGCTCGGAACAGTCTAAAAGTCGCTCCGGTTTTATGTAGCGGTTGACGAGCGGCCGAGGCGGTTAACCGCTCGAGCCGATTGAGGCGCTCGTACGGTTTTTGCCATTCAGCCATTCAATTTAATTAAAAAAATTGCAGAAAATAGAAATAAACCAAAAATGTCGGGCTTTCAAACTGAATCCTTATTTCCATTTCACAATTTCAAAGGAAAGAGACGAGCTCTGATTAAGAAATGTCCACTATATATACTGATAACGTTTACTAGGTACCGGTTCTCTAACGATTTTTAAACGGTCTAATGTCGGCTGGACCACTAAAGTGCGAGCCGTTCGCATTGCCAGGTCATGCTCCGGTTCGGTTCCGACAACATTGGTTTTTCTGTTTGAAATACTTAGAATAACAATTAAGTTGTCACATAAATAATCAGTAAAATATTGTATACTATTAAAAGATGCATCATACAAGATGGAACATCATATAAGCTAGTTTAAGTCGAGTAATTATTATTCACATCTTCACTAATGTATGTAAGCGAGTATCTTATATGGATATTATGTATGTTCTAACTTATTAAGTATATAGATTGAGTTAGTCATTCGACCATACTTTCCATTAGTTAGTCTCAACTCCCAAGGGATTAGGGAAGGATGAGATCGATATGACAACGGTGTCACCTCAAGCACCCTCCGGTCGAAGGGGTATTATCCAATTATCTATAGCTTTATTATTATCTAGCTTTTATCCCTTGCTAATAAACAACGAATATGAGAAAATTTAATGGAAGTATAAACTAGTAACCTCATAAGATAGATGGGTCATATTTCAATCCAATAATAGTGTTTTGTTTTTCAATATAAGAGTTAATAGCTACAACTACGATTTTTTTTTATGTCAAAACAACTGCAGTTAAATCATAGGGTCGCAAGACACGACAAAGATCAAACAAAGAATCATTGAGGCTCCAACCTAACACACCTAGACTAAAAGCTCAACTACTCACTTGATATCAAGATATTGTAAAAGTTTTCGTTAAACATTCGAATTGCAAAATGATGCCGTTATAATTTATGCAAGATTACTTATATCCAATAGTGATATGATAGAAAAATACTTAGCTATATAAAAACAACAAAAACGACCAAGCCTCATTCCCATAGGTTTGGCAGCCAACGAAATTGATTAATAAAATTCATATCCGACATAAATACATTATCATTATTAACAAAGAGGTTTGGTTAGGAGCTTTGTCATAATGCTCATAATTGATCATTAGCCTGATTATTAATCCCAAAAGGCGGTTGGTCGGCGGCCAATCATAGACCGCGGAGAGCACTATTAGCACTAAGAGTGGGTCCCTTGGCCGGTGACCGTGGCCGGCCGTGATGCTCTCACCGTCGTTTTTTTTTTTCTGCCTAAAAAAGCCAACTAATACTGCAACCACTACTAGCTCGCTTTGCCGTCTCTTCCCCCTTATGTGCAAATATAAATACCTTCATCCGATGGAAGAAGAATTCCATCAAACCCAAAAGCGAGAAAGCAATTGCTAAGAGAGTTTTAGCAACACCAAAAAAACAAAAAGGCCTAGAAGCCCAAGTGAATAGCTTTGAGAAAGAGGGAAAATGGTGAAGATAGCTTTTGGAAGCCTTGGAGACTCCTTCAGTGTTGGCTCCATCAAGGCCTACCTCTCTGAGTTCATTGCTACCCTCCTCTTTGTTTTCGCTGGTGTTGGTTCTGCCATCGCTTTCAGTAAGTCTCCAACTAATATTTCTCTCCACATCTCGGGTTATGAAAATAATACGAGATTTAGTTCTCTACTTGTTGACATGTATGAATCATTGGAACGAAGTATTGTCGCCTATTTCATATGGTAGTTATGACTTTGATAACAGAAAAGTCACGTGTATTCCATTTTTTCGGGTAACTTAAAGCATATTGACTAACCGTAAGGCATGTTAAACCTTTATAAACATCAAGCCTAATGTGGGTCGTTTTTGGTTCGATGGAAGAGTGCAATGAAATGATATTACATAATTCATGCTTGACATATGGAGATATAGAGCTTCTTTATAATATGAAATCCTACTTGAAATCACGAGAAATTGAAAATATGATTCAATCTTGAACCTCTTACATGAAGTTAAAGTTTTGAGGTATGAAAATTATCAGGATTCAAAACTTGGATGTTAATGGTGATTTAATAAGGGTTACGATTGTTGACTAAATTTTTGATTGACAGGCAAGCTTGCTCCCGACGCAGCACTAGACCCAGCTGGCTTGGTTGCCGTCGCCGTGGCACATGCCTTTGCCCTGTTTGTAGGAGTTTCCGTTGCAGCAAACATCTCAGGTGGCCACTTGAACCCAGCTGTCACCTTCGGATTGGCCATCGGCGGCAACATCACCATCCTAACTGGCTTCTTCTACTGGATTGCCCAATGCCTTGGCTCCACCGTCGCCTGCCTCCTCCTCCACATCGTCTCTGGTGGCATGGTAATTTTTAATTTATACACCTAAAATCCAAAGTGAAGAAGTCACAAATGTTCTAACACAACTTGATTACGGTTTAATTAAAACTAAAAGTTCACTAAATCGATTTTTAAACAAACTAAACATGATTAGAAAATTTCGTACCCAATACAAATTGAACTTTTCATTAACATTTGACTTAAGACTTAAGAGCTGACAAAAGAATTTGTTTCTGGTGTGGATTCGAACAGAGCGTCCCAACCCACGGAGTTGCAGCAGGGATGAATGAACTCCAAGGACTGGTGATGGAGATCGTGATCACCTTTGGGCTCGTGTACACGGTCTACGCCACGGCCGCGGACCCGAAGAAAGGATCCCTCGGGACCATTGCGCCCATCGCAATTGGGTTCGTCGTGGGCGCCAACATCCTGGCCGCCGGCCCATTCAGCGGTGGATCCATGAACCCGGCCAGGTCCTTCGGCCCAGCTGTGGTCGCCGGAAACTTCGCTGGAAACTGGGTTTACTGGGCCGGCCCGCTCATCGGAGGTGGATTGGCTGGGCTTATCTACGGAGACATCTTCATTGGTTGCCACACTCCAGTCGCCACTTCCGACAGCTATGCTTAAAGGGAGATGGTGTATTTTGGGCTTTCGCTTTGGCATGTAACGTGTTTGGGGCTTTTGTTGTTGCTTTTTGGGTTTGGGCCTGTGTTTGTGTATGGGCCAAAGTGGGAAGGAGAATGAGCCCGTGGTTGTTTGAATAAGGAAGTGTAAATTGTTTCTGGGTTCGTAATTGTACTATCTTGGTTTCAAATATGAAATGGTTTGATCTTTAATTTACTCTTACCTCTTTTTCCTGATGTTGGGTAATCACAAAAACAAGGTCCTACTGTCCGGTGAAATGAGATTGAATGGATAGTTTATGTTCTATTAACATTAATCATCGATAATCTGATCATCAGAAATTCACACTTCAAAAACAATCATCTAAACGACATAAATTCTCATTTAGAATAAGAATTAGTAATTTTTTTAAGCTACATATATAGTTTAATAAGTTACTCATTCCAACAAAGACACATAAAACCCTGTATCATGTCACTAAAAAATAATTTTTTTTTGTGGTGCACTTGATTTAGGGCAAATTATATGAGTAGTTAATTTGCTCTTTGTTGCCATGTGAGAGCAATGATTCAGCCGGAGAGCTTGTGGGGAGGACAGAATTATTACACTTGTTGCTTTTGTTGCACACTTTTCCCCCCCATACAATGATTCCTTCAATTAACAGCAACTACTCTAATTAAGTCTCTAAACTACTACTAATAGTCAAATGGGAAGCAAGCGGCTGCTGAACTGAAGAGAGGAAAAGAAGCCACGAGTTGTGCATCATTAAGCTCTCTCTTTGAGTTTTCGTTTGACCGGCCACCACCTTTTCCTCCATGCCACGGCACTCATGAGAGCTTTTCCTCCTCACCTTTTCTCGCAGATCTTGAGTTGGAATGTTTGTAATAGTCAGATCTGGTATGGATATTCGATGTTGAATTGTATACGATCTTGTATTTGTAGTGTCGTTGTTGATGATTTTTTTATTAAGATGCAGTGAAGAGGAGTTTTACACATATCTTTTATGAAGATATAAGATAGAAACTGTAGGCTCTGTTTTCTTCAGGCGACCGATTCTATGGGCTCGACGGGATTTGATTATGAAGGTCACTTCGCTATGTTAAGATCATTGACAAAGAGGAGATAGAATAAGCTTTGCCTTCTGCTACCCTGATCAAAATGTATTTAATTTACAAATGACTCAAATGTCCATATATATATATATACAAACCGTGTAGATAAGGTTAGAATTAGAAAAGACATCTTGGTTAAGTATGCTATAACCTATAATAGATAGTTTCAAAAAATATTTTATCAACTTATAATTCCTCTATACCTAAAAGAAATCTCATAATCATGCATTGTCATTATCAGTTTGATAAGATTTCTAAAAACGAGCCCCTAATGCTATCGTAAACCAAACCAACTTACAATCACATAAAGAGTGCATTTCTTACTGCTATTTGCATAATTTATTAGTTGTTTCACATACTATATAATAATTTATCGTAATTACTCATAATATTCTTACATATTATTAGCGGTAAGTCGCCGTCATGAGTATTTTTATGATATATTCATACTTCTTAATTTTGATTTCTGAACATGTGATAATGCAAAAACAAAAAAAAATCAGCACCCACCTTAGGGACATAAACCCAAAACTACAGACTGGCTTCGTCAAATCATGTTGTTAGGTCATCCTACATAAGTGTGTGGTGATCATAGTTCTGAACTAGAGTAAGCTGATAGCCATATTCTTCGTGAAGAGATAAGGAATTGAACTACTAACCGAATATACAACAAAAATTAAGACCCCACTGTACGTCTTTATTAGAGAAGGAAAAGCCAAGGGAAAGGAAAATTCAACGAAAAATATGAAACTTGATATAGACTATTACCTTACCAAATAATAAAAAGAATTGATTCAAATAAAATCTGTCAATCTTATAATTATAGGATCAATTTGTTTTTTATTGAGTACATTATTGTATCCATCGTACGACATTATGTGGAGAGGGCACGAGAGGCTAAATAAAGTCAGCCTTACTATTGATAGGGCCAATCGTTGATTGTAGGAAATTTTGGAAATGTGATATCAGCATGAAAACTGCCTGGGTCTGTCGGTTGGCCTCTATGCCAACTCCATTTTTTTTTTCCCAGGGAAACAATATACATACGACAATATACAAGAGCTTTGCAGGCCAAACTATAAAATATAAGGAAGAAAAATATGATGGTTGAAAGGTGTCCGAAAACAAATAACGTCCTAGAGGTTTCAATTTTTCGGTTTTGAACAATTGCCTAATTCGAGTTCCGGTTTCCAATAATTTCCGGTTCTGTTAGTTTACAAGTGAAAATTTTATTGATTGAGTACATCATATTCGTTTGAAGTCAGGATTCAACTTAGTATTAGGCGTATTAATTCCTTTGACCCACCAAGAACATGATATGGTTCTTGAAATGATGACATCTAAAGTGATGTTTTATGAGAGCATGCATGTGATTGTAGTTGGGATGTAACATCAAGACCGCCCTAATTACCCACAAAACATGGCCATGGGGAGAGTTGCCCTGAAAACGAAAGGCTGTGCAATTGGAGAGCGAAAGCCACTAATTAAGACGAAGAAGGGGAGGAGGAAGGCGCAATATTGTGACCGGACCGAAGTGATATGAACTTCCACGGAAAAGGGCATGCAACAAAGAATTAATCTGCACACAATCAACAGCCAATTGAAGGCAGACAAATAGTTGAAAGGTGAGGATTGAATTCCTCGATTATGAATTCCATGGAATGAGACTCCTCGTCCTTTTTGTTTCTTAGGTTTTAGTCACAATCTGTCATTGCCCTAAATGCTAAAGCAACATCTCTAGTGGTACTATACATGTACGATCGAGCTTACTCATTGTTAGAGGTAACTATTGGATGGGTTGTATTGTAATTTTACTCTGTTGATGGGAAAGTTTAGTACTAGAATCCAGAAAATATTTGATGGAAGTGTATTACTGATCGTTTTATGAATTTGGGTGCATCATATCTTTTCGCAATGGAGAATTGTTTCAGATTAATCAAAATAGTTTATTCACAGGAATGTGATTCAAGCTCTTCTTTGATCTCTTCCATTAGTTTAGCTATGTTACACTCAACGTGAAAAAAAAAAAACACATAATCACGATTCAGGACACCAAGTTGAATTAAGCATAATCAAATAGTCATATAACAACTGGGAAGTCATACAATTTGACTCCAAAACCCCTAAATCCACTACATATAGTTAGGGTTCCTTGGCCCAACCCCAAGTACACATGATTTTTACCCCATCAAAGGTGAGAAGAGAGAAATAAAGAGAGGAAGAGAATATGACTTTTTAAGGGAGGCTTCAATTCTTTGCTCCAATAATCTCCCACAAAAATTGATGAAATGTTCCCACTTTTCTATCTCTCATTCTTCCACTCTTGGTCCCTGCCTAATACCTCTACACTTGCACTCATTTGACCTTGGTTGTGCCCAAACCCTCACACTTATCGTCAACACCTATCAATATTCGTAATAGAAGCAATCCTAAACTAAAATACTTGATATTTAAACATAATCACATCGAAGTGACTATGATAACACTTAAAAATGAAGCATGGAAATGTCTAATTTAGGTGTCATTGCTTTTCTTATTTATTGTAGATCCTTTTGACAACAATAGAAAAAAGTATCACAAATTGTTATGGGGTTTTTGTAGTGCCTTACCAGTATCAGAACCCTACAACCTAGGTCCATCATACAAGGAATGAGATGAATTCCATTCATTCAATAAGATACACATGCAATCACTTCATACCGATATTATTAGTATCATACTTGCAATAATAGTTGTTCTCCAAATTATTGATACATATGAGTTCTTCACATTTCACATCTCCTTTAGTCGAGGGCTCGAGGCCATAAATGGTGAGGTTGACGTGTATTTGTTTGATAAAGATTAAAGACCAATGGAAAAGTACATTTACCAACAAATCAAAACAATACAATGTGGCTGGATTGCATACCCACCGAATATCATATCTTAATATAGAGATTTCTAATAACTAGTACTTAACAAACACTCGATTGACATAAAGAAAGTAAGAAACTAAAGGCAAAAGGTAAAGCAACGAAATGGGCAACTAAGGATGGTAAGCGTGGAACTACAAAAGGCAAAGCCTAAAAAGGGCAAAATACATTTCAATAGCCATAACTATTCGTGTTGTGACAATAATAGCCATTTTTTGAAAAATACACTGATATAGCCATTCCGTCCATAAAAGTAACGGTTTTCTCATGATTGCTGACTGGACAAACGGATGTTTGCTACGTGGCAGTCCAGGTGGAATGTGTTTCTAACATGGCAAAAATAAAATAAAATAACTGCAAAATAAAATAGAAAACAAAATAGAAAACAAAATAAAATCAAAAGCTCATTCTCTCCAGATTCATCTACCTTCCTTTCTTCTTCTTCTCCCTACATCTCCGATCAAGCAACAGAGACCCATCTCATCTCGTTAAACCCCTTCCCCAGCCGTACGTCGTCGTCATCGACCATATTTGCCCCTGTTGAAACCCACAAAACCCACAAACTTGCAGCCACTAGATTCACCGACGACCTAGTGTCGGCAGATCCTGATCCACTATGGACTCCGTCGTTTTACTCTGGTTCAGCCCTAGCGTCGACCCTCAATCCACCGCCGGCGACGTCGCCTCGAGTATCGGTAGATCCAGGCGAACAAGGGCATCTTTAGCGTCAATCATTGTCGATCTAGATCTCCCAACCCACCGCTGGCGTGAATCCATCTCCGGCTTCAGTGGAATCCATCTCCACGATTGATTTTGAATACCCGTCCCTTCTTCCCAATTTTGGGAGTCAAATTCCAAACTTAGATTTTGTAGTTCTACAAAGAAAAGACAAAGAAGAAGATGGAAAAAGGCTCTCCCTCTCTATCTCTCTTCATCTTCTCCGCTTACGCAACGCCACTGTCCTCTGCCGCAGACTCCCCTGTGATAGAAGGAGATGGTTTGAGAGCTCGAGTTCCTCAATATTCAGGGCTTTGACTTTCCTCCTGAGGACAAACCAATCTGCTTCTTCGCTCTCGGTAACATGATGCAACTGAGCCTTGTTCTCCCACCACCAAATAGCTCCAGATCTGGAGATTTGGAGGACAGATGGTTGGGTCTTGTTCTGGGATGCCCTTATTTTGTCGCTGCCTCTTATGGTTTTGATAAAAAAAAAGATGGAATCAATCGCCTGATTCATCGTCTCTGGGACACCTCAGCCCTTCCCAAATCTTAGTCAAATTTCGCGACTGAATCTCTGCTTCTAGCTTGCCTCGGTTTTCTCCATGTTCTCTGCTTTTAGGTTTTGTGTTTGGCGGTCAGTGGGTGGGTAGTGGTGGGAGTTTTAGATGGAATTGGTCCGACGAGAAGACTTCTTTAATCTCTTGCGGGCGGATTTGTATTTGGCAGCGAGTCAGGGGATGGGGGGATTGGGTCTCAGTAAAAGAGACGTGAGCGACGGCGGTGGTTAAGCAGCGCCGGTGTAGGAGAGGCATAGATGTAATGCAAACAGAAATTATATTATGAAAAATTTATATTTTATTTTGATTTAAATATGATGTGGCAGTGAGGTGGCATGTTTTTGTACGATAGAGCTGGTGTAAGTGCTGAGGTGGCATCCACATCAGCGTTTTGTTAACGGTGTTAAAGTTTTTAACGGAAATGGCTAACTTTGTCAATTGAGTTTTCAAAATGTGGCTATATTAGTGTATTTTTCAAAAAGTGGCTATTATTGTCACAACGCAAATAGTTATGGCTATGAAAGTGTATTTTGCCCCTAAAAAGGTAAAAAGCCTAATAAGAATAACGTGAAAGAGAGTGAGGGATATCATTTGGAAAAGAAATACACCCACGATTTTTATTTTAAAAAAGCTCCCTTCTTTAGTTGTAATTGCTTGATAGTGTGCTAGATTTGTATTATGTATGATATTTAGGATGGTTTGTATGAGTAATATGATGTTAAATAACTTGTTTGCTAAAAAAATGAATCATTTGAAACCTCTCAAATTATTTATAAGTAATTTATTTTTAAGCCACCTTATGGACTATCATATTGTTCTGCCTGCTAACAAATTGCACCATTCCTCCCATCTTGACCACGAACAACTCCTAAACCTCCTGGAGCACTACCCCCCCCCCCCCCCCCAATTATCCTGAGCTTCAGATGAGTCATGAGTTTGCATTTTGAATGACGACCCGAGCATCCCCTCAAAACACACTCCATTAATTTCCACCCCTCGACACCAATGTGTGGCGTCCCTCAGAGCCAATAAATTTTTCAACATTGGGTTAGTGACGACCGCATACCCTACCCTTCGGACCCCCACCCAAATGCCCGCGACACGAGCTCATCCGCTCCTCACAGAACTAGATCGACTGTCGAGTGTGATCCACTCTGCATTGCACCATCAAAGGAGCAAATCCATGTCACATCTTGTACCTCGTCCTCCCTCCTTGCACTCGACTGCCTCCTGCATCAACAGCTGGTCCATCCACCCATTCTTTAATTTGCGCCTCAAATCACATTAAATAAGAAATCTGGTACTAAATCAGTATATTAGTTCAAAATGAATTTGAAGAATGTAATTTCACAAACAAATTCCTCAATTAGTTTTCGACTTATCGAGATCGCCTCAAATTTTTTTGTGAAATACTTCGAAGGTGGAACAAAAAGCAAATTGAAAAGAGAGAATCCTAAACCTAAAACCGTCCCTACCATCCATACCAAGCTAGCACATGCCCCATTGGCCGACTGGTGCCGCTTATGGCCCTCCCCTTCGCCTCCTGCCCTGCGCCCCCACACGCTTTCCCAGCCCTTCAACTCTATTATATGTGAAATCAAAATCAGATCCTGCAAAAAAACCAGTTCATCTCCTCCCAACGCTCCCATATACTAATCCAACAAATACAATAGTATCATAAGCAACCATTCCTCCACTTTAGAAACAGTCCAAACGAAGCAACAGTGGCCATAATTAATTCATGTTAGTAGCTAATCCAATCTATTTCTTCCCCCGTGTAGTGTTCTAGGGGAATGGGCTCATGTGCCTGCACATTAAGGAACAAACCCTCCTCTTATTTAGCATAATCTTGTCCTCCTGTTCCTTAATCTACCCCTCTTCTTTTGTTCTTTTTCGAGTCTCCCAAAGTTCTGGTCTTGCCTACAGTTCATAGGGTGATGTTACTTGCCTGATTTCAGGTGAAGCTTCCAACCTCTCCATGGATTCTCCCTCCATTTTTTAAATGCTGGTTGTCTCCTCTTTGGCCTATCCCCAGCTCCTTGCTTGCTCCACTTTCTCTGTGCATATATATAAAGACCCTGTCTTGAACTCCAAAAGCACTTGACAAACAGTTAAAAGACTCGAAACAGCAATTTCTCCTCAGTACCTTTGTCTTTCTTCTGCTGGGTGGATTCCTTTTTCATAAGATGCATAGTGGGTTGCGTCCTTCTGATTGGAAGAAGAGCCCTTTAATGGAATACTTGGAGGAAGAAGAAGATCAGGATCAACCAAAAGCTCCATTGATGCCTCCTGCTGCAATCCCTCAGCCACAAACCCCAAGCGAGCCCATGGAGTTCCTATCCAGATCATGGAGCCTCTCTGCTTCAGAGATCTCGAAAGCTATTGCCCAGAAGCAGAAGATGTTCCCCAATGCTCCCATGATCTCACTCCCTGCTGAAACCACCCTCGCTGTCACTCCACAACTCGTAAGCTAGCTTCTCGTCCATTAGACCAACTTCTCTCGGTCAAAATTTGCATGTCAAACTACCCTTTTGAGCAAAATGGAAGGATTTCTGTTGAATAGGCTTTTTTTCTCTTTTTTGTTTCTTTGGGGCATTTTATCAGACAGGTAAGGTGCTAAATTCAACACACTCCAAGAGAACGGGAACGATTGGGAAATGGTTCCAATACCACAGCAGGGAGACGAGTACCGGCGGTGGAGGAAGCAGCAGCAGTGCGGCGGTGAGGAAGAAAGACAGGGCGAGAGTGGAGAATGCGAGGATGCACTCTGCGGTATCGGTGGCCGGGCTGGCAGCAGGGTTGGCAGCCGTGGCTGCAGCTGGAAATTCCGGTGGTGGCGGCGGCTCGAAGATGAGTGTGGCTTTAGCTTCTGCGACGGAGCTAATGGCTTCGTACTGCATAGAGCTAGCTGAGTCCGCCGGAGCTGATCACGAGCGAGTCGGCTCGGTGGTAAGATCGGCCGTCGATATTCGGAGTCCCGGTGATCTTGTTACGCTCACTGCTGGAGCTGCCACAGGTACTAAACACATCCTCGGGTTAATTACTTAAATGCCCACTGGGATGACTAACAAATTGATCAGTGAAGTTTCATATTTTAACAAATTGATCAGTGAAGTCTCAAAGTTTAGTGATTGTTTATGTATAATTTAACCATGTTAGAAGCAGAGGTTTGCACTTCAATAACTGTGAAAGTGCAATAGTGCATCTTTTCTTCGATCCACTTCTTGAACTTGTATGTGACTTTCTAGTTGTTCTTATAGCTTTAAGAGGAGAAGCGGCCCTGAAATCGAGATTGCCGAAGGAAGCAAGAAAAAACGCGGCGATTAGTCCTTACGATCGGGCAATGTCGGATGTTGATTCCACCTCAAGCTTGGTTTCGCAGTCGGAAGACCAGCAGCAACTGACTCCAGCCTGTGATGGAGATCTTTTGCAGCACACAAGAAAAGGTTTGTGTCATTTTTCTTCCACGGCTCCTTCTGAGTTTGTTTATAGACAGAGGAGTGCTCAGTTAATCCTGATATCATCTGGATTACACCATTTCCAGGGGCACTGAGGTGGAAAAAGGTCTCTGTTCACATCAACAAGAAATCTCAGGTTGTAATCAAGATCAAAAGCAAACACGTCGGTGGAGCTTTCTCCAAGAACCAAAAAGGTCTGCAACTTTCTTTTCACTACTGTATCTCCCTCCCTGTCATTCTATCTCAGCATTCCTCTCCTCTTCTTCTTGTTGTTCCAACTCCGACCCTGTTTCTTCTTCTGATTCTGGGTTATGTCAGGGATTGTCTATGGAGTCTGTGACGAGACGACTGCATGGCCATACAGAAAAGATAGGGAAAGTTCCGAAGAGCTCTACTTTGGAGTCAAAACTGCACAAGGCCTTCTGGAGTTCAAATGCAAGAGCAAGATTCAGAAGCAAAAATGGGTCGATGGGATTCAAACCCTGCTACGTCGAGTCAATAGCATGGAAGCAACTGAGAGATCTTTGGAGTTCTTGAACATAAACGACAGCATTTAGTCTCAGCTGCCACAGTTTTGTACATGAGAAACTCAACAACCGAACTTGTACTCTGGTCTGAAGTCAACTCACCATGTCAATAAATGTTGCAGAGATATGTGGAAAACAGAAAGGAAGCAATCTCTTTTGGTAAAATTTACCTCTAGTTTCTTTGTTCCTCTACACTCTTCCCAACTCAAATTCTAAAACCAGACAATTACAACACAATTTACGGTTAGAGCATACATTAGACATCTCAAGCCTAGTCTTATTTGTTCTTGGACCGAGTTCCGGACAAACAAATGAGAAACGAACAACAGAAACTCCTAAGGTCACAAAACTAAATGAGAAACGAACAACAGAAACTCCTAAGGTCACAAAATTATGTATTTGCAGAAGTTCTAAAATCAATTTCCCATGTCGAATAAACGTAAGATGTACAACATTGTGGTTCACGGTTGCTTCTACTGGTTTGATCTATCACTGTAGATCATTGAATGAGTGAGTTGATTGTACAGACAAAAGTAACTACCTTCTAACTGCAAGTATCCAGGCTTCTTTTTACCTCAAAAGACGACAGTCTTGTTATGCTCATAAGGCAACACTCTCAGTTCACAATAAGACTTTATAGCTTTGGCAAGGCATTGTTTTTCCAGGTTCTCTGATTTCTGAATGAAACTTCGAAGATTATCTCTGTGTGTGACTCTCTCAACCTGCATCCGTACATATTAGTAGAATATCATTTACAGGCTCAAGGTCATGTTGTAAAATGGTATTAACAAACAGTTCAGCAGCCATTAATACCATCTGTTCAATAATAGGCCCTGAATCAAGTTCTTCAGTGACAAAGTGAGATGTTGCACCAATTAATTTCACGCCTGCATCAAAAGCCTGCAGAGAACATGAAAGACATTAATTATGTGTCTGAGTTCTAGTAGTAAGTTTCTTAAAATGGTTCATTTCTCACCAGAAATGAGTTGAAGTTTTGAAACCAACCTGCTTAGAAGGGAATCCTCCTTTAAATGATGGCAGAAGTCCATGGTGAATATTAATTACATCTTTCCCATAGCTCCTTAAAAACTTACCAGATAATACCTGGAATCAGTTATTCTGAGTATGAGAACTTATTTTCCCGAATGTATCACAGAAGAGAGAGAAAAAAATTCCTTATAGATCCAAACAAAGACACAAACGGCACACACAAATTCATTTACCTGCATGTACCTGGCAAGTACTAGGAAGTCAGTATTCTGGACCAATTTCAGAATCTCCTCCTCCCTTTTATTCTCTGTGCTTGTGTCCAAATAATGATAAGGGATCCCATTTCTTTCAAGGAAACGAATCACATGTGTATTTGGAGCTCTTTCATGGTTACTATTGCAGAAAGCCAAGGAACACACATGAGCATGTATCGAGTCAAAAGAACCTGTTAACAGTGGATAAAGGTCTCAAAACTCAACCTAATTACACAAACTATGTCGACCGGAAGTTTTCCATCCTGCCATCCATGCAGCATATCAGTCAGACAATGTTCCTGCAACAAGTGAGAAACAATGGTTTATCATAACGGGTACACCCATACACTAGTTAAAACAATAACAAACAGTAGTACACTACCTGTTTTGAAGCAAGAATGGCAATTTTGTACTTGGGGTCCAAATCGGGAACCCGGACAACAGATCTCGTTGCATTGAACGATCTAGATAGCTCCATGAAATCCTCTTCCATCTGTGCTCGCGGCCATTTAACATGGTCGAAAATGAACTCACTGCACGAGATTACATGCATTCTTGACAATCATAACGACCATAGGAAATACTAAGCTTGATAAAGAAATGTGCTTTCTGTCCAATAACTACAAACAATAGCATCATTTGCTTCATATACCTATAATCTCATCCTCATCGAACCTGCCAATTTCTTAAGCTTCAATATTACCAATCAAGCTATCCAAATTCACAAACCCAAATAGAAGAGATAACAAAAACCTATGCAATCCATAGATAATATCTCAAAACTGCGTTTCAAAGAGATAATACCCCATAGATTCTTCAACCAACAAGCCCAACAACCGAAATGTTCTATCCGAATTCAAATGAAATCGGGGTTACCTTCTGGAATAGAAAACCTCTTTGTTCTCCGGCACGAAAACGTCAGCTCCGAGTATGTTCCCGCCTCTGGAAGCAATGCAATCCGAAAGCTTTGCGACGATACCACGAGCATCCTGCAAACCGGCGGAAAACCCAATAACCCATTTCAAGTCGGATTCTGCAGATGTAATTGCTGCCGCGATAGAAAAAGAAGGCAAGTTGATGGAGAGGGTACCGGGCACTGGAAGACATGGACGCCATAGGTGATAGATGAAGAGTCGAGAGGCTCGCCAGGGAATCTGAAGGACTTGATTGACCTGCTAGCGAATCTCAGAAGTTGGGGAATGAAGGTCGGAGGAATCTTCGTCCTCCGTAGAATCGGACTCATTTTCTCATTGTCTTTGTTTTCTCGTCTATTTCCCTTTTTGCGCGGCCAATCCGAGTTGGGCCAGGAAGGAACCAAACCACATACGAATCGTGTTGAAGAGCTCAACCACGTAGGGTGCGTAACGGTTTGGTTCGGTCCGGTATGGATCGTATCAAACTAATGAGAATCGCGGTCCACCAGTGAAGGACACATCTTAGGACCAAAGACAGGACCACCCTTGTATTCGGTCCAGAGTCCGATCCGGTCCAAATATCTATTCGGCCCATCATTTTTTCAGTAACTATAAAATTCATGATTACCAAGGACTAGACCGCATTATACTCGGTTCGATCTAAGTCCGGTCTTAACATCGATTTAGTTTGGTGCTATCCGATACGGAACCATTTGCACACCTCTACAACCACGTACACATTCAAAAGTGAATCCAGGTTAAGATTCATACGTCTTTGTTGAGTTTTGAATGAAAACTCGAATTTCATCATTACAGTGTAATTCATTGATGGAGACAATACATATAATAATTACAATCTCGTCGGATTATGAATCACTTCCTCTCCCTTCTCTTTTCTCGCCTACAAACCCTAGCCGCCTTATACACTCTCCCCGGCCGACAAAAATACCCCTTCTCCGGCGCACAATGCAAATCCTCCCGACAAACACACAGCCCATCCAGCGCGCAACCACTCCCCAATTGGCCCGGCCCATCTCCCCCAAGCCCAAGAACATAATCCGTCCACTCGCTCGAAAACAGGCCCAACGGGTCATAATCCTCCCTCACCCGCAAAAACCTCGCCCCTCCGTCCCCGTATTTTGAAATCACTCCCTCGAACGCCACCCTCCGGTTCTTCGCCCAATGCGGCGTCGCATTGTACCTGAACAGCGCCATCTGCTCGATCTCCTCCATGGCGTCCTCGTGCAGCCGCGGGGCCAGCGGGTCCCGGCTCCGGTAGTAGCTGAAGTCGAACCCGACCGCGTCCTCGGTCTTGCCCAGGTACGCGGTCGAACCCTTGTGGAACCGGACCAGGATCCCGTTGTACTCGTCCACGGCGCAGACGGACTTTGGGTTTTTCGCGACGAGCCTCTGGACGTCGCGGATGAAGCCGGCGACCAGCGGAAGGCTGATGGTGAATGTGGTCTGGTGGAAGAACGCGCCGTCGATGCGCGGGTCCCACGAGCAGCTGGTTTTGAGGTTGTCCTCTGGGCTGAAGAAGCAGCTCCCGCTGGCCTGGAGCTTGTGGTGGTACCCGATGATTGGGTATCCTGTAAAGTTGTTACCTGTGCATCATGACAAAAAAAAAGTTATTGATTTCAATAATTCGAATTGTTGCGAGTAATCTAGTGAAAAATGTGTTTTGAAGTTTGAAAGTTTATGCTTTTACATTTCTAGTTTACCCTAATGTTTTTACGTAAAATCGCATTTCTCTTAATAACGTAGTCTAAATTGAGTTTGAAAGTTTCCGCATTTACGCTTCTAGACCGCAAAAATGTCGACATTCGGCGACTACTGGCGCGAGATTGGGTCGTCTCGCTTGGTCATGTGTTCAGAGAAGCAAATTTCACAAGGGACCATTTAGCTTCGGTGGGTCACACCCTACCTGTGGGAGTGCATTTGATTACCAACCCGAGTTCTACCTTGTGGTACTGGTTGTATTTTGACTCTATTGGGGTTCAGACCCCGCGTTCTATTATTATTTAAGGGTTAGAGCGCCCCTTTGCGCTCTGTTTCTCACCCATAAAAATGCTTTTGCGTGAAATTGCACTTTTGACTTGCTTGGTTGTGAGAAATTCAATCATAAATCTTATACTATTTATTAATAGTTTGAACAACTCCATCTCACGATAGTTATAAGTGTAAGAGAGTGGTATAAGATCCATAATTAACATTTTTTTCAAAAACTCTAATTATTGAAACCAGTTGATTTATAAAGTGAACGGCTATTTGCCGCCAACCAAATTGCTATTTGCCGCCAACTAAAAAAAATGGATTTCAAATTTTGAATTTTTCCTTCCTTCCCTTCCTTTCATTCTATAAATTCGGATACCATTAACTAGGGGTGAACAAACACACCCGCAAACCGACCCACCCGTCCAACCCGAACCAACCCACCAGTATTTATCGCTAAAACGAAGGTTTTGGGTTGAGTGAGGGTTTTCTTTTGTACAACCCGTCTCTTTTGGGTTGAGTTTGGATTTTGGATTACACAACCCGTAGAACCCGACCCAACCCGTGTTCCAACTATTAGTATGAGTTCGGATCTAAAAAATATTTATGTAGTATATAGTCATATACTTATGAGAAAATTAAGATATTTCGCCATGTTTTTCTCTCATGATCTCCCTAATCTAATGCATTCTTCGACTTAAAGTTTAGACATAAATTGAATATAGTAATGATTCACGTAATCCTTTTTCTTGTGTACAATTTTAATAGAATAACATGTGATGGATGCGTTTGTTTATAACATTTTTAGCCTATTTCAACAAATATCGTGAAAAACAAGACATATGTTGAAATAAATAACATTTTACTAAAATTTAAACAACATTTGTAAATTTTCATACCTTTCCGGTAAGTTTTCCAGTTTTCCGGGGAAAAACACGGTGGCCCGAAAAAAAATTGTGGCCGGAACGCCGCCGAGCCGAAGAAATTTTCGGCCGGTGCGACGCCCAGCCGAAAATTTCTTTCGGCCCGGCGGCGCCGCGGCCGCAATTTTTTTTCGGCCGGTCGCCGAACACGCCGGCCAAAATTTTTCCGGCGGCGTGTTCGCCGGCCGGCCGAAAAAAAATTGCGGCCGGGGCGACGACGGGCCGAAATAGATTTTCGTCCGGGCGTAAAAAAATTTCGGCCCGACGGCGCACCGGGCGCAAAATATTTTCGACCCGGCGGCGCACCGGCCGCAAATTTTTTTCGGGCCACCGTGTTTTTCGCCGGAAAACTGGAAAACTTGCCGGAAAATTGAAAAACTTGTCGGAAAAATTTTCGGCCCACCGTCTGTTCGTTGAAAATCGTCGGAAAAATTGTTCGAAACTACAAAAAATTGACGCGCCTGCTTAGTGATGATTTATGGATGCGTGTCCGCAGTTTACGTCGAGGATGGGCTTTCCCAGTGGTTTTCCGGCGAGCGTCGATTTTTTCTGATTCAATACGTTTTCTGAAAGTTGAATATGTTGTAGATTGTGAAACTTCTTAACCAATGATGTACATATATACTTTTTTTTTAGTTGGCGGCAAATAGCAATTTTTTTGGCGGCCAATAGCAAGCCCCTTTATAAGTGAATAGTATAAGAACGATTATATGCTTGAATTTACATGTTCAAATCTTCACGACCCAAAATATTAACTTAAAACAAAATATATGGTGTAAACGACTTGTACAAAGTTCAAATTCATAAATTAAATTTTATTGAGAGAAACATGTAATCAACTGATTCTCGACAATACGTACCGTTGTTGGTGAATCCATAGGCGGAGTTGTAATACAAGGGGAGGACGTCCTTTGCAAGAGCGCACCTCTTTGCAGCATCCTCCTTGGCTTCGATCTTCTCCTCTAGAATTGCAGCGACACATTATTGGCGAATGGTGAAAAAGTACCGATCAACTTCTTTTGGGGGGTTAATTCTTTACCTGTAGCTCTGCTGGAAATTGAAGAAGAAGAAAGGGCCCTGCGCATGGGGAAGAAGTCGTATGCGCCATCGCCGGGCACTTCGAGAGGAACCCGATCGTCGTTCCGGTAAACTGCTCTGTGTTGATAGGGGTACCACGATATGTCGGCGAACTCGTGTTTCCGACCAAACGAAATTGCCCGGTGCGCCAGATCTGTGTCGCTTCTCTTGCGGAAGCTGATTGAACGCTTGAACAACGGCTCCACTTTTAGAGTTATCTGCAGATGTCAAATTGGGATGGTCGAGCTGAGTAATGTAATGATACAACTGGAAAATATACATAATCAAGTCAAGTTTGAGGTGTAATAACATGAAAGGATGTTGTTAAGTCAAGTCAAAGTGGTTAATTCTTCATTTCATCGGAGTAAAAGAAAATTAGGGATGGAGAAGAATGTGATTCACATCATGTTAGTCGGTCTAGTCGTTCAACATTCTAATCAGACCTAATTTGGATAGTATTAGTATGTTCGACAATGATTCTATTTTTTTTTTTACTTCTCATTTGCAAAAATTAAATAAATTATAGTAAAAACTGAATAAAATCATGGTTTTGTCTTTAGTACACTCATTTTTTTTAGTGCATCATGTGCACTCGCATCATAATTGTCATTATGAGCAGACGATTCATGTCAAAATGATATCATTTGTCACTTGTGATATGATGGACAAAAAAACACATGAATTTGCACAAAAGTAATTCAAATTCACTTTGATTTGAATTATTTAGGGTTTAGGAATTTAGTGTTAGGGTTTATGAT
Organism: Linum tenue; assembly: GCA_946122785.1. Classification (NCBI taxonomy): domain Eukaryota; kingdom Viridiplantae; phylum Streptophyta; class Magnoliopsida; order Malpighiales; family Linaceae; genus Linum; species Linum tenue. The sequence continues at coordinate 26,074,870 of CAMGYJ010000005.1, read as the reverse complement.
TTACAATTTGGGGTTTAGGGTAAGGATTCAAAACTGAAGGATTAGGGTTTAGGATAATGAATCGATTAGTTATGATTTTATATATGTTATATCACCATATTATACCAAGGAGATCAATTAAAATTCGATGTTTTAAAACAACTTTTAAAGTTGGATACATATAGTATGCACTTATTTTTTTTATAGTTACATCATAGAGCCACCTTTTTATTCGACTTATCATCATTTTCTCTTTACTTTTTCACTCATTTATCTATTCCGATTTTCGCGTTCACTCGTCATTTATTCGTGTGGTGAGCTGGGGAACAGGTAATGATATCCCATTTCATATCAAATCGATTATGTCATAGATAACAAGAAATAAATTCATCAATTCGATATAGAAAACAAAATCACCTAAGTAACAACAAGTCAACAACCATCAATAAATAAAAAATTACGTACCTTACTAATAACTCCAAGAACTCCAAGGGAAACCCTAGCAGCATCAAGCTCCTCGTCTTCCTCCGTCAACTGCCTCACCTTAACGTAACCCTCTTCCTTCCTCCCGGGGCTAACAATCGTCACGCCCACGACATAATCACTCGGCGCGCCACCTTTCGCCATAAACGTGCTCCCGTGCGCGTGCGTGCTAATCATCCCGCCAACGGTCAGCGCCCTCAAGTACGGCGTGTGGGCCAGCGCCAGCCCGGCCCGGGCCAGCGCGTCGTAGAGCTGTCCGGTCAGGACCCCGCTCTGGACCGTGACGGTCAGACCGACCGGGTCGATCTCGAGGATCCGGTCGAGCTTGTCCGTGCTGATGAGCAGCCCGTCGGTCCCGTCCGGGCAGACCAGCTTGGGCATGCTGTGGGAGAACCGGGTGGTCACTTTCATCTTGCGCCGGGCTCGCGTGCCGTTTGCCACGACGGAGATCAGCTCGGCCTCCGTGGCCGGGTAGGCGACCGAGCCGGCCCGGCAGACGGACCGGTCCGATGTGAAGTTGCCGTAGGAGTTGGTGACGGTGCAGTTGGTGTTGTGGGACGTGCATTTCACGGGTGGCTCCGGCGGGCTGGAACTTGCCGGCGGTGTGAATGCGGTGATTGTGAAAAGGATGGTGCATATTGCTAATGTAGAGGATAATTGAGTGCCCATTTTGTTCATTAAAAGAAGAGTTTCCCATCTATTTTCTTTAAATTCTTATTATGAATGTTGGGTTTGTAACTCTCAACATATTTTTTAATGAATGTGGTAGGAGTTTTTGTTGTCGTGAGAGATTCGACATGTTTTTGTGGTTGAAACTCGAATAAGTTATAATTGAGTTTGTAACTGCTCTAATGATTTTTCACGTACATAATAGTTACGAATATATATCATACTAAATGATGTAGATAATTAGATAGTACTGTGTAGTTATATTAAGTGGACAGTGGAGGAGTTAGGTTGAAATTAGTAGGGGTATAGTCTCACTCAAATTGAGAATATAATTAAAATTATATGTGAAATTCGTAATAAATTTAGAAAATAGAGTAGTCGATAAGACCTTAGCCCCCCTCGCTCAATTATCACGATTCAATTCAACTCTCCTCAACCAAATTCCTGGCCACATCACTGTTAAAGGATGGACAATAACGGGTGGGTTGTATGAGTTTCGGTTTCAAATTGAATCATCCGCTTATTAACGAGTTGATTCAATTGTAACTCGCTATACATCCACATTTTTCTTTGTGTTGGGTTGAATAGATGGTGAATAGATGTGGTTGGGTTGTGGGTTAATCCCAAAAGCAATTACTTGACTAACCATTAGACAAGTTAACTAATATTTATAATAGGGTAAATACAATATATTAGCCATAACTATTAAACAGCGGGGAATTATAGCCACAACTATCGAAATACAAATTATTAGCCATAACTCACCAGACTCGCCTGGCCTTCGCCGCCACCAAACACTCTGCCGCCAACCACAACAACCGCTCCTCCGCTGATGACTACGCCTCTTCTGTATCGTCCGATTCCCTCTCTTCCTTCGGCGACGACCCTCTCGCCGCCTCAAGTGGCGAGCTTATTGTCGGCATGGAGAGCCAATATCGCGTGGTTTATCGCCTCGTCAATGGGATCTACGTCCTCGAGATCACGATCGCCGACCATAACAACTCCATCAACGTCTTCAAGTGCAAAACAAGTATCTGCAAAACAATTGATCCACAATCCACATACACCAATCACCCACCACAGCAATTTTAGTATTTATTGGCAGATTGAACCACATGTTAACACGCCCTCCCTAGCAATTTCTCTGTATGACTAGTTTGAGCTTATTTATAGGCTAGGTAGGTGCACAAACTTGTATAGGATTAGTTCGTATACTTACAGTAGTACAGGTTCCAATACGTAATTAAACAAATAAGGTTGTTACAAGTTGGTTAGATCAGACGAGATGACGATATATATATATGTTCAATATCGTGATGAGAATACGATATTTTAGCGTTAAGTTAACGCTGGAGATATATTGAATTAGACGTCGGTGGTGACACGTGTTTGCATCGCACAGGATCCATTACTCCAGTTCACTAATAACGGTTGCAGCCGATCATTTCCTTTCCTTTCCTTTCCAGCGGAATTTGCAAACCTCTCTGCTTCGCCCTCTCCTCGCAGATCAGAAAATAAGCTCAGAGATAGGAAAGAGGGGAATCTACTCATTAGAGAAAACCAGAGGGAAGCAGAGATCTAGATCCGTCCAATTTCCCGGCGTTCTGGATTCCCGCCGTCGACGAAATGTCTTGCCTCGCTCTCTCTCTGCAACCGGCCAATGGATCCGACATTCTGATCCAAACCAGAGAATGGTTCCCTCCGGCGCGAGCCCTAGTCGCAACCTCCGCCTTCCGCCAGACTCGCCTGGCCTTCGCCGCCACTAAACACCCCGCTGCCAACCACCACAACCGCTCCTCCTCCGCCGATGACTACGCCTCTTCTGTATCGTCCGATTCCCTCTCTTCCCTCGGCGACGACCCTCTCGCCGCCTCAAGCGGGCAGCTAATTGTCGGCGTGGAGAGCCAGTATCGCGTGGTTTACCGCCTCGTCAATGGGATCTACGTCCTCGGGATCACGATCGCCGACCACGACAACTCCGTCAACGTCTTCGAGTGCATCCACATCGTCAACCAAGCTGTAAGCGTAATCGTCTCGGCCTGCCGCGGCGTCGACGTCACGCCGGAGAAGCTGAGCCGGAAGTACGCCGAGATCTACATGGCGCTGGACATCGTCCTCCGAGGAGTGAGCAGCATCCGGTTGGCGGCTATGCTGGCTTCGATGCACGGCGAGAGCATCGCGAAAATGGTCCATTCTGCGCTGGACACGGAGAGCAAGATTCGCGGTGGGGACAGCTGGCTTGCGGTGGAAGGTCACGCGATTGAGCACGAGGGAAGCGTGGAAGCGTTCTCCAATGCAATATTTGAGTTACCGCCGGAGACACTCGCTGCCGGAGATGAAGTAGCGGCCAGCCTTGCCCCTGCGGTTGTGGAGCAATTGGAGAAGAAGGAAGAGAAAGAGGAAGAGAAGGATGTACCAAAAGATCCTTTTGCCGCGAGTGAGGCGGTAAACAAACAGGAAGATCTTGCTGGTGAGTTCAAGAAGGATAAGAGCCAGGCTAGCGATTTGACACTTGCTTTGGCTGGGCTGGAGGTTACTACATTGCCACCTGCTGAAGCTACGCAAGCTACACGTATTGCTGTGGAGGGGTTCGAAGGGGATTATGGTGGAATTGAGTTCAGCAATGAACAGACTTCCCTGGGAGAGACGTTTGAAGGGTTTAGTGAAGCTTGGGGTGGTGGATTAGATGCATCAGAATTTGTAGGCACAAAGAAAATTCCAAAGCAGCAAGGTCTCGGTGGATTGGAATTGCTTCAAACAGGTGCTGATCCTGCCGTGGCAGCAAAGGCTGCTGCAGCTGGAGGTGGAGATACTCCTCTTGAGAATCTCTTGGTCCAGAAAACCGAAATGAAGGGACCCGAAATGTACATCGTTGAAGAAATTAGTGCTGAATTTAGAGAATCACTGCTTGCTAGAGTTGGGTTGATGGGTGTAGTTTATTTGAAAACATTACCAACCAAACAGGCTGGCGAAAAAGAAACAGAGTTTTCGTTCCGGGTTGACAACACAAAACCTGTCAAGCGGTTTGTTATGCACAGTTCAAAGATCAGTAGCCTTGGTAATGGAATGTTTCATGTTAGGACTGCTGCCTCGGATGAACCTATACCGATATTGAAGTATAGTTTGTTGCCTAAGTCGACTCCTTTGCCATTGAGGGTTCGTCTAGTTCAACGTCATAGTGGGACCCTTTTCTCTGTCATGATCCAGTATGTCTCAAATCCAGATTTGCCTGCACCGTTGAAGGATGTGACATTTGTTTTGAAGTTGCCTGTTGATCCAACTTTGTTGAAGGTTTCACCCAAAGCAGCATTGAATAGGTCTCAGAAAGAATTGAAATGGGTTTTGCCAGAGATTCCACTTAAAGGTGCTCCTGGTAAATTGAGGGTGAGGATGCCTGTTGACTCGAGTGAAGGAGAAGGTGATGAAGAGATAGAGGCAGTTTGTTATGTTAAGTTCTCCATGGAAGGAACTACCTCATTATCAGAGATTTCTTTGCGGCCTGCCTCAGAAGGGAATACTGACTTCTCTGAGGTTAATCACAGGTACCACAGTGGAGTTTATATGTGCAATTGATCACTGAGAGAACCTTTTTCCGGGAAATTATTGTGTCTTGTTTCTCCTTATTGAGATTTTTGGCCCCTTTTCATTGTAGCATACTTCCTTGTCAAGTTGTAACATAGACTGCTGTTGCTGTGAATTTTTTTTTTGGTTTTGTGTTGGTTAATATTTTTGAATAGATAGTTCAGCTGTTACTTTCTTACCTCTTTGTATTGAAGTTCTTGTTTATGCAATCTTTGGATTCTCGTGATTTTATTTCCCATTTTCTGCTCGAGTAATTATTCTATTTCACGTGGGGCAAGAACCAAGAGAACATGGAAAAAAAGAAGAAAAGAGGGATGTACTTACTGCAATGGTAACTGCGTGGTCTACTGCTACAAAGAAGCTACACATCATTCCAACTATTAACTGCTATTGCTCCTAGCAAAGGCATTGCAATTATGTCTGTAAGAAGAGAATGGGAGGTTTGAATCATGAATTTTCATAACTAAATCTGAAGCATTTCATTTCTATCCAAACTCCTTGCTCATTGTTCTGCGTATAAGTTGGTGGACTTTGGAATTAGATGCATTAGTTGCCTATGCCTGTGTTTGTTTCCTCATTATTTCTGGCGGCTAAAATTCATTGCAGGGATAGTATAATGCATTGTACTGAGTGACGTGGGATGTCATCTGGTGCTGTGGGAGGAATGTTTGACTAGGTATATTAGGAAGAAGGATCCAGCAAGTGTTATCATGATTTCATGTTGCTAGTTTAGGTGAAAGAACAGTTTACAGGTGAACTACATTAGGAAACTTATTGGCACAACATTGCATGGACTAGAAATCTGCTGCTTCTGCTTTAAACCTCGTCCTTTATTTGGACTTACAATGCTGAACATGTCTGTTCGTTGATTTTTTCGTTACACTATCGTCCTTGGTACTTAATGTTTGGCTTCCAGAATTTTGTTTTGTAGTGGGCTTGTATAACATGGGGTTTGATATGCGACCTAGATATTTGTGAACCCTCCTATAAAAACAAAAGATTCCAAACTTGTGCAGCTCTAAGATTTCGCACATTGCAACCATGTCATTGTCACTATACGGATTAGTGTGTTTTCATGTATGCTAGGTGGTAACAGGTCTACCTGGGGAAGAGAATTTCCAGCTGTACATGTTTGTTATTTAGTTCGATACTGTTGCTTAGTTTACCATGTATGATGACCTGAAGATCCACTAGCAAATATGACCGAGAAGTGATCCAAAGGCTATGCTGGCTCTTTGAGCTTTGTTGTTATATTGTTTGGACTTTGGCAACATGCAGGTTTTGAAGGTTGACTAGTCCGGCTTAAGACTGCTGTTAGGCTATGCTGGCCCTTTGAGCTTTGTTGTTATATTATTTTGGGACTTCGGCAACATACAGTTTTTGGAGCTTGACTAGTCAGGCTTAAGACTGCTGTTATATTGGTTCACGGGGCTGGAAATATAAATATTTGTCAAGTTTGTGAATATTGAGTTTTGACGGTAATTGAGTTCTGAATTGCCTCGAAGATTAGGAGGTAAAGTTTCTGACATTTGCAACTTATCATGATACCAGGAGCAGCATTAACTTGTTTGGTTTTCCATTATGTTGTATGTGTTGGTGATTTAGCATTTTTGTCTTGTTATCTTCATTTATGTTTCAGCCAGGAACAGAACCAACATCTTTATGGAAAGCCATGGTGTCTTGATTGCTGGTAAACATCGATAGCTATTCCTCGCAACTATGCTGAACTTTCCCTAGTGAGGGTGCTAGCTGTCTATCTGCAAGTTCCGGTTTGCTGCCAATCTAATGAAATTGTGCTCCTGTGCTTGCAGAAGTAATCTTTGTGTTCTGGATACTCTTAATCTAGCACTGAAGGCACTTCTTAGAACCAAACAGATTATTTGTACTCCCATGAAGAGAGTGATAGGAGAAGACAGATGATCCATATTGCAATTTTGGAGATAGAGAGCAGAATAAATCCAATAAGTTAACAGGAGTTTGCCGAGTAGGAGGCTGCCTAAGTCAATGTGACAAACTGGACAAGTGTCTAAATCCTGATGCCGTATCTTCTTGTGTTAGTATCTTCTGCAACATGCAGGGATCGATGGATGAGCGTTTACTCTCTTCAGCTCGGAGAAGACGCGCACACTAGAAGATAATAGGTGAGTTTTTAGACACTCATCCAATATGTCATTTGACTCAGGGTCTCTTGCTCTCGAAGAGCCCTGAGGTTACTTGTTTGGCTCATCGACCCCTCTCGGTCTCCAACCACAATGTTGTAATATAGGTATCATCTCTTTCTCTTTTTGAGTACAAATAGTACGTCTCTCTCTGTCTCTAGAGTACTCATGGTATGTTTGGTTCTACGGAGAGTACCACAGATGGAAGGAGGAATGAGCTTGGAATTGTATCGACTGAGCTCTTGGCTGGTAGAGAGAGCTAGAGCATTAATAAGTTCACATATTCAGAAAGAAAAAGGTACACCTATTTTTATGGATAACCAAGTCTTTCTGTTCAGCAATAAGTTCATATATTTTTTATGGTTGCACTATTTTTAGGAACGCGATATTCATGCCTTAGTCTCCCCCATAACTAAAAGAAGAAATGCAAAGGGGGCCGCCACTAAGGTGAGTTGCTTTCATCTTGTGTAGTTAATATCCTGAAATCTTCCCTAACATGCTACTACTCTGTAGCCTGGAAATGGTTGACAGAAAGATCAGCAACTTTGTTCATGCATTCACACATCATCTTCCATTATTGTTCTCTCCTCGAGTGGTCACTTAAGTGGCTTCCCCTGGTCTTAAAAAGTCAACAGTCCCGAGATTTCGACATCGCCCAGAGTGTGGTTTGTCTCTGCTTTCTTGCTTTCTTTCTGACTCTTTGCTGCTAGACTGTAGTTGGTATTACTGTAGCCCATGCCCCTAAATTCGTGGTGTCTAATGATTCCTCTTTTTATGGTCCTAATCAGGATTGGCAGCTACTTATAGAAAAAGAACAAAAGAACGGGCGGCTTCCCGTCTCCTATCAATGTACCTTATGACACACAGTTTGCTGCTAGATTATAGCCACTAATCTGTGTTCAAGTTTTCTCTGTTTCAGATTTTTTTTGAGATCCTACGACATGGTAGATCCCCAGAGAAAAGGGTGAAGGAAAAAAATTCACACTCTACAGCATCTACCAGCCTGGAACCCTCATTTCATCAAGGAGCATAATCGGGCTGTGCCGATTTAATTTGCAGGTTGAAGATCACTTCAATCTTTCTGTTTGATCCATGAGAATGAAACGACTTTCTTCCTTAGTTCATCCACTTCGTTGATACTAGGTCGTTTGTTGTCGTTCGTTATGCATTGACTTACACTTGATTACTGCCCAGGTGCGCATCTGAGTTACTCGCCGCTGGGGGAAATGAACAGAGGTCTGGAACGATGCGCTGGACGCCATAATCAGCCTGCAAAAGAAATGCTGTAAGTGAAGTATTTGGTCAAACTCTAATCATTGATTCTCTTTCTCATGCAAATTAGTTCTTTAATCGGAAGAAGAAAACAAAACGAGCTCAGTTTCCATGATTACAGCAACAGTAACAACGACAAAAACTTAGTTATCAAATAATTAACGGGCAATAATGCTATGTGCTATTTGGAACAATTCAATAGGATGGTTGCTTTTTATTGTTTTCTTTTGGTAGGGATAGGGAAATTGGTGTTATAAGATGATTGGAAAATGGGGATTACGGTTGATTCTTTGCACTTGGGTCTTGGGGTGCCTCTTTTGTTTTCTTTCTTCTCTAACATGATTTGAGAATGGGCCAAATCTCCAGCAGTGAAAGCCTCGTGTAGTGATAAATGGGCTAGCGGGCACTTTCGTGAAAAGAGAAACGAAAAAGTAGGGTTATTGACATTTATTAAGGCTCCTGGCTCTGTTGTTTATTTGTCTCTAGTCCTTGAGTGAAATTTTTTACCTGGATCCGTAAGTCAAAGTAGGTTTGGGAAACTGTGTGGTTTATCACTTAGAAATCGAGAGTTGCATTGTTTTTCACTGGTTATCGCACCGTGTAGCGTGGTTAACCTCAACTGAATAAGAGAAGAATAACCAATCGTGACTGCACCGCAAATGGTTTGCAATTAACCACTAGCTGCACATTTAAGTTAGTGGTTAACCGAGGTAGTAATCGAAAAGGTCACTCTGAGGTCTCTGGAATAAGGTAGTTGCCACTCCTCACTAGCGATCGATTCCCCTAGTCTCTCGACTCTATTCATCACTCCAGACTCCAGGTTGGCAGGTCTCTAGTAACCCCAGGAAAGGATTTCGTTTCGCAATTTGGGAAAACAACGTCAAAGCGTGGAAGAGGATTGACGAATTGAGAGTAACGAAAATGGAATTGGTGGATTCTTGGAGGCTAGAAGTGCCGAGTTGGGGTGGATGGGACGCTAGGCGGGCTGGTGGTGGTAGGGCTTGCCAGCCTGAGGTGTTGCTCTAGCGTTGGCTTGTTGACTACTATTTTAGTGTTGTTAGTGAATCAACCATGATTTTATTCGATGCGGTTTCTACAAACCGTGATCATATAAGAGCCAATTTAAACGGTTAGCTGCTAATCGTGCTTATTCGGTACAGTCGTGATTTAACGGCAAACTCGTAATTGTTTTCCCACCCATTATGTCAAAGATCTATCGGTTGCTCTTCGATTTGGCTTTGTCATGCTACCAGATACATTGTAAAGAGAGTGTTTAGATGAGATCTGGTAGTTGATTTGAGGGGCAAAACATTAATCTATGTTATACGTGATATATGAGTAGTCTAAGATGTGCTTACCAATAGGAACAAGTGAACAACAATGGATCGGGTTTAGGGTGCATTTTTAAACACACGCCCTCTCCGTCACCGTGCCAGTGGTACTTTTTCATCTTCGTGGTTTTCAGATACCTGCAAATAATGTCCTCCGACACATAGTTATCAAAATTCAATTCAAAATTAATATAATTAAGTTGAAAACAAATATGATTGTAATGTTTGTACGTTGAATGAGCATCATATATCACAAACAAACCACAAAAGTATGCAAAATGTAACCAAAATATAAATATTTTGGGAGAATTAGGGTTAATAGATAACATATATGTATTTGATGATGTATTGATGGAATTAAAAAGGAAAACAAGGAGGTTAGAGTTATTGATGTAACCAACCGCATCAAATCGCATACTTTGTGGGTAACCATACCCACAATTTGTAGATAGTGGGTTGGGTGTGGGTAGCAAAATATTGATTTTTGTGGTTAGTGGTTAACCACTATCCACAACGGTTAACCCACAAAATCCACAATAACCACACTAAGTATATTTATTTATTAATAATACTTTGTAATATTAAAGTATGTGAAAAGTAGAATGCTACAAATTAAAGTATGCTCCAAAATCGAATATGTACTTATTTTATAAAACAGAACAAAGTCAATACACCGTGTTCGTATGGATACTTTTATTAAATAAGCATTGTCCACGAGATATGTGTTTATTTGATAACAAAACTAAGTCAATACATATGATTTATAGTTTATTTAACACTTTATTAACTTTCTTTTATGTAGGTTTTTGTTTTTGTGTAAGAAGACGCTAATTCGACAACTCGGGAGAGAATTTCATTTATCCCTAAAAAATTCGGAATAAAAAAGCAAAGGAGTCATGTCGCTGATAAAGATGCTATGTATATTTAGATTAGATCCCCTCCAACCCACAATCTGCATTTCCTAAAGAAAGTGAAGTGACCTGTAAGCGAGTGAAGTGAATCGATGAGAGGGAGGTTGACTACTTAGGAAGTTCCGAATACCGGATCCTCGCTCATTCCATGTCTTGGGCTTGTTTACTTAGTTTTAACTCAATGTGCATTTTTTGCCATCACTTGACCGATAGGTTTATAATATACGAGTCCGAAAGATGAAGGAACGAAAATTTTTGTGGGTATCCACATCCAATCCGCGCCAATCCGCAGTGGGTTGTGGGTACCATAATTCTATATTTGTTGGTGTGGTTACCCGCAAAATGTGGGACGGGTAACCACATCCACCCCAATTTTCACCCCTAGTTAGAGTTGTAACTTTTTTTTTAATTTTGGTGGAGGGTGAAGGGGAGGACATAAGATAACATGTAATTAGGAGTTGAATCCGGGATGGATATGGGTATTGAGAACGAGTGGAGCCACTTAAACCCTTTCCTACTACCTTCTTTGCTGGTATTGCCCATACCAATCTCGTACCTGATCAACCCACGAATTCCCCTTATTAACTGGGTTGGTCGAGCATAAGTCGATCCCTTACTCGCACATTTGGATTATGGTTTTGTTAAACACCATAAGATGGGGGTCATATTTGTTAAAATGCCATTGTATGAGAGTACTAATGCCCATCGATCCAAAAAGTTGGGGGGGAAATTTGAAGGGGGAATTGAATGGAGTAGTTATAGTTGGTACAGTTAGTTGTCCCTCACACAAATGTTGGAGGTGCTCAAAGAAAGAGACCCCATTGCCAGCTTTTCTTATGTCACTTCGTAGTCACAATATGTCTATCCTGGCTACGTTAAAAGTATCCATGGAAAGGAAAACAAAAACAAGTCCTAACACTTCTCTTTCATTTTAGTACGGCGGCATGTCGTTTTCTTTACCCATGGGCACTTGATCTTTTTGTTAAAATAGGCGCAATATAATAATATCGTTTTGAAACACTCGTTCGTAAATCAATACTTCATGTTGGGTTTGTGTCGTGGAGGACAAAATCAGGTCAAGTAAATCAATCTAAGGCTCAACGAGATAGGTATCGTACAACTTACTCGAAAGAGTGAGTTTAAGGAAACCATATTTGATCGATCTGATGGATAGAATCTCGATTTCATATAGCTATGTTAAAGTTATACTAGGAAGACGAAATGTGTAGTAACAAGGTTGGTAAAAGATGTGACAAGCAAGGTGGAGTGTCCCCGAAATGCAGTGAAGAAGCGTTCATCCACTTTCAATTTTAAAATATAGATAAAATTACATGTGAAATATGTTATAAATTTAGCAAATACATTAGCCGATAAGGTTTTAGAGCTCTTCATAAATACTTGGAAACAACCTTCAAATGAAATTTCTGCCACTTCCCAAAGAACAAATATGTAAAACTTTCTTGTGATCCATGAAAACCCTTTTGGAAGTAGTAGTCGGCAAGTATAAATTTTCACTCAATAAGATGTCTGGAAAATGGAAGGGGCTACACAGTCTGGTCCACCCTCTCTCTTTTTATTTAAGTATCGAAGGACTAAAGTCTACCTACTCGGATGGCTCTATCTCTCTGTCTCCTATTCCTTTCGTGTTTAGTTAGTTAATCACATTATTATCAACAATAATCGTTTTCCAATTAGGTTTTTCTGTACTTGAGGCTGCTAGCGAATTGGTGATGCCAGAAGTGGGCACGTGAGATTAGAGAAAGAAAAGAGTTAATTTCTTCTTCTTTCACAGAGGGAAAAAGATAAAAGAGATATACTAACAGAAGATAAGGATAAGAGGCTAACCCTTTGTCATATATTAATGACACTTAATACGATTGAATAAGACATAATTAGCACCCAAGAGGCCAAGAAGAGAAAACTTGTAAAGCTGCAGTTAGCATCAAAGCTCAACTCTCCTCTTCTTGACCATTTCTTTCTTGCTTGCAGCAATCTGTAACCTCGTGGGTAAGAGATTCCATTAGTACTTTGGGATAACTCTGTTTCTCTTCTTACCTTCTGGAAACAGAGTTCAGAATATTGACACAAGTTTTGTTAGGATGACACTAGTGTTATTATCCTGATTGGGACTGGTGGAGCAATTATCTCGATATTTATATGTATGCTCCCGGGGAATGGAGCAGATCAAGATGAATAATTTGTGTTGAGGTGGATCGGACATGTCGATTCATTCCGACTTCATTAGTCAAATTAGTTTGTACGAAACTTGCACACACAGTAACTATGTTAAGAGTTAAAATGTTGCTTATTAGTTTCATTCATAGGCATTGATTGTGACGAGGTGAATCGGATACTTCGATATTTATATATGTTTCCCAGAGCGGATCAAGTTGGATAATTTGTTTTGGGGCATTGTTGGATAGGTTGATCCATTCTAAATGCATAAGCCAAATCATTTGATAGGAAACTTGAACTTTGATTGTGACTATGTTAAGAGTTAAAATATTATCTAAAAGACTTCTAGATAAGACAATTACGATTTACAATTAAGTATTTGAAAAAATTGGAACGAAAGAACACACATATGTGAGTATGTGACTTGCCCTTCTTACCACTTCTAGCTGATTGGAGCATATATGAATTTAACAAATTGAAAGATACTGAATTATACCGTTTAGGTCGATCTCGCACGCACTATCTTGTAACAAAAAAACTTGTATAGTTTGGTGAGGGACTGCTCTTCAGCTTAATCAAGTTATGAACTGAAGTTCTGCAATTTCTCTAGTAATACTTTTGAAACCACCTGTGAACCTGTCAATTTTGTGTGTAGAGAAAAAGTAAAATAGAACTTGCAGGAACAAGAAAAGTGTATTGCCAAACATGACTTCAAGGCACCCTGAACCTGAAGAACTCTTTTCCTTTTCCTTTTCCTTTTCCATTTTCCCCCCTCCCTGTCCTTTTCCTCATAATTTGTGTTTAAAATAAATGCATATAAACATGCTACTACTCACAGCTGAAAGGAAGTGTAACAAGAACCTCAGTTCCTTCAGCTCCAAGCACTTGCCTCTCTCCTTCCCTTCCTTCCTCCCCTTTCTACCACTCTCTCTCTCTCTCTCTCTCTCTACTCTGTTCTTCCGCCATGGAAACACCTAATCAAGACTGCTCTGACTCTGAAACTCAAATCGACCCTCTTTCCCCTTCTTTCTCTCCTTCTTCCTCCACTACCACCTCTTCCTCTTCTGTTTCACCATCATCTCCTTCTTCAAATGACTCCCATTTCTCTCCATCCCCATCTCCAGACCACAATGTCAAGTCCCATAAGCGCAATCACGACCGCGACAGCGATTCGGCCGAAGAAGAAGAAGAAGAAGAAGTCAGGGGCAGCAGCAAGAAGGCCAAAACAGGGGATCACCTCTCTTACCGCGGAGTGAGAATGCGGCAGTGGGGGAAATGGGTGTCCGAGATTCGAGAACCGAGAAAGAAATCAAGAATCTGGCTGGGAACCTTCGCCACGGCCGAAATGGCGGCTCGAGCCCACGACGTGGCTGCTCTGGCCATCAAGGGCGACTCTGCCCACCTCAATTTCCCCCGGCTCGCTCACTTGCTCCCGCGCCCTGCCTCTGCTTCCCCGAAAGACATCCAAGCAGCCGCCGCATTGGCGGCCGCCATGGATGTCAAGGAAGCAGGGGACGACGTCGGAGCGATCGATGGCGGCGTCCGCGATGACATCAGTAGTCCTCGTGATCAGGATCAGGATGATCAGCTGCCAGAGTCTGTGGTTGAAGACGACGGCGACGATGCGTTCGTCGACTTGCCCGATCTTTTGCAGGACGGGATCGATCAGGAGGTCTGCGTCTTGTCGATGAGCTACTGGCGGATGTTTGATGGAGAGGGTTTGGATTCGGGGTCGTTGTGGGAAGCAGAGGAGTTGAGCTTGCAGCCGTCGTTTGGTTCCAGGTGATCGAAAATTTGGGATCGCAGCATTGTGTAAAAAATTGAAATTGAGTGGAGTGAGTCCAAAAATAAATTAAAGAAAGAAAAAACTTTGTGACATATTATGACTATGTAACTATATGTGAATGTGAAAACCCCTGCATTTCGGATTTTCTTTTGCCTACAGAACTTCATCGTCATTTGTAAAATAGTCGAATTTAACGTTTACGAATAACGTTTATCGAGTTTATAAACGATGTGTGGAGTTTCGTAGGCGGATGAAATTAGCAGTGTAGCATTAACGACGCTTGTAATAATATGTGAAAAAACTAATTGGATATTTTGAGTGAACCTGTCCATCTCGTTGTTGATTTGAACGGTTATTTTAGTATGAATAAACCGACAAAAGATGAGCACTTCGTTCTAACAGTTTGCGTTGTGTAAATTTATGATCGTGAAGCGCGTTCACACGTAAATTATTTTATGGGGAAAAAAAGGTAAAGTTTAGTTTTCCAAATCCCTATTTGTGCTTCTTTTTAGGGAATGATTATGTCTGCCTATGATGGTGGATTGCGAATATAACCATATCTGGCAATATAACTACTCATTTGAATGCTTGTGCATCATTCCTTCAGCTGCTTACGATTGTGGAATTGTCTTGATTTGTGGATGGCATATTCGCTAATTGATAAACAAATGTGATCTCCAATGTTGTCATGCTTGATTTGGCCATCTCGAGCCGATAATCGGGTCACCATGTCGATTAGAAAATTAGAATCGACTCAATTGCGCAGATTATTATTTGTTATATGCAATATTGAAGAGAATCGTGGTTTTAGTTTATACGAATGTCTAACATATCTTAACCGTCTAGTAACATACAATTATAATAATTCAGTTAGCATAGCATGTGTGTTTTGATTGTGAAAGTCGTTCTGTCATATGACATCATCAAAGCACATGGCTCAATAATCTTTGATCGTTTATGTGTAAACAAGATGTGTTGATTCAATGATCGAGATTGTGGATTGCATGACCCAATCGTGCGGCATCCACGTGTTGATGACATGATGGTAAAAATTTCATATTCAACCGGACAACCTAATTTCTTTTGACCATGTCACGATGATGAGTCGTGATCTAGCCGGTTCAACCGACTAGGTTAAGTTAAATTCTGAAGAGTCATGGTGATGTCATAAAGGAAACAAAGAGAGATGTTGTCGAATATTTTAACATGGCTAGAGTGGTGTTGGGATATAAAGAAAACAAGAAGAATCTATTTTTCTATACTTTACCTAATTGAATGGTAGGATACAGAAAGCAAAGCACTTTGTCAAGTGCTCCCCATTTCCCTTAATTGTTTGTGGGAAAAAAGAAAAGGGAAAGGAAAAAGAGGACACCTTTGTTGATGTATTGGTTGAGTTTTAGGATGTGTTGTAGGTTTCCTTACCTCACACTTCTTTGGGCTCTAATGTGGGGATAGATATTTAGAAATGTCTCTTCAATGGGACACCAACTTGTTCAATATTTTGGCATTTGAATTTCGATATATTGAGCGGATAAAGTAATAAGTTATTTGCATTATAACGACGGTATCATAGGGTTCCTAGGTTCAAGACAATGACAACCCGTTTGTAAGTATGTTGCACAAGTCATCGTCAAGTTATTTTTTTTTATCTGAAAAATGTCGGAGAAATTTTGGCGCAATTTCATATGGTCTTGTACAGGGACATAAAATGGAGAGTTTAGTTCCGCCCCAGACCAACCGTGTGAAAATCTAATTAGTTTAGTTGTTATAATTATCTACCCAACTTGCAAACTGAAGTTGAATGCCCCTAATTAAGGAACTGGTAATTATCCCTTCGAATTATCTTTTTCGTACGTTCAAGATGTTCTCTGAATTTAAAAATAAATTTAAGCAATGATCTCGAGTTTGACTTGTAGGTTAAGCTCGTCTTGGTTTTCTCCACAAACTCCATCATGTAATGCAAGAAGATCGAGTCAATGATGTGACTCATGCTAGCAACAGATTATATAAACTTAAAAAACATAAAAAGTGGTCGATTGAAAATTTTATGAAACGTATCGCACACATTCACCTCATTCTAACTAGACCTGACAATCGGGTCGGGTTGGGGACTTCGGTTACAGGTCGGGTCATGTTTGGTTGGCTGATTTCGGGTCAAATATTGACCCAACCCATTCGGTTTTGGATCGGGTTACATGTTATTTTGGGTTATGAGCGTTCTCAAAACAATATCAAACATGCTTAATATTTTCTTAAAGAACGCAAATTTTCACATATGCGTGACGATAGTATACCTAGCACATGTCAATTAACATATTCTCAAATCCTCCCACGCTAATAAAATGAAATACAAATGACGCAAATCGTCAAAAAACAATCACAAAAGTAATACTACTACAAGAAACACATGATATTTGATTACCTTAGATTCCAAACATGTTATTCAAATCCTTGTGATTTTCTTAAACATCTCACCAATCTATGTGATTTTATCATTTTGGGAGTGATATATAAAATAGAACGGGTCTAACAGGTCAACCCGCTAACTCACCCAACCCGACCCAAAAAATTACGTGTTATCGGGTTCGGATCATTCGAATTTCGAGTTACAAAATTTCTAATTTTTGGGCGATTTCGTGTCGGATTGTAATTTGCCGGGTCTAATTCTAACATATCATCCACCAAATATTCACTAAAGAATTCGAAAATACCATACGGTTTCACTCTCGCCATCCCTATCAATCAATAATCTATTTTTAATTGGAACTTTTTATCAAAGTTTATACTGATCATGATAAATAACACTATCAGTTACTAGCTATATATTTGCAAAGAGAAGCTGAATGGTGAACGGTCGCCAAGTGTCATGCATTGTGCTGGGATACGTGATTTGAAGTCCTTTCTTTCCCCATCGTTTCCAGGGACCCTTTAGTTTCTGTTGCGACCTTACGGCCCAATTCAATGCCTTGGCCGCCAATCCACGAAGGACAAGTATGAATCTTCTCTACCACAAAATTCTACTTAATTCCCACCGTACAAATTCATTTCTACGTACCCAAATCGAAGCATTTATGCTTAAGCTGCTATAGTAGCTAGATAGATATAGCACATAGCTGTACTCTGTGCTCAGTGTATCCACCGTCGGCGTACCTTACCGCCCACAGATTTCACGTCATCGATTCGATCGTGATGATTCCGACCTCGAAATATCGCCGGATCGACTTCTTGTATTCGGCCACGTGCAGATGTGATAAGCTGTCCATTAATTATCGACATGTGCTCGTATATTTACTTGTTGTTTTCTTTTCTAATATGACGGGTGATCAGATCTACTGCTCACCGGGAAACATTGTCGGAAAGGCAAGTTGAGAGGGACAAGGTGTGATTACAACAAGGGTTTAGATTTGATGTGGAGGGAGGCTATCATGCTTCTGAGATTTGGTGATAGGAATATCCGTTTTTCATGCGATCGGATCGAAGGAGAGGAGTATCTTTGATGAGGTAGATGTAGTTACTCTTATAAACTAACTGATCACAAGAATTCGAGTAAGTTGTTGTCGGGGATGATTATGTGTGGATTTTAACCAGTTTTATGCACGTACTCTCAAACGAAAGTCAATCTATAAAAGTTTGGAATTTGCACAAACCCGTCATACCATGTGTTTTAACATACCGGTTAATATGGGGGGGGGGGGGTCATTGACGAGAACCTGAACACGTGACCTCACAATCGAACCGGCGGCTCTGGTTCTATATCATAAACCAATTGGTCATGATAACTTCGAGTTAATGGGAGAAGTTCATGTATAATTCGAGTACGCTTTGTTGGGAGATGTTTATGTGTGGATCTTAACCGGTATTTTCATACACGCCCTCTCAAACGAAAGTCAATTCATAAAGTTTGAAATGTGCACGGACCCGTCATACTATGTGCTTTAAGATGCCAATTAGTATTGGGGGGTCATTGACGAGCACCATGTGACCTCACGATCAAAAACCAACTCTGATACATATCGTAAACCAATAGGTCCTAATAACTTCGAGTTACTGGGAGAAGTAGCATATATAAATTTTAACCACAGTCTTACAAGTACGATGTAATTCAGGACGACTCCGCGAGAATCGCCTTCATAAGATTGTGGTAGTGACAACACAATCCAAAAGCACCTTTGGCCTAGATATTCTAATCCAGAGCGATCCCACGATGAGAGATAACATTATTGAAGATCATTTTAGTTGCTGAGCTTTCTAAATATGCCAGAAACATGTCAAGATTGATCTGTGTGAAGCAAGAAAGAGCCACTGAATGAGCTCTCAGGTGATTTTTTTTTTTTTTTTTTTGTCTATGAGTTGGTTGCCATTATTTATTCCAAAAGCACTCACATTCAAGTTCAACAACCCCTCCAGAACTGAATTGCACAAGCAATATAGGTAGGGCCTCACCTACACTAACACTACTGAGTACTGACACACGATCCATAGGATTGCCAAATTTTGAACATTATTAGTTATTGGTATTTGGTACCAAGTAACTATTACATACTTAAATATTTTCTGAGCTATGAAGGAACAATAATGCAAAGAAGGGTTTATTGCTTTCTGAAAGATGGTGACCTATAAGAGGATTTCAAGGGGATTGGGATTTGGGGGGACATAACATAACTGTTGTTGAAAGTGAAAATATGAGACTGAAAAGCCCATTTTGAAGGGGTTTTGTTTTTGTGTTATTTGGAGAGATCGAGAGGATTTTCATTGTCCAATCATTTGCAAGATCCTTTATTAAAACAATTTGGTGATATTGTATCTTTGATATAATAAGCTTTGCAATGATGTATATGATATATGGGGATCACAAATACCCTCGCTCGCACTTATAATAAGTTTTGCATTAGGTAGCTGGGACAAATCAGGTGCTTAATATTGGACTTAGAAGGATTCGAATATAGAGTTTGTCGAAATTCGAGCATTAGGTACTTTGATATCGTATACAAATTTTGGTGGGGGAAATTGAATTAATTGATAATATTAGCATGCGTTGATTGTCGCCATGTAAGTGTAACATTTGAAAAATATCAGCAGATCAATAATTACATATTTGAGGTGACTAGTGTGCACTGAATTGGAATTAACATAGAGAGACCCCATCAATAAAAAAAAATGGATGTGAGTACTGCAGCTCGCATCCGATGTTTTCCCTTGCCCTCTGCCCAAGGGAAGAGGGATTCAAAGGTTATGGAGTTGGAACAAAATGATGGGAGTTGAAACTTTTGTGTTTGATTTTACAGGAGTTGTTTGCTTGAGTTATTCGCATGAGTCAGTTTGTTCATATGAATATCATAAATGATTTTGTCAAGACATTTTCAAATGTCTCTTATTCGTGGGTCATCTATGTAACAGTGCATCATTTTCATTCACAAACACTACCATTTGTAATTAGTTAAAATTCGAGACTTATGGAGGCGTTATCTTTCATAAAAAATGATGGGAGTACTGCAGCTCGCATCCGATGTTTTCCCTTGCCCTCTGCCCAAGGGAAGAGGGATTCAAAGGTTATGGAGTTGGAACAAAATGATGGGAGTTGAAACTTTTGTGTTTGATTTTACAGGAGTTGTTTGCTTGAGTTATTCGCATGAGTCAGTTTGTTCATATGAATATCATAAATGATTTTGTCAAGACATTTTCAAATGTCTCTTATTCGTGGGTCATCTATGTAACAGTGCATCATTTTCATTCACAAACACTACCATTTGTAATTAGTTAAAATTCGAGACTTATGGAGGCGTTATCTTTCATAAAAAAGGGTTAACATATCAATTATTATTTAAAGTTAGAAAGTAGTATTATAATGGAAAACACCCAAATAATATGTTTTGTTGGTTGCAAAATGATTATGTGGGAGGTTTTTATTAGAATAGGGGAAAAAAATAAGTGAACATATTAAATGTAAGGGCAAAATGGTAAACTTATACAAATGACTCATTTGCAAATGACTCAGCCTACATTCCCAAATGTCTACATTTCTCAAACGCCTACATTTATTAGACTAATTACTCGTTTTGAAAATGACCCATGAAAACGACCCCTTAATGTATCTTGCAACATGAGATATGCAAATTCACCCGAGGGTCATTTGAATGAGAAACGGTAATCGATCAATTTGATCTAATTGCCCCGCTGTGAGACAATTGGATGAAAATAACTCTTTATCGGTATGAAAATTGGATGGGTCCATTAGCTGTGGAATTTTTGAATTGACTCATTTTTAGGCAGTTCCAATCGAAGGCTCGTTTCCATTACTTCACTGAGTATTTACCAAACTTTTGGTAGCCCCATACGTATTCATCAATTAGATTTCATTCCCCTTTGGTGGTCTTCTTATTCTTCTTCTCCTTACGGGATGCTTTTTTTTTATAGGAACCTGCACTTCAGCTTTATTAAGACGAAATCAATGTTACATCATCACTAACAAGTTGATCCAACAGATTCAGCGGTGGTCTATCAAACCATACATCCGCAATGTCCCATCTTGCTCTCGTATATGAGCCATTATATGTGCTGCCTTATTTGCATTTCTATTCGCATATTGCACTCCCCTTCACCAATCTCATCCACCAACCTTTTAATGTTCCCGGGCACCGTTCCAAGCTTCGTTTGAACTTCCTCTAGCGCATCCAGCTTATTCACAACCACTTGACAATCGGTTTCCACAATGGGCGAGGCTAGCTGGTGATGGCGAGCCAATTGGAAGCCAAGCTCAAGTACCAAAGCTTCTCCCAGAGTTAGGTCATGTACTCCTCTTATTCTCTTGACCTCCGCCAAGATATAACAACATATAAGATTAGAAAAGAAATTAAAAAAATATTCACTTCAAAATCCTCCAAAGCAACATGCTAGTGAAGCCACTCTAAAAAGAAAAAGGTAGCTAACTTTAAACAATACAACAACAGGGTTTTAGGCGTCACTCTATGGCCAGACAACCCAATTTGCGGCTCGCAAGACCGCACTAAACATTATACAAATGGAAAGAGCAGAGACTAGCTGGCGACAATTCCCAGACCAGGGACCCTCCAAGCTGAACCGCCACCACACCTTGACGAAGCTGATGGACCATTAGCCTAGAATCGCCTTCCAAGATCAAACGAGGTAGTCTTCGAGAAACAACAACTGACAGGGAGTCTCTAACAACAAGTAGCTCCGCAACAAAGGAATTAGAGACATAAAGATAGAGAGCCTCAATCACCAACAAAGATATTCCCGCCCGAACCACACACAACTAGGCCAGACAAACATCTTGAGGCATCGACAACATTATAAAACTTGGTATGCAGTAAGACATCAGGAACGACACTTAAAGAGCGGGATACAAAGGAGGAGGGAGAGGATATGGAGATAGAAGTGAGGTATCAGCAAAATCACGACATTGAAAAGATCAACGGTGAGCAAGAAAACGAGCATATGGTTTAGCATACTAAAAACCACTTTATTATTAAAATATTTATATTCTCCGCAACAAATAGACACATAGCAGAATATGATTTTGATAATACTCCAGTCTCTTATCTAGCCTTAGGAAGCCTTCAGTCTGTGCACAAAGGGGATATGAATTCCACTTCTTTAACTTGTCTTTTGATTTTCAAATCTATCACCTACCTTCTTATTTCACCCAACAAATCGATTATCCACAGGGCCGGCCCTAGGATTCGGGAGGCCCTGTTCTATAAAAAAAAATGAGGCCCAACTTTTTTTAAAAAATAATCATTAAATAAAATGCAATAATCAATAAATAAAAAATATTTTTATATAATTTGAAACCAATATATATTTAATATTATTTTAATAAAGAGTGGCAATGGTTTAAATATAAAGATGAAAAAAATCTGTTACTACTAATTCCAATTGGATAATGGTTTATATATCTAATATTACTTATTAAAAAATATGATAATGGTTTATATATCTAATATTGATTACAAACTAAAAAAATATAACATTGTGCTTAAAGATTACTAATTTAAATTTCATAGATGACATAATTAGTAGAAAAATAAAATTAGGATAATAAACTTTACAAATATGATCGAAGTTTGAAGATGAAAGTAGACCATTGATGACATTTTTTGGTGAGTCATTATTCATTGAATGATGGGATGGTAGTTGAAATAAGATGCTAAAATTCAAAATTGAATAATAGAGAGAGTAATAAAACAAAAAACGAAGCAAAATTATCCACATAGTAACTCCACAAAAAAATAGTCTATTAATTGGATTCACCTAAATATATTAGGAGAACTCAATTGATGCTAAGGGTAGAAAAGCTAAGAGAAAAAACAAAGAATAAAGGGGAAAAAATGTTAAATGAGTAGAAGTAAATTATTTGGATTTGAGTTTATATCACAAGTTTTATACAGTAGTAATATTTATATTAAGTAATTCCATTTCTTATTGTTGATAACTTGGGTAGTGTGGTTACGGGAAAGTATTATATACTTGTGCTTTGATTTATTTATCCTTTTTACCGTTAATGTGAGTGTGGTATGTACAACTAATTAGTAATTACTAAGCTGAAATGATAAACAACGAATAATAATCTGGCATGCCCAACTTGGGTCTAAAGTGTTGGTAATTATCTAATGGGCTTATGTTACATCAATAGCATTTTATTCTTTTGTAAAGGAGGCCCATAATAAATTAAACCGTGTATTCTAAACTGGTCCTAGATTTATCACTATAATTGGAGGCCCCTATTTTGTTGAGGCCCTGTGCTGACGGGCCTACCAGCACAAGCTCAGGGCCGGGCCTGATTATCCATAATTGCAATATCACTAATTTAGCTAATGTTTTAAAAAATAAAAATCAACAACAACAAAACGATAATCTTAAAGTGATCTATACAAATCACACAGATTCCAAATCTCTTTAATATACATTCATTCCTTCTTTTCTCTCAAATGATTAAAAATTACTGCTTCTATGCTTTTCATGCACAATCAATAATCACATTTGCATGGCCAACAACAAGCATAATTTGTTTTTCTTGAGAAAAGGGAGAAGGGGAAAAAGGGAGATATTCTTGGTTTAGACTTTAGATAGCTTTAAGTGTCCTATCCCAGGTCCAAAGTGGGAAAAAATCCAAAAGTACCACTGTTTAAAAAAAAAATTCCAAAAATACCACTCAATCCCAAAAAATTCCAAAAATACCACCCTTTTTCAAAAACAGCCACTCCACCCAGCGGTTTGGTCGAAAACCGCTTGTCGGGGGCGCGGTTTTGGACCAAACCGCGGGCCTAGGGGGCGGTTATAAAAAAAAAAAAAATTTGGACCAAAACCGCTGGGTGGGGTGGCGGTTTGGCCCAAAACCGCCACCCCAACCAGCGGTTTGGTCCAAAAATTCGGTCGAAACTTCAAACGAACGTAACTTTGCACTCGGGTATCCGATCGTAGCGATTCTTTTTTTTCATTTCGCATAACTTTTCAAGATCTACAACTTTTACTAGGATGAAATTTTCAAAACAGGAACTATTTGTGGATATACGGGACCTTGACAATAACTTTACCTTTACTTTTCAGAAATCCATGTGCATTTTGAAATTATTATTATATCAAAAGTTGTAGATCTTGAAAAGTTATGCGGAATAAAAAAAAAATTCATGATATTCGGATTTTGGAGCACAAAGTTGTGGCCGCCCAAAGTTTGACGAAATAAAAAAAAATGCCGTTCGGGGTGGCAAATGACGTTTTTTCGAGACGAAGACGGAACCCGACTGTTTGAGACTTGCAAGATCTCAAAAAGTGATTCGGATTCAAAAAATGGAGGCCGCAAACTTTTTGAGATCTTGCAAGCCGCAAACCGCCGGGTCTCGCCTTTCGTCAAACTTTGGCCGGCCATAACTTTGCGCTCCAAACTCCGAATGTTATGAACTTTTTTTTGATTCCGCATAACTTTTCAAGATCTACAACTTTTAATATAATCATAATTTCAAAATGTACATGGATTTCTGAAAAGTAAAGGTAAAGTTATTCTCAAGGTCCCGTATATCCACAAATAGTTCCTGTTTTGAAAATTTCATCCTAGTAAAAGTTGTAGATCTTGAAAAGTTATGCGAAATGAAAAAAAAAATCGCTACGATCGGATACCCGAGTGCAAAGTTACGTTCGTTTGAAGTTTCGACCGAACTTTTGGACCAAACCGCTGGTTGGGGTGGCGGTTTTGGGCCAAACCGCCACCCCACCCAGCGGTTTTGGTCCAATTTTTTTTTTTTTTTATAACCGCCCCCTAGGCCCGCGGTTTGGTCCAAAACCGCGCCCCCGACAAGCGGTTTTCGACCAAACCGCTGGGTGGGGTGGCGGTTTTTGAAAAAGGGTGGTATTTTTGGAATTTTTTGGGGTTGGGTGGTATTTTTGGAAATTTTTTTCTAAACAGTGGTACTTTTGGATTTTTCCCTCCAAAGTGGGACTAGTTGTAAAAGAGAAATGGTTTAGTCAAATTGTGAATTTTCCTATTGTTTCCTCCACGTCCGCATGAGGAACAAACAATTTTATTTCAACATAATCTCAATCAATATTTACTATATCTTATATCTTAACGAATAGACGTTTAACAATACAGAAGGGCGAATCAACATCTAAAGTTGTCATTTGTCACGTGGATGAAGTTTGAGGCAAAGAGAGTGTACAACTGTACAAGACTTGAAATACTGACCAATTGGCTGGATGTAAAGACTAACAACCGTAATGGCCAATAACAGTTCGACATTTGCTTATTATATCGATCACAACAGAAAATAATGCTTTTTTGACGTCCTATTCATTTCGAAAGTGGGAACTAAAAACTGAATTTCGAAATTAACCACGAGCAGAGATCAAACACCTAATTCTATATTGCAAAACGAGATAATCAACCACCAAGTAATCTCCTTGTAATATCTCGAAATGCAAGCAACCTTATGTATTGAATGGAATGGAAGGGGGAAATCTGAAAGAAAAGGGGTTGAGTACGATAAAACTTTCAGTAATGTAGCCCTGGCCCACGTGGCTGAGCCGAATTTCAGCGTTCCTTAAAACGCAGGCCCAACTCGCTTCGGTAACCAATAAATCATAAATGGACCCTTGAACCCGTGCCCTCCGGCCCATTTTCAATTAGGCCATATAGACAGTCCAACAATGGATTTCTCCCCACTCCCACACACAAAGACCAACCTGGTTAATCTGCTAACGGGTCATTTTGTTAGTATATACTAACTGATATCCAATAGTGTATGAACTAATATCCAAGTCTTTGTGAACTAAATAATTCGGGTAGTTAATCGGTTTGGGCTCTGATACCATGTTTTATTACTAGACTTACTGATTTAATAATCTTTGTTTAATTTTGTTTAAGCTAGTTATTATATCAGTAATTAATTCGGTTTTAGAGATAGTTTCTTCTAATGTTTCTGTGGTTCCAATACTCATTTGTTCTTCTACAATTTCTGAGGCAAAGTAAGTCAATCAGTGGCGGATCCAGGGGGTGGCCACCCCGGGCCCCGGCCCAGCCCTCCTCTGGATCCATAGTTAGTAACTTAGTATAGGTCTTATGAATTTTTTTGATCTAGGTATTTGGCCCAATGCTATTTTATAATAAAATTGGATATAATTAGCAAATTGATTTAGATAAACATATCACTACTCTAAATTTAGCCTAGAGAAATTCTAGCCCCAAAGATTTTTCGTCTAAAAAAATAATGAAACCTAAAATTCTAAAGCATAATAGGCTAAAAGAAATATGAGGTTTGTTACCTTGAAAATTTACTAAACAACTGGTGGTATAGGGATGGACACATAATGCAAATTGATATTGATTTGTCTAGTGTTGACGCTGCTTGTTTCAACAACTACTACAGAGAGAACCTTTTGAACAAAGAAACATGTAAAACTTATTTGCACAATAAACGAGCGATGAATTTTTTGCCAATTGCTCAAGTATTTTATTTTGAACAACGTATACTATTGGTATGGATGTGAACTACATTATTGATGCATTTGCTAAATTAAGATACCGTCGTGTACAATTTACATTGTAAAAAAACTATAATCATTATTTTTTTTATGATTCTAATTTTCTAATAAAATGCGGCCCAGTGCTCTTCTGTGTTCTGGATCCGCCGCTGAAGTCAATTCTTGTATGATTGTACTGATATAATTTATTGAGGTGAGATTTATAGCATCTAATCCTTCAATTAATTTATTTATATGATAGTTAGTAGGCATATTTAGATTTTATTCTCTAAATTTGCTATTGAATGTTGCAATTTTTCTAGCTTATTTATCACTTGATTATTGGTTATCTCTTCAATTAATTTATTCACTTGATTATTGGTTATCTCTTCTTGTTCTAAATTTTGTTCTATTAATGGGATATGCCTAATTCTCTCTGATTGTGTTTTAATTAATCGTCTTTGATCTTGGGTTATCGATGGTCGACTAGGTTCTATTCTAACAGTCTTTAATGGTGCTTCTAGTTGAATTAAAGGTTTAAATAAATCTTCTATAGTAATTACTTCCTTATTTTTGAAGGTTAAGCTGTGGTGACTATTTGTTAATGCATAGTTTATTTGATAGGTTACTGAAAATGGTTTGCTATTTTCTTTCATAAAATTTTCTCTTTTTAATTCGTACTTTATAATGATGGAAGAGTCGAGATTACCATCTGCCAGGCTTAATCCTTGTTGCAGGTTAATATCAAATTTAATTATTCCAACTCCTAAATTTCTCGTTCCTTTAGCAATAATACTTTCTTCTTCGTTTAGGAGCCTATCATCACGAATTTCTAATTCCATAGGTGCGTCAATTCCTATTTTCATGGTTGATTTTAATATAATTTGAATTGTACTAATATGAATATAAGCTATTTTATTTCGTTCTTCTGATCTTAGTTTAGCTAATCTTTTTCTGATTTGTTCTTTGTTTATTACTTGGATTAGGAAATCACCCTTAGTTTGATCAATAGGGACTGCTACTTCACCTATCATTTTACCATATTTAATAATGTTTTCTCTATCGAAAACTTTTGATAAAAAAGACTTAGTGATAAAGTTCTGAGTTTCTGAAATAGTAAAATTAGTTTTTTCTCTAATTTTCTTAATGTCTATAACACCATCTAAGAAGTAGTTTTCATTATCATTTTTGTTTAAATAGTCAAAATAACTTGAGGTAGGATTATCAGACATACCTGACTTGCTTTTCTGATGAAATTCTGAGCTTTTTGATGATCGCTTGATGATTGTAGCTTCTTTCCGTGCGTTTGATTATATTGAAGATGATTGTGGCCTCCAGGATCAGTGGATCCAAGCCTTACAACTAGCTAGCTAGAGGGAGAGAGTAAACAGGCAATTTTATGGCCAAACTCGTTCTGCCTTATTTCATTGAAAACTCTTGCTCTTATATAGAGCTGAGAGGAAATACAAAGACGTCATTGCTTACGTCTGTTAGACAGGGACGTAAATCTAACACGTCAAAAGTGCGCGAAACGATAAGAAAAGCTGATAAAATACAATAATGCACGACTTTTTTAAAGGAGTCGGCCAACCTTCTTTTGTCGCTTTATTCCATATTTGTTTGATTCCTTTTTCTTCACATGCTTCTGTCAGTCTTGGTCTGCTGGTCCACTGATGTCTTCGTCAGTTGCTGCACACCACTCACAGAGATGGTCTTCATAGATAGTAAGCTCATTACATAACTGTTTCTTGATTTGAATGGGAAGGGCTGACAGATTCCCATTAATTTCCGTGAATTCCTTAATTTTATCTGTTATGATTGCCCATTCTTCTTTGGTCATGTTTCCTCTTGTTTTGCTGGTGATGATGGCATCGGGGCTGCTGTAATTGACTTTAATCTGGCTTTCCGGTTCAGTTTTGGTTAATGATCTGCATACTGCAAGAAGACCCTTTACTTGGTAGTCTGGGTTCTTCTCATAGTCTCGTAGGTCATCTCTGGTAGGGTAATCATGGTTTGATACTCCCATGAGGATAACTGCCTTTGATCCGATCAATAGTTTGTCTTGATCGAATGCAGGGTAGCTGCTTGTATACTTGAGAAATATTTCTCGTTCCTTGGCAAATAGCTCGAGATATCTTCTGATCACGTTCCTCATTCTTTGTGGGAAGTATTCAAATACCTTCATGGTTGTAGTGTAGATAGTGTCGATTAATCCATATTGATGGAACTCAAAAGAGAGTTCTGGTGATGCTTCTTCTGTGATTACTGCTTTGGGTCCTCCTCGACTGACGGGGTAGAAACCCATGGTCGTGTGTTTTTCTTCATAGTTGATTATCATATCCCAGTTAGATATGAACTTCTGAAAGATTGGTTTTAATTGCTCTTCTTTTTCCTTGGTGGTTAGGATGCTCTTGATACTGGGAATCTTCATGACGAGTTTCTGCGATTGTTGCTCTTGATTCTTGGCTGGTTCTTTCATTGCCATCACCTTGTATGATTGTCTATATGCTTTTGTTTTAAACGATTGATGTTGGACTGGTTTGCCGTTGATGTGCTGGCTAGCAATGGCCCAGTTATGATATACTCCTCGGTATGGTCCATTAAATATGACATACCACTTGCTGCCTTTCCTGTCGTCTTCTTCATAGTGGAAATCTTTTGTTTCTTTTTCTTCTTGTTCAACGATGTCTGCCCATCGTGTCGTCTTTTGTATATTATTGCTGGTAGTGGTGGATGATTGTGTTGCTGTCGACTTTTCTTTTTCAGCAGGTTCTGTGGTGAGTGTTGATGGCTTTCCACTAGTGGAGCTAGTTGTTAATGTACTGACGTTGATGTAGTTGATTTTTAACTGTTGCTTAATGACGTCGATTGATTGAATTATTGCTTCTTCCTCCCCCCTGCAAAGGAGAAGTTGTTGTTCCAGTGCTGCACTCTTTTCCTGCTTCTGCCTTAGTTGATTGATGAGGGTTTTTATGAATCCTTCCATTCTCGAGTCAGTGTGTCTGTGAATGGATTGTTGCTGGACTTGATATACTTCAGATAAGGATTGTAATAATGGAGTTGTTGCTGCCACCTGATTAATCTCCCTTTGTTGAAGTCTGCCTGAAGCTTGTACCTCCAAAAACCTGTTACATATTTAGAGTCGGTTTGAAGTTAAAACCTTGTAGATAATAATTCAAGCTTCCATTTTTTCAATGTTCTGAGACAGGCTAGTGTCTCTAATTCGTGGATCGGATAGTTCTGTTCAGTGGCGGTAAACGTTCCAGAAATATATTTACATAATTTCTTAGAATATTTATCACTGTTGAAAGGAACTGATGTTTGAGAACTTGAAAGTTCAATAATATTGTCCGAAGACTGATAATCTTTAGGCTCTTGGCCAGAGACAGTAGCCTCGTTATTGTCTATTTTGACATTACCAAAATTGTCCATTTGTAATAATTCCTTACCATTTTGTATTGCTAACATACACCCTGCCCAAGTGTCCTTAGAGGCATCCGTTTGAATTATTAGAAAATCGTTTTCACAAGGGTTATATAATTTTGGTAAATGCTGACATTTTTCCTTCATTAATAAAACTATTTTTGTATCTTGATCATTCCATGACCAAGGGATTTTGTCAGAAATCTTTTTCTGTAAATGTTTTCTCTCTTTTGCTAAATCTTTTAAAAATCCTTGTTCGCTTATATAATTTAAGCATCCAAGAAAACGTTGAATTTGTTTTCTATTTTCAAGTTGGTTTGGGAATTTATCGATTTTTTCTTTAGTGTTTGGTGACAACTCAATTTGACCAAATTATTAATCTTCATACCAAGATATTCAATTTCTCTTTGAAGAAGTTTCGATTTCTTCTTAGAGATAATTAGACATTTTTCTTTTATTCTCTGTAAAACTATCAAGATTTTTTCACGATGGTCTTCTTCTGATTGATTTGTGAAAATAATAATATCATCAATGTATGCTAAACAGAACGATTGAAAACCTTCTAATACATGATCCATGAACCGTTGGTAAATAGCTGGTGCTTGTTTCATTCCAAATGGGAGAACATTCCATTCGTAATGTTTTTGTGGTGGACTTGAAAAGGCTGTTAAAAGTTTGGTATTCTCATGTAGACGAAGTTGCCAATATCCAGATTTAGCATCTAAACTACTAAACCACGTTTGACCTTTTAATCTTTCTAATATATAGTCTTTCCTAGGTAGTTTATAGCTATCTCCTATTGTTTGTTCGTTTAGTTTTTTATAGTTTTATCGAAATATTTTCAGTAGCCATAATTTTGTCTATAAGGTGGATATTAGTTCAGCCATTTTAGATACGAGTTAGTATCTGCTAACAAAAGGGCTTGTTAGCATTTTAACTTTTGCACACAAAGACAGAGAGTTCCTTTCTACCAAAAAAAAAAAAAGACAGAGTTCCTGCCAATGCCAGTTAGCTTACCTCCCGTCTACGCCAAGGCAGCCTATCGGGGTCTGATTAGTGATGGCAATTTCAACCCGCCCCGCGGGTATTACCCGACCTGACCCGCGATGGGGCGGGTATTACCCGACCCGCAGTAGCGTGGGGCGGGGCATGGGTATTTACTCCTGACCCGCCCTGCCCCGCCCCGCCCCGTTCTAGACTCATTTTATCTCAATTTCTTACAATATCTATACATATTTCTCCTATTTTGACTTTTTTCAACTAGTTAGAGTCGATTGTTCAACTTGTTAGGCTCAATTATCCATTCTATTATGAATATTTTTCATTCTTAAAGTGTTTTTCCCTACGTTTTATTGTAAAAAGTAAAATTTACTTGTATTTTTTTTGAACAACATGTAAGAGTGGGTCGCCCCGTCCCGCCCCGTACCCGCGCGGGTTTTACCCGCCCCGACCCGTAGTAGCGTGGGGCGGGACATGGGAATTGAGGTACCCGCCCCGCCCCGCCCCATTGCCATCACTAGGTCTGATTAATGTTCAAACTTCAAAGTCAACAAAAAATAATGACATCAATTCACCAAATATCTCAACAGCCTTTGCGTAATTAATGTAATGATAGTGACATTTTGTACACAAATTTCAACGTTTTAGGAGCTGATTAGCATCCTAATTATCATCCCAATTCGGGTGAAGATGACACCTTTTTGTTCTATAGCTCATCTTTATGGAGTTTCTAAAGAACACAGGTATCCTTCCGTTCACACCACTTATCCTGGCTTATAGGATATGATATAATGTGTTAATTTAGGAGTCAAATGAGAGCTTTCCCATTTCTCAATTTCATGTATGAGAATAGAAGTAGTGTCGATTTTTAATTTAAAATTGATATTGTGTTCGATTTTATGAGTGGAATGAATTCGGTAAAATTATTTTCATATTGTTCAGTTTATTTTGATACAACAATATTCTAATACAAGAACCTTTTTTGAATTGGGTCCTTGGGGTCTTTTGGATGAGGTACTCTAACAGATCAATTTGACCTAATTGTTTCGTTTTGAGACAATTTGGCCAAATCGATCCATTTGACAGCACATAATTTAGATGAAACAATTTTGCCTGGGGAATTTCAAATTGACTCATTCCGAGGCAATAACAATTGTCTGGGGTGAGGGCAGACAATTCGGATTGACTCATTTTAAATTACTCATTTTCTAAAATGAAATAATTAGCCAAATTGTCTCATTTTTCAATTGATCCATCCAAACGACCCTCGGTGAGAGTGAAAACTTGTAATTAATATTTAGGATTTCAGATGTTACTAAATTGTTGCATTCCATCTTGATTCCAAAACCCTCAAGACAATCAACATGCTAGGATAGAAGGAAATGCTAAGGTTGTGAATTGTGATTGATAAGGTCGCTTTGGGGAGTACAAGGGATCCGACTTGCGAAGGGAGAAGTTATTTTTTTATGAGCTTTGATATTTATTTGCTTTGGCACTAGGATACCAAAAGTGATTTATGGGTAGACAGAAGAATAAAGTAGGGATAGTAATCGGTCGGTATCCGGTATACAGGATACCGATTACCAGGTATTCGGTATACCGGAAATAGACAGTGTACCCACCGAATACCGATATCGAATGTTAACCGGTATACCGAATATCGGGAAATGGGAATCATCACCTGAAGAGAAGAGAAGAGAAGAGAAGAGGAAGATAGGGGCTTGCTGAAGAGGAACAGGTGCTGGCTGATCGATGGCTCGACGAAGAGGAAGCGGCGGATTCAAGTGGAGCGACGATCGCTGAGAAGAAGGCGCTCAAGGCGACGACGGAGTTGACCTTGTCGCCTGATCGTCCAAGGGATCACGCGTCGATGGGACAGGAATTGACCAAAACAGAGAAGCCGCCGCCGACGGATGGGAATGAGCTTAAGCCGACGGATCGAGACTCAGGAGGGTTTGTCAAAGACGATACTCGCTCGGAGAGAGCTACCGTTCTCGACGTCTTCCATTGCGGCGAGGTCGGGTTGGGAGACGGCGGCTGCTGGCTTGTGAAGAGAAGAGGAAGACGAGGTGTTGGAGCGCGACGTGCTGGGTGTCGCCTTTCGGGATGGAGAGAAGAGAATCAGAGGAGACGAAGTGTGGAGCGCGGCGTGCAGCGACCAGCAGGGAGGGGAGGCTCGATTTCATTTAGTGTTTGCAGTTGCACTTTGCCCCAATCCGCTACGGTGGTTTTTTTTTTTTGTGATTCGGTATTCGGTATAGCGATTTACCGTCGGTAAATTATTGGTCGGTATCCGGTATACCTGTTGGCCAAATATTGCAGCCGAATACCGATACCGCCGGTATTCAGTTCGGTACCCGGTAATACCGTATACCGGTTTACCGAATAGTATACCAACCCTACAATAGAGTGGTTCATGGCTAAAAAATCTCTTTCCTTGGTTTCTTATTGGATGTAATGGGTTTGATATTTGGTAGGGCTGGACAATCTGTTATTGGTTAGTGGTTAACCGATCAGTTACAATCAAAATTGATCCATTATCCACTAACCGAAAACCGAAATGGCCGAAAGTCGGTCGGTGTTCAGAGGCTCGACGAGATGGTTTTGGTATTGAGAGACGGTACGGTTAATCAAAAATCGGGATAATCGAAGTCTTGAACCCTCTTTCAATCAATGGTCGATAACTTTTAGGAGGTGGTTCGGTTAACCATTAACCGAAAATTTGATTTTCGGTTCTACCGAAACTGACCGACCTCCGTTAACCGAAACTGACCGACCTCCACCATAATATCTGGTGATGGCTTCGTTAAGAAGCTATGTCTTGACAAGTGATCCTAATTTTTCTCCGGCGAGACCACTGAGCGACTGTGTGAACCCCACAATATCCCCACCTTAAAAACCCCGCCATTTTGCCACACTTTCAATTCAAACACGCAACAATCCCCATTCTCTTCTCCTCTTTGCTCTTCCAAATCCGATTACAATCCTCTCCACCATTATCCCACTCTCTGAACTGATACATAAACGATAAACCCTAGAAAGCAATCTTAAAAGCATTCAATCCTCCCTCCATTTCTGCTCCCTTTTCCCTTCCATCACTTTACCATGAACCCTTACTCCTTCACCGTCGATTCCCTCTCCAAATCCCAGGACCTCGCCGCCGCCATCCTCGCCTCCTCCACTCCCTCCCAGATTTCCGCCGCCTGCTCCTCCCTCGACGCCTTCCTCCGCTCCCACTCCCCCGACCAGTCCCGCCACTTCTTCTCCCTCGCCTTCCCCGCCCTCATCTGCAAGCTCTACGGCTTCGACGACGCCTCCCCCTCTCCTCCTCCTCCTCCTCCTCCGCCTTCTTCCTCCTCCGGTGGTGGCGGCTGGATCGACGTCGTCCTCCACTCCAACGACGCCGATCTCGCCGCTAGGGTCTTCGACCTCCTCTCCCCCGATGGAGTGCTGTTCCATTTGATCTCCGCCGTCGATCGTCAGTCCCTCGTCAAGTACGTTTTCCCTACCGAGCGGCTGCCGGAGTGGGCCCGGCTGGTTCTCTCCGCGGGAAAGGATTGCCAGGGGTTGAACGCGTTGTGTCCTGTTTTCCAAGGTAAAGTGAGGGAAGCTGGATCGAGTAAGGGCTCTTCTTCTTCTTCTTCGTCGTCGTATCAAATTCAGCTCAATGTTTTCGAGTATTTCGTGTATTGGTTCGCTTACTACCCGATTTGCAAAGCCAATAGCGAGAATTCGAGTGGTGCGATGATGTCGGCGACGAAGAGTAAGACGGTGTCGAAATTGGAGAACTGGGCTTCTTCGATCCCCAGGCTGTCGCATGCTAAGCGTGGGAATGAGCAGAAATTGGAGTGTAATCTTTATGTCAGGCTTTTGTATGCTTATTTGCGTGCCTTTGTGCCTGTTCAGGGTATGGATACTCACCAGCCTTATCGTAGCTCGCTTTTGCATTATGGTTATGGAGGAGATGGTGGCTCTTCCATGATGAGAGCAGAGTTTTTTGTTGATACTTTGGTGCACTATTGGCTCGTTGATAATGATTTCTCACCACTACCTGTTAATCTTTGTAAGTCTGTGGGATTATCATTTTCACTGAGGTCAGTACTGGGTGAGACTCCACCATCGTCTAGTTTGGGTGAGGTAGTCAAGTTGTTGGTTAAGTACTTGAATTGTAGTGCCCGCGTGGCCCAAGAAGGTGTTGGACGAGTTGAAAATGCAAATGGGGGAAGGTTTTCCCCAAGCTCCTTTGATATGAAATCAGGAGAATTGGTTGCTTCTGTATATAAGTCTTCAGAGTTGGTTGGGTCCTGGAACTTGTGCATTCAAAGACCGCTATATCGATTCATTCTCAGAACTTTTCTTTTCTGTCCCATGGGCACTTCGTTAAAGAATGCATCTCAGGTGTTCTCTGTTTGGGTTATGTACATGGAACCATGGAAGATTGCAATGGATGATTTTCTGGAGCTCGATACGAATGTTGGTTCTTCTGGGATAGATATGAATAAGAAAGTTGGACAAAGCAGACAATGTGGGTATCAATCTTCGTGGGAAGGCTATGTCTTGTCCAATTACTTGTACTACAGCTCATTGATTATGCATTTTATTGGATTCGCACATAAGTTTCTTCACACTGATCCTGTAGTGATTGCGGAGATGGTGTTAAAGGTTCGTAATTGTGTCTTGATTTTTTCTATGTGCGTTTTAGTTACTTTCTTCCTCCAGCATTTTAGTTGTTCTGTTTCTGGGTACCATTTTTTGTGGGAGCTATAATCTGTTTGTTCTTGAATTCTATAGTTTAATTGGTTTATTATTTACAGGTTATAACAGTATTGACATCAAACAAAGAGTTGATAAATCTGATAAAGAATGTGGATAAAGTCTTTCATACCAAACAAGCTGGATCTGGGAAAGCCATGCTCATTAGTTTATACAAATATGTACCCTTAATCAGAGATCAGTTGCAGGTATGAACCACTTGGATTTTTTCTCACCATGGTTCCTGCCACTGTAGTGTGGCTACTGATCTCTACTTTGCTGCAAATTCTTAAAGTAATTGTAATTGTGGATCAAAACCATTGGTTCCTTTACTTTTGGCTTCTGGTAAATAATGCTAGTTGAAGTAGTTTGTCTCAATTGTTTGCACATCGTGCAATTATCCTAGGACTGCGTTCACCCTTCACTCTCTGATGCTTGCATCTGGCCTTCCATCTCCTTGTGGTGCTAGGATTGGGAGGATGGTCTGTGTGAGAGTGATGCTGATGGATCTTACTTGCATGAGAACTGGAACAGAGATCTGAGGCTCTTTAGTGATGCAGAAGATGGAGGACAACAATTGTTACAGGTTTTTATGCATTCTTCTTTTATTTTGCAGTCTTTTGGTTGCAATTGCTGATTGGTTGTGGAATAGACTTCATCAGTTATCATGGTTTGTTACTGCAGTTGTTTCTATTACGCGCAGAGTCCGAATTGCAAGCCAACTCTGGCGTTAATTTTTCACAAAACCTGGAGCTTATAGAGTCACTGAAGGAGCAAGTGAGCTGTTTATTTGGTTGCTATGCCATGAGATCAATTTCTTTCACACCGGAGAAGAAACAACTGGCAGAGCATACTCGAGATGATATATTCACCCCCAGAAAAGTTGGAAATCACACCTTTGCTGATGTCAAGTACAAGGGTGACTGGATGAAGCGTCCAGTATCTGCAGATGAGGTTGCATGGCTTGCAAATTGGTTTGTCTGCTTGTCGTGTTGGCTAAATGAGACCCTTGGGTTGGATCGAGCTGAAAATGGCGATGTGAGCTCGAAGTGGTCTTATGTCGAGGTTTCTAGCTACTCAGCAAATATTGATGGACCTACAGAAACCATGAAGACTATGTTGCATGCTATCTGCTCATGGCTCTTAATACTGGGTGCTACGGTTGTTGGGTTGATGAGGAAGCATGGTATTCGGGTGAATCTTAGGCCATTAGCATTGAAGAAAGTTATTACAGTTCTGCTCCTGTCCGCTCTTTTTAGTGTTGTGAAGAAGGGTGTTAGAATGTTTCTGGGAGCATAGCCTTTATCGAAGAAACAAGATAGGGAGAAATCAGGGGAGAAAGGAGAGTACAGAAGTAATTAAAAAGTAAAAACTACCGGTGTAGGAATAGATGAATGTTTGCTTAGTTTGTTCAAAGAGGGGGAAACAAAAGGG
Organism: Linum tenue; assembly: GCA_946122785.1. Taxonomy (NCBI): domain Eukaryota; kingdom Viridiplantae; phylum Streptophyta; class Magnoliopsida; order Malpighiales; family Linaceae; genus Linum; species Linum tenue. The sequence goes on along the minus strand of CAMGYJ010000005.1, from coordinate 26,037,942 downwards.
GAATGTTTACACAGGATCAGGAAATAGTTTTAAAGAAAAGAAGTCAATTTTCTTCTATGTTTTGAGGTATGCTGCTTTAAGGGTTTGTTCGCCTTGCTTTGTAACTAAGGTCTAATAGTATGATATTGTGCAGCTCTTGAGGGTTTCTCCTTTCTTTTGTTTGCTTACTATTTTCAGTAAGCTTCTTACCTGAGTCATGTACAACACCTTTTGTAATTTTGTTCTGAATGTGAATATATGTTTCTCACATGAGTTTTACATTATCCACTATTATAGAATGGATGCACTGAAATACGCTTCTGGATACAATTTGCTTTATTTCGAAGGATAGTTTTTAATTGATTGTTGTCGATAACATTATTTCATCGCAAAATTTGCTTTGAAGTACTTTACTTCCCATCCAGGCATGGCTGGCTTTCTGGGAGCTTTGCTGATTCTCATCCTGGAAGGGGACCATGCTTAAGCAATCTTACAGGTAAGCGATCTAATCACTAAAGAATATTCTAGTGACTGCATTTTTATGCTGTATGAAGATTCTAAGAGAAAAAGTGAGCCTCGTAGAAGAGATGCTTCTTTGGTTCACCTTCCTCTTCTTCTATGTAAAACATACTGCACCCACTATACACATAGTTGTTCAGAAGATTGCAACCTGGTTTGATCTTCCCTGTTGCCTTTGCGTAATCACTGATAGTCATTTCCTCTAGAGATGCCCCTTTTTCGCTTCCGAGCTTTACGTGGGTCATGGATACCTTTCTGTACATTAGATGTACCCCACATCTCCTTACTACTAAAGGTCTTGCTTGAACTGAAACATCAACTTTATCCCCACTTCCTATCAGACCTTTGTCGAATTTCCAGTGACTCAGCCATAACATTTCATTATTGCCTTCTGGGATCCCTAGAATGATTGGATAGTAAACCCACTTCTCGCCTTTGGTTTGGTTTGTGATTCTGGCCACAAATTCGATCCAATCTCTGTCCACAGATATCTCTCTGGAAGGTTTTGAGTCATCATAGCCATATATGACACAGAGGTTCAGTCCACAGAGCTCGTGGCCTGGAACCACATGCACTTGAAATTGTAGAATTGACCCTTCCTTTTGGTGATGGAACCAGCTTGGTAGCTCTCTTCCTGGAAGGTAAAGATTGGATATCCCGCATTCATGCAGTATCTGTCCATATGTGCTTGTCGTTAGAACATGACTAACAGGAAACTATAGGAGTCGAGTGAATTTAGCTCGGACACAAATTATAATCTTGATGCAATGTTTTTGACATATCTGAAAGTTAGTTACTAAAGTAATAGATGTGAAATGTTTAGGTGCTAACAATAGTTACTCAGACATATCTATCCAGCCAACCCAATGAGTTTGGGTGAAATGGGGTTTTGGATTAGATAGATACTGAATGGGTAGTATTTTCCTCCTGTACAGGAAACAGAAACAAGTAAAGCAGAACAGCATGAAATGGTTGGCATCGATGGATCACCTGGAGACTAGATGCCTTCATTGTTGTTGACGTGAGCATATTAATCAGTGTCACTAATATTTTGTCTGCAGATTCCAAATGGTATAGCCCAGATTGGTTGATCAGCTCAATAGCATCTTCTCCAGCAGGCTCCAGCTTGAATATTCCCTGGATTTCGACGAGCTCATTGCAATAGATGATGCTCAAAAGCAACAAGTTATAGAAATTTGGAAGATTTGTGAGCCTCCGTAACAAGTTGCAGTGGAACACATTCAGCTTCTCCAAACTCCTTGGGAGCTCCGGAAGCCATATCAGGCTGTTACATCCAGATAAGTCCAGGCTCTCGAGAACTGAGAGATTTGCGAAGGTCTCGGGAAGCTGCCTAATAGGATTTTTGCTGAGGTTCAGTGTTTTCAAACAGGGCAGGCATTTGAGGTCTTTAGGAATTGTGTTGTCATAAATGTTGCAGTTGCTGAGGCTTAAGCTCACCAATGAATATGGCAAAACAGAAACTGAAAAAGTTGTTAGTTTCTTCTTATGTGATTGATTCACTGCAACTCCATCCATGTGAAGTGACTTGAGGGATTCCATCTTCCATGGCTTTATTGGGAGATCAAGATTTGTGCAACCAGATAAGACGAGTTTTTCGAGGGATAGTAGTTCAAAGTTGTTTGGAAGTCTTCTAAGGCTCATGCAATTTTTCAGATTTAGAACTGCAAGCTTTTTGAGATGGACTATGGATTTGTTGATCTCTAGCAGACGGATGCAACCCTTGAGTACTACTTTTTCCAGGCTAGGTAGGCTGAGAAAGTCTGGAGTCCTTACGAGATCATGAGAGTGACTCAGGTTCAGGATCTTCAACTCTCGGAGAAACTGGTAAGACAAAAAGCAATAAGCTTACGTTTCAATGGAGAATATATATCCTTGATTTAGTTCATTTATTTTCTTACCTTTAGTCCTTTCCAGGCAAACTTGAGGCAGCTGTGACGCATATCAAGCACAACGAGCTTCTCCAAATGCCAAGCTTGAGGTATGGATGTCAAGGGGAATCCTCGCCAGAACAACCAGATCAAGCTTCTGGGGAGATCCCTGTATTCTTCTCCCTTGAGCTTAACATGACCGAGCTTCAGCAATCTCAGCCTGCTCATCTTTGCAAGCGCTTTCGTCTGAAACTTCATCATCCCATCTGGCAACTTTCTGGATCCATCAGCCTTTCTGCACCACCTGAATAACCGGAGAAGGCATTTCCTGGAAGAATCTTCATCAGGACTTCCATGGCCGTGTTCTTCCAAGTTCAGGGATAGTCCCCTGACTCTTTCAGTCCCCTGTTTTTTTCCAAGCCAGAGTTAGAAAAACCGCAGAGAGAGAATGGAAGAACAACAGACTTCCCAAACTTACAGTGCTCTCTCTCAAAGCTTCAATGGCATCCTTCTGCCGCCACAACCTGCTGCGCTCTCCTGGATTCTCGGATTCGTCGAAAACAATAGCTCTCCCCATGTCCCGAACCAACTGATGCATCCTCACCCTACGATCTTCATCGACCGTCACAAGGTAACGATCCATCAAGCTCTGAATCGTGTATGCTGCGCTGATTTCGAACCCATTCAGTATGTTCACTACGTAATCTTTCTTCATCCCAACAAAGAAGCAGGCCACATCGAGGAACACTCTCCTATGGTGATCATTCTCCAGCGAATCGTAGCTGATCTTCAGAATCTTCAGAACTTTCCTTGGAGGAATCGTCTCCATTTCTTCCAGCGCACTCTCCCACAGCTCTATGCTCTTGTTGGCGAGTGAAGAGCCCAGAACTTCCAAAGCTAAAGGCAGACCCTGACAGTAGTTTGCGACAGATTTTGAGTGCTTCACGTGGCTCCTCAATGGGTGATGCTGCCCGAACGCATGCCAGCTGAATAGTTCCAGCGAATTGGTTTCGTCCAGCGGCTCAACTCGGAACTTGGTGGTCATGTCACTTCGCCTGAAGTTATATGATTATCAGAATCGATAATTTACATAAATTGTAAAGTAGTAACATTGGGAAATCATAAATATGGAATCGTTAAACCTGAACAGCGATTCGTGTCTAGTCGTCACGATGATTTTGCTTCCTCTGCAGCAGCAGTCTCTAGCTCCAAGTATGGCGTCCAATTGGTCGACTTCATCAACATCGTCGAGAACTAGGAGAACCCTTTTGAAGCAGATGGCGTCCCGGACATGTTGAATTCCTTCATGTAAGTTGTTGAATCTATTTATTTTCACATCACCACCTTCATTTCCTGAAACATCCATAACCAGCTGCCTTTGCAGGTGGACTAACCCGTTGTGTTGCTCTGAAGCTTCCTTCACATTCGCTAAGAAGCTTGACCCATCAAACTTGTCGAAGCTCAGGTTATAAACTGCCTTTGCAATGGTCGTTTTCCCGACCCCACCGATCCCGTAGATTACAGCCAGGACGCCATTACTGGCGGAGCTGCACTCGTCACTCTGCAGCACCCATGAGCTGATGCGGTTAATGTGATGATCGACGCCAACAAGATTGGAAGGAACATGAAGCGGCACACGGGTAACTCTGCTTCTCACTTTCTCAACTATATCTTGGATGAACCGTGCCTCGTACCCAATGCAGTCAAAAGCGCGATTCTACCTAGAAGCGGAAAATGGGTAAAATCGTAAAGCGTAGAATTAAAGCGTAAAAACGTAAGTTTTTTACGCATACCTTAATATAACGAAAAATGTGTTAAGTACGATAAAATATGAGTGGACATAGTTTAGATAAGTTAATAAATACTTGTAATTCATGTCTAAAGTTGAGAAACTCACAACATTTTAACAATAAGTTAATAAACATATATCTTAACAATAAGCTACATTCCCCTCTATGCTAGTGAATTTGGGAAGGGCATTGCTGGTGAATTAGATTGCTCTATTGAAACTAAGAATGCAACCAAGTACTTGATATGTATCTTTTAATCTCAAATATATCATATTTTTTGTGATTTACCTTTAAAATATAAGTATTTTCATGAATAGAATACTCTTTTAGTGAAGTAGAAGCGTAAAAGCGTAAAGCGTTTTAGTGAACCAGAAGCGTAAAAGCGTAAGCTTTTAAGCTTTAAAGCGCATTTTAGTCCCGATTTTATGCACTTAAGATTTTATATGGAAACGAAAGCGTTTTGGTGTCCTAGAAGCATAAAACCGTAAGTTTTTAAGTTTTAAAGCGCGATTTTGACTGCATTGCTCGTACCTGCCATGCATTCTACTGAGTTAACGAAATATCGTGTTCCAAAAAAACAATTAGAACATGGTAACTTGTTCACGCCAAGCTACCAACGTGCATCATGTATGTATCTTCTCACGCAACTCTCCATTTTCTCCTTCATTTTTCATCGAATAAGAGAAAAGTTTCGAAAAGTGACTGCGTACCCATTTTGCAAGACTAGTCCTGCAATTTCTGAAACCTGAAGAAGTGCTTCCTTCCACACACCAACTATCTCCATTTCTGCAGAACCTTTGGCGAAGCAGCTTCCCATTTGCTTGGCCAAATCAGCAGGATTGACGTCGTAGTAGACGGGAACAACGACGTGGTATGGAGCTGATCGACGATGCTCTTCCATGATCATGGCCAGCTCGTCGAGGCACCAAAACGAGGAAGTGTAGTCCTTGGAGAAGACGATGATGGAGACTCTCGATTGTCGGATGGCTTGTTTGGTTTCTTCGCCTATGTTTTTGCCACGGTTGATGTCGTTGTCGTCTTTGAAGGTGTGGAAGCCTTCCTGCTTCAGGGCTCTGTGGAGGTGGTCAGTGAAGTTCCTGCGGGTGTCTTTGCCTCTGAAGCTGAGGAAGACGTGGTAAGTGAAAGGTGGCATGGTATTGAGGGAGGTTTGGTGGGATCGTTTCTGGTCACAGTGGGAAGTGGTTGCAGAAGGAATATGAAAGTTGGGAAGAGGGTTGAAGTATATTTATAGTAAAATTATGCGTTCAAATCACTCTCGTCAGAAGGTTACAGAATGTTGTCTTTGGATCTCGCTAAGGTTAGGATGATAATTCTTTTATAGGCATTTCTTTCACATTGAGTGTGAGTTGAGTAGAGATAGTAAGATACCTATTACACCATCAACAACTATGAAATAGCATATTTATTTTATATGTGGTTCTTACCGTTATCGTTACAATTTTATTTTTTAACTTTCACTTCATCTATATTCATGAAATCTATTCCCAATTCCCTATGGTGAATCTCATTCACATTTATAATATAACTAAATGATTTTAACGGTCATCACTTTAATGAGTATATGTGCATTTGACTATCTAAACTGTCAGTTACGGGAGGATTCTAACCGTTTCAGACTATGGTTGAAATCGGCCCTTCAAACTTGTGGAGTAAACTACCTTAACCGATGCCCTGTCTGCTGGAGACATCGAGAAAGCATCGAACATTTATTCTTCAGATGCCCCCTAGCCATTAGATTGTGGACTTTAGTGGGATTGAGTAACTTTATTGAGACCGCCTAGATTGTTAACTTTAGTCTATGGCGGCGACATGTCATGGTCTCTGTGACCGCTTCATTCCACATTCTCCAATGCATCTGTTTACTTTGGAGAATCTGGAAGTCTAGAAATAAAGTGACCTTCAAATTTTACCAACCTCATGTCCGTTCCCTTGCCAGCCAGTTCTACAACCAGGTCCTCGAAGTCTCCTATATTTTCCTTCCTCCTCCACCCCGTAGTTCTACTCCCAAACCATCCTGCCACCTCTTGGGTCCCTCCGCCAGAAGACTTTTTGAAGATCAACTTCGATGCTGTTGTTTGTGCCACCGGGTGTTCGTCTGGGCTTGTTATCCGTGGGTCGGACGGGCATGTGGGCTGCAGCTTCAAGGAATTGTCAATCCTTTCTTGGCAGAGCTTCTAGCCTTTAGAGATGCTATCTCCATCATAGCCTCAAGATCCTTGACCCGCGTGATAGTCGAAGGTGATCCCGAAGTGGTCGTCAAACAAGTTCGTCAAGGCGTCATAGAAGACTCGATTGGTGGCCTGGTGTTAAGAGAGTGTCATCAGATCCTTAGCTTTTTGTCTGTTTGTATAGAGTTTAGGGTGGTACCTAGATCCGCCAACAGTACTGCCCATAAAGTGGCGCGTAAAACACTGATTTTGTCTCTAGAGGTAGAATCTTTTGATTTTTTGGGTGGCTTCTTTAGAGTCTTTTAGGGGTCCTGGGTAGAATTGTAAGTTTAACTATTTTCCTCCATTGATATCACTCAGGAAAAAAATATAACTAAATGATTTATATACTCTAACCAATTAAAGTTGATCCACTTTGCCTCTTCCAAGTTCCATGTTGCATTTCATTTAATGAAATCTTCTAAAAATGAAATAACATGCTACACCAATGAAATGGTAATGGAATTGTCATGTCACAATGAAATAGGTAATAAGACGCTCATTGTGGATGTTCTTATCGTGGATATACATTGAATGGGTTTTCTCCAAGCCGATATAGAAAGTGATGAGTTGCTCTTTTGTATTTTAACTTTTGAGTATACGAGAGAATTCATCTGAACGAGTTGTGTTAGCTTAACACTTTAGTCATTCATATTTCTTAAATATTATAATTATCGTGTAGACCAAAATTTTGCTCAATGCCCTTCGGTTTTATAAATAATGTCTTAACAAAATTTAAAAGTAGTTTTTTTTTTATCTTAGTAAAATTACAACTTGATACATTATCACAGTTTTATAAATAATGTCTCTCTACAATTTTTTACACCAAAAATACCCTTTTACTTTAGAAAATTATCAAACATACTCTTTTATTTACATTTCCTTCTAAAACCGTCAATTATAGTGATACTGTTAGGAGTATTGAACTATACAAAGGGAAACCAAAAACGGTTAATGAAATTATTAGGGGTGTTTTAGATATTTGTGTCCCCAAATCACGGTTTGACCATGGTTGACAACTTTTTGATGAAAATTATAACAGAAGAGCATATTTGATAATTTTTCTAAAATAAAGGAGTATGTTTGATCTAAAAAGTATTTGAGAGCTATGCTTTTTAAAAATGCAGAATAGAGAGGCATATTATACTCATCAGCCATAGTTAGTCATAGAGCATTTGTGATAATCTACAATAATCGAACCCACAAATTAGCCATGGACGATGGCTCGACAACCTACAAACATAACCCATTAGGCATAGTTAGGGGTGAGCAACAGTTTGATCCCTATCGGATCGCGACAGACCAAACTAATGATTGAACCGGATCATACTGAACCGAATAATGTGTGGGTTCCCTTTTGGTCTCATGAATTTTATAATTATTAGAGAAAATTGAAACGAATTAACATTTGAACCAAACCAAATTGAACCCAATACACTATTAGCTCGATCCTTGATGATAATATGTTTTTCATTATTGAATTGTGATTCTTGCTCTTTATTAACCGTTGTAGCCACAGCCAAGACTGACATGATCTGCCCTAAAATAAATATAACTACGCTGTGGCGTGTGAAACACTTCACCTAAACCCCCACTCCATTTCCACCATTGCATGCACAAGCTGCCACCTGGCAGCCAGCTCACGCTTTCAGCCGTACACTGGAGGGAACATCCTCGTGAATTTGCGAGTCGAACTTAGAGAATTGGGTTTATGTCGTATTTGGTCGTTGAGATTATTAAATCGTGTCATGTTTAGTCACTAGAAAAATTTAATATAAATTTTGGTCATTTAAATTACTGAGACATGTCACATTTAGTCACTCTTCCGTTAGTTTCTGTCCAACTCCATTACTAACGGAAGAGTGACTAAATGTGACATGTTTCAGTAATTCAAGTGACCAAAATTGATATTAAATTTTCTAGTGACTAAACATGACACGATTTAATAATCTCAATGACCAAATGCGACATAAACTAACGGAGTTGGACAGAAACTAACGGAAGAGTGACTAAATGTGACATGTTTCAGTAATTCAAGTGATCAAATGTGACATGTTTCAGTAATTCGAGTGACCAGAGTTGGACGGAGGCTAACGGGAGAGTGACTAAATGTGACCTGTTTCAGTATTTGAGTGACGAAAATTAATATTAAATTTTTCTAGTGACTAAACATGATGAGATTTAGTCATCTCAATGACCAAATTTCGCATTTACCCGACTTGAATTGTTCACCAAATCCTTGACGTCGCAGTTCTTACCCATTATTACCGGCTAATATATACACACACTTGATGCAGTTTGGTGATGGCCATAATGTCAAAGCATAAGACCCACAAAGCCAATTTAACTAAGGATTGAAAACAGTAGCCGATGGATGGACACTTTTCCCCGGTTCCGGTCGTCTTCTTCCGTTTGTCTCCGGCGGACACGTACGATGAGCCGTGATAGATATGCCAATTGGTGCACGATTTCTTCTTTCAATTTTCAAGGTCGTCAATGAAAGACTTGACGGATAGGTTGAAATTTGAAAGAGAACAAGACTCAGAGAGCTGTCAAAGAAAAAGGGATTCGATGGCGATGGTCATGCCACTCCTCCCCTATATAATTACACCATTAACTAAAGCATCCCTCTAATATTTTTCTGAAAAACGAAAATACACTGAGGGGGTGTTTAAGCCCAATCCTAGTAGTCATTAGATCAATGATTATAAATCTAATGGTAAAATTAAGGAAAAGAATATATTTAATTAATGATTGAACAATGGCTCGGACTAATGGTACTACTATCATTGGTGTTGAATCTGGAGGTCTTTGGTTCGAATATTTTCAGTAGTACCTTATAAAAGTGTATAATCATATCATGAATAACACAAAAAAAAACTAATATTACACGTTATACAAACCAGATCATAAAAAAATATACAAATTAATAATACAAACTATACAAATTAGATGGTAAAAGTGTAAAAGATCAATAATTGATGGTATATAATGTAAAGCAATGATAAAAGACATACAAACTGTCAAACCAATAACACAAACTATAAGCTGGCCTGTTTGGTTTTGCTCTGTTTTGGTTTTCGTTGTTGTGTTGTATGCTCCCCTTGGTCCGGCTTTAGGTTCCAAGATCCAGCACATCGATATACCCGCTCCCCTCAGATGGTTCGCCGGCGTCGGAGCCGCCGCTACGCCTTCTATGATGGTGCGGCCTCGTCGGAACTATGACAGCCTCCGTCCTGTATCTCCCCGATGGTCAGGCGGTGGCGGTCAAGCGGTGAGATGGATAATCATCAAGGAAAGGGCTTTTGACGTGGCAACAATGAAGAAGGATACGTGGTTTTATTTTGTCCTCATTAAGTGGGGATGGTTGCAGCTCCACCTGGGCCTTGGGCCTGTACAAATATTTCTTCCAATTTTTGGGCATGCTTGCCCAACGTGGCTGTTTTTTTATTTGTGCAGGGGAATAGTGATTTTTCCACTTTTTGGCCTGGGCCTCTTGTTTTTTTCATGTGCAGTGCCGTTGAATTTCAGCTTTGATCAAGTGGCGCGTGGCTTTCCTGGGCTGAAGGTACAGAGACCATAAGACGGTGTGGTGTAGCGGCGGAAGCTTATATCTTTTTTTCGGTTTCAGTGTTTTTGTCACTCTGTTCTTAGGAACTAACAGAGCTGTCCATTTAGTGGCATAAAGGGCTCTTTCATCGACAGAGCATTAGTATCGACTGTCGTTACTTTTATCTATTGTAATCATATCTGTCTACTATTTCATCTGACTATGATAAAAAAAAAAAACACAAACTATACATATTTTATTATAAAAGTATACGAACTAATAAAAAACAAACCAATAGAACAAAATATATATAAATCTTATTATAAAAGTATAAAAATTAAAAACTAATGATACAAAGTACACAAATTACATAAAAAGGTATACAAAAATCCTTTTGAGCTATGATTAGGTGGGTGTAAGTTCAAGAATTGGAAATTGAAGATATGATTACCAGTATTTCCTCCAAAAATTGAAGTTCAGCCAATTCAAATCACTTATTTTCGTAAGGCATCAGGCTATTACTTCCTTAGTGAGGCAAGGATATGAAGAATATGGGAGAAACACATTCACTTCATGAGCACCTTCCACTTTGAAATATGCTTGAATATAATATTCGTTTGAATGGTTCAATTCAACAAGCAGTCATTTTCCAAGTATCTGAGAAATAATTTGCATCGCTTGACAATTAATTCATCACACGGGAAAAGGAATAGATCGCATAACATTTTATATTATAAACTAAAATTACTTACAAGACCATGCCACCATTTTTATTTTTTTTTTTTGCTTGGAAAAAAGATAATATAATTATTGTTTTATTCACTACAGAACAACAATGTAACTTCTGTGACGAATAATTTCCTCTAAAATCTTAAATACAATTCTATGTCACTTTTCAGCTACTTTACAATTCATTCTAACTTATTTGAATTACTGGCAATACATCAAATAATATAAATCCTTCACAGAGGTATCAAATTCCTCCACTAAGATACAATGGTATTTGTTTCTATAATAATTTTATACAATCAAAATAAAAAAGCAGTGATTTTGTAAATTGAAATCAAACTACAATAAAAACTTCTTTAATCTAATTCAGTTCATTGTAGCTCAATTAAATATTCATCATTAACCGCCGCAAAACGCGTGCCAATATCTTGCGTACTTTCTACCCAAAAAAAAAATATCTTGCGTACAAACCAACAATAGCTCAGCTCATCTGATCATCGACTATCACATTGTTTCAAGTTTCAACACTAACAACAGGCAGGGCTGACTCGAACAAAGTCAAGTAGCATCTGGTCGTGCTGAAACACAGCCATTTCTCCTTCTTCCAAACACACCAAAGCTTCGATCCCGCCTCCCTCTCTCGTATCCAGCAGCACGATCTTCGGCTCCCGAATGCCACATGTCACCCACACGGGCTTCCCCCATCCGAAATCCGCTTCGTACAGCTGGAACCTGCACCAGCTCGAGCTAACGTACACCTTCTCCGCCTCCTCAGCCTTCAACCCTTTCCTCGTCTCTTCAATAAAACACCGAAACTGGTCGCAGCCACCACCTGTTCCCGCAGTGCAGGCGCTGAAATACTCGGTTTTCGCCCTCCTGATCATGTCGACGAACAAATGCAGGTCCGTCTCATCAGTTTCTCCTGCAACCTTCATTGCAAAAGCAGAAGACAGATTCCCCAATGACAGATCACTTCCCGCCACTGGCAATGTTGACAATCTAGTGCGCAAGTTCACAGCTTGAGACAACTTATAGGTCCACTTCCCAGAGCGACAGGCCTTGGATGCTGAGATGGCACAGGAACATATTAATGCTAGAACTAGTTCGACCCTGGTGGGATTCTTGACGTTGTTCTTCTCCGCAAGAGCCTTGAGCTTGGCTATGTCGGACGGTCCAAAGACGAACCGCTTGCAGATGCTTTTGACCTTTGGGAGAGGCTCAATTATGGTGGTTGTTGCTGGTGGTAGGTCAACGGGTGGGAAGAGAGTAGCCAAGTTGAAGTCCGGGTGGTTTTTGGTGCTGCTGGGTGACGAGGTGGAAGAAGCAGTGGAAGCCCAGTAGTTGACGAAAGCAGAGAAGCTTGCCATGTCGAGGATCTTGTGAGATGCACAGATGGACAGTGCCATCCCTCCGCATTCAAAGCTAGTAACCTGAACCAATGTCGTACTGAAACTATATTAGAATAGAATTCATTCAACTCCGTAGAAAGTAATACGAGGATCGTAGAGCTATATTCGATATCTACTACCATGACTGGTTAAAAAAAAATTACATAGTCAGAGTTGATTCGGGGTTTTAACTAGACGTACCTGAACCAGCAAGGGACTGCTCAAGCTGGTGAATTTGTCGGAAAAACCATCCGGGAACAAGAGATTCAGAGCCTCGTCGCGTTGGTCCCCATCTGGATGGCTTAAAACTGTAGACAGCTTCGAGTTCATCCGTGCTTGAAGGAAGACGACCCCTTCATCGTTACAGTGAAACGTTAATGGATCATCTTCATCATCTCCCATTCTCCCAGCTAGAGGGTAGTATGTGGACAGTGCTTCTGAGAGGGATCGTTTGAGCACACGGGTTCTGTCGTCAACGAGATCAGCAAGGGAAGTATCTACATGATTCGGTTGATGGTGATGGTTGAGGTAGAAGTAGAGAAGAGGGACGTAAAGTGGTGGAGAAAACTGGTCGAAGAAGGAAAGCCTGTGAATTCTGTGGCTGTCTGGTGTTGGAATAGATGGTCTAACCATCTCTGTGGAGAACACCTCTGGTTTTCCTGGAAGCAGCACCATTCCTCTGGCGTTTCCTTAGCTGGCCGTATTAGTGAAGGATTATGATCAAGGAAGAAACAAATAGAGCAGTTTGTTGACTTTGTACATAGCAAAATGAATTATAATAAATACAACTTGCTGCAAATAAGAATACCTTGCTTCCCAATTTGCAAAAGTCCAAACGAATTCAGCTTTGCTTGCTCACCTCAGACAGCCAGACGACAGCCAGGTTATTTGTTGTCTCCAATCTGTAAAGTCACTGTTACTATATTTCAGAAATATTTTTTCCCGAGCTAACATATTCATGACACAATTTGGTTATTCGAACAACAAATGTTCAGCATCAAAATCATCTTACAAATATTTCATACAAAATATTCACACATCACTATTAGACAATTCGAATTATCTGATACCAATATCCGCACAAAACAATCCGAGTATAAAGCTCAAAAACTTTGTTTTTTCCTCTTTGGAGTATCAGTCCTGTTATTTGGCAATGGTCCTCAAAACCATTTTTGTGAGGATCTCTTCGCAACCTTCTGTTCTCCATTCCCAACTAAATACTTTTTTATTATTTATTCATGGAAATGTGGAAAACACTTACAGAAGTGGCAAAGCCCATGAAACAAAACCAGAGTGCAGCAGAAAAGAGAGGAAAAACAGATGCAACAAGAAAGGGATAGTAGGTGCAAATGTGCAAGCAGACATTGCACCAGAAAGACTCAGAGAAGATGAAGCATCACAAACAAGGACCTTCTTTGCCAGTTACTTGAAAGGCCAGAACAAGCCGTTGTGGCTAAATCTTCATCTGAAGCTAAGTGTCATGGTTTAGTCACCTCGATTGTGAAGTTTTCTGGTCTTAGGGTCTGCAAGATGAGCATGGTACTCTACACTTTGGACCTGCACATGTGTACAGCATTGCAACAGTTGCTAAGCTAAGTTTGATTTGTTCATGAAAACACCTCAGTAGTGCCAATAACACAAAGAAAAACGTACCGGATCATTACTGGACCAACAACCGGGTTGATCCAAGCAAAGGCTAGGAGCTTTTGGTCACGCTCAAGAGCAGCCATTTCGTGTTCTTCCAGAGACACAACTGCTTCGATCCCAAGTCCGTCTCTTGTATCCAACAAGATGATTGCATCTGTCAGCGCAAAATCAGCAGCTGTAACCCACACTGGTTTTCCCCAACCGAAATCTGCTTCATATATGGGGATCCGCACCAGCTGGAGCACGGGTACACCTTTGCAGCCTCTTCAGTACTTGCCTTCCTGAACTCTTCCGTTGTCTTTATGATGAAAGAGCGAAACTGGTTCCCAACAGATTCCGCAGCGCAGGAGTTGAAATACTCAGTTTTCACTCTCCTGATCATACTGACCAACAGAACCAGGTCTTTCTTCATGCCTTCTGCAATTGACATTGCAAAAACTGAAGACAGATTTACTGTGGAACGAGCAGGTGGGAGTGGAGACATTAATCTACGGCGCAAGTTCACAGCTTGAATCAAAAGGGCCGACCTCAGCTGGGACGCACCACCACCTTTGGATGAGGAGCAGGCCGTCGCTGCTGATATAGCACAAGAACAAAGCAGTGCTAAAACCAAATCAACCCTTGTGGGATTCTCGACTTTGCTCCCCACAATAGCTTTGAGCTTCGCGACCTTGGAAGTATCAAAGACAAACTGGTTAACGACGTTTCTGACCTTCGGAGGCTCGACAGTCTTTGTAACTGGTAGTTCAACAGGTAGATACAAAGTAGCTAAAGTGAATTCCAGATGATGATGATCAGGCTGCTTGATGTTGTGTCCCAAAGTGGAAGCTGTGGCGGCCCAATAGTTGATGAAGGAACAGAAGCTGGACATGTCTAGGATCTTATGTGACACGCAGATGCCTAGTGCCATCCCTCCACACTCAAAGCTAGTGACCTGAACAACCAAGGGACTGCTCAGGTTCGTGCTTTTGTAGCAAAGATCATCCGGGAACAAGAGCTTCCGAGCCTCGTCTCGAAGGCCTGCATCTGGATGGTTTAATATTGCAGGCAGCTCCGTGTTCATCCGTGCTTGCAGGAAGACAACCCCTTCGTCGTTACAGTGAACTGTTAAGGGATCATCTCCCATCCTTCCTGCTAGTGGGTAGTACGTGGATAGTGCTTCCGAGAGGGATACTTTGAGTGCACGGATTTTATTGTCGACAATATCAGCAACACTATTGAGATGGCTTTCATGGTCGAGGTAGAAGTAGAGAAGAGGGCCGTAAATTGGAGGAGCCAACTGATCGAAGAAGGAAAGGCTGTGAATTCTGTGGCAGTCTGGGGTTGCAGTAGATGGCCTAACCATCTCTCTGGAGATCACCTCTGGTTTTCCTGTAAGCAGCACCATTTCAATGGCGTTTTACTTAGCTAGCTAGATAATGGTGTTTGCTTAGGTAGCTAGATTAGTGAAAGATTATGCTCTAGTGGAGCATCTTGCCGCAAACAAAATCCCTTGATTCTACATTCGCAAAACTCCAATCTGATTCTTTTTTGCCTGATCAAACAAACAAGGCTCCATTTTGCTAGCTTACCTCAGATAGCCTAGTCGAAAGGAGTCAATAACTCTACAAAGCTTTGGCCACCAGCAAAGAATGGGGACAGCCAGTTGACTTGCGTCTCCAATCTGTATGGTCTAACCATCTCTATGGAGAACACCTCTAGTTTTCCTGGAAGCAGCACCATTTCTCTGGGTTAGCTAGCTAGCTCAACTAGTGAAGAGTATGCTTAAGGGCTGAAACAAATGGAGGTTACTGGCACCATCCTTATAGCAATTTGGTTCAACGTCTATCACACTGCAAGCAAACATTTCCGTACACAGATTTTGATTGCAAACGGTAGAGAGCCTATCTGCCAAAGTGCCAAAACCCCGAATAGCCTAAGTTTGAATAAGGAGTCCACAGAACAAGAATAGCAACTTCAATTGGTTCTCGGCCGCAATCTGTACGAAATAGAATTACAAACGGAAACAAAAAAGATAGAGCATAGCAGCAATACGTACTTAAGGAACGATAACTCTCGGAATCGCTGCCGTCTCGCCGACATTTCCCGCTCTCTGACGATCATTCTCGCCGCCATATTTTCCCCCTTTAGCGTAGCTCTAGTCCAATTCTCTATTAACCCTTCTCCCATGAATCGACCACCGCCGTTGTCGCATTCGCGATAGACCCGCAGTCGACTCATTGTTCTTTCCGTCCGCCGTATTTCGGCGAGCGGGGAGCGTAGCTCCTGTCGCTCTCTGCTGATCGCCGGGATTCTCCGACGCCGCCGCGGCGATCCAACAAGTAACTTCCTTTTTCCCGATTTCCTAAACTCAGCGGACTAGTGTGCTTTTTACCGCTTTGGCGCCGCTAGCGACACGTCGAGAATAATGCGGAAACCAATAAGAATACGCCAAGTCATTCAATTTGCCGCGTGTAATCCAGCCGGAGAATCAAACAACAAATATTTTGACACGTGGATACAAAATACATTTTTTACGCTGGGAAAATGCTGACAAGGCAAGGCACTGAAGCAAAACACAGTTCACTGTTGCATTTTACATTATAGCCCCTGGACAATGCGCCAGGTTGTCCGCTCAAACTCGGTTAGAGCAAGTCAGAGTCTGTGACCCAAACCGGTCAATTGCTGCGCAACTAAAGTTGTCTAAAAGGCTTAATCCTCAACTTTACTAATCCACTATGTCCAATTCAATTAATATTTCTATGATTAATTAGCAATTTTCCTAATGTCGACTTGTTTACATTATGGAGTATCAATAATGATCTTATTAAGTTATTTATAAATTAGATTTCGTAAATATAATTTAAATGACTCGATACACGACATTTAAAGTTTATTACAAATCGTCTCTTATTATCCTACATATATCAAATCGATCAAAAAGCCTGTGATCAATTTTTCTCCTACATAATTGAAGCTATGATGATCTTGCATCTAATTGCCTCGTAGTTAGTTAGGTTTTTCTTGAAATCCATCAGAATTCCTGATTGGATTTATTCGACGAGGGATAGTTTATGGACAACTTATAACCGGATTGATCTATTATTCAACTCAACTGCCACCAACCAATTTGACCAATCCTGTTGTATGACGAGGTTATTATGGGTATTCCGCCTTCCATGAAAGAAATTGTAAAAACGAAAAGGAAATAAACTAATCGCAATCAGAGTCTTCTTGTCGCAGAGATCGTTTTCTTTCATCCAAATTCATTTACATGAAAAACAATATATGGATCGTCGATCTGCTTAAAATTGGAGCTAAAACAATCCACAGCGAATCAGAGAGATTCTCGTTAGGGTTTTTCTGATCCGTCCTTCCAGTGCTTCTATCCCCACTCTCCCGACATGGCTGCTCCCTTCTTCTCTACTCAGTTTCAGCCTTATGTCTATCAGGTACCTTTCTTGTTCTCTGCTAGCAATCGCCTCTTTGAGGGAGTTCACTTTGCCTTTTAGCTTTAGGAAATCAGGCCATAGAAGAATTATCCTGTCAATTTTTTGTTAGTTTTAGTTGTGGAGTAGTGTCACAATTGTGCAGATTTTTCTTTCTTTCTTTCTTTCTGCCCAATTTGATTCTAGTGGTTTGCTATTTGACCACTCTGCCATTGGCGGAGGAGTGTTGGTTGCTCAATTTGATCAGCATAGGTCGAAGGAACTTGGCTTTCTGCTTTGATTTTTCAAATGTGGTTGTAGTGTACTTGCATTAGTTGAGTGTCAGGCTCAGAAAGAGGGAGGGTTACTAACGTACGGAGAGGGAAAACACAATTCTCTGCTGTTTTTGGGCATTTTCAGTCACGAGAACTTCTGGGTTTCGTATGTGGTTTAGTCTTATTGGAAGAAGGAAGAGGGAAGAGTGAGGTGAAAATGCCCATAAGCAGCAGTGGTATGTGGTTTAGTATTAATGGTTCGCATAATTGTGTGTAAGACTTGGGTTTTGAGTTTATCGTTACTGTTGCATGATGTCATAGTTGATAATATGCTTGCAGAGTCAACAAGCTGCTATGATTCCTTTCCAGATTTTGGGTGGCGAAGCACAGGTGGTTCAGGTATGCATGTAGTTTTCAAGCTCTCTGGCAATTGGCTTTCTATCTCTCTAGTTTTGCTCATCTAATTTCTTTCTGTTATTCCTTGGTTGTCAGATCATGTTGAAACCGCAAGAATTTGTTATTATACGACCAGGTCAGCATAGTAATTGTCATTGTTGTATTCATGAGCACTCTTACTTGTGAATGCAGATATCAGTTATTCCATGGATGTCCGCATAGCATTTCATCCTTAAACTTGCATGACAGTTATAGTTGTTAAGTTATGCTTGATTTTACTGGCTTGGCTGTTCCTTTAGAGTTTTGGATAATTTGGAGATGTTGAGTGGTAAAGCATACATCTTTTTGTGTGGCATGAGCTTGTAAGTTTTTCGTAGGAGTGGTTGTTACTGAAATGTTTGTGAAGTCTTCTAGTTTGGTGCTTGATACTTGCATAAATGTGGTTTTCAGGTGCCATGTGTTTCATGTCCGGGTCCGTTGAAATGGTGAACATTTTTATGCCTGAGAATGAAGTAGGAATGTGGCATTGGCTTTTTGGCAAGACTATTACCAGTGTAGTCATTCGTAATACTGGTTCAAGCGATGGATTTGTTGGAATTGCTGCACCTTCACTGGCAAGAATTCTCCCGGTGTGTGGTTAAGTTTAGGAACTCCCAGGAAGGTTTACCTTGAATTATTTTTAGTTTCTATTCTGGAACCGGAGCTAGTATTGAGCTATACTTTCTTTTTTTGTAGATTGATTTGGCTATGTTCGGTGGGGAAATTTTGTGCCAGGTAAAGCTACGAAACTGTATTTGCAGTCCCTGTAACATACTACCTGCTACATGTGCTGTTCTCCTTTTTTCCAGTCAGCCACTTTAGTTGCTTGCCTTTATATATTGAAGCATACAGGATAACCTTTATTTTTCTTATGTGGTTCCTTGATTTTTGCTTACAGCTACAAATTTATGTATCTCTTCATTTGTTGTGTAGCCAGATGCATTCCTTTGCTCCATCAATGACGTTAATGTGAATGTTGCGGTTGATCCAAGGGCGCGTAACGTGATGGGTAGTGCAGAGGTAAGATATTTTGAGCTTTTAATTTTGTGAAATAAACTTTTTGCCAATCTTATTCATGGTGTTCAACGTGGTTATGAATTATTGACGTGTAACAGGGATTTCTGAGACAAAAACTAACTGGACAAGGTCTTGCATTCATTATTGCTGGTGGATCTGGTATGCCTCCACATCCCAACTAGTGCGTGATAAGAAAATTACACTGGATTTTCCTTGATAACAAGTTGCTACTAACATCTCGTTTGATTCTTTTGTCCTTAGTTGTGCAGAAGAAGCTTGATGTTGGAGAGGTACTAACTGTGGATGTCTCCTGTATTGCCGCGGTTAATTCCACTGTCAGTGTTCAAATAAAGTATAACGGTCCCCTTAGAAGGGCTGTCTTTGGCGTAAGTATATCTCTCTCTCTATCCTTTTTAACTGCTTCTGTCACGAATCTTAGTGGTGGGTTTGGGATTGCAGGGAGACAATATGGTAACAGCTACCCTAACGGGACCAGGGATCGTGTTCATCCAGAGTTTGCCCTTTCAACGTTTTTCCCAACGCATTGCAAGGTAAACATCTTGTTACTTGCTTGACTGCGATTTCAGTATCAAGGCGCATAATGATGTTCTGGTGTCCCTCGCTCTTTTCTCTTTTCTGATGCTCCAGGGCAGTGACATCGCCGAACATGAGAGAGAATCCCAAGTTCTTTGTTCAGATAGCTATCTTCTTCATCCTAGCGTACGTTGTGATTGTATCCTCCTTGATCTTGACTGATGTATGATATGGTAGTCTTGTGGCCTCTTTACGTTTTCTTTCTCTTTCCAGTTAACCATTCCTCTTTGGGGAAAACACTGAACCACATAGTTAGAGTGCATCAAATCATTGTGCCATTGCCATTATCGTTGCCAGTTTTAACATAAATGGATAGATTTAATCATTATGGTTTTGTGTTCGATTTCATTCGGTTGAGTTGGTTCGTCGTAGTGCAGGTAAACTGATGTAAAATCTGATATATTTGGATTTTTAACTTGCTGAGTGAAGTGGATTTGGTCGTTGCTGCATGTGTATATTCCCTTATCGTGATTGCCTTTCCCCTGTTTCTGAATCGACCATATTCATCCCAGATAGAACTTCATTTGGGGGTTTAGGAAGAACACCATACAAAACGAAGCAGATCAGGCCAACCATCTTTGGCTACGTACGATTGATTGTGCTTACCAATACCACCTAATAGAACCAGGACACGATTGATTGTGCTATAACACTCGATAAAAAGCTGAATTACGAGTTATCTCTGGCGGTGCATGTAGGAATGAACAAATCAAACCAAAATCCAACATATTTGTGGGTGGGTGTAGGTTTGCATGATTAAAACTCGAAAAATACTCAAACCAATTTGTGATACTATATTATTTCGTAGAGGTCTTATATATTTTCATATATATTTCTTATTCGACAAATCTCATCAGTATCAAAAAATTGATCAATTATATGTTATTATATTATTTAAGAGCAATCTACTTGAGGTGGATGTTTGGTTATGTTGGTTAATGTTTGAGATATCACAATCATTTTAGATTAAAAATAGTTGATTACTTAAGTGGATTAGATTAGTGGCTTCTACATGTTTTTTGGTACTTTCTGTTTGATACATGGTATGATTTGTTAGAACTTAGAAGATAAGCACACCACATTAGCAACAAATGAGAACAATGAATGGATAATGTCCAGATAAAATTGCCGAACAACCAATTTCCTAAACACCAAAGTTTAGTATCGACTTGTGAGAGTGAGAGAACGGGAGAAAACTTTAATAGTGGTTGCATTTGTAAAACGTAGACCAAAATATTATTGTGATCAATGAACTTCTAATGAAATTAGAGCACTTCTACTATGTTATATAGCACCACACCAAAATATTATTGTGATCAATGAACTTCTAATGAAATTAGAGCACTCTACTATGCTATATAGCATTGGTGCTTTAATGTACAACTTGAAGTTTTACCATAACATTAAGGGCAATGTCTATTTTTTACCCAAACTTTTTTCAGATTCTTTTATTTTAACCAAACCTATTGAATTCCTAAAAATTATCCATTTTGTAATTATACAACTTTACAACTTGAAGTGGTACCATCACATAAAAGTACAAGTTCAAATTGTATCATAAATAATTTGTAAAAAAAGTATAGGTACAATCTGAAGTTGTACCATAACGTTAAAGGTACAATTTCAAGTTGTACCATAAAAGCAAAAACCTATAACACCAATACTATATAACATTTGTAAAATTCCTCATGAAATTATCATAATGGTAAGATAAATGTCACGTGGCACATTTATTTAAGCTTCAAGGAATCTTGGGTCCAAATTGTGTCTTGCTTCATTCCAAGTGGTAAAACCCGTGTTGGTATGTAACCTTTTTTTCAAAAAAGTTTCCTATATAATATATGGTCAAGGTAACTAAAACGTAATAATCACGAGCATTTTCCTCAAAATTGAACACACATAGTTCCTCTTTTCCTATCCTCTTTTCCTCTATTGTTTGCTTTGCGTACATAAGCCTTTTCTTGTTGCCATTAACCATGCTATCGATTCTAATTATATTCATTGTCTTAAAATACATACTCATTATCCAACGATTTCACACTTGCTATTTTAGACGACTCATATCTCTTCCTTCGTGCCTCTGTCCCCGATTGTCATCATTTTCTGTAGCTCCTCCAGTCATATCAGCAGGCTAGTGGGTACAAAGTTAACTTACCAAAATCCATACATTTTAGCAGGGTTAATTGCATGGTTGGTCACTAACATTACAAAAAGCGTTCATGTTTGGTCACTGAAAAAATTTAAATCCATTTGTGGTCACTAACTTTACAAAAAGCGTTCATGTATGGTCACTCTCCGTTAGCTGCCGTCCAACGCCGTTAACGGCCTCCGTTAAGTGATGACGTGGCTGACGGATTCGCCTAATCAGCACCTTTTGACCCTAAAATTGACCGCCACGTCATTTAAACCCGCCATGTCAGCTAAACCTAACCAAACCTCTACCCAAACCCGAACAGACCCAACCCGCTAACTAAAACCAAACAGAACCAGACCCCAACGATTTTTGGACTAAACCCTAATCTAATCGCGCAGCCTTCCTCCATCGCGCAGCTTAGATTAGGACTCACACCTTCCGCCTCACAGCTCAGCAGCTAAACGACATCGCATCCGCGGCTACCTCCGCCTCCACCGCCAAGATCTCCCGTTTCGATCTCCTTGCGGCGATCCTATGGAAATCGGTGGCCAAGATCCGAGAGGCGACGACGGTGACGATCTGCTGGAACAAATACCCCGCGGCGGCGGGCAGGGAGCGCGAGCTTCCGAGCAACAAAATGGCGGTGGGAGCGGTCCACGCCGATTTCGCGGTGGCGAAGTGCGAGGTGTCCGAGCTGGCGGAGTTGATTGCGGAGAGGAAGGAAGACGAGAGCGATTCGATCGAGGAAGCGATGGCCGGCGGGGAGTTCGATTGCGTGGTGTACGGAGCGAATTTGACATTTGTGAACCTGGAGGAGGCCCCGGTCTACGATCTGCAGATGAAGGGGCGGAAGCCGGTGTTTGCGAATTGCAAGATTGAGGGAGTCGGCGAGGAAGGGGCGGTGCTGGTGCTTCCAGGCGGCGGCGGCGGCGAGGGCGAGAAGGAAGGGGAGGGATCTGGGAAGACGGTGACCGTTATGCTGCCGGCGAAGCAGTTGGCCGGGTTGAAGGAGGATCTAAGGAAGAGCTGGGGAATTGTATGAGGTGTTTACTGTTTGGTTTTAGTTAGCGGGTTGAGCTGAGGAAGCTGCGCGATGGAGGAAGGCTGCGCGATTAGATTAGGGTTTAGTCCAAAAATCGTTGGGGTCTGGTTCTGTTTGGTTTTAGTTAGCGGGTTGGGTCTGTTCGGGTTTGGGTAGAGGTTTGGTTAGGTTTAGCTGACATGGCGGGTTTAAATGACGTGGCGGTCAATTTTAGGGTCAAAAGGTGCTGATTAGGCGAATCCGTCAGCCACGTCATCACTTAACGGAGGCCGTTAACGGCGTTGGACGGCAGCTAACGGAGAGTGACCATACATGAACGCTTTTTGTAAAGTTAGTGACCACAAATGGATTTAAATTTTTTCAGTGACCAAACATGAACGCTTTTTGTAATGTTAGTGACCAACCATGCAATTAACCCCATTTTAGCACCTAATGTCTTCCAAAGCCAACTTGATCAATTCACAACTGGGATTCTCGGCTAGCCCACCTCACAAACACTATTTCAGACTTCCTTACTGTATGTCCAACACTAAACAGAAAATTTATCGTTCTCAAAAGACAACTTGGTCCAACGACTACAATAGTGGAAATCAAAGTTGAAGACTCTTTCTACCCAAGAAACAATTAGGAAACCAGTTGTTGTTGCTTCACTCATAAATGTCATGTCCAGTTTCAGACTCACTTCTAACTTTTGTAAACAATTGGACGACCACTTATCGCATTTCTACTTGGCTTGACAAGACCAAGAAACGGACATGAGATAGCCATCTTGGTGAGTTCTTTGCATGTCTAAGTTGTCGGGTGGGTTTGGGTTTCACGATTTTGACAGTAACATCCTTGCTTTGCTGGGCGAATTAAGCTTGGCGTATCATTGAAGAACTTGATGCTCTTCTCGAAGTAACCTACAAAAGTTAGAGGACAACTATACATTTCACAAACGATATGTGGTTTCCTACCATCTCTTATTTGTGTCCGCGTTTTCTTCCTAATATGGTTTTGGCTTTTGCTTTCGTTTCTTCTCTTATTGATCAATAGTCTGGGGCTTGACGAGTGTAGTTGTTTCGAGGTTTATTTGATGAAATTATTGTCAAGGTCCTATTGGTATCCCCATTTTGGTCTTCTTGTGTCTGATAAGGTGATATGGCATTATGAGTTCTTTGGTAAGTACTTTGACAAATATGATTATCACCGTTGGTAAGTTCTTTGGTAAGTTCCTATTGGTAAGTACTTTGGTAAGTTCTTTGGTATCCCCGTTGCTGCTATTTCATTAAAGTCATGAAACTTAACGTGATCTCTTCCTGTTCCTCGAAAGTTAGGATTCTTTTGCGAAGTCTGGTAAACTATGATACAAGGAGCTTATTCCAGATGATGATAAGGAGGCTATTTTTCGTAAAACTAGCTTGGTGTCCGACCCGTTGGTCGGAATGTCATTTTAATACAACGTATTTATGATATGTATCTAAATTATTAATTTTTTTAAAATTCTAAATTTTGTATGACATTAAGCTAGCATCGAAATTATGTTTCCATTTTTTAAAGTCGTCTTGTAACTTTTCATCAATAATGAACACTGCAATCTGAATGATGATATTTATAACCAAACTTGTTAAACCGATTTAAGTTGTTGAGCCAGTCAAACAAGTTGCTTGAAGTTTAATGATTTGATTGAGTCCAACTTGTTTGAGCCGTTTTACACTTTTTTCTAAATATATATATATGCATATAAAAAAAATATTAAATGATAAAATGGAATGTACCTGATTTATATCTATTAAAAATTTATATTCCATAAAAACTACCTATCTCATACCTCAGTACCCATCCCCCATCCGTCCCCCCCCCCCCCCCCCTCTTCCATCAATCTGACTGCTGACTTTGTGAAAATCATTTTAGAGCACGACTATGGTCGGACATGGTATAATCGATGGGCCAGTAGAGATTTAACAACCTTGGTTATAACACTCGTGAATAATTATTCATGACTTGTCTATTTTATAATGTAGTCACTTAGTTGCCTATGGTTGAAAAAAATTGACATAAAAAAAAAGAAAAAGAGTGTGTCTGAAAAAACATAGCATAAATAGGAAACACATAATCATAATTTTTAGCAAATATTTCTTTGTTTTATTGAGAAATAATACACATATATCAATATCTACACTTTTAAGTATTATACACAATACAATAACAAAATTAGTGAGAAAATAACATTATATATCCATACTCTATGCAATGAAGAAAATGGTTATCAGCCAACATACTCAATTTTAGTTGAAAGAAAATCTTATTCACTCAACAAAAATAAAATAAAACCTATCTTATGGTACCTACCTCGCTAACACACTTGACCACATCAATGTGCATGAAAACTTCAGCCCGAGTTTCATGATTTGTCTTGTACTACGCTTATTCCATATTAAAATAATTAAATCCGAATGATACAAATGATCAATTACTCTATAAATATAAAAGATTTAAATAAGTGAAATCATCTACAAAATTGGTATTCATAAATTGTGTTATTTTAAACTCATCCATGGGTCCAATCATGCCATGTTATTAAGAGATTTAGGATTTAACAACTAATCGAACTAAAACTTTCAAAGACCTTATCACTTATAGTTTGCATAACAATATCCCCATTTTTTTCTTCGGCTCTGGGTAGAGACCAAAGGTCTTGAGCAACTGATAAAAAAGAAGAATCTACTTCAACCGTTGCTTTATGGTAGTTCTAATAATTAATACTAAATTAAGAATTATACATCACATCTACACATTCACTACTATAATTTCATATGCAATATTTAAATAAATTATATTTAGGTTGCAATTTTAAAATTCTGATCCATTTATAAGATAGACGTAAATTAAATTTAGTATTAAAATTAAATTCAAATAATCAAAATATGAAATTCAAATATCAAACATCAAGGAAAGTACTTATGAGAGAGTTAGTGGGCTAGTTACAAATAGTGGAATAGTCATATGACTTTCAGATGTTAGGTTTTTTCTTTATTTATTTAAAAAGATACAAATTGTTTCTTTTGTGTAAGTGGTAATGATTGTTGTCTTTCTCTAAAAAGACCCCGAAATTAATGAATTTTTTCTTCTTATGATTAAGGAATAAATAATAATCCTAAAGACAAATTTATCCTTCCTACTTTCGCTCTCGTGGCTTGAAATTTGAAATGCTGAAAAATTGCCACCAACTCTGCTATAATATATTTGTAGATTTGGCCTGAAAAGGTCTTGTATATTTAAACTCTTTAGCTTTAACATATTTTCCATATTTGTAGATTTGGCATGAAAAGGTCTTGTATATTTAAACTCTTTAGCTTTAACATATTTTCCATTTTTGGAATATCTATGAAAAAGGAAAGAATGGGTCAAACAAGCCCAAACAGCATCGTTGGCCCAACCCAATCAGGTTAACTAAGGCCCATTATCTAGACCAGAGCTGCGGTTATCCCATCATCACATATAAGAAAAGACCGTAAATTAAAAGGTTCCGAAGTCCGAACTGTCAGTCAGTTTGGGACTTTGGGTCGAATCGGTCGATTGATAAGCGAAAAACCGCTGCTTCTCTCTCTGTCTTCTCGAGTAAAACATCCCCAATCTCTCATTCTCTCTCTCTCGGATTATCCCCAAATCCGGCTCCAACGAGCTCTCCCTCTCCACTGGGGAATCCTGCGCGGAACCCTAACCCTAGCCTTCTGGCTATGCCACACTCTCGGTTTCTCTTCTTCGCTGCCTGATAAGCCCTAAGGGGGAGCATCCTTCCTAGGTCGGCAAGACTTCCAGGAGCCGGGAATCTCCCTCTTTTCGAGATTTCGCTTCAATCGATGGAAGATTGACGGGGCTCCTTGTGTCGCGGTTGACTCTGCTTCGTGGAAGAACTCGTGGCGTTCCCGATCAGAGGACCTGATCTCGGCTTCGATTGTATTGTGTTCGTGGATTGACTGGGGTTAGTTTAATCTTTGTCGCTGCATACTGCTGAGCTCCCTTGTTCGGGATACACAGTTCGGAGTCGGGGTTGAAGATATCGTATGGCTGTTAAATCCTGCACCCAGTGGTTGGATCGCCAATTTGGTGGAGCCACAGTTTTCTGTTAAACAGCGTTGTGATTCCGGAGGCGAATTTGACAACAGTTTGGATGGAGATGGCAGTGGCTTCTTTGTATGGTTCTTGCGGATGCGTGCTGGCCGGAGTAGCGTCGGAAAGCTCCTGATTAGTTGGTTTGGTTTGAATACCTTTTGATTGAGCACTTCGAAGAATCTAGAAGGGAAAAAGGGTTCAACTTTTGTGTATCCATGTTTCTATTTTATGGTCATTGAGTTGAGTTGAGCTGAATACAAAGGTCCTGTTTTTAGGAGGCCTTTAATTTCTTTCTATTTGGTTTGATTTTGGTTATATATCTAATCTTATAAAAAGGAGAAATGGCAGTGTATTACAAGTTTAAGAGTGCAAAAGATTATGATTCAATCTCAATGGATGGGCCCTTTATATCTGTTGGTACTTTGAAAGAAAAAATATTTGAATCAAAGCACCTGGGCAGGGGTACAGACTTCGATCTGGTGGTGACTAATGCCCAAACTAATGAAGGTTGGTTTCGTTCTTCGTCGTTTAAGTTGTAAATGAAACTGGATTCCAGATATAGATAGATTTCAGGTGGCTTCTTGATGTTTGTGTTAGTTCTCGTTGCGTCCTTTTGAACCCAGGAGTCAGACACCAAGTCATTCTGATAGCCTTCGATTAAGTGCTTTAAATAGTTGAAGCACATGCATTACTTATATAGTTGTCCGCTTTCCCTTCGGTTTTTCTTAGATAAGGAGGTGACATTGTGATCCATGCTTAGTTTTTGTTTAGTGCATCTGGTGAGAAATTTCTCATTAGAGGAGCTGTGCACTATGCATCGTGAAATGATCTTTCGACCTTGGATAAAACTGGCTTTATCTGATTATTCTTGGCTTGTCATGGCTAGGATGGATGGTTGATGACAAGCAGTCGTCTAGGTGAATTATAAATTTGGTTTCATCACTAATTAGGTTTGGTATTTTATGGTTGTGTTCTTCTCTGTTTCACTTTCAGAGTATCTTGATGAAGCATCATTAATTCCAAAAAGTACTGCTGTGTTAATTCGCCGAGTTCCTGGTCGCCCTCGCATGCCCATTGTTACTGAGCAAGAGTACTATCTCAAACCTTTATGTATTGTATAATGTATACTGTTTTGTATCCCCACATTTTGGATATTGGTTGGGCTTCTCGTAACTGTGATCATCCTTGTGACTACAGTCTGTGTTGTTTAACCTTTGTACTGTTAATCGAAGTGACGATGGTCACTGTAACAGTTCTATTGAACAACTCCTTCTGATAGTGTCCACTAGGATGATGCCACATTACGTGACAGACCTCTTCCTTATGTAGCAACTTAAACAGATCTTGAGGACATGTATGAGTTTGGCCATTATATTTGCAGGCCAAAGGTGGAAACTAAGGCAGATGATACCCCGCAGGAGAAAAGTGGCTTTGTAGGTGGTGATTCATCTACTTTTCAATATGTAAGTGTCTACACCAACTTGTTACAGATGCTTCACAAGTACAGCAGCCAGCAGAACACTTATCTGTTTCTGTGTATTCCAACTTGTGTAGACTGATGAGACCGAGTGGGATGAGTTTGGTAATGACTTATATGCAATCCCGGAAGTCGTACCAGTACAATCAAGCATTGCACCTCCTGAAGCTCCTCCTGCCAGCCAGGCTGAAGAGGAATACAAGATTAAAGCTTTAATTGATACTCCAGCTTTGGATTGGCAGCGGTAAGCCGCCTTTCATTTGGTAAAATTAGGTTGATGGATTGTTTGTTTGTCACTGCCCATTGTAATTCTGTCACTGAGAACTTATATTTTATACACTTGAATTTTCAGTCAAGGTAATGATGGCTTTGGCCACGGTAGAGGGTTTGGCCGGGGGATGGGTGGTAGAATGGGAGGACGTGGATTCGGTGAGTCATTCTGTATATTATTTACAGTTGTAGGATACTAGAAATCTCCCATAATTTAAGTTGCGGAAACTTGTTTATTTAATTGTAATAGCTCTTCTTGTGGCGTATAACTTCTTTCGTTGTTGACTTTGGTTAGGTATGGAGAGGAAAAATCCTCCGCAGGGTTATGTGTGTCACAGGTGTAAGGTACCAGGTATGTAGACGTTCAGGTGATAGTATTTCTCTTATTTATTTATTTATTACTTTAACGATATGTGTTTTTAAATTAAAATCCTTGTTTCTTTATTCCAGGACATTTTATTCAGCACTGCCCCACCAATGGTGATCCAAATTATGATATCAAGAGAGTAAAGCCTCCGACAGGAATCCCAAAGTCGATGCTAATGGCAACACCAGATGGCTCATATGCATTGCCTAGTGGTGCTGTTGCTGTTTTAAGACCAAATGAGTAAGCTGAGACCCTTTAATTTATTTTCTTTGTTTCCGGGTAGCTTCTGAAATCGCACACCTAGCTAGGCCTTTTTCTCAACCTGTCTTTAGCTTGAAGATTCATTCTGTATCCAAAACTTGTTTCAGGGCTGCATTCGAGAGAGAAATCGAAGGGTTGCCTTCCACGAGACCTGTTGGCGAACTTCCGCCTGAACTTCACTGTCCTTTGTGCAAAGAAGTTATGAAAGATGCTGTGCTGACAAGCAGGTGTTGTTTCAAAAGCTTCTGTGACAAATGTAAGTTTGATCGATCTTCTGTGCTTTATTCTTCCTCTTTAATCTTCATTATGTTGTCTGCCGAAGTTAGACTACTTAGTTACAGTAGTAATCATAGCCTCATGTGGATTGTGATCAATGTTGCAATGGGCATACTATTTGCTTGACCCTGGGTCCTTAACCATCAGCTTTGATAATTTGCGTGTCTCCTCCTATAGGCTACATGACATCTTTCACATGTCTAATTATGTATGCCTTTTTTACTGTTTTCTGACACAGGTATTAGGGATTACATTATCTCGAAATCAAAGTGTGTATGTGGGGCAACAAGTATTCTTGCAGATGATCTTCTTCCAAACAAGACTCTTAGGGATACCATTAATCGTATCTTAGAGTCAGGGAACAGTAGCGCAGATAATGCTGGAAGCACTTTCCAAGTTCAAGGTTTGATTTTTAACATTTTATGAACCTGAGCTGTACTGTCTGTGGACATTTATTCTTTCTGTAACTCGGCCCTTTTTTTAAGGACAGATATGGAGTCAGCTCGTTGTCCACAGCCCAAGTTTCCTTCTCCTACACAGTCTGCTGCATCAAAAGAAGAGCCAAGATTGCCTCATCCGTCTGCTGAACCAGCCGCTATGCAAAATATAAAGCCAGCGCCCATTGAGGAGAAGCCTGTTCCTGGACCTGTCCCCCCACCAGCAGTCGAGAAGTCAAGAACTTCTAAGGTGGTTGATGCGTCAGATGCCACACATGAGTCAATGAGTGTGAAGGAGGCAGCAGCATCACAAAGTAGCGCTCCCCTCATGGAGGAAGAAGTGCAGCAAAAGCTTGCTTCTGGCGATGCAGGTAACTTGTTTTTTATTTATCAATTTACTGTCGTGGTCTGCTTTACTATTAGTTTATGATGCTGTAAGCGTAAGAGGTCTAATGTTCGAATTTACTTTTTTGCAGCAAAGAAAAAGAAAAAGAAGAAAGTTCGCATGCCTCCAAATGGTAATTGCCTTATGAAACTCGTCTGTCTGTCAGTTTTGTTTCCTTTTCGGCTCTTTTTGTATGGCAGACTCCACGTCTGTTTGTTTCAGCTTTCGTATAGCTTGATGACATGCTTCAAATGCTTATAGCAGATATGTGGAAGGGTGGTCAAGATCTCGGACCCGAGAATTTCATGATGCCTATGCCCCCTGCTGCATTCAATCCTTACATGATGGGTGGGATGCAACCACCGGGGATGGATCCATATATGAATCCGTACAATGGTGGCGCTCCAATGCCATTTATGGGTTACGGCCTCGGCCCATTGGACATGCCTCCATTTGGAGGTATGATGCCACCGGATCCTTTTGCTCCACAAGGGTTTATGAACAATATGATGCCAATGATACCACCTCAGAGGTATGTAACATTCAGACTTCTTGTTTTCCTTTTCCCCGCAAATTCTCATTGACTAGGGTATAATAAGCCGATGAATTCCGTTTCTTCCTTGACAGGGATCTTGCTGATTTGGGGATGGGAATGGGAATGGGAATGGGGATGGGGATGGGGATGAATCATGGTCCACCAGCTATGAGCAGAGAAGAATTTGAGGCCCGGAAAGCTGAGATGAGGAGGCGGCGTGAAATGGAGAGGCGAGCTGCTGAAAGGTATGTTTGTGGTCTCTCCCTTTTTCTCTACTGCAATCGGGAAAATGGAGAAGTTGTCATAGGTATCGTAGGATCTTGATGCTCGATGGGATTGGCAATTCAGTTGACAAGATCAGTCCAGCAAATGATCGATGATCTTTTATTTCTTGTTTTGATACATCTCATGTGTTTGGTCCCATCCGAGAGGTCGAAGATTAGTCTGCCAATGGGTTTGAATCGGAGCTCGGTTCGAATTTGGAAAAAGCTCTTGGTAGCATGCTAATTGTGGACTTGCTGGGTGTGTGCTTGGGTTGAAGTTCTGGGAAATGTAACCTGTGTGAATGTTGTATGTTGGTGGGTGCAGCCACAGGGAGTTTCAGAGAGAGCGGGAATTTGGAAGAGAAGTGAGCAGCAGTGGACCTAACGATGGTGGTCCGTCCATGAAATCTGTATGTACTTTTGTTGTGTACTATAATAGAAATCAAATATGTATTTTTATGAATTATTTGGAATTTCTGTTATTCATAAAAAAGGAAAACGTTTCTTTAAACAGAATATGGTAATTTTATTCGATTTTCTCCCTCAAAAGTCAAAACTTTTGGCCAAAACCGGTTTGTCACAGTCAACTTGTAACTATGGACCGGCACCCTGGGCCTTGTATTCTTTGGACCTTTTTTTACTTTAAACAATTTCTGGGCCTTAGCTGGGCTGATTGTATTGTGCCGGCTTTTATTAATCGCTCTAACGCATTTGTTCTTCTGTTGTGATTTTTGGTGTGGTAAAGCGGAATGTCGCTCCGCAAGTGAACGGCGATTCTCACCACCACCGTCACCGACCGGGAAGGCCATCACCTGACCGCTCCGCCGCCAGGGAGCTCGACGGGCCGCCACCACCGCTTCCTCCGCAGCGCTCGTCCAAGAGAAAGTCGGACCACAACGATCATGGCAGCAGCCGCGACAAGGATAAGGATCGAGACTACGACCATCACAACCACCACGAGCACCGAGACCGCGAAAGAGATCACGATCATTCTGATCGCGATCGTGATCACCACCACCATCACCGCAAGCGCTCGGAATCCTCAACTAAGACGGCTTCTGACTCCGCAGCGGCTGCAGCTGCAGCTGCTGCGGCAGATGAACGGAAGCGGAAGGCCAGCGTGTTCTCGCGGATCAGCTTTCCGGAGGGTGAAGCAGCGGCTAGCAAGAAGCGGAAGGGATCGTCTTCCTCCTCCGCTGCTCCTGAAGCAGCAGCTTCTTCAGCTGCTGGTGGGAAGTCCTCTGCATCGGGGGGCAACGGCTACTACGACAGGAAATCTTCTGCGTCGGCTTCCATCGGTGGTGGAGGCAGAAAGAGCAGCAGTGCTGTGGCGGCGGATTATGAATCGAGCGATGATGATGAGAGGCATTTCAAGAGGAAGCCGTCGAGGTATGAGCCGTCCCCTCCCCCGCAGCAGGAGTGGGAAGAGGATGTGAAGCATTCCTCCAGAAGCTCAAGGGACAGGAAGCATAGGGGAAAATGAATGGAGAAGAATCGCTGCAAAGCGCGATCGATTGTGCTCTCATTTCGCCGGCATGGGTTTCTGCTGCTGTATTTTGTACATGATGAGGAGAATTGAGAGATTTTCCCCCAGTCGTTTGTGGTTTTGGAATGTGGAATTTTCCCATTAAAGATAAGAAAAAAAGAGCAGAAGCCACCCTTGTTGCCTGGCGTCTTTCCCTTTTCGTTTTGACGAGCGCAAAGGAATTGTCCGTTATTTATGTGGTTGTTCCTCTTTGTAATAAGAAATCCTTCTGTTTCTTATATGGCCTTGTTTCTTGGCATCGCTCCAGCAAAATGAATGTGTTATTTAACTTGATAGTCATTAAGGGCGATTTAAAATGAATATATAACCCCTCGGTTTGAGTAAACCCACTTGTGAAAAAACTTGATTGGTGAGTTTGGATCACTTGAAGGATTCGCATCGCACTCTTATCTGAAAAATAGCAAATAGGAAGGTTTTTGGATATTCATAAAAACTGACCATTCAATTCTAAAGCAGCAAACAAAGAGAACTTTTGAACCACTATCTAGTGTCTATTGGAGATTGAAAATTTACCAAAAAAATAAAGGAGATTGAAAATCAAATTACAAATAATTTGCTGTATCGTAGTGGTAATAATCATAAGTTAAGAATGTACAATTGGTTGATGAAATGATGAAATAATTTGCATGGTGCCATAAAAGTGAAATCCACATTCGTAATAGCCTTGGTCCATAGCTATACATGATTAGTGATTTTGTTCACTTAATCTAAAATGGCCAAATTATAAGTGTGATTAGTCGATTGCTTGTTTCTCGTTTAACCTAAAATGGCCAAATTAAAAGCGTGATTAGTCAATTGTTTCTTTCTCGTTTAACAAATTGTTCGATGATTATCATTAGAAGATCATAACAGTTAATTTAGTCTGGAGCACCTCGATCGGTTTGCATGTTTTCTTTTTGTCTCTCAATCGGCTGGATTTTGCATCAGTTTATGGTGTTTAAAGTTTGGATTTGATGGAAGAAAGTCACACAAGTAACAGAATGCAGAAACCCAAAAAAATAATTGTTCTGCATAACAACAAGATGTAGCCGAAGTACGTGCGCAAAACTGATACAAGCGAGCAACACAATGAGGAAAAATCACCAACCCTACAACATTTTAAGTCGTCCTTTCTTAGATGACGGAACAGAACAAATTGCAGCAACATATGGAACGGAACAGACCTCTTGGACATCATTCAAACAAACTAGCTACTGGAACACCAACGCCCTTCCACCATTCAGTCCTTCTTCACCTACGGTTCAGCCATGGCCGATAAACAGAGGTTGAGGCAAAAAATTTGGAAAGGCAGAATGGTAAGTGTTTCTTCTATCGACCAACAAGAGGAAACAGTGAAATCAGGGGAAATGACCAAGTCCTGAAATGTGCATCTAACCGCAGACTGCAAACGCCTGTCAAAATGAGGAGATAGAGATGATAAATTAAGAACACTACCATCATGGATTGATGTGGAAAACGGCAAGCAATTACCAATACTCAGATAACAAAAATTGTTAATAATGAAGCTAAGAAGTTGTCCTGCAATGTACCAAGTATCAGGCAAATAACTTGACGTCCTTCATATTGACACAGCATAATCTCCAGACTCATCTTACTTGACCCCGATGGTTTTACAGTTTAGTTTTTCCATAATAGTTCCCTTCCCAGACACTAATTGGGGATTTGAGTAAAACGATTTCTAATTTAGGTAGCCAACTTCTGTCAACCAACTGGCAAATGAGATTAACTTCTGATCCAGGCTTAAATAGACTCTGACTATTAATCTTTACTTCACTCGGAACCACTATAACTGACAAGTATGAACTATGAAGGGTAGTGATAGAACTGGCATTCAATGGACAAGAATGACGGGATAGCTACAAGTCACCACTGAAAAATGTACGAACTAGTACAGTTATTACCAAAACTAGACAAAACATTCTGTAGAAACAAGACTTGCTACCTGTAAGAATCTTATGCTCACTTCTGTTAATGGAGTAGCCTATAATCGAACCTTTCAAACATGCAACAAATATGTTCTACAGCAGCAGAGTCTTATACATAGCCTACCTATCAGTTAATGAACTATTCGGTTCCAATACAACCAAAGACTCCCTATCAGCTACAATTACTAAACGCTTATATATACAGAGAAGCGACTTTCCATCTCCATCTTCAGCTATCACCGTAATCAAAGCATGTCAGCCAGTCTTAGTCTGTGCCCTCCTATGTCCCGTCTTACAGCAGTTGTTGGGTTAGTACCAGTACTACTATCAAACCAATAACATACGGGCCTCAGTTTGTGAGGTTTTTGGAAAAAAGCTGAAGACTTTCTTGCATCTGAACAGGTTTCTCAGATTTTCTAACACCGAATTTCATACTCAAGTGCCTAACAATGGCAATTGGGATCTCAGTCAGGCCAATACTCAAACAGAAAGGTACAGGACAGGGATTAAAGTAAAAGCTGCAACTATGAAAAACTAGAATGAGGCGAAACATCAGCTGGCATCTCAAAAAGAGTTAAAAGAAAAACCTGAAGATTGATTTTAAGCTGATTGTGGAATCATCCCAGTCTTCCTGGCATAGGCGAAAATCCCGCCGGCCTCAATCACCGGACCGGCGTCCCCAATCGGCTGCAGCTTGTATTCCTTCCCGGTCGTGTGATTGATCAATCGGCTCTCGCCCAGCTCAATCGTTATCACATCCCCAGTCCTGCACTCTTCGCAAACCCTAACCTCGCTCTCCAGCGGATACACCTCCCCCGTCGCCACCGAGTTCCTGAAAAAGATCCTCGCATACGACTGCGCCACCACCGCCGCCACTCCCGCTGCCCCCAGAGCAACCGGAGCGTGCTCGCGAGACGAGCCGCACCCGAAGTTCTCCCCACCAATCACGATGGAGTACTTCGTCTTCGTCTCGTTCGGCTCGATGAATCTCTTCTCGTAGGAAGCCGGGAGTCCGATTAGGGCGTAGGATCCGAGCTTCTCGTATTCGGCGGGGTTGGAAGGAACGAGGGTTAGGTACTCGGCGGGGATGATCTGGTCGGTGTCGATGTTGTCGCCGACGACGTAGCAGAGGCCATGGAAGGAGGTAGGTGAGGAGTGAGATTCGGCGGCGGCGCGTGGGGTTACGAAGGATGCGCGTCGATTGCGGAGGACGGTAGAGTTGGATGTCAGAGGGGCGATGAACGGGCGCGCCGAAGAAATGGAGGCAAATCTGACTGCCTGTGAAGAGGCCGGAGCGATGGAAGCCTTCGTTTCCGAAAATGCGGCGGCGGCGAAGCTCGACAGTGAGGAAGAGTAAGAAACCGCCATGGCTGCTTTCTTCTGGGTGCGACAGAGGGAGGAGGAAGCTGCAAGGTGTTGAATGTGTAGAATTGAATTGTTCACGGCTGAGGAAATTCCACTGCTCCGCCGCCGCCAATCCGGACGGATATTGGTTCATTTCAACCAAACGAGTTTATAATTTTGGGCCGCAAAAAGTGGGCAAACAATTTGAGCCCATCCCAATTGCACTTTCTGGCCCAACTAGTCAATAGTCAATAGCCAATGGCCCGGTAGTCAGCCCAAACAAAATGTCGGCTCGCTAAGGCTTTGTGACAGGCCACAACGCGGGCAAGATGGACGATCCAGATTTTACGGCGCCGGTCTATAAAATGGCTATTAGGGTTTTGCGTTACAGGTTCGAGCTCCTCCATTTTAAGTGAGCGGAAGGAAACCCTAGCAGGAAGAGGCTGCGTTCTGCTGCGATACAATGGGTATTCTCTCACTCTCTCGATTCCTCGTTTGCTTTGATTCTGTTGAAGCGATTCGTGAAGCCTCACGCTGGATCCTATTGGCTAACTGTGTGGAAATGGTATTCTTAATCGTGTAATGTGTAAACAGGTGCGTACAAGTATGTCTCGGAGCTATGGAGGAAGAAGCAGTCCGATGTTATGCGGTTTCTGCAGAGGGTGAGGTGCTGGGAGTACCGCCAGCACCCGTCGATCGTTCGGGTCAACCACCCTACCCGTCCCGACAAGGCTAGGCGCCTGGGATACAAGGCCAAGCAGGTCAATATTTGATTCACTGTTCTTTGGATTCGGTTCGACTTTCAGCCTTTCCTTAGTGATATCTGAGCTTGATAGTGAATAGTTCTAGAAACGCGAACCTAATCTGCTGGAGTTTGCACTGTTAGCTTTAGATAATCCCTTGTTTTGGATTGGTGCGATGGGTATTCGTTGTGCTTGTTTAGTGGCATGTTGACCACTCTTAGAGGATGGTTACCTGAATTGATCAGGCGCTTCCTGAGGCCAGCGAAAGAAAACCACACAGTCGATCATCTGACCTAGTGGGTTGTCATTTTTTACTGAACTCACTTTTGTTTCGATCCGATACAGTCTCTGCTGCTGTATTCTGTTCGTAGGTGTAAGATGCATTGTAGTTGCTTTCTCGAATGCAGTTTCTTACTTTCACGTGCTTAGCTTTGTTCGAATTGACAATGTTGGTGATAAAACTTGTCAGAGGACTTGTAGGAGTTTATTTGAATCCTTTTGTTGTTTTGTGTGCATTGGTGTCTTATCATTGATGTTTGATGAATGATGCAGGGGTATGTTGTTTACCGTGTCCGTGTCAGACGTGGAGGCAGGAAGAGGCCTGTCCCCAAGGGTATTGTGTATGGCAAGCCCACCAACCAGGGTGTTACCCAACTCAAGTTCCAGAGAAGCAAGAGGTCTGTTGCTGAAGAGCGTGCTGGAAGGAAACTTGGCGGTCTCAGGGTCCTCAACTCCTACTGGGTCAACGAGGTACGATACATGCAAATACAGCCTTCAATTATTCTCAGGACTTCGGTTTAACAATTACTGATGAAATATGATTTACTGCCCTGTAATATTCAGGATTCCACCTACAAGTACTTTGAGGTGATCCTTGTGGATGTGGCTCACAATGCCATCCGCAACGACCCGAGAATCAACTGGCTCTGCAACCCGGTCCACAAGCACAGGGAGCTGCGCGGTCTCACCTCCGCCGGAAAGAAGTACAGAGGACTCCGTGGAAAGGGGCACTTGTACCACAAGAACAAGCCGTCTCGCAGGGCTACTTGGAAGAGGAACAACACATTGTCCCTCCGCCGATACCGTTGAGCTTAGTTGGAAGTGTTTCTCATCTTCGTTGTGTTTCTGGCTTGCCAGATTTTGTATGGGGAACATATTGCCTGTCTTCATTACTCAAAATTTTGGACCTGGGATATCGTTAGTATGTTACTTTTGGACACCCGTGAATGAATATTTCTGTTGAAATGAAGCATTTCTCTCCTCTGTATCTGTAGGTGATTGTTGCTTATTGTTATTGCTGTACTCATTTGCTTAACTGATTTTGAAGGTAGTGTTCATCAGTGTCTTGGTTCCGAATCATTAGATTGTGGTCTTGACAGCTGCAATTACCGACCCGTTTTTGAGCATAGGCTCAATAACTGATTTAGAACATAAGCTGTTTCATATTTGCGCTACAAAAAGGTTTATACGATGTTATAACCTGTTGGTAGTTTCTACCTAAATATGGTAAAAATACAATTGATAGTTGGTATGTGAAAGGTTGCCAGTACTGTGGTAATAGTTGAAGGTTTCAGACAGTTCCATCTAGATAGCTCTCCTTGAGATTCTGAAGTGCTTGCCTGATTGCATCTTCAGGTTGGCTGGAATATTTCAAGCACAATAGCCGTTGGGCAGCCCGATAAATCATCTGCAGTTGATGATGCTGCTCGCAGTTCACTTCCATTCTCTTCCTTTCCTGAACAAATCAAGCTATAGATGTGTTATCACGTAAGTGTCGGAATCGACATGGGATTCTAAAACTGAGGTGAGGAAAGAAAGCAACCGTTTGTGTGATCTTTGATGTAATGCATTGTGCTGTATCGATCACCGACCTCGGTAATCCTGCCACTTCTGCTAACAAAAGGCCGTAGTGCGGAATATGTCTTGGTCCATCCTTGAGTTTGAACTGGCACCACCAGAAATTATTATTAGCAGAACTTAGAGACGAGCCTAGAGCTGATGGTGGAAAAAATAAAGATGAGTATGTAGATCTACCTTGAAATCCAGACGCTTGTTAAGTACATCAACGTCGAAATGAAGAATCCTCACGTTCGGATAGAGAGTTGCTAGCTCGGATAGGTTCTCCATGTGGGTTGCAAAGATTGTATACCTGAAGAGTCATTCAACGAAGCTTCTGTGGGTATAATGATGATGACAGCAAACTACAAAGTTCAGACAAATGTCGGCTATCTATCATATGAGCATTTTTCTCTGTTACCGATAGACTCTTGTGGTATTAGGGCAAGTCTATGAGTGAGAAGCACTTACGCTTTAATTGATAAGAGTTTTTCGCAGCAGCTCCAAGCAATGGAAAATCCATCAGCGGAGGAAGTAGCTCTTCCTAGTTCATCCATAACAACCAGACTTCTACAAAAGCAACAGATTTTGATGAAACAAGAATAGAAACATGTTATTATTTATGGTCTAATTTGCTGCTTCATAATTTATTGGCCAAAAATACGGAGACTGCTGTGTCCTTCACCTTGGGGTAACGTTCTGCATGATGAAAGCTGTCTCCTTCATCTCTGTCATGAACTGTAGCAGCATCAAAGCAAAATAAAATCATTAGTTTTCTGCAAGCAGCAGTGGGGGAAAAGAAATCATTTACCACCATGAAGACAATCTTGCATTTACTGTGTTGGTAACATTAGGTGTTATGAGGTTTACCGTACTGGAGTTTGATTCTAGGCTATCCGTTGAACCCATCCTTGTGAATATGCGATCAACTATGCGAATAGTTGCGAAGCAAGCAGGAACATAGCAACCAATTTGAGCAAGAATGACTGTAAGGCATACTTGTTGGAGATATGTGCTCTTTCCACTCCTGTTAATG
This sequence comes from Linum tenue, assembly GCA_946122785.1. NCBI lineage: Eukaryota > Viridiplantae > Streptophyta > Magnoliopsida > Malpighiales > Linaceae > Linum > Linum tenue. The sequence goes on along the minus strand of CAMGYJ010000005.1, from coordinate 25,998,523 downwards.
ATCAGAAGATCAAACTACTCAATTCAGAAAGGTAACCCAGAAAGCAGAAGTATCAATTGCTTCAAGGAGAAGCAAACCACTAGTAAATGCAAGTTAGAGCATATGAAGTCGGTCCGAAATATTTCTCTGAGGCCATCAGCAACAAGAAAATGGACACGAGAAGGAAATCAACATGAAACATGAGATGATTAAACAACATGACAGGGAATGTAAACCCAGAGAGTTAAAGCTAGAGTATTCTTACATGTTTGGTCCCATGACAATTAACATGTTTGATGCCTCCGAGATAAAGATACCGTTGGACTGAAGAACAAAAGTAAAATCACTGATGAATTATAGTACTGAATGATGCACAGTTTTGGATACAAAACCAAAAACTACGCAAAATAATAGACTGAACAGCAATGAAATGCAGGAGGTTACTAACAACAAACTCATGGTGTATAGTCTCGAGAATTGGGTGTCTTCCAGAATCAATTGCCAATGGGCCATCATCTGCAAATGAAATCCAGATAATCATGCATGGAGATTCTGCAGTCAAAGTTGCAAGATCCAAGATTCGAACTTCCATTGTGGTTTACCAGTAAATTGAGGTCTAGTATATCGGTCGAGAGGCTTTGATGAGATAGTTTGTGCAAATGAATTAACCATCATATCTAAGAGGCACAGGGCCTCAGCCAGAAGCGTGAGTGTAGTGACATCCTCCCTGATGGCATCTACTAGGGCTGGATGTGTTATGCCATATAAAAAGCTTCATAAGTTCTGAACCAATCAACAAGAGAATCTCGAAAGAGCAGAGATGAAATATATCCTTCATCTATATGGAAAATGAAACGGCTTAAACTAAAAGAAATTGAAGAAGCCTGCTACTGTGCATTACAACCTTCAAGGCAAAGTTCTGTTCTTATATAGCATTCTCCAGCTGCAGACTTATTTCTCACATTAAGCTGCACGTATCATTGAAGAAAGCACGATCAATGAAACATTATTCAGACTCCATCTAGCTCGATTAACGTAAAAAGTAATACATAAAGATGTGGGCATCTTCACTCAGGTAGACAACAAAGAATAAAGGTAGACAAATCACTACATTTTGCTTTATGGGTGTTGGTAGGATCTTAAAACAACAATATATGAGAACCAGCTTGTTAGACGTCGACTAATCTGGTCCAAAATGGTAGAGAAACTTTTTTCAAATTGCATGATGTATCGCTATCTAAAATTAACAGCGGAAGACACATTAAGAGCATTGCTTAGTGGACGAGTTGAATTAATACCTTGTGCATGAAGCAATAACCAGATCACATGCCCCATGCAATGAAGGGTATATATACATATAACCATATAATATTCTTCGAATAACAGTAAGTTCCATCCTGATTTACACTCTATATTCAGGTACCAACTTTCATGTGAGAATATTAGGCAGCCAGTAAGGCAAGGCACTAGCCACATTTTTGTCTATTGATAATTACAGATTCTGAAAACCTCTACTTGATTTGTTCCTCATAAAATGACCATAAAATGTCAAATTCCATAAAAATAAATAATCCAGCAATCAATCATAGTGAAACCACTACATTGCTATGGAATTGCTACTAAAGAGACACTTACAGAAGCAAGTTCTAGGCTTGTGCAGTGTAGATGGTTTCCATGTTTTACGACCTGAATGGTTCACAAGAATGTTAGAGTCACAGCTAAGAGGAAGCTTCACAAGATAAACAGCTTTAGAATTTTTTTTTATGCAAGGAACCTGAATGAATTTGCTAGTAAGCTTTCCCTGAGCATCCTTTTGTGGAATGCTGAAGTAAAACCCTTGCTTGTTATTAAATGAAAGTTTCAAATTTGGTAGTCCAAATTCTTCACGATACTTGTTCGCGAGGTTGTGTATAGCTGTAATATCCATGTAGGTAGATTGGATGACAGATCATGAAAAAGAACAAAAGAAATAGAAAGATGCAAACACAATTATGTAGCGAACGACTGGCAAGGGAATGAGGAGAAAGGAAAACTAGAAAACCTTCACTTGTATCACAGAATGTTCTCCTTGCAATATCCAGAAGTCCATCAATCCCAGCTTTGACTGCAAAACATTGCTGTGTTCGGGCCACAAAAGGGACACGTGCATGAAGAACATCTTCATCGAACACCTCGCAAATTCTGTATCATATTTTGAAAGCTTTAGACTTGCTTAAGAAAACACTATAATGTGAAGCACGGTGGTTGCAGTTACCTGTTTCTGATGGTAGAGTAATCCTCATTCTCACAAACAGTCCTAAAAACATTTGACAGAAGAAAACAACTTGCATCCTTCAAAACCTGAATTATTCAGAAGTAAAAGATTTTCAGACAATTTTGGGACACACATACTATTTGTGTACGTGATGCAAACCAAAATTCACCTTCCCAAGCAGAGGCAATGCATCCAAAGTTGTTTTAAGCACAATAATGTTTGATATCAACACTTGGCTTTTCTTGAAATTGTCAACACCCATAACCTCATTTGTTACTTTCTTGGGCTTGAAGCAGAAGTTACAGAGTACTCTATCTGAAAAAAGAAGAGGTAAAAGTGGTAGTCACTAGCATGGGAGATGGACCAGCATTGAATCAGAAAGAAGAGTAGAGAAAAATCAAGATGTATGCAGATTGTTTACTATATATCTATATGGTGCTGTACTGCTGTACATTCTAGTTTTACTCACCAGTCTCTTTTGGAAATTTCCGGAGAACCTGAGTGAGTCCGAAGAATAGCTGTTCGTTCTTCATCAGCTCATCCTGAAACCAAATGGTAAGATATGCATGATCACATCACTTCAGTAGAGTTGATCAATTCAAGAAGAATATTTGCAATTATCAATGTAAGGGATGATAAGATGAACATAAAGTACGGACAAGTGAATCACAACATTTCTTTTGGACACCTTAGACCCATGATGGCACCCATACATCGCTTACTAATTGGCTGAAAGCTTTGGCAGCTCAGAATTTCTTCAGCACACTCTCTCCTAAGTGTTGTTAGGGAGATTATACTCGTACAGCAGATGGTGAAAACAAAAGCAAAAACAATTAACTTCCAGAAAGATCCTCTTTGACAGCATTAAAACTATCATAATTTCAGCAAACCCAATGCTGAAGCCTATCCTTGGTGAACTAAGCTAATGCATGCATCTAAAAATCTTATGTTTCAAGAACAGTTCAACATAATCATTTAGCCCACATTTTTACCTTGAGTTGATTCTGGGGCTTTGTCGCTGTCAGACTTGCTAAAGGCCTCAGAACTTAGAGAAAAACAAAATGAGTCTCGAAGACACTCGAGTGTTGATAGCTTTTAGATTCTTAATGGGGGTAACATTGATGATGCATGTAATACTTACAAATATACTTTGAAAAGTTGATTCTGACAGGGGAAGGACGAATGGAATGAAATAACACTTTGTTAATATAACAGGAACTTCAAAGAGAATACTTAAAACTGACCAGGCAATCGAGGCGAGTGTTGATAGTTTCGGTGTCTTTTAAGGGCTGCAACAGATTGGCACGAAGGAGCCTGGTTCTGAAGATAAATTACATAAGTAAGCTTTATACGCACATGGTAGATATGATCGAGCACTAACTTGAAGAATTTACATATCTACAAGTTGATAGGACACTTAAGGTTCTAATTACTGTGTATGAGTAAGCTTCAATTGTGCTGTGGGATGAAAGATTCAATATAGGATAACCCTCATACCCTCCTATGGTCTTTGTTGTCTTGAGCATTTGGAAAAGACTTCTTTTTTTGCTGGTTGTGCCCAAAAGTGAAGAGTGAAATGGCTCAATTATTTCCAAGTTGTGAACACTGCAAGAGATCCCATTTGTAAATCAAACAAAGTTCTAGAGAAGAATATTATTATGATAATTTTGCATTTGAGATTGTAAAACATAAGAATATATCACACTGAAACTCAGACAAAATCCAAATAAAGAACAGATTACCTAGTTGCATCTATGCTCATGTGATCAAATGATCCGTTAAAGGTAACCTGGAGAGCAGCAGAATTTATGAGGGAATCAGTCTCCATTTTGCCTGTAAGGAATGATGTCATGACCACAGAGGCAGATGCCTCTACAGGATTTAATGAGTAGCTGTAGCTTTTTCCAAGTCAACTTCGCACAGATAAGAATGGCCAATATAAGTGAATCATATCATATAAGCTCGCTCTGATAATCATATTGATGAGTATCAATGTCAAGATGCCTAAACTGAAAAAAAGATTTTAAACTAGATAAAAAAGACTCAGTTGCATTGCTGAGGGATCCAGAGTTGCAGCTGATGGAAAAATGGCATCCTTGTCTCAAGGCTAACTGTAGGGGGAACCTATCTCTTGATGAACATACCGACAAGGAGTGATTTGTCACGATAAGTCCTTTCTCAGCTTCTATCCTGCGGACGACCCAGTAAAAAACTCATCTTAGATAGAGTGTTAAATCAATAAACTTACGGTCAATGGCTAAATGTACGATGTCAGGCAAATGGGAATGTTCAGAATCCATAAACAAACAGGTGATGATTCCCAAAAAATCAATGTCCCAGACTTGAAATGTGAAACATAAACATCAATGACAGTTCAGAGCAGAAACCACTTAAAATACCACTTGATTGTAGCAGCAGCGGCAGCCAAACAAAGATAATATTGTTTGTAGTAAGTCTCTAGACTGAGGGCTGACGGCTCCTTTGCTGCTAAACTTTTCACTAAGACGGCACCCTGGAACCGGAAACAATAAAGACCAACTGTTAGTAACCTGCATCTGTATAAAATCACACCATAAAAGAACTAAGAAAGCAATCCTGACCTTGGTGTCATCAAAACATCCACGGGCCATTACAACCTAAAACAGAAAAAAAAAAAAACAACGAAGGAAAGATTTAACTGTTGAAATCCACAGCTCCACAAAGATAATGCATGCATTAAGATCTCGCAGCTCACCTTCCTGATATGTCCACAGAACTTGTCAGCCAATTCTGAAACTCCACCCATCCCATCAGCTGCCAGTTTGTTGGGAGGTACAATTATCACCATCGGATCGTAAAATTGCAGCAGAGTTTGGGTGTTCTGATACGAGCCACTGGTTTCAATGTACTGCGAAAGATCCAGAGAAGCTGATCTCAAATTAAATGCAGCCATTCCAACCTGCAAGTCCATCGTCATCACGTCTCAATTAGACAAGCGACGTACGGTTGTCACCACAACTTTTAGGACAAACTACCGCAAATTTCAAATTCGACGATGTAGCTTTCACATTAACGTAATCATCCAAAGCAACAAGCAGTTCGCAGGATCAACGCAGATTTCTTCCTTCAGGACGTCCTAGTTTTTGAAATTGTGGAAGAATCACGACTGCTAATTTCAATTAGCACAGTGTTAGTAGTATCCGACTGCAGAAATTTTCCATGGCGGTCGGCAAGCAAGAGAGCGTTCTAACATCGCCCAAAGTTAGCGGAACTGAGCTTCACAAATGGAGATCGAGATGCGATTTCGCAGAATAAGTAGTAATTTCCATCGTTGAAGAAGAGAGGAATTGAAAATGAACCAGTTGGCCAGTGTTTTTCTTCTAATTTCCAGAGTTTTCGCAGCAACCAAACAGGAAGTTGAGTACCTCTTTGGCTCTGTTCTCGATGAGGCTGATCACGATGCTGGATCTCTCTCCGTCGTCTTCCATTTCTCTCCGACGCTTTACAGAAGGGGAACAATTTCACCAGGGAAAAGAGAAAGTGAGAAACTCAGAATTTGGGCGCCAACTCGTTCCGTTTTATAGTACAGAACGACCAGCACTACTTTACGCATGGTGCGTATTGCTGCTAAACTGCGCTCATATTTTCAAAATTTAGCGCGGTGACGAGGCAAAAGTAACAAAAAAATCCTTTTGAGTTTTGAAAAAAGGATGAGGAAGCTGCGAGCGAGAGCGCTTTGGAGAACTTGTGTATGTGGGCAGGCAATAGCTAAAGCACTGTCCTCCGCACTCCGCAGCAAGCCAGAAACAGCTACGGTAAATCCATTCGCGCTTGGTTACATTAGGCCTTGAGAAGTCTGTGTTTATTTTTTCTGGAAAAAACTGACGAGCAAGTATGGGCAGCTGAAGGACTCGATCTCTTCTTTCCATGTTTTCCGAGTAACCACTCCGGCTACCAGTGCGTATGTGGAATTCAGTTATCAGAGCGCTTACACAGAATGGATTATCCTCTGAAGCTCTGGAGCTTTACTCCCGCATGCAAGAGCTTGAGGTCAGGCCTGATTCTTATACTTTCCCGTCGGTTATCAATGCTTCTGCAGCGTTATTGGATTCTGAAACGGGTTAGGGTTGTGCATGATCGGGCAGTGGAGATGATTTTTGGATCTGAATGGATATATATATGCTAGGTTTGGTGATTTGGCCAAGGCCCGGAATGTGTTCGAGGAAATGCCTCGCAGAGATCTTGTGTCGTGGAATAGCTTCGTTTCTGGGTATACTAGAAATGGGCACTGGGAGGAGGCTTTGGAGATTTTCGCGAGTTCATAATGGTTGGTTGAAACCAGATACTTTTACTGTATCAAGTGTTCTGCCTGCCTGTGGTGGCTTGCTTGACATTGACGGTGAGGTGGTCCATGGGTTGGTTGAGAAGATGGGGATGAACGCTGGCGTTATAGTGAACAATGGATATCTTTCTATGTATGTTAAGTTTGATCAATTAGTGGTTACGCAAAGGATCTTTGATGAAATGGTCACAACGGATACTGTTAGTTGGAACATCTTGATTTGTGGATATTCTGAAATGCAGTTGTTTGTAGGGTCGATCAAGTTCTTCATGGAGATGTTTCATATGTTCAGACCGGATTTGTTGACAATCACTAGCGTTCTCGGTCCCTGTGGTCAATTAAAGGACTTGGGACTAGCAAAATTCGTTCATAATTATATGAAGGATAATGGTATTGAATGTGATGTCACTGCTACTAACGTACTTAATGATACCTATGCAAACTGTGGTGATACTTCGGCGTCAAGGGGAGTATTCAATGCATTGTGATGCAGGGATTCCATTTCGTGGAACTCTATGATTAGTGCTTACATTCAGAATATCAGTTATGGTGAAGGGATGAAAGTCTTCAAAATGATGAAGAAGGAACTTAAGCCTGCTTCTGTTACTTGTATAATGATCTTGTCAATGTTTGCTAAAGCAGCTGATTTGGACCTTGGGAAGCAAGTCCACTGTGCTGTGGCTAAATTAGGTTTTGACTCGGATCTGGTTGTTGAGAATGCATTGCTTGATATCTATGCGAAGTGTTGGAGAACGGATGATTCGCTCGCGCTTTTCAGGAGCACGAGAAATCGGAATGTGGTGTCATGGAACACCATCATTGTAGCACGTGGGCAAGGAGAAGACTCTATCTTAGCATTCCGGATGATAAACCAGATGGTGAGTGACAATATAATGCCAGATACAACGACAATGTAAGTTGTATTGCCGTATGTTCCTTGCTAGCTGCCAAACGGCAAGGCAAAGAAATTCGTGCTTCAGTATGAAGTTAGGCTTTAAATCAAACGTTTCAATTGGGAACACACTGGTTGAAATGTACTCCAAGTGTGGTAAATGGTAATCTAAGTTATGCAGTTAAAGTTTTTCAGCACATGAAAGCAAAGGATGTTGTCACCTGGATTTCGTTTGATCTCAGCATGTGGGATGCACGGTGAAGGAAAGAAAGCACTGAGATTTTTCACGGAAATGAAAAAAGATCATGTAGCTCCTGATCATTTGTAGCCATCCTCTATGCATGTAGCCATTCAGGTTTGGTAAATGAGGGTCTCGCTTGTTTTTACCAGATAGAGAAGGATTATGACATTGAGCCAAGAATTGAACATTATGCTTGTGTCGTTGATCTTCTGTCTCGATCTGGGAAGTCATCTAGAGCCGAACTCTTCATCAGTTCTATGCCAGTGAAGCCAGACGCAAGCATATGGGGAGCTTTACTCGGTGCCTGCAGAGCATGTGGAGAAACAAAGATTGCGGAACGTTTGTCACAGCATATTATGGAATTAGAATTGGATGATCCTGGCTATTATGTTCTAGCATCCAATGTTGTTGCTGGTTTTGGTAAGCGGGGTCAGGTAAAAGTTATACGAAAATCCAAAGAAGCCCAAGGACTGAAAAATGAGCTGGGCCATAGTTGGAATGATACCAGAAACAAGGTTTTTGCATTTGGATCTGCTGATAAGTACTCTGAACATTACCAAGAGATTAGCAACTTATTAGAGGAACTTGGTAGTTTGATGTCGAAAGAAAGGTATGCTGCTAATGTGCAATATGCTTGCATGACATTGAGGAGAATGAAAAGAGAAGACTGGCTTTGTGGGCATTGTGAGAGGTTTGCCATAGCTTTTAGGCTATTGAAGACGGATCCAGGGATCCACTTACAGGTGATGAAGAACCTTCGTGTTTGTAGGGATTGTCACACTTGAACTAAGTACACGTCAATGATTATGAAGAGAGAACTGTTGATGAGAAATGCTAACCGATTTCATTTGTTCAGAGATGTGTCATATAGTTGTGGAGACTACTGGTAGGGCTGCTGGATATTTGTTTCTTTTCACCTTTGAAGACTGTTGTAGTATTTCGAGGACTAAAGCAGTTTCTTTCATGGGGTGATTATACTTCAGATCATTTTCTTAAGATAAGCATTGCTACTTATGTAGGACTACATCATTGCTCATTAATGACAATTCATGCTATTCCAGTCTAAGACCTTGCTGACTATAAAATTCTACTCTTGGTATATTTGCCAGAACTATCAGATTTCATGCTTCCCCAGCAACTAGATTCGACAAGTGCATTAAAGCTGCATGAATGGGCAATGGAATGCAGAAGCAGAGAAGTGGTTTGAAGCATGAAGAAGACACAGGTAGTTTCTTGAACCAGTGTCGATCTTTTATATGGAAATTACAAGATCTGTAAACAAACATTTAACGAGGAGGAGAGGGCAAACTCTTGTGTATGTTCTACAGAAACTTTAATCCATGACTTCATCAATTCTAACAAATTGGCCTCCTCATGGAATGTTGTGCTGTGACCCCACTAGCTACTGATGATATCCATCCATCCTGCAAATCCACCCAGCGGGAGCTTTTCCCCTTTAGCTCATTTTGCAGCCAGAAAGTTAAGGTTTTTCAAGGACCTTGATCTGCCAAGCAAGTCTATTCAGCTTTTAATAAGACAAATGTAAAAGGTATTCTTGACATCTCCTAGCTTGTAGAGTTTCATTCACTGTTCAATATAATTTCCTCAAATCGTAAAACATTATCTCTAGCACCAACCCATCATGTACCAAATTGCAGAATGGAAAGGTCAGATACTTCTCACTCGCTATTCAGAAAGTACACCTCAGTTCTACTTCACACACAAGAAATTCAGCGTCATTTCAAATGCATTTGAGGTAATTGATGAAAGATCTTACATTTTGTTGTTTTAGATAGTTTCGAGACTTCGAATTTGTGCGCTTTTGTTTGATTTTTGCTTATACAACAGATTCTGAGTACTTCTAGAATTTGAATGTCCAACTTGCATTATTAAAAAAATGCGGTTTCGGCTTTCGGCAAGAAGTGGTAATATTAAATATCTTGCTATGGTATTGGTGATTAATTAAAAAATTATACTTGCAAGTAACTGGCAGATAGTTGGCAGGAGAGATTTTCTATTTTCCTATCTCCTGAAAATTGGGTTTCTTTTATCCCAAGATGCTGCCCAACTCAGATTTTGATTTCACACATGAATCTCGAGACAGCCATGTGGAAGTCAACAACTGGAAATCACGTCTCACTAGAGTAATATAATAGCACGCTAGCCTGTAGATTTGTGTCTATCGTTTTTATTTATATTTTTGTTATGAATGTCATGTTTATTAAATTAACTCATGTCTGACTTAATCGAATCCGATTTCAATCCTATAAATAAAGGGGCAATAGCATATGGGCACCTCTTCCACACCTTCCTAAAAGTTAAAACGCCAAGAAGGGGGAGGAAGAAAGAAAAGAGAAATGGCAGCTTCAGGTTCTCTGTTCAGCATAGCCAAATCTGTCCTCGAGAAATTGTTACCACTGCTTCAACAGGAGTTAGCACTTGCCTGGAGCCTGGGATCCGAGCTAGAGAAGCTGAAGGGTACAGTGACTGCCATTCAGGCAGTTCTGCTAGATGCAGAGGAGCAGCAGGAACACAGTCATCAAGTCAGAGACTGGCTCGAGAAGCTGACTGTAGTGCTGTATGATGCTGAGGACCTACTTGATGATTTCGCCGTAGAGGTCGAAAGGGGTCGGCTTGGTGGTAATTCAGATGACTGCAGAATTCGCTGCTGGACCGTGGTATGCTTCCTTTACTCCCTTCCAAACCGTTTGATTTATGGTCTTAGAATGGCTCACAAGGTTAAGGCTCTGAGAGAGCAATTGGATGTCATATGCAACGATAACGCCAAATTGCATCTGAGTCCTCGTTTTGACGAGACATGGAAAATGAGGAAGCATAGCCACACTATTTCGTCCATACCCGACATAGTTGTTGGTAGAGAAGATGATGTGAGACACATTAAGAAGCTTCTTCTGTCTGGTGATAATGATGGTAGTGGGAATGTTGTTTCCATACATGGAATTGGTGGGATGGGGAAGACAATGCTTGCTCAGCTCATTTTCAATGATAAGGAAGTGAGGGAGGAGTTTAAGTTGAGGTTGTGGGTCTGTGTCTCAGAGTCTTTTGAGGTCAAGTCAATTGTTCAAAAGATTCTAGAGTCCATCACTGGGGAAAAACAAGATGATCTGGAACTCAATACGTTGAAAGATCACTTGGTGGGGCATATTGAAGGGAAAAAGTATCTTCTTGTACTGGACGATATGTGGAACTTCGATCCACAGAAATGGCAAGTGATCAGATCTGTGCTCAAGTGTGGCGCTAGTGGAAGCAAGATCTTGGTCACTACGAGGTTCCAAAATTTTGCAAAAATGATGAGTCGCAGCTCTAGTGCTCCACCTTATGCTCTGAGTGGTCTATCACCCCATCAATCTTGGTCACTGTTTAGGCAAGTCGTGTTTGATCAAGAGGAGAAGGAATCAACGATTAGCGTTGCGGATTTTAACGTGGAAGAGATTAAACAGGAGATCATTAAAAAGTCTGCAGGGGTTCCTTTAGCCGTAAGAACAATAGGAACCTTGCTGTATTTTAAAGATCGTCGAACTGAGTGGTTGCCTTATCTTAGGTCGAATAAACTCTTAGATGCGGGACATAAGAATAGCATGCTACACAACCTGAAGCAGAGCTACGACTATCTTCCATCACATTTGAAGCATTGTTTTGCAATTTGTAGCTTATTACCTAAGGACCACACTATAATTGTCGGATCGTTGATCCAGCTTTGGATTTCTCTGGGGCTTATCAAGTCATCATCACCTACTATTGATTCCAAACAAAGTTTACTTGATACAGGTCTGGAGTGGTTTATGGACCTCGCATGGAGGTCTTTCTTCCAAGAAATCAGACCAGGCCCTTCGATCCCCATATCTACCTGTAAAATGCACGATCTAATCCACGATCTTGCAGTCTCAGTAGCTGGGTCTAACTGCAAGCTAATAACTGGCCCTATGGATGGAGTCAATGAAAAGACTTACCATGTCTCCTTGTCACATAGTTCTTGGTGCCCTTCGGAGATGGTAGGTCTACTTGGGAGTGCCACACGACTGCGGACATTTTCTGTGTATTGTAACCCGTGGTATGAGTCAGGCACAAGTTGGGATGAGTCAACTTTCAAATCTTTCGTGTCCAAATTTGGAAGCCTACGCATTCTCGAGTTCCCAAATTGTGGGATGGAGATGGTGCCCCAAGACATTCAGAAACTAAAACATCTTAGGCATCTCGACCTCTCGTACAATGACAAGATTACCAAGCTACCAAACTCTATCACGATGCTTCACAACTTGGAAGTGCTCTTACTCAACGAGTGCAAAAACCTGCTGGAGCTGCCAAGAAATATCAACAAGCTTGTGAATCTATGGTGCCTTGATTGCCAAAATTGTTTTGCTCTAACTCACATGCCACCCCAGTTGGGGGAACTGACTGCTCTCCAAACAATGACCCTTTTCGTGGTGGGCAAAGAGAAGCATATGGGTGAGCTGAACGAGCTAGCCAGGCTATCGAACTTGAGAGGCTTTCTCCAAATTGTAAACCTGAAAAGCCTTCTTCGCTCAGTGATACTTTCATCACCAGTACCACCACCACCATCGATTGCATATGAGATTGGTGTAAAAGCAAACTTGAAACAGAAGCACCATCTTGAGCAGCTGGTCTTGGAGTGGACCGGTGGTGACTATGACAAAGAAAAAGAAGAACTGGACGAACACCTAGAGAGATCAACATCCCAAGATGTCGGTCAATGGGATGAAAGTTTAATAGAAAGCCTTCAACCTCACTTGAACCTGAGACTCTTGTCAGTGCGTGGGTACACAGGCGAGAGATCTCCTAGTTGGATTTCATCTCTAACTAACTTGGTTGCTCTTCAGCTGGCTTGTTGCAAAGTGCGTTATGGTTTGCACCATTTGGAAGGATTGCCAATGCTTAAAAGGATCGTCTTTAGGAAATTGATCATGTTGGAGTACATAGACGAAGATGAAGATAATGGACAAATAAGACCATTATTCTTCCCTTCCCTGGAGGAACTCTATGTGAGTGTTTGCCCCAAACTAAAGGGATGGAAAAGGAAGCCAGTAACAACCCAATTTCCCAACCTTTCTACACTGTGCATACTGCAATGCCCTCTGCTTACCTCAGTGCCATTGTTCCCAACACTTGATAAGAAGTTGATGTTGGTGAACACCAGCCTGGAACCTTTATTGCAGACAATGCTAATGAACATGTCTAGCTCCTCCTCGACTAGTTATGGTTCCCAGTTCCCGGCTTTGTCTAAACTGAAGAAGTTGCATATCAAGCAAATTCATAATCCTCCGAGAAGGTGGCTGCAGGGGATGCAGCACTTAATTTCTTTGCAGAAGATTGAGATCGAGGATTGTTCAGGACTAGAGAAGACTTCGGATTGGCATGAAATCACTCATGTTCCAAACATCACTATTGATGGCTACTACATTAACGAAGATGGGCAGTCTTTGTGGGATGAAAATGAGTGGAACAACTTTCCTTGGATACTGAAGGTTCTACTAACATCTCCTTCACTCTACCTGTCGAGCTATACCAATCTATTTTTAATATTATATAATGAATGAGTTGTAATGTTTCCTTGCAGTTGATATCGAAGGCATGATGGCAGAAAGATTCAAGTGAGCATGATTTCATTTGTAAGAGGTTTTATGCTCTTAAGATTGAAGTTGGGACGACTAAACAGAAGGCAAACCAATTAGATATCCCCAACATTCTATGATCCATACATACACCAGGTGTTCTGCCTATAAAGGCTTGGTAATAGAATGTGTGAAGTCCTTTTTCAACAGGTGAAGTCCTAATTTTCAAGATTATGTTCTGCAGAAACTTTCATCCATGACTTCATTGAACAAATTGATCCTCCTCGATTGAAAGTTGTGCTGCAACTCCAATAGCTACTGATATCAGTCCATCTTGCAGATCCACGGCAGGAACTTTCTCACCTTCAGCTCTTACTGAAGCCAGAAAGTAAAGGTGTTCCAAGTAGCTTGATCCATGATGCAATTTCAGTGTTTGCATTGCAAATTGTTCATGTGTGTCCTGAAATTTCCTGGTGGAGTTTCATTGCTGTGGAAAACCAGTTCCAATGGCTCACTTTATTCTTTCATCCTCAGCTATCAGGGTCTTTACGCCATCTCTACCAGCAACTCGAGAACCAAACCGCACGACGTTTTCCGGCACGAAAGCCTCCCCCTGTTGCAATAAGATGATCAGAACAGAACCAGGTGAGAAAGAGGCTTGAAAAGTTGCATGCAATGTAACGGGGTCTGGTGGCAGAAGAGAACACGAGAACCTTCCCAACACCAACAAGGCAACAACTGATATTTCCTGCTCATTCTTATTCCCTTCAGCAAACATGCAAAGGTCAAGCATCCCTCTTGAGCCGTTATCAAACTCGGTGATCACATATGCATTGTCGTTAACATCAGGTACCTGAACCGATGGCAAACTTGTAGACAGATGGTAACTGTTCAGAAACTAATCCATAGTTGCTTCAGACGCAAGAAATGCAGAGCTCATGTTACAAATGTGTTCATTTTGCTCTAAAGCTTTCATTTCTATTGAACAGAGGTTCAAATGCTCAATCTGGCTGGAAATAACTTTGGAAGACCCAAATGTGACCTGCTGAATGTTGACCTTCCCATGATCCCATCATAGAAACTTGTGAATGGAAAGTTAGTGTCCACAAACTTCTCCTTTGTTGCTTGACACACAAGAAATGCAAACCTCATGCTACAGATCTAATCGTTCTGTTCTAAAGTAGTCGGTTTTATTGAAGACAGCTTCGAATACTCAATTTGGCTGGAGATAACAGGGAAGACCCGAAATGTATGTAGCAGCTGAAACTATACCTTCCTGTCATAGATTTCATCCTTGTAGTTAACATCAATACCGCCAGAAGCCATGACCCGAACAGGATTCGCTCCAGCAAACAGCCTCATGAGATCAAAGAAGTGGCAGCATTTCTCCACCAGAGTTCCCCCTGTGTTGGCATTACACCTGTTCCAGTTATGAACCTAGTAACAAGCATCAAGAGGAAGAAGAACAAATCAACTTCAGCAAAACACAGCAATACTTGGAAAAACGAACCATTAACTAGCTTTCAGTTTCATTATCTTTCACCTTGACCAGAAATGGAAGCCTGTCGTCCTTTATTGACACCATTTTCTCATATCATAGAGATCCACCTTTGACGATCTGGATCAGCTTCGCGACTGGAGGCATGTATCGGTACTCTCATCCGACTTGGACTAGCATGTCTGGTCTCTTCTTGGCTGCATCCACAACCTAAGAGGTCGACGAAGAAGTGCAATAAGTTAGTGGAGAAGAAGAGGAACAAAATAGCCACTAAGCTTGGTTTTTGTTGCAATTTCACTACTTCATACAAATGCTACTGCCTATATTTGGGGTTACAGCTATATAGCCTATGTTTGGCCCGGCTTTTAGAAGTGCTTTTCGGCTTCAAAAGCTTAAGCAGGGCCAAACACCTCTAAAAGCTCGGCTTTTGAAAAGCCGAAAAGCGCTTTTGTATAACATAAAAGCAGAAGCTCCGATTTGGAGCTTCTGCGAAAAGCTGTTTTGAAAATACAAGATTATCCTTACCATATTTTAATTTTATTTCAGAAAATATAATTTTCCTTCATTTATATCATTTTAAAAATAAAATAAATTATAAAATCATATTATTTAATATAAAAGAAATCTAACAAGATCCATTTTGACTACTTTTTATTGTTTCGAATTTTTATTTATATTTTATATTATAAGTCCTTTATAGTCATTTTACACAACCGCTCATATTAAAAAGCACTTCTAATAGTTTTACAGCCAAACACTAAACTGCTTTTTTTGAAAAGTACTTATCTAAAAGCTCCAGCCAGAAGCTGCTTCTGCAAAAGCTACAGCAGGGCCAAACTAAGCTATAGATACCCAGTAATTCTGCCATTTTCGTAGGATATTTAATGGTTAAGTTGTTTAGATTTTGATTTGTTATCTAATTTGTCAATCGACCAAATGATAATAAGTTCGTTGAAGACAAACCTTGAACTATTACATTGCTGATTTTGCCGAATTAAGGAAAAAACAAGTAGCATCTAGGTCACTTTAGAATAGGGGTTTTAACGAAATAAATATATTTAAAATAGCATGACATGTTTGGAAATTATTGTTTAGTCCACTCACAGTCATATTTTTCAACAATGCATATGCATAGTGTTCTTTAAATGTATAAAATAGCATGAAGTGTTGATGTTTCGAGTTACAAATTGAACTTGAATGGTCAAATATTCAAATGAACATAAATTAATAAAATGATTTGGCATAATACGGAAACAAAAAATTTAAATGTATAAAATACGTACTTCCATATATATGTGGATTAAATGGAGTATTTACAAACTTCCTAATGAGAATAAAATGTTTTTTTTAAGGAACTATAGGTTTTAGAGAAAATAAAAACTTTTCATTTAAAACCCTAAACCACCAGAGGAGACAAACCAGTTCCCTCCCTCATCCACGAAACCATGAAGTTCCGATCTACGCACAGGCTCCCCGTTTTCCTCAACTCTCATCAGTTCAACTATCGCCGTCTTCATCACCGCCATTTCTTCATTTCTTTCCACAAGAAATTTCATTCGACGTCGCCGACTCGTGCCGCTTTTAGCAATGCCGACGGTGGCAACTCTAAAGGTCAGCTCTCCAGTACAAATAGATTTTAGCCTAGCTTCTCTCGTTTTCGGAATTTCAAGTTACTGGACGCACTTAATTTCTCGTTTGAACTTCTTGAGAATTTTCATAGGAAACTCAGATGGATTGGTTCCTCATTTCAGTTATAGCTCATTGTTGTTGGTGCTGAAGAAGCCATACTCTACTTTTTACTTGGATTTTGGCTGCTTGATGTCTTCGTGGTGCTTTTAGGTTACAGTATCACAGTAGAGCAAATTCACATTTTGACTTTTCGAGCATACTTGCTGAAAGGCTGCATGGATTTCATGTATTTGAGATGTATAGTAATCTTGGTTTGAATTTTGGTAACATATGCTGTATATACTGGCTGATTGTGTGTCCAATGAGCTGAGTGATTAAAGCTACTTCAAGTTGTGGTAAGGGGGAGTATCGTTGTTGGCAACTACAGTGTGTGATGATTTAAAGTTGATGTTTCTGGGACCATTTTTGTATTTTTAGCTTGTAGAATGCAGTTTTAGTTGATTGTTCAATGTCTTTGCAGGCAATACTTTCCTGGTACCTGGTGCAACTGCAGCTACCTTACTTATGCTTGGTGCGCTGCATGCTCGTCGGATGTATGATGACAAAAAGGTGTGTATTTGTGTCACCTATCGCTAACCCATTCTCTAAGCTTTCCTTGTGATTCTTTAGTCTTATGTCATGCATGTCTTTGATCTTTTCATCAAGTGGGTTCCTGTATGCATTCATGGTCTTGGTAATGATCAATTCTTGGCTAATTCTGTTTTTATGTTGTGTTGATTCATGGTTTGTGGTTCCTTGTTCTTATGGGGTAGTTGGAAGAGGCACGAGAGAAAGGGGTTGAAATTGAATTCCAACCTGATGCAAAAGTAAGTACTGTTTTGCTAGAAGAATTATTAGATCCATCATTATCAAATTGCGAGTTCTAAATGAGGTTCATGTTATGCATTTTACTTAACCCTCATTGACCTTTTGTACTCTAGGCTTCATTTTTGAGGATGCTACCCTTACGCTCCATTTCCAGAGTTTGGGGTTCTTTAACAAGTGTGGTGAGGATTCCTTTATTTTTAGGATGCCTGTTGATTCTTAAGCTTTTGGATGTGAAGTTATTAAAAAACATGTACTTTCAGGAACTCCCTATCTGGCTGCGCCCATATGTCTATAAAGCTTGGGCAAGAGCATTTCATTCAAGTATGGTTTCTGGATTTGATATCTTTGGTGTTGATTTGTTTAGTTCTACACTGCTCTTTTCCCAGCACTCTTGTTTATGATTGTGCAACTGTCACTTAAGGTTGGCTGAAAAGAAAATGCCCCCTTCTTGTCTAAGTGCAGACTTGCAAGAAATGTCTCTCCCTCTCGAAGAATATTCTTCTTTACGTGAATTCTTTGTCCGCACATTGAAAGAAGGGTCCAGGCCTATTGACCCTGACCCACATAGTCTGGTAACTGGTAACAAGCTTCTTGCTGATGTTTCACATCCATACTGCTGTTTTTGGAGATAGTGCCAAGCAGTGAGTAGTCTGTAGAGCATCTCATTTTGCATTTTTGCAATCTCAGGCCAGTCCCGTAGATGGTACAATTCTAAGATTTGGGGAATTGAAAGGACGAGGGGCTATGATTGAACAAGTCAAAGGGTTTTCGTATTCTGCTTCTTCCCTACTCGGAGCTAGCTCCTTCCTTCCTATGGTAGCTGAAAGGGATGTGCCTGAGGAAACTAGCGAAGACCGAAGTGACCATAAAGAGAACAGCCAAAACGCACAATGGAGAATTTCATTGTCTTATCCTAAAGCCAGGGACACAGTGAGGGCAACAAGGTAAGTCAACTGTTCTTGTTGCCCTACACTAGAATGACAGAAGTATATGTTAAGTGATTCAATAATTCCTTTGCAATGGCCTCCGAGGGAGTAGATCATTGATTCATGTTATTCATTGCAGTCCAGGGAAAGGACTTCACTACTGTGTAATTTACTTGAGACCTGGAGACTATCACCGCATACACTCACCAGTTGATTGGAATATTCTCGTTCGCCGTCACTTTTCAGGTGGTTTATTGCAACATATCAATATATCGTTCGTATATTGTGATGCATTGAACTCGAGAGCATTATCCATTATATCCATTTCTAAGTTTCCAAGTTGCTTGAACAAGTTACTGATCTGCTGATCTCTTCATGAGAGTGTGCATGAAGCTTATAATCTGTGATGATATATCTGAATGCTTAACCTAGCATTAAACTGTTACAATGTATGGTAGAACATGATCTTGAATGCTTAAAAAGATCATTGAACATGACATTTAATCTTACTTTAACCTCGGTATAGGAAGTAGAAAAGATTGAGCACTGTTTATCCATGGCTTATGATTAGTGTATAGTTTATCTCTGGATTTCCTTAAACTCGTCAAGTATGATGCTGTATGCCCTGAATATTAAACTACTACTTAATAATCTCTCAGGACGCCTTTATCCAGTGAATGAACGTGCAGCAAGAACAGTCAGAAATCTGTATGTTGAGAATGAAAGGGTAAGCATCACTAAACCAATCAACCAACTCAATGTGCTTTATTTTAAGTGCAATAAGTAGTGTCACATCTGGTCATCAGAGCTAGTTTGTGTCTGATCTTTTGTGCTAAATCTGAAAGCTTCCGCTCTGTAAGTTTGGAAGTTCATATAATCAGTCAGACAGGAAGTCAACCATCAAGACAATGGTGCAATCTTGTTAGCTTGTTGGTTTTATATTTATGGATAATTGGTTTGGAACATGTTATCATCCACCTTGGATATCATCTCATTGAGTCACTGAACTTCCATCACGCAGGTAGTAGTTGAAGGTCTATGGAATCAGGGATTCATGGCCATGGCTGCAGTTGGTGCTACCAATATTGGATCGATTGAGGTAAGTCAATTTGTTTGCATGGTGCTCCTTGCTAGTTACTATGTAAAGTATGGCCAAGGAGTGACTCCTTCGTGCAAGGGACATAACTGAAGAATGTATTGGAAGGGTCTTTCATAACTAACATTATTTTCTTGGTTATAATGGTGTACATGACAGCTTCTCATTGAGCCAGAGCTTAGAACAAACCTGCCAAGAAAGCTGCCATCTACTTCTGATCCTCCAGAAGAACGGGTTTACGAACCTGAAGGCATCGGAAGACTAGTCAAGAAAGGAGATGAGGTTAGTTATATATTCAGATATGCTAATTTGTTTCCAGAAAACAATGGTTCATATGAATATGTTTCCACGAGCAATGTGAAGGAAAGAAAGACGGTCTCGCAAATGAAGTTTGGCCTTCAAATCTTTCTTCGCAGATAGCTGCTTTCAACATGGGTTCAACAGTCGTGCTTGTCTTTCAAGCTCCTATGTCGAAACCAGCCAAAGATGGAAGCCCATCTTCAGAATTCAGGTTCAACATCAAACGTGGTGATCGAGTTCGAGTTGGAGAAGCACTTGGCACATTCCATGATGTATAGATTACAGAAGCATTTGCTCATTTGCTGAAGTTGTATGGTTCAGCTAAGCAAAGCAGACATCCGAGTGTTTCATACTTCCACTGAGATTCACTGCTGTACAACCTCCATGTTGTCAACTTTGGCAAAGTTTACTTGTGAAAGTTCGTTGTAATTTTAGGGAACAGTCGCTGGAATTTACTGGGTTACTCCCGAGTCATGATCTACACCTTGTGTGAGACATTGCCATATGGGAATTTTGATCCCCGGAAGGGTTAGTAAAATCGTGCTGAAGATCTACTGCTTGTGTGAAAATGTATCGAGCCTAATCATTCAAGGTTTTAGGGTAAAGGAGTGAAAATTGATCAAAGAGACAATTAAACTAGTAGAACAGTTGTGGTGCAATGTAGCTCGAGATAGGTTTCACTGGTTTTCCCAAAAACTACAGGAGTGAAGTTACTTTGCCAAGCAATTTCGCCTGTTCAGAGCGTTTTTTTTTTTTGGATAAGGGTGATATAAGTTTTTTTATTTTTGTGATTAAGGTACTACTTGAAGGATTTGAATCTGCGACCTCCGAGTTCTAGATTAGTGATATTATCAGGTTCTAAGCCTGTTCAGAGCGTTTTAAGGATCACCTGTGCGAATTACAGAATGGTTTTTGAACAACTGCTACAAGCTTAAGTCCACAACAGTGCAACAACAATTGGACCTGATCAAATCTCTAAAGTGGCTTCAATTTGCCAATTTCTAACCATCAAATTCATTCAATATGGGAATCAAAATCACACAATTGATTAGAATCCCTAACTTCTGAGAGCAGTAGTAATGGAAGAATGCGAGTAACTTTCAACTATCAACACATTTACATCTTTCGTCATATCCACTTGACATCTCTGTCGAAAACCCTTACCTATCTATAATTCTCCTTCAAAATTGAGCCACTTGCATCATCACTTCACATATAATAAGATAAAAAAGCTGATCATCCTTCCCTGTATCTCTTTATATCAAGACTTTGTTCCTGTTCACATAAGAAAACCCTTTCATGTTAGCTCAACCCACAGCTCCATTTTAACTGGTTGATTAAGGAAATGAATGTAATGGTTTCTACAAGTATCTGTCTGATTCAGAAATCTAATATTTGCTCATTTAATAACACTGCTAACAAGCACAACATGGCCCCAAAAATTTGACTGATTAAAGAACGAGCTAACTAGCACAAGGGCAGATCCAGACGATTGGCCTACGTCATCACACAACAACTGAAACTCACAGCTGCATTGCTTTTGCTCGATCAAATCATTCTCAGGAAGCTAGACTGGTATTCGAATTAGCGGAGGAAAGAAAGGAGCATATAAATGCGCTAATCATCAACAATGACTTGATCTACGGATTTGCATTCACCCAAATGAATGACAAGCCACCATCCATTCTAAAATTCCCACATCATCCTGCTAATTGGTAATTTGACAAAGATTTCTATGCAAGATGACTAAACATTCTAATTGGAAGACAAGACTGCAATATAGATTCCAAGGAGCCAAAAAGCCATAACCACCATTAATTTAGCAGCAACCCAAATGACAAGGCACCACCATAATGAATGTCCCAGTTCTCCCCATTAATAGGTGACATCACAATAATGGCAGGCAGGAGTTTCAAATCAAGACAACCAGATATTGCAATTTGGATTTCCAAGAGCACAAGAACCCTAACCATTACTAACTCAGCAATACCCCAGCCCCTAAATGAGTAGCCAGCACCACGAATCAGCAATTTACCAATAAATAATCCCGAGTAAGGGTTTCAACTCAAGAAGACTAAACATAGCAATCCGCATTCCAGTCAAGCCACCAGATAAACGCAGGCAAAAACTGAAGGTCGAAACTGGGTTATACCGAAACCAGGAAAATGACAGCATATGCAAAGGCACACCTACGTCTGTTTGGAGTAAGAAGAAGAGGAAGGGACGCGCTTGTTCCGAAACATCATGTATCCGACCGGCAACACCACTCCGATCATCATTATCGCCGCGCCGATTAAGTACCTCATCGGACTCGGCGGCTCCACCTCCACGATTCTCAGATGCTGCGGATCGAGGAGAAGGGGGAAAAAGCCAATCATGAACCAGGAACTGAGAACTACTACTAGAGCTCCTAGGTTGCGATCGGAGATCTGGATCCAGCATTATAGATCAAAGCAGAGAGAGAGAGAACTTACAGGCATTTTCCGCCGCTGGCCGCTGGCCGCTGCTATCCTAGTAGCTACGGAGATTCAGGAAGAGAGGCGAAACCAGGAAGAGAGATCGATCCTGGTGAAGCGAAGAAAAAGCCAATGAGACGCGACGGTGACGAGTGACGACGACAATCGGACGGGGAATGGAAGGTATAATATTTGTGATTTGTGAAGTGAGTAATGTAGCCCATTGATGGAGCGCCACGTAACGGAAAACCCAGAACGGGGTTTGTTTTGTTGAGTAGTAAATGATGGGTTAATTATGCAATTGGTCATTTAACTTTGTTTTTCACCAGCTAGCTAACGAATTTTTTTTTTTTACTTTTAAAAGGTGGCAGATTGGATTAACGGATTGGTGGATTAACGGATTGGTGGATCAGGTAAATATAGAAAAAATTATGTGCTAAAATTTCATAATAAAAATTTCTAGGTACTAAAAAATAATTTTCCAATGATATTTTTTGCCTAGAAAATAATTTTTAGGTTTCAAAATGTAAAATATAAAAATTACAGGTACTAAACTATAATTTGTCATTTGGATCCTTGGATTAATTCATGAATCCACCAATCCAATTCGATTTGGATAGAATGGAATGGATTGGATTGGTTGTATATTTTAGTGGATGGATTGAACTTAATTTATTGATTTGGATACTAATTGTCACCTCTAGTTACTTTTATTATAGCTTCATAATGATATTTCACACGAGCTAAGACAATATTTTTTTCTGGCAAAGATAATTCGAATCAGAAAAGCAAGGTTCAAAATTAAGGGCTTTTTGACGGCTATAAAACAATTAATGATGATACAATTGTGTTCGGAAAGGCTTCGATCAATGCAGTGGAGAAGCTGGGTTAAAGGCATGAGGCGGTATAGCCCTGCTCAAATTTGAAATATAAGTAAAATTACACTTAAAATTCGTAACAAATTTAGAAAATACAGTGGCTGGTAAAATCTTAGCCCCTCCCACAGTTATCATAGTTCAACTTTACTCTCTTCATTTAGATTTTTGGCTCGCCATCAATGAATATATTTTTAGTATGAACACCCTCTTAAACTATGGTAAAATCTTGAAGAGGTGATGAATGATCAACAACTAGTTATTTCAGTTTTGAACACCCTCTCAAACAAGGCCGAGTGGCTGTTGATAGTGGAAACCCCTTCTAACATATTTATAGTAGTCTTAGTAGGAAGAGACCGGTTATTGTAACAACACTATAGTAGGAAGAGACCGGTTATTGTAACAACACCCATAGTGTTGTTATTGTAACAACACTAGTTCCCAACCAATAGGAAGTTAGGATTGTGATGACTTTTTATTAAATGAGTTGACCTAGTGTAAAATCAAAGCAGGGGTATAATTGTCATTATGAAAAATCTATTTAAATAAAAAAATAAAAAAAATAAAAAAATAAAAAATATTTTTTTATTTTCTGCCCAAAAATTTGGTTGTCGGAATTCTGCCACCGGTCGTCGGAAAATGGTCGCCGGTCACCGGAATATGCTTTTTGTCGCCGGAATATGCTTACCGGAGTCGGAATATGCTTACCGGAGTCGGAATATGCTTACCGGCGTCGGAATCTAGTCACCGGGGCCGGAATATGCCTATCGGCGTCGGAATCTGCTCACTGACGGTCACCGGAGTTCGGTCAACGAACTTCGTTGACCGGTCAACGGTCAACAACCACCGAATGTTATGGTCTGCATTGTGAGATTTATGGTTTGGTTTCTCATATTTTTTTTATGCCTTTTATGGTTTGTTTTATTGTGTTTGTGGTTTGCATTGAGAAGTTTCTGGTTTGTTTTCAAAAACTTTGTGGTTTGCATTGTGAGGTTTCTGGTTTGTTTTAATATATTTGTGGTTTGCATTAGGACGTTTATGGTTTGCTTTTTTGTGGTTTGATTTACTATGTTTGTGGTTTGCATTAGGAGGTTTTTGGTGTGCTTTCGCAAATGTTGTGGTTTGCTTTGTGAGATTTGTGGTTTGTTTTAGGAGATTTGTGGTATGCATTAGGAGGTTTTTGGTTTGCATTAAGAAGTTTCTGGTGTGCTTTCGAAACTTTTGTGGTTTGGTTTGCGAGGTTTCTGGTTTGTTTTAATATATTTGTGGTTTGCATTAGGAAGTTTTTGGTTTGCTTTACCGTGTTTGTGGTTTGTATTAGGGGGTTTCTGTTGTGCTTTGCAAAATGTTTATGGTTTGCTTTGTGGGGTTTTTTATATATTTTAGCGAATTTGTGGTTTGCATTAGAAGGTTTCTGGTGTGTTTTCGCAAATGTTGTGGTTTGCTTTGTTAGGTTTGTGGTTTGTTTTAGGAGATTTGTAGTATGCATTAGGAGGTTTCTGGTTTTAGCTAATTTGTGATTTGCATTAGGAGGTTTACGCTATGTTTTTTGTGGGTTGTTTTATTGTGTTTGTGGTTTGCACTAAAGAGTTTTTTGTGTTAAAATTATTTGTGAGTAGAATTAATAAACACCGATATAAACAATACAAATCATTGTATGAAATTGGTTTATCCACCCACTGCCACTAGACAATAATAGATTCCTAATTCACCTTCCCTTCTCATTCCTTACACTTTCTTCTTCTCACGCAAGCAGAGTAACAATGGCTCCTACACCAAATTCACGAGATCCAAAAACGAAACTCAGAGCCCAAAACCTCCGACCTGCTAGTAATCGACCTTCACCTCAATGATCAACCCGATTTCGTCAAACCACATCTCCAAAATCCAACTCTGCCGCAACTCCTCCATCTCCGTCTTCTTCACCCGCCACCAACACAAGTTCTCGGATGACTATGCATGTTTGCGGAGTGGTGGGACGGCGAGATATTCATTGATGGCAGGCCGGAATCTCAGCTAATTCCCCCAATTGCTAAGCTGACAACAGAGAGAGGCGGCACCGAGGTCATCATCGGGAAGACATCGCATTTTTTGGTCCACCTGCAGTCCTGCATCAATAATCAGAAAGGACTACTGAGAACCCAATTTCACCCTCCCAATTCTGAACAGAAACCCTAATTCCCATTTCTGAAATCTCCATCGAAATCGCCCAAAAAAAGGGATAGCCAAACAAGCAAGGACATACACTACATCCCAGATGCCGATCCTCGAGCGCTCCGGCCTCGGAGAAGAAACCTGCCTTCCCCCCGCCATCCACTACATCCCACCGAAGCCCACCATGGAGTCCGCCCGCGGCGAGGCCGAGCTCGTCATCTTCTCCGCCGTCGACCAGCCTCTTCGAGCGGACAGGGCTCAAGCCCAAGGACATCGACATCCTGATCGTCAACTGCAGCCTCTTCTCCCCCACTGCGTCGCTGTCCGCCATGGTCGTCAACAAGTACAAGCTCAGGAGCAACATAAATAATAATAACAGGAATCGTCCGGCAAGTCAAGCGGCTCGTAATCATACAGGTCGAGCTCCTTTATCAAATCGTATCCATTGCCATCATCCCCTCGACAGTCACCGCCGTCTACATCGTTCTTCTTGGACAGGTAGTAGCAGAGGAGCTGGTGGTCGGAAGGGTAGAACCGGCAACCCGGCGGTAGAGTGAACGACATCTAATTCCAGCCCTTTCAATTAAAGAGGTCTTCTGCCGGCGAGATGAGACAGAGAGCAATCGCGCGGTCGGAGTAGAAAGTTGAGAGAAAGAGAAAGACAAGGCGATTGCCGGGGAATGGAATATAGATCTGGGACTAAGAGCAATTATGTTGGAGAGGAAGAGAGCGCATGAGCCGAGAAAGTCAATTAATTTAATTTTTATTTTATTAATTTTGGGTCAATGTGACCCTTTTACCCCTGTTGTTATTGTAACAACACATTCAGTGTTGTTATTCTATCCCGTCCCTAGTAGGAAAATCTTGAAACTTGGAGCTCGTTTGGTCACTCAATTAATCTTGTCAAAGACCCTCGGATTCCGTCCTTACCGGGATTCAAACTAAGCAATAACCAATGAGATTTAATTGTACGCCTTTGGATGAGTGATGAATGATCAACAAAACTGGAATATGTACCTTCTTCAACAATCTTGCAACAATGAGGAGATCAATATTGCTATAAGGAGTATTGTACCTAATATTATTCAAGATCATTGGGTTTGGCAAAACCCGCGGGTTGACGCGGACTCAGTGAAGTTAGTGGGTTAAGGGTTAATACGTCATTCGGTTTAGTCTTGTTTAACCCGAAAATATAGAAAGAGTCATTAGATTATACTTATTTTGATAAATTATATAAAATCTCATCTAACATATGAGTTATAACTTATAACATATCATATTACACTAAAATAACATGTCGTACTTAGATCCAACATATAGTGAAAATTCACACACAATTATATAATATTAATATTGAAATGTTCAACTTAGAATTCCAAAGATTGAGTTAGGTGAAAAGAAAATCTGAAAATAGGCGCATTTCGCAAACCAAAGAAAAAATGACACAATTTGACCTCCAACCCGGTACCTTGTAGCGGTCGACCCTGCGGGTGCGTGCAACCCGTTTTTCTCACCGGACCAGGGTCGACCCGCGGGTTGACAACCTTGGTTTGGCACCGATAAATCTAGATTATCATATGACTCAGTATCCAAACTCAAGGGGTCGTTTGGTTTTGGTGATAGTTAAATTAATGCATTGTTATCAATGCATGCATAATAATATACATGTACATAAGAAAATTGGTGTATTGTAGTTTACATCGTTTGGTTTTTGTGATAGTTATTCAAATATTGAAATAAGTTATATTACTTTTTGGATGAAATGTCACTTTTCCCTTTGTTTTTAATATTAAAAAAACAACACACATAGAAAAAGGTAGGGACATAGTTGGAACAAAACAAATCCCAACAATTTCGACCAAACAATCTCAACCAAAACTAGAGATTTAACTATCACTCATTTTGAGTGATAGTTTGTGTCAAATCAAGCAAACAATGCATGTATTTTTCGTGCAAAAAATTCAAAAAAACCATGCATTGTGGATAATGCATGTATTGTAACTATACCAACCAAACTATCACCAAAACCAAACGACCCCAAAGATCTACCCTTGAGTGGAAGGAAGCTCCTCGCCTACCCTAACGAGTCTTGTCTATACAGTCTCAAGGCTAACAGGTTGACAAGAGTTAAGGCCAATGTAGTCAAAAAAACGAGCTTCTACGTAGAAACGTTTTGGTAATCTGGAAGCGTAAAATCATAAAATTTTAAGCGAGTTTTTAACTACTTAAGTTATAAAAACCGAAATTTTGCTAGAAGCATTTTAGTGACCTAGAAGCGTAAAATCGTAAATTTTTAAACTTTAAAGCACGATTTTGACTACATTGGTCAAGGCAACACAATCAAAATTGATACTCAACGATCCAACCCGAAAGTGGAGACAATGTCCGACCAAGAAATAGCCAAAGATAACCCCATTGAACCGGTCTAAACCATGATACTTGTTATTGGACGCAATTCCTGCCATGCTCCACCTACTTATGTTTTTGTTTTGACGAATGAATTGCAATCGGCCACAACTTATTCCTTCTCGGCACAAGAAGCAGTTAAATACAAAGAGAGCACCCCAATTGTGACAATTTAATCGTCTTAATCTACTCAATATATTAACATAGTTATAATTTATTAGGATGTAGCAATTAATTAAATTTATTTAATTTTCTATTCTTCTAATGATCATATTCAGTGCACTATAAATGCAGCATAGCACATAGCATTAATCAATATTCAGCAAGAGTTTGTAACAACATTATTATCACGATCTTCACGATGAGGAAGCTGGTAATTACCACCACAAATTTAGAAGCCGCAGTGGGTTTGGCAGTGTTGACACCTAAAATTAATTTGGCCGGGATTAAATGCCGCATTAATTAGTCTCGGCATTTAATTCGATGCCGCGGGTTAAAAAACGGTATCGTTTGGAGTTAAAACGGTACCGCGAGAGAGCTCGCCGGTACCGCGAGAGAGCTCGCCGGTACCGCAAGGAAGCTGACCGGTACCGCGGTACCGGAAACGATACCGAAGAATAAAAAAAAAAGGAAGGGCCGCGCGTGTGGTGTC
This sequence comes from Linum tenue, assembly GCA_946122785.1. NCBI lineage: Eukaryota > Viridiplantae > Streptophyta > Magnoliopsida > Malpighiales > Linaceae > Linum > Linum tenue. The sequence goes on along the minus strand of CAMGYJ010000005.1, from coordinate 25,970,386 downwards.
TTGTGGGAGAAGGAGTTTTGTTTTAATTAATTAATATTTTTAATCCTTGTTGCAGGAGGAAAATCGGTACCGCGAGAGCTTGGCAAGCGGTACCGATGGGTAAGTGACCAAAATTCACACGGCCCAATGCGAGCGCCGACTCCGGCGGTACCGTGGATTAATATTTTTTGGCTAAATCGGCGGTGTTGTTTAATTTAAAACGGCACCGCGAGTAGACCCAACGGTACCGCGGAATAGCAAACGACAGTGTTTAATAAAAAACAATGTCGCGAGCAGGCCAAACGATGCCGCAACCGTTAAAACCACATTGTTTAAGATTAGAACAATGTCGCGAAGCTCAGAAATTCAACGACATCGCGGGACAAGGAAACGACGTTGCTTAACTGAGAACGACGCCGGGGTGAGAGTTTGACGGCGAGTTAACAATGAGGGCTGGTTTGGTTAATTACTACGTTATTATTATTTTAGACGGTATCGTTTAATACGATGCCGCGGAGAAGTAAAACGACACCGTTTAAGGCATCAACAACGCCGCAGTATTACTAAGCGATACCGTTTAGTTAGAAACCATACCACAACGGGTTGGATTTTGGCAAGGCCCGACAAGCCAAACGGCACCGCAAGACGAGAAAACAGTACCGCTGGGTAGATAACAATGACGCGAGGGATATCAACAGCACCGCGACACTAAGTAAACGAAGGTGGTCAGTTAAAAACAGTGTTGCAAGAACATACCAGTGCCGCTAAGTGAACAAACGACGTTGTTTAGCTCCAAACAACGTTGCGAATCCCACATCGAGGAGTTGGGTCCAATGCTCAGAGACTCAAGAACACCACAGAATCAAGATTATTCATGCCGCAAGACCGCGAGCTCAACGGGATCGGGAATCAAATGTTGCTGCAAGCGCGGCCTGGTAAGTAACAACATTGCTTGCTCTAACCTAGATTGATTAAGGTCAGGCCGTGTTTGAACATGGTTGATCACGGAGCTAGTCGTTTGTGAAGCAAAGCAGTGAGTTCAATGATGTCAAGAAGCGGCATTGTTTCAATTCGATGACAAGCAGGCTAGTGATCAAGCATTGTTGAAGTCCTAGCTAAATAATGTCGTGATTCGGACAAGGGAGCAACATCACTGGTGTCGTTATGTATTTGACAATGCCGCAAATCCAACGTTTCTGCTTGGACGAGAAACGACGTTGTTTAGTGGAGAGCAACGTTGCTAGGGTTGAGATCGCTGGGAAATTTATTCCCCACAACGACGACGTTGTCGAGACAAGAGACTCTCATGCTCAGATTTTAGAAAGTGAAGCGGTGTTGTTTATGGTACGCCGCCGTATTATGAACAAGGATGAATGTAGTTTGGCTTGAGGAGTTGGGGGTGGATTATCGAACCCGGGTGGATAATTACAAGGGTGGCTCAATGTCGTTTTGTCGAGTTGCTGCTCAGCAAAGCGGTTTCGCACTCGTGGGAGTTACGCAACAAGGAAGAAGTTACCTGCACGGTTGACAGGAGTGAAGACGTGGGCGACAAAGGCGCGAAGGCAGTTACGGCGACGAGAAGAAGCGCGAAGTATAAAGATTGGGAAGAGAGAGAAGTTCAGGACGGCAAAATCAAATCACAACTACACCATTGCAGAATTATCTTTTTCTCTCTAGTTTCGTAGAACCGCTCTGCCAAAGAACTCCTTTGCAGAGTCGTAGATCGTAGCTTGTAGTCGTAGTCGCGGAGCTCTCCAGAGGAACCTCCATAGGAGTAGAGGTAACGTAACTTAGAACACTCCTGGTTCGATTTTCTGTTTATTCGAACACCCTCGTTCGAACGTAGTTTGGAGAGGTGTAGAACCGAATAACAGTTGTTTGATTAGAAGTCAAAGGTGTGTCGATCAAATCAACGACGCCGACACCGGCGGCGGCCATTTGACGATCGTCTTTGTTTCTGTTTTAATCGATCAAATCAACGGCGCCGACACCGGCGGCGGATATTTGACGATTTTTTGCTGACGTGTGTTTTGTGTTTTTCTTGAAAACCGTGCGCAGTTAACACACGAGTTTCGCTAACGAAACAAATTGGCACACCTGGTGGGACCCGTGTGTTCGAATGGCTCCGCGACGAAGGAATCCGGAAGGGGATGTTCCGCCCGGAATCGTGGAGGAACATGTGGCCAACATTGAAGGAGGCCAAGGAATCGGTGCAGAAGACATCGGCGGGTCCGAGAATCCGCCGTCCACAGCTGGGCCGACTGGAGATTTGTCAATCCGCCATTTCATGGAGGAGAACCGTCGCATGTTTGCTAGCCTCAACAATGAGTTCGCAGGCTTCAAAGGCGAGGTAAATCAACGTTTTGATGCTTTAACTGCACGACATGATTCTCTTGAGTCTCGTGTTGATAGGCGTTTAGGCCAACTCTTTGAAGTTGTGACTAAAAACAGACATGATTTTGATGTTTTCGGGGATAAAAATCTACGTGATATGAATGAAATCAGGGAGCTCTTGGGTAGACCAGTAACGCAACCTAGGGATTTGCCGCTAAACGGTGAAAACAATTTAAACAGCGAAACTGGTTTTCCAAACAACAGTGCTCGAATTAGTCCGCCAAGACAAGGAGCTTCGCCGACACCGGTGATGAACCCACCAACTCCGCGAGTTAATCTTGGCGAGACTAGCACTGCCGCTCACACTCGGGTTGAACCACCGCCGTTCACGGTGGGGGTCCACAAATATTCCGGAGGCCAGACCTTACGTGGCTCCGATGAGCGGTGCTGGTGGTGGAGGAACGATCAACAATGATCATGTTCCGCCACGCGGCTACCCACAAAACGTGCCTCCGCCTCCAAGCGGGCTTGGCATGGATCCTGGTGGATTCATACCACAAGGGGGGCAACTCGGGGGGCAAGACGTTAATCCGATTCGAGATCAAGTAGCACAGATGCTGGCGGATCAGTTTGGTTTAGGGATTAAACCAGCGATGCCGCCGGTGTATCGAAAACCATATCCGGATTGGGTTGATAGATACTACCCCTTTCCACGTGGTTTTCGCGTGCCTGATTTCATCACCTTCAGCGGGACTGGGGATCAGTCCACCGTCGAGCATGTTGGACGATTCACGGTTCAGTGTGGTGATGTGAGTGATTTCTTGAAGTTGCGTTTGTTTGGCAACTCGTTGACCGGCCCTGCATTCGCATGGTACGTCAACTTGCCATCGAACTCGGTTCAAACTTGGCAGCAAATGGAACAAATGTTCCATGCCCAGTTTTACCGTTCTGAGCCAGAGGTGACAATGGCAGACTTGGCACGAATGCGCCAACAGCCAGGAGAAACAGTGGAACACTTTTTAACGAACTTTAAAAATGCAAGAAATCGCTGTTTTGTGAACTTGACAGAACGCGAGTTTGTTAAACTGGCCCAGGGTGGATTGAATTTTGAACTTCGTAAAAAGTTTCAAGATAGGGAGTTTTCTGATTTGTTTCAATTGATGTCCTGCGCTGTTAGATATGAATCTCTTCTCCGTGAAGAAGAACATAAGAGAAGTGGCTCTCGCGGACAATATTTCCCTAATTTTGAAAACTATGGTGTGAATAACGTCGGCAACGATGTTGACGAAGTTGAGTTGATTTGGCCGAGATTGTGCAGGGGAAGCCATATGTGTGTGCTTCTCTAGCCAAGGCCGATGGGGAACCACAAGGTGGAAAGCCCAATCGTGCCCCGATTCAATCTAGAAAATATTCCTTGATATCTCAAAAATCAGAACTGATTTTCGACCAGCTTTACAAAGATGGTCAAATTAAGTTGACTGGGGGCATACTATCCCGCCAGCTGAAAAATTAAAAGGGAAACGATACTGTAAATGGCACAACAGTGCATCTCATTCAACTAACATGTGTGTTGTGTTTCGCAACGTTGTGCAGGATGCAATTGAGAAAGGTCGGTTCAAGTTCCAGAGCCGAGGAAGGAGGCCATGATTGTTGACACAGACCCGTTCCCAAACGTTGTCGGCGTCAACATGGTCAATCCCGATTTCTCTAAGATCAACCTGCCACGCTTCAAGTTGGTGGTGGACACATCGCCGCCGCCGAGAGGTAGTTCTGATGTGGCCCAGGGAGCTTCATCCTCCCAAGTGCAGGGAGGGGCCACGCTTGGACCCAGTTGAGGAAGAGAAGTTGTGTGCCCAGTGTCGCGGAAAGCTAACCATTGGGGGGAGCGGGACCGAGCCAGTCGGTCCACCAGAGATTGGGACCACGACAGTTCAAACCGAGGTATCCCTCATATGAACGCAGTGTCGAAGGAGTACGTGCACCTGCGTGGGGAAGAGGGCAGCGTAGGCAGTGGGTTGCTCAAAGTGCCCCGCCTTTCAAAAGTCTACCTTTTGGCTTGCCCAACCAGTGAGGGGTCCCCCACCTGTCAGGAGAACCTTCAGGATGCCAAAGGTGCCACGGGGTGGTTGGCACACCTACGACGTCCGTCGTCAGCAGCCATTGCGGTTGACGGCGATGACAAGGACGCAGTATCGAAGGTACCTCCGCAAGAATGCTCAAGGAAGGAGGATTGCAAACTTGCAAGCAAATGTGAACGTAGACAACTCTGCCACGGGTCTGAGAGTGACTGTGGCCGGTGCTGGAAAGGTTGTCGAGGACAACCTGGACGGGAACGATCAGGGAGTCCCGGGGGAGGCTGAGTACGATGCTGAGCTGGATGACTCCCTCATCGAAGAGGAGATGCTGGAATTGGAGGAGCCGAAGTCGAATTCGATCGGAAAAACAAGGATGACGATGATGACAACCAAGGTGCACCCATGACGATCCAGTTGGAAGTCTACCACCGGTTGTGGTGAACAATTACATCTTGCCTTTGATTTTCCACATTGATTTGGAAAATCAGGGAGAGGATGGCGAGGTCGTGATGGAGGTTGAGGAGTTGGACGAGGCTGCTCAGAGGTCAACGTTGCTGAGCTGGTGAGCGGTTTGCTCAACTGACTTTAGAGGAGGATAATTGAGGAGCCAGCTGCGGCAGAGTTGGTTGGCGGGGCTGCGGATCTGCCAATCGAGGCTGAGCCGTGGAGTGCAATGATGGCCCGCACGAATGGTTGGATTGACTTGGCAGTAGAGTCAGCCAGGCAGAACAAGAGTTCGCAGAGAATCCTGAAAGAGCTGTACGAAGCAGGCCACAAAGCTGTTGGGCCACTAGGCGAAGATGAGGGAAGATCTCCTTTTTACGTGTTATACCAAGGCCCGAAAGAGTCAGCAAGTGTGCCGGTGGAGAATATCACACGGGAATCAGACTTCGACAAGCTGGAGAAATATATCCAGCTGCAGAAGCGAAAGCGAAAGCCGTGGGACGAAGGAACCTCGTCTGAAGAATCAAGCAGGGTCGTTGTTTTTAACGAGCCTGAGCCGAAGATGATGCGTCATTTGAGGCCTCTCTACATCAGGGCCACACTTGATGACGTACCAATGTCGAGGGTCTTAGTTGACAATGGCGCTGCAGTAAACGTGATGCCAACCAGGATGCTGAAGAAGTTGGGCAAGAACACTAATGACTTGATCCCAACGGAAGTGTTTGTGACAAGCTTCAATGGCGGGTCACTTCTGCACGGGGAATTCTCCCAGTGGTTGTGGGAGTTGGATCACAGAAGCGGATGAGTGCTTTCTTCGTCGTGGATGGAATGATAAGCTACAACGCACTACTTGGCCGGGACTGGATCCACGCCAACAAGTGTGTTCCTTCATCGCTGCATCAGTGTTTGATGTTTTGGAATGAAGATGGTGTTGTTGAGGTGGTACAAGCTGACACAAAGCCGTTTGCCGTTGGGGCCAACGTTGCTGAAGCTTATTTGTACCATGGAGATTTTGGACCACTCGAAATCAGGAGCGGGGATGGAGGAACGACCAACGTCATAGTGTCAAGTGCACAGGGGTTGAGTAAGGCATGCTTGGATCCATTGTCCGAAATCTGAGACCATCGATGATCACATTGGATGGTCCACTGAAGTCTGATGAACAAGTCGATGATGAGTGACCACCTCGAGAGAAGGTGGTGGAGGCCGAAATCACGGCCTTGCGGGAGAAGTTGGGCCGTCTATCAGTGTGAGCAGAGGCTGGCATGTATAGAGCCTGTCTTGATGGCCGACTGTGTTCCCGACGATGATGACTTGCCGACTAACGGCGAGGGTGTGAGTGACGAAGTGGAGAAGAAGAGCAACCTTGCTGCATGTGACATTTTAGAGGAGATCAACCCTCGGCACGGAGGAGGATCCACGCCCAACCTTCATCAGTGCGGTTTGCCAGAGTCTGACAGGTACGAATTTGTTGAATTCCTTAAAGAGTTTAAAGATTGCTTTTGCATGGGATTATCATGAAATGCCTGGTCTAGATAGGAAGTTAGTTGAACATAGACTTCCCATTTAAAGAACGGGTATAAGCCACATAGACAACCACCTAGGCGTTTTTCGCATGATATCTTACCTGAAGTGAAAAAGGAAATTGAACGTTTGATGAAGGCTAAGTTTATCAGGACTGCTAGATATGTGTTGTGGTTGTCGAATATTGTGCCTGTTAGAAAGAAAAAATGGCAAAATACGTGTTTGTGTGGATTTTAGAAATTTGAACAATGCTACACCGAAGATTTGTATCCCATGCCGGTGGCTGACATGTTAATCGATGCCGTAACCAGGCATGTCAGGTTTTCTTTTATGGATTTTACTCGGGCTATAACCATATACATACCGAGGAAGATGTACACAAAACGGCGTTTCGGTGTCCAGGATCCATTGGCTGTTTCGAGTGGATCATGATGCCATTTGGATTGGCCACGCCGGGGCAACTTACCAACGAGCCATGAATGCGATATTTCATGACCTGATTGGCGATCTTGTCGAAGTGTACGTGGACACATCGTCGTCAAATCAAAGGTGACCAACCACCACCTTGCTCATTTGCGCAAAGCATTTCTGCGTATGCGTGTTCATAAGTTGAAATTAAATCCGCTCAAGTGTGCATTTGGTGTGAGTGCAGGAAATTTTCTTGGTTTTCTGGTAAACCAACGCGGAATTGAGGTAGATGGCAATAAAACAAAAGCCATCATCATGCCGCACCACCATCCAGTAAGAAAGAGTTGCAACGTTTCCTCGGCCAGGTAAATTACATTCGAAGATTTATCTCGAATTGTGCTGGCCGGACCCAAGTGTTTTCCTCATTGCTGAAATTGAAGAAGGAAGACAAGTTTGTATGGAGGAAGAACATCACGAGCATTTGATGATATTAAGAGATACCTGGCGACTCCGCCGTGATGAACTCTCCCAAAGCAGGGGTGCCGCTGAAGTTGTACTTGTCGGCCACGGACACTTCTGTGGCATGTTTGTTGGCGCAAGACAACGAAGCTGGCAATGAAGAAGCCATTTATTATCTAAGTAGGGTTCTGAACGAGGGCGAGAGAAAGTATTCCCCCATAGAGAAGTTATGTTTAGCGTTGTACTTTTCTTGTACAAAACTACGCTACTACCTGGTCCCTGTCCAGGTACAACTCATTTGCCAACAGACTTGATTAAATACATGCTATCTCGGCCAATTATTCATGGCCGAATTGGCAAATGGACCTTGGCTCTGTCTGAATTTAATTTAGAGTATGTACCTCAACGAGCCATAAAAGGGCAAGCATTGGCGACTTCTTGGCAGATCATCCCTGCATTGAGGTGCAGTCGATCCCGTAGAAGTCTGCGAGGTTGGTATAACGCCATGGATCCTGTATTTTGACGGATCCAAAACTCGTGGCGGTGCCGGGGCTGGTTGATGTTGAAAGCACCATCAGGCCGTGGCCATGCATTTTGCATTCTCGTTGGATTTTTCCTTGCACCAACAACCAAGCTGAATATGAAGCTTTGGTAGTCGGGGCTTGAAATGCTCGTAGAGCTTGGAGCCCGTTACGTGGATGTTAAGGGAGATTCCATTGGTGGTTCATCAGGTCCGCGGAGATTTTCGCTGTATCAATAGTGTTCTGGAAACGTATCTGGACCATGTATTGTCGTTGACGTCCCACTTCGACAGTATGGCGATCAACTTTGTTCCTCGAATGGACAATTGCGAAGCCAACTATCTTGCACAAATGGCTTCGGGTTTAAAGAGTTTGCGAAAAGCATGCAGTAGAGCAAATAGTGGTGCAAACACTCAAGCCCTTGCGGGAGCGATTGAGAGTTGAGCAAGTGTGCGTAATAGAGAAAGACGCCGATGACTGGCGTGCACCACTGTTGTCTTACTTGCAAGATCCGAACAAGGTTGTTGACCATGCCATCAAGTTTAGGGCAAGGAGCTACGTAGTTTTGGATGGGACCTTGTATAAACGCAGGCCTGATGGGTTATTGCTTAAGTGCTTGGGGGGCAAGGAGGCATTGCAAGCCATGGCAGAGGTGCATGAAGGAATATGCGGAGCTCACCAAGCCGGTCCTTCCATGCGATGGATTCTACATCGCTATGGATTCTACTGGCCCACCATCGGCCAGATTGTGCCGCATATGCCAAGGGTTGCGAAGCTTGTCACGTCACGGTCCTGTTCAAAGAGGCGCGGCTTGACCTGAAGTCATAATCACCGAGGCTTTTTATGGTTGGGCCATGGATTTGATTGGTATGATTTATCCCCCATCGTCAAAGAACATGTTTTCATAATTTTTGGCCACTGACTACTTTACTAAGTGGGTGGAGCCAAACCATTGAAGGTGGCGAACCAAGAGGAAGTGATTTCTTTCATACAAGAACATATTATTCATCGATTTGGTTTGCCGGCAACGATAACGGCGGACCAAGGAACTGTGTTCACTGGGGGCAAGTTATGGAATTCGCGGCAGAGCGGGGGATAAAAATTATCCATTCCACGCCGTATTATGCACAAGCTAACGGACAAGCGGAAGCATCCAACAAAGTCGTGAAAAATATTTTGACGAAGATGATCGAGGATAATCCGCGACGTTGGCATGAAATTTTATCAGAGGCGTTGTGGGCATACAGGATGTCCCCACGGAGCAGTACGAGAGTGAGCCCGTTCTCGTTAACCTACGGTCATGAAGCATTCCTTCCCGTGGAGGTGACCGTCAACTCACTCCGGTATATGAAGCAACACGAGTTGACACCTGAGGAGTATCATGAATCAATGATGCTCGAGCTCTGCGATCTTGATGAACTTCAACTCCGCGCCCTTGATAATGTCCAAGTACAGAAAGCAAGAGTGGCAAGAGCTTATAACAAGAAGGTTCGACACAAATCATTCGAGGAGGGGCGAACTGGTTTGGAAAGCTCATTTGCCGATTGGGAAAAGATCCCAAGTTTGGAAAATGGTCGCCAAATTGGCGTGGACCATTTGTGGTACATTCTGTGCGTCCTAATGGAGCGTACCTGCTGAAAGACTTAGATGGAGTGATGCATGAGCGTTTGATAAATGGCAAATATTTAAAGCCATATGTGCCGTCCCTATGGGACGCTGCTGGTCATTAATCTGAATAATGACGATCACCATGGTGCTAAAAGGGTGTGGCCTCGTCGGCCACCAAGCTTGCACAACGTGGTTGAATAGTACGGTAATGGCGAAGTAGGCAACAAATGAACTATTTGCCAACTCCGTTATTAATAAAGAAAAGTTTAATGCCTTTAAGGCCAGCGGCAGGTTCAACCCAAGTCCGGCCGGTGTGGCATCGCTATTCGATGCCAACCGTTCCTTTCGTATCAAACGAAGCTGTTTTACCACGAGAAGCAGGCATGGGTAACAGCGTTGTTGGGCATAGACGATTTGGTAAGAAAAATTAAGCAGGCTATCGTGACTAGAATTAGCCAGTCAGCAATGCTCAAACACGGCCGTCGAGATTAGAGCGGTGCAACGGATTAAGAAAAGAGAGCAACCGTTTGCCAAAATTAGATAAACAATGATGAGCAAGCAAAGTTGTTCATGGGTCGAGTAAACATGGCAGAAATGAGTGTGCAATCCGAGAAACGAGGCCGAAACAAAAATCTAAGACAAATTCCGAAATGCAGAAAAGAAATTCTTTAGGAGTCTGACTGCTCGTAATCGGCGAGCTTCTGGGCAATGAGGGACAGAGTAGTGCGGACCCGAGTGAAAAAACTTTGCGCTGCTTGCAGCTCAACCTGCGCTTCTATCTCCGCAGAAGTGGGGTTTGTGGTTGCTCTAGCCACCTGCCGAGCTGGTTTCACCGCTTTCCCGCGGTCCACTAGGTCTTTACCCACTGTGCGGAGGAACGCCATGTCAGCAGCACTGAGGGGTGGGATGGTAACGCTGAGAGTCTCAAGAATCTTGCAAGCGGAGCCGGGCCATACTGTGGTTTGGTCATTCATGGAAATCGCCAGAGGAATGCTAAGGAATTGATCCATCGTCTTCAATGCTTCTTTCACTCGGTGTCGAAGTCCAGCCATAGGCGGGGCCGACGCAGGAAGGGAGGTCCTAGTAGTTTCCGATGAGTCCATCGCAATACTGAAGCCGTTCCCAGTATCGAAATCGTCGGGTCCCTGCGGCGAAAGCAAGCAAGGGTCGTGCGTAAGAGACGAGCCAAGAGATAGCAGGGTAGTATAAGGGGATATGAGCAAAGCTAACCTCAAGGTTGGGAGTTGTGCGAAGAGATGGAGCGGGACGAGTAAGTGCATGATGGCTCTCAACAACTGCAACAATTAAGGTTTTAAGAGGGCGGTGGAACACATACATGGGTAATGCGGAAGTTGAAATATGGAATGTTGCAGCAAGCGTAAAGAGGAGTGCGAGGACGAAGACCACACCTGCTCGCCGTTTCAAGTTAGTATTGAATGCTGTTGCAGTTGAACCACCATCGTGGTCAGGATCAAGCCGGGCAAGAATATCAGATAACGCTTGCCGAAAATGCGGTATGATAGTGAATGCCACGCATCCTTGAACTGGGGCGAGACCTTATTCACCACGCTTTTATGAGGAGGAGAGTATTGTGCAGATTCTTGGTACCTCGTACCTCCATAATTTGGCCAGCGGTAAGCTCCGAAGAGCGGATGTGGAATGTTGGAAAATTCAAGGACGTGGGAGGTAACATAGGCCATGCTTGGACGAGGTTGAATTGTCGAGCTGCAAGTTGAGGGTTGTACGTCTCGATACTGAGTGCTTCTGAGCCGGTAGGAGCAAAGAGGAGGTCCCGAGCTGTTAGGTAGCGTTTGCGCTCTTCGGTGAATTCATGATAAGCAGCAGCAATGGGATCACCTCGCGGTGGCGGCTTGTCGAAAACGAGTTTGAAAGGAGTGAAGCTAGGAATCTCTCGGACCTCATAAAAGAAGGTAAAGTAATTAGTAAAAGTCCCCTTTCGCGAAGCTGCTTTAGCTAAGCAATGGCCATATGTGAGCATGGTGGTATCTTGAACTGCCGTTTGTGGAGCTGGTAGAGGGCCGTGAGTCGCCGGGAAATAAGCATGCAGCCAAAGTTGTAGTAGCCATAGAGGACCAGCACTGAGGAGGCCACATGCGTCTGGAGCCTCCTTGACACGGTTCACAATGGTATACAGACCGCGATAGAGGTGGCAGAGCACAATTTCGTCAAGATTGACGCACTCGCCGGTGAAGATTGCAGAGGTGGTATGCACATCCGTGATGGGTCGTTGGGTGCAAAGTATGAATCGACCAAACCAGTAATGAAGGAAAGCAACCCGTTCGCTGTCAGATACGGGTTCACCTGGAATGACTGGCGCGTTGTTGTTGTAGAGCGACTCGTAGGTTTGGTCAAAAGCTATCGAGGTAGCTGGGTCCAAGGCTCTCCTTGATTGCACACGCGGCTTTGATATGCCCGTCAGGGCAGCTATGTCGAGCAAGGTGATCGTCATCGACCCTAATGGGAGCACAAAACAATTAGATTCAGTAGACCAGAAACATATCGCGGCCTTGAATAAATCGGCATCCGGTAGAGGAGGATGGGCGCATAGGGATAGGAAGCGATCTATGCCGGCATCTCTCCACTGAGAAGTAGTAACTCCATCAGCCAGCAGGCGACAGTACCATCTCGCAAAGTCCTTTTCAGAGAGAGGCCATGAAGATAGAGTTCGTTTGGGCCTCTTTTGGGTGAAATACGCGGCAGGCGGGGAATGAAGGAGTAACCGGGTTTGAGCAGTGGGATAAATGTTCAGCTTGGCGATTGTCGAATCGCCGAGGTTGATTATGGCGGGACCGTGCAAACCCTCTCCCTTGTCGGTTAATGAAAGAGTATCAAGCTCAATGGCCGAGGAGCTATCCAGGTTCCTCCATCTACTCTCTAGATCATCAATGCTGCATACATGGGCCGCGAGATCGGGCGGTGGTGGCCTGCCAAGAAGAGAACAGGTATGTTATTCGTATGATCGGAAAGGTAACCCCAGTCACACACCGAGGCGGGCCATTGTTAAATCAAGTATCGGCAACGTAGAAAGCGTAAAAACTACCAAGGGGAGGTACGTTGTCCTTTATTCATAAGATCACGATTGCATAAATCATATACGTAACAAAGGCAAAACCAAACAATGAAGCAAGAAACGTAGATATGCATGGCATTGTTCTCCCGCAAGATTGCATGGGACACATGTACGAGCACCAACTACATCTACTGTTGCTGTTTACACGGCGAGTAAGGAGGAGGAAATAAGAAATTCCATACAGTTTTTGCGGGGGTGTGTGCGGCCGCCGGGAGCCATGCCGGTGCTGTAATGGATGATTGTCGGGCGTAGCTTGTGTGCTCGGAGAAGAAGTTGGAGGTGGTTTGGCGAATTTCGCCGCGGGGTCGATAAGGATGGAGGTGAGTTCGGAGTTGTCGGATCCATTTATTTATAGGGTCATCGTACCTTGGTTTATGAGTATTAAGCTGGAGAGGAAAAGGATAGCCTGGTAACCTTTTCATTGTGGGAGAAGGATGACCGCATAGTTGCAGGGCTGGCATTCTCAAGGGGCACGAGAGTTGTTTGATGAAAGGGTTCCAAATGGGCCAAACATGATTATTCCCCTAGCCATTGTCGTGGAAGAGTGGGGGTGGTGATTTGCTAATTAAGTGCAAGGAAGTTCTCATGTTTAAAGCACTAGCGTTTGGCTTCACAGGACCACAAATTGGGTTTGGAATTTATGCAGCCCAAAGAATATACGTGTTTGCCATGCTTGTTCTTTTCGCCGTAGGATTGCTTAGGTGAAGAGAAATAGAGGCAACAAAGGCGTTTAGGAGTTTCCCCTTACACTGTTGTGTTGGCCGCCAACGACGTTGCCTGTCTAATAACGAGTTTCCCCTTGCACTGTACGTAATGGACACTAGTGTTGTGAGGTGCGCGTGATGGTAATGAAGGTTGTCTCTTCCTCATTGGAAGAAAAGGTATTATTTGTTGGGTAGCTAGCAAGACTGGCTGAACAAATAAAATAATCAGGACAACAACGTTGTTTGGTGAGGTAAATTGGGCCGTGTGTGTCCGAGGGGTGTACGTACATAGCCATGCTTCGCCAAATTGGTTTGGAATAGGGTAATGCCACTTCCACCAAATACCGTTCGTATATGTTTCCGCAGCTTTGTTTTGTATGGAAACAGTATTGTCTAGCGAGAAGAAATTCGTTTGCGAGCCGAAAGGAAAATGTTTGATAAAACGAAGCTGTTTTGGGTGAACAACAGTGTGGGTTTGAGTGATGGCAACACAATTTATTGTTCAAAACGCGGGGGATTGAGAACGAACTTAGCTGAGGCAGGATTGAGAGAAAGTAATCTCGTGGGAGAAGCCATGTAGGCTACTGGAATTAAATGGGGAATAAATAAATAAGTCTTTTCTTGTTCCTTGTTGGGGTGAAACGCGGCTGTTTAAACAAGGAAGCAGTGCTGCGAGGCCGCGCTACCGGCCGTAAGAAAAATCAGCACTGATCGGTTATGAAAACAGCGTTGCGCGCCAAATATATATGGGAGTATTTGCGGTACTGGAGAGACTGGGGCAAGCAAGGTTCCAATAATGATGATTGGGCGACTACGGAGGGCTCGAGGCAGCATGGCATGTCGTGCCAAGGATGGTGGTAAGTTAAAATTCTGCAATTCTAGTTTCATAATGGACACTAGTTTTCAGGGCCAATTGGTTGAATTTTAGTTGAGATTGTTTTAGGTGTTTTATTTTATGTCAACAATTTGGTTCATAATTCTTATAAACCAAATTGTGGGGGGCATTTGTTGACACCTAAAATTAATTTGGCCGGGATTAAATGCCGCATTAATTAGTCTCGGCATTTAATTTGATGCCGCGGGTTAAAAAACGGTATCGTTTGGAGTTAAAACGGTACCGCGAGAGAGCTCGCCGGTACCGCAAGGAAGCTGACCGGTACCGCGGTACCGGAAACGATACCGAAGAATAAAAAAAAAAGGAAGGGCCGCGCGTGTGGTGTCTTGTGGGAGAAGGAGTTTTGTTTTAATTAATTAATATTTTTAATCCTTGTTGGAGGAGGAAAATCGGTACCGCGAGAGCTTGGCAAGCGGTACCGATGGGTAAGTGACCAAAATTCACACGGCCCAATGCGAGCGCCGACTCCGGCGGTACCGTGGATTAATATTTTTGGCTAAATCGGCGGTGTTGTTTAATTTAAAACGGCACCGCGAGTAGACCCAACGGTACCGCGGAATAGCAAACGACAGTGTTTAATAAAAAACAATGTCGCGAGCAGGCCAAACGATGCCGCAACCGTTAAAACCACATTGTTTAAGATTAGAACAGTGTCGCGAAGCTCAGAAATTCAACGACATCGCGGGACAAGGAAACGACGTTGCTTAACTGAGAACGACGCCGGGGTGAGAGTTTGACGGCGAGTTAACAATGAGGGCTGGTTTGGTTAATTACTACGTTATTATTATTTTAGACGGTATCGTTTAATACGATGCCGCGGAGAAGTAAAACGACACCGTTTAAGGCATCAACAACGCCGCAGTATTACTAAGCGATACCGTTTAGTTAGAAACCATACCACAACGGGTTGGATTTTGGCAAGGCCCGACAAGCCAAACGGCACCGCAAGACGAGAAAACAGTACCGCTGGGTAGATAACAATGACGCGAGGGATATCAACAGCACCGCGACACTAAGTAAACGAAGGTGGTCAGTTAAAAACAGTGTTGCAAGAACATACCAGTGCCGCTAAGTGAACAAACGACGTTGTTTAGCTCCAAACAACGTTGCGAATCCCACATCGAGGAGTTGGGTCCAATGCTCAGAGACTCAAGAACACCACAGAATCAAGATTATTCATGCCGCAAGACCGCGAGCTCAACGGGATCGGGAATCAAATGTTGCTTGCAAGCGCGGCCTGGTAAGTAACAACATTGCTTGCTCTAACCTAGATTGATTAAGGTCAGGCCGTGTTTGAACATGGTTGATCACGAGCTAGTCGTTTGTGAAGCAAAGCAGTGAGTTCAATGATGTCAAGAAGCGGCATTGTTTCAATTCGATGACAAGCAGGCTAGTGATCAAGCATTGTTGAAGTCCTAGCTAAATAATGTCGTGATTCGGACAAGGGAGCAACATCACTGGTGTCGTTATGTATTTGACAATGCCGCAAATCCAACGTTTCTGCTTGGACGAGAAACGACGTTGTTTAGTGGAGAGCAACGTTGCTAGGGTTGAGATCGCTGGGAAATTTATTCCCCACAACGACGACGTTGTCGAGACAAGAGACTCTCATGCTCAGATTTTAGAAAGTGAAGCGGTGTTGTTTATGGTACGCCGCCGTATTATGAACAAGGATGAATGTAGTTTGGCTTGAGGAGTTGGGGTGGATTATCGAACCCGGGTGGATAATTACAAGGGGGGCTCAATGTCGTTTTGTCGAGTTGCTGCTCAGCAAAGCGGTTTCGCACTCGTGGGAGTTACGCAACAAGGAAGAAGTTACCTGCACGGTTGACAGGAGTGAAGACGTGGGCGACAAAGGCGCGAAGGCAGTTACGGCGACCGAGAAGAAGCGCGAAGTATAAAGATTGGGAAGAGAGAGAAGTTCAGGACGGCAAAATCAAATCACAACTGCACCATTGCAGAATTATCTTTTTCTCTCTAGTTTCGTAGAACCGCTCTGCCAAAGAACTCCTTTGCAGAGTCGTAGATCGTAGCTTGTAGTCGTAGTCGCGGAGCTCTCCAGAGGAACCTCCATAGGAGTAGAGGTAACGTAACTTAGAACACTCCTGGTTCGATTTTCTGTTTATTCGAACACCCTCGTTCGAACGTAGTTTGGAGAGGTGTAGAACCGAATAACAGTTGTTTGATTAGAAGTCAAAGGTGTGTCGATCAAATCAACGACGCCGACACCGGCGGCGGCCATTTGACGATCGTCTTTGTTTCTGTTTTTAATCGATCAAATCAACGGCGCCGACACCGGCGGCGGATATTTGACGATTTTTTGCTGACGTGTGTTTTGTGTTTTTCTTGAAAACCGTGCGCAGTTAACACACGAGTTTCGCTAACGAAACAGGCAGCCATAACATTCGCAATTATGGCGCATCCTTCAACTCAGATGATCACGATTGATGTGAAAAACGAGTTGTGCAGTCTCAAGGTGATAGCGCATTGTCAATCCAAAGACGACGATCTTCGTGCTCAGGTCCTCGACACCGGCTCTGCTCTCAGTTGGAATTTCACGGCACGATACGGAGTTGGTGCAACTGTTTTTTGGTGCAACCTCACCGTTCGAGATAAGCGTCTTTCTTTCACAGCATTTAACGCGGACGATGATAAAAATGATATCTATTGGGTTGTGAGGAAGGAGGGAGTTTATACAAGAATATACGGTCCTGCAGCAAAATTCCAATTTGGATGGAGGAATGGAGCGTTGTCGGTCGCTAAATCGTATTGTTATGCTGGGCCTTGATTATTTTCATGCCTTTTTAGGGAAGAAATTAAAGGCAGCGCCTCCAGTAGTTTTCATTTATTTCTTTTGTTTGATCTCATGTTTGCAGCTGTTTTGGTCCCTCTTCTTTGAGTACTGCAAGCCTAGTTAATTGTGATAGTAAATGATATTTTATTTATAATTGGACATTTCTCGACAACTTAAATTATTGTGACAAATTGATTCTTGACATGGTATCATAATTTTCTCCCACTTCACTATTCATTGGAGCAAGTATCTCCTACAGCCGGTTTCATTATTAACAGCCGGTCTCATTATTAATTGCCCACAACCCACCCTAGATAACTAGGGCTGGGAAACGGTGCGGTCTGGTCCAGACCAGACCATATATACGGTCTACGGTCCAGACCAAGAGGCTAAAGTATAGACCACAGACCAGACCACAAACTATACGGTCTGGTCCAGACCACGCCTGTGTGGTCTGGTTCGGTCTGGTCTGGTCCAGATAGACCACACTCAACGAAAAATGAATAATTTGTTTAGTAAACCACACAAAAATTTGAACCAATAACCAAAAAAAATAATTGTTATTTGCCTTAAAAATTAATCATAACATGCATGAATAATTTTGATACTCTAAATTTTAGTACATAACAAAGATACAAAGTACTCTGTGGTTAAATGTGGTTGTGAATGAAGGAGGGAAGAGATTCACAAAATTAAGGTTGAGACTTGTGTGTCGTTGTGGGAGTTTGGAGAGTGGTCGAATGGACTGTTAACACGTATTGATAAGTCAATTGGGTCCACGGTTTGGTCCGGTAAACCGCGGTCTAGACCAAACCAGACCAAGAGATCAAATCATAAAATAATACAGACCATGGACCAGACCAGACCATACTTCACGATCTATGGTCCGGACCAAATTGTGCGGTACGGTTTGGACCACGGTTTTTCTAACGGTCTGGTCTATTTTTCCAGCCCTATAGATAACGTATGGAGCTGGGCCTTACTTTTGTTTCCTTCCTTTAAATTGATGATCCCTTTTTCTTTCATTTGATTTTGTTTTATGTAAATACTTTTACAAGTTTGAAATTTAGTTGGCCCACTCGAGCAAGTGGGTTGAGGGTTAATTATCCGCTCACTTTAGCTTGGTTTAACTCGGATTTATGAAAAAAAAGTTATTATAGTATTCATACACTTATATATTATGTGAATACATTTACAAGTTTGAAATTTGGGTAAATTGCAAATTTGACCACTCAGATTACTAAAAACATTCATGTTTGGTCACTAAAAATATTTAATTTTATTCGTGGTCACTAAGATTAGTTTAAGAGTCCAACTTTGGTCACTCTCCGTTAGTCTCCGTTAACTTGCGTTAACACCGTCAGTTTTTTGCTTATGTGGCTAACAAAATCACGTAGTCAGCATAATTTAACTCGAAAAAAATATAAATCCGACCCGCCACGTCAATTACAACCTGTCATGTCATTAAACACCAAACATACCCAACCCAACCACCTAACTCAACTTGTGGCCCGACCCAAGTCATTAAAATATGGACTCCCTGCAAATGCTCAACAATTCTTCTCCAAACCCTTCTCTGCAAAACCTAAACAATCCCATCCTCTCGCACCACGTTGTCTTCCTTTCTTTCTTCATCTCCCCACCTCCCACCTTGTGAAGCACCATCGCCACTTCCCCTTCCATCATTCTCCACTACCGCCAACCACCTCTATTCCAACTCCTTCTCCTCTTATCTATATTCAATTTCACAATCCAACCCCTCTCGCCCTTGATGCTGCTTCTCGTACGACAATTGATCAACGAAGATTCCTCTTCCAGTTGGACATGCAACAATTTAGAAGGACTACAATCGCCAGAATTATGAGCAATGGGTGGTTCCAGAAGGGATACCTGCAGATCGAAGCCACATCCCTCAGGGGAACCATCGAGCGCTCTGCTTCCCGACATCCCTCCACCGACAATGAATCTCGTCGCCGCCGAGGCTGGTGAACAATTAGACAAAGCTGCGACCGGGACAGAGGAAGTGGGAGAAGCAGGTGGTTGGGAGGGGGGACCAAGAAGGGGATTTTGTGGAACTGGGGTTTGAAAGAGGCAGAGGGAGATTGGGATGCGATGGAGATGGATTGGTGATGGCCGGTTTGGGTTTCGTGAAGGGAGAGCCAAGAACTTCAGTCTCGTCCTCTCCATCTGACTTCCCTTGAAACGAGGATGAAATCAGAGCAAGAAGCGCTCCTCCTTCCTGAGCTCGCCGACGCAAATATTCCAGATCTGTCGGGTCGATTTGTACCGATTCTTTTCTGGGTTTTGTGGCTATTGGTGGTGATTCTGTTTATCTTTTTGCTGGTTCAATTTTCTGGGTTCAAATAGAGAGCTTCTCGAATGACAGAAGAGAGAGTGGGTAGAAAGTGGGACTTGGGTGGTGATCTGCTTCTCATATGAAAGAGCAAAAAACAGAGCGAGTCAACCTTTTTTTGTGGTGATTCCTTTGTTTCTCTGATGAAGAACAGAGGAGAGAGTGGGTAGAAAGAGGGAATTGGGCGGAAGTGAAAGGTGGTGTTGATCTTTTGTGTTGGGGTCGGTTTGAAGGTCGAGTCGGTTTAAGGGTTGGGTTGGGAGAATGTGACATGGCAAGTTTTAATGACGTGGCAGGTGACATGCCATTTCTGTTAGATTGACAGAGCACTTCTGTTTGCCACATCAACACTTAACGGATTTCATTAACGGAGTTGGACGGAGACTAACGGAGAGTGATCAAACGTGAACTGTTAAACTAATCTTAGTGACCATGAATGGAATTAAATATTTTTAGTGACCAAACATGAACGTTTTTAGTAATCTCAGTGACCAATCTTGCAATTTACCCCTTTGAAATTTAGTTGGCCCGTTCGAGCAAGTGGGTTGAGGGTTAATTCCCACTCACTTTAGCTTGGTTTAACTCGGATTTATGAAAAAATTTATTATAGTATTCATACATTTATATATTGATATCAAATCTCTTCTGACATATATGTAATATAACATTACACGAAAATAACAATTCGTATTTGGATCCAACATATAGTGAAAATTCAAACACATTCATATAATATCAATATTCAAATATACAACTTAGAATTTCAAATATAGGGTTAGGCGAAGGGAAAAATAAAAAATGAGTCGTAATTCGCAAACCAAAGGGAAAAAACGACGCCATGTAATCTATTATTTGCCTAATGTCATCAATTTGCATTATACAAAGGTTCCACAATGTTAGTTAACTTTGACATAACATTTTAATCATATGTTACTTTTTAAAATTTTATTTTATTATTAGAGCATATAATTAAAAGCACAATAACTTTTTATTATTCATTAAGGAAAAAATAGACTATTTTCTCTTTTTTTGGTAATAACCAATTTTACGGTACGGTACAACCAGTTCTACGATAAGTCCTTTAATTTCTCCTAAATAATAGGAGCCATATTAAATTATTTCTTTAATATTAGCTAAAATTTTATAATTGTTAATTAAAATATTTAACATGTCATCAATTCACAATATGAAAAGGTTGTTGACTTTGGCATAATAGTTTAACCATATGTTATTTTCCAAATTTGATTTTATTATTAGACCACACATTATGAAAATTTTATGTAACAACATCTATAAAAATTGCATAAACAATGTTCTATAACGGTTACATAAATTATAAATTCATCCGTAAATATTATAGACATTACATAAACAAAAATTTATAGCCGGATAGTTGTTATTTAAACAAAATATTAATGAGCATTCCTTAATGATTAAAACACTACGTAAATATTATGAACATATAATCATTTGTATGTATCAATTAACCAAAAATATCATATAAATCTTCTATAATGATTATAAACTACATAAATCCTTATGTAGGGATAATTATTTTATTATGTATCACTTAAACAAACAGATGATGTATGTTATTCGTAATGTTTAATAAACTACGTGAAACTTATGTAGGTATCTAATCCGAATAATTTTGTAAATTATTCATTTCCAATTAAATTATTAGTTTCTTAACGCGACGGAACGCGAATCAGAAAACTAGTAATTAGTCCATAACAATGACTACATTGAATTTGAATAAGTTGAAATTCAACTCCGCTACACTTTCAGTGTCACTCATCTTTGATATCATTGACTTAATCAACGCAACACCCTCGTACTTTCTGGGAGCATAAGGACGGGACCAGATCAGGTCAGTAACTGATGGGTCAGTAACCCATCAGTAACCTCTTCTCTTGTCGCCACGTGTCAGTCCCTTTTTTTATTTAAATTAAACGCGAAAGGACAATAAGGTAAAATTGCTCCTACCTCTATTTATTGCTAACGCTGACTTTTGACCGGATCACAACAACACCTTCTCTTTCCTCGAAAAACCTTTAATTTTCTTTCTCTTAATCTTTAACGGACGATTTCTCACTCGTTTTAAGTCGGAATTTAATTTTTTTTGGACAGTTAGATCAGATTAATTGTGCTCTTCAAAATGATATCCAACTTGATATTTTTGGACATAAAAAATTTTGTCAGTTATTACCAGTCTATACCATATGGTATTGACTGGTATTGACCATACCATATGGTATGAAATTTTTTGCCATATCAATATATATTACGTTACCACCCAATACCATATGGTATAGTGTGGTAATAGCAATATATATTTCGTTACCACCCAATACCATATGGTATAGTGTGGTAATATCAATATATATTTCGTTACCACATAATACCATATGGTATGGTGTGGTAATATCACACAATACCATACAATACCATATGGTATAGTGTGGTAATATCAATATATAATTCGTTACCACACAATACCATACATTACCATATGGTATAGTATGGTAATATCAATATATATTTCGTTACCAGCGAATACCATATGGTATAGAGTTATAATATCAATATATATTATCTAAAAGGAAAAAACAGAAGGAGGTAGAGAAAAAAAATCGTCTTGTGTCGCCTCTCATTTCTTCTTCCGCAATCAAGAACACCAAAATGCCGAAAAAATGAGAAAGATCGAAATTGAGGCCAACGAGATGGTGAAAAGAAGAAATACAATGAAAAAGAGTGGCTCCAATTTTTATTCTTCATGGAAAAAAAAATAAAGAAGGGAGCAGATTTAGATCTAGAAATGAGATTGAGAGAGAAAAAAGAAAAGAGAAAGAAAGAGGATCTGGAAAAGAGATCGAGAGAGAAAAAAGAAGAGAGAAGAAAGATAGAAAGTTGTAGAGAATTGATTTCTCTTTCCTTCTTTGAAAGTGTAGCCATTAAATATGAAATAAAATAAAATAAAGAATTTAATGTATAAATGGACAAAAATACCCTTTCTCATTCAACGTTCGGCACAACCACACGATTGCGTGCCTCTTAGATCTATGATCCATATTGATTACTGACATATCTGCTGCCCATAAGGACACATCACCTCTGGGCCACCTTCCTCCCCTATTTCCTACTCTTTCACTTAGTTGCAAAACAAGATAGAAAAGTTTGCACAAATTTTCCACAGAATTGGTCTATAAAAAAAATCGAAAGTTGGACTCAAAACAGAGCTCTGCGCTCTGCCACTGAAACACAACAAAGCAACTGCCCACCTAACATATCTGCTCTGCTTCTACTCCCAATTTTGCAACCATATCCAATCAATCATGGACCCAACATCAAGAATCACCCTCCGCCCCTTCAAGCTCACCGACGTCGACGACTTCCTCAAATACGCCGGCGACAAAACAGCAACCCGATACATGAGATGGAACCCCATAACTTCCAGAGAAGAAGCGTTGACCCACCTGGAAACCGTCGCCATCCCCCACCCATGGCGCCGATCCATCGGCCTCCTCGACGACGACGAAGATCGGTCCATCGGCTACATCTCCATTTTCCCCGGCTCCGGCGACGACCGCAGCCGCGCAAACGTCGGGTACATCCTGGCGGCAGAGTACTGGGGGCAGGGGATCGTCACGGCGGCCCTCAGAATCGCCGTGTCCACCGTCTTCGCCGACCTCCCGGAAGTAGTGAGGCTGCAGGCGCTGGTGGAGGTCGAGCACAGGGCGTCTCAGAGGGTGCTGGAAAAAGCAGGGTTCTTGAGAGAAGGGCTGCTCAGGAAATATGGTTACTGTAAAGGTGAGATCAGGGATCTTTTCATCTACAGCTTACTGTCCACGGATCAGCTGCGGATCTAGCGGGCCACGGCCTAGCCCTCTCCGGATCCAAAGTTGGTATATCACTTGTACATTTTTTTTATTTTGGGTATATATTTCAATGATTATAGGGTTACGGTTCAACCCTCTCTACCGCTTTTAAAATGCGGCCCAGTGCTCTAATCTTTTCTAAATTCGCCGCTGGCACGAACAATCCCGATCTTCTCTCGAATGATTAGAAGGTTGGGAAGCGAAAGAGGTCGATGGTGGTTAAAATGGTTGTGCTGCTGGTTTTCAGTCCAAGATTTCAAGGTCGAATTCCAGGGAAGTTGACTAGTATATCTTGAAGAGGTGTATCAATAGAATTTCGATTCATCTATCATCCTCCACCTTGCTTGCTCTACATTGAATGTTGGCCGCTTTTATTTGTACCAATTCAGCTGTTGGGAATTGGGATGGACCTGAGAATAAGTTTCGACCCACCTGACAAACGTATGCTCTCAACGACCAACGCTGTGAATCCATCCACCTCGCCGGATCTCAAGTACCCTTCTGATCGTCGGCGATGGAAAGCTCCCCGACAATCGAATCTCCCAATTCGAATAACTTGAAATAGAAACTAACCAGTATAGTTAGGGCTGAAATTGGGCCATATGATCTGCATCTGATTTGTAAGAACTAAGAATCCTGTCTGACCCGTTTTTAGGGTCAATTAGAAAACTGAACCGTCCCGAATCTATTTTCCTTCTTGATTTTTTGGGACCCTTTATGGTTAGGCCAAGTCAGTGAATTGATTCAAATCAATCAACATACTAATTTTTGAAAATGACATTTTGGTACCCAAATTTTTTTTTATCAATTTAGTAACCAAACTTAATTTCTTTTACAAACAAGTCAGGAAATTTTTGTGGAAATTATGTTTTAGCACCTTTATATTTTTTATTTTGCATTATAGAACCAAAACTTTTAAAACTTTACAAATAGATCTAATGTGTTGGTATGAGTCATTTAATTTCATATAACTAGTCGTTGCTATAGGTTAAAGGGCCAAAAAGTGACACGACCCTAAGTTGACCCAACCCTACCCGACCCTTACAAGCTAAAAGATGACCTGACCCTAAACGGACCCTGTAGACAAACAGACCTAGCCCGACTGTTAGATTCCTAGGTATAGCTAAAAAGAGATGATGGACTAAAAAGTTTATAGAACTAGTCACTTATGGTTTGCAAAAAATATTTGTGTTTCATGGTAATTCTGAAAAATCAATATTAATTTAAGAATTATCATCTTTTTTACATATTCCATACTGCAATTCGATTTGCAAATCAAACGGGCTAAATTACACGTTTGATCACTCAAATTACACAAATCTTTCACGTTTGCCACCCAAATTAGTTTTCTTTCATATTGGCCACTAACTTTATGAATCATTTTACCATTAGTCACCGGCCGTTAGACTCCGTTAAATTTGTCCTATGTGGCAGTCAACTATAAAGTTTGACCGTTAACTAGATGACATGGAAATTCAAAAATTAAAAAATATATATTTTTCCAGCTCATGATTCCACTTACTTTGTTATAAAACTTATCATATTAATTATTTAATAAAAATTAATTTAATTACAAAAATTAATTTTCAGCAGCGGGAGGAAGAAATTATAGAGGCGGTTGATTTACCCTATTTCCAATTCCTCTTCTTCATCTCCGCTTCGTCAGAACTTGCGCAGCGGCGACAGCGCGAATTCATTCCCCGAGGGCGGACCAAGCTCGTGAGGGTGGCAAGCAGGAGGAATGTGGGTTGACGAAGGAGGCGAATCTCGAACCAACAGTGGGTTGGGCTTTGTGGATGGTCGGGAGGTGGAGGCGGAACCCGAGGCAGGCGGCGCTGGAAGGTGGAGAATCGTATCCGAAGATTTTGAGTTCGACGGCGAGGGGAGCGCCGCGGTGCTGACGAAGTCGAGAATTAGGACGTGGACGGCGACAGATTGGGAGATTACTTGTTCGAGGGCGCGGTGGAGGTGAGGAAGGCTGAGGCGGAGGGTCTCGAGCACGAGGATCTCGTGGTGCGGCGACTCGAGGAAGACCGCGGTGGCCGGAGGAGGTGGGAGGCGGTGGAAGGTGTTGGAGGGAGTGTAGGCGCGCGGAGATGGCGGCTATGTAAGGCACGGTGGGTCTGGCGCGTATGACTATTCCTATTCCTTCTTCTTCATCTTGTCCTCGTACGATTCCCAGGCCGCGAACTCGTACCGGTGGAACCCATTGTCGTCGTTGGTATAGACACAGGCGACGTAGTTGATCGAGTTGCTGTATGTTTTGTTGTAAAAAGTCCGCAGGTGGTGATGGGTCGGTGATAATTAATTTTTGTAAATTGTAATTTATTAATTTTTGTAAATTGTAAATTATTAATTTTATAAAATAATTAATATGATAAATCGTATAAACAAAGTAAGTGGAATGATGAGTTGGATAAAATAAAAGTTTTTTATTTTTTTTAATTCCCACATCATCTAGTCAACGGTCAAACTTTATAGTTGACTGCCACGTAGGACAAATTTAACGGAGTTTAACGACCGGTGACTAATGGTGAAACGATTCGTAAAGTTAGTGGTCAATATGAAAGAAAAGTAATTCGGGTGGCAAACGTGAAAAATTTATATAATTTGAGTGACCAAACGTGTAATTTAACCCAAATCAAACAATGATATATCAGTTGTCGTTAAAGTTTTCATGTATAAAGTTAGAAAAGATTCTGAATTGCTTATTAAGCCCCAATTAAAATAATCCAAATTTTTGAAAATAAAAAAAGATGACCAAGAAATCTCATTACCTTGTTATTGCAAGCAATTCTTGCCATGCGTACCTACTCGTCATGTTTTTGTTTTGACGAATGAATCGCAATTGGCCTCCAATTATTCCTGGTCTCGGCATATAATATAAGACTCATAGTTGAAAAACCCACGTAAATATTGTCTTCTCTCGATTATGCTTTCGTTGATTTGACATTATTGAAAGAGGCAAAATTGATATTTAGTAATGCAACCCAACTGAAATTACTCATAACCGGAGACTACGTACGTATCCAATTTTAAAGGGGCAAATATGAGCTTATCGAACCGGTCTAAACCATGGTCCTTGTTATTGGAAGCAATTCCTGCCAACTTAATACTTATGTTTTTGTTTTGACGATCAATCAATTGCGATTGGCCTCCACTTATTCCCGGTCGATACATAAGAAACACTTTTTTTTTGGTAGAAAGATGGGACGCTAAAGGGGCGCCCCTGCCTGAAACTCAAATTAAACGAGATTGGGCATTGCCCATAGAGTCATACAAAAGCCAAAAGTTGAGACCAGGGTCGCCTCTCTCAATAACATGATAACCCAAGCTAAGAGAATGCCCTTTATTCGCGAGGTAATCTGCTGACTTGTTACCTTCCCGGAAAGTATGAGAGATCTCAATCTCCCAATCTTGTTGGATGAGTTGCTGCAGTTGAGTCCAAAGACTATGGTAGCGTCCTTCATACGCTGTCTGCGCCGTCAAAATGGTGATAGCGGTCGTCGAGTCGGTTCGCAACTGAATTTTCCTGTAGCCCAGCTGCCATGCGAGCTTGAGCCCTTGTAACGCCCCCAGCAACTCAGCCCTAGTAATCGTGCATGCACCCAAGTTGGAGGCAAAAGCTCCCAGGCAACGTCCCGAGCTATCGCGCAGAAGCCCCCCTGCTGCTGCCAAGGAGTCAGGTTGCTTGACCGAGCCATCCGTGTTGAGCGCTATCCAGTCTCGGGGTGGAGGATTCCAGGCAATCTCCGTCGCCCTCTTCGATCGCTGAGCCGTATGGATTTTGTCATTATTTTCTTGAGCATTATGAATGGTGTTTGTCCAGCTTCTGATTCTCTGAGCTAAAGTAGAGGCGTCTTGCTGTTTGCGGTTGAAAACCCAGTCGTTTCTCCGTTTCCAGAGGTACCACGCGCCGACACCGAAGAGCAGCCCAGTTTGAGTGTTTTGGAGATGTTCCGCCAGCCAATCTGCAAGATTCAGACCTATAGTTAAGCTATTATCTGATATCCCGAGTTCATGCCATACCTGGGTACTATGGGCGCATTGCCGGAGGACGTGCTCTGCTGATTCTGGGGCTGCATTACACAGGTCACAGGTATCTTGCTGGCAAAATTTCCTTCTCTTCCTCTCGCAATTGGTCATCAACCGGTCATGGAAGGCAAGCCAAAGGAAGTGTCGTATGCGATGAGGGCCATTCCATTTCCAGATCTGTTTCCATTTGGGATTAGCTCTAGTCGGATCAGCCCCATTATCATCCTTTCGAAGCCATTCAGCAGCAATGGTATAAGCCGACTTGACCCGAAACTTCCCATCGGCATCCATTCCCCAAGTCGTCCGATCTTCCCCAGCGTCCGGTCTTGGCGGGTCAGTACCTGCAATGAGTAGAATGATGGAATTAGGGAGGAAATTCTTGAGTATTGGCCAATTCCACTCACCTGATGTTCCAATTGTGACAATTTAATCGTCTTGCTCCACTCCAAACATTATAATAAATTAATTATAATCTATGTCTGTTTGTATGCAGCAATTAATTATTTTCATATACTTGTTTATTATTGTGTTCAAGAGACATGCAGCTGAGACAGAGCCAGAGCCAGAGTTCCAAAATCCAAAGGACTCTTCTACTGAACATCCAGTGCCCCGCTTACTACAAATACAGCACAAATTTGAACAACATTGTTATCCTAACAAAAAGAGAAAGGGGGATCATCGAGATGTGGAAGTTCGTCAGAAATTTGCAAGCTGCGGTGGTTTTAGCAACCATAGCAATGGCTGTTATGGCACATCCCTCAACTCAGCAAGCCGTGACGAAGCTTCATGTGAAAAATGAGCTATGCGGTCTCAGACTGATAGTGCATTGTGCATCCAAAGACGACGATCTTCGTGCCCACGTGCTCGACACGGGCTCTGCTTTCAGTTGGGAGTTCGAATCGGTGAATTTCATTCGTACAACTGTTTTTTGGTGCAACCTCGCAGTCCGGAACAACCACCTTTCTTTCACCGCGTATAACGCGGCAATTTATAATAGACATAATCATTGGGTTGTCAACGAGAAGGGAGTTTTTACTGAAGGACACCGTCTGATTTCTGAATGGAGGTATGGAGTGTTGTCTGTCGATAAATCACATTGTAACGTTGGGCCTTGATTTTCATTTTGTTATATTTTCTTGCGTGCTAAGATGTACAACTTAATTGGCGATCAGGCCAGGGCAGTTATGTCGTGCCACTAGCCATGAGCCATCTTTTTTCAATCTTAAGAATGAAATACTACATTTGAATTAATTACCATTTATATATGCCACAAATAATAAGTATACTTCTAAATTATATATAAAAGATTTCAATCATTACAAAATATTATGAATTAAATAATTATTATAAACTGCAAAACAAAATTTATCCAACCATTCGAGTGAATATAAAGGTAGTTCAAGCCTTAAACAATGTTACTTAGATAAAGAATTAAAAATAAAAAAGCAGGTTCATCAACAATGATTTATATGTCATTGCCCTAAAAATTCATTATATAACACAACCAAAATGGTCAAACGAACAACACATCAAACCTTATTTCGTCTCATTATTTTTTGTCTAATCATGCCAGATTAGCAAGAGATTTAAGCCTTAGCGGTTAACTAGGATAAAAGGTTTAGAGACGAGTCATTTATAGAATTTTAGTTTGCACAAATATATTATTACTTCATGGTAGTTCCGAAAATTAATATTAATTTGAGAATTGTACATTTTTCTTGCATATTCAATACCGTAATTCGATTTGCAAAATTCAACCAATGATATTTGCATTGCAATTTTAAGATTATCCTTCATTTATAAGTTAGAGAAAATTTCTGAATTGCTAATTAAACTCAAATCGAAATTTGAAAAATCAAAATATCAAACACCATAGAAATACTTGAATGAGATTTAGTGAACTAGCTTAATTTGTTAAGATAATCCATTTCATGCCATGCCAACGAGCTTAATTATGTTTTTTTGTATTAACCAATCAATTATGATTGGCCTACACTTATTCCTGGTCAGCATAAGAAACACTTAATGCAAAGTTAAGGGGTCCAATTGTGCAATTCAATCGTCTTGCTCCACTCAAAAAATATAATTAACAATAATATATATGTTCGTATGAAGCGATTAATTAAGTTTGTATACTAGTTTATTATCGGGGTTCAGTTAACAGAGACATGAGTTACGGTAGAGGTCCAAAGACTCTTCTACTACTATAAATACTGCATGTACCACATCGCAACCAAATAAGAGGGAGCTTGTAAGTTTACAGGCCGCGGCGGTTTTGGCAAACATAATCTACACATAATATAACTAGCTTTTTACCCGGCCCGTTGGCCGGAGAGATTTATTATATAATTTATATGTTTAAATCATTTTGGATCTTCTAAATATTTTGTAACAAAGTTTGTAGTATGTCTATATTGAAATTTCCAATATTTAGCACACTCACTTGTGATGCTTCGGTTTTCTAATCATAAATTATGTCGCTGTCACGTCCCATTTAGAACTTATGTCAATATTTGTCAACCAAACACTAATATTTAGCGTACGCCAACCTGAACCACACACACACATATATATAGTTCAAGCTAGCGTGCGCCAGGAGTACGCTATACTCTTGCTTTCATACTACCATACGACCATTGAGTTTTACTATTTAGATCCGAATTAACCGGAGTTATTTGGGGCATGATACTATACCCTGACCTCTAATAGGTGAACTCCCGTCCCTAATTCTGTAACCTCTAATTTATGCACATACTTCATAATACCTATCTTCTATCGTATCTTGAGTAAAATAAAAAGTATAGTATACCTTGATACTACATATACATGTATATATATGTGTGTATATATTAGACTCAAAATTATCTAGAGATCTCGCTTTTACCACCATAACGCCAGACAACCATTGGGGTTGTCTATCGTTCGATATATAATATATACAGAGGCAAATACTAAGATCCTACTATTTTTTCTTATCCTCTCACGCCACCCCCGTTATGGAGAATAAAAGGTTAGGGATGATAGGATCATAGCTCGATATGGTTTTATTACGTTCATCGTATCGGAGGTTATGTTCTTTTTTGTTTTTTTTTTTTACTTCTTTTCATTCTACTTCATTATTGGATTTATTCATCCATATTGAAACTTGACACACCGTAGCCCTCATGATGACTACATTCTCTAATCTCGACTCATTTTCATTTTTTATGTTTGTTTTTTTATCCAGACACTTAAATTTAGTATATTATACAATATGTATCAATTGTTAATTCTTGAAGTTTATGCTAAACCTCAACCGGTGGTCATTGTTTATATGTTGGCTTAGAAATTCAATCTAAGGCACTCACACACTATCAATGATTTTGGTCTTAACATGGTCGTTGAATATGTAATTTTTAAAGATTTTATCACTTATATATTAATAATTGATAAAGAGTGTCTCCAATACACACATATTTCAAGTGCATTTAAAATATCTTATCATTTGAACAATATCAGTGGATTTCATTTGATTATTTGCATTAACTTATTATCTTATACAACATATATCAATTCATGTTTCTCGAGTTTGGACGAACTGGCAACCAATTTTGAGAGTTGAGATTATTGGATAAAGATACTTGATTGTTAGCTAAATATGTTTATACCAATTGCTATCTTACTAAAAATTGTCAATCTTTATTTGGTAAATGCCTATGTTAGTAGTTGATGAAATGTTATGTTTATCGTAAATTCTCAACAAAGATTTTTCTAACCTTCACATCTATTATTTTTCAAGGAATCTTGTGTCTCATCCTAGAGTATGAAGTCAAAGTTCGACAACAATCATACTTAAGTCATTTTGAAAATTTTGATTTATAATCGTCGACGATAACTCAAAGTCTGAAAGAAACTTTCTTAGCATACGACTTAAAACCTCAATAGAGCTTGCTCAATTAACATGATATAGAGCAAATATTATTAATGTGAACTTAGGACACATTATCAAATTATTGCACATGCGATTCCTCTTCATTTGAGGAATTTAATGTAGAACATGATCTAAATGAATAAGAAGTTTTTTTAAATAAATAACTGTAACTACTCGATCAAGATTATACTATGACATTTTGCTAAATAATACTTATTTTATTTTATAGATATATACTGTACTAATAAGAGAGTGTTTCATTGCAACAAAATATAAAGTAATATAATTTATTTTTCAAAGATAATTGAATGTCAAATGTTTATTTTCTCTCTTTTCATATATATTTTGGCTTAATCGATTAAAACATAATTGTTTATGTGTATGTTTGTTTAATTTTTCATCAAAATGTAACTTATCATTCAATTTTAGTAATGAGTTTTCTTTATAAGGTTTAATCAGATATTTTTTATTTAAACAAATGTGATATATGTCACTCTCTGTTTTCTTATTTATATTTTGTTTATTCAACAAAAAATTATTATTTATGTATGTTTGGTTAAGTTTATCAACATGTAACTTATTATTAAACAAAAAAGAATAATTGGATAAAAGAAATGGAAGTATTAAAGAAGAGAGAGGTAGCTCCATAATTATATTAATAACTATTTTTTTTTTAAGTTGTTCAACTTGGCAAATTGTGGATCCTCCAAGTGCTTATGTGGCAAGATTTTTTTTTTGAATTGCCATAATATATAGTATAGATAGATATAGATAGATAGATAGATAGATAGATACACCAAAGGGAAAAAGGGAGCCCCATTTCAAAATTCCTGCAACGAGAGTGAAAGTAGGAAGGACATTTTGGTCTTCACAATTACTTTTTTTTATTCATTAAAAAAATACATACTGGAATTCAAACCATGACCATTTTAAAGAAAGGTAAGAATCATAACCAATCACACTAAGTACATTTGTTGTATTCTTTTAAATTAAAAACATATAATAGCAGGGTGGAAAAAACTCTTCCCCCATTTCAAATTCTCTGCTCCATAAGCGTTTGTAAGAAGGGTAGAATAAGGAGTGTCAATTTTTTTCTGTTTCCTCTGTGGAACGGGCCAACTTACCGCACACATGCAGATTTAAACGGGTTCAGGAGTGTCAATTTTTTTCTTTATACCCTTTTATTTCTCCGTGGTGAAAAAATATATATGAAAATGCAAAAATAATACTCCTTTTTATTGCTAAAAATAAAATATTTAACAATAAACTAATGCATGGTATCTAATGGGCTAACCGCTAACCATAAAATAAAAGAGTTGAATGGGTCTGACCTACATGGGATTTGGCCATCAAGTAAAACAAATGAACATCATTGGTTTGTCATTCTAAAACAAGTTATTTTCTCTGGTATAATATATATTATGCTATTATTTTATATCTTAGTGGCTACAATATAATATATTTTAAAATTATTCAATGGTTCAACCTCGACCAACCCAATTAGTCCAATTTTTATCATTTCAAATATATATTTTATAATTATTTGACATCATAATGATCAGATTATAGTGTATTTTATAGGGAATCGTTTGGTATTTGTTAGTAAAAAACTAAACATAAAGATCTATTTGGTTATTTTAAACATTAAAACGATCCTAAACATTTTCAGTTCCTTTTGAATTTCTATGGTTTTATTCCCGAATAAGTGATGTGCAAATGGAGAATTGTAGTCGTCTCTTTTCTTTCACTATTTTTTATTTTCAAATAGAAAGTTTAAAAGTAAAGAATAATTAAAATTTGGCATGGGTCGGTCAAACAGGCTGAATTTCAAGTTTTGGCCCGTTTGTTTTATGCATTGCAAATTTATTAGCATGTTGATGGAAATGGCTTGGAAAAAAGACATATAAGTTGTACCTTTGCAGAAATGTCCTCAAATGTTTGAATGCTTTGTGAATAAGGTTCCGTGACTTTTGTGATGGTGTATGTGCTTGACGATTGCTCGATGTTGTAACTACTTAATTTGAGAGTAAATCTTTTGATTTTCCCTATGAGTTATGATACCAGTTCTGGTGGTTGCAGCATGTTGTCGTTGTTGGCCTGTAAAAGTTCTTCCGCCGTGATGCTAAATACTTTTCTTTCTTTTTTAACAAATTGTGTAGTAGTGCTATGAAACATACCACCCATGAACGCTACGCTTATTATGGTTTGTTCTTACTTCCGATAGTGAGAAATTGTGAATTGAGAATCATATTCGCCAACGCATTGTGTCTGGCTGGTGGCTGCTTACTGTGCTCTCTAGAGTTATGAACTAGACTACCCATGAACGTTACCCTTAAGAGTCCATAACTTTGCGAAAAACCAAATTTAGGCAATCAAAGGTGGTGGATGTGTGATGATTTTTTTATGGCTTAATTGTTTGTGAATTGGATATCTGATCTTTGTATGATTAGAGGGGATGTTTGCTTAATAGAATAATCCATTTTAATTCATGTTTATTTTTAACATGAACTTTAGTAACTCAAAACCTTCGAGACATATATCACCTACTGCATTGTATCATTTTGCCTGGGTGCTTGCTGTGTTGTCAAACTTCTTTGCTGCTGCATTTACACTAACAGGGGGAGTTAAGAACCCATGAATGTTTCCGTTTGACACAAACAAGAGGACTTACTTCTAAATCGTGCACTAAAGATGATTGGAGGAAACATCTATGTTGCAGTTGATATACTGGAGACCATAACAAAAGCAACGTATAACATCAAAACCAACCATCTGAACTATTAGCATTGTTGCTTTACTCTTTTTTCGTGGCTGAGTCTCCTTCAAAAAAATTAGTTTGATTTTAGAAAATTTTGCTTCTGCGGTCCTGTCTTGCCACCAACGCGTTCAGTAGATGGAGATGGCAGAGGCGAAGGCTATTTTTGTGTTGTTGTTGCTGGTTTAGGGATCGGTTTGTGAAGAAGAGGGAGAAGAGAGGGGGAAAGGGAAATGCAGGAGAGGGGGATAACTCTTTTCTCCGACAAAAATGGAGTGAAGAAAGGAATTATGATCAGTAATGATATGGTTATCTTACATAACGGTCTCTATTTTGTTTGAATTGAGCTTGGGAGGCAGTGATAAGGACGAGCTACAACCAATTCATAGTGATAAGAGTGCTATGAACTGTGATCATGTCTTATTTCAAGTTAGAAGGTAGTTTCAGTATAAGGATGACTTAATTTGACAAGTTGTTTTGTCCATGATTCTTGGTAGTTTCAGTGCCATTCTAGCCATTGTTTAGTCTGTAATTTTTGAGAATTGATGTACGAGTAATGACTTTCACTTAGCTTCAACTATTATGTGTGTATTTATTGGCATGTGATCGAATTCTCTTTTCCTTTTCTTTGAATTCAGTTTCATATTCTAATTGTATCATTTGTACATAGGCAAATCATGCTCGAGATGACAACTCGCTGATATGGCTGGTGCAAGGAATGAAGCCATCATTAGAATTCAGACCGACAATGGGGAGGGATGCCCAGGACTAATTCAATGATGATTGATGATGGTATAATAAAAACTGCAGTCTGCATCAGCACCAATTTCTAGGCCTAAGTAAAGTTATTCAACCCAGAACTCTCCTTAGCGCTAAAAATTGCCCTCACCCAACCTTGATCCTGTTTGACCCACTTCTGAAGAATCAAGATATATGACTAATCCTCTCCTTTCGTATTTTCTTATTGACTCTTTCTGACCCTTTAGGTTGGGGCGGGTCGGGAAGAATCGGATTAGTGGGTCGGTCCTAATCAAGTGGAATCCCAATCCCTTCACTCTCACTTGCTTCCTCTCACATTCCACAAGTGGGTAACATACAGTAATCCGGCCAACGGGCCGGGTAATAAGCTAGTAATTATTGCTATGCCGCGTCCTTCTGAGCAAAATCCCAGGTCGGTTAATGAATGTGAAAAATGAGCTATGCGGTCTGAAACTGATAGCGCATTGTGCATCCAAAGACGACGATATCCATGCCCGTGTGCTCGACAGGGGCTCTGTTGTAAGTTGGAAATTTTGAATTTCGGAATTCTCATGGTGCAACTGTTTTTTGGTGTAGCCTCGTTGTTGGAGATAGGCGTCTCTCGTTCATGTTGTAACGTTGGGCCTTGATTTTCATTTGATTATATTTTCTTTGTGCGCTAGAGATGTACTACTTAATTGGCGAGTGACGTTGTGCAAGCATATGTACACTTCACTTGTTTTTTTTTTTAAATCTTAAGAAGACTATATAATAAAATTTTGGTTTATCCATTATGAGCACAAGTTTTGAACAACAACATTCCTTGGGAAAAAAAATATTATGTTGTGATTGTTAGAGTTATGTTTGTTGAATACATGTATTGTGCACAATACAATGTTTGAAAGTGTCAAAGTGTTAAACAATACATGCATTGTTTTAGGTAGGTCTCACCAACAATCACAAAAAATGATGCATTATACAATCTCAACTAAAAGTTGAGATTGTTGTGATTGTTGGTTTTAGATTTGTGACAACTTTTTCTTTCCATTTGTATCCCCAATAGTTTTTGTCTTATTCTAAAAGTTGAGGGTAAATGTGACATTTCACCATAAAAGTAACTTTATGTAAATCAATGCAAATCAATGCATAAAATAGAATCTCAACAACCAAATAATGTATTGTTAAAATGCATCCATTGTATCAATACATGCATTTATATTATTGTGATTCATTACAATGCGACGATTTAACATTCGCAACTTCCAAATGACCCCTAAAAGTTGGGTTTAGTGACGAGGATTTTTTTTGTCTTTACTGACGTGTATAAGTATGGTCACAAATGCACTAGTAGTTCACAAAACATTACCGAATACAGTAAAATGTCAATACTAAAAGTCCTTAGTGACGAATTGTAGTTGTCATTGCTATTTTCATCTATATTTTTTATTTGAGCGAGTTTACCTAGGACGATTTTAATGAACTTGGAGGACCAATGATGAAATAAGGAGTTAAAATAAGTAAATAATAAGTAATGAAAATTTTCGAGTGACCAGCGTAAAAAAATTAATAAACTTAGTGATCAAGCATGAAATTCACGAGACAACATTGAAATTGATATTGAGTGCTCCAACCTCGAAAGACAATGCATACCCAATCTAAAATGGTCAAAGATAACCTCGTTGAACCGGTATAAACCATGCATGATCCTTGTTATTAGGAATGGAAATTATTGGGAATGGAAATGGGCAGGTCGGGACGGGTATCTCGGTACCTATATCTTTCTTGCGGCAGGTATTTTGATATTCATATCCGCTGTGTTGCAGGTCGCATTCAGGAGAAATTTATTATTAGACTTGAGTCGGGGGAGGTTGACCCATATGGATATATAGTTTAAACTGAAAACATTAAAAATGTTCACCTTTGCATTACAAAAATCAAGAAACAACGTGATGAAAGTAGTTAAATTATTTGAGAAATTAATATTCTCGCATATCTACAATTTAATTATAACTAAAAACAAGTAAAAAAGTAAGATATAACTACAATCTTATAAGTAGGGCTGGCTATTTGGTCCGGGTTTTTTGGTTTTATCCGAAACCGGATCGTATAACCCGTACCAAGACCGGATAGTAAACAATCTAATCCAAGTTTTGGGCTTAGATTTGAGATAAAAACCCGTTCGGGACCGGATCAAAAACTGATAAAGACCGGATAAGAGAGCTCAACACTCAAATCTTAAGGGTAATTTGCATAAACGGTCACAAACCTTTGCACTTAGTACAAAACTTAACCAACTCCTCACACTTTCAGGACCGAATTGGGACTGGACCGGGTCAAGACCAGGCTGTATCCAATCCAATCTTGGTCCTTATATTTTCGAAAAGACCGGACTGAGACCAGATCAATTTGGGCCAATTTAACCGGATCGGACCGTATAGCCACCCTCCTACTTAAGTACTTATAAGATGAGGTATGTATTGAACCTAAGCCAAAAATTACTATTCATTAAAGGGATAATTTATGTTTCCCTGTGGGGAAAACACTTTTGAAAACACTTATGAGCTACTGTCGGCCTCTGACATGCAGCCGAAGGACGGGATTTGGAAGGTGATCTGGAGTTTGCCAGTGCCGGAGAGGATTAGATGTTTTGTTTGGTTGGCTTTTCAGGGCAAGGTAGCAACCAATGTCCTCCGGTTTCAGAGGAAAGTAGCAGATTCTCCTATGTGTTTGAGATGTACAGGGCAGCCCGAGACGGTTCTCCATATCTTGAGGGACTGCGCCCCGGCGCTGTACTTCTGGTTCAGAACGGTGCCCCAGCAAAAGCAGCATGAGTTCTTCAGCGCTACTCACGAGGATTGGTTCCGCAGCAATCTCGTGAGCAATGAGTCGTCAAGCTCAGGTATTAATTGGCCTGGTTTTTTCAGTATGGCTTGCTGGTTAGTATGGAAAAACCGAACTACCATGGCGTTCAAGGGACTCAGTGCAGCGATGACAGCTCCCTCTCTTTTGCACTCCATTATGGTTAAGACGAAGCTTTGGAATGATTCTTGGCATGCTCCGGATCCCTTCTCCAATCTTAAGAAGCAAGCGACTGTGCGGGTTAATGCAGATATCGGTTGGGCACCTCCTGCGGAAGGATGGGTTATGGTGAACACTGACGGGGCTTCGAACGGAAACCCGGGACCAGCGGGAGCTGGTGGTGTGGTGCGAGGCCCTCTGGGAAACTGGTTGGGAGGTTTTGTGGCAGGAATTGGCTCGGCTACTGCTGTGGTGGCTGAGCTGTGGGCTATCTACTATGGCTTAGAGCTCACCTGGAAACTCGGTCACCGGGTAGTGAAGGTATCTTCGGATTCTCAGCTTGCGATTCAGTTGATTCAGGAACGGCATGATCCCATTCATCCTTATGCTACCCTTTTGAATCTTATCCGCCGAAAGATTGGACAGGATTGGTTGGTCAGCTTGTCTCATACATATCGGGAAGGGAATAGAGTCGCGGACTGGCTCTCGAAGCACAGTCTCGTCTATCCCTACGGTATGCATGAGTTGGTTGATCCACCCTTGGGAGTTCTACCGATTTTGCAGGATGACGTGATGGGTGTTACCTTTGAGCGCCGGGTTGTGGCGACTCCCTCCTCTACTAGCTAGTCCACCCCTGTAATCTCCCTCTTCTTTCTTGGCTTCGGCCTCCCTTTATATAAAAAAAAAAAAAATCATTACATCATTACACGATTGACTTCTTTGGACAAATTAAGATTAATTATAAGGTTCAAATCTATGCTAGCAAAATTCGAATGAGAGTGCTTCATTTTTGTTAATCAAATTATGGAACAAACTACATTGAATACCGGCCCATACTCTTATTGAGGTTTAGCGAGAGGTCCATAAACCACTCCTAGGATTAATTTGCATAGACAAAATAAACTTGACACAGAAATCTGAGTTGTTAGTTGTGTGCAATAAAATTAGCTAAACAAGTGAAATGAAATTAATTGGCATGCTTCAAATAGATCATTGTCATTGATAGTATCATCGCTTCAATTCAGAGTTCTTGCTTACTCCGGCTCGGTGAAAATCTTTTTGATGGAATAATTAAGTCATAATTTTTTGGTTGATTGTATCATTAACTATTTCTTTCTTTTGGTACGAGGAACTTATCATGAATCCATTGATTTCTGCCGCTTCCGTTATTGCTGCTGGCTTGGCTGTTGGG
The DNA here is from genome assembly GCA_946122785.1 of Linum tenue. Classification (NCBI taxonomy): domain Eukaryota; kingdom Viridiplantae; phylum Streptophyta; class Magnoliopsida; order Malpighiales; family Linaceae; genus Linum; species Linum tenue. Next base: position 25,931,671 of record CAMGYJ010000005.1, on the reverse strand, counting down.
CTTGCTTCTATTGGACCCGGAGTTGGTCAAGGCACTGCTATGGAATAAGGCTGGTAGACTTCCACAGGTAGCTGGGCACCTACTGATATATCATCGCTCCAGCTGGTAACTTACCGATGATAGCAGAACGATCAGCCAAGTTGGTGCATCCTTCAACATTTACCATACCCAACTCCGTGAGCTGCTCCAAAGGAGGTAACCTTTCCAGTGATGTGCATCCTCTCAAATCCAGTCTTTGCAAAGACTTCAAATTTGCAAGGCCCTCAACCTCCCTCAAACCAGGCATGTCCGTGATCTCCAAACTACCCAACTTCTCCATATTCGGGAGCCAAGACACCACCGTCTCTAATTTCGGGCATAGACTGATATTAAGTACCTCCAAATCCACCAAACCGGAAAAATCAATCCTTTCCAACGACGTGCAATCCGTCAGCTCTAATATGGCCAGAGACCTGAGGCTGCCAAAGCCCTCATGTTATCTTTTTTATACAAGCAAAGGGAAATCGTAGCACCTTTAGGTTCTTCAGCTTGCCAATATCCAGCTCATCTTCCCACGTAGACTGGTCCCCATTGAACAAACTTAGATCTAACACCTCTAGACTTCCAGATTCTGGTACCTTGGGAAGTCTTGTCAGTGCAAGACACGAGGATAGATTCAAAATTTTCAGCTTGTTCGCCATATGCAATCAATTAAGTTAATTAGCTAGATGTGTTAAGATCGAACAAAAAACAATATTAACGAAACAACGATAGGTTGTATATAAAAAAATGTAAATATCGACAACCAGAATCTAACGTCGAGGATTGATGCATGTGTACGTCAGAAAATAGGGATGTACATTAAAATCGTGCTTTATGAACATGAAATATATATGCATGTGTAAAATACGTAGTCATCAAATAAGTTGTTATAAACGCGCAGCTACGGATCGGGAAATCGCTGAAATCGACAAAGCAAGAATACGAAAGCGAGAATCGAAAAACACAGACACACGATTTACGTGGTTCACTAACACGATGTGTGTTAGCTACGTCCACGGGCGAGAGAGAGCCAGTTTCACTATATCAAGGAGATTACAGATTACAGAGGAGTATGAAAAGTATTTATAGTACTTCTCCATGTGGGTCTAAACCTAATCCAATCTGACAAAGGAAACGGTTACAGACCAGGCCCCCGATTACTAGTCGTAGCGGCTGATAGTCCGATTCAAGTCACATCAACAAATCTTCACCTTGACTTGAATCCTCTTCCTCTGAAATCTCTGATTTACTCTGCTCCTTCTCTCTCTCTTTCCCGCCATCAATGCCCCGTAGGGCGGAGTCACCCACTTAAGACATTCAGCAAGTCCAAGTAGTGTTGGAACTTGCCATGTGGAACCAGCTTCGTGAACATATCAGCAGGATTATCCGCGGTGCCAACCTTCTTCACCTTAATCCTCTTCTCTGTCCTCAAGAAATGATACCTCACGTCGATGTGCTTAGTCCTCTCATGATGGACTTGATCCTTGGCCAAGCATATTGCACTCAAACTGTCGTAATACACCACTGCCTGATCATGATGTAGACCCAGATCACCAACCAGTCCCTTCAACCATATTCCCTCCTTAGCAGCTTCTGTCAACGCCATATACTCTGCCTCAGTAGTAGACAATGTCACCGCCGACTGCAAAGTTGCCTTCCAGCTCACTACAGAACTCCCAAGAGTGAATACATAACCGGTCATCGATCTCCTAGTGTCAACATCTCCAGCATAGTCCGAGTCAGAATACCCAGACACCAAGCACTTTGTATCACTACCGAAGCTAATCCCCACATCAGGTGTACCCTTAAGGTACCGGAAGATCCTCTTCACAGCCTGCCAATGCTCCTTCCCAGGTTGTATCATGAACCTGCTGACAACACTAACAACATGTGTAAGATCAGGTCTAGTGCATACCATAGCGTACATCAAGCTACATACTACACTAGCATATGGGACTCTCGACATGTACTCCTTCTCAGCCTCTGACTGAGGTGCATAAGCTGAGGATAGATGAACATTTGAGGCACTAGGAGTATTTAAGGGCTTTGCTGAAGACATGCCAAACCTCGACAGTATCTTCTGGATGTAGCTCTTCTGTGACAAGAAAAGCTTCTTCTTCGACCTGTCCCTGTAAATCTCCATACCCAAGATCTTCTGAGCAACTCCCAAATCCTTCATCTCAAACTCAGCACTGAGAAGCCCCTTTAACTTCTGAATATCAGACTTTGACCTCGCAGCTATGAGCATATCATCCACATACAGAACTAGATATATCATCGAACCATCATCTGCCTTGCTGTGATATACACAACATTCATATGGACTTCTGTTGTAGCCCAGCTCAAGCATGTAACTGTCAAATCTCTTATACCATTGCCTCGGAGATTGCTTAAGTCCATACAAGGACTTCTTCAGCTTACAAACATAGTCTTCTTTTCCCGGAACCTCGAATCCTTCTGGCTGAGTCATGTAAATTTCTTCCTCCAACTCTCCATGTAGAAAAGCTGTCTTCACGTCTAGTTGCTCGAGCTCCAAGTCATAATGTGCCACTATTGCTAGTAGCACTCTGATCGAAGTATGTCCGACCACTGGTGAGAAAATCTCATTGTAGTCAACTCCTTCCCTCTGCGAGAAGCCTCGTGCAACCACCCGAGCTTTAAATTTCATGCCTTCTTTAGAAGTGATTCCTTCCTTCTTCTTGTAGATCCACTTGTTTGTAACAATCTTCCTTCCCTGTGGTAGTTTGACTAGCTCCCAAGTCTGATTCCTGTCATGGGATTCCATCTCATCTCCCATTGCGGCAAGCCACTGATCAGCTTCACCACCCGAAACTGCTTCTCTATAGGACTGTGGCTCTCCTGCATCCACTTCCTCAGCAACCTGAAATGAATATGCCACCATGTCCTCGAAGCCATACCTCTGTGGAGGTACTCTTGCAGTCGCTCTCTTCGGTCTACCGGAAGCAATAGACTGTTTAGCTCGTGCACTGGACTCTGAACTTTCTAGCTCTGTAGAGACATCCTCATCATGTTGATCTTCTCCACCTTGGTGCTCAAACTCACTCTCTTTGAGAGTTTGCAGCTCCACCTGTTTATCAACATTCCCGCTACCTTCAACAACAGTAACCTTCAACATGGGGTTAAACATAGACTTCTCATCAAATACCACATTTCTACTGAGTATAACTCGATGCTCAGAAGTTGACCAGACTCGAAATCCTTTAACTCCATCTCCGTAACCCACAAATACACCCTTCTTTGCCCTTGGGTTCAGTTTACCCTCATCCACATGATAATAAACAGGACACCCAAAAACTTTCAGTAAAGAGTAATCAGCAGGCTTACCATACCACACCTCATAAGGAGTCCTCAAATCGATACCTGTGTGAGGTCCACGGTTGATCAGGAAGCACGCCATGTTCACTGCTCCTGCCCAGAATCTTCTCTCTAGTCCAACATTAGAGAGCATGCACCGTGCTCTCTCCAACAATGTATGGTTCATCCTTTCTGCAACGCCATTTTGCTGGGGTGTATCTCTCACTGTCCGATGACGGGCAATCCCTTCATCCTTGCAGAATTCATTGAACTTGGAATTACAGAACTCCAGACCATTGTCCGTTCGCAGCTTCTTGATCTTCTTCCCGGTCTGACTCTCCACCAATGTCTTCCACTGCTTGAACTTCGTGAAAGCCTCACTTTTCTGCTTCGTCATGAAAATCCAAGTAAATCTCGAATAATCATCAATAATAGACAGAAAATACCTGCTGCCTCCAATGGATTCAACTCGTGAAGGACCCCAACAGTCGAAGTGGAGGTAATCCAGTATCCCCTCTGTTCAACTTTACTCTCTTCATTTAGATTTTTGGCTCGCCATCAATGAAGATATTTTTAGTATGAACACACTCTTAAACTATGGTAAAATCTTGAAGAGGTGATGAATGATCAACAACTAGTTATTTCAGTTTTGAACACCCTCTCAAACAAGGCCGAGTGGCTGTTGATAGTGGAAACTAGGGATGGCAATTACCCACTCATGGATAATTTTACCCAAATCCAAATAGATCCATTTAGTATGGGTAGGGTTTGGATGAAGTGTATATGGGTTTGGAGGTTTGTAGATGAGTTTGGGTTAGGTATGGATATTGCTTTCATAATGTAAATGGGTATGGGTTGGATATGAATATCCATTTACTTGAGGGTGTTTTAACTACACACACAAAAATTGGACCTATTTGTAAAACTTGAAAAGTTTAGGTACCAAAATGTAAAACCAAAAAAATTTAGGTACCAAAACGTAATTTTCCATCGATATTTTGAGGACTTTTATGCAAAAAAATTAAATTTAGGTACTAAATATGCATATCTATTAAGTTTTGGTACCAAACTGTCATTTGTATTTGAGTATGGGTACAAACCCAAATCCATGTGTTAAAAACCCAACCCAACCCAAGTAAATGGGTATGGGGACAAATCCATCAAACTCTACACATCTACCATTTATTTGGAATCCATATCCAACCCAATTGGGTTGGATAGTAAAATACCCATGAATATGAACAAAATTGTCATCCCTAGTGGAAACCCCTTCTCAACTATTTTCTATTTATAGTAGTCTTGGTAGGAATACCTTGAAACTTGGAGCTCGTTTGGTCACTCAATTAATCTTGTCAAAGACCCTCGGATTCCGTCCTTACCGGGATTCAAACTAAGCAATAACCAATGAGATTTAATTGTACGCCTTTGGATGAGTGATGAATGATCAACAAAACTGGAATATGGACCTTCTTCAACAATCTTGCAACAATGAGGAGATCAATATTGCTATAAGGAGTATTGTACCTAATATTAAGCGAGTTTTTAACTGCATAAGTTACAAAAATCGAGATTTTACTAGAAGCATTTTAGTAATCTAAAAGCGTAAAATCGTAAAATTTTAAACTTTAAATCACGATTTTGACTACATTGATCAAGAAAACACTATCAAAATTGATATTCAACGATCCAACCCGAAAGTGGAGACAATGTCCGACCAAGAAATAGCCAAAGATAACCCCATTGAACCGGTCTAAACCATGATACTTGTTATTGGACGCAATTCCTGCCATGCCCCACCTACTTATGTTTTTGTTTTGACGAATGAATTGCAATCGGCCACAACTTATTCCTTCTCGGCACAAGAAACAGTTAAATACAAAGAGAGAACCCCAATTGTGACAATTTTTAATCGTCTTACTCTACTCAATATATTAACATAGTTATAATTTATTGGGATGTAGCAATTAATTAAATTTATTTAATTTTGTATCATTGGGTTTAACTAATATAGACACAGAGCCAGAGGGCCAAAGGACTCTACTCTTCTAATGATCATATTCAGTGCACTATATATGCAACATAGCACATATATAGCATTAATCAAATATTCAGCAAGAGTTTGTAACAAAATTATTATCATTATCTTCAGCGATGAGGAAGCTGGTAATTACCACCACAAATATAGAAGCCGCAGTGGGTTTGGCAGCCATAATGATAGCAATTATGGCGCATCCTTCAACTCAGATGATCACGATTGATGTGAAAAACGAGCTGTGCAGTCTCAAAGTGATAGCGCATTGTCAATCCAAAGACGACGATCTTCGTGCTCAGGTTCTCGATACTGGCTCTGCTCTCAGTTGGAATTTCACGGCACGATACGGAGTTGGTGCAACTGTTTTTTGGTGCAACCTCGCCGTTCGAGATAAGCGTATTTCTTTCACAGCATTTAACGCGGACGATGATAAGAATGATATCTATTGGGTTGTGAGGAAGGAGGGAGTTTATACAAGAATATATGGTCCTGCAGCAAAATTCCAATTTGGATGGAGGAATGGAGCGTTGTCCGTCGCTGAATCGTATTGTTATGGTGGGCCTTGATTATTTTCATGCTTTTTAATTAGGGAAGAAATTAAAGGCAGCGCCTCCAGTAGTTTTCATTTATTTCTTTTGTTTGATCTCATGTTTGTAGCTGTTTTGGTCCCTCTTCTTTGAGTACTGCTAGCCTAGTTAATTGTGATAGTAAATGATATGTTATTTATAATTGAATCGACAATTTGAATTATTGTGACAAATTGATTTTTGACATAGTATCAGAATTTTTTGTGATCGATCGAAAAGTATTTTATTCGAATCCGATAATCTTCATTGTTCTGTTAAGCACGTGATTCTTGACAAATTGGAGTAATTGGAGCTTTTTTTTATCAATTATTATATTTAAAAGCTCGAGTAACCGGAAAAGATTGTTATTATTCCTCATCATTTTTTCTCCCACTTCATTATTCATTGGAGCAAGTATCTCCTACAGCCGGTTTCATTATTAACAGTCGGTCTCATTATTAATATTTAATTGCCCACAGCCAACCCTAGATAACGTATGGAGCTGGCCTTACTTTTGTTTCCTTCCTTTAAATTGATGGTCCCTTTTTCTTTAATTTGATTTTGTTTTTATGTGAATACGTTTACAAGTTTAAAATTTAGTTGGCCCGCTCGAGCAAGTCGGTTGAGGGTTAATTATCCGCTCACTTTAGCTTGGTTTAACTCGAATTTATGAACAAAGTTATTATAGTATTCATACACTTATCGGTTGAGGCCTGAGGGTTAATTATCCGCTCACTTTAGTTTGGTTTAACTAGAATTTATGAAAAAAGTTATTATAGTATTCATACACTTATATATTATGTGAATACGTTTACAAGTTTGAAATTTAGTTGGCCCGGTCGAGCAAGTGGGTTGAGGTATTGATATCAAATCTCTTCTAACATATATGTAATATAACATTATACGAAATAACAGTTCGTATTTGGATCCAACATATAGTGAAAAATCAAACACACTCATATAATATCAATATTCAAATATACAACTTAGAATTTTAAATGTAGGGTTAGACAAAGAGAAAAATTGAAAATGAGTCGTAATTCGCAAACCAAAGGGGAAAAACAACACCATGTAATCTATTATTTGCCTAATGTCATCAATTTGCATTATACAAAGGTTCCACAAGGTTAGTTAATTTTGACATAACAGTTTAATCATATGTTACTTTCTAAAATTTAATTTTATTATTAGACCATATAATTGAAAGCACAAGAACTTTTTACTATTCATTAAGAAAAAATAGACTATTTTCTCTTTTCGTGGTAATAACCAATTTTACAGTACAGTACAACCAGTTCTATGATAAGTTCTTTAATTTCTCCTAAATAATAGGAACCATATTAAATTATTTCTTTAATATTAGCTAAAATTTTATTATTGTTAATTAAAATATTTAACATGTCATCAATTCACAATATGAAAAGGTTGTGCAAGGATAGTTGGTTTTGGCATAACAGTTTAACCATATGTTATGTTCTAAATTTGATTTTATTATTAGACCACACATTATGAAAAAATTATGTAACAACATTCTATAAAAATTGCATAAACAACGTTCTATAACAGTTACATAAATTATAAATTCATTCGTAAAGATTATAGACATGATATAAACTAAAATTTATAGCGGGATAGTTGTTATGTAAGCAAGATATTAATGAGCATTCCTTAATGATTAAAACACTACGTAAATATTATGAACATGTAATCATTTTGTATGTATCAATCAAACAAAATTATCCAGGGGCGGAGCCAGAATTTTGAAACCGGGTGGGCCGAAAACGTAAATATAATTAAAATAAAATATTTATTATACTTATTTTAAAGTATACGACGTTTATTGGATCATTCAATATAGCGTCTAAATTAAAACTCTTACATATCTTTCTTTCAATACAAATAAATAAATCATTAACAAAAAATTTGTCATTCATTCTGTTTCACATCTATTCTTCACATCAGAAAATGCAAAATCACATATAGCGAAAATAAGACATATCAACCACAAAATAAAATTTGCTCGACAATACTTCATTGTCAATTCCGATACACGTTCTATAAAAAAGGAAAAGAATGAATTTGATTGGGTTTTGGCCTTTTAGTGTGTGGCTTTTTCGTTGGTCTAGGCCCTAGGGTACAATGTGGGAAAAGCAAAAATAAGTGGTAGATGTGGATCGAACTTGGGTGGTATAGCTACCGTTAGACTATGTGATTGATTGATGTGACAATACACTATCAAGCTTACTTATCCAAACTATATCTAAATATTCATAAGGTCCTAGGGGCCGGAACTATTCCCGGGGGGGCCGGGGCCCACCCTAGTTACTAAGTAGCTCCGCCCCTGAAAATATCATATAAATCTTCCATAATGATTATACACTACATAATCCTTATGTAGGGATAATTATTCATGGGTAAATACAATTTAATATCCAAACCTTTTTATTTTAAACAATATAATAGCCAAACCTTTTCAAAAACAATCTAATATCCAAATCGTCAACTTTCCGTTCGTTTGACCGTTAGTTGACACTTCAAAAAAGCTTTGTTTAGGGAAAACTGTCACAATACAACTTTGTTTCTTGTTTTGGCATTGCAGATGACTGAATATTTAGATATTCTATATCATCATGGTGGAGTCATAGACTTCTCGGTTTTGGAACTACGATATGTTGGTGGTTTTCAGAGAAGATATCGATGGATATTGATGAAGTGTCGTACTTCGAACTTTTTTGAAGTGTCAACTAACGGTCAAACAGACAGAAAGTTGACGATTTGGATATTAGATTGTTTTCGAAAAGGTTTGGCTATTATATTGTTTAAAATAAAAGGTTTGGATATTAAATTGTATTTACCCATTATTCATTATGCATCACTTAAACAAACTGACGTATGTTATTCATAATGTTTAATAAACTACGTGAAACTTATGTAGGTATCTAATTTAAATAATTTTGTGAATTATTCATTTTCAACTAAACTATTAGGGGTCGTTTGGAAGTTATGATTCTAGATGAATGATTCTTTGAATTCATGTATTCTAGAGAATCAATCGTTTTTTTGTTCCAAAAATTATTTCAATACATGCATTTGAGGTGGGCCCTCAAATCTCATATAATCCACAAGGCTTAATTGCAAGTTTGGTCACTCGAATTGCTACAAAATTTCACGTTTGCCACTCAAATTAATTTATTCCATTTATAGTCACTTAAATTAGGTTAACAGTTCAAGTTTGGTCACTGGCCGTTAGTCTCCATTAACTTTTGCTGATGTGGCGGTCAACTCTTATAGTTGACCGTTAAATGAGTGACGTGGTGATTAAAAAATTAATAAAATAATTTAATTTAATTATTTTTTATTTTCCACCTAATTATTATAAAACTAAAAAAAACCTAATTCCTTTTAATTGTTATTTTCCACCGCCCGTAGCCGTTCCTCTCCCCTCAGGTCGACAACCTCTCCCCAATCTCGCGCGCTGCACTTGTGTTCGTCTCTGTCGCAACGCTTAATTGAGCGGAGCTCTACTCTCTGTTCTACTCTGTTTTCCTATGTTTTTGCTTCCTACTGTTTAAAATTCACAGCTACTTAAGTCCGTTGCTGCTATTTAGATCTTTTTCTCCGTCCAGTAAGTATAGTCTCTAGCTACAGAACGAACAAATTTTTAGCTCAGAATGTTTTTTTACCGCATTGTGAAGGGAATCTTGTTCTTTAGACAATGTTTGTACTATTTCTTGCGAAATTTGAGCTGCATTCCGGAGCTGTATTAGCTACCTTCCTCCTCTTTACACTAGTCTCTGAGATCGAGTAGAGCTATGGCGAATGAGGATTTCTCCGAATCTCATTAAAGTCGGTTAACTGTCTGCATTAATGGCGGTTTCTCTAAGGTGGTGGAAAATTGCCAGAAATATTATATTCAAAGAAAATTCCCAAGGCGAGTTCGGAAATCGACTCAGCTAAATCGACAGAAGAGAGTAGCAAAAGCAGCGGTGGTGGGGGGTCAGCCACGGGCGGAATTCAGGAGGCCCAAGACGATGATGGTGCGGGGCTTGGCCGGCCGGAGAGGCCGTCGACCTGAGAGGAGAGGAACGGCGACTGGCGGTGGAAAATAATAATTAAAAGGAATTAGGATTTTTTTATTTTTATAATAATTAGGTGGAAAATAAAAATAATTAATTTAAATTATTTTTTAAAATTTTTAATTGCCACGTCATGCATTTAACGGTCAACTATAATAGTTGACCGCCACATCAGCAAAAGTTAACGGAGACTAACGGCCAGTGACCAAACTTGAACTGTTAACCTAATTTAAGTGACTATAAATGGAATAAATTAATTGGAGTGGCAAACGTGAAATTTTATAGCAATTCGAGTGACCAAACTTGCAATTAAGCCTAATCCACAATCAGTCATTTTAAATCTCAACAAAAAGGTGAGATTCTTCCTTTGAGATTGTTGGCTTTAATTTGTTCCACTTTTAGCTCATAAAGTGATTTTTTCTTTTCTTTAAAATTTTTGAATGACTTCAACCAAACAAGACATTCTTCCAATCATCCAATTCTTACAATCTTTATATTTACAATAAATGTATTCATCAAATACACATATTTGAAAAATCTCAACTTCCAAACGACCCCTTAATTTCTTAATGCGACGGAAGGTCAGATCAGAAACTAGTAATCAATGCAACACCCTCGAACTTTCTGGGAGCATAAGGACACATCACCTCTGGGCCACCTTCCTCCCCTATTTCCTACTCTTCACTTTAGTTGCAAAGCAAGATAGAAAAGTTTGCACAAATTTTCCACAGAATTGGTCTATAAAAAAATCGAAAGTTGACTCAAAACAGAGCTCTGCGCTCTGCCACTGAAACACAACAAAGCAACTGCCCACCTAACATACTGCTCTACTTCTACTCCCAATTTTGCAACCATATCCAATCAATGATGGACCCAACATCAAGAATCACCCTCCGCCCCTTCAAGCTCACCGACGTCGACGACTTCCTCAAATACGCCGGCGACGAAACAGCAACCCGACACATGAGATGGAACCCCATAACTTCCAGAGAAGAAGCGTTGACCCACCTGGAAACCGTCGCCATCCCCCACCCATGGCGCCGATCCATCGGCCTCCTCGACGACACCGACGACGAAGATCGGTCCATCGGCTACATCTCCATTTTCCCCGGTTCCGGCGACGACCGCAGCCGCGCGAACGTCGGGTACATCCTGGCGGCAGAGTACTGGGGGCAGGGGATCGTCACGGCCGCCCTCAGAATCGCCGTGTCCACCGTCTTCGCCGACCTCCCGGAAGTCGTGAGGCTGCAGGCGCTGGTGGAGGTCGAGCACAGGACGTCTCAGAGGGTGCTGGAGAAAGCAGGGTTCTTGAGAGAAGGGCTGCTCAGGAAATATGGTTACTGTAAAGGTGAGATCAGGGATCTTTTCATCTACAGCTTGCTGTCCCCGGATCAACGGTGGATCTAGCGGGCCACGGCCCAGCCCTCTCCTGATCCAAAGTTTGTGTATTACTTGTACATTTCTTATTGGGTTATAGGTATAATATGCCCCTCTATTATTACGTTTTATCAAACATGTCCTTATGCTATTTTTTACATCAAACATGCCCCTGTAGCTTTTAAAAATGATCAAACATGCACTTTTGTTTAAATTTTCATCCAAAAACCGTTAACCAAGGTCGAACTTTGATTTGGGCGGCACAAATGTCTAAAATATCCCCAATAATTTCACTTTAGAATTTGTTTTTTTTTCTTTTGTAAAGCCAAATAATTAAAATAATTTCACTTTGAAGAGATCCAGAGAAATAAAACTGGAGACAAAACTGACATTTTCGCTCCCATTTGCTTATGTCGGGCCGTCTAAATCTCGGTTCAACCATGATTGACGATTTTATCAATGAAATCTTAACAGAAGGGCATGTTTGATAATTTTTTCAAAGTAGAGAGGCATGTTTGATGTAAAAAATAGTAGAGGGGCATGTTTGATAAAATGTCATAGTAGAGAGGCATATTATACATATAACCCTTTTTTATTTTGGGTATATATTTCAATGATTAAGGGTTACGGTCCAGCCCTCTCCACCGCTTTTTAAATCCGGCCCAGTGCTCTAATATGTTCTAGATCCGCCGCTGCCACGGACGATCCCGATCTTCTCTCGAATGATTAGAAGGTTGGGAAGCGAAAGAGATCGATGGTGGTTAAAATGGTTGTGCTGCTGGTTTTCAGTCCAAGATTCAAGTTCGAATTCCAGGGAAGTTGACTAGTATATCTTGAAGAAGTGTATCAATAGAATTTCGATTCATCTACTATCATCTTCCTTGCTTGCTCTGCATTGAATGTTGGCCACTTTTATTTGTACCACTCAGCTGTTGGGAATTGGGATGGACCTGATAATAAGTTTCAACCCACCTGACAAACGTATGCTCTCAACGACCAACGCTGTGAATCCATCCACCTCGCCGGATCTCAAGTACCCTTCTGATCGTCGGCGATGGAAAGCTCCCCGACAACAATCGAATCTCCCAATTCGAATAACTTGAAATAGAAACTAACCAGTATAGTTAGGACTGAAATTGGGCCATATCTGCGTATGATAGGTAAGAATCCTGTCTGACTCGTCTCTCTAGGGTCAATTAGAAAACTAAACCGTCCCGAATCTATTTTCCTTCTTGATTTTTTCGGACCTTATAGGGTCGGGCCAAATCAGTGAGTTGGTTCAAATCAATCAACACACTAACTAGCTTTCGGCCCGCCCATTGGGCGGGTCAATTTGTTGGTTGGGCTTAATATCACACCAAATGAAATAATATTAGCTTCGTATGAAAATATTTTTTTTATTATGCGTGTAGATATTTGAGTACATTGGTATAATGATTCATTCCATGAATGGAAAGACATGAACTTTTATAAATTAGGATTTAAATTTGGAGGAAGACTTTTAACTCTTTAGAAGTAATCAAATTAGGTTAGTAGTTAACACATGTCCAATGCGTAGTTGTTTCATTTATGGTTCGAGTACTTTGTAGTGCATAGTATCATTTTTTGTGCATGAACCAGTACTCTATTTACAAAATATAAATTGTGCACACGTTTAGAGGTATAATTAGGATTTCGCCTAAAGTGAATCCAAATAGAAAAAAATACCAACTGTACAATATGTTCGTTCACTTCTATGTTCATTCATATTATGAATTTATATTCGACAAAAGTTTGGTAATTCAAAGTACATTGGTAGTCGAACCTATCAAGAATATTGCTCATTATGTTCCAAATATTAATTCATGATTTAATTAGTCGTTCACTTTCAAATGACGTCCTCGGTCAAAAATCATTTAATATCAATAACTCGAGTGATTGGAAGATGTTCAAATAAGATTTTATATCGTTTATTAACACATGTTTAACAAATGGGCTTGAAATTTGCACAAATATGAGCACATGTGCTTCTCCATCATCCATCGTCAATTACACATGTCCTAATAATCATTTCAATTAACTATTATACTTAATTTACTCATTTTCCTCATAAGGACCCACCCGATTGAACTATCCCTCCGCCGCTAGTTAAGATATATATGTTATATTTTTTATTTTATCGAAAATTAGCTATTATTTGATGGAAATTTTATTGTTGATATTGAATAGATATATTTTCTTTTGAGTATATAATATGCACAATTATGATTTGTACATAACTTGTTCAAATGGTTTTTAATACATCAATAAATGAATTGTAGCAATCATACATTAAACATGCATAAGGTCAACAATTCTCAACAAAACATCATAATTTCAAAACATACACTAACTTAACCTTTATATCAATTGACCAAACATGAATAATCACCATAAGATAATTACATAAAGAGTGAAATTGAAACTCATGCATAGATCAATTTAGCTGGGCACAAAGAAATTGGGCAAACCTTTTTCTGCTTAGCCCAAATGCTAGAAGAAGGTAGGGAAGCACCCACCCTATCCCCTGCGATTCTTTCTGCTTCTGGAACCAATGAAATAGCTTAGAGTTTTTTACAGTACGGCTGCCCCAGTGCTCTGCCTTCTTCTCTTATTTCAATTTATGATTGTCGGGAATGGATTCTTTATCATTGTTGATTTCTTCTCCAATTTTCCTTCCTTTGTCCGTACCACCATGCCTCTGTTTCTCCGGCTCTGTTTTTGTTGCTTAGATTGTACGTGATTTCCTTTCCTCTTTAGCACCCCAGCCAAATTCCCACTCTGGACCGCGTTAGATCATGTTCTTCTCCAACATACAAATTGGGATTTGACGCTGCAGGGCGGCAACCATCTGCATGCATCCCGGACACCCACGGATTCTGCTTTGAGAAACCGCAGCGCCAATTGTCTGTTCCATCAATCGGAAGCCGCATCCGTTGTACTTACTCAATCATGATCGGTCAAAGTCTGAAATTATGGCCCTCAAATTGCAATCCCCATAGCCAGTTCTGTGTTAGTACAACAATTTCCTTACCCAGTTTCTTGCGTTGCGAATTGCGATGATCCAAAGCTCTGATACTCTGATCTTCACAAAATCTGAAATTTTCAAATCTGAAATTTTCAAATGCATGGATGTACTTAAATCTCCTATTTTCATTTTGATGGTATCGATTCAGTTTTTCGTGCCAAAAGAACTGCTTCAAAGTTGTTTATGAAAGAATTGCGAAGCCTGGGATAACCGCTTAATATTTAATTTGAAGTTTAAACAAATACCCAGAGAATTGCTTGGTAGTTATTTCTCGCTTGAGTGGAAGGTAACGGTGGAGGCGGTAGAGATTGGTGGAATAAGAGAGCAGAAGATTAGGCTGACGTGGACGGGCTACATTTCCAGGGATGCTGACGTGGACAGAGTGGAAATCTTAAAGTCCTTTAATATTTTTATAGATATAGATTTTTGAAAATGACATTTTGGTACTTAAGTTTTTGTTATCAATTTAGTAACCAAACTTAATTTCTTTTACAAACAAGTAAGGAAATTTTTGTGAAAATTATGTTTTAACTTCTTTATATTTTTTATTTTGCATTATAGAACCTAAGCTTTTAAAACTTTACAAATAGATTCAATGTGTTGGTATGAGTTATTTAATTTCATATAACTAGTCGTTGCTATAGGTTAAAGGACCAAAAAGTGACACGACCCTAAGTTGACCCAACCCTACCCGACCCATACAAGCTAAAAGATGACCTGACCCTAAACGGACCCTGTAGACAAACAGACCTAGCCCGATTGTTAGATTCCTAGGTATAGCTATATGCATTATGATAAATAAGTTTATACACATTCCAAACACCACGATAAGAGATGATGGACTAAAAAGTTTATAGAACTAGTCACTTATAGTTTGCAAAAAATATTCGTGTTTCATGGTAATTCTGAAAAATCAATATTAATTTAAGAATTATCATCTTTTTTGCATATTCGATACTGCACTTCGATTTGCAAATCAAACAATGATATATCAGTTGCCGTTAAGGTTATCCTTCATGTATAAAGTTAGAAAAGATTCTGAATTGCTTATTAAGCCCCAATTAAAATAATCCAACTTTGAATATAAAAAAAGATGACCAAGAAATCTCAATTCCTTGTTATTGCAAGCAATTCCTGCCATGCGTACCTACTCGTCATGTTTTTGTTTTGACGAATCAATTGCAATTGGCCTCCAATTATTCCTGGTGTCGGCATATAAGAAACACACTTAATACAGAGTTAGGAGCACTATTAATTGTGACAATTTAATCGTCTTACTCTACTCAAAATAAAATATTATTGTTTTTTGAAGGAATACTCAACATTATTATTGATAGAGCAATTAACAACGTTTATAAACTTTGTTATTACTGGGCTCAGTTAAGAGAGACATGCAGAGAAAGAAGCTGAGTTCCAAAGGACTCTTCCACTCATCATTCAATGCTCTATATAATTAATGCTAACGTAGCACACACCAATGAATATTCAGCTCACTTTTGCACCAAACATTACTACAATTATCCTAATTAATTCTAAAAGAGAACGGGAGATCGATCACCAAGATGAGGCAGCTAGTAATTATACCCAGAAATTTTCAAGCCGTGGTGGTTTTCGCAACCATAACAATAAGAGTAGTAATTATGTCCCAGCCCTCAACTCAGATTCTTCTCACGACGGTCGTTGTGAAAAATGAGCTATGCGGTCTCCAGCTAATAGTGTTTTTTTTATGGATCCAGCTAATAGTGTATTGTCAGTCCAAAGACACTAATCTTGGTGCCCATGTCGTCGACACTGGCTCCGTTTTCAGTTGGGATTTCGGGCCACGACGTGGAATAGGTACAACTGTATTTTGGTGTAACCTCGCAGTTTGAAATAAGCGTCTTTCTTTCACCGCGTACAACGCAGACGAAGATAATGAAGGTGTTTCTTGGATTGTCAAAGAAAATGGAGTTTATTTTAGAGGAGATCTGCATTTTGAATGGAGGAATAATGGATATCCATTATTCCTTAACAGGGGTTCGCCTAACCCTTGCCGCACTGATGAGATATTCATATAGCAGCAATTCTATCCAGCTGTTCAAAAAACCCCTGTTGATTTTGGATTAGAATAAAATAACATTCTTTCCCAAAAAAAAGATAAAAGTAACATTCCAAATAACGCCAAAATATTCTGCTAGCCTCTTTCTCTAAAAGGGCGAGAATACTCGGTTCCTTCTCTCTACTCTGTTCTCCGAAAAACAAATCCCTAACCCTAACAATGAAGCCTCAATTCTTCCCCGCGTTCTTTGATTTCTCCACCGACTATGGCGATCCCTTCGACACCTCTACAATCATCAGAAGTGGCGCCACATCTGATCGTGGGGCAATTTTCGCCATCGCTTCAATTCATACGAGCTTTCCTCTAACATTCGAATCAACTACTTTGTCTTGCTTTTCGATCTCAATTTACATGTCGTGCGCCTCGACTGTCCTTCAACCCTCGCCAGTCTCGCTTTCTCAGGCTATCCATCCTCTGGGCGAGGATAACTACGTAGGGGATTTTCTTGACACATAGGCCGATATTTTCTGCAGCTCTCAACTTTAGGTATTATCTTCTTCCACTGGTTCTCATGGATAATAGTCAATGAAGCTAATTAATGTTCCTTTCCAATTTTCTATTTCAAATATATTGCATGGCCATGCTTGGAAATGGAGTTCGAGTGACCATGTTGTGCCTGGGAGAAGGCAGCGAGTAGAGGTACAAGTATCCCCAACAATCAATTTATGTTATTGATTGATTCCTTTACTTCCTTCCACTGCAATTTCTTTGTTGTTCATTCTCTGGTCTCACTAAAAGTAGATATGTTCAATCGCTATTCTGCATGGAAGCCTCTGTTGTTCTTCTTTCCATCCGATACAATCGAACTCTATCTTCATAGTTTGGGTTTTGACTTATTTATGAACTAATTGATCCCTTGGTTCTGATTCCAAAAGTTCTTAAGTTTGAATTGATGTATAGTTGAACCGTGCATTTTGAATTCTTTGTAACTTATGTGAGTGCCACGTCAATGCTATAGTGTTATTAATCATTTGGTTGGTGCAAAACTAGGTAAGGGTTCCCTCGGTCATCATTGTAGACTCATATTGTAGTTCGGGTACTGTTCACCAGTGGAGGATGGTGATGATTTTGTTGTGCAGAAGCTAGTTACTAAGTTATATTTAAGATAGTGTTCTCGCAGTGTAATTTCTAGTATAGAGCATAATCATTACCTGTGATCTTTTGACTTTATTTTATCAACCTATAACATGCTCATGGTTTTGGATTTAGCTGGATAGTGATACTGATTTGTTGGTATAAACTTGTATAGTAGCATGTATGGAGAAGTGCCTCTTTCTTCTTTTGTGTGTTTAGACTTGCATCCAGGGAAAGGTATTATTGCTTTCTTAACTATTGGTG
This sequence comes from Linum tenue, assembly GCA_946122785.1. Classification (NCBI taxonomy): domain Eukaryota; kingdom Viridiplantae; phylum Streptophyta; class Magnoliopsida; order Malpighiales; family Linaceae; genus Linum; species Linum tenue. The sequence goes on along the minus strand of CAMGYJ010000005.1, from coordinate 25,913,802 downwards.
CTCCTAGATCATGTTTCTTCTATTAAATAATTACAGACAACCTTATATAGAAGGAAAATTCTTCAAGAATCATTGAATGCTGCTGGTTTAAAGCAATGCTTTCAAAGATAAAGCATGTTATAGGGTTGGCATAGTCGGGAACTTGCTTAAAGTATATTTGTTGTTGTAGTTCATTTAGATCCTGAGAACAAAGAGCTTTGGTCTGCTTTCAGGTAATACAAAACTGGTTCTTTTGAGTTTATCTCAAGAAACAAAGGGCATTATGGACCACTCTTGTACTTAGCGTGTATATTTGCTACTTGTGATGACTGAATATTAGTGACAACTCCTCAAATATTTAGTAGTAGGGTTGATTTGTTGTTTAACTTGTAGGATGTGCAGTGGGAAAAGTCTTAGGAATGTCTTCTACAGGGGAATCTTAGAGAGATTCATCATGGGAAAAAGAGCGACGTTTATCAAACTGATTAAGAATGGTCAGTTGGGAATATAATTGATGGGATTTGGGTGATGAATGGTGAGGTACTTAACAAATAAAACTATACTGTCTAGTATGCCTTAACACCTAATTCAAAAATGGAATTGAGTTATTTAATATCGTTAGTTTCTTTATCTTTTTGTCATGTAGGAAAATCCCCTTTTCATCTCAATATATGAAGTTTTGTGCAGTTGTCTATGCCAATAGGGTAAGTATTTTTATTCCTTTTATTTGGCAGTTGCTTCTTGATATGTGAAAATGGTTCTTGCTTAGCGAGCTTCATTTAGCAAGTTGACTTGAGTAGCATAATATAAGATTAGACAGTTTGATGTAAACCATCCGAGGAGGACCTGCAAGTCTTCGAGTTAGTGTAAATTATCTTATATTTGGTAGTTTGGAGTGTGTAAACATCTAGCATGATGAATGATTAAGAGTTTTTTGGTACAGGGGACTCCCTTTATCTCTTTCTTTTTTGTATATGATGATCTTTGGGCGAGGAGATGTGATTTGTGAGAGAATCTTGTTCTCGGAAGTTGAGTTTCTTACTATTCAGAAAATGGTTCTTCCAGTAGATAAACTGGTTTTGGTGTCAAATGGTTGTACTGGCTGCTTGCTTTCTTGCTAGCCACTCCCTTCCCCTGCCTCTCTCTTTCTCCCTGCCCATATACCACAGCTAGAAAGTTAGATCACCTGCCCTTATCCCACTTGCTTCCATAGTCCATTTGTGTATATGATCATGTAGTAATAATTGTGCTTGTTTCCTCTAATGATTGTAGTTAATCCTCTTATAATGAGTATATTGTTGCAAGAGGGATGGGTGATATGCAGGATATTTCATAATAATGGAAAGAAGAAGAATAGATTCTTCCTAAATGGCCTTCAGGAACTAGCAGCCACAAGACAAAACTGAAAAACTTATATTATGATCACGAACTGTCCGTTGAAGAAGTTCTTGCAAAACCGAAGCCTACAGACGTTATTGATACTCATTGGCAGACTTTGGTTAATCGTTGGTATACTGAAGAATTTTAGGTATGACCAAATTTACTTTATTCCATTTTTTATCATCATATTTGTTTAATTTAACTTCTTAAACTTATGATTGCAACATTTGTAGAGACTAAGTAAGCAAAACGCTGAAAATGCTAGCAACATGAAGACTCCACATACATGTGGAAGGATGAATTTGCTAGGTGGAAGGCTATACAAGTATGTCTTTTACTTTTTTGGAGTTGTTTGATTTTCATTACAAACTTAATAGTGACATTTACAGATTGTGGTATTTTTATCCCTATGTTTATTAGGCTCAGCAAACTGGAAAAGAACCTGATGGGCTGGAAACTTGTGAGAATACAGTAACCCTAATTGTAAGAGTTTCTTACTGTTTTACCTCTTTTTTACTTTTAAAGGGAGCAAGTGTAGTGCTGTGGTAATCTAAGTGGGTTGTTTTCTTTCTAACTTTCCCCATTGTTCTGTTTCAAAGGAAGAATAAAGAACTTTCATGGTTGTTGCTGCTAGTGAGCAGAAGATATATGTCTAGTTTAATCATTTGCTTCTCGATGCACTTGGAGTCAGGGGAGTGTGAGTGGCAGAGTGGGGTTACAGTTGCTGTTCAGCTCACCCCTCTGTTCCAAAGTTGGAATTGGAGAAATAGAAAATAGCAAACCGAAAAAGATCGAAGCCTCTTTCCCACTTTTCCTAGTAGTATATTGTGCATTGGGTGTGTGGAACTGAAAACTGAGGTGGTCGAACTAAAAACCGAGGTGGTTGAACTTAAAAGTGAGGCTGGTCGGCTGGGAAGGGGGATGGAACAGTTGCAAATAGAAGTAGATACACTGAAGACATTGTTCTTGCAACATCTTCTTAGGGAGAAGGGGTCAATGGAGGGTTCATTTCGAGCACCATCTTCATCAAGTCAGAGTGCTACGCGGGGCTAACGAAAGGTAAGTAAGAAAAAGACGCACATTTTCCTTGCTTATGATGTCTGCCCCTAGTTTGCTTTGGTTTCTTTCGAATCATAAAGCCAAGCAATCTGTTTGGGATAGTTCATTTTCCTTGATTATGATGTCTGCCCCTAGTTTACTTTGGTTTCTTTTGAATCATAAAGCCAAGCAATTCGTTTGGGATAGATGCCCGGTCTTTTCATTCAAGAACTACTTCTGATGGTTGTTTGTTTGATCACACTTGCCTATGATGGCTGTTTATTTGATCTGTTTGTTTGATCACACTTGCCTATGATGGCTGTTTGTTTGATCACACTTGCTTATGGCTTCTATTTGTTTTGGTTGGCTTCTTAACAGGATAAGATGAGTTTCAGAACCGTGCACTGCATAATAATGTTGGAGATTCAAAAGAAAGCCGAGTTCAATATCATGGATTTGGCTGGAACATTTTCTGTCATCAAGTTTGCATTTCTTTGATATTAGCTGTTGTTCAAGTTTATACAGGATAAGAATTTCTATTGTTACATTTCTTTGATATTAGCTGGAAGTATTATGTACTTTGGAAGTTTGCAAATTTGTGGCATGGATAGACTGTCAAGATACTTTTATATGTATGAAAAATTTGAAATGTTGCAGCAGGTTGCAGGGGTTCTAGAATTATATAGAAAATTTGAAAACTTTAGCAGGCTGTATATAGGGGTGTGCAATGGTCCGGTCCGTACCGGACCATACCGGACCAAACCGTTGTTAAGACCGGACTGGACCAGACCGAGTAAAATGCGGTCCGGTCCTTGGTCTTAATGAATTTTATAATTACTGAAGAAATGGTGGACCGAGCTCATATTTGGACCGGACCGAACCGGACCAAATACACCAAATGCAAGAATGGTCCGGTCCTTGGTCCTAACATGTCTTTCACTAATGGACCGCGGTTCTCATGAGTTTGGTCCGGTCCGGACCGAACCGAACCCTTGCACACCCCTAGCTGTATATGCAGAGGTATTCGTCACCAAAAAAATGGTCTCTAAAAATGGTCACTAAAAAACGTCTGAAAGGGTTGTAAGTGCTGCGAAATATTTGTCAAAATAGCAGCGGTTAAAATCCGTCGCTAATGTACTTATAATCGCAGCAAAAGAACCGATTCCACCGTACAAAAAAAGACCTATTGCGACCATAAAAACCGTTGCTAAACCGCTGCAAGGACATTCACCAGCGGTTGCGCAGACCGCTGGTATACATTTGCGGCAGTTGTTTTTGCAACGGTTCTGCTGCGGTTACGAAAACCGCTGTCGGGCTAGTTAGCGACGGTTTTTTCCGTTGCTAAAAGTAAATAAAACCCCTGCTGTATGTGTTGTATTTTGTAGTGGGAGCGTTGTCGACTGATGAATCGTTGCATTGTAACTTTGAACCTTGATTTTCCACTTTATTATATTTTTGAAAGCATGTGGTGTGAATACTAGAATTACATTATATAAATATTATCAAATTTATCTCGAATAATGTATATAAAATATTGATATTGATCTTGTCAAATTGAAATAAATATTTTAAGCAAAATGTTTTTGAATCTATAAAAAAAACGTCTACTTGATGTAAATAAAATAAAAAAGGTATTAGAATGTCCTATCACTTTTGGGTGTTGGCACACCGTAGCCAAATTGCCATATGAACTTTCAAGTATGAACCAATACCAAAATCACCACCCCCAAACTTTCTCTCTGACCCAGTAATTCGGCGAGCGCCACCGTCGACTCCGCCACCGCCAGCCTCTCCCATTTCCTAACCTCCCTAGTTATCGTTCCGAACGAACATTCTCGTGATCACGAAGTCTGATGCATGCCAAGAGTCTCGCCACCAAGTTGTCGAGTGTGTTTTATATCCTTCTCACTAGCTAGCACGGTTGCCATGCCGAAGTCATGAGGGCGACCATCGACGAGGACTGTATGTCGGTTTTCGACTACAAGTTCAGTTGTATGCTGATAATACAAGTGAAATTCTCATAGCGACTAGTCCACTTTCTACTTTAACAGACAAAACACATAGAAGTTCATATTCACTATATATACATGAACTAGTTGTCGAGGGTGTTGTCAAGCATGTCTATATAACTTGTGAGGGATCAAACTACAAATCTATTCACTAAGGTGATGATATCATCCGCTTGACATTGGTTCCTAGTACACAAATTGATGTTGTTGATCAAAGTGTCATCAATTTGAGGTACAGTGGTAGAAGTATATGTAAATGTAATAAAGGGGTCAATAACAAGAGCAGCCACGAACTAGGGTTGGGAGGTGTATGTATTTGTTCCTATATGCAATGGCTGTAACTTTTTTTACGACAAATGAACACAATAATAATAACATAGGCTCCGAGTGGATTATTGTCAATAGACTAGTATCAACTATATATTATCATAGACTCAATTGAAAAATCCATGTAAATCCTGTCTTCTCTCGATTATGCTTTCGTTGATTTGACATTATTGAAAGAGGCAAAATTGATATTGAGTAATGCAACCCGACAGAAATGACTCACAACCGGAGACTACGTATCCAACCTTAAATGGGCAAAGATGAGCTTATCGAACCGGTCTAAACCATGGTCCTTGTTATTGGAAGCAATTCCTGCTAGGGTGGCTATATGGTTCGATCCGGTTAAATTGGACCGAATTGATCCGGTGCCGGTCCGGTCTTTTCGGGAATATAAGGACCAAAGATTGGATTGGATACAGTCCGGTCTTGATCTGGTCCGATCCCAATTTGGTATTGATTTTAGATTGAGCTTGTGGGAATTTGAGTGGCCTGAGGCTTCAAAGGGTGAGGAGTTGGTTAAGTTTTGGGTGTTGGGGTCTCTTATCCGGTTTTCGATCCGGTCCCAAACGATTTTTTACCTCAAATCTAAACCCAAATATGAGATTGAATTGAACATTATCCGATCCCGGTCCGAATTATACGGTCTGATTTCGGGTAAAACCAAATAGTACGGACCAAAGTGAACGGCTATTTGCCACCAACCAAATTGCTATTTGCCGCCAACCAAAAAAAAAAAAAAAGTATATATGTACATCTTTGGTTAAGAAATTTCACAATCTACAACATATCAAACTTTCAGAAAACGTATTGAATCAGAAAAAATCGACGCTCGCCGGAAAACCATCGGGAAAGCCCATCCTCGACGTAAACTGCGGACACGCATCCATGAATCATCACTAAGCAGGTGCGTCAACCTCCCGTCGTTCTCAATCGTCGGAAAACAAGTAAGTTTACTTTTTCCGGCAAGTTTTTCAATTTTCCGGCAATTTTTCCAGTTTTCCGGCGAAAAACACGGTGGGCCGAAAAAAATTTGCGGCCGGAACGCCGCCGGGCCGAAAGAATTTTTCGGCCGGGGCGACGACGGGCCGAAAAAATATTTCGGCCGGGCGTCGCGCCGGCCGCAAAAAAGTTTCGGTCCGGCGGCGCACCGGCCACAAGATTTTTTCGGCCCGGCGGCGCACCGGCCGCAAATTTTTTTCGGCCCACCGTGTTTTTCGCCGGTAAACTGGAAAAATTGCCGGAAAATTGAAAAACTTGCCGGAAAAAGTAAACTTACTTGTTTTCCGACGATTGAGGACGACGGGAGGTTGACGCACCTGCTTAGTGATGATTCATGGATGCGTGTCCGCAGTTTACGTCGAGGATGGGCTTTCCCGATGGTTTTCCGGCGAGCGTCGATTTTTTCTGATTCAATACGTTTTCTGAAAGTTGGATATGTTGTAGATTGTGAAATTTCTTAACCAAAGATGTACATATATACTTTTTTTTTTTTTAGTTAACGGTAAATAGCAATTTGTTTGGCGGCAAATAGCAAGCCCCGGACCAAATAGCCCGCCTAATTCCTGCCATGTGCCTACCAACTAAATACTTACGCTTTTGTTTTGACGATCAATCAATTGCGATTGGCCTCCACTTATTCGCGGTCGATACATAAGAAACACTCAATGCAAAGTTAAGGAAACAATTGTGACAATTTAATCGTCTTGCTCCACTCCAAACATTATAAATTAATTATAATCTATGTCTGTTTGTATGCAGCAAAAGTATTTTCATATACTTGTTTATTATCGTGTTCAGTTAATAGAGACATGCAGCTGAGACAGAGCCAGAGTTCCAAAGGACTCTTCTACTGATAATCCAGTGCCCCGCTTACTATTAATACAGCACAAGTTTGAACGACATTGAGAAGAGAAAGGGAGATCATCAAGATGTGGAAGTTCGTCAGAAATTTGCAAGCTGCGGTGGTTTTAGCAACCATAGCAATGGCTGTTATGGCACATCCCTCAACTCAGCAAGCCGTGACGAAGCTTCATGTGAAAAATGAGCTATGCGGTCTCAGACTGATAGTGCATTGTGCATCCAAAGACGACGATCTTCGTGCCCACGTGCTCGACACGGGCTCTGCTTTCAGTTGGGAGTTCGAATCGGTGAATTTCATTCGTACAACTGTTTTTTGGTGCAACCTCGCAGTCCGGAACAACCACCTTTCTTTCACCGCGTATAACGCGGCAAAGTATAATAGACATGATCATTGGGTTGTCAACGAGAAGGGAGTTTTTACTGAAGGACATCGTCTGATTTCTGAATGGAGGTATGGAGCGTTGTCTGTCGATAAATCACATTGTAACGTTGGGCCTTGATTTTCATTTTGTTATATTTTCTTGCGTGCTAAGATGTACAGCTTAATTGGCGACCAGGCCAGGGCAGTTATGTCATGCCACTAGCCATGAGCCATCTTTTTTCAATCTTAAGAATGAAATACTACATTTGAATTAATTACCATTTATATATGCCACAAATAATAAGTATACTTCTAAATCATATATAAAAGATTTCAATCATTACAAAATATTATGAATTAAATAATTATTATAAACTGGAAAACAAAATTTATCCAACCATTCGTGTGAATATAAAGGTAGTTCAAGCCTTAAACAATTTTACTTAGATAAAGAATTAAAAATAAAAAAGCAGGTTCATCAACAATGATTTATATGTCATTGCCCTAAAAATTCATTATATAACACAACCAAAATGGTCAAACGAATAACACATCAAAACTTATTTCGTCTCATTATTTTTGGTATAATCACGCCAGATTAGCAAGAGATTTAAGCCTTAGCGGTTAACTAGGATAAAAGATTTAGAGACCAGTCATTTATAGAATTATAGTTCGCACAAAAATATTATTACTTCATGGTAGTTCTGAAAATTAAGAGTGCCACGAATTGGAGCATCAGGAATGGAAGAGTCACCAGCTTCTGGCACCATCCATGGCTGGATCAGGGTATCTTCCTCAAGGATTTCATCACTCAGAACAGTCCCATCCCCCAGGAGGATTCATCAGTTGCTGACTGGACTGATAACAATGGAAACTGGGATTGGCCGAAGCTTCAGACCCTCCTCCCTCCTAATATCCTCTCCCTTATTGCTGGAATTGAACCCCCAAAAAGCAACCTGGGAGAAGACAAATGCATTTGGGGTTTAGAGAGGGATGAGAGGTTTAGGCTCAAATCAGCATATAAGCCTGCTGCTGGCCAGCTGGAGACAACTGAAGAGGGTTTTTGGAAGAAGCTATGGAGATGGAAAGGGCTAAGCCGCACAAAACACTTCCTTTAGTTGGTGATGCATGACAGACTACTCACAAACAAGGAACGCATGAAAAGGAAGCTCACTTTGAATGGTAACTGTAACCATTGCAAGGATACTGAAAAAACCACAGAGCACATCATCAGACACTGCAAGAAGACTGAAGGGTTATGGGAAAAATTCAGAACCCGGGTTACTTGCAAGGACAGAAACCTACCTTTCAAGGAGTGGATGTCCAGAAACCTGAAGGATGCTAACCAAGGCACTGAATTTGGACTGATTGTATGGCACCTATGGAAACAGAGAAACGAGGAGTGTATGGAAGGCAAAGTGTATGTTGAGAAATTCCTAATCTGCAGGATTGAGGCTTGGTTCAACATATACAAGAAGGCCCTGCAAAACGTTGACAGGAGCTTCACGCCCCAAAGAACGAGAAGCGAGGTCCAGGTTGGATGGATTCCTCCACCTGAGGGATGGGTACAGGTCCAGACTGATGGCTCTGTCCTCTCTCCCTCAAGTCTTGCTTCTGCTGGAGGCCTTATTCGTGACAGTTTGGGACGTTGTTGTGCAGCTTTTGCTTGCAACTTGGGAAACTGCTCTATCACTGCAGCAGAACTCAAAGGAGCAGCTGCTGGGCTTGAGATTGCGTGGGAGAAGGGTTTCCGCCATGTTGAACTCAAGTTGGACTCGACTACTGCTATTACCATCATGAAAAATCATTCGGACGATGATCATAGACACGGCCTGTTGGCTCAGCATATCAGCAACCTCCTGAATCGTGATTGGATTGTGTCTGTTTCTCATGTGTATAGAGAAGGAAATCAGGCTGCTGATTTTCTAGCTAATTTTATTCACAATCTTACTTCTGGAACACATCAAGTTTATGTGGATAGCCATGAGCTTTGTAAATAGCTTGACTATGATGCTACTATGGGTGTTTCCATACCCAGGTTCATTAATATATGATTCCAAGACGCTTTAGCGTATGCTTTTCTACCAAAAAAAAGAAAATTAATATTAATTTGAGAATTGTACTTTTTTTTTTGCATATTACATATTGCAATTCGATATGCAATAATTAAATCAATGATATTTGCGTTGCAATTTTAAGATTATCCTTCATTTATAAGCGTTTTCTTTCATCGCGTATAACGCAGACGAAGACTTCATTTTCTCTGACAATCCAAGAAACACCGTCATTATAAATTTGAGGTACAGTGGTAGAAGTATATGTATGTAAGGGCTCGTTTGGAGAATTGGAGTCTAAATCTATAGATTCTAGACAATCTAAAGATTTTAACTCGTTGGATTGTAGAAAAAAGATTTGAAAATGTTCATTGTTTGGTAACTACGATTGTTAACATCCAATGAAAAAAGAAATTCTATTTTTTTATTAAATGACATGTTTATCATTAACCAAAACAATTAGATTGGCTCGAAAAATATTGAGAATTTATTGATAAGGGTATTTAGTGGGATAAATTGAAAAAAAGAAGAGATATAGTAGGAGGGAGAAAATCTCCAAAATCAAGATGTAGAATCTCTCTAATTATGAGAGATTTGATATCTCTAGATTTTAGAGATTTAAAATCTCTGAACCTACAATCCACAATACAAAAAGTAGCAAAAAAACATAACATTTTGCTAAATCTATGGATTCAACAAATCCATGATCCAAATCTTGTTCTCCAAACGACCCCTAAATGTAATAAAGGGGTTAATTACAAGAGCAGCCACGAACTAGGGTTGGGAGGTGTATGTATTTGTTCCTATTTAATGGCTGTAACTTTTTTACGACAAATTAACACAATAATAATAACATAGGCTCCGAGTTGATTATTGTCGATAGACTAGTATCAACTATTATCGTAGACTCAATTGAAAATCCACGTAAATCTTGTCTTCTCTCGATTATGCTTTCGTTGATTTGACATTATTGAAAGAGGCAAAATTGATATTGAGTAATGCAACCCGACTGAAATTACTCATAACCGGAGACTACGTACGTATCCAATCTTAAATGGGCAAAGATGAGCTTATCGAACCGGTCTAAACCATGGTCCTTGTTATTGGAAGCAATTCCTGCCAACTTAATACTTATGTTTTTGTTTTGACGATCAATCAATTGCGATTGGCCTCCACTTATTCCCGGTCGATACATAAGAAACACTCAATGCAAAGTTAAGGAAACAATTGTGACAATTTAATCGTCTTGTTCCACTCCAAACATTATAATAAATTAATTATAATCTATGTCTGTTTGTATGCAGCAATTAATTATTTTCATATACTTGTTTATTATTGTGTTCAAGAGACATGCAGCTGAGACAGAGCCAGAGTTCCAAAATCCAAAGGACTCTTCACCTGATCATCCAGTGCCCCGCTTACTACAAATACATCACAAATTTGAACAACATTGTTATCCTAACAAAAAGAGAAAGGGAGATCATCGAGATGTGGAAGTTCGTCAGAAATTTGCAAGCCGCGGTGGTTTTAGCAACCATAGCAATGGCTGTTATGGCACATCCCTCAACTCAGCAAGCCGTGACGAAGCTTCATGTGAAAAATGAGCTATGCGGTCTCAGACTGATAGTGCATTGTGCATCCAAAGACGACGATCTTCGTGCCCACGTGCTCGACACGGGCTCTGCTTTCAGTTGGGAGTTCGAATCGGTGAATTTCATTCGTACAACTGTTTTTTGGTGCAACCTCGCAGTCCGGGACAACCGCCTTTCTTTCACCGCGTATAACGCGGCAATTCGTAATAGACGTGAGCATTGGGTTGTCAACGAGAAGGGAGTTTTTACTGTAGGACATCATCTGATTTCTGAATGGAGGTATGGAGCGTTGTCTGTCGATAAATCACATTGTAACGTTGGGCCTTGATTTTCATTTTGTTATATTTTTTTGCTTGCTAAGATGTACAACTTAATTGGCGATCAGGCCAAGGCAGTTATGTCGTGCCACTAGCCATGAGCCATCTTTTTTCAATATTAAGAATGAAATACTACATTTGAATTAATTACCATTTATATATGCCACAAATAATAAGTATACTTCTAAATCATATATAAAAAAGATTTCAATCATTACAAAATATTATGAATTAAATAATTATTATAAACTGCAAAACAAAATTTATCCAACCATTCGAGTGAATATAAAGGTAGTTCAAGCCTTAAACAATTTTACTTAGATAAAGAATTAAAAATGAAAAAGCAGGTTCATAAACAATGATTTATATGTCATTGCCCTAAAAATTCATTATATAACACAACCAAAATGGTCAAACGAACAACACATCAAACCTGATTTCGTCTCATTATTTTTTGTCTAATCATGCCAGATTAGCAAGAGATTTAAGCCTTAGCGGTTAACTAGGATAAAAGGTTTAGAGACGAGTCATTTATAGAATTTTAGTTTGCACAAAAATATTATTACTTCATGGTAGTTCTGAAAATTAATATTAATTTGAGAATTGTACATTTTTCTTGCATATTCAATACTGTAATTCGATATGCAATAATTCAACCAATGATATTTGCATTGTAATTTTAAGATTATCCTCCATTTATAAGTTAGAGAAAATTTCTGAATTGCTAATTAAACTCAAATCGAAATTTGAAAAATCAAAATATCAAACACCATAGAAATACTTGAATGAGATTTAGTGAACTTGAAGAATTCGATGTTGCGGAATTGAAAAAGACAAGGCAAGGATTTACGTGGTTTCCCCACTCGATGATGAGTGAGACTAGTCCACGGAGAGCGGCTGCTCTCGGCTGAGTTTTTATTATGATGTTTTTGTCGATCTACAAGAGAAGAAAGAAAGTTGCAGTGGCCGAGCCCTAGCTTTGGCCTTATATAGTTTGTGGAAAACTAAAACCTAATTCCCTCACCAAGTCACGTGGGAATTAGCTGACCAAAATTAACAATAATAATAACAAAACATAATACGCCCCCTCAAGCACAGGCATGGAGATCGTACATGCCAAGCTTGGACAAAAGGTGATGAAAATGATCAATGCCGACACCCTTGGTGAAAATGTCAGCAGGCTGTTCGGCAGTGGGGATCTTCCGGGGAGCAATGTGATGAGACTGAACACGTTCCCGGACGAAGTAGCAATCCATCTCCACGTGCTTGGTGCGTTCATGAAAGACCGGGTTCGCAGCAATATGAAGAGCAGCCTGATTGTCACAGTAAAGAGGAGTGGGACGAGTCTGCGGAACACCAAGTTCTTCAAGAACCCATCGGAGCCAGAGAACCTCACTGACGGTGGTAGCCATTGCTCGGTACTCAGCCTCGGCAGATGAACGAGCAACAACAGACTGTTTCTTCGTACGCCAGGAAACAGGAGAAGCACCAAGGCGAATAAAATAGCCAGTCGTGGAACGGCGAGTAGTAGAGCAGCCACCCCAATCAGCATCGCAGTAAGCAGTCAAAGTGAGAGAACCATGAGCAGGAAACAACAACCCACGCCCAGGAGAAGACTTCAGGTAACGGAGGATACGATGGGCGGCATCCAGATGAGCTTGGGTAGGAGCATGAACCGCCTGACTGAGCAAGTTGACAGCATAAGTGATGTCGGGACGAGTGACTGTCAGATAGAGAAGGCGGCCAACCAAGCGACGAAAAGCAGCAGGATCAGGAGCAGGTGGAGAGGGTGAACGACCAAGCTGGTGATTCTGCTCAATCGGAGAATCAGCAGGGCGTGTAGCCTGATAACCAGTCTCAGCCAAGATGTCGAGAACATACTTGCGCTGATTGAGAACAATCCCCTGAGCAGAACGGGCAACTTCAATGCCGAGAAAGTATTTGAGAGGCCCCAAATCCTTGATAGTAAACCGAGCATGAAGAAACTCCTTGACCTTCTGGATAAAAGGCAGATCATTGCCAGTGAGAATAACATCGTCGACATAAATGAGGGCCACAACGAACGAATTAGCTGCGCTGTAGATGAAGAGAGCAGGATCAGCATGGCTTTGGCGAAATTGGAATTCAACCAGAGCTGCAGAGAACTTTTGATACCAATTGCGGGATGCCTGTTTCAGCCCGTAGATAGATTTATGGAGGCGACATACACGAGCATCACCTGGCTGGGAGAAACCTTGCGGAATCTTCATATATACCTCTTCATCTAAATCGCCGTGAAGAAAAGCATTGTTCACGTCGAGTTGATGGATAAACCAGCCCTTAGTGACCGCAACTGCAAGTAGACATCGAACCGTGACGAGCTTGGCAACCGGGGCGAAGGTGTCGTGATAATCAATCCCCTCAACCTGGGTGAAGCCTTTGGCCACAAGACGAGCCTTGTAGCGCTCGATGGACCCATCGGGGTTATACTTGATTTTAAACACCCATTTACAGTCGATAGCTCGTTTGCCGGGAGGAAGAAGAGTGAGTGTCCAAGTTCCATTAGCAACCAGGGCCGAGACCTCGGCTTGCATGGCAAGGCGCCAATGAGCAAACCGAACCGCCTGGTAAAAATACTTGGGTTCCGTGGCAGCAGAGACACGAGCTAGATAGGCTCGATGGGAAGATGATAGGCGATGGTAGGAGACGTAGTTGGCCATAGGATAGGTGACATGCTGAGCCGAGGCGGAACCGGGGAGCTGAACATCGTAAGAGGCAAGATGAGGTGGGGGTCGACGAACCCGATCACCACGGCGCAACACAGGTGCGGGGTCCTCGACGTGTGGAGCTGGCGGGGAAGAAGCAGCCTCGTCCGGGTCATGGAATGCGTCGGTGGGCTGAGAGGAGCCGAGATCAGGGGTGGCGGGCTGAGTAGCCAGAGGAATGGCATCCTCCACAACAGAAGAGGAAGGCGTCGACGTGCATGGAAATGGCGCCGGGGCAGCTGGCGGCGTGGTGGGGGAATCCGGCTGCGGGACAGGGGAAGATGTGGGAAGTGGATCATCCGCATCCGTGAGGAAACGCACCGGGTCGAGTGAGTCAGGTGGAGAAGCATCCACGGAAGGCTCCGAACAAGAAGGTTGATCAACTTTGAAGGGGAAAACATGCTCGACGAAAGTAACGTCCCGAGAGGTGTAAATCTGCCTCTTCTCAAGGTCATACACTCGGTAGCCTCGTTGAGAGGAGGGGTAGCCAAGAAAGACCCCTGGGCGACCACGAGGAGCAAATTTATGAAGCCCCTTGTGGTTATCTCGAGCATAAACAAGACAGCCCAAACTGCGGAGATGATCGTATCGAGGAACAGCACCAAGAAGGACTTGGTAGGGCGTGCGATGTTGAAGAGGTTCAAGCGGCAGCCTGTTGATGAGATATGCCGCGGTGAGAACACACTCGCCCCAAAAACGAAGAGGAAGGCCAGCGTGGAAGCGCAGAGCCCGAGCAGTGTCCAGGAGATGGCGATGCTTCCTTTCAACGACGCCATTTTGCTGCGGAGTGTCCGTACAAGAGGTTTGGAGAACAATACCCTCTTGTTCGTAGTACTCACGTAAGGGTGGAGTGGTGAATTCCCGTCCATTATCAGCCTGAATGCGCTGAATATTCTTCCCATACTGAGTACGAACCTGACGAAAGAACATAAGCAAGTGGCGAGCAACCTCGGATTTGTATTTCAATAGAAAAACCCATACTGAACGACTGAAATCATCCACAATTGTAAGAAAGAACCGAGCTCCAGTAAATGAAGGTTCAGAAAGACCTCCCCAAATGTCAATGTGGATCAATTCGAAACAAGATTGAGTCTTAATACTGCTGGGAGAAAAAGGAAGCCGAGTATGTTTGGCCCGTAAACAGGAATCACACGGGTCTTTATTGACAATCAAAGGACTGGAAATAAAAGGTTGCAATGCCAGCATCTTCTTTGAGGAAGGGTGTCCGAGCCTGGAGTGCCAGAGATGCGAATTCCCCACTGCCTGCCGCGCGGAGAGAGCAACTGGATGGCCCTGATCGAAGACCCTCAAGTAATAGAGGCCATCACTCTGAGTCCCCATGCCAATCATCTTCCTCGAGGCTAAGTCCTGGATAACACAGAAATTGCTTAAGAAAACCACTGCCACTGGATGATCTGCAGTAAGCCGACTGACTGATAATAAATTGCATTGAAATTCCGGAATATGCAGAACTCGTTTCAGAACAAGACCATTCTGTAACTGTGCCTGTCCAATACTATTGACGGGAACCCCGTTTCCATTAGGAATTCTGACCTGCAAATCGGTGTGTTTCTCGAGACCACCAACGAATAAAGAATTATTTTTAACAATGTGTTCATTGCAGCCAGAGTCGATAATCCAAGAATCAGAGGCGAGAACATTACCAGACATATTTGCTGCCATACCAGCCGTAGGCAGTGAGCTTCTCTCGGAATTGATGAAAGCACGGAGTTGGGCGAATTGAGCTGAGGTCAACCCAGGAATGGAACTGCCGCCGTCTTCACTTTCCACAGCGGCTGCCTTCGGATCAGACCGAGGCTTGTTGCGACGCCGAGGCTTCTCTCCCGACGTACCAGCTCGTCCACTAGAGGTACCACCATTGTTGGAGCGCTGTGGCCAGCCGATGATTTCGTAGCAAGTAGCTTTGAAATGGCCGGGCTTCTCACAGTGTGTGCACCAGGGGCGGCCTTCAGGTGTGCGAGGCTCAGCTGGGTTGCGATCGCTGCGATCGCCTTTGCTTTGGAAAGCAGCAGCTTCAAGGGATGGACGATTTTCAGAGGAGAGGTGGCGCTGCTGCTCGTCGTTGGCTACCATGTGATAAGCCTCTCCCAGAGTAGGCGTTGGCTTGAATGAGAGAAGCTGGGTGCGCACCACCGAGAAGTTGTCATCAAGTCCCAGCAAGAAATCCAGGAGGCGCATGTCCTCATGGGAGGCTCGGGTGCGCTTCTCGACGTCACATTCACACTTCCCGCAGGTGCATTTAGCAGGAGGATCGAGCGTGAGCCAATCATCCCACAGCTTCTTCAATTTGGAATAAAAAGTAGCGACACTAGACCTTTCTTGCCGCAAGCTAGTGATTTCGCGACGCAGCTTGTAACGTCTCGGCAGATTGCCGGTGCTAAAACGTTCTTTCAGTTCGTCCCATATCTGTTGCGCTGTGAGCCCGGAGCTGATGCCGCTTCTGATCTCGCGACTCATGCCCGTACGTAACCAGCCAACAACAGTTGCATTGCAGCGCACCCAGGCCTCAAGCTGCGGACCTGCTGTTGGACGAGGAGTCCCGCCCGTCACGAACCCTAGCTTGTTCTTTGCGATCAAGGAATTGGACATCTCAGCCACCCATTCCGCGTAGTTCGCGTCGGTGAGGACTTCGCTCACGAACATCAGGTTTGGGTGATCAGCTGGATGGAGATGAAGCGGAGACGAGGCATCCATGAGCAAGGCATTGCTCGACCCACCAGTGACCATGTCTTGAGTTTCGTTGCCACCAGACATGCCGAGGGCTTGATTGAGAACGCCCTAGTCTTCGCGAAAGAAAATAAAACGAACACGAACGAAAAAGCTATCCCTGGATGGAGATCAGCTCTGATACCATGAAGAATTCGATGTTGCGGAATTGAAAAAGACAAGGCAAGGATTTACGTGGTTTCCCCACTCGATGATGAGTGAGACTAGTCCACGGAGAGCGGCTGCTCTCGGCTGAGTTTTTATTATGATGTTTTTGTCGATCTACAAGAGAAGAAAGAAAGTTGCAGTGGCCGAGCCCTAGCTTTGGCCTTATATAGTTTGTGGAAAACTAAAACCTAATTCCCTCACCAAGTCACGTGGGAATTAGCTGACCAAAATTAACAATAATAATAACAAAACATAATAGAACTAGCTTAATTTGTTAAGATAATCCATTTCATGCCATGCCAACGAGCTTAATTATGTTTTTTTGTATTAACCAATCAATTATATATGATTGGCCTACACTTATTCCTGGTCAGCATAAGAAACACTTAATGCAAAGTTAAGGGGTTCAATTGTGCAATTCAATCGTCTTGCTCCACTCAAAAAAATATAATTAACAATAATATATATGCTCGTATGAAGCGATTAATTAAGTTTGTATACTAGTTTATTATCGGGTTCAGTTAACAGAGACATGAGTTACGGTAGAGGTCCAAAGACTCTTCTATAAATACTACTGCATGTACCACATCGCAACCAAATATGAGGGAGCTTGTAAGTTTCCAGGCCGCGGCGGTTTTGGCAACCATAATAATTATTGCTATGCCGCGTCCTTCTGAGCAAACGCCGCCGTCAGGGGTAATTTTTGCTGGCCAGTGGTTTGGAGGACAAATGACTAATTAAAAGTTGGGTTTAGTGACGAGGATTTTTTTTTTGTCTTTACTGACGTATATAAGTATGGTCACAAATGCACTAGTAGTTCACAAAACATTACCGAAGACAGTAAAATGTCATTACTAAAAGTCCTTAGTGACGAATTGTAGTTGTCATTGCTATTTTCATCTATATTTTTTATTTGAGCGAGTTTACCTAGGACGACTTTAATGAACTTGGAGGACCAATGATGAAATAAGGAGTTAAAATAAGTAAATAATAAGTAATGAAAATTTTCGAGTGACCTGCGTAAAAAAATTAATAAACTTATAGTGATCAAGCATGAAATTCACGAGACAACATTGAAATTGATATTGAGTGCTCCAACCTCAAATGACTATGCATACCCAATCTAAAATGGTCAAAGGTAACCTCGTTGAACCGGTATAAACCATGCATGATCCTTGTTATTAGGAATGGAAATGGGTAGGTCGGGACGGGTATCTCGGTAACCATATCTTTCCTGTGACAGGTATTTTGATATTCATATCCGCTCTGTGGTAGGTCGCATCCAGGTGAAATTTATTATGAGACCTGGGTCGGGGGAGGTTGACCCATATGGATATATAGTTTAAACTGAAAACATTAAAAATGTTCACCTTTGCATTACAAAAATCAAGAAACAACATGATGAAAGTAGTTAAATTATTTGAGAAATTAATATTCTCGCATATATATAATTTAATTATAACTAAAAACAAGTAAAAAAGTAAGATATAACTACAATCTTATAAGTAGGGCTGGCTATTTGGTCAGGGTTTTTTGGTTTTATTCGAAACCGGATCGTATAACCCGTACCAAGACCGGACAGTAAACAATCCAATCCAAGTTTTGGGCTTAGATTTGAGGTAAAAAACCGTTTGGGACCGGATCAAAAACTGATAAAGACAGGATAAGAGAGCTCAACACCCAAATCTTAAGGGTAATTTGCATAAACGGTCACAAACCTTTGCACTTAGTACAAAACTTAACCAACTACTCACACTTTCAGGACCGGGTCAAGACCGGACTGTATCCAATCCAATCTTGGTCCTTATATTTTCGAAAAGACCGGACTGAGACCAGATCAATTTGGGCCAATTTAACCGTATCGGACCATATAGCCACCCTCCTATTTATAAGATGAGGTATGTATTGAACCTAAGCCAAAAATTACTATTCATTAAAGGGATAATTTATGTTTCCCTGTGGGGGAAAACACTTATGAATGTAATCATTACACGATTGACTTCTTTGGACAAATTAAGATTAATTATAAGGTTCAAATCTATGCTAGCAAAATTCGAATGAGAGTGCTTCATTTTTTTTAATCAAATTATGGAACAAACTACATTGAATACCGGCCCATACTCTTATTGAGGTTTAGCAAGAGGTCCATAAACCACTCCTAGAATTGATTTGCATAGACAAAATAAACTTGACACAGAAATCTGAGTTGTTAGTTGTGTGCAATAAAATTAGCTAAACAAGTGAAATGAAATTAATTGGCATGCTTCAAATAGATCATTGATTTAATAGTATCATCGCTTCAATTCAGAGTTCTTGTTTACTCCGGCTCCGTGAAAATCTTTTTGATCATGGAATAATTAAGCCATAAAATTTTTAATTGATTGTATCATTAACTATTTCTTTCTTTTGGTACGAGGAACGTATCATGAATCCATTGATTTCTGCCGCTTCTGTTATTGCTGCTGGCTTGGGTGTTGGGCTTGCTGCTATTGGACCCGGGGTTGGTCAAGGCACTGCTATGGAATAAGGCTGGTAGACTTCCACATGCAGCTGGGCACCTACTGATATATCATCGCTCCAGCTGGTAACTTACCGATGATAGCAGAACGATCAGCCAAGTTGGTGCATCCTTCAACATTTACCATACCCAACTCCGTGAGCTGCTCCAAAAGAGGTAACCTTTCTAGTGATGTGCATCCTCTCAAATCCAGTCTTTGCAAAGACTTCAAATTTGCGAGGCCCTCGATCTCCCTCAAACCAGGCATGTCCGTGATCTCCAAACTACCCAACTTCTCCATATTTGGGAGCGAAGACACCGCCGTCTGTAATTTCGGGCATCGACTGATATTAAGTACCTCCAAAGCCACCAAACCGGACAAATCAATCCTTTCCAACGACGTGCAATCCGTCAGCTGTAATATGGCCAGAGACCTGAGGCTGCCAAAGCCCTCAATCTCCCTCAAGCTTGGCATATCCGCGATTTCCAAACTATGCAACTTCCCTAGGTTTGAAAATGACGGCAGTCTCTCTACCGCTGGCTGCAAGTTCCCCAGCCTCAACTGAACCAGCTCGGTCAAACACTCGAGCCCTTCCAGGGCCACATGCTGCTCACCAATATTGAGTCTCATGTCTTCAAGGTACAAGATCGTAAGCTTGGGGAATTTGGACAAATGGGGGATCTGAACTGGTCGTTTTCCTTCCTGCAGCAGGGATGTGCAACCGGTTATGACCAGGCGTTGTAAGGAAGATGACGACTCGGTGGCTACTGATGATGTGGTTAATGATAAGGCTGCAAGACGAGGGCAGTCTTGTATGTACAGCTCCTGCAACTTGTTAGTACAAGATAACAAACATCCCAACGACGGGATGTCAGTGAGACGTGGGCATTCAATAACGTGTAAGGTGAACACTTCCCTGAGATGGCTGAAGCTAGGCAGCCTCTCCAACGCGCCACAACATTCCAGTCGAAAAAAAGTCAGAGACGACGGATGGTCGTCACTAGTCAGGCCATCAAGATGGCGTAAATTGCCAACATTGAATATTCGGAGAGTTTGTAGCGATTTCAGGCCACCAAGCCCTTGAATCTCCCGGGGCATGGGACAGGTGTCGAGGATTAACTCGACCAGATTCTCGAGGTTCTCGAGACTCGGCACCCACTCCAGTTCGAAGCAGAATCCAATGTAGAGCTTGGTTAGAGCTGATGGAAGTCTGCAGTTGCTACTAGGATTGTTGTTACCACTACTACTGCACCACATTCTGGAAGCTCCGTAGAGCCGCAGAGTCTTCAACTTGGATGTCTTCCACCACGGCTCGCTGTGGCCGCCTGCTGCTGAAGCCGGGATCTCGAGCCCGTAATCACAGTACTCGACGCCTAACTCTTCCAGTTCCATCAGCTGCGAGAGATCGACGATCGGACACGAAGTGGTTAGCACCTTCAAATGACTCGAGCTGGGCTTCGTCGTCAGCAACTGTTGGTGAGTTCCTTGCATCCTAGTAGCTGAGCTCGTTCGCAAGATTCGAAGGGACTGCAATTCCTCGACATCGACAAGAAAATGTACCAGGTTCTCGC
This sequence comes from Linum tenue, assembly GCA_946122785.1. NCBI lineage: Eukaryota > Viridiplantae > Streptophyta > Magnoliopsida > Malpighiales > Linaceae > Linum > Linum tenue. The sequence continues at coordinate 25,893,177 of CAMGYJ010000005.1, read as the reverse complement.
ACTGGCACATTTCGACATCGAGCTCTCGAAGACCCTTCATGACCGTTCCAATGGTTCCGCCGGTTATCTTTTTTATACAAGCAAAGGGAAATCGGAGCGCCTTTAGGTTCTTCAGCTTGCCAATATCCAGCTCATCTTCCCACGTTGACTGGTCCCGATTGAACAAACTTAGATCTAACACCTCTAGACTTCCAGATTCTGGTAGCTTGGGAAGTCTTGTCAGTGCAAGACACGAGGATAGATTCAAAATTTTCAGCTTGTTCGCCATCTGCAATCAATTAAGTTAATTAGCTAGATATGTTAAGATCAAACAAATACAATATTAACGAAATAACGATAGGTTGTATATAAAAATGTTGATGTGACTTGAATCGTACTATCAGCCGCTACGACTGGATTAGGTTTAGACCCACATGGAGAAGTACTATAAATACTTCTCATACTCCTCTGTAATATGTAATCTCCTCGATATAGTGAAACTGGCTCTCTCTCGCCCGTGGACTAGCTAACACACATCGTGTTAGTGAACCACGTAAATCGTGTGTCTGTGTTTTCGATTCTCGCTTTCGTATTCTTGATTTATCGATTCCGGCGTTTTCCCGATTTGTAGCAGCGCGTTTATAACAAAAAAAAAAATGTAAATATCGACAACCAGAAATCTAACGTCGAGGATTGATGCATGTGTAGGCCAAAAAATAGGGATGTACATTAAAATCGTGCTTTATGAACATGAAATATATATGCATGTGTAAAATACGTAGTCATCAAATAAGTAATTTATAATATAATTACCTTCAAATGAGTCCAGCCTCCCCATTCGTTGCTGACCTCGCTTTCACGGAGATCGAGAATAATCAGATTTTTCATATGTAAATTGATGAGATGATCATCACCCTCCGAACTTTCATGGTGTCTCAATGCAAGCCATTTTAAATTGGGAAGAAGATTATCAAAGTCTCCCTTCAACTTTATATTATTTGCTTTGAAATATCTCAACCTTGATAAGTTCACAAAATATTCACTTCCCAACTGAAGATGCTCCCATGCCTCTGATTTTACCTTAATGGCTTTAACTTGTTCTGTTCCCTGTAGATTAATGAATGGATTGAAGAGTACATCTCGTTAATTATTAGTGAAATATGATACAAGGGGTTAGTTATGTACCGTAATCATGTCAGTTAATGACGAAAACATCAAATAAATGACGGGAAAATGAGACGTCATCATAATATTAAGGAATGAAAGTTTTCAACATGTAAAATATGTATACGAGTACCACGTATAAGGATTTGTATTTGTATTATATACATGTTTACATTTGGCCTTTTATATAAACCACTTAGCAATTTAGATTTGAAGTACATATGCATTGTACATATAGATTCATCATGCATATGAAATATTTTTATAACGATATATAAAACTAAAATATGTTGGAAATGATACCTTCTTTTCAAGTAATAACTCCTTAGCTGTTTCGTTCGTAAATATTCTACTCCTCATCCATGGATATTCGATATTTTCTCTGCGGACGATTTCTCTGCCCATATCTCTCAATTGATCATGCATTTGAAATCGAAAATCATCCTTATCAATTTTAACCATCGACCTCTGAATAAGAAGATTAATATTAATGATTGGGTTGAAGTTGCCATCATTCCACAAGTAAAAAGGCTTTTCCTTCTTTTTTCCAATATAGAGACAAGCGATATCCAGAAATATCTCTTTTGCCTCATATTCCAATGCATCATAACTTATTTTTAGTCTTTCTAAGACATCTCTCTCCGGTACTTCCCTTAACTGCTTCAATTTTGCCTCCCAAATCGGTTTTTCTTCTCGGTGCAAAAGCGATCCTACAACCTCGAGAGTCAGTGGAAGTCCACCCATGGTGGATACAATGTCGTTCGATAACATTTCATATTCTGGTGGGGGAGAATCCTTCTTGAATGCGTGCTTGCTGAAGAGTTGAAGCGAGTGGGAAGGACTCAGTGCTTGAACCTCATACAATTTGCATCTGTCTTCATTCAATGTACTTAAAAGTTTGCAGTTTCTTGAAGTCACGATGAATCTACTTCCTGAAACAAAGCCCAGAGGGTTCCCCAAGATTTCGTCCAATTTAAACTTTTCATCAACATCATCAAGAACGATAAGGACTTTGAATTGAGAAACTCTATCTGTTATAATTCTCCTTCCTTTACTAACATCAACAACAGACTCCTCCTTTCTCAAAACATCTTCTATGATCTTCTTTTGTATTTTCAAAATACCATCATTTTGTTGTTGTGTTTCTCGTATATTTTCGACGAAACTACAACGATCAAAGCGGTGTAATATTTTGTTGTAGACAGCTTTTGCAAGAGTGGTCTTGCCAATCCCACCAATGCCATAAAGTCCAACCATTGTCACGTCTTTAGAGTCTAAACTTAGTCTTTTCACTACCTCTTCTATGTGGCCATCAATGGCAACCAAATCACCTGTTTCTACTGTGTAATAAAACCTTCGTAGGTGTGACCATATACTATCTGAAATAAGATCTGCATATTTACTTTGCCTGTAAATCGAAAAGGTTGCCAAAAAATCAATAAAATAATTTGTCCACAGTGAGTACTGTTAAAGTTAAATTATCACCAACCCCTGACAACAATGAGTTCATTAATATTGGAACGATTGGAAGGTGATTGATGACTAAACTTATGATAATTAAAAGGGTTATAGGTATAATATGCCCTTCTATTATGACGTTTTATCAAACATGCCCTTTTGCTATTTTTTACATCAAACATGTCCCTGTACTTTGTAAAAATGATTAAACATGCCCTTTTGTTTAAATTTTCTTCTAAAAACCATTAACCATGGTCGAACTTTTGTTTGGGCGGTACAAATGTTTAAAATATCCCTAATAATTTCACTTTAGAATTTTTTTTTGCTCTTTTGTATAGCCAAATAATTCAAATAAATTCACTTTGAAGAGAACCAGAGAAATAAAACGGGAGACGAAACTGACATTTTCACTCCCATTTGCCGATGTCGGGTCGTCTAAATCTCAGTTCAACCATGATTGACGATTTTTTCAATGGAAATTTAAACAAAATGGCATGTTTGATAACTTTTTCAAAGTACAGGTGTTTGATGTAAAAAATAGTAGAGATGCATGTTTGATAAAATGTCATAATAGAGGAGCATATTATACCTATAACCCTAATTAAAAAATGAGGAAGCTCATATGAGTATTTAATGAAAATACACAAATTTATATGAAAAGTCCTTAGTTTTAGCTTCCTTAAATCACCTCTCGTCCGGCCGACTTGGTTTGATTTTAATAACATTGCTTCAAACTCTTATACAAATTTATATAAAAAGTCCTTAAACTTTAAATAATTTCGCCTGTTTCTCAAATGAGGAAGCACGATTTCTCGAAAAGAAAAACTATAAGAAATCAAACACCCAAATAAAAAAAAATGAATCAAATAATTAATGTTATATTGTACCTCCGTACGTCCTTTTGGTTTGCAGTTTAATCTTCATTATCTAAGAAAATAATAATTAATGTGATATTAAAAGCTATGGTATGCAAATGGAAGTTACATACCCGTCAGTATCCTTGACGTGCCATCCTTTCAATGTTCCAACCATGTTTAGAGCCGCTCTCCAATTTTGTATGGTCATTTGATCGAAGTTCTTCTCGTGTTCTCGAAACGCATCTTGATAAGGTCCAGATTGACGTCGTACATCTCTCGGGTCAACCATGTAGAAAATCGGAAGTATGATGCGCCTTTTGTCCTGTCTCATATTTTCAACAATCTCGACAAGCTCCTTAAGACACCATTTGCTATGAGCGTAACTCTTTGATAATATCGGAACATAAATTTTGGACTGGCCAATAGCCTTAACAAGGGAAGGCCATATTCCTTCCCCCTTGCGAAGCTCATCGTCGTCCTTAAACGTGTGGATTTTCAAGTGAACAAGGAAACGAAATAGAGTATCGGTAATCTGATGACGAGTGTCTGGACCTCTAAAGCTCAAAAACACCTCGTACTCCACAGAAGGAAGGACCGAAGAATCGTTAGAGTCGAACTCCGCCGAGTGAAGGGGCAGTGAATTAGAAGAACCTGGAAAGTCGTCGGATGCAGCAGGAAATGCGGCCATGCCGCCATTGTTAGTTTCATCGTTGGAAGAAATTCTCCTTCCAGACCACAGCTTGTAGAGGAGAATCAATGGAAGCACCAGCACTGCTCCTTGTATTATACTGTAACTCCTCATTAATCACCACAGCTTTCACGTTCATAGAATAAACTTAATTAGGTTAGTCCATGTAATTATCATCAAGGTGATGATAAACCGCTCATTAATCACTAATGTGCATGAACATAGTCAAATTATATACAAAAAGGAAAATTCAAAATTCATATATATCTGAAAAATGGATTTTGGAAGACCTGAGAACTGCAACAGCTTAGTTAAAATGAGATAATCGATTAGCAGCCGACCGTCGCTAAAAGTTGACCGTCGTTAAAGAGCTGATAAATGGTCACATCAAAATGCATGAATAGGTTAACCGCATATACATGTAGACTAGACGGTTCATGTAAAATGACTCAGTTAAGATTAAACAGAATTCAGCAACTATATATATATATATATATATATATATATATATATATATAAGAGAAGACAAGGAAGTCGTACTCTGAATGGTATTTTTAGTGACGAGAAATCCTTCGCGCGAAGCTAGCTAGGAGAAGCGTTCCCGGGTGATTTTTTAATGACGGGCGGTTCAGATGCTAAGAGGAACGGTTGAACCTTATAATATAACAAGCCTGTGCTTGCTCGTCACCTTTTCTTCTTCTTTTGGTTGCAAAAAGCGAGCTCTCGGTCGCTTGGTTTCCAAGCAAATTGAGCTGGTCGAATCAGATTCTGGTGCATATCTCAAGGCAAATTAAATGCGGTGCATGCGATATATTCTTTTCTAATGTGACCTTCCTCATAGGTTTTCGTTATTGCACTTGAAGTGATTTGCATTCAGCAGTTATAAGTTGATCACTACTTTAAGTTGAGTTTGATTTGCACCGTGATGACTAATATAAGAGAAACAAGAAAGTTTGAGGACTAATTAACATGAAATAAGAACACTGGTAGCTGAAACGCAAACTGGAGAATATCGTACGTTCAGAAAACTTGATCATTGGGGACAAGAATGAAAACATTCCTTGCTTCCTGTCAAATTTATTTTAAAGTGAACTGATCATGATCCACACTTGTTCCTTGAGGGATTTAAGCTTCGGAGTGCTTATAGGACAAGTCTCACGTTACACAGAATTACAGAATTAGTGATGGTAATGGCCAATGGGCAGGGTGACTATAGAGAGGGACATGTCGCGATTAGTACGTACACATTGTCATGTTCCACGCTATTGCGCTTCGGATAATATTCATGGCGTGTTCTCAATTTCACACATCCGATGTCTCAAACTCGAAGATAAATCAACTACGAAAACTAAGGAAACACGATAAATCTACTGCTAAATTAATACTAATACTTGACTTCTCATTCGTTAATAAAAACATATAGCAAAGATACATATTTATAGGACCAATCTCTCAAACCATTTTCCCTTTAGACAAGGTAAGCAAATTCTAAACCAATAAGTAAAGAACAAATTCTCATAGACAAGACATAATTAATAATATCGATCCCAGACATAAAGAGTAAGAATATCCCAATAATTAATATAAATACCTAAATAATAATAATAATAATAATTTCTACCAATCTATAGAGTTAATTTTTAATAGTGTAGGTTGGTCTATTTTCAACAATAAACATTTTAAAATCTATTTTCAACAATTCGAAGAGTTAGAATTTTTAGATTGTTGACAATACAGATTTGGAAGAAAAAAAAGAGAATGCACATGTATAGGATTGTTTGAGAAGAATGGCTAATAATGTTAATTTTTTATAGTGTAGGTTGGTCTAATATTGTTTATCTAAAAACATAAAATAATTAAAAAGTATAATTCACTAATATTTTCAAGTGAGTTGTCGTTTCAAAAATTGATATAAGATAGAGTAAATTTCATATAATTTTTTTTAAATATTCTTCAATTTTTTATTTATTACCAAGATCAGGCGTAGGGAGGATTTCATTTAAACTAGGTTCATCAAAATTAATTTATGTTTTATATTGACTCGTATTATCATTAAAAAAAATTCTAAAATAAGTCCCTACGCCAAACTATGGAGGACGTGATTATCAGTTTATCACTGTATGACAAAATAATTGTTGGGCCATTAAACAAGGCTTAGCCCAGCCCAAACCACAACTACAATCCATCAAGTATGTATGGGCCCAAACCCACAAAGTATCCTCATGATCCTACAATTAAAGCCTACATGAAGAAGGCAAGCTTGGCCTATAAATACAATACCAAGCACTCCAAGTGAGGGATCTCTTCTTCTCCTCTGGACACTTTGGCATATCACTTCTCTCTCTACACTATCTCTCTCTATACATGTTCTCCATGTTTCTCTATCACTATACTAATGTTGATCGTTGGAGTGTAGATAAAGGGGGCCACCCCCGCCCTTTCACAGATCGGGAGCTCCCTTGTTTCTTGGCTGAAACAATTGGCGCGCCAGGTAGGGGTCGAAAAGAGATAATGGCGCCTTGATTTATCATCACTACCATCTCGAAGGGGTCGAAAAGGATGAAGGAAAAATGAGATGCTTAATACTGAAATGGGGCGTCCCTGTCAAAGGGAAATATGGGAAAGAATAGAGAGGAGCCCAGGGGAAAAGGAGGCGGCCTAAAAAAAGAAGAGAGGAGCATATTCGTGGGATGGGAAAGAATAAAGATACAATAATTTTATGATGGGGAAAAAGAGGCGCCTGACCCATGTCCATTCACAGATTTAATGGGCAAACCCAGGTTGAAAGCCCAGGGGAAAAGGAGGCGCCTGGCCCATATCCATTCACAGACTTAAGGGGCAAACCCAGATGGCCAGATCGTGAAAGCCCAGGATACAATGGAACGCACAGTCAAAAGCCGGAAAAAGAAGTGGATTCACACGGGAATCGAACCCAGGCACGCGCTCCAAAGCCTGAATTGAGGCGTCTGACACCATTATGCTACAGCTGAATTTTGGAAATTCATGCGCCTTCAACTTCTCTGTGTGTTCTTTAGGCGCCTTATTACAAACGGGCCAGCTTGCACAATTGAAGGCGCCTCCTCTCTAGCCCAAATGTTTGAAGGCCCAGACGCTTATCTTATTTAGAAAGAAAAAAAAAGAGACACGCAAGATGGGCATCGAACACACAACCTCATCATTTAAAGTCGGGTCTGAGACCACTATGCTACAGCTGAATTTTGGAAATTCATGCGCCTTCAACTACTATGTCAATTCTTTAGGCGCCTTATTACAAACGGGCCAGCTTGCACAATTGAAGGCGCCTCCTCTCTACCTTCGTCATTTGAAGGCCCACACGTCTGGAAATGGGTGTCTCATCTATTTTCAACTGAAGGCCCAAATGTTTGAAGGCCCAGGCGCTTATCTTATTTAGAAAAAAAAAAGACACACAAGATGGGCGTCGAACACATGACCTCATCATTTAAAGTCGGGTCTGAGACCACTATGCTAAAGCTGAATTTTGGAAATTCATGCGCCTTCGACTACTATGTGTATTCTTTATAGGGGTGGCTATACGGTCCGGTCCGGTTAAATTGGCCCAAATTGATCCGGTCCAGTCCGGTTTTTTTGAAAATATAAGGACCAAAGATTGGATTGGATACAGTCCGGTCTTGATCCGGTCCGGTCTTGACCCGGTCCGGTCCCAATTCGGTCTTGATTTTATATTGAGATTGTGGGAATTTGAGTGGCCTAAGCCTAAAAGGGTGAGGAGTTGGTTAAGTTTTGTACTAAGTGCAAAGGTTTGTGACCGTTTATGCAAATTACCCTTAAGTTTTGGGTGTTAAGCTCTCTTATCCGGTCTTTATCCGGTTTTTTACCTCAAATCTAAGCCCAAAGATTGGATTGGATTGTTTACTATCCGGTCCCGGTCCGGTCTCGGTCCGGGTTATACGGTCCGGTTTCCGGTTTTTCATCCGGTCCCGGTCCAAATAGCCAGCCCTTCTTTAGGCGCCTTATTACAAACGTGCCAGCTTGCACAATTGAAGACGCCTCCTCTCTACCTTCGTCATTTGAAGGCCCACACGTCTGGAAATGGGTGTCTCATCTATTTTCAACCGAAGGCCCAAATGTTTGAAGGCCCAGGCGCTTATCTTATTTTAAAAAAAAAGACACACAAGACGGGCGTCGAACACACGACCTCATCATTTAAAGTCGGGTACGGTGGCCATCAAGACACAAGACCAATATGTAAGGAAACTGTTCGCGTTTGTAAAGTCATCTGTGCGCCTTGACACATTGTTGTGGGCACTTGCTATTGAGAGGAACGGATATGCTTCAACAACTTGACGACATGCTTGCACCTGTGAATTTAAAGTGAGCGCCTATCTTTTATAAGAATTGCTTGCATGGGCTTCAGAGCACACTTCAAAGCTAAGTACTCGATTTTTGTTCTTTGTGAAATTTAATTTTACTTGCACCAGATATTTTGGTTTTTGCGAAGTACTCGTCGCACTCAAATTTAGCGCCTTTCGTTGGAAATACAATACGCGTCCAAAATTAGCGCCCTTGGTTGGTAATACTCGCCGCGCCCGAATCTAGCGCCTTGGTTGGTAATACTCTCCGCGCCCACATTTAGCGCCCCTGGTTAGTAATACATTCCGCGCCCAAACCTAGCGCCTTTTGTTGGATATAATCTCCGTCCAAATTTTATGCCATTGATTGAAAGTACACTATGTGACTAAATTTGGCGTCTGTGATACTCGTAAGGCCCCTAAATAATGAAAGGTACAAATGGCAACATGGCATCATGTTGGGAAAAATATCACGCCCACTGAAGGCGCCCAAGTATTTGGGGCGGGAAAGTAAAAACATCGGCAAGGCTACAAGGGAATACTCCAGAGGATAAGGCTTTGTGATATGATTTTATGCAAGGAGTGCTAGTGTTGTCAGACCAACTCGACAGTGGAATTAAGATCCACCATGATTGGCTTATCCGAGCGCCAAGGACTTACTAATCAAACGCCCCAATTCTAACCACTAAAGAGAAGTCTCAAGAAATAAGCTAAGTCTTTTCTATCTCTACTCAAGTTATATTCTTAGTTATGGTATGAATGAAATTATGTCGCATCATTTAGAATATTTGTGATCCTTTCTTTGTGTAACTAATACGGTAATGGGAGACATGAACTGGGGGACAAAACACTAAAGGATCTTACATGAAATTTGACCACTGTGAGGACTTTAGTTAGTCGTCCAGTGTACCACTGGGCGCCTAACTGGGGGACAGTTGGGGGTAACATGAGCATGCGCATTCGGGATTTTTTCTAAGTCAAACAAATCTTTAATTATGTGCCGAAAAATGTCATAGCCTTGTTAGGCATCATATGTGCAGTAAATAGTTTTATCTCATTACTTGAGTTATATCGTTAACTATGTTATGAGTCACATCATGTTACATTGATAATTCTCTACATAGTTTCTCTCGGAATTCCTAAGCTATTATGATCTTGGGGATAATTGGAGGGACAACATGCAACTTCAAAATCTTGTCTGGAGAAAATGAATCTCCGGTTAGGTGCACAAGGCGCCATAACCTTGTTAAACGTCGAAAGAGAAGTAAGTTTATGTGTAAGTTCTTATTTCGAGATTCTTCGGCAAACATGATGTTGGGGGACATGAGTCAGCTAAGCCAGGAGACAAGATGGCGCTTAAACAATCAAGTGTGCAACTCTAAGTTCGTAGTAAAGCTTGCAAGGCAAAGACTTCTAGTTAGGCATCCAGTACGCTACTGGATACCTAACTGGGGGACAATTGTTGGGCCATTAAACAAGGCTTAGCCCAGCCCAAACCACAACTACAATCCATCAAGTATGTATGGGCCCAAACCCACAAAGTATCCTCATGATCCTACAATTAAAGCCCACATGAAGAAGGCAAGCTTGGCCTATAAATACAATACCAAGCACTCCAAGTGAGGGATCTCTTCTTCTCCTCTGGACACTTTGGCATATCACTTCTCTCTCTACACTATCTCTCTCTATACATGTTCTCCATGTTTCTCTATCACTATACTAATGTTGATCGTTGGAGTGTAGATAAAGGGGGCCACCCCCGCCCTTTCACAGATCGGGAGCTCCCTTGTTTCTTGGCTGAAACAATAATCATCCATTAATTTGTAACTTGTCAAAATTTGGATGGTGTTGTAAGTTATTGCAGAAATGTTGTTTAAATTAGTTGAAGTGGCATTTAATAGCAATAAAACTAGTTGACAGACAAATTTACTGAACTTACAGAAATGTAATAGTTCAGCTTTAACCTTGTGAAGACTAAATTGTATCATGAATATATATTATAGTCGTTGGATAATCATAATAGTTCCAATAACTGAACTTGTAGAAAGAAAGTTGATTATGTATTTTATATCACTCTCTGTCCACTTTAAGGAGTTGGGTAATCGTCATATGCAGTTCATTGCAGACACCGGAAACCGAGAGGAAGAGGAGGGAGACTACTCGATATAAGGCCAATCTCTTACTTACCTCTTTTTCCACCTCAAAAACCAGTAGGTAGTGTTTGCTAGTTGCTACCCAAAAAATAATATATTAACCCTATATATTCTAACAAAACACACATAAACATTATTATTTAATAGGTAAACAAATGAAATGAAATTAATTGGTAATGCTTCAATCATCTAGAGATTATGTATTAATTAAATTTCTTGATCATGATGGCTGATTTTCACAGGTAGGGCATGCACTGACTGATATATATATATCACTGATTGCCTCTCAAATTAAAGTGTTTGCAAAGACTTCACATTTGCGAGGCCTTCAATCTCCCGCAAACTTGGCATATCCGCATGATTTCTAAAATTTCCAACTTCCCCAGATTTGAAAGTAATTAACGGCAGTCTCTCTAATGATGGCTGCAATGCAAATTACCCAATCTCAGTTCACGTAACTCGATCTTCCAAACACTCAAGCCCTTGAATCTTCGGGGGCATGGGACAGCTTTCAATGAATAATAATGCGATCAAATTCTCGTATTGGTACTATTGCACCACATCTTGGAGGCTCTCAAGAGCCGCTGAGACTTCAACTTGGATATCTCATAGGAAATTCCTACAATGCCTTGAAGTAAGGTAACTTGATTTTTTTTACCTGCTATAGCAGGTTTCACAGGTTGCATTACGTAAAACACAACAGGTGTTACGTAATGATTACGTAACGTATGTGCATCTTCCGTAACAGTTGTAAAATCTCATTACGGAAGCCTTCCGTAATGGAGGGTTCATTTAGGTAATGAATATTTATCTCGCGTTACGTAAAGTAATAAGTCATTACGGAAGTCTTACGTAATGCTTCTAATTTAACTATTACGTAAGAAATAACTGTCATTACGGAAGCCTTACGTAATTGAGGCATCTTTTACGTAACGAATATTAACCTTGTGTTACGTAAACTGTGAAGGTATTACGGAAGCCTTACGTAATTGAGGCTTCTTTTACGTAATGAATATTAATCTTGCGTTACGTAAAGTGTGAAGGTATTACGGAAGCCTTACGTAACGCTTCTGATTTAACTGTTACGTAAGAAACAACTGTCATTACGGAAGCCTTACGTAATGGATGTGTATTTTACGTAACAGTTCTAAAATGTCATTACGGAAGCCTTACGTAATTGAGACTTCCTTTACGTAATGAATATTAGCATTGCATTACGTAAAGTGTGAAGGTATTACGGAAGCCTTCCGTAACGCTTCTGATTTAACTGTTACGTAAGAAACAACTGTCTTACGGAAGCCTTACGTAATGGATATGTATTATACGTAACAGTTCTAAAATGTCATTACGGAAGCCTTACGTAATTGAGACTTCTTTTATGTAATGAATATTAGCATTGCTGAAAAAATAGTATAAATTATTGAGGCTTCTGAAATTAGTATAAATTAACTAGAGCTATAAAATAGTGCGTGCAGTATAGCATCAATCTACTAATATAGGCTAGTGGATAAGTTGCTATATAATTATGAATTGGGCATGGTTCAATTCCCAACTGAAGCATATTTTACTCAATTTCATATTGATATAATTTTATTTTTTTGCAAATATTAGGTAATTAAAAGTACGGGTGGCTATATGTTCCGGGGCGATTAAATTGGTTAGAATTGATCCAGCCCGATCCATTTTTTCCAGGAAAATAGATCGAATTGGTTATGTTTCATATTGATATAATTTTATTTTTTTGCAAATATTAGGTAATTAAAAGTACGGGTGGCTATATGTTCCGGGGCGATTAAATTGGTTAGAATTGATCCAGCCCGATCCATTTTTTCCAGGAAAATTGGTTAGAATTGGTTATGTTTCACTAATTAATCGACTTTTTAGTTAGTCGTATTACAAGTAAACCACTGCAATGAATCAATTCAATTTCTCTGTCGTTTCTTAATTCGATTAATTGGTGATCTTTAATATTTAGTATGATTTAAGCAAGACATAATTTTATGAACAATATCAATCACTACATTCGATCTATTTTCAATATTATGAAATGTATATTTTTAGTGAAAATTTTATATGGGATATAGTATGACACCCTTTTTCTATTTAACTTTGTTGTTATGTATTGAAATATGATTTTCTATCGTCGAATGGAAGTTGTTCCAACCGTACCTCCCAAATTGGGGGATCCATTACGTCACGCTCAGAGTCGCCATCGACCATATTTGGGTCGAACAGTATTTTGGTCTGGTTCCAACCTTAGGGTCAGAACCGGGATTTGGTCTGCGAAATTTAGATCTCTCTAGGTTCGGGAGTACGGTTACGTGTGGGGAAGTGTATTCACACCCCACGACGCCCCAAATGGGTACTACTTAAATCGATAAGCTTTTTAAGGTTGGATGCATTATAATTTGCACCGTATTTGTGTATTTAATTATATGATTCGAATAGTTAGGTATTTATTTTTATGAGTTGATCATAAGTCTATTGACGTAATTCTCAAAATTAAAGAAAGAGTTTTGTGTTAGTTGGACTCGAACGTATTGGTTGCCTACGTACCCGAGTAATCGGGATCAAAGTCCACGTAGTTCGATTAAAATTGAGAGATTTTAATGAATGATCCTAAACACGTTCTATTGATTGTGATAAAGATAATTTGAGTTTTTAGGAAATGTATTTATGATTTTTCAATTTAGCAATTGAATGTTAGATTGTCTTTGCAAGAAATTCATCGAGAATGACCGTCATTGCCTATTGACCATGATTAAATATTAGGAAAATCTCTAAGTAAAATGAATATGTGTATGTAAAATTAAAGCCAAATTTAATCAAAGCTTTAAAATTTTGAGATACCGAGAAGTAATCGTAACTTAGCCAATGCAAAAGTCTTGACACGATTGGTCGGTATAAATTTTGCGTATTAAGATTACCATAAATTAATATGTATCGAAAGAAATAAAGTTTTAAGAAAATTTCGTAGTCCTAGTGGTTTGGTGCTTTGATAAGTGTTTGTGGGCTTAGGTCTCGGGTTCGAGTAAGCCTAGAGCATGGTTGTCACGCCGGCCGGCGTGCCACCGGTTGTACCGGGTTCAACCGGTACCGGTCATAAAACCGGCGTAACACCACCGGTATGACCGGCATGATCGATATACGAATCTTTAAGTAAAATGACCATATTTTAGAGAATTTAATTGATAAAAATTATTTTATTGTTTATTTTATGAGTATTAAAGTTAAATATTGATGTTGTTTGTTGGATTCAAATATAAATGTTTAGGTATTGACGTTAAATGTCATGTTTAAATATGAGTATTTATAATTTTATTTGTAATATTGACCGGCATGAACGGCACAAACCGGTATGTGCCACCGGTTGAACCATTTCACTTGCTAAACCGGCACACTGGCATAAACCGGTTTGACAACCTTGGCCTAGAGATATTTTTTTTTTATTTTCTTGCAGAGATCAAACGGCGCCGCTCAGCCTTTCTCTCTTACAGACTAAACGAAAACCCTAACCTATTGTGAAAATCGGCGCCGCTCAGCCTTTCCTTCCCTCTCTCGATTTTGACTGTTCATCTGAAAAGTGGAAGTGAGAAACAGAAATCCAATCCGTTCTCCCTCTCAATCGACTAAAATCGCAGCCGAGACGGAAGCCAAGCTAAGCTCGGCGATATTGAAGTCGCCCGTAACTCCACTAGACTCGGCATGCCCTGCTCCAGTCGTTCGATTTAGCTGAGACGTCCGTTCCTCCACAAGACTCGGCCTGCCCCTGCTCCAATCGTTCGATTCTTAATCGTCCGTGCCTTCACAAGGCGACCAAGCAATTACCTCCACCCTCTCCTTCAGCTCAACTGCGTTGGGTTCCCCTCTACCTCTCCGATGGCAGAATCAGAGAAAGCGGATGTTGAGAATCCTCTAGAAACCGACGAAGGTACGAAGGCCGCTGTCTCTATGCCTTCTGATGAAGCAATATTAGCCATGGTTTTTGATACCTTGGAAGGAGCTGAATTGTTTTACAATGCTTATGCAAAACAAATTGGTTTTAGCATTCGCAAACGAGATTCGCGACAGTCACGTAGTGGACAAATGCTAATGCAGAAATGGGTGTGCTCAAAGGAGGGTTATCGTCAAAAAAAATGGATAAACTATGCTGCTCGTATACGCAAGCCTCGACGATTGACTAGGGGAGGTTGTGCAGCGATGATTCGTGTAAATCTGGATCGCGACACTGAAAAATGGGTTGTCAAGTCACTTGTATCGGCTCACAATCATAAGTTGGTGCCATCCAAGTATGTACATCTTCTGCGTTCCCATCGCGAAATCAAAGAAGGTGATGAAGCTTTGATTGAGTCGTTGAGTACAGTTGGAGTAAGTACACGGCATATTACTGAGATTTGCAAGGAACAACATGGAGGCTATCAGAATATGGGTTTCATTCCGAAAGATGTAGAGAATAAAGTCCAAGCCATTCGAAAGAACAAGATTAAAGGTGGTGATGCAAATACTACCATCGGATACTTCGAGGGAAGGGTACAAGCAGATTCAAGCTTTAGTTTCGACTATACGTTGAAAGAGGGTAATAAACTTGGTAACTTGTTTTGGGCAGATTCGACTTCTAGATCTGATTATGCATTGTTTGGAGATGTTTTAGCATTTGATGCTTGCTACCGGAGGCAAAAATATAACAATCCATTAGTCATGCTCTTAGGAGTAAATCATCATCATCAGACGGTGATGTTCGGATGTGCATTTTTGAAAGATGAGAAGAGTGAGAGTTACATATGGTTGTTGGATACATTTGTGAAGTGCATGGGAGGTAAAAAGCCATTGTCGGTCATCACTGATGGAGATAAAGCGATGCGCCAAGCCATATCCCAAGTGCTTCCAAAAGCTGCTCATCGTCTTTGTTCTTGGCACATAGATCGTAATGCAGGGGAATTGAAGCTGGGTTTGATGTTTTTGCAAGGCCTTAATAAGTTCATGAAGAGCAGGATATCAGTCGAGGAATTTGAAGAAAGCTGGCAGCATTTAGTTACAGAAACAAAGTTGGACCAGCATCCTTGGGTGAAAGGTTTATATGCAGATCGTCATATGTGGTGTGAAGCTTATTTGAAAGGAAAGTTCTTTGGAGGTATGACAACTACATCTCGTTGCGAGGGAATGAATAGCACCATTAACAAGTATGTGGACAAGAAGTTGACATTATTTGAATTTGTGAAAAGATATGAACGAATGGTTGATAAGTTACGGTTTAATGAGTCGAAGGATGATTTCAAAGCCTTCAATTCAAAGTCAGTGTGCTCTCATGTCCTACGTGGCTATGAGAAGCAAGCTGAAGAGTTGTATACGCCAACTATGTTTGAACTTTTCAGGGAGGAACTTAAAGGCGAGACTAGCTATTTATTGTCCGAGCCCATGAGGAAAGAAGGAGACTTTGAGATTTTCAAGCTCCATCAATGGTCAAAGTCTTCTCGGGTAAGAATTGTGGAGTATGATATCAAAGAAGACAAAATTATATGCTCCTGTTCACTGTTTGAGTCAATGGGTATACCATGTCGGCATATTCTGAATGTTATTAAATTAAAAGAATTGCATATGATTCCTCTGTCATGCTTCAAATTGCGGTGGACAAAGAAGGCAAAAGGTCTAGGTTCAACGGATGCAGGTCCAAGTTTGTTAGACAATAAGCTTGTCCAAACTATGCGCCATGGGGCATTAGTTGCAAAGGCTTACAAAATATTTGAAATGGCTTCAAAATCAGGAGTGTGCTTTGATAAAGCATCAACAGACCTTACTCGACTGTCGAGTGGCATTGAAAAACTCGTGAATGACAGCATGCCTCCCCCTGTAAACCGGATCTTGACGAACGATACCCATAGCACCCCAGACGTTACCTTCACTCTTTTTATTTTGTTTATGCACTAATAGCCATGAAACTATTTCCTTTCGAGCAGCCAAACCATGCATCTGCGAGATCTACATAAGAACATAAAAAGAGGTAGCAATTAATGCCTAAAATTAGATGGCACCGAACATTTTTCTCCAGAATGATACTTACGATGTGGCTAAATTTGTTGGGAGAATGTCTCATATACTGAATTACATGTACTCCACAATCAGTACTGTATATTAGAAAAGACCGTGTTAGAATGCAAGGAAGAAAAATATAATATTTCAAACATAAATTCGAGTCAAAATAACCACTTACGTGTTGGGTTGTTGTAAGACAGGAATTGACTTCACTTCAAACGTTTTCAATAATGGTATGGTTTCTTCACTTTTTCCTTCGAAATTATCATGATGCAACATTTCATCCAAAACTGACAACTAAAAGCACAAAAATTAAAAATAAATAGAATATGAATATTTTGCTAACTTGGAAACACAAGCATGTTGTTAAACTTACTATCTGCCTTATCTTTTCTTTACGGGGAGAATCGTCCTTTAGAGCATAACTATCAAGCAGATATACCTCCTTGATTTCCATGTTAACAATGGCCAAGTACCAATGTTCATGCTCGCATATGGGGAGATAAATCTAAAAGTGATCAAAAAACATATGTTAACAATGGCCAAGTACACAACGCGAATGAAAGAGTATCTCTAAAGGACGATTCTCTAACCTGCTTACAAGTTGCTATGTCTCCCATATAGTGACGTTTGTATCTTTGAATTAGCTGCTCAGTAGTTCGACGTTCACGCCACATTAAAATGTTATTCTAGATGAACAATAGAAGACTTCAGAAATAAAGTATAAATAAACGAAAACATATATAATTTCAAGCGTGCAGAGACTCACGGTAAATGACCAGGGCATAAACCAATAATCGCTTTCTTTATTGTCCCGATATTCCAGTGTTAACCCAGCAACAACAAGATTAATTACCTACATAATTAATCATTAGAAATTTCCTAAAAAATACCCTTCATTTTTATATATGATATACTATAGCACTTACTCCTGATTGAACATGTTCTCCGTCACGCAAACTCCAAAGCTCTTCTCTTGTTGCTGTATATGTTTCAAACTCGACCAACGTAGTGCTACATGATATCAATAAGTAGTGAACAATATATATATATATATATATATATATATATATTAATATTAATATTAGGTGAAAAAACCCAACTTTCTATTCTAAAAATGTCAGAATCTACCTTGGAGTACTGTTTCGAAACTTCTCAGTAAGTAGAAACGTCCATAAATTCTCAACGGGATTTGGCAGTGCAGTCACCGGATCTATGTCAATTTCTTTGATTTTGAACTTCGTGCAAAAAGAAATTATTATAGTTATCAAGTTTTCAAATTATAAACACAAAAATAATTAAATGATAAAAACTCTAGTCGAACAATATCCAAGTTTATTGTACCTTATTCTCCCAATCATCATCTAATTTTTTTTTTGATCGACCGCCTTTTTTAGTACCTTGCTGTTTAGGACCTTGTTGTCTACCCCGACCTCTTACCGCTGGTTTGTCGGCCACATAAGGAAACTGAAATTGTGGACCGGCTTTGAGTACTTCTTTCTTTCGAAGTCCCATGTTTGAATCCTCTCTTGATCGAATCTTTTGATCTACTCCAGCCATAAGTGCCTCAAATGAATCTGTTTCATCTTCCTCCTACCACAATCGAAAACAAGATTACCACAAGAAATTAAAATAACTATAGAAGCTGGTCATATTAATCTCCACGAAACAATAATGTTATCCATCACCTAATCACAAGCACTAATAATTAGAGAATACATAGGGAATGAACACGCATACACTTACATGTTGGTTTGCCTTTCTTTTCTTTTCATTTTGAGATGAAATTGCACCAGATCTCCTATTTCCTTGCTTTACCTAAAACCAATAAAACCAATTAAATTACCATATGAACAAAAGTCAAGTAAACTAAATTTGTAGACTCGAATGCTAAACTCCTAAAACTTTACCAGGTGGTTTCCCTTAGGCGTTGATGCTTTTAGAAGTGAGCTTGCATCATCAGAAAGCTCCACAAAATCTTCTTTTGCCTTGAAATCACGAGCCATGTTATTCAACTTATCATACACATTAGTTGAATCTTCATTTGTAGTCATATTCTCTTCACTGATCGTGTGATCTGCACCCGTTCTAACTTCCTCGAATGTCTTCTCATGTGCAATAGCATCATCATTCAACTCGCCTTTTTTTGTACGAACCTGCACCGCCTCATCCTCTATGGTTTTATTTGCAGCTTTAGTTTCCAAGTGGCTTTCAATGCTGGACAATTTTGTAATGATTTGTGACATAGAATCAGACATTTCCTTCTTCAAGTCACCTATTTGTGATTTTGTAGAGTGCATTTCTTGTTGAAATTCATTCCTCAATTGAACTATCTGTGCTGTAACATCCTGTTTCAAATAGGAATATAATCACAAATGTTAAATTTTTTTAAAAAAATATTACACAATTAATACGAATTGACATGTAAATAACTAATGAATGAAATTTTCACAAAATAAGATAAATAAAATGCTTCGTTTTCATCAATTTAATCCATGAAACACTATAACATAGAAAATTATTACTCCAACCTCAATTGTGAAGCAACTAGCACCATCCCTTCCAAATTCCACCTGCATACAAAGAAATTGTAGTAAATATTTCAATCGCTACATATATATTATTTAAAACATCAGGAGAAGACCTAGGTTTCACCTGTATGCTATCAACTCCACCCAAACTAGAAACCTTCTTAACAATCGTCCCAATTGACTTGTCATCCCAGTGGCGTATGCGTGGTAAGGAGCTTGAATGACGAGTCACATTATGCATATTTACGTGCTCTAGGTAAAAAATCTATAAACATAAGATAATCACATTAAATTTTAAATTCTGACAATGCAAACTCTTCTTATTTGGACTAAAACTTATAAGAAAAAAGTTACTACTCACGTACCTCAAGCAATAAAATGCAGCCCGTCACAGATTGTTCTCTTGATGTGCCTTCCAATTTGTTTTGATAGTCTTTTATTCCTTCTAAAAGACCATCGTACACAAATTTTGCCCAATTCAAGTTTCCCACGTCATCAATATTGCCTAATATCCTCAAATAATTATTGGGAACATAAACTGCAGTGGACGGTCTCAAAAGTCTACTCATTGAATATAAAAGAAATTTCCCTCTAAATTCTTCACCGACCGTGAGATCCTTCATCATATCTGTTTTTAGATTTGAACATTTAATTTGTCCATAACCCAAATTAAACCTGACCCTCACTTCATCTCCCTCACCAAGATTAGTATCCACATCCATGCCTCCACCATGTAAACCCAATATGGTGACAACATCATCAACACGTAGGGTCAAACGATTACCATGCACGTTTAGTTGACTAGTAGTCACATCAAACCTCATCATAAGTTCCTCACAAAGTTTCAACTTCAACTTATGCTTCTTCAAATGCAATAGCCCTCCAAATCCCATATCTTCAATGAGATGCTTTTTGTCGTCCGACAAACTATCTATAAGGCCAGAGAATTCTTGTACGCCACAACGACTACTCAAATACACCTACATTATAATGTTTTCATTAAGATAATTTTTACCAACATCAAAATCTTAACCACATACAGTAATCTCAAAGAGACCAGTAATAGATGTAATGAATTACCTTTTCTTTTCTTTGTTGGTTTTCATCATTGAGTTCGGAGGAGACACCTTCATCGACCTTGCTCATCTATAAAGTGGACAAGCAGAAACTACAGTTACGACAATGAGTTAGAGCCCAAAAAATTGGTTTGCTTTCAAAATGACTAATGGAAGCAAAGCTACCAATTGTTTCAGAGGACACATATAGGCACAGCAAAGCTATCAATGGCTTATTAAAAAAAAAAAAAATTCAAAGCTACTGCCATTTCTTTTTACAATAAAAGCAAAGCTACCAGCTGACCCTTTCTCAACTCTATCTCAACCGAGAGCCCCAAACAAAAGTAAATTAATAAAACTAAGCAGCCCATATATCTGAACCGCTTCCCTTCCCACAATACAAAAGAAATTCGAGGAGAGGGGTGGGGTGGGATTCCGACTAAGCGGGCAAGCTGAAGCCAAAATTGATTTGATTTCCTGAACTTCATCGATTTGATATCTGATACGAATTCGAACTACCCTGAATCCGGAATTTTACATCCAACGGAAAGCAAAGAGAGGGGAAAGAAACTGCATACCGGAGACCAATTCCCTAGTCTATCCCCAAAATCACCGCCATGTCTGCATATTGCAGCTGGTCACTCGACGCCGACTTCCGCCGTGGGAACTCTCCATAGCCAAAGAAATCGTAAAAAGATTCAAACTATTAATCAATAGACACATACCTTGTGGGAAGATATGCGATTGCTGATACCTCTTCTTTTCCTCTGCTTCTCCCCTGTTTGTTCTTGGTCGAACGGATGGACAAAACCCAGAGACGGCAGTTGAACGACGATAAACTCGCAAGCAGCACACAGAGACGGCAAACGGAAGAGAAGGATTCGACTGCACTCAGGATTGGAAAACCTAATTTTAAAATGGAAATAATTTGGTTGCCTACACCCTAATTGGGCATCAGAAAATCCCTTCCGAACCGGCGACTCTTCCTATTAGAATTAGAATTCCGGCGAAATTTTCGGCCAGAGGTACAACCGGTACAGCCGGTTGCCAATACGCAGCCTGTTTTTATTTTAATTCCCATCAATGGTTAGAATTTCATAATTAAAATTTAGATGGCCTAGATTTGTGCAAAAAAAATCAAGTTACCTAACTTACAAAAAACACAAGTTACTGTAGGAGGTCCCTATCTCATATCTTCCACCACCGTAACACTTCATTGTTATAGAGTCACTATTATGATCATAGTCCTTGTCGGCTTGTCGTGGTCGCTACTGTCGCAGCTTGGATTTCAAGCCCATATTCACGGCGCTCAACAACTAATTTTCTCTACTCGACTGTTTTGGTTGTCATCCTTGTATTTGTCCATACTAATGGTCGTCATGGTGTGACTTATTCACTACAAGAAAAAACGCTTTTTACAACCAACAAAATTGATCCCTAAAGGTCCAAACTTTCTTTTCCTTCCTGGTTTGTTAGTAGTATTGAATTGACATTTCGGTAGTAATAGAATTACTTCTTGACATATGATGTTGCAATGTATTTTGTAAATAGGAGGGTCTTTATTTTGATTTATAAAATGGCATGGTTACTGTTTGTGCCATCTAGCTCAGGACACGAACAATGATATTTGTTGGTGTGGGTCGACTCGTCATCCGTTCGTCCGATCTCGTCGGGAGGGAGAGAACCTGTGAAAGAGCCGGGGTTGCCCCCCGGATTAAGCTCCGACGATCAAGTCAGTGTATGTTTGTGGAGGGAGTTGAGAGAGTAGATAGAGAGATAAAGTGTAGAGAGATAGTAGAAAGTGGAAAGTGAGGAGAGAGGGCCGAAGTCCCCTTCCTTGGTGGGTTTCATACCTTTATATACTCGTAGCGGGTTTAGAGCGTCATCTGTTGTCGATTGGACGCGGTATTACTTAGTCTCTGCGGGGAGTCTCTTAGCAACACCCCCAACAATTGCCCCCCAAGCTGGTGGTGAGTTTTAACTCATAACTAGCTTATATTTTATTTTTTAAATCTTCGTCGGTAATTTTGGGTGGGGCCCTATGTACCCCAGTTGCCCCCCAGCTGGTGGCGCGTTTGACTGACGCGGTGCCAGCTTCTTGCGTCTTGCCCCCCAATTTGTGTATTTCATTAAGGCGTGTAGTCTTCACCCATTGTAGATTCTTCATGGAGCTCTCCTCGTCTTGCCCCCCAATTTGTGTATTTCATTAAGGCTCATGAAAGTAAAATATTTCAATATTTAATAATGATAGAGGTATAGAGTACTTAGCTTTATGTTGGCGAAGCGGCTCGAAGAGTTGTTAAGATAAGAGTGTTGCGCCTAAGGATCACATGGCGCGTATGCAGCCCACTGGTGATGTTGCTTGTCTAGCGGAGGAAGGATGCGAGTTCAATTCCTTTCGGCAGCAATATAATATTTTTGACGTGGAGTGGAGCAAGGATGGACGGGGCGGACTTGGATCCGCGAGTGCGGGCCAGTTAAGCGGGCTGGCGTTGGACTTGGGCCGCAAGTTGTACTTGGCGCGGTTGCTTTGTGGGTCGGGGCTTGAAGAGTTGTTGAAATAAGAGTGTTGCGCCTAAGGATCACAAGGCGCGAATGCAGCCTATTGGTGATGTTGCTTGTCTAGCGAAGGAAGGATGCGAGTTCAATTCCTGGCGGCGTCAATAATATTTTTGACGCGGAGAGTGGCGCGGGCTTGTTAGGCGGATCGGATGGATTTAAGCGGGCGGGCGTTGGATTTGGGCCGCAAGAGTTGTACTTGGCGTGGGGGCGGACTTGGATCCGCGAGTGCGGGCCAGGCCCGCGTGCACACTTGGAGAGATTGTGGGCCGCGTGTGTGGTAATGGAGGCTGTTGAGAACGCCATTTTTGTCTTTTTTTTTTTACTTTGTGGGCACAAATAATTCATGATTTTTGCTACTTTGTGTTCCGTCGAACTGAGTGGGCGCGAATAGTTCATGACTATTGCTATTTTTTGTTCTTTCGAACTGAGTGGGCGCGAATAGTGCATGACTATTGCTATTTTTTGTTCTTTCGAACTGAATGGGCGCGAATAGTGCTGGACTATTGCTATTTTTTGTTCTTTATGAACTTAATGGGCGCGAATAGTGCGGAACTATTGCTATTTTTTGTTCTTTATGAACTGAATGGGCGCGAATAGTGCGTGACTATTGCTATTTTTTGTTCTTTCGAACTGAGTGGGCGCGAATAGTGATGGACTATTGCTAATTTTTTGTTCTTGCGAACTGAGTGAGCGCGAATGTTAAAATTCAGACGCCGCACCATTGAAACACAAGGCTCGCTGGTAGCCTGTTGGTAATGTTGCTTGCACGCGAGTGATCGAACCTTGGTTGGAATCCCCAACCAAACGCATGATTTTTGTGATGCTTTGCGCTCTACAGCTTCACTCTGTTGCGCGGGAAACAGGTTGTATATGTTTGAGCACGGAGACAAATCACCAGGCGCGCATGTAGCCTGCTAGTGATGTTGCTTGTCTAGTAGAGGAGTGACGCGGGTTCAAATCCTGGTGGCGACAACAATATTTTTGACGCGGTGTGGAGATTGGCGCGGGCCCGCAAGTGGAGTCAGGGCCGCATGAAGGATTGGGCCTGGTGCGGCGCGGGCTGGTGGAGTGTGCGACGCGGGCCGCGACTTGGTTGGGCAGAGCGCGCTGGTGGAGTGCGCGCGGGCCGCGACTTGGTTGGGCCGCGCGGGCTAGTGGAGTGCGTGCGGGCAGCGACTTGGTGGAGTGTGCGGTGCTGGCCGCGACTTGGTTGGGCCGCATGGGCTGGTGGAGTGCGCCTGGTGCGACGCGGGCGGTGGCGGAATCTCTTGCATGTAATCCACTTTCCTCGGGAAGAGAGAAAGTGAGATAAGACTACTGTAGCCTAGCAGGCATGGCGTATGAGAAGCAGATGCAAAGTTTGAAGTTGGTGGGGGAAAGGTGATCCCTCTTCATTTTCTTTTCTTCTCTCTGTTGGCCCCTCCAATGTAGATGTGAGCACTCTTCATTTTCTTTTTCCAAGTGTTGCCGTGGCTTGGAGTTGGTGGGGGAAAGGTGATCCCTTTACAAGATCCGCCAGCCGTCCCTCTCATTCCCCTTTGTCTTTTGGGTCTCGCCTCCTTCGAAAATCAAGCAAACGAATGTGAAATCTGCCCCACGGTGGGCGCCAATTGTTTGTGCCATCTAGCTCAGGACACGAACAATGATATTTGTTGGTGTGGGTCGACTCGTCATCCGTTCGTCCGATCTCGTCGGGAGGGAGAGAACCTGTGAAAGAGCCGGGGTTGCCCCCGGATTAAGCTCCGACGATCAAGTCAGTGTATGTTTGTGGAGGGAGTTGAGAGAGTAGATAGAGAGATAAAGTGTAGAGAGATAGTAGAAAGTGGAAAGTGAGGAGAGAGGGCCGAAGTCCCCTTCCTTGGTGGGTTTCATACCTTTATATACTCGTAGCGGGTTTAGAGCGTCATCTGTTGTCGATTGGACGCGATATTATTTAGTCTCTGCGGGGAGTCTCTTAGCAACACCCCCAACAGTTACAAAAGTCACTGTGAAATTCCTTTTTGGATAAATTGAATGGAGATTACAGAGTTCTGAAAGCATAATTAAAAGATACAGGATGTACTAACAATGGTTCAACTTTGGTCAAACTTGTTTTCCCGGCGGGTTATTCGGGATTGACGTCGGGCAATTTTGTGCAATTGCGACTTGGCACTACAATAAAAAAGGGTTTTAGCAACCAAATTAATTAGTCTTTAAAGCAGAATATTGGTTACTATACATTTTTGTGACTAAAATAATTTAATAGCAGGATTGGTTGCTATATCTGCATTACTAATTCCCAGCGCAACCAAAATGAGTTTTTCTGTTGTCATAGTTCTGAATATTGGTTGATAAATCTATGCTATTGGTCGTCACAAATACTAATGACAGCCAATTTATATGACTTTAGTAACTAGGGATGGCAATGGGGCGGGTTTGGGGCGGGTTTGTCTAAACCATCCCCATCCCCGCTTTCAAATATCCAAACCCATACCCGCCCCATACCCATGCGGGGAAGATTTTGCAAACCCATCCCCATACCCGTGGGTTTCGGGTACCCATGGGTAATACCCGCCCCGTACATCCAACATTATAATACATAAAATTTACATGTAAATTTTCATTATCCTAAAATTTCCCTTAATCCATAAAATAGAGTACTACAATGTAATCCAAATCATTATTTATCTGACTCTAATACATATACTAAGCAATAATGAACTAATATAATCTTGCTAACACGAGGGAAAAGTGAAAGAGTGAAGAGAGAGTTGAGGAAAATGAATTAGGTTTTGATTTGGGTGACCACTCAATTGCATTTCTACTAATTATTTTTTTTATTTACCCTCACTATCATTGATAGCTTACTATTTCATCCATGTATTTTTTTATATGTGAACAAATATTCTTGGTGGGGCGGGTATGGGTATGGGTATGGGGCGGGGGAGGCTAAAACCATACCCGCCCCATACCCATCAAACATTTTGCGGGTTTTACCCATACCCGCCCCATACCTAGTCAAAACGGGGATTCCCCGCGTTGACTGGGTCGGGGGCGGTCGGATACCCGTGGGCATGGGTTTGATTGCCATCCCTATTAGTAACCAAGAATTTTGGTGACAAAGAAATTCATTTAAGTGTCATAGATGGCCATTCATTTTGGTTGGGAAATAACAATATGCCGATCAATAATACCATTATGACAACCAATTATTTTGGTTATCAAAATTTATCACAACCATGAAATTTAGTCGTGAATAATACATATGTCAACCAATTATATAATTTTAAATGACTAATTATCTTTGTTATAAAATTTAAACACAACATTGAGATTTGGTCGTGAAAAACATCTACCTCAACCAATTATATCATTTTCGGAGACTAATTATTTGAGTTATGAAAGTTTAACACAGCATAAAGTTTGGCCGTGAAAAATACATATGTCGACCAATCCTTCACGACTAATTATTTGGTTGGTAAGGTTTTGATTGCTAAAACTACTTTTTCTTGTAGTTTGGGTTTACAGTCAGTTAATAGTACAAATACCATTGATTTGGACAAACACTAAAATATGAGGCCAGTTGGTATATCGGTTTCCCAAAAGCGATAAAAAAATTTAGTGTCCATAGATCTCTTGATGGTTTCACTTGACAGTCGAGAGCATATTTACCGTCGGTTAAAACCAACACTGGTGTGGGAAAAACCGATGGTACATAACTTTGTTCTTGTCGTGTGCATCCACAAATGAGTTATTAATCAATTTCCAAGATAGGCACCGAGTGATATATCACTACTCTAGCAGGTAAGTTACTGATGAGAGCAGAAAGATGAGTCAAGTTGGTGCATCCTTCAACATTTATCATTTCCAACTGCAAGAGTTGTTCCAAGTGAGGTAACATTTCCCAATGAAGTGCATCCTCTCAAATTCAATGTTTGCAAGGACTTCAAATTTGCAAGGCCCTCAACCTCCCTCAAACTGGGCATCTCCATGATTTCCAAACTACGCAACTTCCCCGGATTCGAGAGTGAAGACAACGCTACTGTCTCTAATTTCGGGCATCTACTGATATCGAGTACCTCTAAGTTCTCCAATCCGGACAAATCGAGCATTTTCAATGACGTGCAATCTGTCAACTGTAATGTGGCCAAAGACTTGAGGCTGGCAAAGCCCTCAATCTCCCTCAAGCTTGGCATATCCATGATTTGTAAACTACGCAACTTCCTCAAACCGGACAATTCAAGCCTTTCCAAAGATGAGCAATTTCTCAACTTCACAATGAACAAAGACATGAGGCTACCAAAGCCCTCAATCTCCCTCAAACTTGGCATGTCCATGATTTCTATACTCATCAACTTGGTCATATGTGAAAGTGACGGCAGTCTCTCTACTGGTGGCTGCAAATTACCCAAAATCAGTGCCTCCAACTCTTCCAAACACTCAAGCCCTTCCAGGGCGACCGACTGCTTACCATCAATTCTCATGTCTTTGAGGTGCAAGATCCTAAGCCTGGGGAAGTTGGACAAATTGGGGATCTGAACTGGCCATCTTCTTTCTTGCAGCAGGGATGTGCAACCGGTTATGACTAGGCGTTGTAACGAAGATGGCATGGTGGCTACTGATCCTGTGATTAATGATAAGGCTGCGAGACGAGGGCAGTCCTGTATGCACAACTCTTGTAACTTGTTAGCAGAAGATAATAGACAACCCAACAACGGGATCTCAGTGAGAAGAGGGCATTCCACAATGTTTAAGGTGAACAATTTTCTCAGTTGGCTGAAGCTAGGTAGTCTTTCCAACGCGCCACAACGTTCCAGTACCAAAACAGCCAAAGACGACGAACACTGCCGCATATGACCATTGTTGTTCGTCGACAGGCCGTCAAGACGACGTAAATTCGCAACATCGGATATCTGTAGAGTTTGTAACGATTTTAGGCTGCCGAGACCTTGAATCTCCCGGGGCATGGGACAATTTTCGATGATTAATTCGATCAGGTTCTCCATGTTCTCCAGATTCGGCAGCCACTCCAGTTGAGTGCAACAAATAATATGGAGGCGGGTTAGAGCTGATGGAAGTCTGCAGTTGCTACCAGGATTGTTGTTGGTACCACTACTGCACCACATTCTGGAAGCTTCGTGGAGCCGCAGATACTTCAACTTGGATATCTTCCACCATGGCAACACTTGATTGTTGGCATAGTGGTCGTCTTCTGCTGGGGTTGGGATCTCGAGCCCATATTCACAGCTCTCGACAACTAATGTTTCTAATTCCAGCAACCGTGGGAGATCAACAACTGGAGACGACGAAGTGGTGAGCTCCTTCAAATTACTCGAACCGGCGGCAAGTCTCCTCGTCAACACCTGTTGGTGAGTTCCTTGTTTCCAATTGGCCGATCTCGTTCTCAAGATTTGAAGAGACTGCAATTCGCCAACATCCGCGAGAACGTGAGCGAGGTTCTCGCACTCGCACTCCTCGACATCGAGCTCTCGGAGACCCTTTGATATCGTTCCAATTGTTCCGCCTGTTATCTTTTTTATACAAGCTCTGGGAAGACGGAGCACCATTAGGTTCCTCAGCTTGCCAATATCCAGCTCATCGTCCCTCGTAGACTTCAGCCATCTGTAGGAACTGAGATCTAACACCTCTAGACTTCCAGATTGTGGTAGCTCGGGAAGTCTTGTCAGTCTACCACACTTGGAAAGATTTAAAGTTTTTAGATTGTTGGCCATCTGCAAGCAAAATAAAGAAAGGTTTGTCTATTAGATTTGTTTTACTCCTAAAACTTATTAATTTGGGGGGAGAGGGTATAGTATAGAGGATCATATATGCATATAAACATTTTTGTATATATATGGTGGCTATTTCGGTGCACTCATTTTTTGGTGTATTGAATGCACTCAAATCTTAAAGTGCTCATATACATCGAATTTTGAACTTTAATTTGTAGCATTAGTCTAATATGATGATATAACATAGAATTAAACAAATCAATCCGTTATCCTAACCCCTTAACCTTCAATTTTGAATAGAGGTGGCAAATGGATTGGTGGATTGGATTGGTTTATTAATGGATCAAATGGATGGATCAAATGGATTGGTGGATTCATGTCAAGTGGATTGGTGGATTGATCCATGAATACAAATGACATCCAAGTCTTGGACCATTATATAAATTCTGAAAAGTTTAGGTACCAAAATGTCATAATAAAAAAATTAGGTATTCTAATCATATTTTTTGCCAAAAAATAATTTTTTGGTACCAAAATGAAAAGTATAAAAAGTATAGGTACTAAATTGTAATTTTCCATTTGGATTCATGGATCAATCCATGATTGGTGATCCATGAATCTACCAATCTAAATGGATTGGATTAGTTGGATATTTAAGAGGATGGACTGGATCACAAATTGTCACCTCTAATTTTGAATCTCAACCTAAAACCTTCAATTGTCAACCTAAACTCTAACCCTAAATCATTCAAGGGTAATGTCTATTTTTTATCCAAATATTTTTCAAACTCTTTTATATTATCCAAACCTATTAAATGCTATTAATTGGTCAAATCTTTCGTAATGTATCAAAATATTAGCCATTTTTATGTTATCGCGCGATCGTTAATAATTTTGTAACTCTTTTCTTAGATAAAATACTAAAATTTTGCAATGTTGACCTTCATGTGTCTCTTCCAAGTCAATATCATGTTGCCAATTTAATATTACTAACAAAATTGCTAACTGAAAGTTAACATTTGGTTAATTCTTAGGGGTTGTTTGCTTGATGGATTTGGTTCATGCATTTGGGACTCAAATCCCAAGCATGATGGATTTTAGCCAAGTCCATTGTTTGTTGTCAAGTGTTAAATCCGTGGGGTCCACGGATTTGTTCCCATTTTTGGATCCAAATCCGTGGACCCCACGGACTTGTAAATCCCACATATTGGGGTGGGATTTGTAAATCCTTGATGGTTAGTTATATTTATAGCAAATCCATCATAATTATATCATCAAATCTATCATGCGAACAATAGACTCTTCAAATCCATGATGGTACAAAACTACAAATCCCTCATAAATCCAAAGGTTTTTTTGAGCCAAAACCCTCATTTTTCAAATCCAACAAACAAACGACCCCTTAGTATTTTGATATGTTTGGATAATATAAAAGAATCTAAAAAGGTTTTGGATAAAAAATAGACATTATCCATCATTCAAATTAAAGTAAATCTTGAATGAATGTACAAAATTCATGTGTTTTCTTGTCCATCAAACCACAAGTGATGATTGACATCGTTTTTATATGAATCGCCTACTCAAAATGATGATTATGAGACGAGTGAATTGAATATACAACCAAAAAGTGAGTGCACAAAAAACAAAACTATATACCCATATATAAATGACTCGGAAATAAAAAAAAATACCTATATATAAATGTTATGTATATAACATTTAATCATTAAATAATATAATATAAATACCTTTAAATGGGTCCAGCCTCCCCAATCGTTGCAAACATCGCTACCGCTGAGATCAAGAATAACCAATTTTTTCATATGAAAATTGATTAGA
This sequence comes from Linum tenue, assembly GCA_946122785.1. NCBI lineage: Eukaryota > Viridiplantae > Streptophyta > Magnoliopsida > Malpighiales > Linaceae > Linum > Linum tenue. The sequence continues at coordinate 25,862,819 of CAMGYJ010000005.1, read as the reverse complement.
TGATCATCATCACCCAACCTACCTCGATGATATCTCATTTTAAGCCATCTTAAATTGGGAAGAAGATTATCAAAGTCACCTTTCAACTTTGCATCAGGTGGTGCTTTGAAATACCTCAAACTTGATAAGTTCACAAAACATTCACTTGCCAAGTTTGTATAAGGCCGTGGTGTTGTTACCTCAATTGCTTTAACTTGTTCTGATCCCTGAACAAGTCATTAACCCAAAAAATAATTATTAAATATAAGCCAGAGTTGATATCTTTAAGGAGATCGGCTTATCATAAATATAGGAAATTTTTTAAAAATTAAATCAATATGTTAGTGATATATGCATAATTATATTAATAAGTCAATTACTAGTATAATTCATTGAATAAGAATAATGAACATGTTATACACATTTTATATGCATTTAATACACGCGGATCGAAATCATCAAAGGAATGAAGGGAAATGAGACGATATAATAATTAAGAAATTAAAAAAAAAATGCATAAAGTACGTATGTGAGTACTATACATGGGAACATGCATTTGTACTAACTATGCTATAAACAAGCTTATCTAATTATATATACATGTATCATTTAGCAAATTTAGATTTGAAGTAGATATGCACTCTATATATAACCATATAGAAGAGTAAAACATGTTGGGAACAATACCTTTTTTTCATGCAATAACTCTACAGCTGTTTCTACCGTCCATATTCTACTCCTCATCCATGGATATTCAATATTTTCTCTACGAACTATTTCTCTGCCCATATCTCTTAATTGATCATGCATTTGAAATCGACAACCATCTTGATCAATTTTGACCATCGACCTCTGAATAAGAAGATTAATGTTAATGGTTGGATTGAAGTTGCAGTCATTCCACATATAGAAAGGCTTTACTTTCTTTCTCCCAATATAGAAACAAGCGATATCCAAAAATATCTCTTTTGCCTCATATTCCAATGCATCGTAACTTATTTTTAATCTTTCTATGGCATGTTTCTCAGGCACTTCTCTTAGCTGTTTCAATTTTGCCTCCCAAATCGATTTCTCTTCTCGGTGCAAAAGCGATCCTACAACCTCAAGTGCCAATGGAAGTCCGCCCATAGTGGATACAATGTCGCTCGATAATATTTCATAATCCGGTGGGGGATAATCCTTCTTAAACGCATGCTTGCTGAAGAGTTTAACCGAGTGAGAAGGACTCAGTGCTTGAACTTCATACAACTTGCATTTGTTTTCATTCAATCTACTTAACATTTTGCAGTCTCTTGAAGTCACAATAAATCTACTTCCAGAAACAAAGCCCCGAGGATTCCCCACAACCTCTCCAAATTTAAACTCTTCATCGACATCATCAAGAACGATAAGAACTTTGAATTGTGAAACTCTATCCATTATAATTCTCCTTCCTTGACTAACATCACAAACACGGTCCTCCTTTCTTGTAGCATCTTCTATTATCTTCTTTTGTATTTTGAAAATACCATCATTTTGATGTTGTGTTTCTCGTATGTTTTCCACAAAACTACAACGGTCAAAGTGAGATAGTATTTTGTTATAGACAACTTTCGCAAGAGTGGTCTTGCCAATCCCACCCATGCCATGAAGTCCAACCATTGTCACGTCTTTAAAGTCTAAACTTAGTCTCTTCACTACCTCTTCTACATGACCATCAATGGCAACCAATTCATCTGTTTCTACGGTGCAATAGAACCTCCGTAGGTGTGACCATATACTATCTGAAACAAGATCTGCATATTTACTTTGCCTGAAAATTGAAAAGCGTTGCCAAAAAATCAATCAAATAAATTCTCGACAATGAGTACTAGTTCAAGTAATACCCAGTGGCAATTGGATCGGATTCGTGGATTGGATTGGTGGATCAATGGATAAAATGGATTGGATCCAATGGATTGGTGGATTCATGGATTAGATCAAATGGATTGGTGGATAGATCCACGAATCCAAATGACATCCATGGCTTGGACCAAAATGTAAATTTTGAAAAGTTTAGGTACTAAAATGTCACGATGAAAAATTTTAGGTACCAAAATGTTATTTTCCAATGTTATTTTCGTATAAAAATATAAATTTTAGGTATCAAAATGTAAAATATAAAAAATATAGGTATCAAATCGTAATTTATCATTTGGATCCATGGATTGATCCATAAATCCACCAATCCAATTGAATTTGGATAAAATGGATTGGATTAGGTGGTTAATTTGGTGGATGGATTGGATAGGATTCATGAATTTGAATCCTAATTGCCATCTAAACACCAGCCCTCTTTAATTTCCCTTGTTACTCAAATGAGGAGGCGCGAATTATCGAAAAGAAAAACCATAACAAATCAATGACCCCAAAAAATGAATGAATCAAATAATAAATGTGATAATAAGAGCTAGGGTATGGAAGGTACATACTCGTCATTATGCGTAACGTGCCATCCTTTCAAAGCTCCTACCGTGGTTAGAGCCGCTTTCCAATTTTGTATGGTCTGTCGATCAAAGTTCTTCTCATGTTCCCGAAACGCATCCCGATAAGGGCCGGTTTGATGTCGTACGTCCCTCGGGTCGACCATGTAAAAAATTGGAAGTACGATGCGCCTCTTGTCCTGCCTCATGTTTTCAACAATTTCGACGAGCTCCTTGAGGCACCATCTGCTATGAGCATAACTCTTCGATAATATCGGAACGTAAATCTTGGACTGGCCAATGGCCTTAACGAGAGATGGCCATATTCCTTCCCCCGTGCGGAGTTCATCGTCATCCTTAAACGTGTGGATTTTTAAGTGAACAAGGAAACGAAACAGGATATCCGTAATTTGATGACGAGTGTCTGGACCTCTGAAGCTCAAAAACACCTCGTACTCCACCGACGGAAAGGGTAACAAATCAGAAGAATCAGTGGGGTCAAAGTACTGCGCCGTGGGAAGGGGCAGCTGTGAATCTGGCTGTAATTGACTGGTGCTATCGCAATTGTTGTCGTCGCTGGTTTCATCATTGGAAGTGCTTCTCCTTCGAGACCACAACAGCTTGTAGAGGAGAATCAATGGAAGCACCAGTGCGGCAACCGTCGCTGCTCCTCTTATATTTGAAGTCATTCCTTCGCGATCGTATAAAACTTATGTTAGTCCTCGTAACTATAGTCAAATTATATGCAACAAAAAAAAGTACCAAAATTCATGAGATATGTATATCTGAAAATTGTAATTTGGAAAATCCTAGAAATGCAACAGCTTCATAAAAAATGAGATAATCGATTAGCAGCTGACCGCTGCTAAACATGCCATCAGAAATCTGCGATTCTTTTGCCACGGCGTAAAAGATAATCGTCGCTAAAGAGCTGGTAAACGCTTCCATATGTATAACTGTTTTTCTTTTCTGTAACCTCAAAAGGCATGAATAGGTTGAACGACTCGGTTAAGATAAACACAAATGCACAATTTAGCAAGTATATAAATGTATGCGTAAGTGAAGGCAAATACATACTCTGAATGGTAGTTTTAGTGACGAGTATTCCTTCGTCGAATTTAGGAGAAACGTTGACGGATAATTGCTTTATGCCGGATGGCTCAGATACTAAGAGGAACGGTTGATTGCTCGTCGTCATATATAGGTATATGATCGAGCGAGTGATGAACACATTTTCCCCCATTTGAGCACTTTTCCTTCTTCTTTTGGTTGCAAAAAGCAGGTTCTCGAGTCGAATCAGATTCTTTACAGATGTGAAGGTAAGTTAAAATAAAAGAAGGTGCATGGAATTGTTAAGCGAGGGATATATTATTTGCATGCAGACGTTAATCCAACACAACTTTAAGTTTGATATGTATTTTCTGACGTTTTCTTTTGGTTGGTCACTGAAAACTCTGGTTAGCTGTGATGACAGCTGAAACGCAAGAAAGTTTGAGGGGTAATCAACAAGAAGAATAAGAAAACTGGCAGCTGAAACGCAAACTGGAGAATATGGTACGCTGATAAAACTTGATGATTGGGGAAAGGAATGAGAACATTCGTTGCTTACTTCCTGTCAAATATCAAGTGAACTAATGATCCACACTTGTTCCCTTCACTTTAGGAACGTCGCCAAGATAAAGTCGTCTATGTTAGGTTGTCGCGTGAACTGATCATAAATACCGACTTCAGTTTCGGAGAGGGTATGGAGCAAAAGTCTGATCACGTCTTCTCTATGCACAATCCAAGACTAGTCCTACCACCAGTTAGGTCGTCGCAAATAAGACTCCGATATCGTGACTAGACGTGTGCGTCTAACAAGTAGTTTTCATATCATGACGACTTGCCTATCCTCCTTCGGATGCCAAGGTCATCAGTAAGCATTCACTACTCGACCCGCAATACTTGAGCAAGAAACAGCAACGGATATTACTGAAATCGTCGCCTAAAAAGTACCAACTCAACTATATCACATAAAAGCACTTTGTGGTCTAGGCATGATTTTCGATGCCGATGAATAAACTCTATCAGAATGCTAACGGAAGTGCCGTTACAAACTAACTATAAAAGAAAACACAAGGCAATGACTTTATTTCCCCACCTTAACCTGGGCAGTTCGGTTGGCAGAATTCAATACAGGAACACGGACCTTGCTCTTTCTGCTCTTTTATTACTTGTGACGAGCCACGAACGAACTGAGTTTCAGAGCCTGGCGTTGCGGAGCTGCTGCTTCAGCATGGGGCGTATGTACTCTTGGTAGCCATCGGGGACAACAGAGTCATTCAGAGGATCCTTCCACGCCTCCTCGTACAGTTTCGGGTACACATTTCCGTCGTAACACCCAAGTATTGATCCCAGGTAGTGGTCGGTGTAGTTGAATGCATCGACAAGTGCAATTGCGTTGGGACGAACCTGTTACTCCAGACAGTGTCCAGATATAAGTCTAATGTTACTTAACTCTCTTCCGGCAAGAAGAGATAGATATGAAGCAGAGTGAAAAATATTGCGCACCTGAGAGAATAATGACCGAAGCTGATCATTTGCTAGGGAAGCTTGCTTTGCAGAAATGGCACCAGTGGAGAGGAAATCCCCTAGGTGTCTGTTGATGAGGTTCAAGGCGTAAATGTTGCAGAGGTTACGCAACTGCTGTTTCACCCCTTCCCCACCTGGTATATCTTGTTGCAATTTCTCAATGAACCTGAATTTTAGAAACATTGGTTACATGTTGCCACAGATTTACGAGAATGTTTACGGACTAAATATGTTGGTTCAGAGTCATGGGAAAGTGGGAGCTTTACTTAGAGACAACAATCAATTGGCAATGAGCGACAGCAGCCTCAGCCAAGAAAGCTGAAAGTTCTGCAAAACCTGGACAGAAAGGAGAAAGACGGTACAAGATATCAGATGAAAACTTAAGGCCATATCAAGCAAAAGATCTAAGCAAGAGAAGCAACATAAAGGACCGAAATACGGCGACAGAATAAAGAGGCCAACTGGTATAGTCAGATAAGATGAGTCAAACAACTTTAAAAGCAAATGAGCTAAGAAGAAGATATACCCTCATCAGGGTTCGGAAAACTGCCAAGCTTTTGAGCACGGTTAACACACATCCTAGCAGCCCTGGCTTCAAATACCTCAAGTATCACAGAAGGGTTCAGCCAATCCTCAGCTGCGTCAAATAAAATAGTTATTATCAAAACACCAAATTATGTTCCAGGTATATAAGAACAGCATATAAGCTAGGGAGTTGATACTTCAGGAGTCAGCTGGAAATATGAAGGAGTAAGATGATTTTCACTATCCCTGCAACAGTTGACATATATGAATGCGGAGATAGCTAACAAGGCAAGGACTAAAACTCGGTACCATTCTGAACACCACAGCGATACTGCATAAGATGTTCTACGAGCCCTAGGTAAGCTGTTGTTCCAACAGGTTTCTTTCCAGAAGGCAGCTGAGCAACAGTCTTCATCAGAAATCTTGCCACCTAGAATTTAGACCAAATAAAATTTCAGCCCAGAATAAGGGTTACAAATACTATATGCTAGAAATAATCTGTCCCACCCAATCAAATGGAATATATCAGGTAAAGATCCCCTGTATACATTTCACCTCTCATAACAGGGATAACAGAGTAGACAATAGGGAAGGAAGAAGGCAGCTTGTCTCAACGAAGGCAATTGAGGACAGAGTTTGAAATTCTTACTCAACATTTCTTACAAAATATATCTACATCTTAGGTAAAAAGAAGCAGCAAGAGACCATGAATTTCTATACCTGCAAGAGCAGCACAACATTGTCTCCTTCATATGTACAGGCAGGAACATAGACTGCAAACAACTCAGGAAGCCCGCTGCTGCAAAGGTAACCATGGCCGCCACACAATTTCCTACATTCTTCAATTGCATCCTGAGGCAACAGATAGTTTGTCTTGGTCAACAGCCCTTTCCAAAATAAGTTTATCAAGACAAACTAGAACTAATAAACTATCGAACACCACAAGGTCGAACTTAGAGGACGTAAAGGATACAGGTTTGGCTTGCATTTCATAAACCTCAAATTGTTAAGTTATAATGAAGAAGATAGTGAGCACATACAGCAGTGACAGAAGTAGTCAGAGACTTCAAACCAGCAGTACAGGCATGTGCTTCGGGCAAAGTAGAGAAGTCATTGGCTTGCAGTCTTTGTGTGACATCCGTGTAGAGCCATTTTAACCATTCACCGACAAATCTGAAAGCATATGCAGAAGCGATCAAAGGGAAGAGTCTACTTTGCTGAGTCTTATAATCAATCACCTGGAACAGAACAAGCAGCCAAAACAACTGTGAGGGACATCTTCCGAGCTACTAATCTCCGATCAGTTGGTTAGAGGCAAGCCCAAAATGTTTGCAGGACCAGAATCATGTCTCCAATATCCAGAAGGTAACAGAGGAAAACATAACCATAGAAAAGAGATGAAAGGATTATGGCCAAATTTAAGTTTTGGTACAAAATAGGCTTAACTAAGTTTTCTTCACCAAAAGAATTGACAACAAATTCTCAAATTTACCTGTGTCTCGAGACCATTTTGAGAACCAAATTGCCTGCGAACAGCACTATATCTTGTGGCGATACAAACTGCTCGTGATAAAGCACGAGAAGCATCTGCCACAATTGTTTGTCGCACATAAACCATGGTACCATATATCAACTGCCGAGGGACATTGGACTGGACACATTTCCCTTCCTTTGTAACTTGCAGTACCCTATCAAAGGTCCAAATTGGCAGAAAATACATGAGCAATGAGAATGATTGGAAATCTAGACTAGGCTTCGCCTGATAGCTGAGCAAGGAGTGCCATTTGGCCTTCTAAGTTCTCATTCTTGTTCGTATCTTCTCGGAGAGAATGACTAGCTCATGATCAAACTCCCTATTTTTATTCCTGGATACCAAACTGAACGGTCATTGCTTATGTTACACAGAAGCAAAAATGTACAATTAAGTTTAAGTTTCATGCTAAAGCAAATAAAATAAAATCGTGGCATTTCGGATGCATTTCCTAGGACCGTGGACAGTCTATGCCATGACATTAATCATTGACCTTATCGGGGGGGGGGGGGGGGGGGACACACTAAGAGAACTAACCTCATCAACATTTGATCTCTCGGAATGCGCACATTATCGAAACGCAAAACACCATTGTCCATGGTGTTATAGGCACCATTCCCGAACTTCATGCCAATATCACCAATTGTTATGCCAGGTAGAGGCATGTGATCATCCAGGCTACGGAGCTGGACGATAAAACCTGAAATTTAAATTTCAGCATTATTAAATAGATCAACAATTCACATGTGTTAATAGGAGGAAAGTGATTTTGCTCACCATGCACTCCATGTTCTTGACCATCAGTAATGAGACGTGCATAAACAACAGCATGGGTTGACACTTTACCCAATCCACCAGGCCACCACTACATAAGCACAAGCATTATTCAGTTTCAGGCTACAGCCACAAAACAGACATTTTAACGTTGCATCAAAACTAACATTGTACCAATGCATCTTCCTTGCATAGCAGGAAAGAAAATCATAATGTTTACATCTCAAATGCAGTGGTTTCAGCCTTTCTTACTCACTTTGCTTGAAGTTAAGGTGGGACTATGAATGACAAATTCGTCAGTCTGGGGATCAAATGTGGCAGTGGTTTCAAGCCCTTGGACATTGGAACCATGACCTAGTTCGGTTTGTGCATAACAGCCGATTATCTGCATCCTGTGTGCCAGGGGCAACCATTTCTGCTGTTGCTCATCTGTCCCCTGCCCTTTAATAGCCGGCACAAACATTCCCTACACACAAACAGACCCAAGCCACACAAGCCCTGCCATCAGTTGGATGACAAATATGTAGAGGAATCAACATGGAACATGTATAAATAACAACTCTACTGTAAAACTGTAATCATTTGAAACTATTCGAAACATGAATTTCAGGGAGGAAGAAAATTGGACTAGATTATTTACCCAATGAAGATCGGTGAATGCTGGCTCGTCCACATAGAACCTCAACTTATTCGCCTCTTCCTCTGCAACATCAACACCAGCATACTATAAGATGGCTAACAATACTACATGAACTACCCACCCGCATTCCACATCAACGCAACAACTAGTAAATAGTGCCCGATAATCGCATCCAAAATCATAGAAATGCACCAGTAAGACGAAGCTCAATGATTCGCTTCCAGGCATAGGCCGCCTTCCTCAGAGTATTCTTGAATAACTCCTTCCTACTCATCATAACTCTGTTGTCCTTTCGAAACGCCTGCAAAATTTCATACCAGCAGAAACTATCCATGTCATAGCAAGTCCCCGAAGAGTACACAAAACCTCTAATCCAAGAATCCACACATGTAATCATCCACAATTAACCCAAATTTGATCACTCGCATCATTTCCCTGCGGTCTACGAACCCAAACAGCTCAAGAAACCACATGAAACGAAACCCCAACTTTCTCCCAATAATACGTATTAAAAAAAAATCCTCAAATTCCCATTTCTCGTTTCCTCCAATCATCCTCCCCGTACAAAACTGGCCAACTAAAAAGTCAAAGGGCCGCAGCTAAAAGTTCAGTTTCCAGATTTTTCTTACCGGATCACTGGCGACGAGACGAGAGATGCGGTCGGAGAGCTCGAAGTCATGGCGGGAGCCAGCCCAGACGACCTTCATCTCGTCGACATCGAACTGAGCCTTGCTCCGCTCGTCGGCCAAGTGATCGACTACGCCACCGCCGCTCTCCATTTCTCACTCTTGCTCGGAATCGGAAAGCCGGGCGACTCGGAGGAAAGCAGTTTGCGGTTTGGTGGTTGCTGATTGGGAGAGAACGAAAGCGAGCCCAAGAGAGATGTGAGCGTTTCCCGGCTCTGTCTTCCTTGTGTCGTAAATAAGGTTTGGTTGTTGGGTAGAAAAGAGTCGCTTTTCTTCTATAACCGGGTAGAGAGAGAAAGAAGAGAGTCAGATCGGACAAGTCATTATCCCAATCCTTCTAGTCGTCGGATTTGTAGTTCCCGAGGTAAGGTGGGATATTTTATTCAATGAATATTACCTCTATTTTGTTGGAATATACCGTTCACATATAGAAATAGACTCATAGAGGTTAGCCCCAAATGGTACCATGGTTGAAAAATTCGCATTTCTCTTCTGTCTAACCGTCCTATACCAAACTGCCAAACTGGCTGGACCGACAAAATAGGCAAGGCCTTAACATTTACGTGGCCTAGCATAGTAAAAAATCATTTAATATGACATACTTAATATGTTTAAATTTTTTCATTCCCATACTATTTAGTTGATGATTTAATTAATTATTTAGTTGATATTTCATGTATTAAATATAGATAACACATGGAATACATTATTTAACAAATTTAATTGATGATTTAATTAATTATTTATTTTAATTTTAAAATTATTAATTTTAAACATTTTATAATCCATGTAAAACTTTGAAGCATGGTTGTCATGTCAGTGTAATGCTCGCCGGTTGAGTCGGTCCTGACATCGGCGTGAATACCATCGGTATGACCAGCATCATTGATTTTCAGCCTATAAACAAAATGACGCCGTTTTAGTGAATTCAATTAATAAAAATATAACTTATGATTTATTTCATGAATTTAAAAGTTAAATGTGAATTTTATTTATTGGGTTCAAATATAAAAATTTGGAGGTTGACGTAAATATTGTATTTAAATGAATATTTGTTATTTTATTTGAATATTGTATTTTATTTAAATATGAATATAAATTGCGAGTAAATTGTTCATTTGATTTAAACTTTTTTTAATAGTTTTACATATTTTATGCTGGTAACCATCACAAACTAATTGTACAAGTACCACTAGTCAAATCATACCCTAGCTTTATCGTATTTAACTAAGTAAACTTATTACCTACCGATTAGGCGGGTGAGTTCTATTCCATAAGACCACCTTTAGTGTGGTTCTAAAATTCCAAAAAATTGAACCAAAACCACTTTAGTGTGGTTCTATCATTGATTATGTCATATTTACATTTTTTTTATTGAATTAAAAAAAATTATCAAAATATTCGTCTTCATTAATTATTAATACCTAAATAAAAATAATGAACAAATCTTGTAATTAGAATAATGAAATCTACACTAAAATGAATTATGAGTTAAAGTGGGATGAATTATGAGTTAAAGTGGGATTGTGAAATTCTAAACTTTTGGAACTTACTATTAGTGTCAACACTTTTGACTTTTGGATGGGCTAGAATTTCTAGCCCAAAATTTAGATTTTTGGAACTTAGCACTAAAGATGGTCTAAATGAGCATGTCCTTGAAATTTTGGTCGGTAGAAAGAGATAGCCACGTGTTTTTCTTCCAACACAGAATCGTGTCAAAAGCTGCTTCAGACGAAGAGGAACGATTAAAGGAAACGAGCACCGCAAAACATGCGAAACGTGGCTGGCGCTTTCTTTTTCTTATCATTATTTCACACATGTACAACTCCAAATTTGGCCATGGTACTTAATGGGGAACTTACGCCTGATAACCTGCAACTAAAAGTAAAACTACGACTCAGTGATGAAGATGATATAACTTTCACCTAGGCTCATTCAATCACGCAAACAAAGCAACAACCAACCACTTCACAGACTTATCATCAATGAAAATCAATGACCCATCCACACACCCATCTCCATCCTGAGTCGTCTCCTTCCATGGTTCACACTGGCCAAGCTGAAAGGGACTAGAGCCCATAACCAGTAAGTACTCGAGCAACAAGAAAAAAAGGTTGAAAGAAAGACAGCAGAGGTGGATCAATGGAGGGAATGGACAAAAATAATCATTCAGCAACTCGGCGAGTGAACGTTCAAGTAACTTTGGGTTAGTAAAAGCTCTATGGTTATAAGTTCAAAGCTTACATTTCTTTGCACCAGGAGAAAGGAGACACTTGAGAATTGCCATTTGTTACCAGATCAGTTCCTTCTTTCATCTGGTAGATTGAAGCATCAGTAAACAGTAGCTGCCTGAACCATATCAACCTCCAACTTTAAGTACACTTCGCGGCATTTTACAACAGCAGCAGTTCTGACTCGCATGTAGTTGCTTGTACATTGGAGGCAAACCCAACTCCGTTCGTATCCCAGCACCTGAGTGTCATCTTGCAGTCCGATTAAGAATGGAACAAACATCTGACCTCCGCATTAGCTCTACGCTCTCTGCAATCGTCGATCCAGCTGTCCCAACAAAACCGAGGGATGCACAACTACAGACGCTTTCTTCTATGTACAAGAGAACATCCGGTGATTTCTGACGAGGGCAATCCACATTCCCTCTGCTGCCTCTCTTTGCTAGCTGCCTTGCTGTTTCAGCAACCAATCTATCTTCTTCCCAAAGAAAATGCAACTTAAACCGCTTCTCATCGCTAGCTAGCTCACCCAGATAAGTTCCGCTCCAGTTACCCCGAGGAAGATCGGTCATCACAAAAATGTTCACTGGCTGACCATCCCCCTGGTTCAAAGATTCAAGCTTTTGTCTTAGACCCTGAAATGTAGCCTTCCAGTGGTTCTTAAACTGTCCATCTAACAATCTCAGCTGCGCACAAACAAAAGGGTCTCTTATCCTCTCCAATGCAAACTTCTTCCCTGCATTCAGTATTTTAGGGACAAACGGAATGAAATCTCCGTTCTTTACTTTCTGAATATCAATATAGGACTCGGAGCCTTTGTATGAAGCGGAGAATAGGGATCCGAATGCAAGAACAGTGGCCGAGTCAGCTTCAGATCCCGGTCCAAGGGTCTTAAGCAAATCTCGACGTTTCCTTACATACGAAATCTTCTTCTTCCTCTTGAGCTGTTCATCGGGTTGAAATGAATCTAACTTTCCATCATCACCATTCTCATAAGTCCATACCGTGGTTCTGCAGTCTTCCTCTACTGCATATAAACACCCACCTACGTTACCTTGAACCCCAGATAGCACATTCCCACACTCCATAAGGGAATCAAACAATGAAGAAGACCCTGGTTTCAGATCATTTACACAAGTGGAATCCATATTTACACCACAGAATGAGGCTGCAAAGTCCCTGAAATCGATCACACGAAGCGAAGCAGACTCTAGCCGCGAAATATCGATAATGTCAGCCATTGATACGTACCTGCAGTAGAAGCAGTTGCCTAGATAATAAGAGAACCAGTAAACCCTAATTGTTCAATAAAAACCCAATCTAGCTCAATTAGCCGTGACCAACAACGTACAAACAAGCAATTCAAGCAAAGTGCATTGTATCTACAATTCGTACCTTCCGCTCTTCATCGATTCAACGGCGTGATTCCAAACCGAAGCTCGAATCTCGTTAGGCGCCGTAACCCGGAATTTCGGGCAGCTTCCGAGGACAACGGCGTGGTGATCGAGGATCGGAGGGACGACGAGAGTCCGATTCAGAATCCCCGCCATTAACGCCGCGTTCTTGAGCTCCGACAGCTGGTTGCTGAACCCACTGTGCGGCGCGTACCAGAGAAACTTCTCTCCCGCCCGGGATGAAGCTCGGATTTTTCCGCATTGATGGTTCTGGGTACTAAGCGTTTGCGCAGAGAAGAGAGATTTGGAGGTTTGGAAGGTGGAAATTGAGAGGAATAGGAGGAGGAAGAGAGTGAGAAGAGAGATCGCGAGGATGAAGAGGGGAGATCTGAGAAGTGATTGGGTTGTGGGTTTCCGCTTCGGCCATGATCTGTTTGTTTCTCTGTGGAGATTGAAGATCGAATTCATGGCTGCCTGCCCCTCAGAGGTTTTGCGCCGAGGATTTGCCCGGGAGCTTTGATTGGGTTGACGTCGGAGTTCTCGCGGCGGAGCGAATGGAGTTGGGTTGGGCCCTTATTTGGGCTTTGATCTGGTGATTGGTGTATTTCGCGGTTTGGTTCGCGGGCTTTAGAAGGCGCGCAAGATAATTAGATAACCACTTAACCAGAATTTGTTATCCATAAAAACTAGTTTATCAAGCTAGATTAGATTAAATTAAATCATTAGCGAAAAATACAAGTTACATACACATCATAATTCAAAAGGGAAGAATTTATAAGGTGTATTGTTTTGGCATTGGATAACGTTCTGAGGTTTAATGTTAATGTTGATGTTAATGAGTACGATTCAAGGTTTGATCTACTGACATTCAACAAACAAACAACAATGATAAGATTATGATATTGTAATCACGACTTTATTTTTTAAAATTGATGTATTTCTCAAATGTTGTGAACCCATATTAAAGCTCGTATTAGTAAGTTTACCAAAAAAAAAGAAAAAAAAGTTTACCAAAAAAGCTCGTATTAGTAAGGTCTAATGATAAGATGAATGTTTTGCAGAATTGTATCTTGCCTATACAGATGAGCAGGTGAGAGTAACTTTCTAAAACCCCTACTAACTGAATCCCAAGCTATCTGGATTCTATCTGAATCGGGTATTGAAGATCAAAGGCAAGAGCAAGAAGGGGATCACAAAACCAGAAGCAACACTACTAACTGAGAGGTCAAAGATTCAAATAATTTCTCTAGCATCTACACCAACACAAATGCTACAAAAACTACAAAGAACCTACCAACTCAGACACCAGTCAAACCCTAACTTAACACAGCAGTCTTATTAAAGATCACTCCACAAACCAATATAATCACTAAACAACACCAAAAACCAGTCTGCACGTCACGAGTCTGCTACCTTCTTCTCTATACAGTCACCTGCCAGAAGCCTCCCATCATACAGCATGTATCAGAGGGTTGCTGCTCGAGTTATTAGCTGTTGGATTGGCGTGGAAGGCAGATTGCCCTGACGATGACCCCTCGAGCAGTTTTACTGACAGTGAAGAGGACCCTGAACTACCCATTGACTCTCCTAGGCTCAGCTTCGACATGCCAACGAGCTCGTCGACATTGATCGGGTTTTTGGTATGTAAAGCAGTTGGCTTCAGAATCTCATGGGTCCCCTCCTTTGTCGGCTGCTCTGGTAGTGCACTGTAGCCAGTCGGCCAAAATGGGAGAGAGAATGGGATGAACGGGGAGAAGTATGTAGGGTACATAACTGGGTATACAGGTGGCTGCTGATGCTGATGCTGCTGATGCTGTTGTTGCAGGGGATCAGGCTTCGGAGGGAGAGAGCTACTGCTGTCACCCTCGTTGGAGTTGGACGACTCCATTGATTCACATTCTTCATCCACTGAGGGAGGAGGCAAAGCAGGGACTACATCGTCATCCTCCTGGGTTTCAGCATCAGGATTGCTGATAGGCAAGAACTCCTGAGTTGTCATCTCTGTATCAGCAGCCTACAAATAAAGAAAGTAGAATGATCACACCATTGCATGATTAGAGTGCTGACTACATGCGGATACAGTTTTGTCCTTAATTGCAGAACTAGAAAAATTATAAAGGAGGGGTGGTGCTCACATCATCTGCAACTATATCGAAAAGGCTGGAACGTCTTTTCCTCCTTGATACATTACTTTGCCTAATGAAATACTTCTGAGCATGACTGGCCACCTGAGTGGGAGTCCTTGATATAACGTAATTTCGTGCAATTCCACGCCAATCACCTTTCCCTAGCTTCTGCAAGCCTAATAGAAACATTCTATGCTCCTCTTCAGTCCATGGAACACCTGCTCGAACTTGTATATGTTAGTTGAAGGAACAGACACAATAGGCTAATAGAAAACTCCAACAACAAATCAATAGTCAATCAAAGAAAGCATTCTTCACCAAAGAACTGTCTAGAGCATATCCTTAGAGCAAATCCATTGTATAAAAGAACAATCCATTGTACGAGAGCAATAAATTGCTGTTCAACCAAGTTAGTTTTTGCAGCGATCACCCTAATGTTTACCTTAACCGATTGATCGGAGAGATTAACTGATATTTTGGGTTGAATTAGAATTCCTTATTGAAGCCACTAACTTAAGATCATTTCATTCCAAACCCTGATCAGCAGATAAATTATCATTTCCAACTAAACATTTTTTATCCACAGCTGCCTAGATGAACTAAAATCTATGAACTAACATAGTGAACCAATTCAATTAATCTCAATCCCCTGATCTGACTAAAGTTCCTCCTTGATTCCATTCTCATCTACATCTCAACTTGTTGTACGAAAAGGGGAGAAAAAGACACCAAAAAACAAAACCCAAAAGGGAAAGCTTATCCGGATGAGATTGCTTTGATGCCCAACTTCTACATTTCCTCACCAACGAAGAAATGAAGTTACAAATTGAATCAAGAACAAACCCTCAAACATTTCAAATCACAATTTCTCACACAATCCAAAAAACAATTCAGTATTCACAGAAAATTATTTTAAAAAAGGATCCTAAAATCAATCCAAACCTTTCTTCCTTTCGCGGCTAGAGGACGACCCAGCAACGAAATCCTCAGAAGCATACCCATCACCGGCGCCGCCGTGATCGTGGTCATCGCCGCCGGGCGATCCGGGCGCGTTCAGCCCGGAAATGTTCGTACCGCCACCGCCGCCGGGATTAGCGGAGCCAGTGTAATGGCTCAAATTGCCCATACTGGCACTCTTCCGGATCGAGCCGTCGGTCAATCGGACCCCGAACAGCTTGACCCCGCGGTTGGGGCAAGTCCTGGAGTTGTGGCCATTGTGGCTGCAGTGGGAGCAGCGCCTAGTCATGGTTGCCTTTCCTGGGTTCGGATCGGATCCAGAACCCTCGCTGACGATTGAACAGATGAATTCGGATCCAGGGGAAATAGAAAAGATTCGGGAGAACTTACGAACGGTGTAAACGGGGGCGCTCTGTGTTTGCTCTGTGTGTCGTCTCTTTGAGATGGCTGGCTAGCGTGATAGAAGAAGGGAGGAAGTGAGAGAGAAAAAACAATAATATCCGTTTTATATCCATAAGTTTAGGGTTACGTTTTTTCCCCGGATAAAAAGGGAGGATTAATTGAATTTTTTTCCAAATAAGATAATTGTTGGTTTTAGGTGTAGATTGCCACGGTTTTTGTAGTGGAAGTGATTTTATTGTAGTGTTTCATCAATGTGATTTTTCGTAAGGTTGCTTATTATTGTAGTGTTTTATCGTGAATATTTTTAACTTTAGAGTTCTTACAAAAATTCAGTCATTTCATTTTAAAACACGTCTTGTCGATTAAAATCGGTTTTTTGCTTTTGAATCATGGATCTTTCTCGTGGTTTGTCAATGTGACTATGTGAGATTTGTCTAAAGTGTTACACACCAGCCCCTTCAGGGACTTAATGTCCTCGTTGAGGTTTGCCTAACTCATCGCCCAAGAGGGAAAAGGCACAAGTATCACTTGTAAGTTGTAACATCTCAAACCTTTTTCCAAATAAAATATTTTATACCTTTGGGGCACAGAGGGTTTTGGTCAGGGGTGAACATCAATGTGACTTTCTGAGAGGTCACTCATCCTTGGAGTGTTCCATAATAAGCATGTTTAACTTCAGAGTTCATAAAAAAATTCCTCCATTCCACTCCAAAATACATATTATCAATTAAAATATTTTTTATGTATGAATTATAGATATTTCTCGTTCTTTGTAGATATGAAATTTGTCAAAAGTATTAGATTGGTTATCTATCTGGCAGGTGGGGGTATGGCGCCCTAGGGTGAACTGGATGGATAGGATGAGTTGGATAAGAATGTGGGACCTCAAGCTCCCACCTAAACTTAAGTTGTTGCTCTGGCAAATCCTTAATCGTATCATGCCTACCACGGAAGCCTTGATTGAGAAGAGGGTCCAGATTATGCCAAGATGTCCGGTGTGTTGGACAGAGTCTGAAACGACGGAACACCTTTTTTGAGAGTGTCCAGTCTCTGCAACTTTCTGGTATCCTTCGGGTTTGGACCATCTGGGGCATGGTTTGCCTAGAGAGACCTTCCCTTTGTTCCCTAAGAAGTGTTTGCTTAGGATGACCCGGCCAGACCAAGTTATGGTCGTGGTGGCGCTCCTGTGGCGTATTTGGAAATCCAGGAATTGGGCGGCTTTTGAGGGGAAGCAATTCGTGGTTTCCCATTTGATGCGCCAATACCATTAGCAGTTGAATGAGTGGGTGTCTTTACCGAAGGATAGAGTGGTCCAGGGGCGGGGTCTCTTGCAGACCACCTTCGTCTGTATGTAGGACGGTGCGGTACGGCCAGGCTCACATTCAGCGGGAGGGATGGTTGTGAGGGATGGCGGTGGGAATGTGATTTTAGCGAAAGGGTTGGTTTTTTATGACATTGTCGATCCCCTTGTGGTTGAGACTATTGTCCTCCGTGAAGCTATTCAGTGGTGTCAGACTCTTGACATTTCTCAAGTGCGGTTTGAAAGAGATGCGAAGATACTCATTGATAAGATTAATGCCAAAGATGCGCGGGATAGTCGTGTTGGGGTTATTATTAATGAGATCCTCAGTTTGATGGGTCTGAATAGTGGGTTTCATGTTCGGTTCGTATGTCGGAATAACAATAGAGTAGCCCATTTTGTGGCTAGTAAGGCCCTTTCTTTGTCTTTGACTATGTGTCGATTGTATGATTTTCATGGCTGAGTTGAAACCAGAGTGTAATTCCTGATCTCTTATTAATCAATATGATTATCTTTTGTTAATTTTTTTTTATCTATCTGGGGGTGTAAAAGTGCCAAGTGTACAAGTACAACTGTACAAGTAGAAGTAGGGAATCTTAGTCCACATTTGGGTTATGCTTTGAACGGCCTAGACAGGATCAAATCCACGTATTGTTTAATTTGGGTTTGATCTTGATTCTCAAGTATTTAAATTCTGATTATATTGGATTGGATCCTCGTTCAAGCCTGCTATTTGATTTTTTATTTGTTTATAATTTTCCTATTGTCCAGAGTTCAAGTGATAGAAGAGGATAGAATATAAGTTCTACAAATTATTGTATCAGCCAAACCAAAGCAAAAATGTTAATGGTAATTATGGCAGAGTATCGAATGTATAATCCTCTGTCATGCATATTTAATTTGGACAATCAATTTTTGAGAATCAAATATATTTTTGGGTAAATACAATATATTATCCATAACTATTAAGTAGCGGGGAATTATAGCCACAACTATCGAAATACAAATTATTAGCCATAACTATTGTTGTGGGTCAAGATTTGGCTAATGGCCCGTTACTGTTTTCAAATTTTTAACGTAGAAGGCCATGTCAGCAGCGTAAAAAATATGATATGATGACTGCCACGTGGGAGCCAGCTCACCATCGTAAAAGCTTAGTCATCATTACTAACAGAAGTGTTAACGAAAACTTAACGATTGGCTAATAATTTGTATTTCGATAGTTGTGGCTATAATTCCCCGCTGCTTAATAGTTATGACTAATATATTGTATTTGCCCTATATTTTTTAATTTATTATTTTTTAAATGGACTTGTGTCTCATTCATTTTAATTTGATTTACAAAAAACTTTGTTCACAAAGATTGATTGTTATACGACATAATGATATCATTTTCAATATAATGTACAACCATGATGTACGTGGATGTTATTTTATAAAAATAATTGATTTTTTTTTATAATGGCGACATAAATTACAAAGGTAGTTATAGGAAAAAAAAACAAAAAGAAGATAAGCGAATTAAAACGAATAAAACATAATTCATTACCGAGAGTAATTATACATAGTACGGAAAATAAATTTACGTGCGGATTAATTACAATTTATCTTTCAGGGAAAAAAGATGGCTGAGTCGTCCGTAGTCAACTATGTCACGTCTAAGGCTGCCGACTGGTTGAAGACATGGGATAGTGCATCTTCAAGCTTAAGCGTAGTTGAAAGACCTCCGAGGACGGACCAGCTGATCGGTTGGAAGGCGCCGCCGAGCGGATGGAGGAAAATGAACACTGATGGTGCGGCGCAAGGTAATCAAGGGTTAGCAACTGCTGGTGGGGTGCTCCGGGACAGTAATGGAGATTGGGTTTGTGGTTTCTGTTGCAAGATTGGAATTGGGACAGCTATCCTTGCGGAGCTGTGGGGCATTCATCAGGGGCTTCTCATGGCCTGGAACAACGGTACGCAATTTCTTATCTTAGAGACAGACTCGCAGCTCGCTATCGAGCTTATCAAAGCGAGGGAAGACCCTGTTCATCCTCACTCCACACTGTTGGCTGGTATTCGTCGTTTGTTGTCACAGAACTGGGTGGTCAGGCTGGTTCACACGTATAGAGAGGGGAATAGAGCCGCGGACTGGCTCTCGAAGCACAGTCTCGTCTATCCCTTCGGTACGAGTGAAGTGGCAAGTCCACCTAGGGAACTTGGAAGAATCTTGATTGAGGACATTGTGGGGGTTAGTTTACCTAGAAGAATTCTGTTGAACAGGGAATAGGTTGGCGGGCTGGGATTTGTGTTTTTTCGGCTTTCGCCTGTGAGTTCTGGTTTGATTTCTTTACTGCAGTTGGTCCTCTGCTCATGTGCAGGAGTGCGTCCGTTCTGCACTGCTTTCGTTTGTAACTTTGGCTAATGCCTCCCTTATTCAAAAAAAAAAAAAAAAAGGTGATCGTGTCCCGGGGTACAAGCTTTGCTTTGATTGTTGGATTTAATTTCACCGTGTGATTCATTGTGTGAAAAGAAGGAGAGATTTGCTGACTAATTGCCGTTGACGTTGACTAATGACTTTGTCTTCACAGTTTCAACGTGTGCTCTTTCTCTTCCACACTCACCCGGCCTGGAAATGGCTTTTCACACGGATATGATATGATCAAATAAACATTGTGCATACCATATCCAATCTCTTCTCTAGTCTTCTTTCCCAGGCAGGATTTCCAGGTTCTGTTCTTTGATACTCCGCGTTTGATTTATGTTGGCGGATTCAGATTCAATGACGGATCGTTACGCGTCGAATTGATCGAATTCATCTCCTTCTATGTAAAATGAAGAAGACGCAAGAAATACACACATTACTAATATTTTCAGACTATTCGATTCTATGGCAGATCGTTATGCGTCGCATTGATCGAATTAATCAAACGTCATTAAGGTCCTTAATTAATCGAATAGTCCCACCCACCACATCTTTTGTTTGTTGATAGCAGAGAGTAGTACAAAACAGAGGGGTTTTAGACTTTATAGTCATACACGTTTACGGCTGAGAAAGCCTTTCCAAATCTGATCATGGATCGGAAAGTGGCAGGATCATCGTCCACGTGGAATGGGGTGGCATAATTCCAATGGTATATATTATGGAGGAATTTTACAATACTATATAGTATTGGTGCTATAGGTTTTTACCTTTATGGTACAACTTGAAATTGTACATTCAATGTTATGGTACAGTTTTAGATTATACCTACACTGTTTTGTACATATTCTTTATGGTACAACTTGAACTTGTACCTTTATGTGATGGTACAACTTCAACTTGTAAAGTTGTACCATAACATAAGGGTACAAATTCCTTTATGGTACAACTTGAACTTATACATTTAATGTTATGGTACAACTTCAAGTTGTACATTAAAACACCAATACTTTATAGCATAGTAAAAGGGCTAATATATTATGATGATCTTCATAGCCTGCAACGCACGTTATCTTTTATCCTACTAATAATAAATCCAGACGTCTTAATCAAACTTATCCAACGTAACATATCGCCGTTGCCAACTTGCCTTGCCTTTTTATCCTTCCTGTAAATTCTTTTCTTGATGCTTTTGCTTTAATTTCTGCCGTGGTTTGTGAGATTGTGGAGATAAAGACATCAACGTTTTTTTTGGTCTTTGGGAGAATCATTTAGATGCCTCCTATTTAGGGATGGCAATGGGTCGGGTTGGGTCGGGTTTTGCCAAATCCAAACCCAAACCCATGAGTTTATCTTTGAAAAAAACCCGGGGTAAAACTCACTGGGTTTGAAAAACTCAAACCCAACCCAACCCGTTGGGTATCCGCGGGTTCATGGGTACCCACGGGTTTTGTCGTAAAAAATTTACAATTACAAGTTTTTATCAAAATTAAAGTCAAATATCAATCTCTCAATACAAATTATCCATATATAAAACATCATTCTAGAAAATTCAAGCAAATCACAAATTAACTATACAAATTGTTCAACACCAATCTAGAAAACTCAAGAAAATTGAAGCAAATCACAAATTATCCATAAATAACATGTTTAATTGAAAGCTTCTTCCTTTCAATTAAGTTTCTTTACTCTCCACTCCATAACATCAACTTCATTCTACACAATTAAAAAGAAAAAATTAGACATGTCTCCACAAACATAAATAAGATTAGTTGTTTAGAATATTAAATATACCGAAAAAATTAATTATATGGGTGGGCGGGTACCCACGGGTCGGGTTTACCTAAACCCAAACCCAACCCGGTGAATAGTGAACGGGTTTAAATCCAAACTCGCCCCAAAACCCGTCAACACGGATTTTACCCGCGTTGACCGAATTGGGTCGGGTGGGTACCCGTGGGTTCGGGTTTTGTTGCCATCCCTACTCCTATTTGACCCAAAAATTATACTCAAATTCCCTCCCAGCTGGCTTGGGCATCGTTGCCCATAAAACAATTGGTTTACAGGCCCATTTGGACTTCCTTACACAAGGATTAAAGGTTAGGAATCGATTGGGACAATTTGACTAGCCATTTATCATTTGGTTTGATCTTTTATAACGAGATATTAGTTACGATAGTAAATATCCTTATATACAACAACAACAACAAAAAACTGAGTCTATTCATGAGTACATAGTTGAGGTGTAGTAAAGAAACTGTACAAGATTATAATTGTGGTGGTTTTGTGTACCGCCCATTAGAGGGTGGCTATACGATTTGGTCCTGTTGAATTGATCCGGTTTCGGCGGTCTTTTCGATAATATAAGGACCAAAAATTGGATTGGATACAGTCCGGTTTGGTCCCAATTCGGTCTTGATTTTAAATTAAACTTGTGGGGATTTGAGTGGCCTGAGGCCTGAAAAGGGTGAGGAGTTGGTTAAATTTTGGGTGTTGGACTCTCTTATCCAGTCTTTATCCGGTTTTCGGTCCGGTCCCGAAAGTTTTTTTTTACCTCAAATCTAAGCACGAAAATGAGATTGAATTGTTTGCTATCTGGTACCGATCTAACCCGATTTATACCGTCCGGTTTAGAGTAAAATCAAAGTTCTTGACCAAATAGCCAACACTGCCGTAATCTTGTCTAATCATGAATCCGATGGTTGGGGAAGTAATCAAACGATATTGGTGGTCGTGAGCCTAGCTCGAGATTGCTCACCTTGTTAGTTGTCACTAATCGCAGCAAGAAACAGATTAATGGTAAATACTCTATATAACATGTAGAACTTTTTATTTAAGTATCATAAAATCCACTTTAGCAAATAAGCTACCCAAGCTCTCAACTCGAGCTATATATCAATTATTTTTGTCACATACATCATCATTGATCTTCTGTAGAAACAAACTTGCGCATAGAGCTCGAGAACCATTGGCTAGAGAAGGGAAGAAGCAATAAGCTTCAAGTCCTGAGAGGTAACAGCACCATCTCCATCCACATCCATCGCCGCCACGATCGCCTGGCAGTCCTCCAACGACATCTGCTGCTGGCCGCCGCCAGCTGCTCCACCCATAAACTCGAAAAGCTCCTCTCCAGTCAGAAACGTCGTCCCATCATCACCATCGTCGTCATCTTCCTCCAGAGCTTCCAACGCCGCCTTCAGCAAGTTCCCCAGGCACCCACCTGTTATCATACACGATGTATGTCAAATGTCTAAGTAGATGAAGGCCAGGATTCGAATAAAGATTACTCGAATATAAGAGCTCTCGAACAAAAATTTTAACACAATGTCGAGAACCAATTCATCTGACACTTAATAATAAACTTGGACAATAGTTTTTAACTTTTAAGAGCTAGAATGTTTTAAGAGGATATATGGTCCAAAGTAACGTACCAACTTCCATATCCTTGGTGTTCATCTCCAAGAACTCTTCCACGCTGAGCTGGCCGTCCTTGTCTTTGTCACCCTGCTGCATCATCGCTCTAACGTCTTGTTGGCTGGCGTTGTAGCCGAGGGAGCCGAGGATGCCTCCAAGCTCGGCTGCAGTGATCAGGCCGTCGTTGTTGGAATCAAAGGCCTTGAAGGCCTCCACCAAGGCTAGTACTTGGTTCAGGCTCTCCATTTCTGAGGTTAGCTGCAGCTGGGATCCCAGCCGTGCCATATTGGGGGGTGGGGAAAGGATACTATACTCTACTCACTTGTATCCTTGTTTGTCAAATGCACCCTTTATATAGATGAATATTGGCCTAGCTAGCCAACTATAGTGAAAAAGAATACAAACATGAATAAAAAAATAGCTCGAAGATTCGTTACCCATCTTATCATTTCACAGCATCCACGCATGTCTCAGCAATCTTATCATTACACACTTATGCTATTATATATCTTGAGCTGTTAGTATCACGAATCCTACTAAAATTCACAAAAATTGAAGGCACAAGAAGTCACTAGTGAATAGTGATCAAGTGGCCTGTTGATGTGGACACATAGAGCAAAAGGTGAGCAGATAAAAAGTGAGCATTCTTATTCCATACTGATAGTAATGTGGAATGTTATCTTCTCCATATCCCATCCTGGAAAAAGGAACTTATAACAGCTTTCATGAACTCAAAGTGCTGGCAATATGTTGCATACCCTGGATCCTATGCTATTTACACAGTGAAGACAGGGGGGATTGATGAAGGATAAACACAAAAAATTCAACTAAACCAGTGATTATAAATGCGACAATTACAATTTCAGTTATGGACTTACCGAAAGGACCAGGGCTCATCCAGTGGAGGAACTTACAGAAATCATCTCCACTATCTGGGTGTGAATCTTGCCACTGGTCGCAATAACTCCAACAGCGGGATATAAGATCCTTCGCTCCACACCATCCTCTGCAAGGTCTAGTTCAGCCCCTGCCCAGTCAGTCACCTGCAAAACAAAAGAAACCAAATCAAAGCACAAAAAGATGGATAGCAGCCATAAACTAGAGAAACAAAATGAAGACCTAAACTTTGGTGACTATGGATGTAATTTGACCCAGAAATAGTGGAGGTGACATCACAAATACCTTGCCCCCAGCTTCATGAACGCATAGCAAGCCAACTGCATGATCCCAAACCTACATTGTGACAAAGGAGTCAAAGGATTAAAGAAGTAACTGGCAGGCTTTCAGTTTTCATTTACTTCGGATGAAAAGAATACTACCTTGATTGGTATCCGTGGTTTCGCTCGTATAATGAAGACAGATGCAATTCCTGAAGCCACCATCATATACCTGGTTAAACTGAAGATCCAAGGAGAACAATGTGGAATTTGTTAAGAATGCAGATAACAGAACAGTGATATCACTCAATTTAAAGTAGGAAACCACCTAGATATTCACCTGCCACCCCAAACCTTCAAGAGAACCACACTCTTTCCACTGCCATCGCCAGCAGCATCAGTTGTTGCACTGAAGAAAGGTGACAAAGGCATTGATTCCCAAATTGCACTATCGGTCATGCAAAATCGTGCTTGGGATGCTAGCAGACACCCGTCAACCAAGCATCTACTCCAATCATAGTCAGATGGTTCAGCTGATCCACCCTGGCGGCCATCTTGAAACCTCCTTCTCCAGGTCCCACAACCAATATGAGCAGCCATTACAATCCCAGCTCCACTTAATGCATTGCTGACCCCTGTAGTGGATTGGAAGGATTCAGAATCGTTCCAGTTTGGGCAGCCCATAACACCTAACACAATCTCTCCTTCAACCACAAGTGCCAAACCCACCTAATATTTGTCGACAGATATATATACTCATTAAGACATCACAAGACCAGAGGAACATAAGCATACACTTTTCTGAACATAAATGAAGGGCATGAACAATTATCAAGCTAGTTCTCCCACATTCTTACATAATGTACAAGTAACTGATTCATGTTAAGAACATACCACGTATAAGGCTCCACTCCCTTTGAGAAAAGCCTTGGTACCATCAATAGGATCCAGGACCTGCAACAAGTTGTACGAATCAAATTCATGATCATGGGAAAAGTTGCCAATTTTGACAGCAAACTGCTACTTTCTGTCACTGGCGCATAGACTTTACCCAGTAAGTGGCTGGCTTATTCTCGTAAACAATGGCATTCTTTCCCCCTCTGTCAATTGCCTCCAGGACTTGAGCTCGAGTCAATGGCTTGTCTGCACTTGATTTATCAGCAACCAAATCGACGACAGAATCCACGAGGTTATTTTCCCTCAAGAACCCAGAATCCTCTTCAGCAACCAAGGGAATAGCAGGGAAAGCTTGACCTAGCTCTGTCAACAAAAGAAGAAAAAATGTAAAGAACCGTATCTGATACTTTAGGGTCCTAAAATCATGCTACACAAGAATTCTGAATCGTCGAAAGGTCTGATGTTCTGTGGAGAACAAGTTCACCTAATACCCTTCAGTTGTCAAGAAGAGTAGACTCACCAAAACTGACGAAAGCTTGAACACCGAAGTCTGCGATGGTGACTGGAGTACTGTCGCTCTTCTCCACGGACGATGCTTCACTAGAGAGCACGGAACTCTGCACCTGTTCAATCCGATCGAAGAAATGTCAACGAAGAAGAAGGATTCCTGCTTGGATTACACGAACCAAGCAGATGTTAAGCGAAAAGCTGAACCGGAATTTAGATTTTACGTCGGCGCAGATGCGACAAGCGCGCTCCACGATCCCTATGGCAGCTTCTAGTTCCCGGCGGTGCTTGACCTCGTGAGCCGGGAAGGGAAGACTGCTCGACCTGGGGGGAAAAAACCCTCAACACCTGTGAGTAAAACAAATTGAAGAACCTTATGTCGAAATAAGCCATGGAAAACTAGCGGAGCTGTATGGGTCAAAACCTTGCGAGGAAGACTCGTCGGCCGAGGGGCAGAGAGCGCCGGCAGGGGAAGAATCCGGCGGAGAAGCAAAGAGACACGGATGTGTGGTTAACGAGATTCATGGCGGGAAGTGATTGCAGATGAGAAATGGATGTGGCGCTGGTGTGGGAGATTGGATTGGTGGATTACACATTGTAGGCGTAGCTTTACCACTTATTTTGAACTTCGCTCCTTTGTTCTTCGGGCTGGCCTACTCCCGCGGTTTTTTGTGTCAGTTTACAGAAGTCATCACCATAACATAGGTCACATACAATTCAGCCACTAGTAAACTTTAATTTTACAACAATTTGTGAACAGAAGCAAAACTTGAAATTACTTACATAACTACATCATTTTCTCCACCACAGCTGGAATAGTTCACTCATATTGTCCTAATAAACGGGTAAGTGTACCCAACATTTATTGTTAAAACATCATACAGATCCTAATTAGCTATAACATTTGACGACGAATTTTAACCATTACTCGATTGTCGACCCAAATCAAACTCAAACGGATCCCTAAGTCGTCAACAACGAATGTGCGCACAATCATGGAACAAGCTACAAATTCGACACTATCATGGAACAAGCTACAAATTCGACACTGGCGGAGAGTAATCAGGATCATACTAAGAGCATCCACATTGGTATTGCATTCTCAATTGCAAAATGACATGGCATAGGTGTTTGCAATTGCAAAACCAATTGCATTGATGTAGCTACCAATTGCATATATGCAAACTTGCAACAAATGCAATTGCATATGCAAGTCAAAAAAGCCTAAAAAAGGGGACTTTTTATTTTATATTGTTTTCTTTTCTCTTTTACTTAATTTTCTATAATTTAAATATAATATTTAATTACATTTGCAATTGCAAGTTAATTGCTTTGATGTAGGTGATTGAAATGAATGTGATGTGGATTGCAAAAAAATTGAGTTAACAATAAAAAACATAAATGTAATTTTTTTTGCAATTGCATTGATGGAGATGCTCTAACAGCTCTGACTATTCATTGCTTTTGGGATCTAGCAGATCCCAGTCCCATAGTTCAAATGGCTCAGTTCCAGAGCATAATCATGCAAGACAATGCTTCCTTCAGCAATGGTACACTCTGTCCTCTCACCCCAAGCCCTTACAATACAAAATACCCCCACACTGCCACACAGTGCACAGCGAAATCTGTTATTTTTATTCTCTCTAACCTGCATTTTGATATATAACAGAGAAAGAAGAACAAAAATGGGGGACTCCATCTTCAACTTCTTCAACCCTACCACCACCACTACAATCAGTCCTCGTCCTCCTACTACCACCACCCCAGTCGCTGCCGATTCTACACCACCGCCAAAATCTACAGATTACACAGTAGTGTAGAATCAGTAGGAGGTTGAGCTACGTACCAATCACGACACTTTGCTTGTACAGTTGTATGTCAGTACCCCGTTAATTGGAAAGAACTTCAGTTATGCTAACAAACACAGTTATGGACACCTCTAAGACTAGCCAAGAACAAAGCTTCAGAATCAGAAAGGATGGTTCAATTGCAATTTATAAACCACCGGTACCATGCTTTGATGCCACTTTCTATCAAAGTGATGATTAAATGAAATTGATAAGTGACCAACAGTGGCAGATAGACTTGAACAAAATGATAGAATAAAATTTAAGGATCAACTCAATAAAAGTATGGAACATACAATGCAGAGTGAAGGGTGTAAGTTAAGGAGAGATTAGAGAGTAGAAGAGTCATACCTGAAACTGAAACGTGGGTACCAACTTGACCATCTAGGCAAACCGTGGATCCTATGCTTCTATCTAGCACCATTATCTTGCTTCCTCTATTCTTCTTGTTCACTCTCCCCCCTCACCAACTGGACATGCTTGTAGAACTAAGTTGTAACTTATAAGTGTCTGCACAAAAAGGTTCCTTCTAACTTCTATTCGACTACTCAGTTTACAGGATGAAGACAGGGGGAATCGATGAAGGATTAACAAAACCAGATTGAACTAAACCACTGATTATAAATGCGACAATTACAGTTTGGGTTATGGATTACGGACTTACCAAAACGACCAGGGCTCATCCAGCGGAGGAACTCACAGAAATCATCTCCACGATCTGGTTGTGGATCTTGCCACTGGTTGCAAGAACTCCAACTGCAGGATATAGGATCCTTCGCTCCACACCATCCTCTGCAAGGTTAAGTTCAGCCCCTGCCCAATCAGTCACCTGCAGAGTAACAGAACCAAATCGAAGAATAAAAAAATGGATAGCCGCCTTAAACAGGAGGGAAAAATAAAGACCTAAACTTTGGTGAATATGCATGTAATTTGACCCAGAAATAGTGGTGGTGACAATTAAAAATACCTTGCCCCCAGCTTCATGAACGCATATCAACCCAACTGCATGATCCCACACCTACGGCGTGACAAAGGAGTCAAAGGATTAGAGCAGTAACTGGAAGGTTTTTTCATTTTCTTTGAATGAAAAGAATACTACCTTGGTTGATATCCGTGGTTTCGCTAGTAGAATGAAGACAGATGCGATTCCTAAAGCCACCATAATATACCTAGATAAACTGGAGATCCAAACAAAAACAATGTGGAAATTGTTAAGACTGCAGATAATGAAACAGTGGTATCTCACTCATTTTCAAATAGGAAATCGTACCTGCCACAGCAAGCCTTCAAGAGAACCACACTCCTTCCACTACCATTGTCAACAGCATCAGTTGTTGTACTAAAGAAAGGCGACAAAGGCAATGATTCCCAAGTCGCACTATCTGTAATGCAAAATCGTGCTTGGGATGCTAACAGACACTTGTCAACCAAGCATCTACTCCAAACGTGATCAGATGGTTCAGCTGATTCACTCTGGAGGCCATCTTGAAACCTCCTTCTCCAGGTCCCACAACCAATATGAGCAGCCATTACAATCCCTACTCTACTTAGTCCATTGCTGACCCCTGTAATGGATTGGAAGGATTCAGAATCGTCCCAGTTGGGGCAGCCCATAACACCTAATACAATCTCCCCTTCAACCACAAGTGCCAAACCCACCTAATATTTGTCCACAGATGTATATTCATTAGGAAATCACAAGACCAGAGGAGCATAAGCATACAAGTAGTATATGCACAGTTATGCAGGGCATGATCAATTATCAAGCTAGTTCTTACACATTCTTAAATTACTGCACAAGTAACTGATTCCTGTTAAGAACATACCACATATAAGGCTCCACTTCCTTTGCGAAAACCCTTGGTACCATCAATTGGATCGAGGATCTGCAACAAGTTGTACCAATAAAATTCACGATCATGGCACATAGACTTTGACGATCAACTTTGACAGCAAACTGCTACTTTCTGTCACTGGCACATAGACTTTACCCAGTAAGTGGCTGGCTTATTCTCGTAAACAATGGCATTCTTTCCCCCTCTATCAATTGCCTCCAGGACTTGAGCTCGAGTCAATGGCTTGTCTGAACTTGATTTATCAGCAACCACACCGACCACAGAATCCACAAGGTTATTTGCCCTCAAGAACCCAGAATCCTCTTCAGCAACTAAGGGAATAGCAGGGAAAGCTTGAGCTAGCTCTGTCAACAAAATAAAAATGTGAAGAACCGCATCTAATACTTAAATCAAATCACATAAGAATGCTGAATCATCAAAAGATTCAGATTCCCTTCAGTCGTCAAGAAGAGTAGGCTTACCAAAACTGACAAAAGCTTGAACGCCGAAGTCTGCGATGGTGACTGGAGTACTGTCGGTCTTCTCCACGGACGCTGCTTCACTAGAGCGCACGGAACTCTGCACCTGTTCAATCCAATCGAAGAGATGTTAACGAAGAAGAGAAAATTCCTCTTTGAATTACACGAACCAAGCAGATGCTAAGCGATAAGCTGAACCGGAATTGAAATTTTACGTCAACGCAGATGCGACAAGCGCGCTCCACAATCCCTATGGCAGCTTCCAGCTCCCGGCGGTGCTTGACCTCGTGAGCCGGGAAGGAAAGACTGCTCGACCTGGGAAATATAAACTCGACATCTATCAACACAGCAATTTGAAGAACCTTACGTCGAAATAATCCATGGAAAACGAGCGGAACTATTCGAGTCAAGACCTTGAGAGTAAGACTCGTCGGCCGAGAGGGAGAGAGCGCCGGCGAGGGAGTAATCCAGTGGAGAAGCGAAGAGAAACGGAGGTGTGGTTAACGAGATTCATGGCGGGAAGTGGTTTGAAGATTGAGTACGGACGGTGGAGGCTGCTGAGCTGGCACCGGCCGCCGCCGTGGACGAATGGGTGTGGCCGATTGGATTGGACGGTGTGGCTTTATCGTTCGTTTGTTCTTCTTCGGGTTGGCGGTTGGCCCATCCAACTCCCGCGGTTCTTTTTGGGTCAATTTACAGAAGTGGTAACTGGTAACCAAACCATGGGTCACAACTCACAAACAATTATTATTCAGCCACTTAATTTAAATCAATTTGTGACCACTAGTCTACAACCTCAAATTATTTACAAAGCTATATCATTTTCCCAACTTCTACTGGACTGATTCATTCATGTTGTCTAAATAAACGGTAAGTTGACCTAAATTGATAGTAAAAAAGACTATACGTACACTGATAGACTAACATTATCAATGGATTTTTTTTTATGTCGTGTCAAAACAAACTCAAATGAATCTATCAATTATGAACGTGCACAATAATAGTACAAGTGACACGACGAAAGATGTGTACATAGTCGGCATTGCAATTCTTGTATACGGAGGACATAATATTTGCTGCCAGCTTTGCTGCGACCTTGCAACTTACAATGACACGAGGGTACGTGGCAGCCAAACCGAAGTAGCTCACAGTAGTTTCTGAAGTGTCGAAGCAGAAAAAATAATACCGGCGACAAAGCACTACCATCACAGTTTTGCACAAGTTCCCCCATGCTATCGACATGCATATAAGCAGGAAAGCTCTCCATGTATATTACAAACATTAGCCCGCTGGGCATGCAACATGATAGAAGCCAAAAAGGACAAATCGATCCGCGCTAAAATGGCATTCATTCAAGATGGAATTATTCAGTTGCTCCTTAAGCTGAAATGCATTCAGATTATAACAAACCCCAGATGTGATTCTTTGCTTCAATTGTACCAAGTAACTCATGAAACATCACCACCCAAAACTGAAGAGGTGTATCAGCCAAGCTAGTAACCTATCATTTCCTTGTACCTCCAATTGCAGAATCAGCAACAACAGTGAAAGAATATGAGTGATAGGAGGCAGCAGAAAACAAATTGTTTGCTTCACCATCCTCTCTCCTAAGATCACATCAAGCTTATAATTAGTTTTCAGAACAAAATCATACCAGAATCAGGCTCCCTTCCAGGATTTCCAATGCAAACAGCAAAACCAAGACAATGACAATCCAACATGCAGAGTAGCCAGCGATCCACGTTAACATATTAATTTCAGTGGACAAGTCAGCTATCCTATAGGATAGTAGTAAACCATCAGCGGCTCCCCACACCACTACTGTCATAGTGTATTGCAGGTCTGGTCTCTTCCCCATGTTTTAACCAACTAGGTAGGGATTACTTTATGGTCCTAATACTAAAAAGCGGGCAAAAGCTTTTGCCACAAGAAATCTCAAACTTCTAAGCTATTTCCAATACTAGGCTAACTGAATCATAATTGATGTTCATGCTTGTTCAAAAGTCAGTAATCTAAAATGAAAATCCAACTTGTATGCAACAACAAGAAATAGCAAACCAAGGGAAAGCACCAGGGAGCTGAATTTTCAGCATCAACTGCACGAGGAAGCAATTACCGACACAAACAAGGTATTTTTCGCTATGATGCAGTACACGTTATGAAGTTATATTCTAGGACTCCACAAAGTACATTTTGCTAACGAGACATGATCACAATTGAGATGGAGCAGAAGGGCAGCTGGAATGAGTAACCAATATTTTAATCATATAAGGCAAAACTAGACCAAACTTTCGTATAAGCATTGAACCGACATTGGACAATATACTTTTCGGATCAATCTATAATGATACTCATTCTCAAGTTCCCCTCTAGGTCTCCATCAAGTACTTTCTGTTTTCGAAACACACTCGCAATTGATGAATACAAGGTGGAGCAGAAGGGCAACTAGATTTGTAACTAATCATCTTATAATAAGCATTGAACCGACAACAGACAAGGTATTTTTCAGTTCTATCTATGATAATACACATTCTCAAGTTCCCTCCTAGGACTCCATAGATTACTTTCTGAATATGAAACACTTTCATAGCTGATGAATCCAGGTGGAGCAGCAGGGCAACAAGATTGAGTAACTAACCATCTTATTGCAAGTCAAACCGGGACCCAACTTTCATATAGGTACTGAACGGACATGGACGATGTTTTTTCAGGGTATATCTATGATATAGTACTCACTCTAAAATTCGCTTCTAGGACTCCACAATAAACTTTCAGTTAATAATGGATTTCAAGGGGAGCAGCAGGGCAACTAGAATGAGTAAGTGATCATGTCAATAGTGAGGCGGAAACGGTCATAAGTTAGTGATCGGGACCTTGCTTCCAACAAGCATACGATGAGTCAAAAGGACCAAGACTGAATAACCAAGGCAACAATTATCTCATTTTCTTTCGGTCACCCCCTCTAGCCGTCGATTTCAGACAGTCGAAATCTACAGATTACACAGGAGTGTAGAATCAGTAGGAGGTTGAGCTACCTACCAATCACGGCACTTTGCTAGTACAACTGTACGTCACTATCGTTGATTAGAAAGAATTTTCAGTTATGCTAACAAACATAGTTATGGACACCTCTAAGACTTACCAAGAACAAGGGTTCAGAATCACAAAGGATGCTTCAAATGCAATTTATGAATCACCGCTACCATGGTTTGATGTGATGCCACTTTCTACTGAAGTGGTGTTTAAATAACATTGATAAGTGAACAAAGCTCGATCACTATTTCAGTATTTCACGAGGCCATCCACATTACACATTGATGTAATGAAAGTGAGGGACCCACGACAATTACTGAACGCCCCAACAAAGATAGGTGGACTTTAACAAAATAGAAATACTTTTAGGGATCAACCAAATATAAGTATGGAACACAAAATGCAGAGTGAGGGGTGTGAGTTAAGGAGAGATTAAGGAGTAGAAAATTCATACCTGAAACTAAAACCTGGATACCAACTTGACCATCTAGGCATACCCTGGATCCTATACTATCTAGCACCATTATCTTGCTTCCTTCATTCTTCTTGTTCAATCGTCCACCCTCACCAACTGGACATGCTTATAGAACTAAGTTGTAACTTATAAGCAACACCGAATTGAAATGAGCAAATGCAGAAAAACCGGTTCCTTTTAACTTTTATTCTGGTCCTCAGTTTATACAATGAAGACAAAGGGAATGGATGAAGGATTAACAAAACCAAATTGAACTAAATCCATGAAGCAGTAATCATTACCTAAGGAAAATGAGAACGATATCGATCTGAACAAAATTTTCGGAGTTGGTTTATTTTGGTATGAAATACCAATACAGTAAGTAGTAATCATTCTCACATTCCCCTCAACAGGACATCCTTGTGAAAAGAGATGGGACTATGTCTTCTATCAATGTATATATTTTCTATAAAGAGACCGATACTGCAGTTATTATCACCTGAGTTATCGGGGGAAACCAGAACCAACTTTCAGATCAGTATTAACCAACATGGACAGATATACTTTTTGGGTCCATCTCTGTTCGGTGTCAAGTTGCCTTTTTGCACACCATTTAAGAATAATTTTCAGTTTTCGGAATAAGTGGAACAAAATGCAACAAGAATGAGTAATCGGACATCTTATTAATAGGCAAACACTAAGCCGAATGGATGGAATACCTTCTGGGTCTATCATCTAGAGTTCCCTTCTAGGATTACAAAGAGAGCTTTATGTTTACAAAAAGACGGTCACAGTTGAAGTGACGCAGAAGACCAACTGGAATGAGCAACTAATCATTTTATTCCAAAGAATAATTAGAGGCAACTTAACATTTAACCGATACTGACAAAGTATATCTGATTCCATCTATGATGTAATATACTCATTTCTCAAGTTCCCTTCTAGGACTCCATGGAGCCATTTCTGTATGCAAAAGACAGGTCACAATTGAAGTGAAGCATAAGGGCAATTGAATGAGCAACTAATAATCGTATTCCAATGAAAAATAAGAGGCAACTTTACATTTAACCTACATGAAAGGTATATTCTGGTTCCATCTATGATGTTACTCATTCTCAAGTTCCCTTCTAGGACTCCATGGAGAATTTCTGTTCACAGAGACGGTCACAATTGAAGTGGAGCAGAAGGTCCGCTAGAATGAGCAACTAATCTTATTCTAGGGGGAAATCAGAGGCGGTGTTACATTTAACCGACTTGGACAAGGTATATTTTTGTTCCATCTATGATGTAGTACTCATTCTCACATTTCCTTAGAAGTTTTTGTTCAGGGAAGACGGTCGCAATTGAAGTGGAGCAGAAGGGCAACTGGAATGAGCAACTAATCATTATTCTAAGGAAAAATCAGAGGCAACTTTACATTTAACAAAACAATGGTATCTCTCTCATTTTAATTTAGGAAACTGTTACCTGCCACAACAAGCCTTCAAGAGAACCAAACTCCTTCCATTGCCAACAGCAGCAGCATCAGTTGTATCTACCCCAATCATGCTCGGATGGTTCAGCTGATCCACTCTGGAGACCATCTTGAAACGTCCTTCTTCAGGTCCCACAACCAATATGTGCAGACATTACAATCCCTACTTTACTTAATGCATTGCTGACCCCTGTAATGGATTGGAAGGATTCATAATCGTCACAGTTTGGGCAGCCCATAACACCTAACACAATCTACCCTTCATCCACATACAAGTATATGAACATTTATGTAGGGCATGAGCAATCATCAAGCTAGTTCTCACATGATGTAGTACTCATTATAAAGTTCCATTCTAGGACTCCACAAAGTACATTTTTCTTACGAGACATGATCAAAACTGACATGGAGCATAAGGGCAGCTGGAATAAGCAACTAATATTTAAATCATATAAGGCAAACTAGACCCAACTTTCATATAAGAATTGAACCGACATTGGACAAGGCACTTTAGGATCAATATATGATGATACTCATTCTCAAGTTCCCTCCTAGGACTCCATAAATTACTTTCTGAATATGAAACACTTTCAAAGCTGATGAATCCAGGCGGAGCAGAAGGGCAACGAGATTTGAGTAACTAATCATCTTATAGCAAGGCAAACTGGGACCCAACTTTCATATAGGCACTGAACCGACAGGGGCGGCGTTTTTTCAGGTACTTTGCGAATCAATATATGATGATACCCATTCTCAAGTTCCCTCCTAGGACTCCGTAAATTACTTTCTGAATATGAAATGCTTTCACAGCTGATGAATCCAGGTGGAGCAGAAGGGCAACGAGATTTGAGTAACTAATCATCTTATTGCAAGGTAAACTGGGACCAACTTTCATATAGGCACGGAATAGACAGGGGCGACATTGACATAGTACTCATTCTTAAATTCCCTTCTAGGACTCCACAATGGAATTTCGGTTAACAATGGATTTCAAGGGGAGCAGCAGGGCAACTAGAATGAGTGAATGATCATGTCAATAGTGAGGCAGAAGCGGTCACAAGTTAGTGATCAGGATCTTGCTTCCAACAAGCATATTCTGAGCCAAAACGACCAAGACTGAATAACCAATGCAACAATTATCTCAGTTTCTTTACGTGACACTCAATAGCGGTTTCAATTAGCAGAAAGCAGTAGCACCTTGATGAATCACAGTAAAAAATAGGGGGCAACCGGAAAGTAGTGACAAATTAGGAACATCTCACGTCAAGAACCAAAATATGGAAGGTCTAGCCGAAAAATAGGGATGTCATGGAAGTCAGCAGAAAACACTGCTCTAGCCAACACGCAATGGTCATTATGTAATGCAGCTTATGCAAGTATCTGGACAAAATCATCCTCAGTACCACTTTCACCCTATTCATAGCAACATTTATTTGCAAATTGAACGAAGTCCCATGATTTGATTAGTACAAACAGGCAGGATTTAGGAAGGCAACGGTAACTGTCTAACACACAAGGCCAACATGATAGAATAAGCAATATCATCGCGATAATGATCATTGTCTATCAAAGCGGTAATTGAAACAAAGGCATACACAATTCACTCAATTCCCTCATGGGTAGAAAAGAAGGGGCAGAAACAATACCAGATAGACTACATCGGACAAGATAGCGCCTCCAGAAGATGTTAAACCGAGCCTGTACCAAAAACCCTAACCCGCTTCAGCCATGGCGAAACCCAGCGAAATTTCACGGGTTCCCGTGGAACGGAAAATTGTTTCCCGACCTCCAAGCGATTCCAAAATTTCTGACGAGGGATGTAACAAGCTAGAAACTACTGACGGACGGAAAGCAGACATACCAACGGAGCACGCTTACTGAGAGAAACCAGCCCTCGCAACGGTTACCACATCCCTGAGAGCCGTTGTCGTTGAGACTTGAGACGAAAGAA
Source organism: Linum tenue (assembly GCA_946122785.1). Taxonomy (NCBI): domain Eukaryota; kingdom Viridiplantae; phylum Streptophyta; class Magnoliopsida; order Malpighiales; family Linaceae; genus Linum; species Linum tenue. Next base: position 25,825,813 of record CAMGYJ010000005.1, on the reverse strand, counting down.
CGCACAGTCTCAATCCCTGCTTCCTCTCTTCCTATTTAAAGAAAAAAGTTGGCATGGGGCTTGAGTCGGTTGTGCCAGCTGGACTAAACGATTATTTAACAACAGTCAGCTTAAGTCGGTTGTGCCAGCTAGACTAAACGATTATTTAACTGGTGCGTCTAAGTCTAACTCGATCATAGTCCAATACAATTACGGGCCCACGGCCCACATATCATTTCAACTCCGTCCTCAATGCATCTTCAAACATTAGCTCATATAAAATGATTAACAGAACACAACCCATTACTTCAGTTGGGCCCAGTGATAATAAATTAAATCTTCTATTCTATCTATCTATTTTATAGGATTAGTATTTAGTAGCCACACAAGTCTCTCTATTATGGAAAAGATAACAAAGAAGCCTTCAAACATTGTCTAATTTACCAGATATTTTATAATTCTTTGAAATATTAGTGTTTTAATTTTTGACTAAACACTAATTATTAGTCAAAACTTTCCCACGTTATTTTTTAGTAGTCAAACTTATTGAATTACTACTATTAATTAGCCAAATGTTAACTTTTAGCTAGCAGTTTTGTTAGTAATATTGACTTGGGACATGATACTAACTAGGAAGAGACACATGGAGGCCAACATTTCAAAACTTTAGACTAAGGAAAAAGTTGCAATATAATTAACGATAATGTAGATTATTAATATTTTGTTGCATCACAAAAGATTTTGCTAATTATTAGTATTCAATAGGTTTGACTAATAAAAAAAATGTTAGAAAGGTTTGGCTATTAATTAGTGTTTACCCTTAGTTTTTTGCATTTATTATACAACTTAAAGTTATACGTTTAAGACATGGGCAACAAGAAGAATGAAAAAACAACAAACCAATAAAAAGAGAAGAAAGAAAGAAGAGGAAGGAAGAAGCAACTGGAAACAAAGGAGCTGAGAAAGACAGAGTAGCACAGTTCTCACAAAATCAGCTCACTTCAATCGGCTGAATCAGAGGGCAGGCGAGGTAAATCGAGTGAAGCCACATGAGACCATCATTGGAACTCACGACACCATGAGCGGAACTCCACTTCAAGAGGTTGTTCCCGATCTTTCGAACAACAGTTCTCCACGTCGAAGCTTTGTCATTAAACGTTCTGTCGTTCCTCTCTTTCCAGATTTCCCAGCAATAGGCATGAATAAACCTGCTGCTGAACCATTCATTCCAAGGTGAAAGCTTGATCGGCGGCCAGCCTCTTATCAGGGAGTCAATAGTGCATGGAAAGGGTCCCATGAATTCCATTACGGACTGAAAAATCTCCCAAACTTGATTACTCCACTTGCAACTGCATAAAAGGTGATCAACGGTCACCTCCTCGCTGTCACAAAGAACACATTTGCTAGCAAGGGCCAATCCTCTTTTCTTCAAATTGTCGTGGGTAAGAATCCTTTTATGAATGACCATCCACATAAACGCAGACACTTTTGACGGAACATGCGGTCTCCAAATGGCTTTGGCGGGGAAATCAGGCTCGCCCGGGAACTTGATGGTCATACTACTATCATAAGAAGACTTAACCGAGAAGCGAGCATTTGCGAAAGGTCGCCACATGATCTTTTTATTAACCATAAATCCAAACTTCAGCCCTTGATTACCTTTTTTTCTTTTTCATCATTTTGTTTTTTTTTTACTGGAAACCTGTGTCTTTTCATCTTTTTATTATTTATTTTGAGCTTTTTTTTCTTGCCATAGATTTTGAGCTTTTGTTTTGTTGCTTTTTTTAGTTGGTCCCACATTTTTAGTAACACGATTAGGTGAATTTTAGATCGACAAAGTTAACTGACCATAAATTCATCCTTTCAGTTGGTCCATGATTTATAAGTAAAAAATTGAATTTAACTGACAATATGCGTTTTTGGGGTGAAATGGAAGAGTTCTTGTGAGAACTTCAAAGTTAAACGTGTTCACTATGAAGAACTACAAGGATGAGTGATCTTATAGGAAATCATTTTGATATGCACGCCAAGGCAAAATCTGTGAGGGTCTATGCACAAAGTGGACAATATCTTGTCGGGAAAATGTTCAGGATGTTACAAGTGGTATAAGGGTCTTTCAGTGCCTCTTGACCGATGGTGTGGCAAACCTCAATGAGGACGTTGAGTCCCAAGGGAATGTATGTAACAACTTAGGCAAATTCCACATCAACAAAACACAGGAGAGATCCATGATTCATAATTCAGAAACTGACATGAACTAACAAGACACGTTTTTTGGTGAAATGAAAGAGTTATTGTGAGAACTCCGAAGTTAAAGTGCTCCCTGTGGAGCACGCAAGGAATGATGGTTGACCTTATGTGAAGTCACTTTGGTATGCACCGCAAGGCAAAATCCGTGAGGATCTAGGCCTAGATTGGATAATATCATGTCGGAAAAATGTTTCGGATCATGGGATGTTACAGTTCTTGCGTTCTTCTTTTGGATCAGTTTGCATTTTGAAGTAACTGTCACCAACAGTATCTAAGGGATCGTTTGGTTTTGGTGATCACAAACAATTCAGTCAATAGTATCTAAGGGGTCGTTTGGTTTTAGTGATAGTTAGGTTGAGATTGTTATTGTTACAATAATTGTATTGTACACAATGCATTTTTTATTTATTTCTACACAAACAATGCAAGCATTGGTTGTTTGATGTGATAGACACTATCAATCAAAATGAGCGATAGTTAAATCTCACGTTTTATGTGAGATGGTTGAGATTTTTTTTGTTTGAACTATATTCCTGACTTTTTATGAGTGTTCCTTTTTATATTAGATAAGGTAAGTGTGACATTTCATCCAAAAAATCATATAACTTGTTTAAATATTACAACAACTATGTAAACTACAAATCTACAATACATCGGTTTCGTTAAATACATGCATAATATTAGGGTAAATACAATATATTAGCCACAACTATTATGAAGCGGAGAATTATAGCCACAACTATGTAAATTCAAATTACTAGCCATAACTATTGTTGCGGGTCAAGATATGGCTAACTGTCCGTCACTATTATTGAATTTTTAACGAAGAAGGCCACGGCATCGGCCACGGCAGCAGCCACATCAGACTGATTTTAATTTTGTAACTTTAAAACATAAAAGTTTAGTCAACATTACTAATGAAATTGTTAAAAGAGAGTTAACGTTTAACCCTTGTTATAAGAACCGAACCGGATCAACGGCCGGGCCAGTAGAACCGTCAAACCAGTTACGATAGCGGTTCGGTTCATTGTTTGAACGGTTATTGATGGACCAAATGGTTTTTCACGGTTCAACATAAAATCAGATGAACCGACACGGTTTAACTGGTCCATTGGTTCACTATTTTAACGGAAAAAAAAATCTTAACATAAACTAAGACCATCAAATCATAATTATTTATTTTATATATGCTTCCTCAACCTTATTGTCGATTTTACATTGCCTACTACCAACTAGAACCGTAATTTTTAATTTGAATTAAAAAATATGGTTTCTTTTGTGAGATGGTTGGAATGATTTATTAGATATTTTCGTGATGATATGAATTTGAACTTGTTTATGGTCAATGATAATTTCATTCTTAAATTAGTGTAATATACAAGCCTTATATGTTATATATCATTAACGGTTCTACCAACGGTTCACCAATGGTTTTGTAACGGTTAACCAGTGAACCCTTAAATCACTAACTTTTCCGGTTCAGCCTCTGGTCCGGTTCTGAAAACATAGCGTTTAACTAATAATTTGAATTTTCATTGTTATGACTATAATTTCCCGCTTCATAATAGTTGTGGCTAAAATATTATATTTACCTTTTTTATAGGGATAATAATGATTAATACCACGTTTCGTCACTCGCTTTACTACAAAATTACTAATTTATATCTCCATAAAGCGAAAAAGGGAAGACGGACTACGGAGGGCCTTGGTAAATATTTTTTTAATTTTATATGGGCCACAAATAATAGAAAAATGTTTTACTTTAATTCAAATGGGTCGTGGAAGGCGGAAAAGGGAGGCGAATGGCAACGGGGAGGTCAAAGAATTTTTTGTAAATAGTTCAAATAGATTAGGTCAAAATTGTCATTCTATCTCACATTATTGTAAATGTACCAGGCACCATAATTCTTTTCTTAATTATGAGTGAGTTTACAACATTTAATTCCTAGAATTGAAGGGTTTCTAACTGTAATAAGTTTCAAACTATGGAACAACATCTATAGAATGCAAAATTCATTATGCCTAATATGACAACATCATTATGTCTAAGATGTTGTCACTCAATGATTAACTACTCAATATATTTTTATCTCAATTATTGTTAAGATGTTCTTATTATTACTATTTTGCAATTATTTTTTACAATTCTATATCCAAAGATATATGTCTCTGGAAAATTATCCAATCAGTCAAATAATGCTTCAATTCGTTCTTAAAGATTTGAATGTAAGCACATACTTATATTAATGGTTGGTTCATTATTCAACGAAAAAATAAGGGTTGGTTCATTTTGGTAAGCCTCTACCTGAAGTGCAAAATAAGTTTTTGAATGGTATAATGATAAGGGTTAGGTTTAATTCACCTGCATAGCCATAACTTTCTCGCTTTTGACAATAATAGCCACTTTTCAAAAAATACACAGATATAGCCACACGTTTAAAATTTGTTTGACAAATTTAGCCACTTCCGTCACATACTTTAACACCGTCAATGACTTTGTCAACTAAACAAAGTTTAGGCTGATGTGGATGCCACGTGGATAACACATCATGTCCACTTAGACTTATCATGCTTAGTGGATGCCACATCACATTTTAAATTAAAAAAAAAACTAATTTCACATTTTAAAAAAACCAATGCACTTATGCGCTACTACAGACGGCAAATGAATTTCCTTCGCCAAAAAACCTAATTTTCACTTCTGTTCTCCATTCAACTTGTGTTCTTCCAAAATCCAAACTCCCGCTTTCGTTCTTCCTTCCGGCGACGGATTGGCCGTACTATGTCGGTACCTTTGCAATTCGGATCTCAGTTGGGACAATCTCGAATTCTTCAGCGGATGGAACTAACGAAAAATCGGGTACATTCTTCCAATTCTCGTTCGCCGATTTCAATTCATTTTTTCGTGACCCAGTTCTTCACGGTGTTGCAATTGACGTCGCATACTACTGATGACAAAATCGATGGATGGCGGCGAGGAGGTGGTTGTTGACAAAATCTCCCAACCATCGAGTTTCTTTCACAGGACACCGCCGCTGAAGAAAAATCCCTCTATGCCCGAAAACCCTAATTTCATAGAGAGATTCCTCTCTTACGATTCCGCTGTGGTTCTTCTTTCTTCCCCCAACACACAATCTCTCGGTTCTTCACCTGTAGTCCAGAATCGGAGTCTCTGTTCACTCCCATGGTCGGATCGACGGCGGCGGAGCCCATGAACTTTCGATCCCAGTGCTACTGATGCGAAGGAAACCCAAATTCTTCATTGACCTAGTCTACAGAGTAAGTAAGCAGGGTGTCAGGATGGATCGATGATTGGATGGCATCCACAATCCACATGGAAGTTGGGATTGAACAGAGAAATAAGAGGAGGATGAAAAAATGGAGGTGGAGAGAGAGCGGCGCCGGAGCTTCGATAGAGATGTAGGTGAGTTCTGTGAAAAGAGGGGAAGTTGAATCCCTCTTCTATTTTTTTAATTCTTGTTGTTTAGTTAATTATAATAAAAGGGATTTTTCCAAGTGGCAATTTTTTGTCAAAAAGAAGCCACGTCATAAAAAATCGTTAGTCTAGTCAGCGTCCATTTCAATGTCGTTAAAGTTATGGACGGAATGGCTATTTTAGTGTATTTTTCAAAAAATGGCTACTATTGTCAAAATGCAAATAGTTATGGCTATGCAAGTGTATTAAACCTAAGGGTTAATATTTTTGTATGGCCTAAACTTTGACCAAAATAAACATCCTGGCCAATCTTTTTGATTTATAACATCCTAGCCCGAACTATCCATCAAAATAAATAATTTGGCCAGATCCGACTTTTGACCGTTAACTTGGACGGTCAAACGCGTTGACTAACAGTCAACGCGCCATGTCATCACCCAATCAACTTAAATTAACTTAAAAAATTCACATATTTCTCAAATTTTGAATTTTAACTATTAAAACCTAGAAAAATTATTAAAAAAATTGGGAAAAAACAAAAAAAAAAAACAAATTGGATTCCCTCCCTTCCGCCAACCACCCATTCTTTAACCCAATAAAATTAAAATAAGAATGAAATCCTAAGTCAAAATCTAATCCCTTCCCCCACCGCCATGTCCCGAGCTGTTAACCCGCCGCCGCGAGATTCTGCGGAACCCTCTTCGCCATCTTTTCAGCTTCCACCCCCGAAATCGACGGAACCGCTTCAGCTCCACGATCTTGTTTGGCAAAACCAGAAACAAAATCCCAACCTCCTCCTCCCCCGCCGCTTCTCGCTATAAACCACCAGAACAGCCGCCTCTCGAACGGTAAAACGATGGCGATGCTCCGACGATCTATTCAGCTCCTCTCTCGAACTTGCCATTTTAGATCTGCTATCAAAACCGACCTTCTCATCCTCCTCCTCCTCTTCCCATTCCATCGAAACTCTCCCCACCGACTATTTCTCCAAATCGGCTTCCTTTTCCAAAATCAGAAGAACCTCCCTTAATTTCGAATCGCTCGACTAGTCTTGTCCCGCGCCGCCGCCTGATTCTTCCTTCCAGCCCCGAAACCTAAGTACAACATCATCAAGAAGAATCTCAACATGATTCGAGTCGGAGCGCCGCCGCCACCAGTCAAATTGCGGAAGTGCAACGGTGGTAGCGAAGACCTCACGAAGCCTGAGATTTTACTCGAGAGTAGAGGCGAACTGGATGGTGTAGGGAGACGGGAGGATTACGATGGCGGCGGCGAGTTTAGAAGAATGCCCGCCGATGCATTTTTGATAGACCGTTAGTTACACATGTTTTTACCCCTGCTCTTACTCTGTTTGAGGTATTGATTCTCGTGTTTTAGGCCGATTTCACGCTAGGTTGTGCTTGTTTATGATATTTCAGGTCCTAGTACGTGAATGGAGGCTTGGGAGCGAGTTTGGGGTCGATTGGACGAGGATCGGACGCATGGCGAGGTTCTGAGGAAGGCGCACGGGCACACCCACAACCCGCACGGCCGTGCACGTGACCAGTTTGGCCGTGCGGGATTGTGCGTGGGCACGCACGGGCACAAGTGAAATCCGCACGGCCGTGCACGTGACCAGTTTGGCCGTGCGGGATTGTACGAGAGGACGCACGGGCACAAGTGAAATCCGCACGGCCGTGCAAAGTGCAATCCTGGCCGTGCGAGATGGCTGAAGTTCGACTTAATGGTACGCCGCGTTTTGAGGTGCACGACCAGAATGGTGATATGCACGGCCGTGCACCCTGGCCGTGCGAGTCGGGAAATTCTGGTTTTTAAGCGGATTCCGAGCCAAACAGAGGGGGATTCGAGTTTTTGAGAGACAGAGCGGTTCCTAGAGAGAGAAAGCGACGAACAAGAGTCTCCAAGTGCCCTAGATCGATCTTCAACACCATTGGAGCTTGGTTTGAGCTTGGAGAAGTGCCGATTCAACGTCCAGGAGCAGAAATCCATCTTCACAGTATGATTTCCGCGTCTGATTCTGCTTTTGCTTCTCTCTCCATGGAGTAGTTCCCCCATTCATCTGGGTGTGGGAAACCCTAGATCTGTATGTTAGGTTTGATTGTATGAACCCAAGTATTGATTCTATGATATTGATTATATTCGATTGAGGTTTGAATGATTGAATGGCATGAATCCTGATCAAATTCCTGTTGTTTCTGCTTTAACCTAGAATGATAATATCTGCCTAGGTTGATAGAGTATCCTTAATCGAAGGTAGTGAATTGGTGACTTTAGTCGAGGAGCCAGTTCACTATTCTGTACCGAATTCCATTCGGTAGTGGAGGTTTTGTTCATAGGGCCTCAATCTGTTTACTCCGGTGTAGGTTAGTCGCCAGCTAGAGACTCAGATTGAGAGGGTCTGAAGACCTTTAGTCGAGACTTCAAACTGTTTGAGAACCTTCCGCAGTATAACTATCATAGAAATCGAACTTGGCAATTACAATCCGGCTTAACTACAGTCTAGGGGAAACCATATCCGGGTGACCTCTCTTAACCTGAATACAACCGTTTAGTTGTTTTGTTTGCTTGTTAGTTTAGAACTTCACTAAAGTTGCATTGCTAGATAATACGAATTCACTGAGTAGTCATCACATCTAGGACCCGGGTTGACAATAAAACCCAAACCCGCTATACTACGCTTTAGGAAGTGGTTACACTTGGCCATTTTCTAGAGTGACAGTAACAGCGAGTCAAGTTTTTGGCGCCGTTGCCGGGGACGGCTAGGTTGTTGAAGAAAAGTGATTTCTGTTACTTTAGCATTTTCATTTTTGCATTGAGTTTTTGTTTTTCCCACTTGTGCCTTCACGGGTTTGCCTTGCTTGATTGTGTGCAGATAGTGCATGACCCGTAGCCAGTCGGGAGGTTTACTGCCGTTGGATCCAGAGATTGAACGCACCTGCAACCAACTTCGGAGACAACAGCGAACTAGACTGGCTACGGTGGAGTACAGAGACGGCCAATTGAGCAGCGAATCCGAGGACGAGCGCGAGATGGAGGGCGAAGACATCCCACAACCGGGGAATGCCCGACAGGCTCCCCCGGTGAATCAGCATCCACCACCACCGTCGGGTCCCACCTTGGAGTACTACTACACTCCACGGATTGCTGACATCCGCCCGGTCATCCTCTATCCACCCATCCCAGCAAAAAACCTCGAGATCAAGCCATGCTGGATTCAACTCATTACATCATCTATCCAGTTCCATGGTTTGAAGGATGAGGAGGCCCGGGCACACCTTTCCCGTTTTCTGCAGCTGACGAACGGGTTCAAGCTGAATGGTGTTCCGGATGACGCAATCCGCCTTCACCTCTTCCCCCATTCTTTGGCGGGGAATGCTAAGAGGTGGTTGGAGACCCAGCCCCCACTGTCCATCACTTCTTGGGACGATCTGGCGGATAAGTTCATGCACAGATATTATCCGGCATCGAAGACTACTGAGATTCAGCGGGAGATCACTCACTTCCGCCAAGAGCCAGATGAGTCCCTTCGCGATGCATGGGAGCGGTACATGGGATACTTCTGGCAGTGTCCCCATCATGGCTTCAGCGATGCTTTCACAGTGGGGAACTTCTACAGTGCCCTCACCCCAGACAGCCAGAGGGTGATCGAGTCTCTATGCCCAGGAGGGGATATCCTTACTAAGACTCCACCCGAGCTGAACCAGAAGATCAGTACTTTGGCTGCCCGCGATCATTCCTGGGGGCAGAACAACAGAGGTAGGAATTCCCGGGACCGAGGTGTGCATGCTATGGAGGCCAGATCCGGGTTAGAGCAGCAGGTGGCTGAGTTGGTGCAGACATTGAAGCAGCCTAACAGTCTCCTTCCGGGCCGAGGTGTAGCTACGCCTCCAGTAGCTCAGTGTCAGTGGTGTGAGAGCCCAAATCACCTGGTGGAGGATTGTCAATCTATGAGGGAGTCCTCCACTCCCCAAGAGCAGGTGGCCTTCATCGCCAATGCTCGGCGCCTCGACCCATACAGCAACACCTACAATGAAGGATGGCGCCAGCATCCCAACTTCGCCTAGAGCAGCAACACCAACAAACCACCTGGTTTCCCAGCACCAGCAGGTGGTTTTCAGCAGAGGCAGCCCTTCCAGGATAGGCAGGGGCCACCACCACAGCAGCAGCCTTACCAGCCTAGGCAAGGGCAGCCATTCCAGCAGCCTCAGCGTCAGTACGCCGAGCCAGCAGCAGCGCCAGCTCCCGATAATCAGATGACCGAGCTGAAGAACATTTTGGCAGCATTCATGACCACCAGCCAGGCAAGTATCACGAGGATGGATCAGACCATAGCTTCACTGGAGGCAGGCCAGAGAACCCTGGAGGCAGGACAGAGGAACCAGGGTGCCATGCTGCAAGATTTACAGAACCAGGTTGGCGCCATAGCTCGCCAGATTACTACTCGGGCCCCGGGGACTCTACCTGCCACCACCATCCCCAATCCACGGGACCCGCATGAGACCGCACATGCCATTTTCACCCTGAGCGGCAGGCCTACATCAGCTGATCCTGCCCCGACCAGGCAGGAGGAACCACTACCTGCTTCAGCACTTCCAGCCGGTGATGCAGAAGTGCGGGTGGAGAAGGAAGCCCCTCCCAAGCCACAACCAGTGGTGAAGGAGCACGTACCCCAGCTTCCCTTCCCCACTCGCCTCCATAAAGATAAGCTGGAGACTGAGTTTGCCAATTTTATGGCAATGTTGAAGCAGCTCAACATCAGCGTACCATTTGTGGAGGCACTGTCGAAGATGCCCAAGTACGCGAAGTTCATGAAAGATCTCCTCACCAACAAGAAGAAACTTGGGGATCTCTCGACAGTGCTGCTGAGCGAGGAATGTTCTGCTATCCTGCAGAACAAGCTGCCCGAAAAGCGCAAAGACCCAGGGAGTTTTACTATCCCTCTTACTATTGGCAGCATGCATGTAGGAAAGTCCTTGGCGGACCTAGGCGCTAGCATTAATGTCATGCCATATAAACTGTTCAAAAAGCTAGACCTAGGTGAACTTAGCCCTACTAGGATGAGCATTCAGCTAGCTGATCGTTCTATTGTGCATCCTAGGGGTATCATAGAGGATCTGCTTGTTAATGTTGGTGCATTCACATATCCTGTTGATTTTGTTATCCTGGACATAAATGATGCTGTGGATGTGCCTTTGATTCTGGGTAGACCATTTCTTGCCACCGCCAAGGCATTGATTGATGTGCATGGTGGTAAACTGATTCTGCGTGCTGGAAATGAACAGGCTACTTTTTCTGTGACTGAGTTTGATCACTGTGCTATGATTGCTGTCACACCTGTGCATACTATTTCTGACCAGGTACACGAGCCTGTCGTGTATCCTTCTGCACCTCCCATTTTGCAGGACCCCCCTCTCACTCCTTCGTCGCCACTCCATCCAGTCTCGCCTCCGAACAAAAAGCTCAAGGAGGAGTGGCGACCGAAGCCGCAGGTGGCTAAGCCGGCACGGAAGAAGAGTGGGGACCACTATGAGCTGGTCCCACCCCCTGCACCACGACCACCCTGGCCATCCGAGTACTCACTCGCCTGCATCTTGCCGGATGGCCAGGTCGAGCTGACCGATGCTGGTGGTTGCAACCGTCGGGTGCACGGTCACCACCTGAAGCTGTACCTCAAGAGCGATGTGGATCCGCTCTTGGAGGCACCTGTTCCTGCACCTCCCTGAGTATCCACCATGGGCGTCCAGCTAAAAGACGGTAAAGAAGCGCTTGTGGGGAGGCAACCCCACCACGGTTTTCATTTATTTGTTTTGTTTCGAGTCGGATTGCAATTTGGTTTGTTTGCTTTTGTTTTGGATGATGTGCTATTGGGCTGACCATTGGACCTAATATATCGTGTTTGAGCTCTTTGGTTTCCTTTAGCCGTGCCTGTGTTCCCGACTGGTCCTCTCTCCAGTCCGCTTCATCCTGACTGGTCCATTTCCAGTCTTCTGCAGTCTGTGCATACCGGTAACATCGTTCCCCTTTCCTTCCCTCTTCTCCATTGAGGGCAATGTCGATATTAAGTGTGGGGGGGGGGGATGTTTATCTTTTGACTGCATTAGATCTGTTTGTGTGCTTGGAGCCTAGTCCGCTGTCCAAATTTTTGAATTTGAGGGCTCCAAGTACGTGTTCCTTGCAATTGCCTGCTCAGTATGCTTTGAATTGACAGTCTCTGTAGTGGTTTGCAACCTAGGGAGGTAGTGTAGCACTATGGAGGATGTTGATGCATTTAAGAAGTCTCATTTCTTCTTCATAGTGTGTTGGCTGATTGAGTGAATTAGTGATCTTAGGACCCTTGAAATGTGTGGTGTTGTGGACTCTCTTCCTGTCATGGACTCTTGTATCATGTTTTGAAAGTAACAGGTGCTCGAAATGTGCTTTAAAATAACGTCTCCCGTGCGAATAGGGCGAAAGTGTGTAAGGGGAGACGGGAATCCGTTCCCAATTTCCACCTACTACCTCCAGCCCCCTTACATGTCTTTCCCCCGCACGAGGCTCGAGACAACTGCTCCTGGCATGGCCGGTAAGAGCCGGGCTCCCGCAAAACCTTTGCTAGGTGGGAGCCCTCGTTTTCTGCAAAAACAGGTTGGAACCCTTGAAAAAAAAAGAGAAAAACAGAAAAAACAAGCAAAAAGAAGAAAGAAAAGGGGTTCCAACCATCTCCAAGAAGAAAATCGAGCACCTTGAAGAATGTGAGTCCATGATCTTTTGTTTGTGAGATTCTCCTCATCCACGATTCATTTGTCCTCTGTTCACTATTTGCCATGATGCTGACTCGAGACTAGTGCTCTCGCCGAAGAAGTTATGAGATGACTTGTGTGTCGGTTGACCTCATAAGTTGCTAAATGATCTAGGAAGTCCTCTACCTACGATCGAGGTTGTTTGTTGCTACAGAGGTCTGGAGAGTTGCATTGGTTTGAGATAGGTTTGCTTGGGGACAAGCAAACGGTTAAGTGTGGGGGAGTTTGATAGACCGTTAGTTACACATGTTTTTACCCCTGCTCTTACTCCGTTTGAGGTATTGATTCTCGTGTTTTAGGCCGATTTCACGCTAGGTTGTGCTTGTTTATGATATTTCAGGTCCTAGTACGTGAATGGAGGCTTGGGACCGAGTTTGGGGTCGATTGGACGAGGATCGGACGCATGGCGAGGTTCTGAGGAAGGCGCACGGGCACACCCACAACCCGCACGGCCGTGCACGTGACCAGTTTGGCCGTGCGGGATTGTGCGTGGGCACGCACGGGCACAAGTGAAATCCGCACGGCCGTGCACGTGACCAGTTTGGCCGTGCGGGATTGTGCGAGAGGACGCACGGGCACAAGTGAAATCCGCACGGCCGTGCAAAGTGCAATCCTGGCCGTGCGAGATGGCTGAAGTTCGACTTAATGGTACGCCGCGTTTTGAGGTGCACGGCCAGAATGGTGATATGCACGGCCGTGCACCCTGGCCGTGCGAGTCGGGAAATTCTGGTTTTTAAGCGGATTCCGAGCCAAACAGAGGGGGATTAGAGTTTTTGAGAGACAGAGCGGTTCCTAGAGAGAGAAAGCGACGAACAAGAGTCTCCAAGTGCCCTAGATCGATCTTCAACACCATTGGAGCTTGGTTTGAGCTTGGAGAAGTGCCGATTCAACGTCCAGGAGCAGAAATCCATCTTCACAGTATGATTTCCGCGTCTGATTCTGCTTTTGCTTCTCTCTCCATGGAGTAGTTCCCCCATTCATCTGGGTGTGGGAAACCCTAGATCTGTATGTTAGGTTTGATTGTATGAACCCAAGTATTGATTCTATGATATTGATTATATTCGATTGAGGTTTGAATGATTGAATGGCATGAATCCTGATCAAATTCCTGTTGTTTCTGCTTTAACCTAGAATGATAATATCTGCCTAGGTTGATAGAGTATCCTTAATCGAAGGTAGCGAATTGGTGACTTTAGTCGAGGAGCCAGTTCACTATTCTGTACCGAATTCCATTCGGTAGTGGAGGTTTTGTTCATAGGGCCTCAATCTGTTTACTCCGGTGTAGGTTAGTCGCCAGCTAGAGACTCAGATTGAGAGGGTCTGAAGACCTTTAGTCGAGACTTCAGACTGTTTGAGAACCTTCCGCAGTATAACTATCCTAGAAATCGAACTTGGCAATTACAATCCGGCTTAACTGCAGTCTAGGGGAAACCATATCCGGGTGACCTCTCTTAACCTGAATACAACCGTTTAGTTGTTTTGTTTGCTTGTTAGTTTAGAACTTCACTAAAGTTGCATTGCTAGATAATATGAATTCACTGAGTAGTCATCACATCTAGGACCCGGGTTGACAATAAAACCCAAACCCGCTATACTACGCTTTAGGAAGTGGTTACACTTGGCCATTTTCTAGAGTGACAGTAACAGCGAGTCAATTTTCGTCAGACGGAGGAGGAAGATTGTTGTCGGAAGGGAGGGGCTCCTGGGTTTTTTTGTGTGGTTGGGGTTAGGGATAAGTGGATGATAGGTTTAATGAAGGGAATCCGACAATTTTAATTATTTTTTTTTTGCTTTTTTTTATTTTTTAATAATTTTTCTAGGTTTTAATAGTTAAAATTCTAAATTTGAGAAATATGTGAATTTTTTTAGTTTATTTAAGCTGATTGGGTGATGACATGGCGCGTTGACCGTTAGTCAACGCGTTTGACCGTCCAAATTAACGGTCAAAAGTCGAATCTGGCCAAATTGTTTATTTTGATGTATAGTTCGGGCCAGGATGTTATAGATCAAAAAGATTGGCCAGGATGTTTATTTTGGTCAAAGTTCAGGCCATACAAAAATATTAACCCTAATGATAACTACAAATGATTTATTGTCTCTCCAACTATTTCGCATTGCTCGACCATACAATAATCATTGTGTGATATCTTACATTTTCATAAATTAGTTCACACAAGCAAGAGTTGAACCATTCACAAGAAGAAAATGTGCTTTTTATATGAAACAAGCACATATACATGTGGATTGTCAACATTCTTATGGATAATCCATTAGTTTGGTGTTTCTTTTCAAGCTATGTTATCAAATTTCATGTTTTTGATGAGATTGTTTATTTTTCAATGCCTATTTAGGATTTTAAGATGAGGTGACTCACTTGCAAATTAAAAGGAATAGATAGTAAGGTTTATCAAGCTTGTCAAAAATTGTTATAATTGTTTTCAAGTGATGCATTATGGAGATTTTCCATGTTTATCTATCTTCATTCTTCACAATATTTGAGGTCTCTTCATTTAACTAATATTAGATATTATATCTAATTTATTTCTCACGTTGGACTTATAATTTCATTGTTTGTTGAAGTAATGGGTCTTCTCATTAACTTCCCTTAGACTAAAACTTGACCAATATATAAATGACGATCGTGGAGTATATGTTTATTTTATTGGAGGTCAAGTATATCATCAAATTGGTAGTCTGATACCCACTGAAGGGAACAAATAAAATTATGCTAAATTCTACTTTCTACATGCATGACACCAACAATGAATTCCAAAACCATTTAAATTCTTTCTCCGCGCATTCCAAATACATTACATAAAAATTTATTTCTTATGCACCGGTTTATAAACCCTATAACATGAGATTTTTTGTAATGGCTTACCACTTATGTAAGACTTCTACTACTCATTACCTAAAATATTGTATTTTACGTAAGACTTATGTAAATTCTTTAATTATAAGGGTTATATTGTAGGAAAATAATTGGTTTATTGATTGTTTTTATTATAATTTAATTAATTATTTACACGGGTTTATGCAAGGGAGTAAAAAAAGATGTGTTACATTATAACGTGGGGGCAAGCAATCTTGCAAGGGTGGAGGGTTTTGGGCATATGTTGTTATATTTTCAATTGAATGGTGAATCTCAAACTAACTTGATGTTGTGAAGAAAAATGTTAAATATGACTTTTTAGTTTTCAAGTGCGAAGGATTATGATTTTTGGAGTTGCATAATGGTGAGAAACTATTCCAAGTAGGAGAAGAGGACATTCTCCTTCCTTCTCTTACAAATTGAGGTTATGGAGTGAAAATCACATAAATGACGTAATAGTAAATTAAAAATATCATTTGTGAATTCATAGTTTGAAAGATACAAAGACGAGAAATAACACATCTCCAACAATTAATGCAAATTACCTGGATAAGGTCAATTTATTTTGCGTGATAATGATGTTTTATTTTTGCATAAGTTTTGCCTTGAAATGTGCTAGCAATGAAATGAGGCAGTGGAGTCACTCATTTGGATAACAACGTTGTTGAAAGAAGGAAAGAGACATTTAACGGTGGAGATAGTACTGTCAGTGATGAAAATATTTATATTGTTAATGGTTGAGAGGATAACGTGTTGATGGTGGACTGATGGTAAAGAAACCAAAAGAAAATTGCTATAATGTGTGACAAAGCATAGTGAAATGAAGTGTAATTCGAGTAATTTTTATAGAATCCATATTCCTTGCTTTAGTCTTGGTTTTAGTTTCAATAAGGACTTTCGTAGATGACTCGGTAAAATTATTGAAAAACACTATGTTCTATGTAAAAATTTTAGTTTTCAAGTAATTGAATATTTGGTATTCTTTTACTGTCACAAATCAAAATATATATTACTTAGTACAATTAGTAACTTTTATGTATATATATTCACGTAAACATAAAAAGAATGAACTTTGAGAGAAAATTGACATCATCACAAAAAAGAGAAGAATATAAACTCAAAACTTTAGTAGTTATCATTATCAAATTCCAACAAGAGGACAACTTAGATGAGAGAAAGCCTAAGACAATTTTTGTTATAATTTGTAATGCAAAGTAGTTAAATAAAGTGTGGTTATATAATTTTTGTGGGATTTGGCTCCTTTGCATTATTGTATGGTTTAAAATGCTGAAAAAACTTAAATGATGTAGCTTCCTTTTCAATATTTTAGTATTTCAATAATTTATATTCCATATGGTACCAGTAAAAGAAAATTTTAATTTATACAACTATTATTGTTGTTTATACTATTGATGAAATGTATCCGAATCTAGTGATGGTTATAAATATTCATTTTCTTATAGATTAAAAGTTTTACGACCCTGATTCAATGAAAAAATTTACGAGCCTAAATTTTTAAACCCCTCCAAATTTCTTGCTCCGTCATTGTTCACATAACTCTAGGGTTTTAGATAAGCTACAACATATACATAGCATTACAGCCTATAAAGTATAAACTGTATTATACAACATCAGTGTTCATTCCTAGACTTCTGCTTACAGTCTATTAGTATGCACTGTTTGTCCCACTAATGTAAGACGAGACACTACTTTGTACGAGAGCACACCATCTTTTACTAGCCAAGTACAAGCGATCAGATGCACCAGTTTTTTCCTTTTTCTTACAGCTTGTAGAAATTGGTGAGGGTTCTGCCATCCAACTCTTTGGTGAAGAACCTTCTCATGTAGTCTAACTTGGTGAATTCCCGGTAGACGGCAGGTTTCTCAGGCGAGATCAGCTCCGGGATCGGTCCCAGAACGGACTCCTGCTCATCAGAATTGAAGAACACAGCGACCGAGACCCGTGGCTCCATGGTTGGATTCGCCAGCACCCTGTGCTCCACGCTCTTGTACTCGTCGTTCGACATTATCTACAGGTTGAGTTGAAAACCAAGTTACAAAACGAAACCACCAAACAACGAATCATTCATTCACCAACAACAAGTGTAATTTCAGGCGCAGCCCATTACCTGCAAAAGATCTCCAATGTTGACGACAAGAGCCCCTCTAACAGGCACGACATCAACCCATTGCTCGCCAAACTTGACCTGGAGCCCCCCGACCTGATCCTGGAGGAGCAGGGTCAATGCTCCTGGATCTGTGTGGGATGCAATCCCTACAGTTAGATCAGGCTGCGGGCAGTAAGGGTAGTAATGACCCACCATCACTCTGGATTCCAAGAACCTCCTCTCCTTCAAAGCCCCTGAGTTCACTCCTAGCCCTTCGCACAAGAGCTCCATCAGCAATCCCCCGACCTGTTTCGCCCTCTGATTCCATTCCACCACCTCTTCCCTGCATATGGCAGGGATTTCCTCTAGCTCTGGTAAAGTGGGTCCTAACCTCATCTGGAGTGTGTCTCTGGGGAAAAAACAATGAAACCGATCTTTAACACGGGACACAATTCGAGCCAATGTAGTCTAAATCGCGTTTTAAAACTTATGAACTTAACGCTTCTATGTGGAATCACGTTTTTCCTAACTAGTGTAGTCACAATTGCGTTTTAAAAAGCTTACGCTTTTATCCTTCTACATCACCAAAAAGCTTCTACTATAAACGCGCGATTTTGACTATATCTATTCGAACTCACAATCACAAGTTCTGATGCCATACTTCTATCAACAGTTTTCCCTTCTCAGTAAACGAAACAATTGGAACCGAACAAACCATTTCAATCGGAGATTAATACGAAGGGAAATGAATTCGATCGTGTTACCTCCAGCTAGCGGCTTTGGAATGAAACAAGTCGATGTTGGAAAAGAAGGAAACCCCAGTCCCGGGTTCCCTTCTATACAGCTTCGCCTTCTCCTCCGTCGGCTGCTCGTGAAACCCCCTGACGGCGCCGACGAATCGGTCCAAGAATTCCACTGGGATCCCGTGATTGACGACCTGGAAGAATCCGAGCTCGCGACAGGCGCCCGAGATTTGCGCCGCGATCTTCGCCCTCGCGTCCTGGCGGTCGACGCCGGAGAGGTCGATCGTCGGGATGACGTCGGGTCGGGCGCCCGGGTTGGGGTCCGGCTTGAAGTTCGGGTGAACGAAGAACCGAGGGATGGAAGAGATGCCGGAGTCAACCAGACCTTTGACTCCGAGCTTCGAGTCCTCGAACTCCTGGACCTCCTTCATCCGGTCGTAGACGTCGTCGTGGAGTTGGCCGGCGGCAGCGCTGCTAATCGCGGTTGCGGTGGTTGCCATTGCGCGCGCTGTGTGGCTGTGGTTCTTACAAAGTGTGCCTAGAGAGTATTCTATGACTGGAAGGAGAGGTGGTTGTGTTGGTGGTTTCCCAAGCAAATGGTTGATGTCTTATACACGTACATTTTCCATCAATCGTTGTAAAATCCCCGCATGATGATAATAAGAAAGCTTATTCCAAATGTTGAAAATAATAATTATTATTATTTTTGTTATTGAAGTTAAATGATGTGTCTTTGATAAACTAAACTATACCGTCAGCCCGGTCGTAAAACTTGCATGTTGAAATTTAAATGGGTATAAATTTTACCGATCGAACATGATTAAACCACGATGTAATCACAAAATACCTTACCAATTCAGTACAATCTGCAATACGGGTTTACCATCCTTGAACTGAAGTGAGTAGCGTATGTCAAGAACCAGTTGATCCCAATAACTCGAGTTGTTGGGAGAAGGTTATGCTGGATCTTATATCATTCTCTAACACGCCCCCTCAAACGAAAGCCAACCCATGGGCTTGAAGTTTGCACAGGCCCACCATACCTTGTGCTTTAATCCACTGTTAATATTGGGGGTCGTGGAGATTTGAACACACGACCACTTGGCCAAACCAGCTCTGATACCATGTCAAGAACCAGTTGATCCCAATAACTCGAGTTGTTGGGAGAAGGTTATGCTGGATCTTATATCATTCTCTAACAGCGTATACGTTTTGCTAAAGTTTTTGATATGTCACATTGGCATTTGGTTTTTTCCCTTCTTCCTGAAAGAGATTTGACAATTTTTTGGGTTCTACTGCCCGCATAGTCAAAATTCAGGAATTAGGGGGTTCTTTTACAACCACAGGAGTCAATGTCATGTTAACCGGCCGACGAGCAACGTGGCGCGAGCTTGGAAGCGTCTAATTTCTCTATACCTTGATCGGTGGTGACGGTTTGCAGTTGTCGCCATTATCCTACTGCGAAAGTCCAGAGTGCTGCTAAACGAAGAGTCAAGTCTCGGCGGAGGACAGTACACCAACCGCAAATTGACGTTGAAGAGTCCAAAATGAACATCTGCACAAGTAAAAACAACATCGAATTTACAACCGGTAGATTTGAATGTGCAAAATAGATGGTAAGAGAAGGAAATGAATGCCAACCTTCATATAAGCTGATCATGGAAGAACAAGATGATGGTGGGTTCAGCCCAGAGCTGCAGACTAAAACACAGTAGACCTAGTACCAAAGTTTATACCATTGCACATGTTGAAAGACAACAGGCTGTTTCTGCTACTTTGCATTGTAACGAATAGAACAAGAAAAGAGCCCGAAATTTTGAGGTAGTATTCATTCATTGAAGCAAGCAACCTATAAGCATAAACAAGCAAAGAAGCAGAAGAGCAACCAACCATCTGCAGGCTCAAGTAAGAGACCCTTACAATTTACAGGGTCATTCACTCATTCTCAACTCCCGTCATTGTTACAAAAATTTCTCAATTGTACAGCAGTACTGTGGTGAATTCAGATCAGCTAACTCACTCGTTAGTGTTACCACTAGGCACAAGGGCAGAGTCTCTGGGTATGAGGATG
This sequence comes from Linum tenue, assembly GCA_946122785.1. Taxonomy (NCBI): domain Eukaryota; kingdom Viridiplantae; phylum Streptophyta; class Magnoliopsida; order Malpighiales; family Linaceae; genus Linum; species Linum tenue. Next base: position 25,805,575 of record CAMGYJ010000005.1, on the reverse strand, counting down.
AGAACTGTCACACGAGAGCATCGACTGTGGCTTCGTGTACAAGCAAGTCCCGGGATTCAGATCTCTGGGAGCATCATCAACAACTTCAGCAGGCTGATCGCTTCCGACGCTAGCCAAACACCCTCCTTTACAACTCATATACTTCTTCATGATCTCACACTGATTGAGCACCAGAAGCTTGTTCACAATACACGACTGCCCTTGCGACGTGCAGACCAAATCACACGACTCGCCTTGCCCGCCAATCACCACATTAACCCCAATCAGCCGTGCTTCTAGCTGCGTGTGATCATCCACAGATTGATTCGAAGGCAGAGAGAAGCAATGGTGGAACTCGCTGATATAAGCATTCTCATGAACCACGCTGCCAGAGTTATGGCGGCACCTCCCTGAACAGAAATCGAACACGCTCGGGTAAGTCCCCGAAGTTGCAGTCTTGGCCATCTTCACCTTCGTTACTTCATCAACAAGTGTTGTGGAAGGATTCAGGCAGCAAGAAACGCAATATTCATAGGAATTGCAACATTGCGAGAGAAGATTGCACCCTTTACAGGGGAACCTCTCTCCTTTCATGGGGCAACATCGGGATTGGGGATCAAGCGATAGAGCATCACATACACGGCCATTCTCGTCTGAAAGTAGATACCTTCCTTGAACAGTAGTTCTACAAAGCTGATTTCCCAGGAAGCCAATGTTTTTCCTTATGGCTGAAACTCTGGGTGGGAGATGGAGAACCAGCAAACACCAGAAAATCAATCCACGTATATACATCCTATATGGGTTTCAAACATTCAATGTGTTGACGCGATTGGAGAGATAGCGAAAGTTTATCAGCTAAGTCAGACAATTCATCGAACAGGTTGAAGGCAGTCTAAGAAACGATCTAAGAAGCTACGAAGTTCCTTCATACGACGAGCTTCCGATTGAATCCAAGATTGGGAAGATTGAGAGGAATGGATTTCTTCCGGGTAATCAGAGATATAAACATCCGAAGGGAAAAACAATTGGCGACGAAGAAAGATGAACACTAACCCAATGGATCACGACCAGATCGGCTTCGAGTTTCAAACTTTACGCCACGTAGAAAGAAAAGCTTGCTGCCCGGAAATGAATCACAGAATCAGTACGCTTAGCTCCCAAGCTTAGAGGAATAGAGGCGTCTCCGCATATAACCAGAATGTCAACTTTGAGGACGGGAATATTAAACCGCCGGCGACGGAGGATTGAGGAAGACCCAAGACCGAAGAAGGAAATATGGCAGGCGAGGCGGAGTTTCGTTTGTTTTGTTCTATTTTTTTTTTTTCTTCGTAAACAACAGGCAGAACAATTATCATGGCTTTGACTAAAGGCCCAACTTTAAAGTGGGCTGGGCCCAGTCCATAAAGACGGATCCACGTAAGTAATATTCCAGTCAGGCCCAGCATTAGACTTGAATTGTTGACTCGAGGTAACAAAACAAAAAAGTATATTCTGATTCTGCGCCACGGAGGAAGGATGCCGGCAAGAGCGCGCTCACCGGTGTCGCAAATGAAGAAGGTGGCTGGACCACCGCCAATCTCGTCAGAAACCTAATCCGACGAAGACGCCGACGGCGAATGTGTGGATAATAACATTCACCACGGATTCAAACCTTGGAATTTATGTTTTGTCATTTTACAAAATTACAACAGAGAGAATAAGAAAAAAAAAAAAACAGATGATATATAATACAAAGCAGACGCCAGCTTAGCCTTCACTATACTAGTCATAGGTCAGCCTAAACCGCTCAGTGAAGTAATCGCCACTCCGTATAGCAGGAAACCTGCAATCACGTTCAAGATGGTAATTCAGGTAAAGAAAACTCATGCAATCGCGACGGCAAAAGCATTTGATCATTCAATCCCATACATCCACGGTTACAGCAATGAGCAAAAGGGATAAAAAGAACGAAACCGAAGAGTACCTGGGAGGACAAGACTCGCTGCAACAACTCTCTAAACACTCGACAATGCAATCTGGATTAGGATCCATGAAGAACGCCATCTGCCATATGATAACAACTGAAACACATGAAGAGCATGGCAGCAGTACCTTTGACAAAATAGAAAAAAAAAAAAAAAAATCCAACCATAGAACCTCCAGCTCAAATTGGCATAAAGATAAATCGAAAAACGCAGCCTATGGCTTATATTCAGTAAACACAAGCTATTAAACTCACCGAGTAGCGTTCTTGTCCAGTTGGCATCACTCGATGCAGGGTGGACCTGCAAACATTTAGCCAAATCTGTTGTTATAAAGGGGGAAGGGAAGGATTGCCCTTTCGAGTTCACATGAAAGGAGGAAGGAAAATTACCGGAACAAGCAGTTTGTCCACCTCTCCATCATGTCTCCGATGTTAACGATGAAGCACCTGGGATTAGAGATGCATTAACAAAATGATAGGAGTAAAGCTCAAGCAAGGAAGCTGCATTGCAAGCACGTTATAGTAGGAAACCAGGAGTATCAGATAGGCTTGAACTAAAGCATACAATAGCATTCAACTTGTTTCACTTATCACGAACTTTGTTGTTTTCATACAGAAGGGAATGGATATACTAAAGAGACACTGCTCAACCTAAATACCACACCTTTCACAATACTGAAGCACAGATTCTTTTAGCAATTGTGAACTCACCCATGTATCTGTGGTACATCTTCCCAGACCCTAGGTTGTCTCCACTTCTCCCTACAAACCTGCTATCAGGCAGAGCCCTGTAAGATGGCTATCAACATTCAAATTCATGGAAATCACATTCACACCATTAGTTAACCATGACCGTAGTTCATGATTCAGCATTAATTGTTAGAATCAAACTTGATGCATCAGTTAACACATGCCTGGAGTCCTGCTACACCATCAGTTAAGAGTAAAGTGGTCATTCCATAGTCTGAATGTGCAGAAGCACCATATATTGGTTCTTCATCAGAAGAACCCAGTTCACCTGACATCAGATTAATGAGCAATAACAAGGATAAGCTTCCCTTTCAGCTTCTTTAGTTTTTATTTTTCTTGTTCCATAGAATTCGAAGGACCAAGAAAGCTTATAGTTATAGACATGCAATCGAGGAAGTACACTTATGAAAAAGATATTCTACCAGGATAATGTAAGAGACGAAGAAAGCCTTCCGGATCATCCAGGGCTCCGACCTTGACAAAGTAATCTTCATCCAATTTCAAAGCCAGAGCAATCAAGGAGATTAGTCTTCTTGCAGCTGACCTGAGGCAGTAATCAGCAGCAGGTAAACTACTCACACCTTCCAGTCCAAAGGAACAGACTCTTGCAAGCATGAAGATATTCATTCGGAACTGATTAACAATATCATGACTTACATGACCTTTCCATGATAAGACTCCATTGTCGACCTCCATGAAGGAAGAACTTCTGAAATTTCCTCATCCAAACAACAACGGGAGTAATGTTGCACACAGCTCAATTCAAAAGTACTAGCGGAAACATTGGGGAATGATTACAGTACCTGGAGAAGGCCACTGGTTCAGCTCCGCTTTGTTGCCGGAACCACGTACAGGACCAACGTAGAAAGCTTCCTTCGAGTCACCTGATTCAGAATAGCCCTAACAAAAAAATCACAAAGCAGCAAAACGAACGCCAACGATGGCGGAATTAACCGCCGATCAACAAGAACCTTTGGAACTGGAGTCCGGATCGAGATTCTCGGCGTACAACGGAGAGTAGCCTCTGTGTTCCTTGCGAGGCAGCTTCATTTTCTCGTCCAGCGGAAGCGAGAAGAACTTGCGGCTCTCCTCGAACGCCATCTCGATCAGTTCTTCTTCCACTCCGTGATTCGCGAGGTAGAAGAAGCCGTAGTCGACGCATGCCTGAGAAGAAGAATCCAGCAAGCAATTAAGAGAATCAGGGAGATGGAGAGAGTGGTTAAAGTGGAGTCAAAAGACGATTTCGAAACCTGACGGATTGAATTGGCAGTGGATAAGCGATCGGGAGAAGAGAGGTCTATGACCGGGAGCTTCGCCGTGGATACTGTCATCGTCTAGCGGCGGCCGTCGAATTTATCATGAAAAAGGATAAGATGGGGGGAAACCCGGTCAAAGGGCCTTTTATAGCTGACTCTACAAGACTACAAGCTTAGGCTGCTAATCACTATTTGTTATTTTTATAATGACGAGAAATGCATTAAGAAACAAGAAATAAGAACAAGATGCAAGCGAATATACAAAGGATAAACAAGGTACAAGAGGAGGAGAAGAAAGGAGCAAGCAGGCTAATCACTACTACAACGGTAATAACTGTCCATCAAAATAACAAGTTAACAACCAATGGACAGCTAAGCTAGGCTATGTACAGTAAATCTGGAAATTGGTTCAAGCGCTAAACGACTGCATTTTGACCCAGCTTCTTGTGGAAGTTGACAATTTCATATGTTTACTTATTTCATTAGGCTTTGTTTAGTATTAATTTTGAGAATAAGATGAAAGTAGAAAAATTATTAGAGGAATAAAGTGACATGATGAGTTGTGAGAAAATGGAGAGAAAAATATGTAAAAGGTGAGTACTGAGATTTGGTCATAGAATCTTTTGAATGACATTATTACAATAAGGATATGATCTAAAAAAAACTTTTGGAAACAATAAGGGAACTATTTAAAGTTGTTTCACAATGTTTTAGAAATTCTACCAAACCGTCTGGTTCAACCAGAAATATGGATATCAGACCTCAAACGATGGGCGATTTTAGCAGGAGGTTCAACAAAGATTATAGTACAAAATATTCTTCCACTAACTTTTCCAGAATAACTTTTAATACGATTTCACAATAATTGTTGTTTTCAGTTAATTTATGTTGTGTTGCCAACTTCTGTTGGCACGACAACATATAAAAACAAAACCACATGTGATTTCAACTGTGAAAACGGAAAAGGAAAATAATACGAAAACAGAAAACTGAAACGAAGATTTTACTAAACAGGGTATTAGTTGCTTACGAGGATTGTACATTTTGAAATTGTTAGCAGAGGAAGGATTGTTCGGTCAAGTTCGATAGCAATTGATTCTTACCTGTTAATCCACCCACAATCGACCCCACTCATTATGTTGTGGGTGATTCATATAAATGTGTATGCTTTCTAAAATAGACTCGCTAAAGTTTGGGTGAGTGCGGGTGATCTAAAGTTTCAAATGTATATTATAAACCCACCAACCGCCCAACATCTGTAATCACACAACCCAACCCAATCTACCCACAAGTAAATGTTGGGTGGTTATGGTCATTTTTTCCTTAATTTACCACGTAATTACTGGGTTCAAACCCACCCAAATTGACATCAAACCACCCATTGCTTACCCATACTGAATTAGACGCAGGTTACTGTAGCAATGGTCAACGTTGATTCGGTTTGAACCACCGGTCCAGGTAAGTTCTTCTGCAACTAAGTCACCCGTTCTATCTTGACCAGTTCAATTTGAATTGCCACAAGACCAGATTGAAATTAAAGGGAAGAGGACTAAAACTGGATCGAAAAACGCATCAGACTCGATTGCGTTGCATCTAAATTTTTCAGTAAGATAGAATTTTTGAATCGAAATGAAAAGTCTTGAATTATTGAAACTGAATCGAGCCATATTGATCTGAAATATCATAATAACTGCACATACATGTTAAAATACAGTAGGATCCTTCTTTTGATTGGCAGAGAAATGGTTTCCCAAGGCACCATTGAGACATTTGATATCACAACCATGAACCCAAATCCAGAAAGCAAAGACATTGAGCAACTGGAATTTACACCAAAGAGTGTCTTAATGGCATGATCAAGGAATCCAAAGTCTCCAGCTCCCCGCAATGCTTACACTTGAGCTACATAGTCACCGCTAAGGTCAGATTCCAGTTCCAAGGAACCTCCCAAATCATCCGACGTCCCAGCACCACTGCCAGTAGCTTGCTCGCCGCCAGCTTTGGCACCTTTCCCTGGTACCTTCGCCTCTTCGATGATACGCATTATCTCCTCCACGCTCTGAGCTGGTTGCTCACAGCCTCCTGCTTCGCTGAAGTTAGTCTTCTCAATCTCGACCAGTTCCTTGGGCAAGTTCTTGAGGAACCAAGGTAGCTGTTTTATCTCCGGAATGGTGATCCTCTTATGTAGGGAGATTTTCAAATGGTTAGTTTGGTTGCGAATGGAACCAATCAAAGCAATAAAATCAAATCAAATACATGGAACATCATAACCAAACCAAACCGAGTGCATCCACACAAGACCAAACTTAACAACATTTCCAGGAAGCGAATGAGTAAACCAGTACCTTTGCAGGATTGGCTACAAAAATACGAGAAAGGAGGTGCTTGCAGTCTGCAGAAACGCGTACATAATCGGGGATAGAGTACTGGACACTCATTATTCTCTGTGATTATCACACAGAAAGATTTTAGCTAACCGTGCAACAAGTTGGATAGAGATAATATGAAGAATACTTCTCTACCACAAAGGGTTGTACTTAATAACTCACCCCAATGGTCTTGCGGAAGTTCCTTGGATCATCAGGATCCTCAAAAGGGTATCCTCCGACAAGCATCACGTAGAGCGTCACACCACATGACCAAACGTCTGCAATCTAAAAATGATAAACCATCAAACTAACAGGGGAAATAGGAAGTGAATGATCTGCTGTTTCAACCATCACTTCAGCTTCTTTCATCTCCCTTTGATTTCTTATTTTTCGGCAGTACATATTGTCAATGTAAAGCTAGGATGAAGGTGGAGTAGCAGATTCCCTACAAAGCTACGGTTTATGTCCATAACAAAGTCATAATATATATATCCAATACCTTCCCATCATACTCCTTCCGTGATAGGACTTCCGGGGCGATATATGCTGGAGTTCCCACAGTCGACTTGGGTTGTGAATGCAATAGACCAGACTGAGACACGAAGACTGAGGAGTAAGAGAATGAAGCTCGGATTAAATAAAAAGAACCGAATGGGGGAAAATAATCACACAAAGCTAACCTTTGAGTAACCAAAGTCACATATTTTAAGACGGGGACTAGGGCTTCCATCCAGAAGCGTGTTCTCAAGTTTCAGATCCCTGTGACATATCTCCTGCAAAGTGGAAAACATATCAGAGAATTATATATAGAAACGAAAAGGGCATTGTCTATTTTTTACCCAAACCTTTTTCAGATTCTTTTATTTTAACCAAACCTATAGAAATTCTATTTATTATCCAAACGTATTCTAATTTATCAAAGTCTGGGCATTCATTCTGTTACCGTTACTTATTTCGTCCACTTGAGAGGTGAGATTTTGTTTTGTTTTTTTATAATCTTTTTATTAAAAATGGTAAATGATGGTATTCTGACCGCCACGTAGGAAGTCAACTCATTATGGTCATACTTAGTCAGCATTACTAACAGAAAAGTTGACGGAGAGTTAACGTTTGGATAATTTTTAGGAATTCAAAAGGTTTGGTTAAAATAAAAGAATCTGAAAAAGGTTTGGGTAAAAAATAGACATTGCCCAAACGAAAATGCAGTTGAAGGTTTCTGGTAAACTACCATGGAGTGGCAGTAGCTGACTCCAGATATTAGCTGCTGGAAGAAAAATCTAGCCTGCATGAAAAGGATAGGACAGAATGTAAGAACTAAGAAGACGTGCTGAAGAAAGTAAAATGTAGCTACGGTCTACCACTTTTTGACAAAAACCTCATCTTCGCTGAAACGTCCAGCACTGCATATCTTTGCAAACAGTTCTCCGCCGGCTGCATATTCCATGACGATGGCCAGATGTGTTGGAGTCAGCCAAACCTGCAGGTTAGAGCACTTTTCTGCTCATACAGAACTTGAAAGAAAGAAGTCATTTGAGTTTTTGAGACCACAAGTAATATTTCCATAATGTACCCTAGCATAATGTCTGTGCAGATAGAAATACAGCCTGGTGCTAAGTGTGAAAAACAATTCATGGTTGCAATAGGTAAAGATCAAAGCCAGGTAAAAGTCGTGTAGCTGTGCAGTAAATCTAACTATCATCACACAACAACCACAAACTTGGATGTCATCTGAGAAGTTATAGGCTTACCTCTTTGAACCTCACGATATTTGGATGCCTCAAAGACCTGTGGTTGATGATTTCTCTCTGGACATGCTCATCAATCTGAAACCATAAGCAAAGCACTCCAGTTTAATGTTTTACATCTCAAATTAGCTCAACTAGACATGAAAGCGGGAAACTTGGCAGTATGACTACACGAACAAACATAACAAGGTCATATTTGGAAGCCGAATTAGGTAAGGAAATGCAATATCAGGTCAAATTTCAGAAAACAAGACATCATCAAATAATCTCGAATTGAAAGTCTTAATTGGGCTAATGTTAGGAAATGCAATATCAGGTCAAATGCAATATCAGGTTAGGAAATGCAATATCAGGTCAAATGTTAAAACAGTTATTGAAAAAATGCTTAAGCTGTTTGCAGGATAAGAACCATTGATTTCGTAGATAAGGCAATAAAGTACTAGAAGCATACCCAGCCTAGTAAGGACGTCTACAGAAACTTTACTAACTCGAAAATCCCGAACCCTACATGATCTAGTGAGGGAATCAAGTTTTGTTCTAACCCTACCCTCTTAAGCACAAGCAGGCAGCACTATCTTAAATCAACTCATCCAGCATAATTCACCATCAGACCTCTCAAAGACGATAGCCATTTCCAATAGAAGCTCCTATATCTTGGTTCAAAAGGGTACCATACTCAACTTCCACATTGTCTAAATTTCTTCACCTATGGTGTTGAACTCGGCCACTTTTGGCCTAGGAATGATCCCACCCACCAATAAGAAAGTTCATGTCAACAAATGACTTCTACAAAAAGCATGATCATCAGAAACAACTTGGCATACTCATTTTTTTACATGATGCTAGACTTTCTTTCGCACAGTTAGAGCATATATCTCAAATCACAATGCAATGTATCTCACAGATGAAGGCACAAACCCTAATGAAATTCCTCAATCCATCTAAAACTCTGGAAGTAGATAGTTCTCAAAACACTACTGTAAACTGTGATTGTTGGAATTCCAAACATCACAAAAATCTAAGAAGCATGGGAAATGAAAGTTATCACCGTTTTCCCTCTTTCAATGTACTTCACAGCAAGAAGTTCTTTAGTCTTCCTATCTTTCACCAGCCTCGCCACGCCGAAGTTCCCTGAACCAAGCTCCTTGATAGGCTCATACCTCTCCTCCATTTGAACCCTGATCACCACTCAAAATTCCACAGCAAGAAACCCAAATTGCGGGAATGTGAGAAAACCCAGCAACAGCAACAGCAGCAGCAAGCGCTTTAAGGCATCAACAGTCTGAATATGAAACTATGAACTAAAAAGAATAATTCCAGACATTATCTTCCACCTAATCCAATTCTCAGCCTTCCCCACCCACAAAAGACAAACCCCAATTTATCAAAGCACTCATTATTAATCATTGCATAACAACTTCCTCAGTTCCTCCCCACTATTCCAATTTCCAACAACCCACTTAAGGACATTCAACTAACCTGAGCAAGTAAGCAATTAACCACGGGAAAAAAGAGAAGAAATTGGACAAAAGGAGAAAACAGAGTATAGTGGAAAGCTAGCTGTTTTGCTATGCTTACCCTTTCGAAATGGGGAAACAGGGGACGGGAGAAAATTGGTTTCTTTAGAGCCTCAAATAGAAAGAAAGAAGCCAAGTCAAGAATAATTGAGCAACAAGAGGAGGGGAAGGAAATGGGCGGCTATAATGGTGACGACTGACAAGAGAGAGGAAACCCAAATGGCAAATCTAGAATTAAGAAGTAAACAAAATAAGAGCGCTCCGAATCCCCAATGGAGAAAGAACAAAGACCACCCCAGAGAAAGAAAAAAAAAACCATTACTTGATAATTATTAAAGTATTCGTTCACCAACAAACCGACCAACTGTTTAAAGAAACACTCACCGAATACAACAGGTCAACCGAATATGCAGAGGGGCAGAATATGAAACAGAGAGCTTTTCTGCTATTTACTCTTCCTCCTAGCAGAGGCAGCAGGAGAAGCTTTTTGATTCTTCCACCACCAGCAGTAGAATGTATTGAAATTCTCTCTGTTTTGTCCATTGCTTCGGGTCGAGTAGTCTTCATAAGTCATAATTAATGAGTAGGAGAGTTCTGAAGCCATGGAACACGTACCGCCGCACACGTTTTCCAGACGAGGGTCCATTTGTCGCCAATCGCCATAGCCTCGGACAGGGGTTGCATTACAAGTAGGGCAGGGAATGTTAGTCCAACCGAACCAAGGTAGCCCTGTACCCGTGAAGTCTAGTTATTCTCCTAACATGAAGATTCGTTAGTATATACTAACTAATATCCAAAATGTACGAATTAATATCCAAGTCTGTTAAGTATCTAGATAACACAGATTAGTATTCAAAACATCAGATAACAGGTACCAACTAATATCTACAATCAACCAACTAGTATTCAATATGGATACTCTTATGTGTTATCTGGATACTAATTATGAGTTGTTTGAATACTATTCTGTGTTGTCTAGATATTAGTTTGTGAATTTAGGATAATAGTTGATTCATGGTGGATATCAGTTAGCAAACTTTGAATACTAGTCTGTGTTCTCTAGATATTTTAATACTTGGATATTAGTTTATGTTTTTGGAATATCAATTACAAATCTTCAAATTAGCATATTACCTTTTCCCGTACCTGTGTTTAGGGCTGGCATTTCGGTTGCCGGTTAGCGGGTAACCGTCGGTTACAACCGAAAACCGGCCGGTTACAAGCTAACCGAAAACCGACCGGTTACCTTGGCGGTCGGTGGTCGGCTGGGAAAAGGAAGGAGTCGGTTGACCGAGTAACCGACGGTGATTAACCGCGGTTATCCGATTAACCGACCCCAACCGAGACCCACCTAACCATCCCAAAATCTGTCCATTTATCTCCACCTCCACTCACCTAACCTTCCCCAAAACCCTAGATCTAAAACCAAACTCTCACCCCTTCGTCCACCTCGCCGCCGCCGCACCTCTGTCCACCTCGCCGCCGCCGTCCACCTCACCTCGCCGCCGCCGTCCCTGCACCTCGCCCTCCGCCTACTTCCCATCGCGATAAGCGCTGCGCCGCGCCGTACCTCTGCATCTCCACTCTCCGACCACGGCGACGACCCCAGCCCTCCGCTACGCCGTTCGTGTGCGCTCTCCCCTGCTTCTCTTCCTCAAATCGCCAACCGCGTCGGCTCGACGTCCGCCTCCAACTCCCCTTATTCCGAGTTACAAAAAAAAATCAGAAGGTGAAGAAGAGAGAATTGTTATGGTGGCGAAGAGAGAAGTGTTGGTGTGGTTTGGCGATGGCAGAAGGTGAAGAAGAAAAAAGTGTTGTGGTGGTTTGGCGATGGCAGAAGGTGAAGAAGAAAAAAGTGTTGTGGTGGCTTGGTCCTTTTTTTGGACGAAAATGGTGGCCTGATCTGGTGGGGGATTGAATGGAGAGAGGAAGGAGAGAGGAGGAAGGTGATAAGGTTTGAGTGGTGGGGTTTTTTTGTGTTTTTTTTTAAATAATTTTAATGATTTTTTTTTGTGAGAAGAGAGTGCTTTTTCGGGCGGGCGGCTAACCGAGTCAAAACCGATAATCGACCGGTCGGTGGTCGGCTAGCCGTAATGTCTCTCACGGTCGGTGGTGGGCAACAGAGAGGGGTGGTTCGGTTTAACCAATAACCGAGAATTCGGTTTTCGGTTAAACCGAAACCAACCGACTGACAGCCCTACCTGTGTTCCTTGCTTGGTGATAGTACGTACAGAAGCTAATAAAGTGTCGGGCCTGGTTCGGTATCTAATGAAACGTGGGCCACATATAGTCCTTCGAGGGGAACTGGGCAGGGACTGGAAGGAGAAAGGCCCAGTATGGGAAGCGAAATATTAGGCCGGGGGACATGGATTGGGCGGAAGAGAAGTGAAGGCCCATTTGTAACTTTACCTTCTCTCTCTTTTTTTTTTTCTGTTTCTCGCCGTCACAAATCGACGTTGAAGATCAAGTTGAGTGGAGGCTGAGATTGGGGATAATGACTAAACAGGAGAAAAATGGTTATTTTTTATGGGTCTCATGGCCATGGACTTATGGCTCTCCCGCCTGCTTCGAAATTGCAGGGGAAGAGCTAGGGCTGCAAATGAGCCAAGCTACTCGCGAGCAACTCGAGGCTCGAATCGGGAAAAACTCGTTCGAAACTCGATTCGTTTACTGACGAGCCAAGCTTGAGCCTAGCTATGTTCAGCTCGTGAAACTCGCGAGCTAGCTCGACTCGGTGGCTTGTTGAGCTCAACTCTTGAGTTAGCTCATTTAGAGCTCATGAGATGTCTCAACATTGTGGTTTGAGGGCCAACTTGATCACTGACTTATGGACTAATCGATCTAATTTGGACTTTCATAATTCATAGGATTGTTAAATTATATATCTCACATCATGTGAAGTTTAACATGTTGAACATGTAAGAAAATATGCCTTATTTTTAACTCTATAAAGAAATTATGTAAAAAATTATTTCGATACTATGAAATAACATGATTTGAACTAGTTAAAATTTATTAACTAAACAATATGACACCTAAAAATTATAATATAAGATTAATTAATGTTGAACATTTGATTATTTTTTATCACTACATCAATCACATGTACCATACACGACATACAAAATGAATGTATTAAATACGATCTAAGAATTTAGTAAACAAGCCTAACTCGAACTCGACTCGACTCAGCTCGTTAATAAATGGCTCGGGCTCGAGCTCAGCTCATTTGTTAACGAGTCAAGCTCAAGCTGGGGTAAAACTCGGCTCAGCTCGGCTCATTTGCAGCCCTAGGAAGAGCTTAAGGTAATTGAGAGGTGGCTCATTGGAACTGATGGATATGTGCCCACAATGACCTCGAAAAAAAACTTTATTTTCTTATGATAATATTTCCCGTCAAAATGTTCTTTGAAATTCTGGTCACAATTCTCTAAATGAAATAACTCGAGAATAAAGAGGAAGCTTACTATATTTTCTGGCATTCGCTGAAAGATCCTCATCGGCGTATGCTGTAATAAATCATTGAACTTTATTGCCTCTTCATTCAAAGGCTCTGTATATTAGATGCTAATTCTCCCATTTGATCATACCCAGTTGCCATATCTTCCATAAATGGTCGCGCATTGTTTCACTGCTCTTCTGCTGTTCTGCATTAGCTTCACATTGGTCATCTGCAGCAACAAAAAATTACTTGCATTTTGAGTACTTGAAACTGATTCTCCGTTGAAAGACCAATGTGTATACCCTAAACTCAAAAGTGCATGTGTTGCTTTATGTGAATTTGAAGTTGGATCAATGTTTAAGTTATATCAGTTTTACCTCAGAACCTTAGAATGCAGAAACAATGAACCGAAAAGGGAAGAGGCCGAAACACCTTGTCATTGTTCACATCCTCGTCGAGAACAACTCCCATCCCATGCATTCCAAACGGGACAGGGTGTAGTGGCCAATGAAGGGAAGTTACAGGGATCGGGCAAACCGAATTCAAACCGTACAAAAATTGGTTCGGACATTTTCCGAAATCGAGTTTTCTTCGATTCGAAATTAGTTGTGAAAGTAGTAGTAATACTAGAGAATGCAACGATGATCATAGTAATAATAAGGTGTTATGGTGGTGGTCCTGGTGGAAGTTATCCCAGTTGAAGTCTCCGAAACTAAGCTCCAACTGTTACACATCCCTGATGTTGCAGGGCGTTCCAGTTTGTTGTTGCTTTCTTCTGGTAAAAAAGAACAGCATCACCAGCATAAAAGATAATGTTCATCATCTTCTGGCAACCCTAACTCTTCTATTACCCCTCCAAGGGACTGTGAAACCAGCAGCAGCTCTACCAGGACTCTCTTCTCCCACTTCTTCGTCACTGGTTTCATCAGACCTCCATCTAGGCCCACCATTTATGATCTTCTTGTCGATCAAAGAAGCCTTCTTGCCACCACTGGAATACGTCAAAGGAGACGTGGGGTTAATCCATGGAACAAAGGGTGCGTTTGTTCTGTCAAAGATAAATATATAATTTTGAAGTAAAGGTTGATTTTGGAAGCTACAACAATTCACCTCATAGGGACAACATCCATGGGATCTTTTACAGAAGTCGCATCAAACCCATCTGTTTCAATTTCGGTGTAACTATCCTGTTGATGGTAGTGATGCAGGTGTCGGTTTGAAGATCTGCTCGTCCCCTTCATGGGATTTGAGACATCGTCAAATTTTAAGTTTCTGCTGATGTTGCTGCCTTGGTGGTGATTCTTCAACCCTGCTGGAGTGCCGTAATTGCCATTATCAAACCGGCGATTGGCTGTCATCGATCCACCTACGGTTGCTGGAGTTTGATGATGAAGAGATGATTTGAATGGAGGATTAGCATATTCTGAAGGTAAAACAATATAAGAAGACTTTATATTTGAGGGAACCACAAAACTGCTTGAAAAAGTCGGGTGTTCTTCTGTTGTAGCGTTGGACTTTCCAGGTGGATCGATCTCTTCATCAGGAGTAGAGCCGCAGATTCTAAGAATACCATCCTTAACCAGTTGCTGTTGAATCGGGGACAACAGCTGCATAGATTTCTCCTGTTCAAAGCATATAGTTACTTAGCACGCCGACTTGAAGCGACAATTCATTGTGGGATGATAACAAATTTAGCTGACAAAACTCAATCATGGTGATAAATATAGACAAGCTATGACAGAACTTACAACGAGTGCAGACCTCCAGTGACTTGTCGACCTCATTCTTGATAGAACTCCTTCATCAATTGAATTCATCGAGATGAAATCCTGCTCCACATGCTGAAGCTTGACATCGACTTCATATGCCTCAGTGTAACGATATCGCTGCAATGATGGAATTCACCACACACCAAATGCTTTTACATAATTGCGGTATTAGATATGGCACGACAGCATACTCTAAGAAACAAACTATAAACAGATTGTTTGCTATTTCAAGAATGTTTGTTTTTCGTCTGTGTTCCTTATCACTAATATACAATTATCCAATGCTCTCCATACGACTTCCCACTGATTTGAGCTCTGTCAAATGCTCTACTTTAAAGTAGAGCATCGATTCTATTGTGAGGAAAAAAAGAGAGGGGGAGAGAAGGGAGACTGGCTTAAGTAAATCATTACCTGAAGATAGTACACTACAAGAAGATTTCCAGTAGTCGTTGAAGGATCATGGATGGCACAATCAAGAAGAGACTTACGAAGATACTTCTCTTCGTCCGAATTCCATGGCAATTCAATCATTCGATCCACCAAATTCCTTTTCATGCAAAGACAACAAATTTCAGTTACCAAAGTCTCCAGCCAGTCCCCCCATCTGCTGGATTTGGTTTCTAAATCGTCAGGACCAGCCTTTGGTGGTCCTCCCTTTGAGTTCTTCTCCCTAACTTTGGTCTATTGCATTCTCTGATATATGAAAGCTTCAGTCAGAAGTCCACATTCCACCCTGACCCTGACTGCAGTAACAGCCTCACTAAGTGACACGATTTCTGATCCATCATGCCCACACCACCGAAGCACCATTAAAGCTGTTTCTGGAACTCCCCGTTCCAACAATACTTGAGCAATTTTTGGATGAGTTGATGGGCCACAGATCTCAGGAAGAAGGTTAATAGCTTCCTGAAGCAATAAGCACATTCAACAGTCACCATATGACACTCAAAGTAAAGCAGGATTGCCAACACTTATTGCCTAGGATTAAAGACTTGAAGATTGTTGCAAAACATTGAAGGATATCACTTCAGGTTCACAGTTCCCTTTGTTCTTGTGCACTAACAAACATAATTGATAGAATGAAAAATTCAATGGCTCAAAAGCTAACATATACAGCACATTCAGAAAGAGAACAGGCAAAATTGTGCATAAAAGTCTCAGATGCAACCTAAACTAGTATCTGATAGCCAGAAACAAATAAAAGGGAGAGAAAAAAGATCCAAAATCTTTGCCCCACAACTGAAAGGAGGGAATTATTAACTAGTTGAAAAGCAGTAACCATATTATTGATTAGAAGAGAAGTGAGAGATGAAGCAAACATGTAAGTCCTGACCTGCAGAGCTTCATCACTATCATCGTCTAAAAGATAAAATGTTAGTGATTCTATCAAAGAATGTCTAGTTATTCCAAATGTAGCTGCAAAGTCATCTATGATACTTCTCCAGTTGTCATCTGGTGTTGTCCAATGCCTGTCGAAAATGTAGTAAAGAAACTATTCGTTCATTAAGGAAAAGAAAGAATGAAAATGTACATAAATCAAGCATCAATATGCAATATATATGCATGACTGTAACACACATACACGTGTGCATAATACATATAGGATACAATTGCCTCCTTCGCAACCACCGTGTCAGAACTTTCGGTTAGAAAGAGCGCATCAACAGCAGCTTGGAGGCTTTCAAAAGGATAGCATATTGCCAGTCCCTCTAGTTTAGACCTGAAAAGTGACTCTCTATCCTTCTGCAAAGATGCAAGCCGCAATTCTTCTTCCGTGTGCTCTGGATGACCTTGAGGAATTTCAATATTTGATAAAGCATCTTCAATGAAGAGAGAACCTGCCTGCATACTCGACTCAGCAGAATGATTCACCGCATCAGGCCATGAACGCTTAATTGCAGCAGCCTTCCTTGCCCGTACAACAGAGCGCCATGATGCTAAATTTCCATACCGAGTCCTCACATTTTCTAGAAATTCATTCCGTATACATCAGGCCATAATGTCAGCATGCTGAAAATCAAGGGCTACAAAATTGTCAATAGTAAGTCCATTAAAAGGAACAGAGGAACTCATACAAAGACTCAGGATTCTCTTTGGGAATGTCAATAAAACCTTTCTCCAACTCAATCAAGCAAATCAGTCAAGCAAAAACATACCACAACAATTACTACTTAAGGAGAATAATGAATGATATCTAAAGAATGACATGTTTTAATTATTACAAAGATGTCGGTTCAAAATGAATAATGCAGAGGCTGCAGATTGAAGTTATAATGGCCAGCAAAACTAGTAAGTTAATAAACCTGCTTTGCCTTTGAGACACTTTCATGCAGAAACTGCAAGTCGTTGAGTTGTGCTGAAGAGCTTCCTTTAAATGATGAATCCAGAACTTCTAGCACATTGGATATCTCACCAAGATGGGATGAAAGCTTGAGAAGTAAACCAATCCTTTTACCCATGTCTTCTGCTGCAGGATCATCTGACAAAAACATCAACTTAATGAGACACTGAGCAACAGACCCATAAGTGTGCATCAAAGAAAAAGCAATACAAGTTTCAACAGAAAAGTTCAAAGAGCCAGAAGGATACATATCGAATGAAGCTCTTCAATGATATTCTGGAATGTTCTTTTGCACCAGTCCTTCACAACTACTTCATCCAACAAGAAAGCAATTACTGAATCGCTAGACACGGCACTCTCATCCATGCAAACATCAGTAACATCTGCATCTCTGTGAAGGATATCTTTTAATTATGTATTCATATTTCTCATGAGAGAAGCACACAAACTACAGAAAATGCAGACAGAAAACATGTTTAGCCACATCGCCAATGAGGTATACCTTAATCACTGAAGTAAGCATGAAAACAAAATTTTAATTTCAACAAACAGAAGCATATGGAGACAGTAAAGGATAACGTTAAAAACAAAGTCAAGGATACAGTGGCAAATCAATGAGACCAGGTTATTCTCCATAGCAACATCAAACAAAGCATAGAGACGGAGCACATCTGCAGTCAATTGATCGTCACCATCTTCTTTCTCTTGAAATCTCTCATCACATCTTTTGGAGATGAGGCCCGCCTCTATGCACTCACAGTAAAGTCGAGGACGAAGCCTACTGTCATTCTTTGGGATGGGAATTCTGCAAATTGGGCAGGAGTCGCATCTTTGACTACACTCTTTGCATAAGGAAGCATGCCCACATGAGTCCAATACATGCTGCACATAACGTCCACAACTCCTCAAATCTCTGGTTGCCCGACAGCGCTCAACTTTTGATTCACTGCACAGCTCAATTAAATCAATTGATGCCAGATGTTCCAATGCTTTCTGAAAGAATAACAGCGAGAATGAGACTAATTTGTAGCCTAGCTACCAGTTTGTTAAGAGATCATGGGGGCTAAACATATTCAAGCACAAGCAATTATGAATACCGATTCCCAGAAGAAGATTTCAAACTCAAATAGACATAAACAGTGCCTACTTGGATCAAAATTAAAACTTTTAAATTTAGTTCGAGCAATCTCCGTACAAATAAGCAAAATGTAAACTTCAAAACCAAAGACCAAGAAGGAATAGTAGGTAGAATAGAATACACAGTCTACTACGGTCTACTGAATGACACTAAACTTGGAGCAAGGCATCCTTCCAGATAAGGTATCAAAAGTTCAATACCAGTCTGTAAAACTGCTTTTGTCAGCTCACTTTTCCACATAAACAGATTCATAAGACTCTCAAGCATGAATACAACCACCAGGAAATGGAGATCATGCCTAAAGTAGTCATGCTTTCCTAGATTTGCTAGCTCCACTTCTGAATACAGTATATAAATAGAAGGGGAAAAAATCACAACCCATCAAAAGATCACATCTTTGAAGTCTTTCACAACTTTGGTTGGCAAAAATAATACTCGCTACAGCCCCAAGAGCAGCATTTCACTCAGAACCTCAGAGTTTAAACAGGTACACAACAACATTCTGGAATTCGAACTCGACCAATATCCAATATATCAACATTGAATGAATTGCATAACAGAAAATGACACGAAATGAATGCCCTAAATTTCCCACTTCAGTGCCCAATGGAATTCACAGCAAGAACCAACTTAAGATAAACAAACTGTGAACGAAAGATTACGTGCAATCATACCACTTCAATTCCCTGGGGATCATACCTAAATACCCAAGTGAGGTTTTCGCTTCTGAAAATATTATAGAAAGAGAGTAAAATATCAACCCACCACTATATCAAAATGTGGCATTCGTCTTTCCTACTTTACCAAGCCAAACAAAATCTCTGATGGAAAGCAGCACCTCCCCAGAACCTCCCAGTTTAAACACGACCACTCCAACACTGGAATTCATAGTGGAGCAATCCTACCGACATTAACCGAATTGAATAGAGAAGGAAATGACACAATTTGACTGCCCTAAAACCTAAACCAACATCAACTTCCAACAGTATTAGAAGTAAGCTCCAAGTTACCATCACTTAAACCCTAACGAACAATGAACGCAACATAAGGTTTTAGGCCTTCCGGAACCCAAAATGCTCTATATTCAATCTAAGTAAACCAGCGACCGTAGAGAGAAAAGGAGCTGCTTACTTGAACGGCCAGGCTACTGTAGTTTGGTTGGAGAGGAGGAGAAGCCGATCTCGCCGACGCGGCGTGGTGGGAACCAGCACCGGCGGAGGAGGTGGAAGGTGAAATCCGGCCGTTGAATAAGTTTTTCTCCATGATTACTCTTCAGCTTCGAAGGAGGATCTTTTGGCGCGGTGGTAAAACTGGTTGTAGAAGCGGAAAGGCCGACAACAATCAATGGAGAAAAGCTTCAGCAAAACGATAGTGGAGCGACGACCCACCCTTTGTCTTCCTGTTCGTGCGCTGAGCGGATTGATTTTTTTTTTTTTTTGAAATGTTTGGGGATTTTTCCGGATTCGCCGGAAATTTGGCTGCAGGGCCAAACGGCGGGTTGTTAATGGGCTTTTCTCGAGCCGAGCGAGTTGGCTGAGCCGGGCCATGGAAATGTGAGGCCCGCGGCTTGAGTTCTTGCATATCGGGATGGCAACAAAATCTGAACCCACGGTATCCTACCCAACCCAACCCAACCCGGTCAATGCGAGTAAAACTGCGCTGAAGGGTTTCGAGCCGGGTTTGGGTAAGATATCCGGGGTTTAAACCCAAACCCGGCTCGAAACCCTTCAACGCGAGTGTGCAACGGACCAACGGTCGATTTGTACAATACCAAATCAAACCACGAGAATCGCATTCTAATAGTAAAAGAAATTTTAAGAACAAGGATCGGATCATCGTTATATTTGGTCTTATTCAAAACAATTCAAAAATGAGTTCAATCGATTTTTCTCTAGTATTTATATAATTCATAAGTCCAAAGACTGTATCACAGTATATTCGGCCGAATCTGAACGTCGATTTGGTGCGATGCAATTAGGTGCATTATCATAGTCTCTAAGAGTCTAACCCTAAGCCATTTGTACGGGTAAACATACATATCAATGTATGTTGGCCGGGGATGGGATTAGTTTCTAACCCCGATGTTTTCCGACGAGAAAACTTGTGTTGAAATCGAATTGATTGCACCTTTGACTTCTTCAGACAACGATCACTAAGACACGGTTCAAACCTCTTCAAACACAGTTCGATGAGGGTATTCGATTGATGGAATTTTGGTAACATATCTACATTAAATTACCTCTACTCCTATGGAGGATCAAAGAGAGCTTCAAACTACGACTATGGCTACTTGCAGAGAAAAAGGATAAAGTTTTGACATTGGGTGTCAAATGTTTGGTTGTGGAACCCCAATCTCTGTCGACCCCTCCTCCTATTTATAGCCACGAGGAGGTGACCGTCGTAGAAAATCGCTTCTTGGATAACTGTTACAAAGAACTGCTCCCTCTTCTCCGGAACGTGGCTGACGTGTCCCTTGAACGTGGGATGAGTAGCAGGTCCACTGTCAACTGCCTAGGTACTTCTCTATAAACTGTCGTGTATCTTGACTCGCCTGGTCTTGCTTTGAATCTCGTGCCATGCTGGTCTTTTGATGAGCATGTGGTGTCTTGAAAAGGGGTAATGGTCCTCTTGCTTTATGGCCATGGACTTCTTACTCATGTCCATGGCCCTCTAGGGACTTAGTCACTAGTGATATAGTGCTCCATCACCACAACCTTCTCATTTGTGTCCATGGCCCCTCTCATGAGGCAGCATGGACCTCTCAATCATAGACATGGCCCCTCTCGTGAGGTGGCATGTCCTTCCCAGACTTAGTATATTTTGGGTCGGTCGGTCTTGATCATGAGGCGGCATGACCTTTTTATTCGCGGCCATGGACTTCTCAGTCATGTTTGTGGCACTTCCCATGACACGGCATGACCTTCTCATAGTTAGTATTTTTCAACCATGCCTAGGCCTCTTGTCTCGCATCCATGCCTCTTCTCCAGACTCGACATGGACGTCTCATCTTGTCTCGCGTCCATGCCCTTCTCGTGAAGTGGTATGGACCTCTCAGACTTGGTCATTTTTTGTGTCCTTGTAGAGATGGTGTGTGCTTCCAGATCCTAGATGGACAAGGCCCTCCTTGTTGAGGCGACACGTGCTTCTCCATGAAGTGGCATGTACCTCTTCTAGACTTAGTTTATTTTTTTAGTCATTTGGTCTTGGTCGTGGCGCGGCATTAGGGATGGCAATTTCGACCTGACCCGTTTTACCCGACCTGTTTGACCTGTTTTGGGGCGGGGGGGCATGGGTAGTCTCATCGACCCGACCTGCCCTGACCCGCCCCATCCTCGACCCGTTCTTGTCAAAATTACATGAAATCTTAGTCAAATTACTTTGAATTTTTACTTTTATCGCATCATATTTTAGCTATAATAAAGTTGTAAATTAGTGAAAACCTCAATTTCTCCAATAATTTAACTAAGATTGTCATAATATTGTTTATTTTCTTAGTTTTATATTCTAATGTTTTTCAAATAAATTGCATACACATTGGGTCGACCTGCCCCGACTCGCGACCCGTGATCAATTACCCGACCTGGACCCGCCCTGCCACGGGGCGGGTCTGGGTACCAAGAAACCCGCCCCGGACCTGCCCCATTGCCATTCCTACGCGGCATGTGCTCCTCGATTTCTAGACGGACATGGCCCTCCTTATTGAGGCGGACATGCCTCTTCGGACTCAGAATATTTTGTGCACCGGAGGGGGCCATGATCATGTTTCCATGATGTCTTCCTTGAGATGACATGTGCTTCTAAATTCTAGATGGACATGGTCCCTCCTCATTGAAGTGGCACGTCATTCTCAGACTTAGAATATTTTTATGCAATCTCGTGGCATGGTATGACCTCCTATGAGAGGCTCATGTCCCTTAGTGAATCATGTACATGCTCATTAATAACTTGCGCTTAAAATCAATATCCATAAGTCTCAACTTAAACAACATTAATTGTTATAATTAATGTGGTCTTATAAATTCCTTGATTATCTTGTAACTCACCAATGTGGTACAAGTTGAATTTTTTGGTGTAAACACCCGTAAAGAGTTAGCATCGTACTAACTAAGCTAATAGTCGTTATATTAAAAAATAATCATAGGGTCAGAATTAAGTAAAGGATAGTTTAGTCTATACACTCTCAAACCCTAATATAAATACTAATTTAACCGCCCCTCTCTCCACGAATTCACATCTCACGCTCACGAAACCACTCCTCTCTCCCTCCTCTCTCGTGCGACGAGGAGCGCCGGAACCAACGATGCGCCGTCCAAATCTTCACCGCCCTCACATGCTCCACTAGCCTCATCACCATCTTCGTCTCTCCTAGCAGTCGCTGCAGAGCGAGTTCCAGATCCAACATTCATGTGTCACCTAAGCAGAAACGGATGAGAGAGGAAAAGCCGTTGAAGTGGCAGCGACGTCCATCAGTGGGCAGATTTGCTCCCTTCATCTTCCAAAGGACATACGCTATCATCATCCTTTGATGGTCAGATTTTCTATCACCATGGCCAAAACATGGAGCAGCTATCACTACTGCTTTCGACTAATTGACTCCACCGCCTCTCTGAGTCCACATGGCCAAAATTGCTAGATTTCTGATTAATGCTTGAATGAATGAGAAAAACGTATATGATCCACCCAGAGTAGTTGGTTTTATACAGAGAGGGAAAAACCGTTATGGGTCCTAACTAACTAGCTATATTACATTCTAGTACTTATTCTATCCTATTTACATTCTATCTACATAAACTTATTATGATTTACAAATTGATACTTTGTATTCTTAGTAAAAATAACCTAAGTACGGGCAAATTATTGTGTCCGGTAAGGTTGTATCATCAATTCATTGTCCCAATTCCACAGACGAACCATCCCGAACATGTCCCTTGTCGTCGGGCCCGGCCAACCTGATGAAAGATGACGAACTTGGCATCTTCCAATACGGTGACGTTTTCGTCCCAAGTTCATACGACAAGATATGCTGCGCGCTTAAGCTCCACACGACGACGTTTTGGACTCCAACAGTCACTCGCTTCATCGTCCTTCTAAGTCTACTGAATCGAGCAGAATTGATCATACACTCAACCCTAGCCTCTCGATCATAGCCTCCCACCTACCTACAAGAAGCGGCGAAAAAGCTCAAATCTGATCGTCGGTGATGAAGCACAGACATCACCGACATCCCACCAAAGACATGATGGAGATCAAACGGCTCTATTCCAGTGCAACGGTCAAGACAGATTTCTAGGTATAAATAGACTTATGATGATTGTTCGTTTAGAACTTGGCATCGATAGAGAAAGAATCAGGAGAATTCTTAGGCTATCTTAAGTCCGGTTGTTTTTCTTCAGTAGTTTGATTCATAGTGATTATTCTGGGTGGATCAAGCTTGGGAAGAGTGTTGTTGTTTGTGTGTCTTCAAAGTGCCAACTCAGTTGGCACGACACGGAGTGGTTTAATTGCCTCTCTGGTGTAATTTCTTCTTTCGATCAATAAATTAGTTTGTTTACTGTGTTCCAGCCGAATTTCTTCGTCTCAAATTTCCAACAATTGGTATCAGAGCTGGGTCTTTGAAGGATTAAATTTCGCCAAAGACGATCAAGGACATGGCTGGAGTCATGGCTGCCTTGGCTTCATACTCTGCAAACACCAATCCACCATGGTTCGACGGCACGGATTACACAGTCTGGAAGAAGAGGATGAGGATTTACTTGCGAGGTGTCGACGGCGGATTATGGGCAATTGTCAAGAATGGGCCAATCCCTATGGATGATGAGCAAGAAGATAAATGGGAGGATGATCAGAAATTGTCTTCTCAACAGAACTCGAGGGCAATGCATATCCTCTTTTCAGCACTCAGTCCAGAAGAGAGGAGTCAAGTGGCTCAATGTGAGACAGCCAAAGAGATTTGGGAGTCTCTTGAGACTACCCACGAAGGTACGTCAGAAGTTAAAGAAAGTAGGATAGATGTGTTATTGAATGAATATGAATCGTTTGAAATGAGCACTGGTGAGTCTATAACCAGTATGTACAAGAGATTTAATGACCTGATAAATAGATTAAAAGGTTTAGGGAAAACATTTCCAACAAAAGATCTAGTTAGAAAGATTCTACGAAGTCTTCCTAGAGAATGGCTGCCTAAACGAACAGCTATAGAAGAAGCAAAGGACTTAAATGTTTTATCAATTGAAAGGCTTGTTGGCTCACTACTAAGTCATGAGGAAGTTATCGTCCAAATGAATAGAGAAGATAGCAGAAGGAAGAAAGTAATTGCCTTCAAGGCACAAGACTTTGAGAGTGAGTCAGAATATGAAATAGGAGAGGAATTTGAGAGGGAATTTGCCATGATTAGTAGAAAATTTCACAAAATGCTAAAAATGAAAAGAGACTTTGATGATAGAAGGAATCGAGGAAGTTCAAGACAAGTCAATAATCATATCTATGAGTCAGGAAGGCGTCGAGATGGATTCGAAAAAACACTAGGTCGAAATTTAGATAGAAACTCAGGAGGAAATACTCAGAATTATGACAAAGGTCAGTTTAAAAAATTTGACAAACCAACCGAAGATCGTGAAAGGTACATTCAGGAATCTAAGGAAGACCATAGGTCTTCCGGTGAGAAGGATCTAATGATTTGCTTTAAGTGTGGAAAGTCAGGTCACATGAGGTCAAGATGCCCTCTAAACCTAAAAAGACAAGAGAAGGCAATGGCAGCTTCTTGGAGCGACTACAGCTCTGAGGAAGACACTGAAGCAAGAAATCTAGCTTACATGGCCTTTGCCACTAAGGATGACAATGAGTCAAGCTCACTAGCAAGCTGTGACCAACCACTTCCCTCAGGGTACCAGGTAATGTCAGACTCAGAATCAGAAAAATGTGACTCATCTGAAACAAAAAACAATTTTTTGCATGCTCTAAGAAATCTTCAGGAAGAATGTAATAGACTTAGAAGTAGGTACTGTTTACTAATGACAGAGAATCATGCTATGAGAAAGGAATTGGAAAATCTCAAGAAAACCGTGTCATTCCAGCATGAAAGTGAAATTAAACTCAAAAAACAAATGTTTGATCTAATTGATGAGAATGATGAGTTGAAACAAGATCTAAATGATTTGCATCAATTAAAATCAGGAAGACCTAGCACAAGAAACAATTTTCATCCACCAAGAAGTACTCTTAGAACTTCTGAGCATGTTAAAGAAAAACACCATAAGAAAAATCAGAAGTATGCAGAAGTATATGTATGTTCCTACTGTAATCGAAAGGATCATTTAGCAAAGTTTTGTTATGACTTGCAAAAGCCGAAGAAACGTACTGTTTATAAGTCGTTTTGGGTACCAAAATGTACTAATCTGTAACTGATTGCAGAAGCAGGGAGAAAAGGAAAACATTTGGTATTTGGACAGTGGGTGCTCCCACCACATGACAGGTAGAAAAGAGCTGTTTTCATCTCTGAGTTATAGAAAAGGAGGTAAAGTAGTGTTTGGAGATGATAGGGTTGGCAAAATTCTAGGGAATGGGACTATTGGTAAGAGTCCACTTCCAATTATTAAGGATGTTTTACTCGTTGAAGGACTGAAGCATAACTTATTGTCAATTAGTCAGCTCTGTTCCTCTGAAAATAGAGTCACGTTTGAAGCTCTATCATGCAAAATTTCTAGAATCCATGATAATAAATTGCTATTTAGTGGTGTAAAGAAAAACAACATGTATGTGGTCAACTTAAACAGTTTGGAAACCTTTAATGAAACATGTTTTCATGCTGCATCAAATGAAGTAGACATGCTTTGGCATAGGAAACTAGGGCATGTATGTATGTCAAAATTATCTAAATTGTCAAAATCTGAATCTGCTCGAGGGATTCCCTTGTTAAAAGATAAACAAGATTTTTTCTGTGATGCATGTGCAAGTGGTAAACTAACCAAGAAAAGTTTTAAGTTAAAGGGTGACATAACCACTTCCCGAGCCTATGAATTGATACACATGGACCTGTTTGGACCAACAAACATGGTGAGCCTTGGAGGGTACTCTATCAAAGGACAAGCCTATAGAGTCTACAACCTAAGAACAAGAAAGAAAAGGAGATTGAAGAAGAAGAAAGGAATG
Organism: Linum tenue; assembly: GCA_946122785.1. Lineage (NCBI taxonomy): Eukaryota > Viridiplantae > Streptophyta > Magnoliopsida > Malpighiales > Linaceae > Linum > Linum tenue. Next base: position 25,779,158 of record CAMGYJ010000005.1, on the reverse strand, counting down.
TGAAAAAGCTTGAAGAAGAACAGATTCCTCAACCTGAAGAAAAACTACCACCTGCTCATATACAGAAACGACACCCAACTTCTCAAATCATTGGAGATTTAAATGAAGGGATTCACACGAGAGGTAAGTACCGTCCAGGTCAGTATGCTTTTGTTTCACTAATAGAACCTAAAAATTATAAGGAAGCTTTGACTATAGATGAATGGTTGCTTGCAATGCAAGAAGAGCTCGTACAATTTGCTAGGTTGCATGTTTGGGAACTAGTACCTAGACCGTTTAATAAACTGATTATTGGAACCAAGTGGGTCTTCAGAAACAAAATTGATGAACTTGGATTGATAACTAAGAACAAAGCTAGGCTAGTTGCACAAGGATACCTACAAGAGGAAGGAATTGATTTTGAAGACTCATTTGCTCCTGTAGCCAGAATTGAATCTATAAGAATGCTATGTGCTTATGCTTGCTACATGAAAATTCCATTATATCAAATGTATGTTAAAAGCGCATTTTTGAATGGAGAGATTAAGGAAGAAGTGTATGTTAGTCAGCCCCCTGGTTTCATAGACCATGAATTTCCTGACCATGTGTTCAAATTATCAAAAGCCTTGTATGGTCTAAGGCAAGCACCTAGAGCTTGGTATGAAAAGCTAACCTCGTTTCTCATATCTGAGGGCTTCTCTCAAGGAAACGTGGATAAAACCTTATTCATTAAAACAGAAAATAAAGATACATTAATCGTACAAATATATGTGGATGACATAATCTTTGGATCAACAAACCCAAACATGTGTACAAGTTTCTGTGAATTAATGAAATCTGAGTTCGAAATGAGTATGATGGGAGAATTATCTCATTTTCTAGGGCTACAAATCAAACAAGCAAAAGCAGGAATGTTTATAAGTCAAACAAATTACATCAAGTCCATGCTTAAAAAATACAACATGAGCACTGTTAATATATGTCAAACTCCAATGGCAACAAACTTGAAATTAGATAAAGACATTGCTGGAGTCCCTGTGTGTGAAAAGAAATATAGAGGGATGATAGGATCTCTTTTATATTTGACTGCAAGTAGACCTGATATACAATACAGTGTCGGTGTATGTGCCAGATTTCAATCTAACCCTAAAGAAAGTCATCTAAAGGCAGTAAAACGAATATTCAGGTACCTCAAGGGAACAATTGAACTAGGCTTATGGTATCCACACACTGATTCCTTCGAACCTTCAGGATTTAGTGACTCTGATTTCGGTGGAAGTTTAGTGGATAGGAAGAGTACTTCAGGAAGTGTGCAATTCCTAAGGCCAGCACTTGTATCTTGGTTTAGTAAGAAACAAGGTGCTGTAGCACTATCAACTGCTGAAGCTGAATATCTTGCAGCTGGAAGTTGCTGCACCCAAATGATGTGGATAAAAACACAGCTATCTGATTATGGGTTTAAATTTCAAAATATCCCTGTCTGGTGTGATAATACAAGTGCAATATGTATGACAAAGAATCCTGTGCAACACTCCAGGACTAAGCACATTGAAATCAAATTTCATTACATACGAGATCTTGTGCAAGCAGGTCATATAAATTTACAGTTTATACCCACTGAACATCAGCTAGCCGACCTATTCACAAAACCCCTGCCTAATGAACGATTCACGTATCTCTGCACCGAATTAGGTCTGAGATCCTTTCACCAAACCTAGCCTCCAAAAACTGAAAGATGATTGGATGTGGTATTCTCTAGGACGTTAGGATTAGGACTAAGCTTCTTTTCTAGCTAACACTAACTCTGAAAGCAAAAACGTTTATTGGGTATGGTTTACTCTAGGTAACCACACCGTCTTGATTTACAAAAACAAAATCTCTTTTCAGAGCATGCGTGTAAAACTGAATTTTTCTGTTAATCATTATGCTTCGGCATTAGAAGAAAAACTCTTCGACTTCCCTGCTGCTCTCAGCTTGCATACTCTATATAAACCATATCCCTAAGCCAATTTCTCCTCACCCTTGCTTCAACAAACCTCGAGTAAAAACCATCAAAATCTTCCCTGCTAGAAAAATCAAATTTTCCAAGATGAGTGATCACCTGCCCCGACCTTTTCGATTCAAAGGGTTAGTGCATACCTATCCTGGGTACATGTTCCATGAACCTGTGGTGATCAATCATCATCGTCATCTTCAACATTTCGAGAATAGAAGGTTGCATCACATTATTCAGCTAGATCCCTATGAGTTCAATCCCTATAAATACGATATCATTTCTCTCATCGAGGCTCTCGGATGGGATTATCTGCTGCGTCAACCTCTCCATCCAGCTTGCCCTGGTGCAGTGAAGTACTTCTACTCGAATCTAAGGTGTCAAGGAATCAGTACCAGAAGCTTCTCAACAGTCATCTATGGCCATCTTCTAACCATTCCAGTAGCAGCCCTGAATGGAATCCTTGGATTTCCTGATCAGGGATTAGATATCGCTCATCCCTCGGAGTTCTGGAAGCATGACTTCATTCTTCCCACTGAATATGCAAACTTCTCCACAGAGCCGACTGGAGGAACTGATGTGCCGATTCCAATTGGATGGTTAACTCCGCGTTTGAGGATCTTCCACCACTTCATCACACATGTGTTCTTCCCTAGAACATATAATCTTGATGTTGTCCTGCCACTTGATCTCTGGATCATTGCAAGTGCAACGGCAGGACGCAAATTGAATTTTTCCAGCTTGCTGTTTGCAAATCTCCTCCCAGCTGGGGATGAACATTACCAAGGACTTCTCCCTTTCGGGTCTATCATTACTCGAATGCTGGTCAATCTAGGGATTGACCTATCAGATCACAGAAGTGTATCCCACACTATGTACGTTGGAGCTCTCAATGTCTTAATGATCCTCGATCTACCCACTGATATCTCTCCATCTCCACCTCCACTTCCATCCACCTCTCTGCTAGGTCCTCACCCAAAGCCTGTCACCTCTAACAAAGGAAAATCAGTTGCTGGCGAATCCAGCAAGAATACTAATCTAGTGTTTACAGTCTCTGATGGAAATTCCTCCTCAGATGACTCTGCAGGGTCTGCTCAAGAAGGACCATCCTCTCTCGCCTAATTGTCTGCTAGTTCTTAGGGGGAAATCTTAGATAGTTTTAGTTGTTCCCCTCTGTAGTTTAATTTTTAGTTAGGTAGTCTCTTTTGGTTGCTGTAGTTTAGGGGGAAGATTTTAAGGAGTTGGATCCTTTTGTAATTCTGAATGCTGGTATTCTGTAATTCTCTTTATCAAGTAATAGTAGCTTCGGTTTCCTGTGCTCTCTGCTGGCTTTCTTCTGTTTCATGTGTTTCAGGTAAACCCAGACTTCTCGGACGAAGGGGGAAATTGATGAAAGATGACGAACTTGGCATCTTCCAATACGGTGACGTTTTCGTCCCAAGTTCATACGACAAGATATGCTGCGCGCTTAAGCTCCACACGACGACGTTTTGGACTCCAACAGTCACTCGCTTCATCGTCCTTCTAAGTCTACTGAATCGAGCAGAATTGATCATACACTCAACCCTAGCCTCTCGATCATAGCCTCCCACCTACCTACAAGAAGCGGCGAAAAAGCTCAAATCTGATCGTCGGTGATGAAGCACAGACATCACCGACATCCCACCAAAGACATGATGGAGATCAAACGGCTCTATTCCAGTGCAACGGTCAAGACAGATTTCTAGGTATAAATAGACTTATGATTGTTCGTTTAGAACTTGGCAGCGATAGAGAAAGAATCAGGAGAATTCTTAGGCTATCTTAAGTCCGGTTGTTTTTCTTCAGTAGTTTGATTCATAGTGATTATTCTGGGTGGATCAAGCTTGGGAAGAGTGTTGTTGTTTGTATGTCTTCAAAGTGCCAACTCAGTTGGCACGACACGGAGTGGTTTAATTGCCTCTCTGGTGTAATTTCTTCTTTCGATCAATAAATTAGTTTGTTTACTGTGTTCCAGCCGAATTTCTTCGTCTCAAATTTCCAACACAACCAACTCCGATCACATTGCGTATTGAATTGTCGATCGATTATCACCCTCACGGTCACAGGTTGTCTAAAATCAGTGTGGGGATCGTGGCCGGATTGAACTCCGGTCAGGTTATATCCACGTCACGTTCATTTGTGAGTTGTTCACTTTTGATTGTGATGGTTGTCTTATCCATTATTTTCGAGAGGGAAGCTATGTTGCTTCAATTTAAATACGTTATTAATTCGATTGGAGTTAAGTCTAACCATTACTATATGGAGGTTCTACTCAAAGACACCACCAATTCCAAATTCCTTAGCTCCTGCTCAGAGGGCGGAAGGACCTTAAGGTCAAATATTTTTTTTAATTCACGTGGCTACACAGCATAAAAGAGAGGATGGATGGGCTTCGCTCAATATATTTGAATTCATACTGGCCATAGAGAACATAAAAGGATTTATGTGGCCCAGCTTCTTCTTCAAGCTATTGTAATTGTAGATGGAATTTGAATTTATACTATAACGTTAAAGGTACAAGTTCATTTTGTATCATAAAGTAATTTGTACGAAAATGTATAAGTGCAAATTGTACCATGACGTTAAAGATTATACGTTCAGTTTGTATTATAAATGAATTTGTATGGAAAGATATAGGTACAAATTAAATTTCCACCATAATAATAAAATACAAGTTCAGTTTGTACTATAAAAAATTGTTTAAAAATGTATAAAGACAAACTGAATTTGACTATAACATTGAATATTTTTTAAATGAAACAACCGATAGTATGGAGCACCGTAAAATTCCGCTACGTATTTATTAAAATTACTATTAGCACCTCTATTTCATTGTATATTATGCCAAAGGTAACATACCCTAGTGGTGAAACCACTGGACCAATTGAGCTCTGGATGTGGGAGGTCCTGAGTTCAATTCCCAGTGGCGCCACTTGAGCGTTCCCAGCGGCACCCTTGGTATTGGAGGCGAAGCCTCCCCGATGTTGGTAGCATAAAGCCCCGATTAGTATGCAGGTTTAGTAGGCCCCGCGGTCGCTCAAGCGGCACGTGGGGTTGAGGTTCCCTGAGTTATCAAATAAAAAAATAGATTATTATTACTTTATTAATAGATGAGGTGTATAATTCAACAGGAATAATCACTCCCTGATTGATTTTTAATTAATCATATTTCATTTGTTTTTATTTAAATTATAATTTTTTTTACTTAAAAATTAAATAATTATACTACATAGAATGATATTCATTCTGGGTAGCTTCTACAGTACACTCATAAAAATGAGTGCATATGCACCCAACTCTAATATGATGATATAGCATAGGATCATAACCCATCAATGCCTTACCCTAAGTCCTAAACCTTCAATTTTGAACCCTAACCCTAAACCCGAAATTGTAAACCTTAACCTTAAACTACTCAACCCTAAACCATTCAAATCAAAGTAAATCTTGAGCAAATTTTTGGTAAATTCATGTGTTTTATTGTCCATCGTACAAGTAACGATTGACATCATTTTGAGATGAATGGCCTACTTAGAATGACGATTATGAGACGAGTGCATAACATGCACCAAAAAAAGTGTGTGCACCAAAGACAAACCTTCGTTTTGATATATTTTGGAATAAAAATAATCTATTATTCTAGCATCCTATGGCATCATGTACAATCAGTTCTTCTATAGTGGTACCCGAGCTATATGTCAATTCCTAATCACATCCCCGCTATCATTTTTTGCTAGATTGTCATGAAAGTGGGTATCACCTTGCTAACTGGACTTTGAATAAGATCCCAACCTTCTTAAAGTCAATTTAGAATGATAATGATACTCCCGCTTAATTCATGATTTACAAATTGGAATATAAAATCTGCATATATATATAAGAAGAAGAAAAAAATACGTACTTATTGAAGAATAGTCAACCCCTAAAGGTTATTCATTAAGTTTTTAATTTATGGAGTATCAAATTTTGTGTTGCTCACTAGATTGAGTATCATCGTTAGGGAAAGAATAAATCTCATAAAATATCCACGATACGTGTATTCTACTGCGTGTAATGTTTAGTGTTTTCAAACACTTTACTATGAAAGATTTGTTTTCAATGAAAATATAAAAGAAAAAGAGAAGGAACAAACTACTACGAAGATAAATGTTTCATTAAAGAAGAAAAATGCATTGTACTTGTTAGAGATGATAGTGCTTTAGAGGACGGAGGAGGAGCGATCACATGGAATCAAAAATGAAATTTGCAATAATTTGTTATAGCGAGGAGCAAATAGTGTAGTCTCATTGAATTTTTAGGACTGGATTTTCTCGCCTAGCTTTTGTTTTTTATTTTCAATAAGGACTTTAGCAAGATATCGGATTAGCATGTTGAAAATTATACGAGTATGATATTTTCATTAACTAAGTAATTTGAATTTTTTTTTTATGGTGTATGAAATAAAAACATGGCTTGCCTCGAACAATGACCATGATTATTTATGCTATTAACAAAATTCATCCGGCCAACGGGGAGCCCAAATCTAGTTTGAATTAAAGAAATTATGATTTATTTTGTGAGACGGAATGAATGGTTTATTAGATATTTATGTAATAATATGAATTTGAAATTATTTATAGTCAAGATAACTTCATTATTAAATTAGTATTATATAAAAATCTTGTATGTTATATATCATGAACGTTGTATCAACGGTTAAATGTATTTAGTAATAGTTTCGCACATAATTATCTGTTCATGTATCTTATGCTTTTAATGACATTGTTACATTTGCTGAAAATGTTTTTCTTCTAAATATAACCACTAAATCTGAATTAACAAATATCATGAAAAATGAGAAAATTGTGGTATATAAATAATATTCACGAATATAGTGATTATATAAATAAAAAAATAATGTTAAGCATAAAATTATTACGGTCATAGATGCAACAAATTTCACTGAAGGTCTAAGAAGTATAATCATCTACGAATTGGCCGTGTTAACCTGCCTTTCTATAAACAAAAATTGCCCCTCAGCTAGAATATGAACGAGGTTCATCAACTGGAACGGCATACTGCGACTCCCAATCAGCATCAAAAACGGCCTGGAGCTGCCTCACAATTGCAGGGTGGTGCGTCCCAAAGCTGACACCAGCCGTCGTGTAGAAATAATCCCACACCAGATTGCTCGTGCCTATATGCGCTCTCACGTCGCTGACTGCATACTTCCCGTGATTCACCCTGGTAAAACCAGGATACAAGTTCCCCGTCCTCGTCGTCCCGTTGCTCGTCAGGCTAGGCCCCGTGAGGTTGTAGCCTGGAACCATGTAGTACTTGATCTCGACTCGACCGCTGCAGTGGTTGTATTTCGACGAAGAACACAGGGCGTTGGAGTAGAGCAGGGATTTCAGGTACTGGTCTGTGTTGTTGATGTTGTGCCCCCAGTATGCTACCAGTATCTTCACCATGGCGTGCTTCGAGAAGACAACCTGTAACACATTCAACTGGATTTCAGCTCAACCCATAAACCAACGAATCTATCATAGATGATGCAATCCCAAAAATAGCATCAATGCAACACATTTGCCACTCCTGAGTGGAATGAATTCATATCATACCTGTGATATTGCAGAAGAGAGAGATGACCAGTAAACCGCGTCATCTGTGAATTCTGACTGCCCAAGCCAATCCATGGTACTAATTCTTACTGTCATCCCAGTTCCGACGGATTTGATTGTATCAACCCAGCCCTGCTCATCAGTTTGATGGTTCCCAAACAGCAGCTGCCAGCCAAATGGGTGGAAGGATCAATAACAATGAATGAACACAAGGAACAGAATGTCCAATGCAGCAAGAAAAGCCAGCAGAGAATTAATTACCTCAGGTGGAGCAAAAGACAGGTAGTTCATTTGAGGGCTCAGAGTCGAGTAGTTAGATCCAGGAGTCTGCATAGGAAGCTTCAACATTCGTGGGTCTGATAATATAGGGTACCCTCTAACATGGGGAACCTCCACATAACTAGGGATAGGCGACCTGTAATATTTGACAAACCATCCAACTACATAGACTCAAAGAAAGAACTCATTCGTGCTATATATTTGAGACATAATCAAAAGGCCTCCATGAACTATATTTTACATACCTGCACCTTGCTCTACGATCAATGAAATGTGACCAGCATGGAACTGTTCTATTAACCTGACATTCTTGATCCCACACCCTTCTTGTATGAATTGATGAATTCAAGAATGCAAGCTTCCACAAGTTATCAAAGTACACCTCCACAGCTTTAGCTATGTTTGGACAATCAACGAGATAAATCCCCAGTTCTTTGACCTGTGAAAGGGAAAACCCCACCCCAATAAGAACTCGCTGTACGCTCGACTCGAATTGCATGCTCTCATGATTTGTCGGGTATTCATGGCAATCGATGTAGCCCGAACTCAGCAATTACCCAAAACTTAAATGAACCAAATTGTAACAAACTTTTTTCAGATTACCTGAGTTAGGGATTTCCAGTCATTATTGGCGGAACCAATGTACACATCTCTACGATCAGATATCCAGACCTTGGCATGAACAATACCAGATCCCCACCATTTGCTCAACAACAGAGTGGCGCTCTCCACATTTCCAGGCCTTCTCGAAGCAAGCTCGGTCGGCTCTTTAGTGAAGTCAGGATAAACCCCAGAGTGCTGCAGCAATCTAATGGCGATTTCGAGATTACAATCAAAAACAATTTGAAGTAGCAAAACCTCGAAATCGAAGAAAGTACCAATTTCCAAAATCGATTTGATTTCGCAAGACCCGACCTAATTTTGACATCGCGATCAGAAGCGTCCTCGATTGATTTGTAAACGGCGGCGCCTTCACCGGCTCCGAACCTCTGCATATCGGCCTCCGAGTATCCATAGTCTCCCGACCTAGGATCTTCCGGCGAGGCGACGAGCGACCAGTACTGGGCGATGATGTCGAGTCTGCCGGTTGAGTTACCGGCCAGCCAGCGAAGGACGTCGCTGGAGGAGAGAACCCCGGGGACGCGAGGGAGGTCGGGCATGTCGGTGGGGATGGATTGGACTAGCCATGCTTTGCACTGCGGTGGTGAAGATTCCGCCGCCGCCGCCGCCGCGGTGGACAAGAGGAAGAAGAAGAAAGCGAGCGGCGTGATCGGCGGGAAGTTCATGACTCCCTTTCTTTGGCGTATGAAAATGGGGAGATCGGCCGGGTTGTTTGGTAATGTCAGTTGGCGGATAGTTGAACGGAGGTTACGAATTCCAAAATCCAATGAGCAATTGGCGCCGAATCTTGGAATCAAAAAATCTTGTGCTATCCGCCGTTTAATTTTTATTTTTTTATTTGTGTTTGTGAAACTGTGATATGCTATCCGTTGACTTTACTGTAATTTCCAGTTTCCAAGATAAATGTGGTCAATAGGTTTTTTGTGGGTTGATTCTCAATCATTTTCAATACTTAGCTTGCTAGTCAAATGAGCCAGCTTGTTGTTTTTTTTTTTTTTTACAATGAGGAATCTTTATTGCATTTCAACTGAATCAGTTACAAGAAGAACACGAATAACAAAAAAAGGATCCGGTGAGAGGAGAGAAACCCAGAACAACCGACTAACAAACTATGCTCAAAAGATGCAACAAGGGAGACACAAAGCACAGAATGAAAACCAATCACCCAAAAGATCAAAACACACGGACCAAAACAGGAACCACAAAATCCCTTTTGCAACCAATCAATCAAAACATAACAAGATTAGGGTCAGCTTGTCTGATCATATCAAAATCCATGACTGTTGAGCAAAGCAACGCCATGTGCCGCCTCCTGGGGATTGCTCGAAGACATCCATCACAGTGAATCTCGGATTGAAGATTACATGGCGGTGTAGAAGGATATGAACCAGAATGCTCCAAGTTGAGAAGGCAGAGGGGCCAGGAAAGAGAGATCGGGTTCCGAAGAGGTCCAAAGGCCATCGATGAACCGATTTCCACCACCGCACCCGGAGAAGACTCACACCTCCACAAACCGACGACCAACCAAGCAACACCCACATCTTGGGGAGGTCGGAGAAGGAAAGATGAGAATGGCTTCATCAAAAGAGATGAGACCACCAACATGGAAGACCAACCACCGCAAGGGTCAGATCGAGACTCCAAGCTGCTAACACCAGGCCCCCCAAACAGGGGCGGAGGGAGAGAGTTAGAGGGTGGGTCCCGGGACCCACCCTAGCTCGGGTTAGAAAATGGTCAATTAGGTACAATAGTTAATCGGGTATGAAAAATAATACGTATTTAAATGAAATTGGTAGACCTTTGAAATATTTTATGTATGCTTTATAATGAGCGTTGACATATTCAATGTATTTATAACGAGCTATATGCAAATGATAATGATGTATATGATTCGACCAAAATTGAAGATGTATGTATTCAATATTTACAACAAATTTCCACCAAATCATAATTCATTTGTAAAAATAATTTTATTTCAATCAGGGGTAGGGAGATTGTAACAGGTGTTTCCTAAGGACGAAAATGAGTAAATTAGTATAATAGTTAATTGAGAATGAAATTTAGGGCACTTCTAATTGAGAATGGTTGACCGAGATATCATTTGTTCGAATCTTTGTAACCCCATTTGTTAAACACATGATATTCGGATTTATGTAAACTTTAAGCACGCATAAGTTGGTTATAGTAAGCAGGAAAGTGTTAGTAAATACTAAATCATTATTAAATCTTTCCTAACAACTCGAGTTAATGATACTAAACGGTCTTGACGAAAAACACGATTCAAAAGCAAATGTCTAACTAAATCATAAATAATTGTTTGATACATATATGGTGATATTCTTGATAGTTTTGACATATAATTTAATTTAACAAGTTTTTACAAATACAAAATTATGTCATGAACGATTTAGAAAGCTAACAAAATTATTTTATCGTATATATTTTTTCTAAATGGACCCACCCTCGACAAAATCATGGCTACGCCCCTGCCCCCAAACGAGCAAGCCTTGAACTGGAAATCCTAGATCTGAAACGCCATAACAGTTGGAGAGACTGAAATCGGAAGATGAAAAAGCATATAGCAAGGCCACAAGAAACGGCGACAGGAAAACAAAGAAAAGCAAGGAAAAGAAAGGGCATGGGCTGCCGCCGGTCACCAAAAGGAGTCGGCGGCAACCATGGAAGGCATAGGAAGCTGAGACTTTTTAGAGAAAAAGGAGAGCAAAGATGGAAAGGTAAAATAAGAGAGAGAGGTAAGATGAGCCAGCTTGTGAATGAGCTTGTCTGTCTATAAAATTATTAAACGATTTTTGGATTTAACCCATTGCCACATACTCCTTCCTATAAAATTAAGCTATTTACGTCAGCTTCTATGAACAAAAGTGTCTGTAAGATTAACCAATGATAATATTTGAACTCAATACTATTTGATAATTTTTTATAATTTTGTTTTATCGTCGAATACAATATATCTAATCCATAGGTTCGCGCCTGACTCCAACGTAAATAGATTGTCACTCTAATGTTGCTAGCCATGCCATGACACTAATTGATGCCCCTCGCAAGGATGGCTTGATTTATAAAGCATTAGATATATTGTCATATAAGAAAATATTAAATATCACCAAATGCTTTTCACTTAAAGGCCCGAAAAGAGGCTGTTTTCAGCTATTTGGTCGATCGTGTAAGAAAGAAAGTCAAACTATGGAAGAGCAAATTGTTATCATTTGGAAGGAAAGAAGTTCTCATTAAAGTTGTTGCTCAACCTCAAATGAATTATGCTATGCAGGTTTTCCTGGTTCCTATCACTATCATCAATGAAATTCAGAGTTTGATTTCAAATTTTTGGTGGGGGAAGCAGAACGAGAAAAACAAAACTCAATGGGTGGGATGGAAGGAACTCTGCAAACCTAAAGAGAAGGGAGGGTTAGGTCTTAGAAGTTTACATGAATTCAACCTAGCCCTTCTAGGGAAGCAACTATGGAATCTGATTCAAAAGCCCAACTCTCTTTTGGCGAGAGTGTTTAAAGCAAAGTACTACACCCTAACTGTGATGTTCTTGAAGCTGATTTGGGTTATAATCCCAGTTATGCCTGGAGAAGTGTGTTAGCGTCACAAGGGATTCTGAAGGAAGGGCTACGATGGAGGGTAGGAAATGGACATAAAATCGATATTTGGCAAGATAAGTGGATCCCATCTACTCCTTCTCACAAGGTGGAGTCCCCTATATCTCTTTTTGCTCCTACTACTTCGGTCTGTGAGCTTATGGACCTAGAAGATAGAACCTGGAACTACTCACTACTACAACACTATTTCAACCCTAGTGATCGCCAGCACATTCTGAAGATTCCCATTCCTAGGCAACCTGTTGAGGATACGAGAATCTTGTGTCATGAGAAAACAGGAATCTCTACGGTTTGATCAGCCTACCATTTCTGGATGGAGAGGAAGGAACAAGGACAGTAGGAGATCTACATCCCAATAAATTGGAAGCAAATATGGAAACTGCCTATACATCCTAAAGTAAGGGTGTTTGCGTGGAGATGGATAAAAAACATCCTCCCGACAGGAGCTAATGTTCTGGACAGAATCAAGAAAGGATGTGAAGAGTGTCCCTTCTGCGGATTACGAGAAACCCAGTTACACCTGTTTCAGGAGTGTGGGTGGGTTCGGCGGGTTTGGGGACCTAGTTCCCTAAATTCTTTATTCGAGAAGGGACAAGAGCTTACTTGTGAGCAGTGGATGGCGGAGATCCAAGAAACGACCCCTGGGACCAAATTGGTCACTTCCTCGCGGCTCTCTGGTTCATCTAGGAAGAGAGAAACTATCAGATATGGAATAAACACAAATCGGAAGAATCTGAGATTATGGGTAAGGCGGAGAGATGGCTTACGGAGTATCTGGAACACCAACAGGTGAAACACGGCGAACAAGGAAAGCGGGAATACCATTGGGAGCCCCCACAATATGCTGATTTCAAGGTGAACGTCGACGCGGCTTGTTTTGCAGACCAGGGTTCGGGCTTTGGAATGGTTATCTGAGACAAGAACAAAGCGTTCTGCTTTGCTGTAGTTCGACGAAGCCGAACCCAGTGGCCTCCAGATTTGGCTGAATGTCTAGCAATCAGATGGGGATTGGATTTGGCTGTGGAAAATGGTTTTGGGAGATGTGAAGTGGAAACAGATTGCCTGGGAATTGTTCATCTGTTGAATCGGGAGGAAATGGCGATTAATGAGCTGGGAGTAGCTTGCGAAGAGCTTAGAGATCGCTTAAGGAAAGTGGGCTCGGTCAAAGTTCATTTTTCGGTCCGGTCAAGTAACCAGGCCGCCCATCTCATGGCCCATTCCATTTGTGAGTGGGATAACACTGAATGTTGGGATTTGAAGCCCCCCTCATTTTCTTGTTTCTCAGTTTAATGCTGACTCCTGTACTATTTCTACCAGTTAAATGAAATAATACAGGCTATTAAATCAAAAAATAATAATGTTAAATAAGATGGTAGATAGTAATTTTCATCCATTGACTTACCTTTAATAAATTGCTTGATGATTTCAGCAAATATCAGACTTTAGAGGTCAAGGCTCTTATCAAAGTGACGATTCAAAGTCAAGTGAGTTCATATACTATCTATCATTTTTGTTCCTATCAATGTTCTATATAACTATGTTGGATCATAAATTGGAGGTTAAAACTATACTACTATGTACCATTCATAAAATGAACTCTATAATACTATATAATTATGGATATCGCAAGTATAGTTATAAATTATAATGATAAATGAACGAAAAAAATAATAGAGCCAACTGCCCAACGGGTAGGGTTTAAGCTAGTTTTGTGTAGTCGAGAAATAACTCATATTATCGAGGAAATAGTCGGATACAAGAAAGTCATATGGTCAAAAACACTTAGTTAGAAACGAGATTCCAACCCAACCAAAGATGGGCACAATGAAAGAATTTCTTTAGCCACAAAGTGGTCAATCCTATTATTACGTGGACCAACAAAACATACCATCGACATTCCGCCGGCTTCTCCTCCCTGGCCTTGTCCAAGACCACCTTCGCATCATCAGCAAACCCCACAAGAGGATCCTATCCGACTCATCAAACTCCAACAAATTGCGACGAAAAATCAATTATTCTACAAGAAAATAATCGGAGATGCCTCGTATAATTGTGCGTCTGCAATCATCGACACGCCCAAAGGATCCTTCAAACGGCTATTTTTATTGGGTTGTAGGTAATGCGACTGGAACGTTCGATTTCATATCAATATAAGTATCAAATAACGATCTCTTTTAGTTATCAGAAAATGATCAATTACGAACTCGCAATCTGACGGCAAAATTTATCACTTTCACTTGTAACCAACTTAAGAGAAACAAAATGTGAACGAAAGATTACGTGCAATCATACCACTTCAATGCCCTGGTGATCATACCTAAATACCCAAGTGAGGTTTTTGCTTCTGAAAGTTACTATATATAAAGCTTAAGTAAGTTTACTGTTGCATAAAAACTTACTTTATGATACCGCAAATTTAATTAAATTATAATTTAGTTACTATAATGTACATTTTGCATTTTGATATCCAAAATTAATGTAAATTCATTGAACAATTATGTTTTGGTATCTACATTTTATGAGATTTTCGTACCTACAATTTTTTAAATTTACTTATTGGTCCAATGTTTAAATTTCACTTAAACCATGAATCCAATCCACCATAATATAAAAGTACAAATTTAGTTTGTACAATACAAGATGATGTATCACTCAACTGTAGAAGAAGATTCGACCATTTTATATTTGCTCATTACGTGAAACATTAAATAAATTATAAAAGAGAGACAACTCTAAAATATTGCAAGCGAATTTATAAACTCAATTAGTACATTTACGGTGTACTAAACAAACTTCTACTAACTACATGTAACAAAATATGCGACATCTACATAAGTAAGTGTCAATAAATTGCTAGGTGAAAAGGGTTAACTGTTGTATTGACGACCAACTAAAAGAATTGGGCAAAGGCTTTCCATCATCTACTTAATCTTCGTTTCATTTTTCACTCGCCTTCCATAACCTTTTCTTTGTTTCTTTCTTTTCCTTCTTCGTCTAACCCTAATTAGTATACTATTTTTATGTATTCTAATCACAAGTATGAACGGGTCCATTAACGATTCACTAACAGTCTAAAGAATTAATAATTGAACCATGACCTTTGTGCCCGCTTTTGAGCTGTTGTCGTCTGTGTGTTCGGAGTGTTTTGTTTTGAGAGTGCTGTCAATTTTTTTGGGTGTTTTCTGGTTGCAGGGGCTTCTCGGCTTGCCCAACAACCTTTTGCTTCCTTTTTTCTTTTGGTTTCGCTCGTTATGTGTTGGGGTTGCACTGCTCGTGCCCCTTTTTTGTTTTCTGTTTTCTTTTGCCGTTTTGAATTGGGACTTGTGCTCTTGTTTCCTTTCTAATGCAATTATCACCATTATAAATAAATAAAAATAATTGAACCATGAACCACTAACTTTTTCAGCTCAATGTCGAGTCCAATTATAAATAAATATATATGGTTGTTACTTATAAGAAAAACGTCATTTTCCGCTATGGGATTGAAGACGTGAGATTTTAAGCGAGTTCCAGTTTGTATCCCTTTTGTTTCTCTCTAAAGTTTTTGTTTTTCATCCTGGCTAGAATTTTCAACAATTATACATGGAAAGTTTGGCTGGGTAATGGTATCTAGTATCAAATATCAAATAAATAGTTTCCATTTTTCTATAAAAAAAGTAAATAATGGTCATATTAAATATATCACCAAAAAAGGAATTAAGCCTCAAATATGCAAATTACAGTCTTGTACCTAAACTTAATAGATTTTTAGATTTATAACTTAAATTTATAAAATTTGGCATATAAGTCCTCAAAATATTGATGGACATTATATTTTAGTACATAAAACTTTTGTATATTATATTTTGGTATCTCAACTTTTGAAGTTCTACAAATAGGTCTAATTTTTGTATGTGTAATTAGAATACTCTTGAATAAATGGATATCAATACTCAATTCATACACATTTAGATTATGAAAGTAAATATCCATACCCTACCCAAATCCATCTACAAACTTCCCAACCCACGTATATTTTTTTGGTAGAATCCTAACCCACATATACGTCACTCATACCCTACCCATAATTAATGGGTCTACTTGGGTTTAGGTATATTTACTAGCCAAAATTTTCAAAATTGGATGTTCACCGCCATCTCAGTCAAGATCATATTATCAAAGCCAATATTACTAAAAAAACTTGCTAACAAAAAATTAGGTTTAGACTAATAATACTAACAAAACAGCATAATTGGCCACATAATACATGTCAATAGGACATCTTCGCCCCGACAAAACGCGACATCGCCACCTAGTATTATAGAAAGAGAGTAAAATATCAACCCACCACTATATCAAAATGTTGCATTTGTCTTTCCTACTCTACCAAGCCAAACAACTATCTGCTGGGAAGCGGCACCTCCCCGGAACCTCGCAGTTTATACACGACCACTCCAAGACTGGAATTCACATCAATTCTACCGACATTAACCGAATTGAATTGAGAAGGAAATGGCACAATTTGACTGCCCTAAAACCTAAACCTACATCAACATCCAACGGTATTAGGAGTAAGCTCCAAGTTACCATCACTTAAACCCTATCGTCTATCGAACGCAACATAAGGTTTTAGGGGTTTCGGAACCCAAAATGCTCTATATTCAATCTAAGTAAACCAGCGACCGTAGAGACAAAAGGAGCTGCTTACTTGAACGGCCAGGCTACTGTAGTTAGGTTGGAGAGGAGGAGAAGCCGATCTCGCCGACGCGGCGTGACGGGAACCAGCACCGGCGGAGGAGGTGGGAGGTGAAATCCGGCCGTTGAATAAGTTTTTCTCCATGATTACTCTTCAACTTCGAAGGAGGATCTTTTGGCGTGGTGGTAAAAACTGGTTGTAGAAGCGGGAAAGGCCGACAACAAAAATCGATGGAGAAAAGCTTCAAGAAAACGATAGTGGAGCGGTGAGCCACTCTTTGTCTTCCTCTTCCCGTTCGTGCGCAGAGCAGATCGGATTGAATTTTTTTTGAAATGTTTGGGGATTTCCCCGGATTCGCCGGAAATTTGGCTGCAAGGGCCAAATGGGGGGTTATTAATGGGCTTTCTCGGTCTGAGCGAGTTGGCTGAGCCGGCCCATGGATATGTGAGGCCCGCAGCCTGAGTTCTTGCATACGTGCGGTCCAGATAATAGCGAAATGGGAACTGGCCCCACTAAAATAGTTTATCAGCATTGAGGAACCAAATCATTTTCCACCGGCTAAGCCCCATGTCCAGGAGGCCAACCCGTTGGTCTAGGTCGTGTTCCTCTAAATTCAAATTCAATCTAATTGGCGAGCTCATAAAAATACCGATAAAATATCCATTGAGTTTAGAATAGTAAATTTGTGGGTGCATGGGTATTCATGGAATACCATATCTTAATATTATTAAAAATTTTCCTTCAAATTAAATCTCTATGAAGACTAATATCCATAAATCATTCATATTATTAGCTTTATGCTTATAGTTATACTGACTAATAAGATTCATAAGTTATCCATATTTTTAAGTTTGTACTCATAAAGACTAATATCATTCACAAATTATCCATATTGTTGATGTTAGATACAAAATGACGTTGTTTTCAATTTTGTGTAAGGTTCGGTGGAAAGCGGTCAGTTTAAAAGCCGGTAAAACTCAAACGCGATCCAAAACTCGTCAACATAAAATTTTACTCTTTTTGACCGATATGGATACTCGTGTGTTAGAGTTCAATTGCCATTCCCATTGAATCGAACACTAATTGAGGTCAATTAAACAATAAATTTCTATCTCTAGTGTGTTCACATTGTAACCCAAATGCTCTAATATCAATTTAATCTATTTTTTCTTAATATTTATACATTCATGAGTCCAACAATTATACCAAACTGTATTCGGTCCGATCAAATATCAATTCGGTGCATTATAATCGTATGGTGTCCGACCAAGGACCCTAAGCCAGTTGTAAGGGTGAACATACTCAACAGTCAACAATGTATGTTGGCCGACCACTGGGACGGCGAGCTAAGCCGCAAATGAGATTTTAGATCAGAGAGACTTGCGTTTTTGCGTTTGTTTTCTGATCGATCTCTTTTTTTTTTTCCCCCTCTTTTTTCTAGTTGGCTCTATTTTACCCGAAAATGCATTTGTCCGAGAATGTATCCCAAATCCAATTCCGTCGCTGGTTTCCCTTCTCTCCCGCCGGTCCCATTGCCTGATCGGTACGCCCAACTAACCCGACGACATTATTATCATCCCTATCCCTCCACATTATTTCTCCTATCTGCTATCACCTTCCTCCATATTCCAGAACTCACCATGATAGAAATGATAAAATGAAACCGAAAGCTCGCTCACTGCCATCACATCATGAAAAAGGAAAAGGAAAAGAGAAGAACAGCTTAACAGCTTGCTGCCACACATACCTCGCCCTGTTTCACTTACCGCGATTGTCGTCACTGCTTGCGACTAATTGGCTCCACCGGCTCTCTGAGTCCACATGGCCAAAATTGGACAAAAGTACGGGCAAATTATTGTGTCCCTGTAAGGCTGTTATCATCAATTCATTGTCCCAATTCCGCAGACGAACCGTCCCGAACATGTCCCTCATCGCCGGGCCCGGCCAACCAACTCCGATCACATTGCGCATTGAATTGTCGGTTATCTCCCCTCACAGTCACAGGTAGTCTTAAAACAGTGTGAGGAGAGGATCGTGGCCGGATTGAACTCCGGTTAGGTTATCTCCACGTCACGTTCATTTGTGAGTTGTTCAATTTTGATTGTGATGGTTGTCTTATCCATTTCGAGAGGGAACCTATCTTGCTTTAATTTATATTATTAATTCGATTGGAGTTAAGTTTTGTTTAGTCAAGAAATAACTCATGTTATCGAGGAAATAATCGGATACAAGAAAGTCATATGGTTGATTAGAAACGAGATTCCAATCCAACCAAAGATGTGTACAATGAAAGGATTTCTCTAGCCACTAAGTGGTCAATCCTTTTACTACGTGGACCAACAAAACATAACGCAACTCGTGAGAAACTACCACAAAGGGCTAAGGGGTCGTTTGCTTCAAGGATTTGGATGTGGGATTTGGTTCTCAAATCCCACACATGAATGATTTGTCCAAAAGCCATTGTTTGTTTAGCCAAAATGGAGGTTACCAAATCCATGGGGTCCACTGATTTGGGGCTCCAAATCCGTGGGCCCCACGGATTTGTAAATCCCACCTCATACCCTGGGATTTGGAGACAAGCTGAAAAACCATCAAATTCATGATAAAAATAGCTCAACAAACAAAAGATTTCCTCAAATCCATAATGCCCAAAATCCCTAATAAATCCCAAGGTTTTTAATTAGCAGATCCATGACAAAACCCTCGTTATAAAATCCTTGAAGCAAACGACCCCTAAGATCTCTTCATAACAATCCGACCATCGACATTCCGCCGGCTTCTCCTCCCTGGCCTTATCCAAGACCATCTTCGCATCATCATAAAAACCCCACAAGAGGATACTATGTGACTCATCAAACTCCAACAAATCACGACGAAAAATCAATTAATCTTCAAGAAAATAATCGGAGATGCCTCGTACAATTGTGCGTCTGCAACAGTCATCAACACGCCCAAAGGATTCTTCAACCAGCTATTTTTATTGGGTTGTGTGTAATGCGTCCGAAACATATATATATAAGTATCAAGTAACGATATTTTTAGTGATTAGAAGATGATCAATTACGAATTTAAATTTATCACTTTCACTTGTAATAACTAATAACACATGAATAATAAAGTATTATTTATTATATAAGATAATGCACACCTGTTTGTGATATTTTCGACAAAGATCATTTCAAATAAAAGGATTAAATCAAAATGCGTTAACAGATGTGCAATGTGCATTAGTGCATAGTACATTCTACATGTACTATATATAGGACCAGGACCATTTGTCCTCTCGCCCAACCAGGAAAAATCTCAAAACAAGATAACAGGAGACACAAAAGAACTCCGACCAAAAAACAGGGGAAGAAAAAATGGCGGGAGACGAAGAACAACTAGTACACCAAAACAAGCAGATCGTGCTGAAAGAATACGTGACGGGTGCCCCTACGGAATCCCATTTCGCCGTCACCACCACTCCGGTCAACCTCAAAGCTCCCGAGGGTTCCAATGTCGTCGTCTTCAAGAATCTCTACCTTTCCTGCGACCCCTACTTGCGCGGCCGGATGTCCGCCGTTCACCGTGAAGGCGCCGACAAAACGGACCCTGAGTTCACTCCTTACCGCGTCGGCTCTGTAAGTTTCCCCCCCACAATTTCCTATTCTGGAGCTGGGTTTAGTTCATCTCTGTGCGATTGTGTGATTTACGGGGTGGAATTTTGGTTGCAGCCGATATCAGGGCTTGGGGTGAGCAAAGTGGTGGATTCAGCACACCCAGATTACAAGAAAGGCGATTTAGTGTGGGGAGGAGTTACTTGGGAAGAGTACAGCGTCGTTGAAAACCCTAAGGGCATCTTCAAAATCCCAGATCCAGATGTGCCCCTCTCTTACTACACTGGAGTCCTTGGTAATTAGTCCTTTTAAAAAAAAATGCCCAAATCGGACTTCGTTTCATGATTTTGCAAAAGCTTTAGGTCTTCCTGGTTTACAAAATCCTCTGTTTCTTGGTTGTTTTTGGGAATGGTATAGGCATGCCTGGTGTGACTGCTTATTTCGGGTTCTATGATGTCTGCTCTCCAAAGAAGGGAGAATACGTCTTCGTTTCATCAGCATCTGGTGCTGTTGGTCAGCTGGTTGGCCAGTTTGCCAAGCTGGCCGGTTGCTACGTCGTTGGAGCTGCTGGAAGCAAAGAAAAGGTGAGAGCCCAATTTCGCTCTTCAGAACCTGCAACTCTGCTTGCTGTGTTCTTGATTCAGGAAGAAGCATTTACCATAACGCGTTTGAATAAACCCTCTTCTGTATATGAATCAGGTCGAATTGCTGAAGAGCAAGTTCGGATTCGACGAGGCTTTCAACTACAAAGAAGAGGATGACTTGGATGCAGCTCTGAAAAGGTAAAAACAAACCACACTCATACATTGCTCATTAGCCCATATCAGCTGTGTCTTGCCCTAACCACTGGTCCCTGCTATTCAATTCAAGGTACTTCCCCGAGGGGATCGACATCTACTTCGAGAACGTCGGGGGCAAAATGCTGGACGCGGTGCTGCTAAACATGAGGCTTCGAGGCCGAATCGCTGCTTCTGGGATGATATCGCAGTACAACCTGGAGCAGCAGGAAGGGGTGCACAACCTGATGAACATTGTGTACAAGCGAGTTCGAATCGAAGGTTTCGTGGTGCTCGATTTCTTCCCCAGGTATGCAGAGTTTTTCGGGAAGGTGTTGCCCTGGATCAAGGAAGGGAAGATTGCTTATGTGGAGGACATTGCTAAAGGGCTGGAGAACGCGCCTGCTGCACTGTTGGGGCTCTTCAGTGGCCGTAATGTTGGTAAGCAAGTCGTGGAAGTGGCCCGGGAGTGATAATAGACTGCCATAATCTGCACCGTGAAAGCCCAAACTCCATTAATAAACGATATTACATTACACCTCTACCATGTTGTTGAGTGTTGGTGTTTGTATTCGTAGAAATTAGCCAGTTACGAGTGGCTATTTTCATATTTGGCGTTGGGTTTATGGTTGGGCAGGATAATAAGCTGGCTCATTGCTCATTCAGTGGCAAGAGAGTCCTTTTTTTTTTTTTTTTTTTAATTTCCTCCGAGTGTGGTATGTTTGACAAGAGAAAAGAGAGCAGGATGTCAGAGTTTGGATCATGGTTGTTATTGATTTTGTGAGCAATGGATCTATCATTTCTTTATAATCTGAGATATTATTGATAAAAATGTTAATAGTATTGGTGTGACCCGATCGTAAATATATTTTATTTAGTAAGAAAATTTTAATTCGGATTTCAGTATAACAAGATTAATGTCCAACATCAAAACTATGACGACACAATCGAATTGTCTACTATATTAGTAGTATGAGACTTCTAGTATGACGACCTAACTTTTTTACATTAAAAAAATGTTGGCACGTATCTTAAAGAATGCTCGACCCATAAAGTACTCGATATATGGAAATTATAGCTCTCTCCTAGCCACTAAGGGATAGTTTGTTTGTTATATTTGGGTCACAGATTTGGTATCTAAATCACAAGACTGAATGGATTTAATCCAATTTTATTGTTTGTTTATGGGTGTCAAATTTGTAAGGTTCATGGATTTAATTTTTATTTTGAATTCAAATTCGTGGACTCTACACACTTGTAAATCTCATATATTGAGTTAGAATTTGTAAATTCTTAACAACTACAAATATATATATATATATATTGTAAAATCTATCATATGACCACTAAACATTTCAAATCTATAGTACAGTAAATTATCATAAATCCCAAAATTTTCTTTGCCCAAAATTTTTATTTTTCAAGTCTAACGAGCAAATACCTAAGGATGGCAATGGGTCGGGCCGGGCGCGGATAGTGGATATCCATTACCCTAACCATAGTAGTTCGGGTTTTACCCATACCCATACCCACATGTGAAACGGGTAGAAAATCAAAATCATGTTCATACCCATACCCGTTCGGCATCTGGGTATCCATGGTTATCCATGGGTAATAATTTATCTTCAAAACTCCAACCAATATGTTAACATTCACACGTATTCTCACATTACGTAAGAGAAAAAGTACGTCAATAATTCACTAGGATGAAGAAAATTAATTTAAACTACACAATTTCATGAAAATATTATATTTATATGCTAAATACAAAATGTGTTAGAGAAAAATAATGATTATTTCTAGACAAAATACATATGCATGTGTATAATCGGGCGGGTTCGGGTTGGATAGTGATAAACCCATGCACACCCATTACCCGCAATATTCGGGTTCGGATTTTACCCGTACCCACTAAATGTCATTCGGGTTTGGGTTTTACCCTAACCGATTAGGCCAGATTCAAACGAATATCCACGGTTACGGATATTTTTACCATCCTACAAATACCTTGCAATTTACATATTTTGCACGTATAAAAAGCTAATTTATCGTCTTGTATTTGAAAGGGGCCCACAAGGAGGATAGAGCAGCTGCATGGTGTCGTGGTAGGACGCACACCACAACCGAATGTTTTGCATTTACACTTCCTCCCAGCTACCCAGAAAACTCGGGAGTAGAAGAAAGCACCGGAGAAGTGAGAACGACGACCGTCGACCGGCGAGCGAAAACGGGAGCGAGAGAGAAGGAAATAGAAATGGCGAGTGACAAAGAACTAGTACAGCAAAACAAGCAAGTAGTTCTGAAGGAATACGTGGCGGCGGGTTTCCCCAAGGAATCGCATTTCGGCGTCACCACCGCCGCGATCAACCTCAAAGTTCCCGACGGTTCCAATGCGGTGGCGTTCAAGAATCTCTTCCTTTCGTGCGATCCGTACATGCGCAGCCGTTTGTCCCCTCCCGTTCACCGCGATGGCGCCGACGAAACGGATCCGGAGTTCAGCCCTTTCCGCATCGGCGCTGTAAGTCCGCAATTCAATCAATTCCTTTCCCTCTGGAGGTTTGATCGGCGGCCTCCAAAATTAGGGTTTCATGCTTTGCAGATTGGTTTCAATGATGGTTTCTTGGTTGAATTTAGGGACGAATCACTGTATGACCACTAAACTCTGGTGTTAGGTAACCAAAAGTTTGAAATAACTATCATAAACAGTGACTTTGTCATTCTTCGTTTGCTTTATACTGAGATTAGCAAGTCAGCGGTCACATAAACCACGATTAGTTAACATGGATGATTCATTTTCGCCACCGGAAGCAATTTCGTTACTCGTTCCGATCGGGTTAACCCACAATCGGTTAACATTACTCGGCATAGATGGGGTTGATGAAGAACAACTTGTAGTGGGGTTTTGATGCAATTTTGTTTCTGTGCAGCCAATTTCAGGGCTTGGAGTGAGCAAAGTGGTGGATTCAGGGCACCCAGATTACAAGAAAGGTGACTTGGTTTGGGGAGGAACTGCTTGGGAAGAGTATAGCATCATCGAAAACCCCAAGGGGCTCTTCAAAATCCCTGATCCTAGTGTGCCACTTTCTTACTACACTGGAATTCTTGGTAAGACCCTAGAAGAGGGCTTTCATGATCATCTTGCTTAGGTATTCATCGTTTGGATCCTCTGTTTCCTGTGGTTTTTGGATGGTAGGTATGCCTGGTATGACTGCTTACTTCGGATTCTACGATATTTGTGCTCCCAAGAAGGGAGAGTACGTGTTTGTTTCAGCAGCATCTGGTGCAGTTGGTCAGCTCGTTGGCCAGTTTGCCAAGTTGGCTGGTTGCTATGTTGTTGGGAGTGCTGGAACTAATGAAAAGGTGAGCCAACCATACCTCCATAACCCATCTTCCTGCCCATCTTTCGTTTTCTCATTTGATGACATGATAGTATATTTGAGGTTCAGGGGATGGTTCGATACCAGGGTCCTGCATTTTGCTTTTTAGTGTGAGTCGGTTTTGCAAGATGGAGCCTAATTGGGACTTGGGAAGTGTTTGATTAAGTGACGTATATGGGTGATAATTGGATGATTTTGGTGTTACAGGGAGCCTGTTTAATATATTGACTCGCTGAACTAATGGCGAGCCAGATACATGATTGTTTTGCTCCATATCACTTAGCTTAATTAGCTAGTATTTTAGTCGTGACCATTTTCTTATAAGCCTCGTAGTTCAGTGACCATTGGACATTTAATCCACATGGGATAGGGTTAAAGAACCTTATTCTGGAGACTTTGTTTTCTGATTCAGCTTCTCTCTATTGGTTCTAATGTCTGCATGTGAACTAAAGGTGGAACTACTCAAGAACAAGTTCGGATTCGACGAGGCATTCAACTATAAAGAAGTGGATGACTTGGATGCAGCGCTCAAGCGGTGCTTCCCTGAAGGCATTGACATCTACTTCGAGAATGTGGGCGGCAAAACCCTGGACGCAGTGCTACTAAACATGAGAGTCCACGGCCGAATCTCAGCCTGTGGGATGATATCACAGTACAACCTTGAGCAGCCGGAAGGCGTGCACAACCTGATGACCATTGTGTACAAGCGAGTCCGGATTGAAGGGTTCGTGGTCACGGATTACTTCCCCAGGTACGCCGAGTTCTTGGGGAAGATGTTGCCTTGGATCAAGGAAGGGAAGATCGTTTACGTGGAGGATTTTGCTGAAGGGCTGGAGAATGGCCCTGCTGCACTGTTGGGGCTCTTCAATGGACGCAATGTCGGGAAGCAGGTTGTGGCTGTGGCTCGTCAGTGATTGGTTATGGCTAGGACTTGATTCAATCATTGACTATTTTTTGGAGATAGAGAGGCTATCCCTTTGCTTAAGGCCAGCCAACACTGCCATGCTAGTCCAGTTCTGCACTTCTGTTCTTTTAGTTGCAATGCACTAATGTTAGATGTTGATCTCTGTAGGTCGCTGTTGTTTGGTCGTAAAATATATGGTGCATCAGCTCATAGTGTGAAATGACAATTTCATTTGCAGGGAAGAAAGTAACAATGCTGCTTACGTTATAGTCCACATATTCTGTAATTGTGATGGTTAGGAAATCTAGATTTATTCAAATTAATCGTATCCTAACTATGATTACTCACAGGGTTTTTCTCTCGTTTATCGAGAGCTGGTCGTGGCGGCGGAAAGCGTAGTTTTCCACTTTCAACTCGGCGACGGAATCCCAATCCGACAGAAACAAGATCCAAGAGTCTATAAAGAGCAATCACAGGAGTAGTAAAGAGGTACTTGTACACCTTTGTGCTTTTTCACCAAAGTTATCAGCAATACCACCAAGGCAAAACCCTACTTCGTGGCGGCGCTCCATCGAAGCGTGTGATCCAAACAACACAGCGAGCAACTATTGAGGGGGGCAGTGCAATGGCATCCACCAACGACAAGGAGGCTGAAGCAGCCCTACAGGAGGCTGCAAAGAATAGATCAGATCCAACAGACGCGCTCGAAGACCAACTAAATCAGATTACTCTTGATGAAGATGATGAGGAACCTCTAGAGGTAGAGGATGCTGACGTTGATGTGGTCCAAATGGAGGCAGTCAGGCACCTAGGGCTTGTAGCCCGCCTGGTGTCAGATAAAGAACCAAATATTCAGTCGATGAGAATAGCCCTAACAAAAGCTTGGGGATTGAAAAAAGGGTACCAGATAACAGCGCTAGGACATAACCTTTTCGCCTTTCAATTTCTGGAGATGGACGATCGAAACAAGGTATGCTACGGAGGCCCATGGCACTATGAGAGCAATGCTATGCTATTCATGGCAAGCTGGTGGATCAAGAAACCTGTCCCGGAAGATCTGCACAAGATGGAAATTTGGTTACAGGTCAATCAATTCCCAGCAGAACTGAGAACCCTATCTATGGCAGAGAAAATAGCAAACAGAGTTGGAGAGTTTGTCTATTTCGATGACAGTTCAGAGAAGATGTGGGATGATTTTATGCGCATAAGAGCGAGTATATCTATCAATAGTCCCCTACGAAAGAAAATTAAACTTAGTGTTGGCGGAGAGCTCAAGGAATTTCACATAAAATACGAGAAGCTACCCATCTTTTGCCACTCCTGTGGCAGAATAGGGCATGTGAAAACAAAATGCCCAGAGCCATCTCAACTGGCCACTGATCCTTATGGCTTTGATATGCGAGCAGCCCCTCCTGCCCCAAGAAACTGGCTGTCACACCGGGCCAGAAAGGGAGATTCAGATATCTGGAGACAACTCAGGAGGAAATTTGAGCTAGAAAGCTCAGGTTCCAACTCAGGGAAACCAACGGAGCAAGCAAAAGAGGACAAGAATGCAGAAGTGGAATCACAGCCACAAGAGCAACCTGCAGACCCGACTCCTATGGAGATTAGTAATGATAATGGAAGGAAACTGGCTGAAGAAATTACAACTAAGGAAAAGGATCCTAGACAAACAGCAGT
The DNA here is from genome assembly GCA_946122785.1 of Linum tenue. Taxonomy (NCBI): domain Eukaryota; kingdom Viridiplantae; phylum Streptophyta; class Magnoliopsida; order Malpighiales; family Linaceae; genus Linum; species Linum tenue. Next base: position 25,752,028 of record CAMGYJ010000005.1, on the reverse strand, counting down.
GACCAATGAACACCCACAAAGAGGCATCACCCGAAAGCCTGCAACTGTACAGGAAGGTGCGATGAGGAAGTTCACAGCAGTTCAGGAAGCAGTGGACCCACTGAAGAGGAAACCTGGGAAAGTATGGAAGAGACAGGAACAAGGGAAGACTAGAGAAGCATCCCAAGCACAAATCACACCACAAAAGCGGAACTTCCACTCACAGATGACTGATATAGCAGAAAGAAATCTGGAGAACATAGAGTCTAAGAGGGCTAAGACACTTGTTTTCCCTGAGATTCAAAATGCAGAGCCCTCAGAACATCAAAACAATATGGTTGGCGGACAGGCGGACCTTGCTAAGGAGCAGGGCCGCCCAGCCCAATGAGTCTCCTAAGCTATAACTGTCGGGGGCTTGGGAACACCCCGACAGTGGAGAAGGTGAAGACTCTTCTTCGCCAGACAAATCCCGAGGTCGTGTTCCTTATGGAAACAAGACTATATGAGAAGGAATGTAAACAGAAAATTAAAACTTTTGGTTACTTTGATGGAATTGGTGTGGATGCTGGGGAGAATAGAGCAGGGGGTTTGATACTAATGTGGAAAGAGGGTGTGCAGGTGGAAGTACATCAGGCAGACCTGCACTGCATTGATGTGAAAATCAGAGTGCCATCACTGGACAAGGAGTGGCGCCTAACAGGTATCTATGGGTGGCCTGAAGGGCAGAATAAGCATAAGACCTGTTCTCTGCTTGTGGAGTTACACAATAAGATTCAAATGCCATGGCTGGTCATTGGGGATTTTAACCTATTGACGGATTATATGGAAAAAAGTGGCACCAGAGGCCCGGATGCCAGGGAAATGGAAATGTTCCGCCAAGCATTGGAAGGATGTGACTTAGAGGACTGCGGTTTCTATGGCAGAATCTTTACCTGGGAAAACAATAAGTCAGGAGAGGATTACACAGAAGAGAGACTAGATCGAGCAGTGGGGAACAGACAGTGGTTGGACTATTTCCCCATGATGAGAGTTAACCATCTTGAGAGGTGCGGGTCAGATCATATTCCTATACAAATTCAGCTCAACATAGAAGAGGAGGAAATTACTTGGGGCTGGAATTTTAGATATGAGCCCTACTGGGAAAGGCATGAAGACTACAGCAAAACAGTTCACGATAGTTGGCTTGCTAATCCTAACTTAGGACTGTTAGACAGAATTAAGAGTTGTGAAGATAACTTCAAGACCTGGAGTAAATTAGCTTTCGGTTCATTGAAAGAAAGAAGGAAATTAGCAGAGAAGGCTCTTCGAGCTTTAGGAAAGAGAAAGAAAACAAAGGCTGTCCAGATCCAAAGAAGGGTAATCGAGCAAGAATTGAATGATATTATTATACAGGAGGAGATAAAATGGAAGCAGAGGTCAAGAGCTGACTGGCTAAAGGAAGGGGATTGCAATACAGGCTATTTCCATAGAAAAGCCTCTGAAAGAAGAAGGAAAAATACCATTAAGAGGTTAAAAAATGAGGCGGGATAGGTGTTTACAGGGCAACAGGGAGTTTCGGATTGCTTGAGATCGTATCTGCAAACTCTGTTTGCAGCTGGGAACCAACCTAGCCAAAGCAGAATTCTTTCAGCAGTGACAACCAGAGTCACTGAAGAAATGAACCAAGAGCTACTGAGGCCATATACATATGAGGAAATCTGGTTTGCTGTGAAGCAGATGGGGCCAAACAAGGCTCCAGGGGCAGATGGTATGTCTGCTCGATTTTTTCAGAAAAATTGGAGTATTGTGGGGCCAGTCATTAAAGAGGAAATTAAGAACTATCTCGAAGTGGGAGAGTTTCCTCAACAGCTCAACCATACTCTGATAACCTTAATTCCTAAGAAGAAGCAACCAGAGACACCTCTAGATTTTAGGCCAATCAGCCTATGTAAAGTGATTTACAAAATCATATCAAAGGTGATAGCAAACAGATTGAAAGGTATCCTAAACCAGATCATTGATGAACCACATAGTGCATTTGTACCAGGAAGATACATTACAGATAATGTTCTGGTTGCTTTTGAGCTATTTCACACTATGAAGCAGAAAACCAAGGCAAAAAAGGGGGCTGATGGCAGCAAAGTTAGACATTTCTAAGGCCTACGACAGGGTGGAATGGCCTTTCCTCGAGGCCATTATGCTAAAACTAGGTTTTGCAGAACAATGGGTTAAACTAGTAATGAATTGTGTGACAACTGTCTCCTATTCACTACTAGTCAATGGTCACCAGACTGAGACTTTTATACCAGGGAGGGGATTGAGGCAAGGAGACCCCATTTCTCCCTATCTATTCCTGTTTTGTGTGGAGGGCCTCTCGGCTTTAATAACAAATGCAGCTAGAGAAGGAAGAGTTCATGGCCTAAAAGCTTCTATCAGGGGTCCAGCAGTATCTCACCTGTTGTTTGCTGATGACAGCATACTCTTCACGCGAGCTACCCCACAGGAGTGTAGTGCTTTGAAGGAGATCTTGAAGGTGTATGAAGTGGAATCAGGACAGGTGGTAAACCTGCAAAAATCGGAAATTAGCTTCAGCCCTAGTGTGGGAGCAGACCAAAGAAACATACTGGCCACAATTCTTGGCATGAAACAGGTAACTGAGCACGAAAAATACCTAGGTTTACCAACTACTGTTGGAAGGCAGAAGAAAACAACTTTTGGTAACCTAGTAGATCGAGTAAGAAAGAAAGTTAAGCTGTGGAAAAGCCATTCTCTATCAATTGCAGCTAAAGAGGTACTCATTAAGGCAGTGGCTCAGGGTCAAGCTACATACACAATGTCAGTCTTTCTGATCCCTCAAAGCATCATAAATGAATTGAGGAGATCCATTTCTAGTTTCTGGTGGGGGCAGCAAAAAGATGAGAAAAGAATCCCATGGAAAGCATGGAAGGATGTGTGCAAGCCTAAGGCTGAAGGTGGAATTGGTTTCAAGGACTTGAGAGCTTTTAACCTTGCTCTGCTGGGGAAACAAATCTGGAATCTTCTACTCAATCCAGAATCCTTAGCAGCAAGGGTTTTGAAGGCGAAATACTATCCAAACAGAGATATTTTACACGCCCAAATTGGTACCAATCCAAGCTTTACCTGGAGGAGTATTTTGGCAGCACAGGATTTAGTAAAGAAGGGAATGAGATGGCGTGTGGGGGACGGAACCCAGATAGATATCTGGGGGGGACAGATGGGTAGCAGGTGCTGAAGAATGTGACTTCAAAGTCACTACTACCAGACTAGTGGATGGGGAGTTGGAGAGAGTCACTGATCTTATTGACCATGATCTCAGACGATGGAACAGGGATATCCTTCAGCAATACTTCAATCATTCAGATATAGCAAGAATTGAAGGAATCCCTTTGCCAAGGAACCAGACGTCTGACACAGAAGTTTGGGCTCTCGAAAAGAATGGCAAGTACACTGTTAAATCAGCATATAGGCTTTTCTACAAGGAGCTAGCAAGTAAACCACCAGTGATGGAGGAAATGGACGATATAGCTGAAGAAAACGAGGAGGAAACAGGGGCTAACCAAGAGATTGAAGCCTATGATCCAATGAACTGGAAGCGGATGTGGAAGCTGATAATCCCACCCAAAATCAAAATCTTCCTATGGAAACTAATCCATAACATTCTGCCTACAGGGAAGAATATCGAGAGAAGGATGAAGGAGGCACCCACTGAATGCCCGTTTTGCAACCTTGAAGAAACCCAGAACCATATTTTCAAAGAATGTGAATGGGCAACCAGAATCTGGCGTCCAACAAGCTTTAGACACCTATTCGAGCTCGAGCCTGACATTTCTACTGGGAGTTGGTTCTGCGAGGTTATGGAAAGGGTGGATGATGACACCTTAGGTCAGGTCAGTATAATCCTATGGTCCATTTGGAATGAACGGAACAATCACTTGTTCAACAACAGGAAGGCACAGGAAGGGGAAATCGTGGGGAGAGCCCTAAATTACTGGGAAGAATTCAGGGAGATTCACACCAGGGAGCAAGAATCAAGGGAAGGGGAAAGACGCACCTGGGAAGCGCCGCCGGTGGGGTGGATTAAGGTGAACGTGGATGCGGCGGTGTTCAAGGATGAGGGAACTGGTCTTGGTGTGGTGGCTCGCGATGAAAAAGGGCAATTCCTGCTGGCGGCGGTCTGCAGAGATCGTACCCGATGGCCCCCGGAGCTGGCCGAGCTGAAGGCGCTCGACTTTGGCCTGAAGCAAGTGGAGAGATGTGGGTACCAAGCTGTCATCGTTGAAACCGATTGCCAAAGCGCATTTCTCGCTCTGAAGCAGAAGGAGACGTCGAGATTGGAAGCTGGAGTGATGGTGGCGGAGCTACAGACCACGGCCAGGAGATTGGGCTCGGTCCAATGGAGGTTTGCCCGGAGAGAGTGTAACGGAGCGGCCCATCTGCTGGCCCACTCGATTTGTAACTGGGATGCCCAAGTAATTTGGGAGGCCCAGCCCCCTTTAGCTTTGTTACCTTTCCTTGACTCGGAGCCCATGAGGCAATAATAATATACAGGTCTGATTATCAAAAAAAAAAAAAAAAAACTATGATTACTCACTAAACTTATCTAGATTAATTGTAAAAGGGAAAATTGTACAAAAAATAAAACAATATAATAGGAATAATAAGTTATTATAAATATTGAACTAATTTAGAACATTTTAATTACTTTCACTTGTTCATGAGGAGGGAGACCAAAGTCCAAACACGCTACACGCAGAGAAAATTACGTTTCCCTCCAAAATAATATTAAGAAAAGTATTTATTCATAATAATAAATAATAATAATAATAATAATAAATTTCTTTCCTATTCGTAAAAGGTTTCATTTATTCCACGGAAAAACCGAAAAAAGAATTCCTTTACCTATGCGTAAACCGTAAAAATCCTAGTGATTCGGCTCTGTTCCTATAAATAAGCAGCTCCAGGAGCGCAGATTCTCACATCTTCATCAAGCTCTCGCTTTCCAATCGCTCGCGGCGCGGAGAAGATATTCACAGAAGTTAACTAATAGATCCAATCGCGGTAACAATGTCGACAGAGGAGAAGAAGTTGATCACCCTGAAGAGCAGCGACGGCGAGTCCTTCGAGGTGGAGGAGGCGGTGGCGATGCAGTCGCAGACGATCAAGCACATGATCGAGGACGGCTGCGCCGGCGACGGCATCCCGATCCCCAACGTCACCGGCGCGATTCTGGCCAAGGTGCTCGAGTTCTGCAAGAAGCACCAGCACCACGCTCCCGATCGTCAATCCGACGCCGACGAATTGAAGAAGTGGGACACGAATTTCGCCAACGTGAGTCCGGACACCCTGTACCACCTGCTTCTGGCCGCGAACTACCTGAACATCAAGGATCTGCTCGATTTGAGCTGCCAGACCGTGGCCGACATCATCAAGGGGAAGAAGCCGGAGGAGATAAGGCAGTACTTCAACATCAAGAACGATTTCACCAAGGAGGAGGAAGAAGAGATTCGCAGGGAGAACCAATGGGCGTTCGAGTGAAATTCAGTTCGACGAAATATTATAGGCACGGTAGTAGTGAATCAGTTTCGTAATTGAATTTTGATGTTATTATTAGGGTTTATGTGTATGGATTCAGAGGAAGGGGGGCAACGCCATTTATTCTCGTTTCAACGTCAAATTGTCAATGTTTAATGTTATCATCGTAAGTGAACATCAGTATACTAGATTTTTGTCCAAATTGCAAGGCTTACAACGTCGGTTAGCAACCCATTGTGTGAACAAAGATCATCGTTGACGAGGAATGTCCGTCAGGACATTGCAAATTTGGGCACTAATAATGAAAACACCCTCAAACAAGAATCCGAAATGGGCTAAGATATGGTGACTAAGGGGAGTCCCTTAGTCACATGACTAAGTCAATTTTAGCCATTGAGCTTCATTAAAATTTGATGGTTCATATTAATTTACTTTAATGAAGGGTAAGGTGGTAATTACATAATTTATTTATTTAACAATTAAAATAATAATAAAAATATCCGCCCACACCCTCAGTGCCTGTCCTCCGGCGACCGTCCGTTTCTGGGGAAAAAATTCCCGCCGCCCCACGTCCTCCGGCGACCGTCCGTTTCTGGGAAATAAATTCCCGCCGGCGGGGACCATTATTTTGGCCCATCACCCTGCTGGCGGAGCATTATTAGTTATGCCCCATTACCCAGGAGGGAGGGGTAGAGAGAGAGATTTTCTTGTCGGAAAATTTTTTCCGACGAACATCGTCGCCGGAGAAGAATTTTCCGGCGACAGTGCTAATTTTGTGATGTTTGTTTAAATATTTTGTAATGTTTGTATGCTTTGTTATTTTGTAATGTTTGTCGGTTTTTTTGTAATGTTTGTAAACTTTGTTATTTTTGTCAACCATGTTTGTAATGTTTTTCATGTCTAAAAAACAACCTGGTTGACTTTTGGATGGACCTCCTCTATATAGGGATGGAGCCTCCAAAGTCAACCTGGGTGTTTTTTCCCGTTCGTATGGATTGTCGGTCTAGTTTGTCATTTTTGTCCACCATGTTCGTAATGTTTGTATGTCTAAAAAACACCCGGGTTGACTTTGGGAAGGAGCCCATCTATATAGGGATGGAGCCTCCAAAGTCAACCCGAGTGTTTTTTCCCGTTCGTATGGATTGTCGGTCTAGTTTGTCATTTTTGTCCACCATGTTCGTACTGTTTGTATGTCTAAAAAACACCCGGGTTGACTTTGGGAAGGAGCCCCTCTATATAGGGATGGAGCCTCCAAAGTCAACCCGGTTGTTTTTTCTCTTTGTATGGTTTGTATTGTTTGTCGGTCTAGTTTGTATTGTTTGTACAGTTCATACGTTTGTAATGTTTGTAAATCTGTTTGTATGTTTTGTCGCTCTAGTTTGTACTGTTCGTATGTTTGTATGGTTTGTACTTATTGTAAATCCGGTTTGTATACTTCATAATTTTCCATAATACCAAACTACTCATGTCATTAATTAAATAGCCCTTCCCACTTTTTAACCATTGGATTGAAGTGTCCAAATCTAAGGACTGGGAGGGGCTTAGTCAAATGACTAAGCACCCCCTAATCACTGGATCCTCTCTCATCTGAAATGGCAATTTTATCAAACTTGCTTGAATAAAATTAGGGTACACTTTATCAATCGTATTGTCGCGCTTGTTTTGGGAACTCTCGGAATATAATCTTGCTACTAGACTTCCCTAACTATCATATAGAGATTGGACTTCATTGAGTTGATCATCTGAAATGGCAATTTTATCAAACTTGCTTGAATAAAATTAGGGTACACTTTATCAATCGTATTGTCGCGCTTGTTTTGGGAACTCTCGGAATATAATCTTGCTACTAGACTTCCCTAACTATCATATAGAGATTGGACTTCATTGAGTTGATGGCGCACTTCTTTTTGATAAGCGTCATCAATGTTTTTTTAATCGAAGATAAGCCTCTAGGTAGGGCATGGCCGGACAATACCGTTTACAAGAAAGAACCATACTATGTTTGAGGCGAAGCAGGTGAGCTTCGTGCTAAAATTCTTAGTCAACCATCTTAAGAAACTCATGGCGCGCAAGCTTGTAAGTCGAAGCAGGTGAGCTTCGTGCTAAAATTTGATATAACTAACATCTAACAACATCGTCATACTCCAAGAAGTTGCCCATTGTATGCCACTTAAAACTGGAGTGATAAACCAAAGATAAGATAGTTTAACGGTAAGTTGTCGCGATAGTGAAGGGTTGGGAGTTGCAGATTCCAGGTTCGATCGCGAGACACGTTGGTGTTCCCAGAGGTATGAGGCTGCTAGGGGCGAAGTTCCATTGGCGTCGAATTGATTGCAAGTGGCCCTTAAATTTAGTAGGCCACGCTATCACAAAGTGACACGTAGGACTGAAATTCCTTGATAATAATAAATAAAAAAAACTGGAGTGATAGGCTATGTGATCCCAATTGATTTTGCCAACGCATATTACAGAATAAGCTGAAAATTGTTAAAAGGCATCTTCATCAAAGCTGAACTACTCCCTACAGATTTCGTTGCCTTAATTTTGGCATGTGTCACTACCATCGAATTCCGGGTGTCATGGAAGTTAGACATGGAGATCTTCAAATCAATCAGAAATGACATGATCGTATGCTATCAGCCCCAACTTGAACTGACTATTTGGTCCGGACTATTTGGTTTTACCCGAAATCGGATTGTATAATCCGGATTGGGACCGAACCAAGACCGGATAACAAATAATCCAATCCAATTTTCTGGTTTAGATTTGAGGTAAAGAACCGTTTGGGACCGGATCAAAACCGGATAAGAAAGCCCAACACCTAAAATTTAACCATCTCCGCACTCTTTGAGTTCTCAGGTCACTCAAATCCCCACAAGTTGAATCTAAAATCAAGACCGAATTGGGACCAGACTGGGTCAAGACCGGACTGTATCGAATCCAATTTTTTATCTTTATATTCCTGAAAAGACCGGCGGGCCAATTTAATCGGACCGGACCGTATAACCACCCCTAACCTACAGGACTCTAGTCCAAGTTCAGGAGGCTATTGTAATTTTCTAGTTTTAGGTCACTCTCGATCCTAGTTTCACCAATGAACCTCGATCGGGAAATGTCTTGGAGTTTTGATCCACACCAAGGATACATGCAAGTTCACCATTGAGAAAATAGAGTGAAAGCAATCGAGACAGGAAGCTAAGAAACTTACTTGTTCTAATTATCGGGGATGATTTATGAGTGCGTGTCTTGGAAGGGAAGTATTTCAAACAAGAGGAAGAGGGTGGAGTGATAGTAAAATCAAGAGGATAGAAATGAATTACGATAAGTTGACAAATTATAAATTAAGGGATCACTCTTGAAATCAGGAGCGGCAAAACATTGGCCTTCTAGACAGAATCGTAGCTATATAACATGACAATTTTGATCGACAACATAACTTTTAGGATATTACATTTGGAAAAAATAGACCACCTATCATTTTGATACTACTCATATTAGTTGTACTCGTGAGAAGAAGTAATGTGGTACAAATCGGGAAAGCTTAAGTTAGGGAAAGAATAAGGCAAGGAAAAAGAGTTTTAAATTTCAATTGAAAGCTTTACTCACTTACTCTAACACAGACAGCTTTCTAGCAGTAAATAACTGGTATTCAGAATTTCAACTTCTCTAAGATCAAAAGCAGACAAGAACTATGTGTACCAAAAATAATAATTTAATACGAAAAATAAGTTATTTATAACATTGAAGACATTTACAAAACATTTAATTACTATGACGGGATAACGAATTGAACTAATCCACAGGAGGAGGAGAAGAAAAAAGATTTTTTCCTCTCTCCAAAATAATCAAACAAAAAAGGTATTTGTTCATAAATGAAAAACTCACATTTCTCCTATTCGTTAAAGAATTCCTTTTCCTGTGCGTAAAAAAGCCCAGCGCTTCTCTGAAAGTCGTTCATCCCTTTTCCGTTACGGACTTTGCGAAAATTGAGCCAATTCGGTTCTCTTCCTATAAATAAGCAGCTCCAGGCGTACAGATTCTCACACATCTTTCATCACTCAATCAATCAATCAGCAGCTCTCGCTCTCAAATTCAGAGATCCAATTACCCGTAACAACAATGTCGTCGACAGCGGAGAAGAAGCTGATCACCCTGAAGAGCAGCGACGGCGGGACGTTTCAGGTGGAGGAGGCGGTGGCGATGCAGTCGCAGACAATCAAGCACATGATCGAGGACGACTGCGCCGGCGACGGCATCCCGATCCCCAACGTCACCGGCGTGATTCTGGCCAAGGTGCTCGAGTTCTGCAAGAAGCACCAGGAGCACGCTCCCGGTCATCAATCCGACGCCGAGGAATTGAAGAAGTGGGACGCGGAATTCGCCAAGGTGGGCCAGGACACGCTCTACGACCTGCTCATGGCGGCGAATTACCTGAACATCAAGGATCTGCTGGATTTGATCTGCCAGACCGTCGCCGACATCATCAAGGGGAAGAAGCCGGAGGAGATAAGGAGCTACTTCAAAATCAAGAACGATTTCACCAAGGAGGAGGAAGAAGAGATTCGCAGGGAGAATCAATGGGCGTTTGAGTGAAATTCTGTGTTCAATTTTGATGGTTGGTAATGAATTGTTTATGGATTCAGATGTGAGAGATTGGTTTGTGGCTTGTCTGCAGCTTATTGCAGCCAACGTTTTTTTTTTTTGTTTGTTCTAGTGTGAATTATATTATAAGAAGGGGGATTAGTATAAGAAGGGACATTGCATAAGATTGGTCACCATAAACAAAAATCTATCTCTATGGCAACTCGAGTTCTTCGTACTCGGGTATAGTTTAGGATAGATGTAGTAACTGCAGAGTGTTCAGGAAAATACGAGAAGGTTGTTTTGGAGGGAAGATTTGTCACAGCTTAGTGCGAGAGAATGGCACAAGATCTATAATCATCATTCTCACAACAACTCGATATTCGGACCCAATTAGTTTATGTTAGACCTAGCAACTGCATAGTGTTCAGGAAAGTGGGTTGTATTGGTGGAAAGATTGGTACCAATTTTATAGGCTCTGCCGTTGTTAGTGGAACAAGCGGGTATGGCCATGCATTATATCTATAATGCATATTCAGTGACTCACTTTTTTTTGGTGCACTGAATGCACCCGTCTCAAAATCGTTATTCTAAGGAAATGATTCATGTAAAAATGATGGTAATCGTCACTTATAGCTAAGCGAACAACACAACGTGAGTACTGTGGCGATTTATGCATGGATCACGGATGTTATGAGGTCAAGCCCCATGAGCAGAGAATCCAACTGAGAATGCTAGGAATTAAAGTTTGTGGACGTCAGCTTCACAAGCAGCTGGGCAGCGGGATTGAAAGTGATAATGGTGTCTTCATTCTTGGTTTATTGATTGGCATCTGAGACTGCTGAATCAGACATAGTGAGAGATAAGTATTTAAAGAAGAATACTAAAGTGATATAGACTTTTAACGTAAGGGTGTAGACTGACCTCAACTCATTCACCATATCGTAGAGGAGGAGTTCATAACCAGACAGTTTTTAAATATACTCCGGTGTTGAAGTTGTCTTTTTTTCAAGTTTCAAAGTAGTGAGATGTTTCATTGGGCCAATAATGTGTACCCGTCTCACAAAAAAAAAATTGTACCCAACTTTCATATATAAAAGAATTTTGACTTCAATAGTCAAATACCAAAATCTTCCCGTTGTCACAATTTTAAAATTCCTTTTTCTTCAGCCGAGATTCCGTCCCGAATTGCCATCTCGCCGGCGAAGCAAAAAAGGTGTATCGCCAACATTTGATTCTATCGTCGAAATTTGATCAGCGTTTCAAGAAGAAGGAGCAAAAGGGTATTCAACTTTGGGGTCTTTCTCTTTGGCGAAGGTCTTCTGAACCAACAAGATGAAGCGGCCCCGCGGTGTTGACCCAAATTGGCAAAGGAAGAAACTTAAGACCGCCGTAATGGATTTACTTCGCGAAGAAATCCTGATAAAGATTCTCGGGCACCTGAATTCAAGCAAACTCGCAGTCTAGACCTCTGTGCTCTCCCGTTCTTGGAGAAATCTATGAACCTAACTTTAAACTCGGGTATCTGATCATAGCGGAAAAAAAATTTATTACGCATAATTTTTCGAGCTTAAAGTTAAGTTCGTTTGAAAATTATTAAACACATATAATATAACTGAACAGAAAATTTAAAAAGTAACTGCTTACACTAAGGTTCAAACCCATGATCTAGACAAACACATAACAAACTTCCATCCACTAGGCTATCTAGATTTATTGTTTTGTATTTGCGGGAAAAAATTATATACATACAAACCGCATGGGGGCATGCGGTTTGCATGTGAACCGTTGCTTTCCGGCGCGGTTTATCAGACCGCTCCCTCCCATGCGGTTTTCATAAAAAAAAACGTGCCCTCCCCAAGCAATTTTTGGAAAAAGGTGGTATTTTTAAAAAATTTCGAGTATGGGTGATATTTTTGGAAATTTTCTTCTTTTTAGTGGTATTTCTGGGAAAAAAATCTCCATTTCGTCTAGGCTAGCTCTGCCCTTCGAAGTTTCTTCTTCGATTAATTTGTGTTTTATTTGGTTTTATCATATACTCAATGCTTATATGGCAAACAATATCATGTTGTCTTCACCCTTATAAAAAATATATATATCATGTTGTTTAGTTTAGACAACTTTTTAGAACATTGGCAAAGGTTAAGTGTTGTGTAATTTAGTCCAACATTTTACAAATGTCCAAGAAGTCGATCCCATTTTTTCAAATTAAAAACATTAAATGTGATCATAATTAACACGTTTAGGGGTGGACAATAATCTCGTTCACATAGTACCAAATTGATATTTGGATCAAATTGGATCGAATCGAATTTATTTCAATTCAGTATTGGTCCTATGAATTATCTTAAATATGAAGATAAAATAGTCCGAAAGTAAATTTGGATCGAACCAAATGAACCAATCATGCTTTTGATGTCCACCCCTAATTACATTATTGAAACTCAAATTACTCAATTCATGGGGTTGATTCGGCTCGATTTATGTAAACCGAGATTTGGGCAAAATTTTAGAGATTTTAAAATGATGTTTGCAAACAGGAAATTGAAGAAGAAGAAGAAGAAGAGGAAGATGAAGAAGAGGAAGAAGAAAAGTGCCAAGGAAGAAGACGAATGGAAGAGAACCAAAAGGATTCTTTCATTTCTTGCCTTGCGAACTAAACAAATTGGGATTAAGCAGACTGAGCCCAAAAAGAGAAAACAAAAAGAATACAAAGTGGGCTTAACTAGATTCAAGCCCAACAGAACGAAAGCGAAGGAGAAAACTTGCAGGCTCTTCTTCCTCAGAGCAGAGTCTTCAGAAGCAGAGTACTGCAGTTAGAACTTAGAACAGAGCATAAGAAAGCAAGAACCCAGAAAAACGATAAGAGCCAGAAAGATAAATGGACACTGGAGTTTTAACGTGGTTCCCCAATCTACAGGTCAGTCCATGTCCCGGGGATAGCACAGCTGATCCTGGAAGCTCTTTTTTATTGAGTTTTCTTCCTATCAAGCTGAAAACAAAACGAATAAACAAGACTCGATCTAACACACACTGACAAAGAAGGAAAACCCCAGATCCCTAAACCAGACCCGTTTCGACCTCAATCAATCGGAACCTGTACCCCCGATTGATAAGCCCTTTTGTAAACCCCAAAGCCCTCAGCCACTTTGAGTACAAAAGTTACAATTAGATGAACAGCAAGAGGAATATATATAGCCTGAAAACAAAGCTGTTGTTGTCATCCTGCACAAGGAAGGAACTACAATTCAGCAGGCTGTAATCAAGCCTTCTTGTGGGACTTTCCTTTCCAAGCTTGTTGGAAATGGAATCTTCAAAATCTGGCATCCTTAATTTTGGAATCAGCAATAATCTTTGACAAGGAATTCGCTGTTCTGATTTTCCTTTTCATAATCTTCCAACAATTTATATATCAACCCGGCGGGTTATATGAGCAATATAGTTACTTGGCATAGCTAGATAATAATTTGGTGTATTTTAATCTAGGATTCAAAACTAACTTCTAATATTCGTGTAATTTTTTTAATATATTTGTATGTGTCGAACTTTTTACATATTAAACATCTTGGTCAATATTTTTTTATTTATAATTTCGTGGCCTCAACTATCCATCAAAGTTACGAAGTTGGTCAAACCCTAGATTTGACCGTTATCTTGCACGATCAAACGCATTGACTAACGGTTAACACGCCATAGCATTGTCAAGTCTGCACAGACCACTTCATTTTTTTTCCACCTATTACCATTTATCTTTTTTATTTTGAACAAAAAAAGAAATGAAAAGGAAAAGAAAATTAAAATAGGTGGAAAACATCAAATTTTTTAAGTGGTCTGTGCTGATTTGGCAATGACATGGCGTGTTGGCCGTTAGTCAACGCGTTTGACTATCCAAGATAACTATCAAATCTCTGATTTGGCCAATTTGATAACTTGGATGAATAGTTGAAGCCACAAAGTTATGTGAAAGACATAGTTGAAGGTCTAGAGAATGGGCATGCTGCCCTTTTGGGACTCTTTAGTGGGTACAACCTTGGTGAGCTTTTTGTAATGGTGAATATCGGTGCAATCAATACAATCAAAAGCGTGATTCTGTGTATAAGCATTTTTATAATTTAGAAATGTAAAAATGTAAGTTTTTATGCTTTAAAGTCAATTTTGCATTATTGTACAAAATGCAATCAAAAGCGCGATAGAAGCATTTTGGTGACCTAAAAACAGAGTTTAAAACTTTAAAGTGCGATTTTGACGTGTTTACTACAAATATGTTCACATAATAAACAATTTAGATCATATATAGCTCTTATTTCCCATTCTCATAAACAAGAGATCTCTTAGCAAACACTTCAATGATAAACCGAAAATCTGGAATTTGAATTTCATATCGGGCATTAGGATAGGTCTGAACTATGAAACTGCATACCACTTTGGGAAAAGGGAATTTTAAGATGGCTAGCCATGGCATTTCTGGACAATTTTACTGCAAATGCATTACAGAAGTTATGATCTAGACCTACATTCAGGAATCAGGACAGAGGACACCAGTACTTGACTGATTTCTCGAGACCCCAAAGTACATACAACCACACGTTTGCTCAAAGCTTCCAACAAACAGAAACAACCCAACAAAGTAAATATGTGCATAAATACGTGCTCCTCTTCCCCATTGCGCTTCTATTAACGTCTCGTTACATCCCCTGCAAATGAACATCCAAGCTAGTTACTCTATTGATATTGATAATGAAAAGACGCTAACCTAGGTATCAACTGCTATTCCAAAATTACTTCTGTTCTTACTAGAGTATATAGGATGCGTGGGAAATTTGAGTTCAACTCACGATTTAGAATATTCAAACTGCTAATTTTGGATCCACAGATCCTGAAGCATTGCCATCACCAGTCAGGAGGTGGTCAGGATCCTGAGTCAAAGCAAACGTCGTTAGCAAATAGTTCATAAACAATTACAGACTACAAGTTGGTAAGGTGGATAAGTATAGATAGAGGATGTAAGTTGTTGATCAGGAAAATGTACCTCCATTCCCCACTTGATATAGTCAGGAGATTCACAAGCCTTATATTCATCAATCAAACTACTGATTATTTCCCTTGATTCATCGAACTCGGAAAGGTCATTGTCCTGATCATATTCAGCATACAAGTAATTATAAAGACATAAACTAGCTCAAGAATCTTGAATTTTTCTTACAACAATTTTTGCCCCAACCAAATTGAACAGACTTTGGAGGTATTCTGAAGAAAAATGTGCAAAGAACTCAAAATTTCACAATTATTATAGAAACCATGAGAGGGAACTCACAGCAAACATTGGAAACTTCCTGTAGTTATCAAGAAAAGCTTGCTTCCCTCTCAACTTGGCGTACTGGAACACAACTTTGTCGAAGAGATGCCGGATACTGGTATGGCTTGCTAACATGAGACCACTTACCTAGAAAAGGACCCAAACAAATTAGCACAAACCTGATGTCCACCAAAATTATACACAAATTTAATTATAAGGCAAATCAGTACTAAACAGAAACTCAAGTCCCACCCTATGTGCAGTCTGGACATATGGAGACTTCCTTGACAAGGCAACCTAGTAGAATGGAAATAAACAAAATCAATGAGGTTAGACGAAATGGAGACACGAGACATCAATTATCTGATAGAAGGCAAAGAGGGGAGAAAGACCTGTATACTCGCCGGGCCCCACTCAATAAAGTTAACAAGCTTCCTCTCACGAATCCTCTGCAAACTCTCATGGACCTGATAAGAGACAAAGAAATGCCGGAAATGTAAAATTGATAGCACAATAGAGCGTATACCACAGTGAACAATGATGAGCAGTCCAACAAGAGTCTCAAAGGCTATCTGTTGCAAAATCACCTAAGCCATTCTAAGATGGAAAGCAATCCAAGTATGGAATAGATCAATTGCAAAAAACAGAACTTTAAACATATGTAAATGATTATTACCTGCGTAGGGTCTACCTCCCCTTGGATGATGTTTAATATTGAAATGTACTTGGCTTGACTAGCTTCTTTTGTCCTCGCATATGACGAAACCATGATATTTTTTGTCTGGCAAAAGACAGCTAGTGTCAAGAGTGTGCTCCAATAAAGCTTGCTGACAATCACTAACCATCATTTACCTGTAGGAGCCTTCTCATGACATCTAATACAGTAGTTTTACGGATAACATTAGCCTGCCAAAACAAATAGTATTATCAAACAGTCTTAGGAAATCCATTGATCAAATCTGGAAGGGAAAAAAAAACAATGGATAAGAATCACGTAAAATTTAGTCCTCCAAGTGAGCTATGGTGCTGATATTAAGCAGCAAAAACAATGCAACTGAACCATGAATCTCTACATAGAAACCAGCTCGACAAACTTATCATCGCGACCATGGACAACACTACTTGAATTTAACATACCAAACTAATAGTAATTGACGACCAAGGTAAACTAATAGCAGGGGAAGCTGATATCATTTAATGAGTAAATACCTGTCTTTCCACCGTAAGTGGTGTATATCCTGTCATGAGAAAATGACATCTTGGTGTTGGAATTAGAGAAGCAAGAAGACCAACCAAGTCGTTGTTCATATAACCAGGATACCTCAGTGTCGTTGTGCTGGCAGACATCACAGTAGATACCAAAGAGTTTGTTTGAGCAAAAGTAGGATTAGACAAATGCAGGCGCTCCACTGCAATTCTATTGAGGGCAGTGTTGTCAAGAACGACGACGCAATCAGCATTGAGTGTCAGTCTCTTGAGTGTTAGCAGAGAGTTGTACGGTTGAACAACCACATCACTTGTCTCCATCTGGTTAGGAAATACACTATATGTCTGCACCAATTTTTTGCTATAACGGTCATTCAGAGTCTCCAGCAGATATGAGCCCATACCTTCATAGCAAAATAATACAACATTAAATGAGTACAAGAGCAAGCATTCTAGCCCCTTGAGCATGAGCAGTAATACATTCAAATCTGCTATCCATGATAAACTTGTTGAAAACCCCATACTTCCAAATTGCTCAGTTATTTAACGTTGTCAAATGACTTGAAATAGATTGAATAACATTGAGCTAAATTTGTGGGTTCTAAGCATTGTGCAAAGCCCATGCTAGTACGCGACTCAGAACCAATGGTTTATGTTCTTTAATATCAGGTCAATCATACCTGAGCCTGTTCCACCGGCAATTGAATGACAAAGGACAAAACCCTCAAGACTATCGCTCCCATCAGCTTCTCTGTCTATCATGTCCATTATATCTTCTTCGACCCCTTGACCCTGTAAGAATACAGGATGAGAGTTTAGAACACAGAGATGCTGATAGGAATTCAGAAAATCACACTGTTGAAAACCCAGTAACGAACCTGATGATATCCACTGGCCCAGTTATTTCCAGCACCCCCACCATGATCTGCAACAAAGATGTTCTCATGGTTGTAGAGATTCCTATATTCGCCATTCTGAATTCCATTTATCACTCTGGGTTCCAAATCGATCAGCAAAGCTCGTGGTATATAGTGCTGGTCATCAGCTTGATAAAAGAACACGTCTTTCCTGTCACCTCCCTGCATCCCCACAAGTCAGCAAAAGAACTAAACATCCCAAACCATTAATATCATCTTAACCATTCAAAGTACTAGAATCAAACCAACAATTTATGATTGTGACTAACAATGCATGCGACTCAGTGATTCAATTCCAAACCTTAAAAACATTGAGGTGGAACCGAATTTCCAACTACAGTTACTCCTTACTCCATAGTCAATTCAAAAGCACCCAAAAAAAAGAAGTTCGCATCAGCAAAAATATGAATCGCGCACTGAGAAACACAAAAAAATAAGCAACAAACTGGGAAATGCAGGCTAGAACAGTAAGGTCAAAACGACTGGCGGCCACAGTCCGTGAGCAAAATTAAGCTAGCCCATTTTAATTGTGAACTTGGTCAATCGAATAATTGAGTGAACGAAGAAGCGGGAAACCGAAAAGAAGAGACCTGAGTAGCGAAATCCTCGAGAATGCCGTCTTTGCTGATGCCATGCTCGAGGCAAAGCTGCTTCCAGAACTCCATCCCAATCTGGTTCCCGCATTGTCCCACTTGCAGGGTGATGATCTCTCTCGGCATGTTTAAGTGGGTGTCCTTTTCAATGGAGGAAGGATGGAGGGGGGGAAAGGAAACTAGGGTTTTTCGGGAGAGGGCAAGCAAAAAGCTTTGTATCTGGTTGCAAAGAGGGAGTTCTTCAAAAGCAGGGAGGGGAGGGAACGAATGAGAGAGAAGGAAGAAAATTAAAAATGGCGATTTGATTAAGCGAAGAAAATTATGTTCTTGGAATATTAATTCCTGTGATTGTAAATTAATTAGAACTGCTTAACTGAATACTGATAACAAAGCCCAGCTCGGCCCAATCAATTGCAAACCTCGAGACAGGCACAGGCCCAACCTGATGTGCTGCCCCTGCCCCCAAGCAATTGAGCCGTACTTCACAAATCACAAGTTAGGAGGCAATTTGAATTGTTTTATTTTACAAAATGAATTATTTTGAATTAAATGTGTCCATTAAAGATAATTATAATCCAACCGAACCTTAAGTTAATAGTAAAACACTCCAAGTAAGAATGGAGTGTATTTATTTGGATAGGATACACTTGTGTGTTTAATGGAGAAATTGATAAATATGGTGATTTGATCAATTAATTCATTTTGTAAATCGAAATTCTCCGATACACGTTAATCTATTTACAATTTATGTTTTCAAATCATCTCAACATAAGACAATTGGATCAAATTCACATTTTAAAATTCCTCATCCACACAACACATTCGTCTAACTATTAAAAAATTCGACAACTAAACCACCGCATACACCTTATAGTCGAATATGACTTTTTAAATTAGCCATAATAGGTTTACATTTAAAATAAAAAAAAAGACGCTAAAAAATATCTCTACCTAGCATTTAAATTAAACAAGATTGAGCAATGCTCATGATATCATACAATAACTAATAATCCAAACTCGGATCATGGTACTTAAATCTTATGGAGGCCAAGATTAAGTGACATACTCTTATTAGCTAAGTAATCTGCTGCTTTATCGCATTTCCTATTGATATGAGAGATATCAACCTCCCATTATTGTTGAACAAGCTCGTGAATTTATTGAATCAAGTTGTGTTATCGACCGTTTCTATCAATTTGTGTTGTCGTGAGAATGAGTATCGTCATGGAGTCGATCGGGAGTTGGACTTTTCTATAGCATTGACTCCATGCTAGGTGAAAACCATAGGGAGCTCCTTATAATTCTGCTCTCGTAATAGTACACGTCCCAAGGTTCGCCGTGAAAGCTCCCAAGCATCAACCCAAATGATCTCTAATTAGGCCACCTGCTCTGACCTTTGAACTGGACTGTAAAACCGAGCCATAAGTGTTGATCGTGTAGGTTTACAAAATTCCACTGCAATTCACCAGCCACTAGGAATATGATAATGATCCGATTAACGAATTAAATCATAATTTAAATCAGAATAAATCACGCTGATTGTGTCATTTTTCTTTCGATTACATTAAACTATCTTTTAAAAAAGATAAGAAAATTGATCGACACTGGATTATATCGACCCTAACCCGGTATGCTTGGTCCAACCAAGTGTGGTCTCGGTCGGTTTTGAGCCGAACCGGATTAGCCCCCCTACCGGCTGCAGCTGCACTGAAAAATGGGCGTAAAGAAAAGGGCAAAACGAGAAATTAGAGCCAAACAAAAAACCTTTTGCTCTGCTTCTTCTGCACATATATAGTCAGAAGACTCAGAATACACGCACATCAGCCATTCCTCTGCCTCGTCTCTCTCATCTAACCACCTTCTGCTCCGCCGTCCACCGCCGCGGCTCCTCTTCTCCTTCCCTCACCTTAGGGTTTCTCCTTCTCCCCTCATCTTCCGATCATCTGTTCATAATCTGTTCACGCATGTACGTAGTACATCGATAGATTGCAGGGTCTTTTTGTGGTACGGGAGTGTATATCTTCGTATGAATCTGTAGAAAGAAGGGTTTCGTTTTCCGTTGTCCTTCTTCTTCAATGGCGACGGCACCGGTGAAACCGCTCCATAACTTCCCCGTCTCGCTAAAATGGGGCAAAACCGCAACGCTCGCCGCCGGTGGAAGCAACAGCACCGGTCGTCCTGCTCCGCCCCCGCTACCCAACGAATCGGAGACGGATTCCGATCCCGATGCTTTCCGACGGCCGCACCGTCGGCCACCTCCACCGCCTGCTGGTGCTGCCGTGACCTCTCATCGGGTCGGATCCCGGTCCGCCCGGCAGCAGCGGTTCTCCTTCAGCTCGTGCTCGAGCATACTCCAGAAGCAGCAGATGACGACGGCGACGATGGTCGAGAAGGAAGCGGCGGCGACGGCGGAAGAGCAGCTGCGGAAGGGAGTCGTCGCGGTTCCGGAACGCAACAAGGAAGTGGAAACTGGCGGTGGAGGAGGAGGAGGAGGAGAGGCGGAAGAAGTAGAAGAGGAAGGGAATCATCAGAGGCCATGGAAATTGAGGCCGAGAAGGGGCCTCTATTGCTCCTCCGTCGGTGGTGACCCGATGATGCAGCAATCGAAGGACAAACCGCAGCAACAAACACCGGCGAAATCGATGCGACTGAGAGGATTGGCGGAGGATGTTGGCGGCGGCGGCAGCGGAGGAGGAGTGTCTTTTGAGAAGAAGGAGAAGAGGAAGTTCTGGATTGCTCTGTCGAAGGAAGAGATAGAGGAGGATGTGTTTATCTTGACCGGTTCCAGACCCTCCCGCCGGCCAAGGAAACGCCCCAAGAACGTCCAAAAATCGGTTGATGTAAGGATTCCTTTGTTCTTCTCCGTTTTCATTCTCAATTAGGGAGAACCAAAATTCTCATCTCTTTGTTTTTATGCAGAACGTCTTTCCTGGTTTGTGGTTGGTGGGAGCTACAGTGGATTCATACAGAATTCCAGAGAGCCCGATTAAGGTCTGTCTATGTTCTTGCATTCAATCTCTTTTCGTTCCAAAGCAAATACCCATTTTGGACTGTTGTTCATGAACAAATGTACTGAATACTTCCGCCATTGTTTGTTGCAGAGGTAGAGATACATAGAGGTTACATGTCGTTGTTTTTGGGAGAGGGCTCTTTGGAGGTTAGAGAGGAGTTGCTTGCTATGCTGCTCTCCATGGCCGATTTTGTGTAAAAAGAGGGTGCTAAAGAAAACTAGTCTCTTTGATGCATAGTGAATTATTAGCAGCTATAGTTTGATATGCCATTTTGTGCGGCTCCCTTTGCCATGCGATGCAGAGCGGAGTGGACAGAGGTTTATAGTCTTTTGCAGTGATAGTACATTACAATGTCGGACAGAATATACAGGGAAAGGAAAAATGGATGTACAGGTGAAAGTTAATGGCTTTTCTTTTAGTTTAGTTCTTCAGCAAATGGGGAATTGTTGTGTTTTCAGCTTGCTGAATATTTATGTTTACTTGCTTGGAGATATTGGCTGATGATGCCTTACCCTGGGTTCTTCTAATGTTCTGGAGGACTTGTTATTCAGTTCAGCTTATCTGACATTTTAGGGAGCAAGTAATACCTCCAGTTGTTGAGCTGTTTAGTAGATTTTGAAGTGTAGTGATGTTTTCTTGCAAGGGGTTTGTAGGATATTGCTCTCTTATTCGCCGTGCTCATTTCGCATTATCAGTCTGCAATAGTACCTTTCTTCTTGCTTCTCAGTCGTCTTGCTATAAGTTATAGGGAGTGTAGGAAGAATAGGTAGTAGGTTGGACATCATTTGCTAGCTCTCTGAGGTTACATGGTTGGTCTGCATAATTTGATCCGGTAAGGAATTGGTGGATAGCAACAGTATAGTGCAAGGCTTAATCAAGTCTGTGTGGTTTCAGGGCTTTTGCTTAGTTAGTTCATTTGCATACCATTTGCATAACTCTGCTGCAGCAAAAACTTGAATTCATGGGAGTGCAGAAGAAGGGGGTTTGCAGTGTGTCCACAATGAACTTTATGTCCAGTTGCAGAAGAAGGGGGTTTGCAGTGTTTCTTCTCTCGTCTTGGCATTGCTGCTTTTGACTAGGGTCTAGGGTTTGATTAAGAAAAAAG
This sequence comes from Linum tenue, assembly GCA_946122785.1. Classification (NCBI taxonomy): domain Eukaryota; kingdom Viridiplantae; phylum Streptophyta; class Magnoliopsida; order Malpighiales; family Linaceae; genus Linum; species Linum tenue. The sequence goes on along the minus strand of CAMGYJ010000005.1, from coordinate 25,729,808 downwards.
ACATGGGTTCTAGGGTATTTGGGCCTGGTGTTCATATTAACACTTTTTTAATTTTGTGTAGGTTTTTTCCTATCAGCAGCCGAATTATGCCTTGGGTTGGATCAATTAATGATGGATTTCAATTTTCAATTCAGGCTCCACTCAACCTATGATTGAAATTGAGTCGGGCCGAATTTTTTTTTTTTTTTTTTTTTGTCTTAGATATTCACAAGAGGAAACAAATAGATACGAATCACAAGCTTTTTCAGGCAACTGTTACAAGACATAAAATTAATGAGGGCGACGGTTAGCCATAGGTCGAGCCATCGATAAGAGAACATTTTTTGTCACACGGGTCAAATTTCGTGTAAAATTTCGTGTAATACAGTTATATGGTCTATAGTTGTCTTTATTATTTTACTCCACTTAATTGGGCCAATATCCAAGCCTACTAGTGAGCTGAGCAGCCTAGTTATTCTGCTAACTGCATAAGTTGTTAGTATATACTAACTAGGGCAATGTCTATTTTTTACCCAAACCTTTTTCAGATTCTTTAATTTTAACCAAACCTATAGAAATTCTATTTTTTATCCAAACGTATTATAATTTATCAAAGTCTGGGCATTCATTCTGTTACCGTTACTTATTTCGTCCACGTGAGATGTGGGATTTTGTTTTGTTTTTTGATAATCTTTTTATTAAAAATAGTAAATGATGGTATTCTGACCGCCACGTAGGAAGTCAACTCATTATGGTCATACTTAGTCAGCATTACTAACAGAAAAGTTGACGGAGAGTTAACGTTTGGATAAATTTTAGGAATTCAATAGGTTTGGTCAAAATAAAAGAATCTGAAAAAGGTTTGGGTAAAAAATAGACATTGCCCTACTAACTAATATCCAAAATGTATGAACATGTATACAAATTTGCTCATTTTACTAAAGTGTCTAGATAGCACAGACTAGTATTCAAAACATCACAACCTAGTATCCAGATAGGAGATACCAACTAATATCTACAAACAACCAACTAGTATTCAATATGGATACTCTTATGTGTTATCTGGATACTTTTATGTGTCATCTCGATACTAATTATGTGTTGTATGAATACTATTTTGTGTTGTCTAGATATTAGTTTGTCAATTTGGGATAATAGTTGATTCATGATGGATATAGTTAACAAACCTTGAATACTAATCTGTGATCTCTATATACTTTAGTATTTGGATATTAGTTAATGTATTTTGAATATCAGTTAGTATATGCTAACGAATAGTTAGCAGATTAACTTTCCCACTAGTGACAAAATCTGAATCATACAACCCATAAAAAAATCTGAACCCAACAACTTGGAAGGACTTACGAGAGCTAAGTGAAATCTGGGGTTGGAAATCTGGGGTCAGTTGGATGGATAGGGCGAGCTGGATTCGGTTGTGGGAAGCCAAGATCCCTCCCAAGTTAAAGGTCTTCCTCTGGCAGATTCTAAATCGGATTCTGCTTACTACTGAGGCTCTTATTGAGAAGAAGGTCCCGGTACATCCCAGGTGCCCCGTGTGTTGGGCAGCATCGGAGACCATGGAACATCTTTTTCTTAATTGTCCAGTAGCTCGGGCTATTTGGGATCATGCTGGGTTGGCTCACTTAGGGGAGGGGCTTCCTCGTCATACGTTTCCTCTCTTCCTCAAGCGGCTGATGGATTTGATTAATCAACCTACTGTTATTATGGCGGTGGTGGCTGTCTTATGGCGTATTTGGCGTTCTCGAAACTGGGTTGTCTTTGAAGGCAAGCAGTTTGGGGTTTCTGCCCTGATGCGCCAGTTCCACCAGCAGTATGAGGAATGGGTTCGGCTTCCGGTGGATAAAGCCCCCTGTGGTGTCCGGGATGCTCCCACCCATCATGAGGCGGTTAGGGGGCAAGGAGTTATTTGCATGTGGGATGGGGCAGTCCGGAGGGGTTCCCACTCGGCGGGAGGTCTGGTCCTCCTCACCCAGGATCGGGAAGTTCTGTTAGCGAAAGGGGTGCAGTTTCCTTGGATTGAGGACCCTTTGGTGGTGGAATTAGTCACGCTGCGGGAGGCTGTTCTGTGGTGTCAATCGTTCGGTTTGGCGAATGTTATTTTTGAAGGGGATGCGCAAGTTATCATTGATAAAATCAATCGCAGGGAGGCTCGAGATAGTCGCTTGGGTGCTGTGCTCGAGGAGATTATTCATATTTTTGCCGGTAATCCTGGGTTTAGTGTTAGATTTGTAGGTCGGCGTAGCAATAGGGTAGCCCATTTGGTGGCTCGTAAAGCCCTCTCTTTGTTCCCGACTATGGGTCTTTCTTTTGATTTCCGGGCCTGGCTGGTGTCCAGGGTTTAACTATTTCTTCTTGATCAATATATGATTATCTTTTGTCAAAAAAAACTTACGAGAGCCGACATGAAGGCCTTGACCATTCCGTCTACTGCAAAAACGGAACCGACCATCAACGAGGCTTTAGTATATCGAGGCCCAAATAGCCCACAACCACTCTTAGGCCAATGCTACGGTGCCGCGCAAAAAATTGCGGCACCGGTGACGCAAATTCTGATTGGTCCACGTAGATATGATGTGGCATGAATTTGATTGGATAAATTGGAGCCCAATTTCGTTGACCCAGCCCCGAACCTCCACTTGACCAAACGAATTCTTTCTTTCCTTTTGCTCCGTTTGTGGTAGTTAATTTTCGTCGTCATTCACCTCCTTCTCCGGGAGGACTCTCCAGGACTTCCGGCGTCCGATCCAATTTCAGGGTCTACTACACAGCTCCACTGGAATCATTCTTCGTTTCCTCCTCATTCATTTATTCTTTAAAACAATGCCAACGAATCTCGCGTCGTCGCCGTCCTTCAGTCTCCATCGAGTAGCGTCGCCGCCAAAGTATCACGGGTCATTCTAAATCCGCAGTGCGTCTATTGTTGCAAGTCATGGATGCTCCCATGAGATGGTCGGTTTCTGTTTTTCTTTTGTATTTCTGGATTTGAAGAGTAGCAGGAGGATTTCTATGCTCCGTCACTATTCTGCTGGTGATCTCTTTTCCCTCTTTCATCTTGATATTTTCTTTGTTTTGTTTACTAGTTAAGGCTGTAATTTGGAGTGGCAGGCTTCTATCATTTATTTTTAATCTTATGTTAATTTTCTCTTGTAGTGAAGAGGTTGCTGGTAGTGGGTGTTCATCTTAGATCGGTGACGTAGACGAGTAAGCAAGGAGAAGGCATCAGAGATGTAACACATATGGATGTAACACATACCATCACCACGTAGCAAATGTGTAATTCTCTTGCTGGTGTTGCAGGCTTTACAGAGTCAGGGAGGGACAAGGAGTTGGAGGAAATCTTTTGCTGAAGCGAACCCATCTGCTACTTAATTTGCTGGTCTACCACTGCCTTCTGGCTTCTTGTGGTGTTAACGTCAGAATATAAAATAAGAGAGAGATGACAAAATATTGAAACAAAGAGATAGATGTGAAACTCACCGGCCTGATGACAAGAGATTGGAATTTGGGGACGGAATAAAGAGTGCAGAATCCACCTTTCAGCACGTTCGATTCAATCTTAAAATGAAGCTTCAAATATCAATACAAGAGATGACTTACTTACAGCCGTGGATTTCATTTAACTGGCAACAACAAAATTACAAGCTACGAGGAACACCACCGGCCACCTCTTCACTACAAAAGAAGACGTACAGAAGCTTAAAAACAATCCAATTTGTACGTTTCCCACTGCAATTACAGCCTACCCAGTAATCAGAACAAATAAAAGCACAAGAAGAAAGAGGGAAGGAGAGACCAAGAACAAAACAGTGATAGAGCATAGAATCACCTGCTGCTCTGTAAACCCAGAAATACAAAGGGAAAACATGAAACTGACTCTCACATTGCAGCATCCATGACTCGAAAATCAAAAGAAAAAACATAAATTGTAGCTTTCATTTACGACTCAATTCAATCACGACGCATAATTAAACGAATCAAATCCTCATTCCAAGTTTTCTATGACCAAATGAAGTTAGTTTAAACTGAAAACTGACCCTAACCAGCGAGAGAGCGTGGTACCTAACCTCATGTATCTGTTTCACGGAAAGTGAGAGATCTAGCGGGAGGTCACCGACGACGAGAGCTCGACACCGCCTAGCACTTGGATTCCACAATTGCAACAGACCAACAGTGACGGGGAAAAACAAGGATGACAATCCATGGGGAAAGGCGGCTCTCTTCTTCTCTGACTTGTAAGTACCTTGCCGACGGCACTGTTGGATGGAAACAGAGCGCCCGCGACGACGACGGAGTACTTCGCCTCTGTCAAGTCACCGTATTTGTAGGAGGAAACAAATGTACACCTTGAAGATGGGATCGATGACAGATAAGTCACCGGGAGTGATTCTCGAGAGACATCCGGAGAGGGAGATCGAGGACTTCTCTTTTGACTCGTTTGGTCGTTCCCTTCCTGGTTTTTGTTCTTCCCGAATTCCCCTGTTTTTTCTATTTTCTGACTGCCGACCAGTACCAGTTACATTAATTTTAATTTAATTAATAAAATAAAGAGAAACAGAATAACGGAGAATGGCCTCCGTTAGTATGGGCAAAGAAGGGTTGGGCCACTTTTGCTGGGCCGAATGAGTTGGGTTACAATTTAATAAACCTAGTCAGCCACATCACACTCCACGTGGACCAATCAAAATCTGCGTTACCGGTGCCACAGTTTTAAGAGCGGCACCGTAGAATTGGCCCCACTCTTAACCCCGTTTTATATGTAACAAGAATAAAGGAAACAGGCCCGTTTGTACCCTTGAAGGAACCGAGGCTTAATCGGGCCATTTTGGGTCTCTTTATCTGGGCCCATTTAAACCTGTCTAGACTGGACAATCCGCAGCCGGATTACGCATATGACAACTCGAAAGCCCGACCCACTATTATTTGCAACTCGGCATAATCTACCACGCTCTTAAATACCTTAGATTCCTACAAAAAAAAAAAAAGTAAATACCTTAGATGCATTTTTTTTAATGTAGAGATCATATGGAATTTTTAATTTTTTATACAACTTAAAACCATTAAGATATCACGATTTGAAGAACATAAACATAAACGACACGAGATTTAACGTGGTTCGGCCTTTCAGAAAGACTTTACTCCACGGCGGCTAATGATGTTCTCTTATTCGTTAATCAACCATAAAGCCAAAGTAAGGCTTTTATAGTTGTCGAGTACGTTAGAGACCTTAGCCACAAAGCCCTAACGTAATTACTCTCCAGTCCACACAGCCATACATAATTACAAAAAGATCCCAAATATTTACATATTCCAACATCCCCCCTCAAACTGATGGTGCCTGTCGCAACATCAGTTTGTGTGATAAGAACCAGTGACGACTGGTAGAAACAGCTTTAGTAAGAAGATCTGCTGTCTGGTCCTCTGTCTGCAAGTACTGAAGCTGCAACCACCCTTCAGACACCAACTGCCGAATATAATGGACGTGAATCTCAATATGCTTTGTCCGCTCGTGAAGAACAGGATTGGTTGCAATCCGAATAGCACTCATATTATCAGCATACAAACGGATAGGAAGAGAACAATCTATCCCCAGCTCAAGAAGAAGACGATGTAACCAGACCAATTCAGAACTAACTTCAGACATGGACCTGTATTCAGCTTCAGTAGAGGATTTGGAGACACGATCTTGCTTCTTACACCGCCATGAGATGACAGATGAACCCAACTGAACACACCAACCCGAGGTAGAACGACGAGTGTCGAGACAACCTGCATAATCTGCATCGGCATAGGCAGTAAGAGACAAGTTTCCAGAAGATGGGAAATACATACCAACCTGAGAAGTACCACTCAGGTAACGAAGAATCCGATAGACTGCAGTAAGATGGCTAGTACGAGGAGAAGCCATGAACTGACTAACAATCTGTACGGCATACGATATGTCAGGACGGGTGGAGGTCAAGTAGATCAAGCTACCAACAAGACTTCGATATAGAGAGCCATCACGAGAGGAAAGGGGATCCCCACTCGAACTGCAGAGCTTGATATGTTGTTCCATAGGGGTGACTGCAGGTTTACAATTAGCAAGCTGAGCTTGCTGTAAGAGATCAAGAATATACTTATGTTGAAAAACAAATATCCCATGAGTCGAACGCTGAACTTCTAAGCCTAAGAAATAGGCAAGATTGCCCAATTCTTTAAGGTTAAAAGCTTTATGCAGTGTCTGTGTCAATTCCTGAATACCCGCAGTATCGCCACCAGTGACAATCATGTCGTCGACATAAAGAAGAAGAACGGTTAACCCCTGAACTGTAGAACGTAGAAACAAAGATGGATCATTAGAACTCTGAACAAACCCAGCCTGCAAGATCGTAGCATGAAACTTTTCAAACCAGGCACGGGGCGCCTGTTTCAACCCGTATAATGAGCGATTAAGTAAGCAGACCATAGAACTATCGCCCTTAGTGTATCCCGGAGGCCGCTCCATGTAAATGGTTTCCTTCAAATCACCGTGCAGGAAAGCATTTTTCACGTCAAGTTGAATCAAAGGCCAGTTCTGTAATGCGGCCACAGCGAGAAGAGTACGTACCGTTTGCATTTTAGCAACCGGAGCAAAGGTGTCTTCATAATCAATCCCGAACTCTTGTTTAAACCCCTGAGCAACAACTCGAGCTTTAAACCTTTCCAACGAACCATCAGGATGAAGCTTAATCGTGTAGACCCAACGGGAACCGATCACGGTCTGGTGAAGGGGACGAGGTACGAGCTGCCATGTATTCTGAGCTTCCAACGCATCCGTCTCTTCCGTCATGGCTCGATCCCAATTCTCATTACCACAAGCTTGACGATAGGAAGTGGGAATGGGAATGGAAAATGCATCAGTAGCAAAAACATAAAAGTCATTGGAGCGGGAAGGAGGATGCCCAAAGTTGGCGCGGGTAGAGCGCCTCAAGCCTTGTGGTGCTGGCGGAGGAGAAGGTGATGGGGACGAATCAGAGGGGTGCAAGGAGGCACTCGACGTAGCACTGGAAGAGGATGATGCCGACACGGACGAATCGGCAGACTCGGACGGTGTCAAAAGCGAGGGTCCAGGAGAGTTAAAGGAAGCATCGGAACTGGATGCCGAAGTAGACTCGGATGCGGAAGATGATGTAGGATCGAGATCAGGAGTAGATGGTGATGACGAGGAGGACGGAGCCATCATCTCGAGCATGGTAGCAAGAGGTAAGGACTGGAGAAAGTCAACGTCGGGCGGTGAAGAAGAGGACAGCTTGTAGTGGAGAACATGTTCCATGAAGACAACGTGGCAAGAAATCCGAACTCGACGAACTGCCACATCATAGCAAATATAACCTTTATGTCGATCGCTATACCCAATGAAGACGCAAGTAGCAACTTTAGGCTCGAGCTTGTGACGTTCTTTGACCGGAAGCAGAACAAAACAGCGGCAACCAAATACACGCAATCGCATATAGTCGGGTTGCTTGCCGAAGAGTAGGAAATAGGGCGATTGTTGTTGCAGAACAGGAGTAACTTGTCGATTAATCAGATAGACGACAGTATGCACTGCCTCGACCCAAAAACCAGAGGGAACATTAGAATGGATAAGGAGGGCACGAGTAAGATCGAGAACATGCCGATGCTTACGTTCAACCAATCCATTCTGTTGCGAGACACCTGGGCAGGAAAGCTGAGATATAATACCATGCTCCTTGTAGAAATTGAGAAGAGGGGTAGAGTTAAATTCACCACCGGGGTCAGAACGAATAATCTTCACCGTCTTACCAAACTGAGTCTGTACCATCTTAACAAACTCAAGTGCAATCCCACACAATTCAGATTTTTGACGCAGAAAATACACCCAACAATATCGGGTATAATGATCAATGAAAAGCGCGAAATAACGGTATCCCATCCTCGAGGCATTCGGAGGAGGACCCCACAAATCCGTATGAACCAAATCAAACGCTGCAGTATAAGATGTATCACTTGAACCAAAGGAAATCTGAGTTGTTTTCGCCTGAATACAACTAACACATGGAGAATCATAGAGAGAACCCGAATCAAGAATACCCGGGAGTAACTTATTACGAAACATAGTTTTCAATCTCAAAGAATGGGGATGACCCAATCGACAGTGCCACAAGTTCCAATCGTCAAGAGAAACCGAAAAAGATGCTAAGGCACGAACAACAGAAGGATGTCCATGATCAAACTCGGACAAAGAAGGAGATACAACGGCAACAGCAGCAGGTTGGACAGGTTGCAGCGCCTCCAATGTATAAGTACGACCGCGTTTGACCCCTCTACCCACCATCTTCCCCGTGTTCCGATCCTGCACCACACACCCATCAGCATCAAAAATTACACGACAACCATCCTCGGCTAACTGACCCACAGAGGCAAGATTAGGGACCAGTTCCGGAACATATAGCGTATCAGAAAGAGTAATATGAGGCTGCTGAATAGTGCCCTTTCCATGAACAGAAAGACGGGCCCCGTTGGCTACTTGCAACTGAAGTGACGAGACCTTCTTCAAATTCATAAACTTATCTCGGAGACCAGACATATGATTATAAGCAGCTGAATCAAGATGCCATGAATGAGAGATACCTGAAGGATTGGCAGCCGAGAAAACAGATTGCAATGCCGAGGGGAGAACCTTCTGAAGAGCCGCTTGAACAAGCTGCTCTAGAGCTTCAGGAGAGAGGGAGGAGCTGGCTGGAGACGGACCAAGAAGACCTGCAGCAGGAGTGTTGGTCGAGGAGGCGGGCAGCTGCACGCCGTACGCAGGGACAGGTGCAGAAGGACGTGAGGCAGTATTCTTGCCGCGACGCGCCAAACTGGGACAATCAAGGACAATATGACCTTGAGTCTTACAATAGTTGCAGTAGTTTCGCTTCTTACAATGGAGCTGAACATGGCCGCGCTCCCGACAGTAATGACACTCAACATGAGGAGGAACAGGACGCTGAAATTGTGGTTTCCCGGACCTCCCAACAGCAAACGCTGAATCAGAATTGTACGAACCACGGTCGACTTGAGCCTGACCTCGAAGTCGAGATTCCTCACGAATGAGTTCAGCCACAGCATCATCAATTTGCGAGACATTACGATGGAGTAATGAAGCACGAACAGGTTCAAATTCGGGGCGCAGTTTAGTGAGAAACTGCATAAGACGAAGACGTTTACGCTCCTGAAGCATAGCCGGAGTGACCTGACCTTTGGTAAGAGCAACAGAAAGCATATCTTCTTCGGTCCAGAGATGGAGAGCCGATTGATAGTAACTGCGTATATCGGAATCACCCTGTGATAAATTTCCAATGGCATTGGAAATCTCGAACTGGCGCGAGGCACTCTCCTGGGAATGAAGAGCGCAGAGATGACGCCACATCTCGTGAGCAGTGGAGAACGATCGCAAACTGAGAGCAATGCTGGGATCCACAGCAGCGAGCAACCAGAACGTAACCTGAGCGTTGTTCGCAGCCCAATCAGCCTTTTCTTTGTCAGCGGCGGACTCCTCAGGTTTCACAGCAGTACCATCAAGGTACGAATACAATCGTTTCCCTTCAATAAAAACTCTGAATTGAAATTCCCAAAGAGGATAGTTCTTACCGTTGAGGCGGGTAGAAACAGCTTCCTTGAAAGAGTCCATAGCAATAGTCGAGGATAGCAAAGTACACAGAGACCACTAGCAGCAGCGCACAAGAAAGATCCAAAGGGAAACAAATGCCGCACAACCGAGACAAGAAGACAAAACCGTAGGCAAAATAAAGTGCAGCAGCAAGACAAAGAACCCAGCAGTACAAAGAAGAAGTCACGCAAGGCTCGAGCACGGCTGAACAATAATCCCAAGAACACTCGACGCACGGTGAGCAAAAGAGACGAATCAAACACGAACAGCCTCGCGAGGCTCTGATACCATGTTAAGATATCACGATTTGAAGAACATAAACATAAACGACACGAGATTTAACGTGGTTCGGCCTTTCAGAAAGACTTTACTCCACGGCGGCTAATGATGTTCTCTTATTCGTTAATCAACCATAAAGCCAAAGTAAGGCTTTTATAGTTGTCGAGTACGTTAGAGACCTTAGCCACAAAGCCCTAACGTAATTACTCTCCAGTCCACACAGCCATACATAATTACAAAAAGATCCCAAATATTTACATATTCCAACATCCCCCCATCCTTTCTGGAGTAAGGCATCTCTTAAAGTGGATCGTTCATGGGTATATGGTCTTGAATTTTGATATTAAAAGCTGTCAATTATAGAGCATGCCACTTTTCCTCTTCCTTTCATCTAGATTATAATTAAATCAATCAAATCAATTGTTTTAAACCGGTATGGAAGAGCATCAACAATGAGTTTTCATTTTTAATGTTGATTCCACTTTCAATCCAACGATTTCTTCTGAGTGTGGACTCGACATATATGTTGACATAATAATGTTCCTTATTTAGATTCGACTCTCAAGTAACTTAGTAACTATAACTCTAAAACTAAGTTTATTGAACAATACAGAGAGAAAAATTAGTTTCATATGATAGAACCAAACTATATTCTATCGAGGAGAATACGGGTTTAGGAGATCAAGAGGGTTACGATCTCACTAGCGATAAGAAGGAATAAGATTTGGGAAAGATTAGTGGTTGAAGGAAGAAGCAGCAAACTCGGTAGAGAGGGAGGAGTTCGACCGCACGGAAGAGAGAGAGATACTTGAGATTAGGGTTTCATTCTTATTATGCTCAATGACCTATCTCACTAGTTACATAATATATAACTAATACCGCTAAGTCCCTTTTACTCCCTCAATGATTTCTCAATAGCCAAATATATCCAAATACCCCAATCAGTAAAGTGAAAGACATAATAGTTCATCTACTAAGTTGAAATGACAAATATGCTAAAATCCTTGTTTCTATCGTGATATGATTAAACTATTTTATGTTAGTTAAAGAATACCCTTTGCTTTCGCTAAGGAGTTCTGTTACCACTAAAAAGCGCTCACTCAATTTGAAAACTTCACTCGGCAAATTTATGACAACAAAAATTCACTACAAGATACATACAATAAGAATCTTGAAAGTTCCCTATAACAATTATCTGTGGCCTGGAATAAGATGATGAATTGAATGTCATCTCAAACAATGATGTGCTCTCTCTAATGGGAGACCAAAAATCAAATTGCTTTCTGGCTAATCCTCCATTGTCTAGCAAAGATCCAACAGACAACATAATTACTTTTAGGAGAAAAGAAATACTACGATGTGTAATTAAACCACTCGAATTGATGATCATATGCAATATTCCTAGTGATGATGATATAATGCAACTCCTAAAAGACATATAGTTGACAATAAAATAGTGTCGACATAAAGATTTCCTCACAACTCAATTAGGCGTCTTAATTATTAATTAATAATACCCAAGTTGGGTTACTATGATTTGGAAGCCTTAATTAAATGAACTTCAAAAAAAAGCTTTATCAATTGCCAGCTTGAAGCTGTCTCCCAAGATTTAATTTGACCATAATTAATAATAAAATACACACACAATAATACTAAACACAAGTTGCCCATGTTATTGTCCAGAACCAAAATGATGTCTTTTGATTCTTCCAAGGCTATGGGGGAACATACTTACTAGAAAATTAATACCCATAATCATCATAAAGTGAGGGAGTATAATTATTTGTTTAATACTCACCTTGCCTTTTTCTTTTTTGCTCTTAATTATTATGTTTTTATACAACCTAGCAATATCTTGTTATATTCCCCAAAAGAAATCATGATTAGCAATCTCAATAGTTTAGTTGGAGATCATCATGAGGTGTGGGTCTTCCTCTTCTTGTATCTCTTGGATATGGCAATTCCACTTTAATTGAGAAAGCATGGAAAGAATAGTATTATTATTCCAAGTAGGGGGTGCTCTTGAGGTGTGCTATAATTAAGTTGGCATTATTCTTATGGGTTACTACTTACTAGTATAATTTGTATCCACTTTCATCATTTGAAGGAAGATGTTCCATGATTGGTCATAATATTTTGTGTAGGCATGATTCAGAACCATGAAATCATCCAAAAGTATATTTCCTAAATATTTGTAGTTCACTTTATGTTAGTTGTGATAAACCCATATTCAAATATAATCTAATAACAGGATAAAATAAAGTTGTCCTCATGGAAGATGAAAATTTATGTTGGAATAAAGTCGTATTCATGAATGATGAAAATTTATGTAGGTTAAGAGAATGAGCGAGAACAAATGTAGTCAAGACTCTCTTGAATGGGTAATGTTCATGCTAATTACTATTTATATTTTCTGATTTTTCATCAAAACTCTACAAATTTTACTCGATAATCAAATTATCTAGACTGTCAAGTTCGGGGAGACGTTTTGCATGCAATTCTTTAATTTCTTTTAACCAGAATTCCTTTCTACATAAATTTTCTCATTTTGAGACATGGAGTCCTAGCATACTAACCACAGCCCAGCCAAACGAGTAATATGAATCCAAAATTTCACTAAATCACTCTTCTTCTCTCATATTCAGCCGTCCGAGTTCGTCACAATAACTTAAGAGATGTTTGGATGACAATCTCGAAATAAGTTGCAACGTTAAACTGGTTGAAATTTCAAAACGATAGAATTAAAACCTATGAAATTAGTGAATTTTATTGTTGATTGGATAAATCATTCTAGATAATTAAGAAATTGTGTCAAATAATTTGGCTTTCCAAAGATGAAATTCCCAAAGTTCACCATTTCACGACATAATTGAAAGGAATGGGAATTCCATCAATTGAAAATTTGAATTTTATTCATCCAAGTAATCAAAATCTACCATATTTCTTCACTATAGTAAAATTCAAAACCAACTTCACCATTTAATTCATTCTTTCATCCAAACCATCCCTCAATAAAAACACTATAATAAACCAAACAGCATGATTGTCTTAACTCTTACGTGCACTTTGCATATAAAAGCTATAATTTTTTTCATTGATGGAAATTAGCCCACGTAAAATTAATAATTAATTAAAGGGCAAATAATACAACTCAACCTCATGATCATTTCTTGGTTTTAGAATGATTCGCCTATCATGTGCCGCACATAAATCCACCAACCAAACATGCCTTTGGCCACCATCCAATTACCATACTACCCTCCCAAGCAGGCAGGCAGAACATCGGCCCACCACACGTGGGCCGGATTAATTTTAATTCCCCATCATCATTTGGTATGATTAAGAAATTAATTATTAAAACTTGCCACTAATTAATTAGAGTTTAGCATTAGGAGGAGGAGGAGCAATCATGCGTGGGAAGGAGAACGTAGCACGTGCAATCCAACTGGCTGGGTTCTCATCTCATAATTGATTAACTAATTAACTGAAACCTCTCTCGCAGATATCACAAACCCGATGCTTAATATTTTACTCATACGTTAATTAGAAAAATTAAAACCCTAAAAACGAAAAGCAATCGAACTCAAGGATTCTGAGATTAGCGGTTAATCACATGACGACCAGCTCACACCATCACATGCACAAAGACAGGTAGGCCCCGCTCGCTGGAAACGGGAATCCAAGCTCATCAAAGCTGGCTTTGTTTTTTCGCTTCTTGAAACATTGTTTGGTTAATTAATAACGTGTTAATGATACTTTTGGTCCCTCTACTTAAGATTACGTCCCAATTCGATCGTTACTTGTGTGATGTCGATTTTTATTTTTTTATTGTTGATGATTTTTTTAACTTTTGGTCCATCATTAGTTTCTCCTTTCAATTTTATTCATTTGTTACAGGCCGGCTTTATTAATTTCGAAACAACATACACTCTACTCTTGTAATAGATCGACAAGACAATATAAGATTGAAAGCGAGTGGAAACTTGAATTTCGATTATGTAAGTCGATCCGGGAGATGTATTTACTTAAAAAAGTTAGTCATATAATTGTATTTAATCAAGATGAGAAGCGACGATACATTATTATTGTGTTTTCACTTTTCATGTTATCAGTATAAAAAATTCTCTTGTGGTTTAAATAATCGTCGATATTTATTTGGGCGCACTCTAAAGTGTTAAAAATCATAATACGGGAGCATTTTTGCTAAAGCCGTATAATATTAGGACCATAAATGTCACTAGAACATCGTCGTATACTTAAAAGTTAAAACACCGATGTTTATCGGGACGGGAGGATTATTGAACCAGCACTGTGCACGTGCGGCGACATTCGATGATCAGCGGGCGGGTTGATCGGACGGCGGTGAGTGGTCCGCAGCACGTGCGGGTGAGTCACCATGATGTGGCGGGCGGTTGAGAAGGTGGCGAGGAAGGGGCGTCTTTTGTTCAGTTCAGTTTAATTGGGTGGGTGGACACCTACAATACAATTACCTTGCAATTTAAACAAAGAAGCTGTGATCTCAACTTGTTATAAATAATCAAAGCTTGTACTTTTTAACTCACCTTGTACATTTGTTTTTAAATAACCAACTTGTATATTTTGGCAATGGCTGGGCCATTACTCTGATTGTTTGGACTAAAAAATATGAACTTGAGAGATTTAGAGTTTAAACCATGGTAAGTTAAGGGGAGGTAGAGCCTTGTTAACTAATATTTTTTAAAAAAAAATTATTCATAAAATTTACATGTAAATTTATCTAAAAGTTGGAGGTTATGATTTCAATATGACTCAGCCAGACGGTCACTTAATCCAAGACTGTGAAGCTTAACTTATATTTTTAGTAGAAAATATTACTTAATTTATCTCGATCAAACATTAGTCATTTGAGATATGATCGTATAGATTCATATGAAATTAATACAATCAAACAATTTGCTTAATCCTTTGCAACACTATTGAGACGTGAATTATGCCTTCCCTCTCGGCTTCTGAGTTTAGAGCCGAGTGTCCTTCCACCCAGAATAAAAATAAATTTGGGGAGATTGGATCCCCTATTCAAAAAACAAAACAAAAAGATGTAGATAAATGTATTGTTATTTCGACTACATTTTTACCATAAGGAATGCTCGATTATGTAGATATCTTTTTTGATCAGTCGAAGGATGAAGGTAGAGAAAGAATTACAAGGCCGATGAGAGGAAGCGGGCCGGCTCCATCGACATGGGTCGAGGATTATAATGTTCATGACAGGGAATCCGACTCCCGAATGCCTTCTCTGAAATTATGCTTTGAATCTTCGAGAATGAGTTTACAAGTTTGTACTATTTCAAAGAGACAGACGATATCAGTATGTTTGATCAATAACTGAATCGTGATTTCATTCTCGTGGCGATACAAATGAATAATACCAACCAAACCAACCATCCAGAACCCAGCTCGCGGCCTCTCATTGTATGAAGAATAGTAGCTATATAATAGTATTCAGATGAATCGGGTCACTCAATTATATATACAGACATTACATTACTGAATCGATCAATCCATCCATCCCCCACCAACAAGATGGGTACAGTACTACTGTGATTGTAATTATCAGATTCATTCATCCCATCAGATGAGATCCACTTCCACTCCCTCATCACCTTCATATTCTCTGGACCTTATACGTAATAAAGCTGTTTTTGGTTTGCCCACTACTTGCCTAAGGAATGTGTCCTACAGCTAGCTAGCTAATAACAATATTACTAAATATTTATCTTTTCAGTGGGAGATAAGATAATCAATCGGGTCGTCGATCATTGTGGTAATTAGTGGGAGATTGGATTACAGGGAGAATTCGTTTGACCATTGACTAGATCCAACAGCAAAACAAAGCAAAGCAATGGGCCAAAAAGGAAAAAAGTTTGACCCCCTGCACGTGCGACGAGAATGGTTGCATGTAGCTAGCTAGGTAAGGAAGAAGAACAGTAGCAGTGTGCCACGTAGGAACCCACATGAGTAATCATGGAGAGCAGGGGTGGCTCTGTCTCTGGCTCTGGCTCATCATTTTGTGTGTTCCTTCCACTTCCACCACCTGCCCTTGCCTTTGTTTATCCATGTGTGTTCCCGGTTTCACATCCACGTGTGTGCTGCCGTGTTTTTTTACCGCCTTTTACTCATCTGGTCTTTCAACGAGGTAAATTTGATCTAACCTTCTTGTTCGAGGCCCTAGGATGAGTTGTATTGCTATTGTTGTTAAACTACCATCCTCTTCCGAAAATGTGATAGCAATACATTAGAAAGGAACGCGCGAGGTTGTAGTCACAAATCGATGAATGGTTCAATATGAATTGAAATCAATTGATGCCAAAATTTAGTTTTGGTATACATGGGTTCATCAAGCCCTTTTAAGCCCAGAAACCTCAAGGTGGTAAAACCCGAATGAAGGAAACGATAAGTCGTTTCAGTAGGTAAATTGTGTAGGAAAAAAGTAATTTCATACTTGTTGTGGTTGAATGGATTAACGTACTCTCGATTAGTGCGGTCTTCTCAATCTTATTGTTAGTTTTTACCCACAAGGTGTGAGGTGACCAACTAAATTTTTACCATTACAATGCCAGGCAAATGGGCCTGCAATTGCTGCCGAATTCCACCTACTTGAACTTATGGGCATTTACGCGATGCAGTCAAATGGGAGGAAGAATGGTGCGAGCAATGAAGCGGGAGGAAAGGAAAGGAGAAGCGAGAATTGAAGATTCTGTTCTGTGCATACAGTAGTATCATATCAGGATTCAGAAAGGCAGGAAAAATCAGCAGCTAACCAAACTTTTGTAAAGGAGCTGACAGGTCTCATCATCACCATCATCATAATACCACACAACCAACCAAAACCAGACTTGTACTTATCGCTTCTTGTTTTCATTTCCCTCTCTCTCTCTCTCTCTCTCTCTGGGCAGTGGGACCAGAGAGCCATGAGGAGCCAGGTGGGTTGGGGAGACTTTGAGAAGGTAAGTAACTCCATCAAATCAAATCAAATCAAAATCATCACTTCAATTCTCACCTCTTCGTCCTTTTCTTTGTTTCTGGGGCATCTATATTAGCATAGAGACGCAAATGATTGGACCAATATGACAATTCAATGCAAATGAATGGAACCAACATGGCTGTTGCTGGGGCCCCCATCCAACTTGAAACCAATCTCCATCCATTCATCCCGCCACTAGAAGGTTGTGCTTCTATGAGGGTTTCGATCCGAGTTGATTATAACTCGAGTTAGTGTGCCACGTTAGGTTGTGTTTCTACGAGGGTTTCGATCCGAGATGATTACAATTTCGAATTATCGTGTGTGGATCCATATACTCACACAAACGCGCGACTGATATAGCGGTCAAAATAGTTTTTAACATTATATCGAACCCAACTGGTTCCAATCGCTCGAGAGTATTTTCCGGCTAACCCAAAAGATGAGGACACGAGCCGGTCGAGGTCAAGTGGAATGAGACTAAGCTAGCTGAGGTCCTAGCTCTTTGCCAAGTGGGGGGGAATGGATTGTTGTTGGGTTAGGGGCCAAAGGGCAATGGGGGCATGGGCGTGGTCCCTTTTATCCCATGCCGAGTTCACGTGAGAATCACATGGGACGCATCGCTACTCCTAAAACCCAACCGGCCCCTCTCCTCGTACGGTCCCAAAGAGACAGACATATGGGCTTCCATCATTCTTGTGTCGGACTCTCATTTGCATTCAATGCGCCCATTATGTGTGTGTTTGTTTTGCTTTGCGCTTATCTTGTGGTTGGATTGGGACTCTTAGGCTAGGGGGATGTTTTCACTCAACACGGACCAGTCTCTTGCATGAATTGGGAGGGACTAGAATAATGTATATCTTCATGGGAGAGAGATTCTTGAGATAGGGCTTTGCTCATGGTTTGTTCTTTCAATGGATAACACCAACTTCTCGGATAATCGGATTATGCTGCGGTCGTAATGTTTGTGGCCCTTAGGACCATGTAGGTGAATTACGTGCAAACCAATATCATTTGCACGATCGAAAACAACTTATTTCTCCATGCTGCAAACATTATCTACTATTTGATGGCGATGTGTAAGCGGACTATTTGAATTTTGCCACATACCCAGAATATAACTTTCGCCCCGCAGATCATGAAGTGAAACTTTTAAATGGGTCATATTCGATTAATACAAGGTCATTTTGGATTAAGCAATACGAAAACAAGCGTGAGTTGGAATGATCTCCATAAATGTTATTAATTATTTTAAGATGATGCAATTTGGAAAATCCTCATCCAATTCTTCTATAACTAAACAAGATAAATGTCTCCAATAGGAGTTAGGTGCATCTAACATGACATCTGAATGAAGTGGGATTACTATATATATGTTGGACGAACCCATGCTTCCATGTGTAATGAATCTGGCTGGAACTGGGTTTGGTTCAGAACACCATCATATGATCATCAATTCAATCGTATCATTGATTTCACATGGAGGTTGATTAAGGTAGGTAGGACCAATTCCCCTTAGTCGGTAGCGCTAGCTGGGCTAGGAGGGAAAAGAGTTTGATATGGGAAATCAAATCCAGATTCAGGCAGCACCAACTAATAATTAATTGGCTAATTATTGATGATGTGTACATGAAAGATGGCAGCCAAATTAGTTGTTACTTGTACTAGGGCTTTTATAGCTAGATGATTAACAATTAAGAAGGCCACCTACTGAAACTGGACCAGTAGGCCCTAGCTAATTACACTGCCAACAAGAGGCAGAGATTTGAGCTTCGATTTCAACTTTCAAGCAGAGTTGTCAAGTAATTATGATCATGAACTTCAAACTGATGAGGCTGTTGTATGATTGCACGAAGGGGGCAATGATCGATGCACATGCAGTTGTCTGCTTAATCAAAGAATGTATGATGTAAGAGCAGAAAGAAAAACATCGAATCCAAGTCTCTACTGAATAATACTCATACACATGATGATGAAGGTTCATGCCATTTGCGATTTTCTGGTTGAGCAGACGTTAGATACGTGGTTCTTAATCTCTCGCACTATAATAGAAATAAAATCAAAATTCTTACATCATCTATAACCTTTTTTTTCTAAATTTTGCTTGCATAATAATAATAATATTTTTCGCGATAATGGAATTAATAAAATCTTATATCGAAGTCTAAACCGATGGATGATTTTTGGCGATACGAAACTGTTAAATTATGGATAGATCACAGTTCTAGCACAAAATGTCATAGCGTTAGCTTTTACGATACAACCTCCATTATCGTCTTATATTCTTGGTATGAACATTATGGAGTGGGAATATTTCTTTGGAGGTAGAATCCACATATGTGAGTGTGGTTTACATACATAGGAAGGTGCCCAAAAATGAAGATTGGCAAAAGATATCATGGACATTTCAAGCTACATGACACATGAAAATAATATGTGGGGAAAAAGGATAAAAATTGAATAAAAAGGGACCCAAGAGGTCATGATCTAACAAGCTAGCCTTAGCACCATGGTACATGACAAGTTGACAACACATTGTATAGAGCAGTGGGACAAGGTATGACCCACTTCCCCATTCTCTTATGCCACCAATTATTGCTTTCAGATTCATTTGACAATGACCAAAATCCCCCGGCCACAATAAAGATGAAAAAAAAACACCTTCATCTATTTTCCTCTCGATAACAATTTATTTTCGGGAAATATAGAGTCTAATTATTAAAGTACGAGAAATAATCCAACAAGCTTCTAGATTAGCATATTTGATTAGGTCATAATTTGGGGGGTGAGTTTTGGAAGATTTTCGTTGTTATGTCTCTTGAATCAATGATAAATACATTTTTTTCGTGTCGAACGGTAGAAAGAAGAAGAAAAACTCATTATATGCTTATACAAAAATGACAATCTAGATCTTAAAACTAACAACAATTAATTATATTAAGGGTGATATCCACACGGACTCTGTAACATGGCTTCGTTTGAGTTTGATTCACAATCGATTGATTGGACCAGATAATAAACAGAACAATCAACTACAATAATTAACTAGAGGCCATGAAAATGAAATAGTTTGGTAAATCAAAATCGATCAAAAATTATTTGTGAAGAATCAAATCTTATTATTTTAGCGTTAAACTTGAAAATTTATTAACTTAAAATAGGGGACCAGGAGGAGGTTGATTATGTAGTAGCTAGTGGCTAGTAGGATAACCTCACTAAACACCCCATCCGCGCGTGGAATGCACGCAATTGGAATGGAAAGTGGGGAGAGGAAAGGGGGTACTAAGAAGAGAGAGAGAGAGAGGGGTGAGTTTATCAAATGATTGTGGTGTCGGGTGGAGGAGGGACAAAATGACACGCACGACCGCTGGGCTGTTGGGTCGCACCCAATGGGCTTGTGGGCCCATGCTTATCTGGGTCTCTAACCAAGCAATCAATTATTCTATAATCTATGGTTTCTGACCGCGGGTAAAAATAAGAGGAAATAATATTAATAGCATAATAATATGAAAAACCAACCAAATGAGAAAGAGTAAAAAAGAAGAGGACAAGAGAGGAGTAGATAGATGAAAGTGTGAGGACCACCACTGAAGGAGGAGGGTGCACGTGTCTCCAGCCAGGACAAGTTGGTCCACGTGACTTCATTTTTTTTTTAATAAAAAAAATAATAATTCGGGGGTGCTTGTCTTTAACCCACTTTCCTAATTTCTTTTTCAAAATTCGTTTCTAATTTTTACTGTAACGACATTTTTACTTGCTGTTTTCTTCTCTCGAATAACTGGTCAACGGTAAGGTGCGTAACAGCGTGTGTCTTGGAGGAAAGCAAGGTTGTCAACCCGCGGGTCGATCCACTTTGACCCTGACCCGGTGAGAAAAACGGGCCGCACGCACTCGCCGGGCCGATCGCTACAAGGTACCGGGTTGGAGGTCAAATTGTGTCATTTTTTTCATTGGTTTGCGAAATGCGCCTATTTTCCGATTTTTCTTTTCGTCTAGCTCAATTTTTGGAATGCTAAGTTGAACATTTGAATATTTATGTCATATAAGTGTGTGTGAATTTTCACTATATGTTGGATCTATATACGATATGTTATTCTGGTGTAATATTATATGTTATAACTCATATGTTAGATAAGATTTGATATAATTTATGAGGATAGGTACAATATAATGACTTTTTCCACATTTCCGGGCCTAACCGGGCTAAAACGGTTGACCCATTAACTCTTGACCCACTAGCTCGACCGAGTCCGGATCCGGGTCTTGGTAGGTCTAGGTGGCTAGGTATATGAGGTTGGGATTTGTCGTTATTGTACGATACGATATTCTACGAGTTTATACGATTGACCCGCGGGTTGACAACCTTGGAGGAAAGAGTATCCACCGCTACTGTTGTGATTTTACGCTGGATGTCTATAGGCATCCATGTTGTTAGAAGTATAAGTAGCAAATTGTAATTTATGATTTTAATTACGTTTCCGGTCTTGGTAGGTCTAGGTGGCTAGGTATATAAGGTTGGGATTTGTCGTTATTGTACGATACGATATTCTACGAGTTTATACGATTGACTCCGAGAAATTGTTACCGATTCGAACAGATCCCCCCCCTCATTTTCCGCACTCATTCTCCTACTACGTACCCACGTGAAAACCACTCTCCCTTGTCTTTGCGAGGGAAAGCCCCTCCACCATGCAACCATCAATCATCTACCTCTCAACCTCCATGCCCGCCCGGCCCTCCTCCCCCTCACCTCCCACGTGCCCCTTGTCCGTTTTACGGGTCGGCTTCCTCTCTTCTTCACTTCTTTGTTTGTCCTGATTCGTCAAACTTCAGTTCGGATCCCCCATTTGGCAAAAATACAATTCAACACATAGCTACGGTTAATTTTTAATTATTTACCGCTTTACTTTCCTTCCTTTTGATGGGTTTGAGACCGTGTAGAAAAAATAAAGATGATTAATGTAACTCTTTGATACATAAATATATGGACGGTTAAAAACAAAATCCATTACAATTACTGTCATTAAATTTGCAAGTGTGTGGTTACGCAAGTCATAATAATAAGCTATATATTAGGTTTCAACTGTATTAATTAATGTGTTTGATTTGGGGTGTCCGGTCCCTCGTGTGCGCCAGTGCGCGTCATTAATTAGTAAACAATAAATTGTAGTTAATTATCAAGTGCTGTTACGGGAATTAATTTTTTCGAAAGTGTTCATTACTAAATTTTAGAGAGACCTTTTTACCCTTGTTCCGCAGACCTAAACCCATCCATCTCCACGTTTGTTTGTTTTTTTTACTGTAGGAGATGGCTTTTTTTTTACCTAGTTAGTATCCATTTTACCGGCCATGCACATAAACAGTAGTATTATTATTACTACAGTTTGGCGTGTTCATGTAAACTTTGACCGTAGTAAAGTCCCCCCAGAAAATAACAAATCAGAAGAGGAAATTCTGATTGGGTAGCTTATGAGGAAGAAGAGGGAAGATGTCCAAAAGAAGGGCTCAAGTAATGAATGATGAGGTAGTAGTAATAAGTAATTAATAATGGAGGAGTGGAGAGGTCATATTCCTTCCGTTTTGACAAACAGTAACACTGGGCCGGCATGCAGCACTGCCAGGTCATCATTTTTAAGTAAAGTATGTGAGAGAAAAAAAAAAATCAAACTAGACTGGACTGGACTAGACTAGGCTACTACTACTAACCTATGAGTCATGGGGGATGACTATTTCTCTCCTGTTTCCTATCCTAGCTAAAAATAATTAATGTCAAATGCCACTTCATTATTATTTTTTTTCTCTATTTTGTTTATTCAACCTCAAATTTCAGCGTGGAGCTCAAATTGGAAGCTTGTGTGGTGGTGTTATTTTTGGATTTCAAAAGAGGCGGTTTTGGTCATGTAAGCTATGGTTGGGTACATGCATATTACAAATGCGATAGAAAATGTATCTTTTACAAGCTCACCAAAGTAGTTTTCGCTTGAATTTTTTTTTCGAGGGGTGATTTGATTTTCAACATTGTACTAAGTCAAATCCAACATCGATCGCAAGAGCTCATGTTCTAGGACTTCAGCCGCCGGTACAAATGAACCGAGGTGAACAACGTTTCGGTTTTCACATCAAACAAGCGTTATTTACCATCGATCGAGCTTATTACAATATTTTTTTTGCTTTGGCTCTAAGAGTTCAAGGGCCTACTTAATCATAATAGGCTAAAAAACCCCATATATTAGATCGAATCAAATCGAGTGAAATCAACAATCCTTTTTCATGTGAGTTAATCCATCCTTCCATTTCAAACATGAAAAAAGAAAAAAGAAACTATCTTCTGCTCTCGAGGTATAGCAAAGATTGTAATTGAGACGTCGAAATTAAAGCTGCGCATCTTGAACATATAATCCACTAATAAAAATGAAATACCACTCTCTTTTATTTAAGTACAACGTTTTCGCTATATAAACCATATATTTTCACATATGCATAAACTAAATCTTATTGTATACGAAACGGTATGATTTTCAAGTCGTGTAAATTGAACCGATCTCATAGTCTCACATTAATAAAAAGAAGAAGAAAAAAAATACCCCTCCTTTTTATTTTATTTCATGCCTAGGAGAGATAAAATCCAAGGAAAGAAAGGGGGGCAGAGCAGGCATGAGTAATGATGATGATGATTCAAGATAATTGGCCTCTCCTCTCCTCACCAACATTTGTCATCATCATTGGACTTTCCCCTCCCCAGTCCCCACCCCCACGCCCCCCTCCTTCTCCCTTCTCTCTCTTCCTTCCCTCCTTCTCCTTCTTTCTATATAATCCCATTTTCCCCCCATTATCTCCCAAACAAATCACTCCCCTCTCTCCCAATTCCCCAATACAACACAACAAAAACGCTCCCTGCAAAAGAAAAAAATTCTCAGATCCCAGTTACTACCAGGCAGCAGCGCCACCACAACAAGACACCATGATGCTAGACAAGGAAGATTTGGGGCTCAGCTTGAGCTTGAGCTTCCCTTCTCCTCATCATCAAAATCACCACCATGCTCCTCTCCACCTCAACCTCATGCCTTCTTCCTCTTCCTCCTCCGCCGCCTTCCTCCTTCCCCACCCCGCCCCCGCCGCCGCCGCTAATCACCCCAAATCCTCCTCCTGGATCAGCCACGCCGCTCTCATCTTGAATCCTTCCTCCGGTAATGGATCGATCTCTCACTCTCTTCCTCTTTCTCCTGCTTTACTTCTTTCCATGATTTTGAAAGTGCCGTTTTGAAGAAAAAAAGGAATCAATAAATTAAGCTCGGCTTTTTCTCTTTTGAGCAGGGGAAAGAAAAAAATTTGGAATCTATAGCTTTTCTTTGTGTTCAATCGGCTTTTTTCAATTTTTCCTCTCCTCTAGATCCGCGACTCATGTGTTCGATTTTTTTTTCCCTTGCATGCAGATCCGAATTTGGACTCGAACCGGGGCGAGACGACGAGATCGTTCCTCCGGGGGATCGACGTGAACCGGCTACCGGCCGCCGCCGCGGCCGATTGCGAGGAGGAAGTTGGGGTTTCTTCTCCCAACAGTACCGTTTCGAGTATAAGCGGGAAGAGGAGCGAGAGGGATCAGCCGGCCACCACCGGATCCGCCGGAGAGGATCTCGACGCCGCCGGCTCCCGCGGCGGGATCAGCGACGAGGAAGACGGCGACACTTCCCGGAAGAAGCTCCGGCTGTCCAAAGACCAGTCCGCCGTTCTCGAAGAGAGCTTCAAAGAGCACAACACTCTCAATCCCGTAAGTACAACTGGAAATCTCAATCCTCTCCCCCCTTCTTTTTTGTCCGTTTGGTAGCTGAGAAAGAAAGAAAAAACGGATTGGGATTCGCGGAGGGCGTTATTTTGACCTCTAGCGGGGAGGATTCATAGCTTTTTGACTCTCTTCTCAGCAACCAAACAGAATCCCCGCGAGAAAATTAAGAAAAAAGCTTTACTTTTCGCGTGGGAGGGGTATTTTCGGGAAGACAGAAAACTTAGATATTTTTTTCTTTTCTTTTCCAGAAGCAAAAGACGGCATTGGCTAAGCAGTTGGGCCTGCGGCCCAGGCAAGTGGAGGTGTGGTTCCAGAACAGACGGGCCCGGACCAAGCTGAAGCAAACGGAGGTGGACTGCGAGTTCTTGAAGCGATGCTGCGAGAATCTAACGGAGGAGAACCGGCGGTTGCAGAAAGAGGTGCAGGAACTGAGAGCACTGAAACTTTCCCCACAGTTCTACATGCAGATGACCCCACCAACCACGCTGACCATGTGCCCGTCGTGTGAGCGTGTCGCGGTCCCTCCCTCGTCCACCTCATCCGTCCCCACAGCCACGTCATCTCCACCTGTCGTGGCGGCGGCGGCTTCCACCGCCGGAGCATCGCCGTTGGCGTTGATGGGCTCGGCGGCAGCGGCCCACCACCACCGGTCTATGGCTGCAATCAACCCATGGGCTGCTGGTGGGCCGTTCAACGTGCTCCGTCCCCGGTCGTAGTATATTCCGGGGCGAGGCAGGGGTATTTTGGGAATTTGATTCTGAGAGTTTAGGTTTATGGGTTGGCTTTGTTGGGGGGAATGAGATGAGATTTGGTGGGTCTTTGCTGTTTTGTATTATTGATCTACACAAGGGAGGGTCTCGTATCTCTTTTTGGAAAGGTGGTTGACATAGTTCTTTTGATAGTTTTGTTTTTGTTTAGTTTAATATGGTTTAGTGGCCTAATTAAGTGCTAATGTTACTTGTTAATCTCTCTCCC
This sequence comes from Linum tenue, assembly GCA_946122785.1. Taxonomy (NCBI): domain Eukaryota; kingdom Viridiplantae; phylum Streptophyta; class Magnoliopsida; order Malpighiales; family Linaceae; genus Linum; species Linum tenue. Next base: position 25,704,140 of record CAMGYJ010000005.1, on the reverse strand, counting down.
TCTATCTCTCTACTTGAGGGGAATTGTGGAAACTGGAAAGGGAAAGTGAAATTTGAGGGAGGAAGGGATAAAAAGGAAGGGGTGGATGTGGTGTAAAGTGAAAAAGGGGATTTTTTTTCACCAAGGAAAGAAAAGTGAAAGAGATCTCTAATTTTAGTAAATGAAGCTTCAGTTAAAGCAAAAAGCTTATGGTCTTAAATCTTAATCATAAAGTCCAATGTTTCACTGCTTCTCCCATGTGTGTTGTGGTTAAGCAGTTGAGCTTTTTTAAACCTTTTTCGACATCCACTGTGAATATTCCAAGATGGTACCTAAATTAATGGGTTATGCATAAAAACTAACAATATGATCTTATATTAGTAGGGGCATCGCTTTGATTTGGTTAACCAATCCATTAGGTACGAAAATCAAAACCAAATAGTTAAGAGATTTATCAGTTATTAGTTATCCAAAAATCAACAAGATCTTTGACAATTTTTTATTTGGATATACCAAAAAATAAAAACTCAAAGGCATGGTTTGTGAAGCCAAAAAATTTGAGCAAGATAAGACAACAAGAACGATGAATATAAAAAATAGACTCGACTACACATAGTTGTGACAACTATTGTTCTATTCATGGGCATTAACTTAGTTAGTATCTTATCGTTTTTTTATTGTTTTTCGATTTAACAGAAATCCAAACCATAAAATAATATTAAACGATGTAAAACCAAAATGATTAAACCTCCTATCTGTTTGGTTTCAGTTAAAACGAAAAACCAAAAATCAATCTGATAACAATATAATGTTACCATTCAATTTCTATGCCTATCAACTAGATGAGCCTCTTGACCATATAAATGAGACCACAAAGTCACCAACAGTAATATGTCTACATGACTAGATTCCAACTACTATCATTTTGTCGATGATGAAGTTCAAGCCTTGCCGGGTCCAAAGGGAGAAGATCAAAGTGCTCCAATGACGATGGTTACTACTTTTTTGACGCCCACAAGCTACCTCATATCATGTATTCATAGTGGGAGATCCAAGATATGTATAGAAGCTTGGAGGTTAGAAACAAAACACACTAATTCCTTAATCTCCATATCCATAAAACCTCGTGCGATCGCTGTAATTGAAGTTATGAAATGCGTCCTAAAATCATTGAATTATGTAGATCTATCTTATATTTTGGCTAGTACAATAGGTGATAGATTTGTGAATCTATGAATTACAAAGTATAAACTAGTTGACGAATTTGGAAATTTTCTTCGATGGATTCAGGCCCGCAATTCAACAGGATAATTAAACAGTATCTAACAAGACGCTAATATCCGGTCAGCTATAGTTCCCGCATCATCGATGAACACCTCACATAATTTGGGGTTTGAGGCAATGAATGATATTATATTCTATGGAAATTGTTAATATTTTTGGAACCTACCTTATTGGCAAAAGTGTGTATGTTGACTGTTGAACAGTTTCCTTAATTTAGGCAGTGATTAATTGGTGGTGTTTCCTTAACAGTTGCTTATAATTTGGACACTAACTATGGAGCGTTTTTGTGGACAAAATTAAATTCTAATATGTTGTGTAAGCAACACTTGGTTGGTCTTCTTGTTGTTGTCGTGTTCACTAATCTTTCGTTTCAGGTCGGAGATTTAATGTTGTCTTCATTTGCCGACCGACCATGTTCATGCAGGATAAGGAGTCGGCTTATTATCAGCCTGACGTAGATTGTTAGGTGCGGTCAATAGATGATAATGCATTAATTTAGGAGCTTTTTATGGCAAATTAATTTAGGAAGTTCAACTTCAAATATGAATGGAAAAACTAACTTGCGTTCTAAGTTAAAAATATGGGATGTTAACCTCGACTGGGAGGTTAAAATTTCTCATGTTTTTAGAGAAATGAATGTTGCGGCGGACTACCTTGCTAATGCTGGTCACCACTTTCCTTTTGGTACACATTCCTTCGATGTGTACGAAGCCGGTCTTAGACAATGGCTCTTTTACGATGTAATGGGGATTGCCCAAAGTCGTTCTATTACTAATACGAATTAGACGCAATAGCGTCAACCTTTCTACCAAAAAAAATAAATATGGGATGTTAAAGCCTGTTTGTGAAGGTTGCATCTGGCCCAAAGCGCAAGTGTGTAAGCCCGGCCATTTCTGGGCTGCCTCTGGGCCTATGTCCGCAGTCCACTAGCCAGGCCGTTCAAAGGGTCTGCATTCTGTGTGGGTGTGTATTCTACTCTCCTCCTTCAATATGTTCGCTTTGGTTCATCCGTCGCAATTGTAACAGAGAGGCTCGTTATGTAGCCCGAAAGCCTATGTTTTTATCACCCGCTTGTCTATGGGGTTTGATTGTGTTTCTTGGCTTCGTATTCATGCAAAAGCAAACATTTTTTGTTGTTGCATAGATAGTGGTAACGAATAAATAGAGAACAACAAGCAATCAAATGTGACAGTTGTTTCAACCACGAAACAATTAGGACGTTGGATCTGTGAAAGGATGACGATGGTCGATATCTACACTCCGCCGATCACCATTAGCCTAGTGATAGAATATAGGAAGAGCTTCTATAGAGAGAGATCAATGATATGTGAAAATGAGTGGAGAAGAAGAAGCGAGCCCCTACTTGGAAAACCTAATAGCATATTTATAGGTCAAGTCTTGTCACATTTCATTGGGCTTCTATTGGGCCTTTGTGGTGTTTTGTGGTGATAGGCCCATATGCCCTTGTGGATCATCGTTCTCGTTCGAGTGGGGCCGCGTCATATTCACGGGTCCAACAATTGTCCCCCAGTTAGGTATTCAGTAGTATACTGGATGCCTAACTAATAATCTTCAAGTTGTCACATCTTTTGTATTTTGCTTCTAACGTATGATGTATGTGCGCCTCTTTGTACTATGGTTATGTGACTCATGTCCCCTAACATCGTGCTGATTGAATAAGTTACAAAAAAGACTATGCCATGACTGAGCGATATAACGTGTGTAACTCATAGCATGGTTAGTGATCTAACTTAAATAGTGACAAAAATTACTTATTGCACTCCTCGTGTCTAACCAGGTTAAGACAATTTATGCACCTAACCGAAGATTTGTTTGTCTTAAAAATCTTGATTGCACATGTTATCCTCAATTGTCCCCCAGTTAGGCGCCCAGTGGTATACTGGACGGCTAACTAAAGTCCCCCGCTTGTCAAGTTTTGTGTAAAATCCTTTAGCATTTGTCCCCCATTACCATATTAATTAAACAAAGTAAAATGTCACAAAAGTACTAAATGACGTAAGAGAATTCAGATCATGCAATGATTAGGAATGTAACTAGAGTAGTGATAGAAAACACTTAACTTATTCATTCAGAGAGTAATTTCAATCAAGGATTCCAGCTTGATGAGTGCGTTGAAACCCAGGTTGATGCTTGATTTCAATTACAAGCGCATGGAGCTTTTATCCTTTTTGTTGTGGTATATAGGATAAAGCCTCTGCTGAAGGTTGTTATTACCACCAGGAGCTTGCCGCTTATGAACAATCATGGTGTGGTAACCCACTGCTCCACGCGCTTCACTTCCATAGTTCAGGCGCCATGTTCAAGTCATACTTGAAGTGACGATTTCGTTGCAGGAACTTTATACGCCTCATAGTACAAATAAGGCGCCAGGCTAGTTAATTCACACGCCTGTCCATTGTTCCCACGACCAGATATCTTGACTTATCATAACGGTGCCTATTCTATTAGGCGCTTTACAATGAATTTCCTTAATTGTGCACTATCCATCATTGAAGGGAGTTAATTCCCTTTTTGGGTCAACTTCTGCTTCTATTTCTTGTGGGCCTAAAATTCCATAGCCCAGCCGAGTAGAACATTGATGTGTTATCGAGCGTCGACTATGAACTATCCACTACGTCATTCTCTTTATTTCTGTCATCGGTTTTGTACTTTCGATAGAAGCTGTATCTGACGCCTCATCCCTTATACCACTTAATCGACGTAGAACTAGATGTGACGGGTGACTTGTTACAAGATGTTGCTCGTCGTTCATCATGCTCCTCTGGTCCTCTACTAGTGAACTGGGCGCCTCTCTTTTTTTCTCGGGTTTGTCCGATTCTTCTATCGGCTTCGGGTCGCACCATTATGTTTTTGCTACATATGTTCCTCTCGTTTGGACTGGGCGCCCTTTGCTAGCTTTCTTGCTTCCATATGATTAAAACATGTCCCCTGCATATCACTACGTATTCTTGCATGAAGTGAATTTTAGTGACCTCATGCCATGAATGCTTGACATTACACTTAATTTTGGCAAATATATGGAGCCATATGTTGCCTTTTCACATCACAAGCATTGGGGCTAGAGTAGGGCGCGAAGATCCCTTCAAATTACCGGTGCTAATCTTGTGCACAAAGGGACTTTCCAATCGAAGGTGCATTAGATTTGTGGGCGCATAGAGTATTTTCAACCAAACTGTGCTTTATTTCAGAGAGCGCGGAGAGTATTTCTAATCAAATGATGTTCTAATTTCGAGGACGCGAAGAGTATTTCTAACCAAACTGCATTTTACTTGTGAGGGCGCGAAGAGTATTTCTAATCAGACAGCGCTTTAATTCTTAGGGTGCGGAACGTATTTCCAACCAAACGACGCTTTACTTCTAAGGGTGCATAGAGTATTTCTAATCAAGCGGCACTTAAATTCTTAGGACGCGGAGAGTATTTCCAACCAAAAGGCGCATTAATTTCGAGGGCGCGGAGAGTATTTCTAATCAAACGGCGCTTTAATTCTTAGGGCGCGGAGAGTATTTCCAACCAAAAGGCGCATTAATTTCGAGGGCGCGGAGAGTATTTTTATTCAAAAGGCGCTTTAATTCCGGGGGCGCGGAGAGTATTTCCAACCACGCGGCGCTTTAATTTAAGGGCGCGGAGAGTATTTTCAACAAATGACAATATTTGATGAAAGATAAAACTGAAATTTCATGAGCAAATGAAGTACTTAACTTGGTTTGGAGTGTGTTGAAGCTCGCACTTGTTGTGAACGATAGATGCCTGGCTCATAAAACAAATAGAGACGGATGTCTGCGTTTAACACAAGCTTGTCAGTTAGCCTCTTGCCTCCTGGTGTATGCGCTGGACTTAGGTCACACAATTCGCTCAATCGGGGTCGGCGCTCCCGCTTTAGAGCGGCAAAACGCGAATCTGAGAAAGTTCGTATAAAATTCGCGAATTTTCATTTGTTGGAGCGCGAATTTCCATTAAAAATTCGTGAATTTCATTCATAGAAACAGAGGAGAAGAAAAAGTGTCTGGTGATGACAACCGGTTTGAAGAAAGGGGATGGGATCGCTGGCTGGTTGATGGAGGAAGCCAATAGGATGCCGAAGTCTCTGCATCTAGACGATAATCAATTAATTGGAAGATTATGAACGAGATAACTACTTGTCGGCACAAAAATTGGCAGTATGGATCAAGGATTTCAAAGACTGCATGTGGGAGAGCTCGTCTGGGTTTTGAATACTGGAAGGTTGTAGGAAGAATTGGGGGATTTGTCGATGGGAAGGAGTGGATCGACATTGATGTGAGGTCTGGTGAGTGAAGCTTTGAATAAGAGTACAGTGGTATGTAGAAAGGGACCGAGAGAGGAGGATATTGGTGAGATGAGGAAGATGGAAGAAGAAGCAGGGGACGGCGCCTTGAATTTAGCTTGCTGTAGCTCGTTTAGGGTTTTTTGTTTTGATAGCCAAGTTGGGCTCAATAGGTATCCTAGTTGGGCCATGTAAAATTGTTTTTTTACACGACATATTCCCATGGGCTATGCTTAGCCAATCTTTCATTTAGTTTTATCCTTTACTTATAGGTAATTAAAGACCTTAAACAATAACATTGAACTGTGATGCTTCTTATTTGAAGTGGGATTTTGAATTAGTCCTATTTTTCCTGTGGGGTATTTTGTAAAAAATATGTATTGTTTAAATAATATTTTAATTAAAATAATATAATATCGACGCTCTATCGACGCTCTGAACTTACAATTCTTCATAAATAGACGCTCTCACGTTTTCGTTTTCGCTCTCGCTCCCGCTCCCGCTCCACGAATCGGTAAGCTAACGCTGGACTTCACTTGAATAGGCGCATCGTTGGACTTCCCAAATGACATTTGGATATTTGAAGCCTTGTTGGCTAAGCGCACGCTTTCCAATTTCCACTACCTCAGTTCTTTAATGGATGTTTGGGACATTCGTGTTCCTTAAAGAAGATTTGGGCTAGCTCTTACTCAACTTGGATAGGCTTGTTGTATGTGCCAGTTTCTGCATCCCTTTCGCCTTTATTTATTTGTCCGCCACTTCACCTATCTTTCCTTGCAACCTGGTTAATCTGCTAACTGGTCATTTTGTTAGTAGATACTAACTGATATCCAATGGTGTATGAACTAATATCCAAGTCTTTGCGAACTAAATAATTCGGGTAGTTGATCGGTTTGGGCTCTGATACCATGTTTTTTGTTACTCTCTTATATTTTTATAAATGTCTTATTGGTTTAGTAATCTTTGTTTTATTTTATTTAGGCTAGTTATTATATCAGTAATTAATTCGGTTTTAGAGATAGCTTCTTCTAATGTTTCTGTGATTCCAATACTCATTTGTTCCTCTACGATTTCTGAAGCAAAATAAGTTAGTTCTTGTGTGACCGTATTGATATAATTTATTGAAGTGAGATTTATAGCATCTATTCCTTCAATTAATTTATTTATATGATAATTAGTAGGCATGTTTTAGATTTTATTCTCTAGATTTGCGATTGAATGTTGCAATTTTTCCAACTTATTTATTACTTGATTATTGGTTATCTCTTCAATTAATTTATTTACTTGATTATTGGTTATCTCTTCTTGTTCTAAATTTTGTTCAATTACTGGGATATGCCTAATTCTCTCTGATTGTGTTTTAATTAATCGTCTTTGATCTTGGGTTATTGATGGTCGACTAGGCTCTATTCTAACAGTTTTTAATGGTGCTTCTAGTTGAATTAAAGGTTTAAATAAATCTTTTATAGTAATTACTTCCTTATTTTTAAAGGTTAAGCTGTGGTGACTATTTGTTAATGCGTAGTTTATTTGATAAGTTACTGAAAATGGTTTGCTATTCTCTTTCATAAAATTTTCTCTTTTTAATTCGTATTTTATAATGATAGAAGAGTCAAGATTACCATCTGCCAGGCTTAATCCTTGTTGCAGGTTAATATCGAATTTAATTATTCCTACTCCTAAATTTCCCGTTCCTTTAGCAATAATACTTTCTTCTTCATTTAGGAGCCTATCATCACGAATTTCTAATTCCATGGGTGCGTCAATTCCTATTTTCATGGTTGATTTTAATATAATTTGAATTGTACTAATATGAATATAAGCTATTTTATTTCGTTCTTCTGGTCTTAGTTTAGCTAATCTTTTTCTGATTTGTTCTTTATTTATTACTTGGATTAGGAAATCACCCTTAGTTTGATCAATAGGGACTGCTACTTCACCTATCATTTTACCATATTTAATAATGTTTTCTCTATCGAAGAGCTTTGATAAAAAAGACTTAGTGATAAAGTTCTGAGTTTCTGAAATAGTAAAATTAGTTTTTTCTCTAATTTTCTTAATGTCTATAACACCATCTAAGAAGTAGTTTTCATTATCATTTTTGTTTAAATAGTCAAAATAACTTGAGGTAGGATTATCAGACATACCTGACTTGCTCTTCTGATGAAATTCTGAGCCTTTTGATGATCGCTTGATGATTGTAGCTTCCTTCCGTGCGTTTGATTATATTGAAAATGATTGTGGCCTCCAGGATCAGTGGATCCAAGCCTTACAACTAGCTAGCTAGAGGGAGAGAGTAAACAGGCAATTTTTATGGCCAAACTCGTTCTGCCTTATTTCATTGCAAACTCTTGCTCTTATATAGAGCTGAGGGGAGATACAAAGACGTCATTGCTTACGTTTGTGCAACAGGGACGTAAAGCTAATGCGTTAAAAGAAAACGCGTGAAACGATAAGAAAGCTGATAAAATACAATAATGCACGACTTTTTTAAAGGAGTCGGCCAACCTTCTTTTGTCGCTTTATTCCATGTTTGATTCCTTTTTCTTCACATGCTTCTGTCAGTCTTGGTCTGCTGGTCCACTGATGTCTTCATCAGTTGCTGCACACCACTCACAGAGATGATCTTCATAGATAGTAAGCTCATTGCATAACTGTTTCTTGATTTGAATGGGAAGGGCTGACAGATTCCCATTAATTTCCGTGAATTCCTTAATTTTATCTGTTATGATTGCCCATTCTTCTTTGGTCATGTTTCCTCTTGTTTTGCTGGTGATGATGGCATCGGGGCTGCTGTAATTGACTTTAATCTGGCTTTCTGGTTCAATTTTGGTTAAAGCTCTGCATACTGCAAGAAGACCCTTTACTTGGTAGTCTGGGTTCTTCTCATAGTCTCGTAGGTCATCTCTGGTAGGGTAATCATGGTTTGATACTCCCATGAGGATCACTGCCTTTGATCCGATCAATAGTTTATCTTGATCGAATACGGGGTAGCTGCTTGTATACTTGAGAAATATTTCTCTTTCCTTGGCGAATAGCTCGAGATATCTTCTGATTACGTTCCTCATTCTTTGTGGGAAGTATTCAAATACCTTCATGGTTGTAGTGTAGATAGTGTCGATTAATCCATATTGATGAAACTCAAAAGAGAGTTCTGGTGATGCTTCTTCTGTGATTACTGCTTTGGGTCCTCCTCGACTGACGGGGTAGAAACCCATGGTCGTGTGTTTTTCTTCATAGTTGATTATCATATCCCAGTTGGATATGAACTTCTGAAAGATTGGTTTTAATTGCTCTTCTTTTTCCTTGGTGGTTAGGATGCTTTTGATACTGGGTATCTTCATGACGAGTTTCTGCGATTGTTGCTCTTGATTCTTGAGTGGTTCTTTCATTGCCATCACCTTGTATGATTGTCTGTATGCTTCGTCGGCTGCTTCTTTTGTTTTAAATGATTGATGTTGGACTGGTTTGCCGTTGATGTGCTGGCTAGCGATGGCCCAGTTATGATATACTCCTCGGTATGGTCCATTGAATATGACATACCACTTGCTGCCTTTTCTGTCGTCTTCTTCATAGTGGGAATCTTTTGTTTCTTTTTCTTCTTGTTCAACGATGTCTGCCCATCGTGTCGGCTTTTGTATATTATTGCTGGTAGTGGTGGATGATTGTGTTGCTGTCGACTTTTCTTTTTCAGCAGGTTCTGTGGTGAGTGTTGATGGTTTTCCACTAGTGGAGCTAGTTGTTAATGTACTGACGTTGATGTAGTTGATTTTTAACTGTTGCTGAATGACGTCGATTGATTGAATTATTGCTTCTTCCTCCCCCCTGCAAAGGAGAAGTTGTTGTTCCAGTGCTGCACTCTTTTCCTGCTTCTGCCTTAGTTGATTGATGAGGGTTTTTATGAATCCTTCCATTCTCGAGTCAGTGTGTCTGTGAAGGGATTGTTGCTGGACTTGATATACTTCAGATAAGGATTGTAATAATGGAGTTGTTGCTGCCACCTGATTAATCTCCCTTTGTTGAAATCTGCCTGAAGCTTGTACCTCCAAAAACCTGTTACATATTTAGAGTCGGTTTGAAGTTCAAACCTTGTAGATAATAATTCAAGCTTCCATTTTTTCAATGTTCTGAGACAGGCTAGTGTCTCTAATTCGTGGATCGGATAGTTCTGTTCAGTGGCGGTAAACGTTCCAGAAATATATTTACATAATTTCTTAGAATATTTATCACTGTTGAAAGGAACTGATGATTGAGAACTTGAAAGTTCAATAATATTGTCCGAAGACTGATAATCTTTAGGCTCTTGGCCAGAGACAGTAGCCTCGTTATTGTCTATTTTGACATTACCAAAATTGTCCATTTGTAATAATTCCTTACCATTTTGTATTGCTAACATACACCCTGCCCAAGTGTCCTTAGAGGCATCCGTTTGAATTATTAGAAAATCGTTTTCACAAGGGTTATATAATTTTGGTAAATGCTGACATTTTTCCTTCATTAATAAAACTATTTTTGTATCTTGATCATTCCATGACCAAGGGATTTTGTCAGAATTTTTTTTCTGTAAATGTTTTCTTTCTTTTGCTAAATCTTTTAAAAATCCTTGTTCGCTTATATAATTTAAGCATCCAAGAAAACGTTGAATTTGTTTTCTATTTTCAAGTTGGTTTGGGAATTTATCGATTTTTTCTTTAGTGTTTGGTGACAACTCAATTTCACCCAAATTATTAATCTTCATACCAAGATATTCAATTTCTCTTTGAAGAAGTTTTGATTTCTTCTTAGAGATAATTAGACCTTTTTCTTTTATTCTCTCTAAAACTATCAAGATTTTTTCACGATGGTCTTCTTCTGATTGATTTGTGAAAATAATGATATCATCAATGTATGCCAAACAGAACGATTGAAAACCTTCTAATACATGATCCATAAACCGTTGGTAAATAGCTGGTGCTTGTTTCATTCCAAATGGGAGAACATTCCATTCGTAGTGTTTTTGTGGTGGACATGAAAAGGCTGTTAAAGGTTTGGTATTCTCATGTAGACGAAGTTGCCAATATCCAGATTTAGCATCTAAACTACTAAACCATGTTTGACCTTTTAATCTTTCTAATATATAGTCTTTCCTAGGTAGTTTATAGCTATCTCCTATTGTTTGTTCGTTTAGTTTTTTATAGTTTATTACCATTCTTCTTTTTCCTCTTTTGATTTCATTATTATTTTCTACATAAAAGGCTGGTGCACTGTGAGGACTTTTACTTTCTCGTATTATTCCTTTTTCAGCTAACTCTGAACATTCCTTTTGGAATTCTTCTACATCTCGTTGGGTATATTGAATTTTGTTAGGGACATTAACTTCCATTTTAGGATCTTTTAGTTTAATTTCGATAAGTTCTTGATTGGTATTTTTATCTTTATCTAAAGGATGTTCACTACACACCTGGTCTAAAGTATCCTCTAGAATGCTATAAGTAATCTGTATATATTCTAGTCTATTTTTGAGGTTTTGAAGCACAATTTTTAGCACTTCATTTTTTGTGATTATTCTTGTTGTGATTATCTTAGATTCCTGGTCTATTGTTTTAGGACATCTAAGGCTGATTGTTCTAATCCTTTGGATAAATGGTTGATATAATTTTAGAAAGTTATTTCCTATTATTATATCTAGTCCTGAGTCATGTTGATAGATTGTTTTAGCTGTGAAGATATGTTTTTCAATGATTATTGGTACATATTGTTTTACATACCAAATTTCATGGATAGATTTGTCTGCCACTATAATTTTTAAAGGTTTTTCAAGTTTATCCCATTTTTTTATGGTTGATTTTTTGGCAAAACATAAGGTTGCCCCTGTATCAATATATGCTAAGAAACTTTTCTTCTCTATTTCTATTTTAATAAATGTTGCGTTAGGATTGCCCTTAGTTAAAATCTTCTTCTGACTCATCTGAAGAGGTTTCTGAGGTTGAAATATATTCAATAATTTCTATATCGGATAGTTCAAAATCTGTTTCTTCGATTGGTTCAAAACCACAATCGTAAGCTAATCTAAGGACTTCTTGTTTTCTAGTGTTAGTATTTTTCTTAGGACATCTATTTGCGTAATGTCCTTCTTCGTTACATAACCAACATCTACAATTTGTTTTTCCTTTAGGACAGTATTCTTGTTGTCTTGATTTTTGTTTAAACTGTTTTCTATTTCTGAAATATTTATTCGGTTTTCTAAACCTATTTTTTCTATATTCCTTGTAAGGTATTTTTCTCCATTTTTTATAATTTCTATATTTTTTCCGAGTTTTAATGATCTTACGATCATCATTACACCCATACTTTCCAACTCTGTCCATTGTTTGTTCACAACAGAGTTTAATTTTAGCTTCTTTCTTTAGTTTTTCCTTATTGCAAGCTTGTTTATGCCATTCTTGTAAAACTAATATTCGTCCTCCTAATGTATTTGGTATCTCTTCTCTAGCCAAAGTTTCATTAAAGGTAGCTTCAACTTTTTCAGAGACATTAGGTGGTAATTTAGCATAGAGTAATTTATCCATCTCTTTTCTTATCGAAGGGGTGACTTGATAATAATGTGTTCTGAATTCACAAATAAATGGTTCTAAGAAGCACATGTTGCAAATTCTAAGATTAGTTAAATGCCAAATAGCTTGTTGACTTATGGTTGTGTTTGGTTTATCTTCTCGAGGATGTCGTCCTAAGAATTCATGAGTTATTGCATTTAAGACTTTTTCAAAGGTATTCGTCGCATCCGTTGTTCCATATAACGTTGTCTTAGTAGGAATATCCATGTTGTTAAGATAATGATAAACTGCCCCAGTTGTTTTATATATTAAGAAATTAAACATTTCATTAGGGTGTAATTTCTTTAGATCTTCATTAGTTTGTATTAGTAATCCTGTTCGATTTTTCCAGTCTTCTAATTCTTTTAATGGGTTGACGCAACAATCAAGATCTAATATATCAGGATTGTTAAAACTAGTGGTGGAATATTTAGGTATGTAAGATTGAGGTATTTTACTCCATCCTCCCCCTTTGCGAGGTGTATACGAATTTTTATATAAGTATTCATCAAAAAATAGTTGACCATCTTTATAGTCATTAAAATCACGCTTTCGTGATGTTTCAGCTTGATCCTGAGTTTCAGTTTTCGTGTAATTTGTATTTGTGTAATTTTTATAGGGGTTTTCGTCACTACTATAGTCAAGAACTATTTTATCGTTTTCTATATTTTCTTCTATTTCTGGTTCTGATTCAATAGTAATTGCGGCTAGTAAATCGTTTAATTTATTAATCTGTTCGTCAATACTAGTCATAGAAGTTTGTAGGGTGCCATGATAGTTAATGGGATAGATTTTCTTGATTTATGCTCATTCAAATATTCTTTTATATCTTCAATTGTAATGCTTCTTTTATTATCTAATTTAATTATTATTTCTTGAAGTTTAATAATGATTTCCTTAAGATCTTCTACCGGTAGTACTATTTCCTTAGAATTTGGAGTTGTTTTTCCCATTGCTATTTCTCTTTGTTTTATATCCACTATTATATTGGTAATTGTATCCTTAGCGTGTTCTAAATCTGAATATATATCTTTTTGTTTTTCATTACCTTGATATTCTAATATTGATTTTAATTGCTTATTATTGTCTTCTAATATATTTATTAGATTTCCTTGATATTCATCTATTTTTCTTCCTAATTTTTCTAGTTTTATCGAAATATTTTCAGTTGCCATAATTTGTCTATAAGGTGGATATTACTTCAGCCATTTTGGATACGAGTTAGTATCTGCTAACAAAAGGGCTTGTTAGCATTTTAACTTTTCCCCTTTCCTTGCGCCTCAATTACTTACTGGTCTTTTCCCCTTTTACACTGGTTGCGTATATGCGTCTGCAACATCATCCCTCTTCCTCATTTTTTTGCAGGTGCCTCTATTATATGCGCTAGTGGGTTCTTGGCTCCGATGCTTGAATTTCCCTGAAAGCTTGGCGCCCTCTCGTCCCTATTCATATGCGCCCAATGACAAACAATTTCTCATTTCATAGAGTCGGACGCTCGATGCCGTAAGGTTTCATCGCTTTCTCATCGGAGCTCCGCCGCCGCATTTATCTCCGACTAGCAAGTTCATCGGGATCTGGGTAGTTCCTGTTCCCTGCTTCCAAATCTGGGTTTGACAGAGGACGACCAAAACTCACTCCTGTTCTCTCTTATGGATTTGATTTTCCAGATCTGACCAGAAAACCTTGTTGAAGCATACCAGTAGTTTCACCGAAGCTCTGGCTTGGATTTTTGTGCTTTATGAACCTAAGAAATCTTCGGATTTGCAGAGCCGCGTAGTTCTGTTGTGCTCGACGACATTGCCGGGAAACAACTTCACATCTCACTCCGCTCTTCTAGAAATTTTCTGCTTCTGCAGAGTATTTCTTGGTTTCTACAGGGAACTCGATCGACAATAGAGAGAGAGAGAGAGAGAGAGAGAGAGAGAGAGAGAGAGCAGATCTGGGACATAACTGAGCACCGGTGAAGAGCTGATCCCGAGACTCGTGGCTTGTAGATGAGAAGGTCGGTATGTGAGTTCTGTGTTCTTCCTGCGCTACGCCACATCACTTCTCATTCAATTAGGGGTCAAATCTTGCAGGGGCTGAGCATCATCTATCGATACACGGAGATGCAACACACTCTCCCATGGGAGAGAGAAAGTAGATCTGACAGAGTTTGAAAATCATATTTTTCCGAGCTATCTTCTGCTCGACATAGCCGCCCCGCGACGATGGCCAATCAGAAAAGCAGAGGTGATCGGCCAAATTAGATGAATGATGAATTGTGCCAAAAGAGGAAGATGAATGATCGGGTGAATGGAAAGGACCACCCCTCGATCTAACGAACAGTAATTAACCCAAAACGAAAAGTGGATCTGGCCATTTGGAAATTTCTATCTTGGTTTGAGAGCAAATGAACGGCGAATTGAGTCAGATATGCACTTCTCAAACTCGTTCCTTCCCCAAACCACTCACCGAAAATCACAGGTCGAAGATCCATTTTTTCATTCTTTTTTCGTACCGCCCCCTTTCAAGACTACCTGAATGCTTTATATTTTGGTTGCCCCCTTCCTGGCGCGCCAATTGTTTCAACCACGAAACAATTAGGACGTTGGATCTGTGAAAGGATGACGATGGTCGATATCTACACTCCGCCGATCACCATTAGCCTAGTGATAGAATATAGGAAGAGCTTCTATAGAGAGAGATCAATGATATGTGAAAATGAGTGGAGAAGAAGAAGCGAGCCCCTACTTGGAAAACCTAATAGCATATTTATAGGTCAAGTCTTGTCACATTTCATTGGGCTTCTATTGGGCCTTTGTGGTGTTTTGTGGTGATAGGCCCATATGCCCTTGTGGATCATCGTTCTCGTTCGAGTGGGGCCGCGTCATATTCACGGGTCCAACAACAGCCAATACTAATTTTTTTTTGAGACAGTAAACAGCTAATACTAATTGATGTGCCGATAAAAGAGCTATTTTAGCCACTAAATGAGCAGCTATGTTAGTTCTTAGGAATAAAGTGAAAATAAACGCTAAAAAGTGGCCATAAGGCACCTGCAAAACAAGAAAATAAATAGACAATCCATAGAATCATGTTCATGTTGCAGCCGTTTGAACATCCTCACAGCCGAGAAGTCGAGCTGAAGGAGATCTCCGGTGGGCGGCACAATCGACGTAGAGGCCCTTATCGCTATAGAGCGGAATTCACAACCCACTCATAATGGTCGTGTTTTTGGTGGATTTGAGGAAAATAGAAAATTGGATCGGGAAATGTAGGATTTATAATGAATTTTGCTGGTGGAATTGAAAAAGATAGTGGGTAAATAGGGGTGTTCAAATGGTTATCATGGTAATTATCAAATCAAATAAGTAAATTTTTTATTAACCATAGAATACAATATCATAATCAACCCGTTCAAACTAATACAACAACCAAATTAACCAAATTAAAGTTAGATCGGTTTGGTTAATTGGTTAACCAGATTAACCAAAATAACATCACATTACCATTGAGTGAGGAAATTTTTGGTTAATGCATCAATTCACAATTTATATGATGAGTAAAACATTACAATGAACACATAGTTATAGTTATCAAATTCACAATTTATAGTAATACATGCAACTAATACAATTTTCTTATTGTCAATAGAAGTATTTATCTAACAAAAATATATGTCAATAGTATATATGGAGTTAATTAATTGTTGTGATTGTATGAATTGCATTAGTCTCTTGGCAATTATCATAGGTTGACAAGACATTTCTTTCATGTTTTCATCTAATATATTGTATGAGTTTTATATAAACTGGGTGTTCATATACCATGGTCTACACTGTACAAATACAAATATACAATATATGAATAATATTTGAGCTTTATTGTTGATGAGACTAAAGGTAGGAATGTTTGGCTCTTGAGTGGTTATATAAAGCATTAAGTATGTGTATATAATATAGAATTAGATATATGATTAATTATTTAACTGGTTAATTTGGTTTGATTGGTTAGCAATGTCTGAAATCAAACCAAACCACTTAAACCAAACAAGCTAAAATTTTTAACCAAACCAAACCAATTATCAAAGTTAATCAAATCAAATTAACCAAAGACTACTTGTTAAAACGGTTACCACGATAATCACATCGTTTGAACACCCCCGACCCCTAGGGCCTAGGGGTAAGAACGAGTTTCAGGTATAGGCCCACAAGCCAAGGCCTAGGACTTGGCAGTCCAAGAAGGGATTGTTGGATCTCACAGTAGCCCAAGACCCAAGTAAAAGAAGTCGCAGCCATTCTTCGGGAAGGTTTTTCATACGAGCATTTCGCGCAAACCAATCTGCCAATGAGTTGAATTGTCGTGGCACAAATACAACAGAGATCCAAGGAGCAGCATGGAGAATGGGAACGATACGCGCCAAAATTGCACCACATTTTTTTTTTATAAGAGTGATATAAATTACTTTTTATTATTAGGTGCTACTAAAGAGAATTGAACCTGAGACTTCCAGGATCAAAGCAAGTGGTATTGCCACTAGACCAATCCCTTGTTCGTCCAAAATTGCTTGACATTGTCAAGGCTAGAAGAACAGTGATTCCTAGAACAGTCTCCTGAGCCGCTACAGAAGCTGCACTAAGAATAGCATATGCTTCCGCCTATATCGTATAGGAACAAAATAATCTCTCTATCTTGCAGCAATACAACTGACTGGTGCATTTTTTTAACCTCTAAACAACGATTTAAATGGCACAACCACTAATTGTCTTTTTTTTTGATGAATGATGAATTTTATTACTAAGGGAAAACAAGAAAAAACAACTCAAAAGACGAACACATTTACAAGCAAGAAGAAAAAATTTGAGATGAAAAAGAAAAAAAGTTTGGCAAAACAATACCAAAACTCAAAAAGAAAAAACAAGAACCAGTATGGAAACTTCCAGACTGGTGACAGAAAACTAACACTAACTGAAAGAGAAACAAAAGCAAAGAGAATTCCCTTGAACCTCAGTGCCCCAAAAAGCACCTACACATTGAGGTAAAACAAAGAAACAAATCCAAACCAAAGAACCACCATCAACCATCCCCAATCCTTACCCATTGTTGTAAGTGGGCGTCTGAAAGAATTTTAAATGCTCGAAGCCACCTACCAACCACTTGGATGATCTTGTGACACAAGTTTATGGGGGAAATTTCAATATCTCTAAAAATCCTATTGTTTCTTTCGCTCCAGAGTGACCAACACACTGCATGTGGCAAGACTTTAAGGCAATCTGTGAACTTCGGATCACACCTCAATCCTCTCCAAGCATGGAGAAAAGACCGAACCTGAGCGGGGAAAGGACCATGCAGCTCTAAAGCTCTCGTGAAGAATTCCCAAATTATCCTCGAGAATGGGCATGTAAACATAAGATGTGAAATCGACTCCTCGTTGCATTTACACAAGGAACACCAATTAGTAATGATCATTCCTCTTCTTCTCAAGTTGTCAATGGTGGCAATTTTTGATAATGAGGTCATCCAAAGAAAGCAGCAAATCTTCGAAGGGATGGAAGAAATCCATATGAGCTTGTAGGGGAAGGAGTTGTCACCTTCAAACGAATCATCAATGAGGTGCTGTGTGAAGGAATGCACAGAGAAAATCGATGATCTCTCCAAGGGCCAAACCAAATGAGCTGGACCGGCACAAGTCCAACTATGTGGGAGTGAAGACAACAAATGCATCAAACGAACTCGTTCAGCTTCAGCCCCGCCTCTTAGTGAAATTGTAAGGGGGATCTCCCAAACAGACCTGTCATCCAAAGAAACCAAGTCAGAAACAAAAGCATCCAAGGATTGGGCAGCGAACCCAACCCTTGGGAACTCTCTCACCAAGTGTTTCCCAGGAATCCACACATCATGCCAAAAGGACACTCCATAACCCCCCCCCCCCAGGATCGACATAAGCAACTCTCCAAAAGTACGAGCTTTCGTTGACAATAGTACGCCACAAAGAGCAACCATATGATCCCAAGTTCCAACAAGGTTTCCATTCTGAAGAACCTATTCCACATTTTGCCACAATCATTTTCCTCCACCAAGCATCTCTCTCCACCCCAAATCTCCAAGCCCATTTTCCTAAAAGAGATCGGTTAACACTCCTGAGATCCAAGACTCCCAAACCTCCCCTCACCATAGGGGTTTTCACCAAATCCCATCGAACCCAATGCAATCTCTTAGTATTCAAGACACCAGACCACAGGAAATCATTATAAATTTTCTCCAACCTTGCAATCACTGATGCAGGGGCCTTAAAAAGAGATAGGAAGTATATGGGAAGATTTGCAAGGACGCTTTTTAACAAAACAAGTCTCCCCCCAAATGAGAGCATCCTAGCCTTCCAAGTGGCTAAACGATTTTGGACCTTTTCAATCATTGGTTCCCAAGCTGCTAAAGAAGCCATTCTAGATCCCAAAGGAAGCCCCAGATAATTCGTCGGCAAGGAAACCGTCTCACATCCAAAAATGTTAGCAAAGTGAGAAGGATCTTCCACCTCCCCCACAACCATCATGGAACTCTTGTGTAAATTCACGCGAAGACCCGAGATGGTTTCAAAAAGGGCTAGAGCTGCGAGGAGATATTGAACTTGAACTTCAGAAGCATCACAAAAAAGAAGGGTGTCATCTGCATATAGAATATGAGTGACCTCACCACTTTTTAGACCCTCATTCATAAAGAAGCCTTCCACTAAACCATGGAGTTGCATCTTTTTTAGGATACCCGATAAGACCTCCATCACCATAATGAAAAGGAAAGGAGAGAGGGAGTCCCCTTGTCTAAGCCCTCTCTCACTTGAAAAGAAACCAGAAGCTTCACCATTCACCAAAACAGAGAAAGAAGCTGATGAGATGCAACCTCTAATCCAAGTGAGCCATAAGTTAGGGAAATCCATGCCTTTGAGAACAGAAAGGATGCACTCCCAATTCACATGATCATAAGCTTTCTCAATGTCTAATTTGAAAACTAGCCCAGGTCTTCCACCACGTTTCCTTGAGTCAATAAGCTCATTTGCAATTAAAACAGCATCAAGGATTTGACGGCCCCTTACAAAAGCACATTGCTCCACTGCGATCAAACCACCCATAAATGCTCTCAATCTTTCCATGAGCACCTTGGAAAGGATTTTGTAGAGGCTAGAAACCAAACTTATGGGTCTGAGATCTTTAACATCACCAACCACTTCTTTTTTGGGGATCAAACACAAGAAAGTGTGGTTAACACTCTTTGGAAGAACCCCAGTAGTAGCAAACTCATTCAAAGCATCCAAAATATCCAACTTAACAATGGCCCAATATTTCTTAAAGAATCCCAAGGGAAAACCATCTGGACCAGGAGCATGGTCTCCCTTGCTTCTTTTTATAACCTTCCAAACTTCTTCATCTCCAAAAGGCCTCAACAACACATGTGTAGCATGAGGAGGGAGAGAAGGGAAATCAAGTCCAAAAGGAAAAGGCCTTTTAGGCCTCAACAACCACTAATTGTCCTAAACCTAGATTACATATACCTACACACTATTGTAAACTCTTTGCACTCACCGGTGCTATATCTCCTTACATTCGTTACATTTATGAAGTCTCAAGAAACAAGTATAGTCGCTCTCCTAACAGTTCCGAACCGAACTAGGTATGTTTACACAAAATCTATACACTTGTCGAGTCCAATGAACGAGAGTTAAGCATATAATTATGCATTCCACAATACATTCCAGTTTCACTGGACATATTGAGTAATTGATATCTTCAATAGCCAACATTATTTTGGCGGATGAGATATAATTTGCTAATTCTGATTATGCTGATCATTTCATGTCATTGGTTCTTATCAACTTCATTATTGAAGAAGGCAAAATTTAAAATATTTTATTACGAAATCTTATACGTCACATACTCTCGTACAAACACCATATAAAAAAACCTATGCATTCAAATCAACAAAATTCCATTGTTATTAGGGAAGCTTCTCGTTGAATACCTAGAAGACTAAAAGAGGAAAAATGGAAGGCTGAAGACAGTAAAGTAATCTTTCTCCAATTCAGAGCCTTTGATTTCCCATATCACAAGGGTTAAACCTCCCATTGTGTATTTGAGTATAGATACATACACATGCAAGCTTAAACAGAAACTTGGTATGTTACATTAATCATCATCCATATAAATCAAAACAAAGAGAGAGTCAATTCCCAATTTTCCCGCCACTGGGACGTCTTTTTTAATTATATATCTATCTACGGATCACCTGGAAGAACGAATTTTCCTGACCTGAGAAGCGGCGCTGCATCTCTTGATCGACTCTATTCTCTGAAGCCGAATCTGCTCCCTGAATTTCGCTATGAACTCGTCGGCTTTCTTATCCACGTCCGGCGGCCCTCCAGCGCCACCTCCTCCTCCCCCGTCGTCGTTTCCACTATCACCACCACCCGGCAAAGCCACCTTGTCATTCTCCTCTTCCTCGTACTCCGTCTCCGACGAATCCTCGTCCTCCATCACCAGCTTCTCCACCCGTTCGTTCTCCGCCGCCGCCGGAAACTCCGAGAAATTCGGCTGATCAATGAAATTGCTCGCCGCCGCGTGCAGTTCTTCGTTTCTGATTGTCTTCATTTCGTTTGTGAAGCTTCGATTCAGTTGCTTGACAGGAGAATCCCGTCCGTAATCAGCGGTGGCGGAGGCCGGTCTCATCGAGGTTGATTTCCTCACCGCGGACGGCCGCGGTGGAGGTGGAGGCGGTGGAGGAGGAGAGCGGTAGACGGTTCTCTTCCTGACGAAATCCTCCGCACTCTTGGCTTGTACCTCGGAGAAAATCGGAGAATCAGATCCCGCAGCAGGAGAATTGGACCGCTTCGTCGATCTGGAAACCGTCGCTGGCGGAGCTGGTGGAGGAGGCGGCGGCGGGGGTGGAGGAGTAGAAGCAACTGCAACCGTCAGATCCGGGGAGGATTTTTTGAATTCGAATTTTCCAGATCTGGATCTCCAAGGAATTGGAGAAGGAAGCACGACGCTAGCCTTCGATTCGTCTCCGAATTCCACCTCGCTTCGATCAACGACCTTATTAGCTCCCGAAAACCTCTTCGAATTCCCCGCGGGAGAAGACCTAGCCACATAACCGCCGTCCGATTCCGCCGATTTCAAGCTCCTAATCGGCAGGAGCAGCGGCTTCTCGCCCCGAATCAACTTGCTCCGTTCTTCTCCTTCTCCTTCGTCGTCATCGGCGACGACGACAACAGGCTCGTTCCGCAAGTACCGGCTGCTCCACGTCTGCACTCTGCTGGCCGTCTCCGCACCGTCGCCGCCGCCGATCACGTCGTCGTCGAAGACCGACGATACCGGGAGGAACCTGGAGACGTAGGATTGCGCGACGTCGAACTTGTTGTTATTAGAGCTGGCGGTTTCTTTCCGATCGGCGTTGCAATAGGCGTCGTCGTCGTCGTTGCGTCGGCGGCTGAAAAGGCCGTAGGAGACGGCGATGCCGACGAAGACGAGGTGGAGGAACTCCCAGCCGCGAGTGTCGAGGGTGTGGGTGAGGAATTCCGGGGCCTGGGAAGGGAGGAGAGGCAGGATGAACATGAAGATGGAGACGATCACGGCCTTGTAAAAGAAATGTGAGTAGACTCTGTTTTGTTTCTGTTGCTTTACCGCAGCGTTGTTGTTGTTGTTGTTGTAGTAGTAGTTTGTGTAGTAATCCGCCATTGGAGAAGCTAGCAGAGAGCTAAGATTAAGGTTTCCTCTTGGAGCTCAAAATTGTGGATTTTATTCCTCTGTTTCGGAATTTGGAGAAGGAATGCGAAGAAGAAGAAGAAGAAGGATGAGGAGGAGGGGAAGGAGAGACTTAAGAATTAAGGAAAAGTACAGAGTATAGAACAAAGTAGAAACAGAAAAGGGAAAGCAGAGCATAGGAGGGAATGGTATTTCATTTCAAAGGTCTGCATTGGAATGGGGTTAATTTTTTACCTCTTTTTCTTTGTAGACTCTCCCACTAACCCTTTATTCTTTAATTACATCCAAAGATCATTCGGAATACATGACTTATATATGTCCTAAGAAGGCTCTGTCTAGTTGATTATACAGTGTAACAAGACTTTGTTTGAGGTAATTTGGGTTAAGTGTTTCTAGATGAAGTAATTGGTTTAAATCAACCCGTTTGTTAATATAAAATAGGGATGTAACAATTGTACTGAAGTAATTTGAATTTTTTTATTTTTCATCGATTTAAAGTGACAGGAAGGAACGGAAAATATTTTAAAATGATGCATCAATTATTGGATGAAGTAATTTCAATATAATTGAATCAAATTGTCTCATTTCTGAAATCTAGCATCAAAATCACCCTATGTGAAAAAAATAGAAGACTATAAAAGATCATCATCCTGTAGCAATAAAATATTCTTCTTAGCAAACTTCATTTCTATGTGGTCGCTTATAACTTTGCTATATTTGTTACGAATTATGTAAAAACTAAAAAGAATTTAGTAAAACAGTGAGAAATGATAAAAAAAATAAAAAACAAATAATCACGAATAATATGAGATTTAGTTGGTATTAAACAAGTGTGCAGTACTATACTACTATTTGACATCACTAAAATTGGGTTTAAATTCTTAATCTCCGCATATTTGGATATATTAGATTCAGAAACTAGATTTGTACGTTAATATGAGTAGTTTTATTTTTATAGATAATACAATAAACCTGATATTCATTTATACATTTATGTTGTATGACAGAACAATCCTTATCCGATCTTCTAATTCCGCCACGGAGGAGTGTGACCACTCAAACTGATAATGAGAAGAGAAGGAGTGGCAATATGGTGCTTAAGGGTAGAACTGGCAAAGTAAGGTCGGTTCTGGAATGGTGGGATGAGGTTAGAGGAGAATCTTCTTTTGGACTGCGTACGCTAACCTTTCCTTCAGATTCTGCCTTCTCGTTAATCCCTCCCGCGTTAGTTCTAATGTTACTAGTTGTTCTGCTGACTTGGCCCTGCTTCCCTAAATGGTAGGTAATTAGTATTTAATGATGCTCCTGCTAAGTGGAATCTATCGCAATGCCATTGCCATGCTAAGCTGGCAAGCCACCCTTTTGATAGATTCTTTCTCCCATTAACGCTCCATTGGAATGTAGCATATATGTGATTTAGTTAGCTGAGGGATTTGTTCATTTCTTTAATCATCTAAACAGTCGTCTAAATATCCCTTATCCCCATGCAAATCAATCGTATTTTTCTGCTTAGATAGGAAACCCGAAATCCATTAGTCCAACTAATAAGAAAGAATAATGAAAAGAAGAGAAGACAATAGACAAAGCAAAGAACTAAAAGGACAATTAATCAAACAATTGATGCTTGGATGTATTCTATTTGCAAAATTATACATGGACCTAGACCATTTTAATAAGAGTTAATCCTACTTCCGTGGACAATAGCCTTTTCGCCATATTTCTTATCTTTCTTCGAGTTTTATGCTGTGGAAATATAATTATAATTTAAAGGAGTTTTTGACCTAATGATAATGTACTAACGAATTCACGTATTTTTGAATTACAATATGAATAATGAATTCGTTTAAATAATAGGCGCATTCAACAGAAAAAAAATCATGCTATAATATGTAAAGACAAGTTCTACTCAGCCATCTATTTGAATCAAAAGGTAAAAGGGACAAAATAATAGGTGGCAACTATTTCAAAGCTTTACCAAGGTTTGTCCTCCTCCACCTTTTGACTTTTTATTTGTTTGATAATTAGCGATTGGAATTTGTCTCATGAGCATATAATATGTGTAGCCCTAATTAACTAGGGTTTTCTTTTCTTAGTGGGGGAACAGATGGATCCTATGCAATCTTGACTCACACGTCACCAGCATCAATCTATATTTCAGATGTGTACATGAGCATATATGATCTGAGGCTGCCATGTGAGGAGCTCATAACACCAAAGCAGATAAGATGGGCTGAGATTGATAACCTTTTTATTAGCTGAAGTAATTAGGTCGATAAGGTATCTCTCTTTTGCACTTTCTCTTTCCAAATGGCCCATTTTCCCTTTCAGGGGCCGTAAGTTGAAGCCTTCCTTCGAATGGTAACCTGGAAATGGATCACATTCCAGCTTTTCGAGGCTCTCTGCTCTCGAATTCTTGGTAGCAGCCAAGGCCACATAAGAGGATTCAACCAGTTCCAAATGGTACTACTTGTTCAGTTTCGAATCATGAGGCTGCACCAACTAGTAAAGAAACCTATCGAATCAATCGCGACGAGATTGCCAGAACAGAAAGCTTTCGGAGTTAAATTGGAGAGAATGTGCAGAGTAGAAGACCACCAGAGAAATGAAAGTAAAAGGCCAAAACTTTAGTCCTGAGTAGGTTAGTAACTTCTGGTATTGCATTCCAGAAATCAAAATCCTTTCATGATAGGAAGAAAGTAGTAAAACCACTAGAATCCGTAAACTAATACAGCTGAGTCGAAAATGAAAACAATGATTAAACTCTGCTGCAGCACCTCAGGGTTCATCGTCGATCAGAGAGCGCAACTGCTGTCGGAATGTGGGGATTTTGTCTGCTTCGACTGCCATAACCAACCCCATTGATACGTAGTTCTTCAGCTGAAACAAGTAGATTCACATTGTAAGACACGGCGGAAGGTCTTCAAAGATCCGAAAACAGGAAGCTGAGTGCAATTAATGAGAGCAGGAAAAAAGCATAAGTTACACTGTCACGGGCGCTTTTGTGTTTGCCCTAAGGGTCCCAAATAGGAATATAAGGGTGAAGAATGAGAAGCTAGGCAGAGTTCTAGGGCAAAGAATATTATTGAAGATAAGGAGATAAATACTTGCCTCACTGGAGGTCACATGCTGGATTTTGAGAGGGAAACTGAACGACCATGAAGACAGCTGAAAGGCAAACAAGGGATCAGAATCAATCAATATCGTAAGTTTAAGTATAATATTGAGAAACAAACCATGAAATTGCACAACAAAGAGGTACAAACCTCATGAAAAAGCTCGTCCTCGGCCTTCACATATATTACTGGCTCTTCTTCATTATCAGCTTTTTTCTCTAGTTTACCATTTGCTTTCTTATGCTGCAAGTCACGTACAGATATAAGAAAAGATACAGACCTCTTGTAAACGAAGCAAGATGAACTGACAAGGAGTTACCTTATAAATTTTAGTAACAATCAAATAGGTCTTGAAGCGGAAGGAGTTCCGAAGCTCCTCTGTTGGCTGAAAGAATAAAGTATAGATTTTATTAGAGCATTGGACAAAATTTTGCATTGTGAATCTTATATTTTCATCTACCTCGTCTTCTACAGCCCATGACACTTCATCAAAGAGCGCATCATAAAGAGGTGGCAAAAGCTGGGGAGGAAGATTAACCACTCGTTGTGACACCAAGAGACCAACATCCCGTGCTCTCTTGCTGAATAGTAATCTCAACTGCTCCACAAGGTTACTCTCGTGGCATACACTGAGAATATACTCCTCTAGCTCCTTCATACATTTATGGTCCTGCCATAACCAAGATCCCTTATAAGAGCAAGAAAGTACCGCAAAGAATCCCCTTTTCAAGTAATACCATTGAATTTACTACATCATCCCTATTCAATGAATCTGCATTCTCGATGTAACCAACATTACGAGAGACCTTGATAGGGGTTAAAGAGTTAATCAGATGACTAAGAATCTTAACTCCTATCACAATTCACCACAGTAAGAACGACAGAAGAGTCTCCTGATGAGTAGAGGAACCAATTCGAGAGCTAGCTGCATATAGATATCACTTGCCTTGTATCTCCCCAAGTTTAAGGCTGTCACTACTGAGAAAAGCCCGTCATCGTCCTCATCCTCCAGTTTAACCACTGTCCCAACTGTAGTCTGTTCAAGTATCAAATCTACAAAACCACTCAAATTCCACTCCTCGTTATCAAGAAAAGTTTGAACTAAGGTCTTCACTCCATGAAAGTCGTCTGGTTTTGGATCAAAGAAGGCGAAATCCGCTTGCACAACCCCCTTCAAAAATTTAATCAAAACTCATTATATAACGTAATACCAACTGAGCAAGGAGCAAAGCAATCACAATTTCCAGCATTCGCATTTTCCTTACTTCAGAACTTTCTTCATCGGAATCGCTGTCTGTCTCATCGATGTTTCTCTGACCGCAACACTTGCCATCTGAGAAACAAGAACAACAAGCGCTGCAGCAGATAAGAACCATAACTACATGGGGAATGAAAAGTTTTTTTTTTTATGAATTAGGGAATGAAAAGTTTAACAAGGTAAATATGAGATTTTGTACTTGGAGTATGTTGACACGATTCATGGAGTTTGTTCTCGATCATTTGACGCTTAATCATGTAAGCTGACGCAAGGTGAGCAGCTGAGCGCGCAAATGGGGAGAATGTAACTGGCCTAGCTACCAATTTCCGGCGAGGCCTCTTCACGTTTGGTGTCATTGCTACTCAATCCCACTGGAAATTTCAAACACACCCGTCGAGAATCACTACACCTGAGTGTGTTGTTTAATAACAAAGTTTGCAACTTGGAGGTGAACAATGAAAGGAGAGAACAAACCATCGAATGTCAATCAAAAAGCAATTTTGCAGGACATTGGCAGAACAAACTCATGAGAACGGGGCTTCAAGTACAATTATGAAGATGTTGAGCGCTTACCCAGGAGACTAGTCACTTCTCAGGACGCAGTCACGGAGTCGCCGTCAGTCTGTCCGCCGCCTCGGTCGTTGCCCTTTCTGATCAACGGCGGAAGCGAGGAAGGGTGAGAAACAGTTCGAAAATTATCGTGGGAGAAAGCTGAAAAGACAAGAGCAGTAAAGCTTACCGGAAACTCAAGCTGTCCTCCTGCTGCCGCTGTCCGTTCGCCGGATTTTGCTAGTTGCTACAGAGCGCCGGCGGGAACAAGATCAAGGAAAGGAAGAAGGGTTTTGCGGCAACGAGGTGTCGTTACTCGTTCCAAAGGAGAAGCAGCACACCAAAAAATTTGTTGTTGGATAGTTGAAAATGGGCCGTGCGTAATTCGAGATATGGGCCGATTTCATCAGAAAGCCCAAGTAGATCCCACTTGAAGAGTTGGCGGGCCCGATTGAATTGTGAGCCACTGAGCCGCCAGTCACGTCACGTGAGGAAGCAGAAAGACGGGGGTATGAATTAGGGCCACGTGTCTCGGAGTAAAGGCGTCGATCGTGATCGTTCCAGCACCTACACGTCATTCTAGCTTTTCCCGTCCTTTCACCTTCCGTTCTTCTCCCACCTACAGGCTTCCGTCGAAACTTGCGAGTTGCGAACCAAAAAAAAGGCGCAAAAAAAGCAGAAGAGCCCAGAAGAAGAAGAAGGAGTAGAATCCAGGCAATCCGCCAGTAGCGCAAATCAGCAACATCCGGAAAGTAGGAAAGATCCTTCCCCCTCGGCATAATTTTCCTCCACTCTCCGCCATCGTAGCCGCCGTGGTTCTGCCACTCTCCGACGATCGCCCTCTTTGGCTCCGTCGTATCATGGTCACTGTGGTTCCTACGGGGAATCGGGATTCAGACTGTTGTGCAAGATTTCCTACGGTGTTCGTTCTTCTTTCTAGTTGTCGATCGCTGTGAATAGTTTGTAAAGAGGTAGTTGTGTATCTGTATATGTAGTTGGTTTGATTGGTTTCGATTAGGGTTTTCTGTTGCTGGAATTTGGGCAAGAAGTGGTGATTTGATTGTGTTAATATGATAATTGAGGAAGTGAAGGGAGACGAGTTGGGTGTAGTTGATAGAATTTCGGAGAAGGATCGAATTGGTGGTGATGGAGACTTGGTCGTCTGGGACTCGAAGCGGGTCTTGATCGGAGCGGGCGCCAGGGCTTTGTTTTATCCTACTTTGCTTTACAACGTCGTTAGGAACAAGTGTCAGGCTGACTTCCGGTGGTGGGATCGGGTGGACGAGGTATGATCTGTAGCTCGTGAATGTGTCTTACTATTGATTGAAATCTGAACTATTTCGGCTTTGGGTTAGTGGAAATGAATTTTATTTGTAGCATTATTGAGATAATTTTCTGAGTAGTGTACAGATCACTAGCTAACTTTTGGAGTTTTTGTTTCTTGTGGATAGCCTTCTGATTGTGCACTATTATGCTTACATTCTGCATACCGCCATTGGCAGGATACGGTGGTATGATGCTTCTAGTTAGGGTAGATTCTAGTGCGAATGTCTTCCTTTCATTAACTGAGATGGTGTCAGTTTGGTGCTTACATCAATGCAGTTTCATGATGATTGCATTCTTGTTTCTGAAACATACTCCTGCAGTTTATTTTGTTAGGTGCTGTTCCATTTCCTACTGATGTTCCGTGCCTCAAGGAGCTTGGTGTTCGGGGAGTAGTTACCATGAACGAGCCATATGAGACATTGGTTCCTACATCTCTGTATTACGTGAGTACTTCTTTATTTGTTTGGTTCTATGAGTATCTCTTTACATTTCCACCATGCTCCCATTTCCTATGTTTTGAGACAGTTTTATGTCGCTGGAATTTAATTGTTGTATTACTCTGTTGGAATTGCTCTTTCAGTATTAGGGAACTGTATTAGGGAACTCAGAAGCACATTATTATTTTCTGAATCCATGGAAATTCTTGCAGGAATATGGCATTGACCATCTAGTACTCCCTACTAGGGACTACTGCTTTGCACCTTCCTTGCGAGACATATCCCGGGCTGTAGAGTTCATTCACGGTATCTATCTAGTTGTTTTGTTATCTTGTGTTTACTATGTCATAAAATAAATGTGCAGAGTTGAGAAATGTTTGATGTAGATGTTTACGAATCA
Organism: Linum tenue; assembly: GCA_946122785.1. Lineage (NCBI taxonomy): Eukaryota > Viridiplantae > Streptophyta > Magnoliopsida > Malpighiales > Linaceae > Linum > Linum tenue. Next base: position 25,675,187 of record CAMGYJ010000005.1, on the reverse strand, counting down.
TATTTTTCTCATCGTGTAGACAATGTGATGCGAGGGGAAACGACCTATGTCCATTGTAAAGCTGGTCGAGGACGCAGCACCACAGTTGTGTTATGCTACCTTGTTAGTACACTGAATGACTCAACTTATTATTTTGGTTCACCGGAGTGGGTTAAAACAGACGCACAGTAAAAAGGAAGAGAGTTCATTTGCCTCTTCAGAAGTGTTGTGTAGCAAGGCACGAGAGAGATGAGAGAAACTAGAGATCTTGTTTTGGCATCTCTCTGAATTTCTTATTTAACTGCACGCAGGTACAGCACAAGCATATGACACCTGATGCTGCCTACAAATATGTAAAGTCCATCAGACCAAGGGTGCTTCTTGCTCCCGCCCAACGGCAGGTATTCATTTAGCATTTTACTCTTCTTTGGATGTGTTCGTTTTAGCTTTCAAGCCAACTTATTTTGTACATAGATAAGCCCATTATCCATGTCTGCACCATTTGATCTTGGAAACTTCTAATTGCAGGCTGTTCAAGAATTCTATCACCTTCACATGAATACCCACAGCCTCTACGGCAGTTTGAGAAGTCTCATATTAAAGGCCCCAAGGCAGAGTCTGGATCTCTTCCTCTCAAAGGATCTCGTGAAATTCGATGACAGCTCGGTAGTTCTTGTTACGGAGTCAGATCTCGATGGATATGACCCAAGGCTTGTATCCACTCCAATGAAGAGCGAGGTATGGGCCGACTTGAGTGTGGTTTACGGGGTACGGGTTGCTGGGCAGGCAGTACTCGCAAGGATCTCCTGTATGTGGCTCCGTTGTGGAGCTCACCACCAGAAGTTTGTTGGCGAGGAGCAACTGAGCAGGAAGAGCAGCTGCTCGATCAGCAGGGATCAATTGGGAGGTATTAGTGTCGACATTCACGTCTATTAAGGCGCCGGTGGAGTTTGCATTCAAGGGTAGTCTGATAAGCTGTGCTTGTTATTTCTTGTGAATCCCGTGATGTCGTTTCTTGTCGTTGGTATATAAGTACGATGATTAATAACGTTTGCTTTGAACGAAGACTTGGGTTTTTCGCCACCAGCTGCAAATATTGAGTGGTCTGCCTGATCAATCCATTAAGTTCCGAGTATAGACCGGTTAGTGGGGTAATAGCGAAATCGTGTATTACTGCAATTATCCTGTGATAAAATCAAATAAGATTGCATGATCATCAGTTAAATCATAGATAACTGATAAGATTGTTTCGGATAATATAAAGAGTATCAGATTGCAAAATGGTGCATCAGTGTTATAAGATTGTATAAGATCGATAATAAGTTAATTCGGTATATTACAGTAATAAACAAGAAATAAATTTGTGTCAGGTTGATACTCAACGAAATTGCTAACTAATATCGATATTGTTGATACTTGACGTAACGAATTTTTTTTACCATATTGTGTCCATGGTATCCACCAATAAAAAGCTGATTATTTTTTGTTTGTTTGTTAATAGTATTACTCACTCACTTACCCAACTCACCTACTATCCTAAATTCTAACGGAACAAAATAGGGTTAATTGCAAGGATGGTCACTGGGTTTACTAAAACCGTTCATGTTTGGTCACTGCAAATATTTAATTCCATTCATGGTCACTAAGATTAGTTCAGTAGTTCAAGTTTGGTCACTCTCCGTTAGTTTTTGCTGACGTGGCAGTCAACTATTATAGTTGACCGTTAAATGAGTGACGTGGCCATTAAAAAAATATAAAAAAATATTTATAATTTCTACCTCATTTTACAACTATTAAAAAATAAAAATAAAACTTACCAAGAAGTCTCAAATCGAACTAGTTCTAGTTGGTCGACTCGGTAATGAAGGCGACAGTAGGTAGACCTGGCCCCGGACATCCTTTCTCTTGAAATGGCAATGCCCTTCACCACCGCGTTATAGATTAAGTTCGGGCAACACCACCTGGCTCGCCGACCGCTACTACACCGGCGGATCCGCCACCGTCGTCTCCGAGCCGCTCCACTTCCGCCACCCGCAGGAGAAGACCCTCCGCTACTTCCCGCTCTCCTCCGGGAAAAAGAACTGCTACATTCTCCCTCTCCCTTCTGGCCGCTACTACTTCCGCACCTTTACCGTCTACGACAACTACGACGGCAAGTCCCACTCCCCTAGCTTCGACGCTTCAGTGGAAGGCACTTTGGTCTTCTCCTGGCGCGCCCCCTGGCCCGAATCCCTAGCTCGCGACGGCGCCTACTCCGATCTCTTCGCCTTCGTCAAGGACGGGGAGGCGGATGTCTGCTTCTACAGTATCGCCACCGACCCTCCCGTAATCGGCTCGCTCGAAATCCGCCAGGTCGATCCGCTGTCCTACACCGCCGGAGACCTCGGTGACCGGTTTATTTTGGTGAATTACGGTCGATTGTCCTACGGGAGCGACCAATGGGGGCCGGGTTTCACCAACGAGGTCGATTACTTCGGCCGGTCGAAATTGTATTATTTTTATTTTTTAATAAAAATAGACTTGTTCATTCATTCATTCGTTCTAGTTTTTATTTTTGGCGGAAATCGTTCTTCAACCTAGAAGAAAAGCGACAGAAATTAACCTCCTCCGACCTCCGGCAGTTCTCTTACCTCACAGCCTCCTCGGAAAAAAAAATGTACAGAACCGTGGCCAAGCAGCTGCTTCGTGGCGCAAGAAGCCGCGTCTCCGGCACCGATGTCCGTTTCAGGTTCCCAAACCCTCACAGTGTAATTTCTCGTCGCATCTTTTATTTTTATTTTTATTTTTTAATAGTTGTAAAATGAGGTGAAAATTGTAAATATTTAAATTTTATTATTTTATTATTTTTTTAATGGCCACGTCACTCATTTAACGGTCAACTATAATAGTTGACTGCCACATCAGCAAAAACTAACGGAGACTAACGGAGAATGACCAAACTTGAACTATTGAACTAATCTTAGTGACCATGAATGGAATTAAATATTTGTAGTGACCAAACATGAACGGTTTTAGTAAACCCAATGACCATCCTTGCAATTAACCCGAACAAAATATTGACTAAATACAAGTAAAACCTGCAAAAAAAAAAATGATGGGCAAGGACGGGTTTAGTTTTAGCCATGGTTCAAAAAGGCACACTTAACATTACGTTTAGGCACGTCTAGGCGCAAGGCAATGACAAAACGCATTGCCTAGGGGTTTCGCATCTAGTTAGATACTGGAATACGTCAATGGAGTAAGGCAACATCTAAAACTCTCACAAACATAACTAGATGGATCTATGAAGTTAATATTAAAAGAGGAAATTAACGTCGACTATGAAATCAATTTACTATATCAATAGCTCAAGAACTTTGTGAGCTATTACGTTATGATTCTATGAATTAGTGAGCTATGTTCTTATCATTAAGTGTTGAGTAAGTTATTAATCATTTTAAATGAAGTGAGGAAGTGTTGTAAATTATTATTTCATTCATCAAGTAGTGCGAATAACTATTTTTCTTCCAACGCCTAGGCACGCTTAGTCTACGCCTAGACGAACTAGGCGCTAGGCAAAATCTCAACGCCTGCTTTACGCCTAGCGCCTTCTTGAACCTTCGTTTTAGGCTTTTAGCCCATGCCCAAACCTGCCCCGTTAAAGGTATTTACTATTTCGTGAGATGCAAAAAAATATAAGGAGCTTAATGTAAATTTTCAAACAAAGTCCGGCAGCGCCAAATGCACGGTTCGGCCGTCGTCAGCGCTGGTAGCTCGACGTTCCTCTCCAAGAAGCATCAATGCCTCGCACTGCTCAAGCTCTGCTCTTCAATCAAACACCTCTATCAGCTCCATGCCCAAATCCAAATCTGCGGACTCCAGAGCGACTCCTTTCTAGCGACGGAACTAATCCGGGTATGTTCACTCTCTTCTCGGAAAAACCTGAATCACGCACGAACCATCCTCAGCCGATTGGCTAACCCACCTCCAGCGGCTTGGAATCTCCTCATTCGTGGTTATTCCTCCAGCGACGACCCTAGAGGAACCATACTCCTCTTCCGCCAGATGCTCAGAGGAGGGATCACCCCCAATAACCTCACTTTCCCATTCGTTCTCAACGCCTGCGCTTCTTCTTCTTCCTCTTCTTGCTCGGCGGAGATCAAAGAAGGGGAACAGGTCCACGCCCACGTCGCGAAATCTGCGTTGGACTGCTCTGATGTCTACGTAGGGAACAATTTGATCCATTTCTATGGCTCCTGCAAAAGGGTATCTCGTGCTCGCAAGGTGTTTGACAAAATGCCCGAGAGGAGTGTAGTGTCGTGGAATGCTGTGATCACTGCCTGCGTTGGGTGCTCGAGTACAGAGGATGCAATTTGGTACTTTAGGGAAATGAAAGGTTCCGGGTTTGAACCTGATGAGGCGACGATGGTGGTCATGCTTTCACTCTGCGCCGAGGTGGGAAACTTGGGGCTAGGCAAATTGATTCATTCTCAAGTGATCGAGCAAGGAATGGGATTGACTCACCAGCTGGGCACAGCCCTCGTCGACATGTACTCAAAAGCAGGGAACTTGGTTTACGCCATGTCTATCTTTGAATCCATGGAGGAGAAAAGGAGAAATGCTTGGACTTGGAGTGCAATGATCTTAGGGCTAGCTCAACATGGCTTCGCCAAGCAAGCCCTCTTGCTCTTCCGTCGAATGATCTCTTCCACCTCCTCATCGATCCAACCCAATTATGTCACCTTCCTTGGAGTCCTCTCTGCCTGCAGCCACGCGGGCTTGGTCCAAGAAGGGTTCAACTACTTCCATGAGATGCAACATAAATACGGGATCAAACCCACTGCAGTTCACTACGGCGCTATGGTGGATATACTAGCCCGTGCAGGTTACTTGAAGGAGGCGTATGAGTTTGCCTCGAGCATGCCTTGCCGGAGGGACCCTATAGTTTGGAGGACTCTGCTCGGTGCTTGCCGTGGTAGGAACTGTGGTGGTAGTGATGGTGAATTGGTGGAGGAGGTGAGGAGGCGGCTGCTGGAGCTTGAGCCTAGGAGGAGTGGGAATCTGGTGATGGTGGCGAATCTGTATGCAGGTGCTGGGATGTGGGAGAGAGTTGAGGATGTTAGGAAGGGGATGAGAGATGGGGGGTTGAAGACTAGAGGTGGGGAGAGTTGGATTGAGTTGGGTGGTTCAGTTCTTCAATTCTTCTCTGGTTGTGGTCTGGAGGAGTGGGCAGAAGAGATGAACCGGGTACTGATTGGGTTGGATCTTCATGTTAGGATGGTACATTTCGATTGAAGGGAAGTATGGCTGTTATCTTTGTAGAACGAAGAACAATGTTTTCGTTCCTTGGCTAACAAGTAACCACCACTTAGGACACCTGACGCTGCCTGTCAATCAGACCAGTAGTGGCTTCTTGCAGCCGCCCAGCGACAGGTATTCATTTTGCTCATGTTAATGTGGATGTGCTCGTTTTAGCATTCAAATCCACTTATCTTTGTAGCCAAAATAAACACATTCCTTATATCGCCAACATTTGATTTTGGAAATTTGCAGTTGCAGGCTGTTCTAGAATTCTATCACCTTCACGTAAAAACTTACGGCCTCTACAGCAGTTTGAGAAGTATTATATTGAAGGCACCAAGGCAAAGTCTGGATCTCATCCTCTCGAAGGATCTCGTGAAATTCGACGATTGCTCGGTAGTTCTACAGAATCAGATCTCGATGGATGTGACCCAAGCATTGTATTGAGTCCAACGAAGAGCGAGATATTGACCGACTAGAGTGTGGTGGTTTATGGGGTACGAGTTGCTCGGCAGGATAATGTAACAAATATCTGATTGCGAAATCATATATTACTGTAATACCCGTGGTAGAATAAGCTTGTATCGAATTGTTCATCAACGAAATTGCATATTACTGTAGTACCCGTGGTAGAATACTCAATAATATAGTGAATGTCATATTAATATCGATGCTTCATGTAACAATGTTTCTTTTCCCAAACGGTTGATAATTGATATTAGGTTTATGGTATATATAAGAATATAACATACCAAAGACTCTATAGACATCTGATTCGATAGGAAACAAAAAGCTGTAACATGCAAGTTTTTTCTTAAGTTCAATATCTGTAATCCATATTACGGAAATAAATTACTATGTACATAATAATCGATATTTTTCTCGAAATTTATTATCTACAATCAACAATGGGAATGAATTGGGTAGAAAATAACAGTAAGTTTGAGTTTGCTGTAAGGAGTTTAAGTGCTACACTAAACGTGATGGCAATAACAAAGATCACAAATGCAAGTATTGGTTCCTATCAGTCCCCTGAGGAAGCTTTAGACAGGTGAGTGCCAACCATTAGATGGCGATCCATCTAGCATCCTTCTTGAAGTTGATACTGATGGTTGTTGTTTATTATCCACCAAGTAAGGAACGATGAACGTCTTCATGTCGCTCTCTGAGATCCCCAGATGTCCCCCTGAGACATTCACAAAGTGAACTCTACCTGCCTCGTCCAGTTTTCTCAGCCCGATCCAGTCCTCAATGTACAGTTTAGTCTGCAAAACAACCAGCAATAAGCAAGTTTCAGTAACCAGAAACGTTTGCTACCAATTGAGTGCAGATACGTACTTCTTGTGGGGGCAAAACTGGCTCGAATTCTCCATCTGGGTAGTACCCAAACCAAGAGGTTTCTCTCGGGATCACAACCTTGTCATCATCAAACTGGGGTCATAATGGAGAGAAACAAGGAAAAGTTAGCAGACATACAATTGGAACTGCGAGAAAGGATTGGGACAAGGTAGACAGGATTACAGGAACATACCATGATGAGCACCAATTTCTCGAGGCTACTGAACCTCTCCTTGAACGTGGAATTCCTCCTGTCCGGAATTTCATTGTTCAGCTTGGGAAGGAATTGGCAGTTCTCCAAGTAGCTCGAGATAGCCTGCGAGAATCAGTAGTATGTTATGCTATCATCTTATAGCCTGAGAGGACAACTACTACTTTCTTGAGTGTCAAACAAACTCACATTAGGCAGTTTGAGGTAGCCGCTTGGAGCCAGGTGCTCCTGCATTATTTCCAAATTCTATGGAGTTCAATTGCAGTTACTTAAATGAGATTTGACTCATTTAATATAAGGATAACAACTTACCTGTACGAAATCGCTATAGACCTCTGATTTGATTAGCTTGTCTGCTATAATGCAAAGGAACCCACTCTGCCAAAAAGTCATAACCAAAGAGAGCTTAAAATTCATTAAATTAATTTTTATTTGATGAATGGAGTCTGTGAAAGCTAAGGCAGTATTGAAAACTTACACCACAGAGAGGCACAGAAGCTGTGCCAGCATGAGGCCCAGCTAGTGAGATAAAGTTCTTGACCTGTTGGTGCAATGAACAGAATCAGAAGCCGCTAAATGAGGAAGAGTGGACTAAGTTGGAGAAAAGTGTGAAGCTTTACTCACAGGAGGAGCACCATCACAGAACTCTAGCACCCCTCGACCAATCAAGTTGCCCTGCATAAAACAAACTAACAGTTCAAGCTATGAACTACTCTCATTTGCACTTTTAGCAATTATGAATTATGCAATTTTGTTATATATGAGAGAAAGGAAATACTCGCCTGGGAAAGACCAACTATGTTGAAACCGTTACTCAGTTCTTTCATTTCCTTCACCTAATATAACTCTTCCATAAGCTCGCATTCTGAGGAAAACTGTAAAACTGACTATAGTATACCCTCCCAGATCCCACCTCACCTTTTCACAGACGATATTCGTCTGCAAGAACATAATAGCATGACATCAGACACCATTTGCATGCTCGTTTGTGAAAGGTTTAATGGTATTTGTAGTCCTTGTATTATCAAGGGCGAGCTTATTAGTAACGGATTAGGAGATCTATCATGAAAGACTTTAAACGAATAAATGATACATTATATGGAAATATTTGTTTAAAGCTGCAAGTGCATTAGACATTTAGCAAGATAGTAATTGCAGTCTTTAATTCTAAGTCTTAACCTGTTCCTCAAGAGGCAAAAACCATGAATCCCATACTCCATTCCCAACTTCACTGCAGAAACAATGGTAACAAACGAATTGCCACATCAATTAAGACCATTTGAACATTTTGCTTCTGCAAGTCTAAATCAAGGCTAAAAACCAATAGGGGAACTCCAGTTCATTCTATGCTTACAGAGAAAGTAATCAATTTAAGCAAAACCAGTAAAAGTAAGTTTGTGGGATGTGTTCGCAATGATCTGAAACATACAGACAATGTCCTGAAGAACCAGAGAAGGCAATCAGTTGGTCGGTGAAGCTCTTCACTCCTTTACTCTTGCACTCATCTGCAATACCTGTCAAGCTAGCAGGATTAAGATTCAAATAACCCGACAAATGAGGAAAATAAATTCCAGCATAAGGGTTCCTTAATTTGCACTCAAAAGTTCCTTTCATTCTCCACCATCCATATAGTACACGATCCTGTTTCTCCCATTTACAGGGAAGAAGCCACCTTTATGCAACTAACTAGTCAAAATTATTTGAAACATAAATTTCCTATTGAGCCCACAAAATACAGAATCCCGGTTTGCCTTCTAGTTAAGTAATTGATTTCTACCATTCAAATCAGTTTCACTTTATCCCTTTACAATCACCATCAACAAATCACAAACACAAAGCACTCTACCACTGAAGCTATATGCAACCCTCTTTCTCTTTTTGGTTAAACACAGAAACATGCTTCTGCCTGCTTCATCTCATGAAAGCATATTTCATACAAGTGGGATTCCCTAATAGGAAGAACCCATTTCAACAGAGGACCAAAGTTTCACAATAGCAGCTAATGAAATAGAAAACATGGGCAAAAGGGGCATGAAAAGGAAAGAACAAAAAGAAAGCCCATGGAATGAATAACTTTTACCATGGAGTACGATAAAGGGTAAAGAGGAATAAACAGCAGGTGGTGGGGATAAGATTAAAAGGGTTAGGAAAACAACAAGTGGGAAGTGAGACGAAGCCATCGGAGATCTTTTTCTCCCCTTTTCTGGGTTCTTTTGCCGGCGGGAAATAAGGCAATTAACTCCGGGAAACAGATGGCGGGCGAGGTATGGCGGGAAAGCAAATGAAGGGCGGCGGCGATTGGGCGGTTTTCTACGGGACGAAATCAAGGCGGCCGGCCATTCATCATTTCATCGATCGATGATCGATATTGGCAATCGATTCGATGATGGGTTGGGCAGAGTTTCTGCTGTCACTGCAAGTTTTTGCTTTTGCTTTTCCTCGGCTTGTGTATGTATAAGAACGGCGTGGGGTAGTTACTTCTTACTTGTTTATTGACGCCTGGTTGGTTGGGAGGGTTGGTAGTTACCCAATTAATTAGAAACATATACGGTACACGAAACTTCTGAATTAAACGCAATAGCAGTGGAGAATGTTGCTATGACTTAAAAACAAATGATCAGTTGTTGATTAGACTAGATTGTTTAGAGAAAGTAGAATATATATCTTTTTAATATTTGTTATTTGTATCTTTTCAAGTATATTCAAAATGTTATTTTTTGTTCTTTTACGAGGCTTACATACATCATGTTAGTGAACCATGTAAATTTTTATATTTTTTACTCCTCAATCCGGTCTAACAGACAAGTCTTCCATAGGAGAGTTGACACTATGCTTTGCAGTTTGCACATCACTGATTGAAGTGGAAATGAAACCGTTACTTGAAACCCTGAAACTTGCACAAAAATTGTTAATCCTTGTTAAAACACGAGCAAATTGTTTGGTCTTGGTCAAAGCCCTCTTCGATCTCCCATCCTTGTGGTTGGAAGGTGTTCTGCCTGGATTGGTACAATGGTCGATATCCTGAAGACGAATCCAATGATCAAGGTTAAGTTCTTTAGAAGGAAGTTGATAGAGCAAATTGGGTAGCCAGATCACTCACTCATGATTTCCTCCCAGATGATCGAATTGTCATTCTTGACTTGCTTTTCAGATTTCTTCCTATGACCTATCTTACCCATATACTTGGATATGCAATATAAGCGGCACCCTGTTAGTAAAAATGCAATAGCACAACAATCCATTTCTCTTTTCAATGCTTTTAAAAAAAATTTAGAATCCAATGCCAAATACTTGGGGATTAAATATGGGTTTTCGCGTGAAAAAATAACTTTTAGGTAAATTTGATCATCAAATTCAGTTTGTATTCATATATCATATTAAGCACCGAACTCGACATTTTTTGTTACATTATTGAACAGTTGCAAAGTTATGTTTTGACGCGAGGGAGTCAAGTTGCATATTAGAATTAACAATACATGTAAACTTCTACAAATTTTGAAAGTTAGAAAAGTTGGTAAGTCATTGATCACATGTGCTTGATTATCGCTGCTGCTCCCACTCAAATTTCTAAATTCACAGCTAATTTTAAACGATAAGATTTCATTAGGAATATGATAAACACAAATTAATTACATATACCTTTTATACATAATGAAAGAGGATCACTGTGGTCTCTGATTATTGTATTCTCTTCCTCTATGCTAATTGCTACACATGTCCATAATTGCAATTTTCTCGACATAATGGCAGGAGTGACTTCAAGGGAAGGGAAATCTTCAAACATTAACTATTGCCATCATCATCATCATCATAGTAAGAATCAAATGGTCCCCAGTTCTTGCTGAACCATGAAAAATCACTGCAAACAATCAATGTTCTTCCTTCCAGTTGCTTTTTTCTGCTTATTCTCCCCCAAAGTTGATGATGTTGGTGTCAGTCAGGTATTGAATCTTGGGGGGATGTTTGCATTGAATTAGTGAGCAGCAGCAGGAAGCAAGTGAGGGATCACATATTGCTTGAGGTCACTGTCTGAAATCCCAAGGTGGCCTCCTGACACTTTCACAAATTGTACTCTTCCTTCCTCATTCATCTGCTTCAGCCCTATCCAGTCCTCTTGGTACAGCCTCGTCTGCACCGAAAACACACATCGAAATAATTAGACTCGAGTTTGTGGTCTTCGACACCCAAATGGATATACTAATATCAGCAATTTAGTATGATTTCACAAACACTACGAAAATCATCCATTTATGCTTTATTTTTTTCGCTTTAGTTTTTTCCCCCAATTTTGACTTACCTGTTGCACCGGTAAAACTGGGCTGAACTCTCCGTCGGGATAAAATCCGAACCAGGCCGTCTCCTTTGGTACAATCACTTCATCTTCCTCAAACTGTTGAAAATTTGCATAGAACACTTCAAGTTACAATGTATCAGAGGGGGAATTTTCTTTCACCATTTTGCCACTCATTGTTTTATTCACTTACCATTATAAGCACCAAATTCTTCAAGCTGCTGAATCTCTGCTTGAATGTTGGGTTCCTAGCTTCAGGATGTTCATTGTTGAGTTGTGGGAGGAACTTGGATTTGCTCAAGTAAGCAGACATATCCTAACAATTTTCAAAAAACATATAAATCATCCACTAATCCTACATAAAATTTGAAGGTGAGGAAAATCACATGGATTATAATATTAATAAGCTTACATCAGGCAACTTCAGGTACCCACTTGGCGCCAAGTGATCCTGCAGCCACAATAGAGAGAAAAAAAAATTAATTCATCTCGTTAACTAATTTGAATTGCATTTATATCAAATTCTTGTAAATTCATATACCTGAACAAAATCAGTATAAATGCCCGCCTTAATGAGTTCATCAGCTACTTCGCACCATGTGCCATTCTGCAATAAGTCCATAATTAATATAACAAATACTCAACAGAAGTGTATTTCGCGGAAATCACAATGTCTTAAATTGACGGGTAATTGCAGTAATTAGTATTTACTAATTACTTACGCCACACATGGGAACGGAAGCAATGCCTGCGTGAGGTCCAGCCAACGAAATGTAGTTCATCACCTGGAATGCATTTTATTAGGCTTTTGCGTACAAGCTAATGAAATAATTGATCTGATTAATCAATTCATAATCTTGCGTTAAAGGGAAGGATTAAGGATTCTAATTAACTTACGGGAGGACCATCTTCACAGAACTCTATCACGGCTCGACTGACTAAGTTGCCCTGTTTTCATAATCTTAATTAATTAATTAATTAATTAATGTCACGCAAACATTTTGTTGTCATAATAATAATAATTAGTAATTACAAACAAACACGTTTTATTAAAATAATATTAAAAGAGCGAACCAGAAACCTGGGAGAGTCCAACTATGTTGTAACCGTTGCTGAGCTCATCGATCGTCTTCACCTGCCAAATTTCCAAATCATTAAGACCATAAGATTTGTGTTAATGATGATTAAGCCCATGGGAAAGAGAGAAAAGAAGCCAGCGGTCTTCCTACATTGTTGCAAACCATCTCTGCCTGCGAAAAAATGAGTATAAGAAAGAAGGGTAAGATTATTAAGTAATAACATTCGACATTTTCTTAATACGAAACGATTGTTGGTCACAAAGTTCGAACTCGACGCTAAATCGAATGTTGGCCACAGGCAAATGAGGGTTTCTCACCTGCTTCTTCATGGGCACGAACCAAGAATCCCAGTACCCATTTCCAACTTCCCTGCATTGTTATGTTCAAAAGTTTAAAGCTTGGCTAGAGAAAAAGAAAGAAGAGGGTAAAACAGGGGAGATTTGGAATCCTAGTGATGAAAAACAGGGAGTAGACTCACAGGCAGAAACCAGGCGAGCCAGAGAGATTGGCCACCATTTGAGTGAAATGACTCACTTTCCCACTCTTACACTCATCTCCAATCCCTGCCCACACAGCACAGAAACTGTTAGTTTGTGATAAAAAAAAAAACAGAACTAAAACTTTCTGCTGCCAAATGCCAATGACCCAAATGTGGGAAAGGAATATACTTTAGGGCAAAAGGAAGAACATACCATGGAGAACAATGAAGGGAATGGAACTAGCAAGTGGGAGGAGAGAAAGTAGCGTTGCAGCAGAAATGGTGATGATGAATAGGAGCCCAACAGATGAGGGTGTTGCAGAGAAAGGACCCATGGTGATGAGGGAATCTGAAAGCTTTTTTTTTCTTTTTTCTTTATGGGGTTATTAAGAGCAATTGTAAGTTAATTTTGTTTCGTTTGGAGGGATTTATATAGAGGAGAAGGAGAAGTTCCAGTTGGGCTATGGAGATTTTGCATTGGTGGTGGTGGTGGGAATATGAGTTAGCCTGGGATAGGAAATGGGAGGAAGGAGAGGGGGAATTTATTGGGCCAGCCAATTGCTTGGGGCAAATTAAATGTCAATCTGCAGGTCCCTTCTGACATTTTTCTGGATTATTTACATCAATGGTCACTAAACTTTGGGGTCATAATGAAATGAGTCACTACATTTTTATGTCTAGTGTACTTGTCACTGAATTTTGATATAACAATTAACAAACATAATAATGGTTCCTCCATCTTAGGAATGGGTAATATGTGATCAGGATGAGTAATGGGTGTGTAAATAGTCAAATCTACTCGATTAAAACTCATCCATTATGTGAGTGGGTGTCCATCATTTTCTATGTGACCCACAAAATTTAGTGGTCTGGCAGGAAGTCATTGACTTGCAAAACCATCGAATATATTATTTTGCATACAATTTGTCCAACTTACCGCTTAAATTTTATTTCGATTATTTCAACAATATTATATCTATGAATGGAATGTCTGTTGTTTACAAACGAAATGGTTGGTGTTGAGTTATGCAATACATTTTGCCTGCAAGTTGTTAAAATTTGAGTGTCAACTTAACCAAATTAATGATACAAAGATGAAGTCATAGACCATAATTAACAAACCTAAACGACCCATTTAAACGCATACTAATCCAGATTATACCCATCACTCAAAATATGGATGCAAAAGTCCAAAGTTCAGTGACCAAATTCTTTATAACCCCAAACCTTAATGACCAAACCTGTTATTTACTTGCATCTTCAACGAAGAATCATCAACTGTCTTTTTCCACGACTCTGTTTTTGGGTTCCTTCCCTTCTGGGATTTGCATTCAGTTGGCTAGCTAGTCGGCAATAATACTAACCAACAACAACAGCAGCATAGGTGGTGGGAGCCCATCAGAGACCGGCCTTTTTTTCCTTTTCTCCAGGTTTCTTCGTTTCCCACTTTTGATCGCTTTGTTGGGCTTATTTGGTTTCTGTTCGGATTGGTCTAATCCTTCACACGCAAACGCAATGCTTATATTATAGTAGTAGACTCCTATCCCATCATTTCTGGTTACATATCACAATCCAAAGGTCGATTTCTTGAATATGAACGATTCTGCGCGTCAAGTTTGACGTTTTTCAGTTGAGATCGATAATGCTGGTGATCAGTTAGTTGGCTGGTACAACGTGACTGATGCCGATTAAGATCAATAACAGAAGTCAACTAATAGCAGCTTAATTTTGGAAATTTTGACATGCTAATGTAGGATTGCACTGATCTCTGCATATCCCACTTGTAGCGGTGCTAAACGGTTTGGTTTCGGTTAACTACTAACTAATTTTATGGTTAGTGTTTACCCATTAAACAAAAAATGCATACAAAAAAATCGAATCGATAAGGGTTTTATGACCTGCTAATGTAGGACTGCAATGATCGTTGCGGGTCGGGTGTTATGACATGCTGGGTTAAATTTGGATGATTAGACACTTCTGTTAGCCACGTCAGCAAAAAATTGACGTTGTTAGCTGAGACTAACGAAAGGTAACAACCAGTGGCCAAACTTGAAATAGCAACCAACCAAACCCATGGGAACTAAGCAAACCAAATATAAAAAGAAACGAAGTTGAACTAATTTCGTGATCACGAACGGAATAAAATATTTTTAGTAGCAAACATGAAACTATTTAGTCTTTCCAGTGTGCAAACTGGCAACTTACCTCATAACACGGGTTTAGTTTTTCTACTGTATTTGTTACTAGTTCCGATACAAGTCATCATATCTTAGCAATTACAATTTGGGCGGATATTATCCATGGGTATTCAAAAATCCTATGTATGGTTTTGAGATTGTCACCCTCCCGCGAATTAATATGAAGCAAGTATGGATTTGAGTGTTTGAAATTGGGGGTGTTTGAGGCAAATCCGATCATTCAAAACACACATTTTTCCTTAATTTATTAAGTCACCTTCCTTGTTCTCACTAATACTACGTAGTCGTTTGAATGAAGTATTTGAGTGAGTTATTTGGGTTCAAATAAATGAATAACTCACATTGAGTATTTGCACCAAAATAATTCATTTGTCAGCGTTTTACCGAAATGAGTTATGTTGACCGTTTATTTGAAATAACTCCGAACCCTATATTATTTCGAAATAACTCATGTTATCTCTATGTTTTTGCCAAATACCACATGTGCATGATTCTACCAAACCATATACTTTAATCAAATTACCTATTTATAATAATATTAAAAATACCATATGAATAATTAATAAGTTATATATCCATTTGACTCTACCTATACCCCATTAAAAATTCATTCAAACGACTTATTAAAGATGCATAAATTTTTTAAAATTTCCCCAAACAAACGCTCTAATAATGTGCCGATTGTATTGTTTTAACTCTAAAAAAAAATAGAGAAGAAATTCCGACCAATACACTTCTTGTTCTTCTTCCTTCGCTCCATCTCCTTGGGGGCCTAATCCAAAAACCGCGAAAACCCTCCCGCCACATATCGACATACGCTTCTCCTCCCGCCTTTTCCCTCTCTCGATCTACGGCCTGCAGGTGATTGCTTCTTCTTCTTCTTCTTCCTCTCGAACTTGCTGGCCTCCCCTCTTCCATAAACCCCTCGGCTACCACTGCAATTTCGAATTTGTGGGCTGATACAGTTAGGGTTTCCGCCAAAATTGAGTAATAATGTTTCGCTTTGCCTTGAACCCGAATTCAGGAACACTTGGTGAGGGAATGGCAGCGACGGAAAGCAGCAGCAGAAGAAAGAACCCATACGCAGAAGCTTCGAATCGGAAAACTCTCTCTCCAAGCACACTCCTAAGCCCTGCTTCCTCACTTTCCCTCAAATCAGTAAGCCGATTCTGTTCTTCTCGAGGAATTTTCCTCCCCCCGTTCCTTTCCTTCTGGTCTGCTTCTTTACTTGCTGTTTTGATTCTTGAACTGAATTGGCAGGTGACTATGAATAATTGGTGGCTCGTTCAGGCGGAAGGTAATGGGATTGCCGTCGAAGGTTTTGCTGCTAGACCGTAAGTAAGAAAACTCAATTTCATTTGTGAATCAGCTCATTCAAATAGTTCGTAAGGGTTATAAAAATTGAATCTTGTACTATTCTTCATTTTGTGATCTCAAATGGAAGTTGTTTATGGGTTCGAAATTTGCGTAGATGAACTGTATTATGTTCAGAAGTTTATAGGATTCCAAGTATGAGACTTCTTAATCAGAAGTTCAAAGATTCAGTTGTGAACTAATTCATGCCAATAACCAGTGATTTGTTGAATGTATTGGTATTACTATTGTTTGGGTGTCACTCCCATATACTACAGGCTAGGAACAAGAGAATTCTGCTCGGCACCAATAGTGGAGAGGCATGATTCCATCACTCTGGAGACTGCAGATGGAATCACTGTCATACTTGGTGGAATGATCAACAGATTGCGCACTCTACAGAATGGCTTCCCCGTTTCGGTAAAGTAGTGTTTACTATCATCAAGTTTATTGGATTCTCAGAGCTTTCCAATTCGTTATCAGCAGGGTGTTTCATTTTCCACAGGTCTGTAACCTTTTTGTGCTGGGATTCCCTCCTCACTGGGAAGAAGTCACAGCTCAGTTTTACTCTAGTGACAGAGAATGTTCAGCCACCAATCCTGGGATAACTCTGACGCCAGCAATGGTTGATGATCTATCAGTAATACAGCTTCGGGATGTCGTAATGAGCATCCCTGAAGGTTGTGAACATCAGTTTTGGGACCTATTACTGCAACAACCCAAAGATGATGGTGATGGTCGTAGTAACAAGGGAGGCAGCCATGGTGAAGAGGGGGAGAAAGAGACGGGCAAGTCGGAGATGGAAGGGGAAGTGCTTGTTACGCCGAGTAACAGAAGAGTGGTTCGAAGAGTTGGTGGTGTTGTGACGAGGAGTATGCAGAGGAAGAAGAAGGAGAAAGAGAATGTTGTGGAGGGAAGTGAAAGGTTAAAGTGTCCATCGAAGCTGGGTAGTGAAAGGAAACAGAAGGTTGCTGCTGCGGTTAGGAGTGGTAAGTCCAGCTAAATGGAGGCAAATTTCAGACTTGTAAATTCATGTGAGCGATTGGAATCTTCGTCTTATTTTGGTGGTTTGCTGTGAAATGCTACCAACGGAAAAATTAACAAAACTAGATGGGTAAAATCTAGTTTACTAATATGCTTTGATAGATTACATCTGTATCGAGTAGATGTTTTTTGTCACTCACCAAGCTAGCTTGACGGGATATTCGATATAATCATTTGCACTAATCGAATTATTGTGAGGTTTGAATTATTTGGATCATCTTAGTTGTTTATATTGTTGGCGTGAGTTATATGCGATGTTATGGTATTTGATGCCAGTTTAGACAAATTTCTCAATCAAACACTTGACACTCTATCAATGATTTTTAGTTGACTCAAGTAGTAAATACTAAGATGCTAAAACTAAAATTGAGTGATGGGTTGTTGACTCAAGTAGTAAATACTAAGATGCTAAAATTAAAATTGAGTGTTGGGGGTGTAAATATGGTATGGCCCAACCTAATAGTAAATATGGTCTGCAAGACACATATGGACCCCAAGGCCACAAAGCACCACAAGGCCCAACTGAAGCGCAACAAAATATCACAAGGCTTTACCTATAAATATGCTTCTAGATTTTCCAAGTAAGGGGCCTCTTCTACTCCTCTACTCATTTTGTCATATCACTTATCTCTCTACAATCTCTCTCTACCTAAGATCTCCTTATTTCTCTATCATTGTACTAATGTTGATCGTCGGAGTGTAGATAATGGGGGCCATCCCCGCCCTTTCACAGACCGGGCGCCATACTTGTTTCGTGGCTGAAACAATTGGCGCGCCAGGAAGGGGTGTAGGGGAGGAGTCTGCTCGGCCAGGAGGCGCCTTACTCACCAAGAGGGACTTTATAAGGCTCCTAACGTTCGATTATGAACAGGAACCTATTGTTTCATGGTGGCTCTCAATCGAAGGCAAGAAAACATAGATATTGATGAGGGAGGAGGTATAGGATGTCGGGAGTTAAAAAAAAAAATTGGCAAAGGAACTTGAAAGAGTAAGCACGGAGGCGAGGCTCCTGGAAGGTAGAAAGACAAGGAGGTCACAATTGTTGGCGAAGCGCATACACCATCAAACAACAGCAAGTCACTGATGAAGAAGAGTCTACGACTCTATTTGTACGGGCGCCTGATTTCGGGAGCATGATGAGCAAACCCCACCGACACCTCATCATCATCAATAGGCGCCCATGCTAAATATATATGATAGGAATAAGGCGTTCGCTAAATTACCAGGAAGGTATTTGGGCCCAATTGGGCAACATATATCAAGCGTCTCCATCGTCAACCTAGAAACAAGAGATTGGACGCACGAGGGAGGGAGCAAACGAAGGCAACGACAGTGTGATCTTGAAAATCGGGAGTGTACAAAATTTGTTTCACTATTGGGCTCTTCCGACCAAACAACTCCTTTGCGCCACGTTCATTTGCCTATTCTCTAAAATGGAGCGCCCAAACCACCTCAGATGTACATTATGCGACAAAACGGGAGATCATGTTATTTTCCGAGAGGGGTACATATACCACCGAGTGTCGCGCTTTCTTGCTGATTCTCTAAATTTGAAGGCGCTCTGTGGAGGAAGTCTAGCAACTTTGGGCCACCGGGAGTAGCCGAAAGAAGTGAGAAATTAAAAAAAAAAAGGATGCGCCCTGGTGGTTGAAGGCGATCTAACGCGGAACGTGTACTAATTTGAGAGGCGCATACCTTCAAGATACGTAAGGAGCCGCCGAAGGGAAGGGCATACGGCAGGCTTCGGAATTGGTAGTGTCTCGGAAGGGATGATCGATTATGGTGAGAAAAAAATAAATAGATGATGCTAGTGAGAAGAAGTAAATAAAGGAAAGGAAGAAGAGAGAAGCGCAGGCCTAGCTCAGAAGTAGCTAGGTGTCCAGGTCGCAAATCCGGCCACGAGGCCTGCGCGACCGTATCCAGGGCCCAAGGTGCTCACTTACATTGAAGCCCAAAGCAAGCAACCCACAAAGGGCCCAAGCGTCCAGTTAATTAACTAAAAATTGAGCGCCTAAGGTACTCACTTACATTGAAGCCCAAAGCAAGCAACCCACAAAGGGCCCAAGCGTCCAGTTAATTAACTAAAAATTGAGCGCCTGAGGTGGGTATTGAACCCGTGCCCACACAAATTCAAGATAAGTGAATCACCACTCGGATACACACCTGCGCTATAAGGTACTCACTTACATTGAAGCCCAAAGCAAGCAACCCACAAAGGGCCCAAGCGTCCAGTTAATTAACTAAAAATTGAGCGCCTGAGGTGGGTATTGAACCCGTGCCCACACAAATTCAAGATAAGTGAATCACCACTCGGATACACACCTGCGCTATGTGTTGTTTTTGCAAGCGCCCTTGAATATCTGGGATTCAGCACACTCAATGAAGACGCATAATGTCGAATTCGAAACCAGCACCTCCACAATAGAAGTATAGCTATTCAGCCATTCATCTACAACAATGCGACTTGTACTGGTTTGGCAGACGCATATTATGAAGGAAGAGGCATGGGCTTCAATAAAGTCACAATTAAGCTAAGTGCTCTAATTATTTTGTGTAATTTGATTTTACCTCCACGGAATCTTTATTTTTGTGTTGAAATACTCTCCGCGCCCGAATCTAGCGCCCGTAATATTCGAAAGATTTCTGAGAGAAATGTCTTGCGTCGTAATACTTGAAAGGTCTTCAATAGAGATATAAAGCGCCCGTAATGCTCGAACGGTCTCCAATGGAAATGCGAAGCGCCCGTAATACCTAAAGTGCACGAAATACTTGAAAGGTCTCCAAGTGAGATGCAAAGCGCCCGTAATACCTAAAGCGCCCGAAATACCTGAAAGGTCTCCAAGTGAGATGCAAAGCGCCCGTAATACCTAAAGCGCCCGAAATACTTGAAAGGTCTCCAAGGGAGATGGAAAGCACCTGAAATACTTGAAAGGTCTCCAAGTGAGATGCAAAGCGCCCGTAATACCTAAAGCGCCCGAAATACTTGAAAGGTCTCCAAGGGAGATGCAAAGCACCCGAAATACTTGAAAGGTCTCCAAGTGAGATGCAAAGCGCCCGAAATACTTGAAAGGTCTCCAAGGGAGATGCAAAGCACCCAAAATACTTGAAAGGTTTTCAAGGGAGATGCAAAGCACCCGGAATACTTGAAAGGTCTCCAAGTGAGATGCAAAGCGCCCAAAATACTTGAAAGGTCTCCAAGTGAGATGCAAAGCGCCCGTAATACCTAAAGCGCCCGAAATACTTGAAAGGTCTCCAAGGGAGATGCAAAGCACCCGAAATACTTGAAAGGTCTCCAAGTGAGATGCAAAGCGCCCGTAATACCTAAAGCGCCCGAAATAATTGAAAGGTCTCCAAGTGAGATGCAAAGCGCCCGAAATACTTGAAAGGTCTCCAAGGGAGATACAAAGCACCCGAAATACTTGAAAGGTCTCCAAGTGAGATGCAAAGCGCCCGTAATACCTAAAGCGCCCGAAATACTTGAAAGGTCTCCAAGTGAGATGCAAAGCGCCCGAAATACTTGAAAGGTCTCCAAGTGAGATGCAAAGCGCCCGTAATACCTAAAGCGCCCGAAATACTTGAAAGGTCTCCAAGGGAGATGAAAAGCACCCATAATACTTGAAAGGTCTCCAAGTGAGATGCAAAGCGCCCGAAATACTTGAAAGGTCTCCAAGGGAGATGCAAAGCACCCGAAATACTTGAAAGGTCTCCAAGTGAGATGCAAAGCGCCCGTAATACCTAAAGCGCCCGAAATACTTGAAAGGTCTCCAAGTGAGATGCAAAGCACCCGAAATACTTGAAAGGTCTCCAAGTGAGATGCAAAGCGCACGTAATACCCGAAGCACCCGAAGTACTTAAAAGCGCCCATGATACTTGCAAGTTCTCTATGGGAATGTAAGGGGTTCATAGTACCCAACAGGTGTTCAAGGGAGAAGCGAGGCGCTCGCAACATCTCAGAAAACTCATAGCAAAGTGTTAGGCACCCGCAACACCAAAGTCAATAAAGCCGTTATAATAGAGGCGCATACCGCCAAATAAAGGGCAGTCTGGTTATAGATTAGGAGTCCGCCGTGGAAGCACTTCGAGGTTAAGGCGCTTCCTTTCTAGCCTCCAATAATACATCTCAAGGAATAAGCTAAGTGTTTTCTGTCTCTACTTGAGTTATATTCCTAGTTATTGTATGAACCAAATTTTGTTGCATTTCTTAGTATATTTGTGATCATTACTCTATGTAATTAATATGGTAATGGGGGACATGAATTGGGGGACAAAACACCAAATGATCTTACGTAAAACTGGACAAGTCAGGGGATTTTAGTTAGTCGTCCAGTGCATCACTGGGCGCCTAACTGGGGGACAATTGGGGGTAACATGTGCATGCGCATTCGGGATTTTTTCTAAGGCAAACAAATCTTTAATTTATGTGTCGAAAAATGTCGTAGCCTTGTTAGGCATCATATGTGCAATAAATAGTTTTATCTCATTGCTTGAGTTATATCCCTAACCGTGTTATGAGACGCATTATGGTACATTGTTCTTTCTCTCCATGGTTCTTGCTACGGGGTCTTAAGCTATTATGATCATGGCGGACATGAATTAACTAGCAGAGTAAAAAGAGGCGCATACACGTCATATGCCAGATGTAGAGGCTACAAAAGTTTGACAACATGAAGACTTCTAGTTAGGCATCCAGTGTACCACTGAATACCTAACTGGGGGACAATTGTTGGGGGTGTAAATATGGCATGGCCCAACCTAATAGTAAATATGGTCTGCAAGGCACATATGGACCCAAGCCCACAAAGCACCACAAGGCCCAACTGAAGCCCAGCAAAATATCACAAGGTTTTTCCTATAAATATGCTCCTATGTTTTCCAAGTAAGGGACCTCTTCTACTCCTCTACTCATTTTGACATATCACTTATCTCTCTACAATCTCTCTCTACCTAAGATCTCCTTATTTCTCTATCATTGTACTAATGTTGATCGTCGGAGGTAGATAATGGGGGCCATCCCCGCCCTTTCACAGACCGGGCGCCATACTTGTTTCGTGGCTGAAACATTGAGGTTGTTTAAATCTATCATAACCCTATGCCAAAAATTCTCAACATCTATCATATCACTGTCCTTCGTAGAGAGGATAGTTTGATTATTGAATAAAAAGCAGTTTGATTGTCAAAAAAACTAATGTCCTTCATGGAGATGTAGATTAATGAAGAAAATATTATCTTATATTCAAAACTCTTTGCTTGCACTAGATCTCAAGTCTCAACCAGTTATTGTTGTCCATCGACTCGAGAGTGGGACGGTATAGGATTTCTAAATCAAGATGCTTATAACAATATATATTTTGTACCTTGTTGCTAACTTGTATGGTTGTTAGCTAGAGTATGTTATTTTTTTTAGCTAATACCATTACAATATCCGATAATTAATTTTTTTATTAATGATGTGTATGCTCTAAATCAAAGATTTCATTATTACTATTAATAATTAGCACGACGTGTATACAAAGTACAAAACACAATGAACTTTTTAGTGTGTGAAACATATTATATTTGGAAAAATAACTTTTTCAAATTTAAGCAGATTAATTTAGATTTGAAATTTATTATAAATAACGTTGTCTTTTTTTGTTAGGGAATCTACAGTTTGCTAAATAGTGTCATATCGTATAAACAACTCAAATCTCCATCTGGAGCTGGTGGGAAGACAGGGGGAGCAGTGATACTGGGAGAACACTCCTAGTAGCTAGTTTTGAGTTGCTATCCTAGTAGTTCTCTTTCTCCTATCCGAGTAGCGGACGATGTTCTTTCTTATTATTTGTTTTCTTGCTGCAGTAGTTTGATTGCTCGTTAGCGCACTGTAGTTTTCTTCGCTTGGTCAGAGCCCGTGATAGGAAGATGGAGAAGAAATGCATCTGGGTACATAGATCTCCAATCCACATTAACCAGAGTTATGTCCAAACGCAAAAATATTGCTGCATGCACCACCTTCCCTTTTGTTAGACCATGTATGATATAGATGGTAGACACACCAACTAGTAATATTCACTACATAAATCTGTAAATTTAATTTATCCTAAATATTTTAAAGACAACTGGATCACCAAATTCTAATTTAATTAAATTTGGATAACTGATCACTATTCCTCTACATCTCTCGCTTTCATCCAGCAAAGAGAAGGTAAGGTAGAGAAGAAGTGTGAGGGGCAAATTTAGGGAATCAATCGTCCCCTGAGCGACTGTATCCCCTAATCAAGGGGAGCAAATAAATATGAATTTAAGGGAATCCAGTTTGATATATTATGCACGTTAGAATCCCCCCCCCCCCTAGTATCTCCATCCTTGACGTTGTGGTGGCAAACTAGCAATACATAACAAGTTTTCAATTGGATTTTGCATTTCTTTCACAAATTCTTCTAACTCTCCACTTTCATCACCTACAATATATTGTTCAATCGAGCATGATATGAAAACAAACCCACATACTCTATTAAACACACGATCAAACGACTTCAATTTACTCCAACCAATCAATTGTTCTACACGAGAGGTCGACTGTTCTATTCCGTTGTAATGGTGAAGTCTCGTTGCAACAAGTTAATTGTACTATTAAATTGACTGCTTGTCGGAAGTGGTTGACCATCTTTGATTCTTTTCCAACCTACAGTAACGTAACGGCTACTATTACATATTCATAGTTCTTGATTTTATGGTTCTCCCCAATGTCTCAAAATTCTCTATAGAATTTGTTTTGAAGGATAAGCTCATCTTGGATTTGAATTGACCATGAACAAGGAGGTTGGCTTTAGTCATGTCTAAATACCTACACTCTCTTCCTATAGGGATTTTCTTTTCTTCCCAATAACAAGCGAAACTAAAGAAGATATCAACATCGAATAAGACATTTTGGGTTGTATGTTTCTAATCATGTACTTCGTGTTGATCTAAGAAAGTGCATTATGTATATGACTTGTACCAACCAATTTTGCATGAATTGGGATGTGGTTTCGTACGTGCCATTTGTACCCGTTCATAAGTTGTTAGAATTTCCAAACTTTGTTAATTGGGATGAATAAATTAAAACCTTTTTTTCAAAGATAGAGTTCATAATAGATATTACAATATGCTAAGTAATCATACGCGACAGTCAACAAATAGTCAAACTGTCAATGAGAGGGCGTTAGTAGTCACTAGGCATTAGGTGACCAGCCTCGTTGTACAATCTAAGTACAAAAGAACAAGAAAACAAAACAAAACACTGCCAACTAAATCTCCTCCAAAATATGTCTCCCGAAACCATGAGTCATTCCCTTTCACGAACGCACCGAATCATTAATTGAAAACCACCACAAAGTTCACATTCAGAAAAATCCTCCTAGAGTCACAAATAAATTTGTCATTTGTCAATCTCTCATACTATTTAAAAAAATAAAAACAAAATTTAATACGATGTTATAGTTAATTTAGAACGAATTTAAGTGTGTAGTCCCACCATGG
Organism: Linum tenue; assembly: GCA_946122785.1. NCBI lineage: Eukaryota > Viridiplantae > Streptophyta > Magnoliopsida > Malpighiales > Linaceae > Linum > Linum tenue. Next base: position 25,650,436 of record CAMGYJ010000005.1, on the reverse strand, counting down.
TTCCTAATCTAGCTTTCAGTTCGGCCCATTTAGGGCGGGCTTTTATGATCGCTCTGCCGATGGGCCATTATGTCGGCCATAAAAGTTGAAGCCCCGAGTCCCGACCCGCTAGAAATTATACCACTCGCATCAGCCTCCAAAAACTGTTTTTGCTCGAAATCCTGCTTCGCTCTCCTTCTCCCAAAACCCTTGTTCCCTTTTCTACATCGTCTCCTTCGCAGCTCGATCCTAGTCTCCCGAGATTCCACCATGAGCAGATCAGGCCAGCCTCCAGATCTCAAGAAGTAAGTTGCCTTTCTACCTCCGTTCTATCTTCCCCCTGTCAATCTTCCTTCACGGATCGCTGAAATTTTATGTTTTATGTGGGGTGATTGCAGGTATATGGACAAGAAGCTCCAGAGTAAGTTCCTTCGAGTGTGTCTTTGGGCTTCTTTCGTGTATAAAAAAACAGCCCTCTTTCTGCTGGGTCTCTAGTTTAGACGCCTAAATTGTGTCTATGGTCATTATCCATTAGGGTTTTTGCCTGCACGGTGCTAGTATCTTTGGTAATTCTTCGGCTTATCCTGCATCATGCTAGTAGCTTTGGTACCCTACTGCATTGGCCTTTTAGCATAGCAGATAGCTTTTGCTGCTAAACTGATCTTTGGGCCAGGGTTTTTATCTTCTTCAACTTGTGTACATGCATTTGTATCTGTATGTGCTTGTTACTTCGTTTTTGTGTGTGCATAAATGTGCATTGGTGGTTGTATGTTTGCTCCAGTGTGTTGTGTCGGTGGCTGAGTTTTGCTGGACTTTAGGGATACGTATAGCTTATGAAACTGTTGTTCGTAAAGAATCCTTTAGTTGAATGGAGCATTCATCCGAATTGGGCAAAATTTGCTGCCCATGTTGCTGTAAAATGCATTACTGTTGGCTCTACTATGTCAATTTCTAGATGAACCATTACGGTTTGGATCATGGCTATATATTTTGGCTGTTTGTTTGAAGTTGCGTCTCACATTGTTTATGTTGATGACTGTGGGGCTATTTGAGTTATTCATTATGATCCTACCAATGCAGTCAAGATGAATGCGAATAGGATGGTGGTTGGCACGCTTCGTGGGTTCGACCAATTCATGAACTTGGTGGTAGACAACACTGTTGCAGTGAATGGGGAGGAGCAAACCGACATCGGGATGGTGGTGAGTTGACTATTTAGTTGTCTGTGGTTTTTCTTCGAAGTTAGGAAAAACCAAAACATCATTGTGGGATATTGATTTCAATGCCGCTTCTGCAGGTGATTAGAGGAAATAGCGTCGTCACTGTGGAAGCACTGGAGCCTGTTAACAGAGGATAATATACTCACGATTCTGTTATGTGTGTTGATATCTACGGTGGAGACATTTTAACTACCTTGTACTCGAGCAAATGTGGTTGCTGTTAAGTTTTCAAAACCTTAACTTTAGGCTCTTATGCGGCCACAGATTGTAAACCAGTCAGTTATATCCTAGAGTGAGCACAAATTCTGTTCCATGAAATTGCAATCGGTCGTACCAGTTTAGAATTGTGTACGACGTAACTGGTTTTATGCCTATGGTTTTCATAATCCCTTTCCATGGGGTTTGTGCGTGTACCTCTTTCCAAAATTTGTCTATCATATGTCATCAGCTGCAAACTTTGTACCAGGTACTAAAGGTCCTATTTCTTTGATGACATATCTCAAAACTCAGCAGTCCTTTAGGCAGAAGACTCCTCGTCTCCTCGACCTTTGAGTGACTCAACTAGAAAAAAAAGATGGCTTCTCTCATTCACCAACATCTCCTCCCCTCTGTTTGTATGATACATCTTCAAGCTCAACAGCAACGCTACCGCCACCAAGCATAACCCGAGCTTCAACAACTTGTCACACAAGGCACTTCCCACCAAGTTGTTCGCTAAGAAACCTGCAAACAGTGTCAGATCCATTGTTAAAGAGTTTTCCAAGTTCGACTGCTGAATAGGAAGGAGTGAGTCTCAGTCTACCAACTTACCCTTTGACATCTCCTCTCCACACTCTGTTTCCCAAGTCAACCCGAGGCCAAATTCGTCGTCAGCAAGGTAAGGGCTATACCCAAACGGAATTTTGACACTCTTCACTACTCTACAAAACTCCGGCAGTACTTCAAAAGAAGACCTCTCCCCTGCCTCCACCGTGTAGACATGATGCTCCTTCCCACTCAAACACGCCACTTCGTCGAACGAGCCCGTGGGGAGCCTGGCCGAGCAGTTCAAGTAATCGAACTCCTTCACTGCATAGGCGTACTGAAACGGGGTGAGGGACAAGTCGAGGTCGAGGAAGACGCCGTGCACGCACCTTCGTGGGTCCGAGAGGTCGATTCTGTTTTCGTCGTAAGAGATCGACTTGACGACCAAGTCGAGGTGGTGGTGGGGGAAGGTGATGGTGGTGGTGGTGTTGTGTTTGCAGGAGAGGGTGAAGCCTGGCTTGCCGCAGCCGGGAGGGTGGTGGGCTGTGAGGTGGAATGGGGTGTGGATTTCAGGGGATTGAGGGCTGCATTTGAGAGGCGGGCAAGTGGGTTGGGAGGAGGAGTGTGAAGTGGGGAAGAAGGGAGAGGAGATGGAGAAATGGAAGAGGAGGAGAAAGATTGGAGCTTTCATAGTGATTGGTTTGGATGAAAATGGAGATATGGGTTGTTGTTTTTCTTGGGTTGATATAGGCAGGGGAAACTGGAAAGGGAGAGGTGGGAAGAAGGAAGGAAGGGGTATTAGTTTCTTTTTGAGTGGGGAAGCAAAGAATAGGAATTAGGAGGAAGAGTCTTCACTTTTCAGTTTTTAAGTAGTAAAAGGAAGGTTGATGTATTTAGAGAGATTTTTCTTTCAAGCTTGTTTGGATACTTTTTTTTTTTAGGAAATGGAATTTCATTTGCAATTTTAATTACAATTTTTGTGTTTGCAATGGAAAATGGGTGGGGAATAAATTTTATCTGGTTTAAATTTTGAGAACCGAAAATAATATTAAAAGTTATAGGAATTGGGTTTATGGGAGATGGAATTAGTGGATCTCACCAAAATTTATTATTATCTTATAATTTTATTATTTGTTCTCTCTTTTCTCATTCAAATTTGTTTTATTGTTAAAAATAAAATTCATATTCATTTTTGTGGGAGCTGTATCATACACAAAAATTGGATATGAAATTCTATAAAAATAAGAATAAGACTTGAAAATGAAATTTCATTTTCATAAGGTTATGAAATTGTATCAAAATAGGTCGTTAGGTCATCGAATGATAAGTAAACAAACAAACTGTTATACAAATCTTCAAGTTAAATGTAGTTTTGTTATTAAAACACGGAACTTAGCTTTGGATTAACGCCAAAGAGATACATACCATTTCACAACCTGCTTATAGCATAGAGAGGTGGTTTGTCTTTTGATCCAGGAATTTAGTGAAATAAAAAGTTGTGTAATTTGTGTTAACTAAAAGGTACTTATCGTTCTAATTACATTCGATGAGGTGATCTCATTTTTTAGGTAACTCATGCATATCTTGTGCGCAACTGTCCCCAAACAACACACACCATACATGAAGAAGTTTAATAATTTGGAACGTGTTAGAAACTACTCAAAACACCATTACATGTAACTCTAATAACATTGGATTCTGAGTTCTCGTCACAATTTCATAGCTGCTGCAACTCCTTGTATTTTTGGTTTTTGTGTCTTCCCATGTTTGTTTCACTCATTTGTCACTCTCACTACTCGTTAACTTTGGTGGATAAAAGAGATGCAAAAGAGTGAAAAGTGGGTGAGAGAGTGGGACAAAGAGGATATCTTAAGCAGTGCAGATTTCAGGAGAACCTCTCTCTCACTCAACCAACCTACCCTGCGGAAAGTGCCACTAAACAACACAAGTGGAGAGGAATATGATGGTTGCCTTAGAGCAGAAGAAACTGCCTTTCATTTGCAAGTTATATTACAGTACTTGTACTTGTCAAATGAGAAGGTTTAAAAAAAAAAGGACATTTGGGACCAGCTTAATATGGATGGGAAAATAGGACCAGATAAAAGGACACTACCAAACAGCAACTTGGTTTTCGTTGATGTATTTCACTTTCCAACAGACTTCCTTAGTTAGCTTAACTAAGAGGTCCACTAGTGGGCTCGACTTTCTCTGCACCATTTTCTCCCCCCTTTTATGGGTTAGAAACCAGGGATCTTGACTAGTTCTTTGTCTGTTGCTGATAAAGAAATGGGATAACCTTTATTATGACGGGAGAAGACAAGTCCAGTATTGGAGAGGAAAAGACAGCTTCCCTCCGGAACAAGTTACTGAGACTAGAGTTAGATGGTACTGTATGCAATTCGATTCCCATCGGAACAAACCGATATTTGAATCAGACAGATGTAGGACTATAAACCCTTACAAACAACGAACACAAGCGGGTCGAATCAGATCATATCAGATCAAATGTATTCTCAATGTGGTCTCATCCCTCCTCCCGCGTCTTTTTATCAGGTTCTGTACCGATCCTGAGTTCAATGGGAAAATCATACAAACATCCAGTGGCAAACCAAACAAGAGTGGGAACAAAGAGTCTTTAAGTTTCTCTACATCTCACAGAAACCTATCAGCAACAGAAAAGAAAAAGGAGGTTTGGTTATATACATCCAGCGGCATACATGAGGATCCATACTTGTCAGCTCTCAAAGAGTGAAATAAGCAATACATGAACACAACAAACAATCAGAAAAATGATGCATCACAGAAGTCTCGAGCGAAAAGGCGATGCAATCAGCACACAATGCTAGATGTGAAAGAGAAGGCACAGGGAGAAAAAATAATAGATATCTCACAAGAAAACATCTTCTACAGTATATCTTTGGCTAGCCTGATTGGTTTTTCTTTTTCCTTTATAAATTCAACCTCGCCATTGGGTATGGGCAGCAGATGGTGATTTGAATTCTCTTCGTCGCTGGCCAATGAAGCGGATGATATGATAGATCCTGAGGCGTCATCATCTGTGTGTGTTCGGGTATTCACAGTTAGTAAGTAGGCATTGAAGAATTTCGGGGTGGAGTGAGGAATGAAAAAGGCAATTTATCAAAGTCTAATTGCCACAACAATTGAGTTAGGATCAATGAAAACCACACATTCTTTAAGAACAAATACTAACCAGAATATCCGGCGTGTTCAGGTACATGTCGAACTGGTGCTACCTTAATGCTCTCTGGCAGTAGACAATTGCAGAAGGAACCTGAAACCGGGAAACATAAAGTTCTAATCAGATAATTAAAATGCTAGTAGCTCGTGAATTGCAAGACAAACAAGAAGCTGAAAACTTGCAACAGCTATGCCTTATGCCAATTCGCTAAAAAAAAATTATTCTGCTTTCAGATGTAGGCTGCGCCACCCATTCAATATGAGGTTCAACAGCTATGAAATAACAAAAGGGATAAATAAAACTTCCAGATAATGCTCAAGCTCATACAAAACGGCATTACCTAACCGAGCCATCCGATTTATCCATCCTGGAATTGGCTTTCCAGTTAATCTCACGCACGCTTCACTTGTGAAGTGATTGCAATTCTTGGCAATCAAATGATAACAATCACCATGGTAGTCTGATGAAAGGTGTTCCATTAATGCCTGAACTTCTTCCCGTGACAAGCTGGTGTTGCCCAGCAACACTGCTCGTCGAAAGATGAAGCCTGGACAACTTCGTGGTTCCACCTCAAATATCCCACTGCTAGGGTACTCATGTGCTCCAAAACTAAACTCCATCCCATGGACTGATTATCGAATCCAATTGAAATTGTCAAAACACATTATAGACACCATAATCAGTAAGATTTGAAGTAATTTACTTAAATGCATAGCATAGTAACATTTCCGATTCCTGATTGTAACTGCCATCTATGCAAGATCCTTTTTTTGTGGTAATGGTGATATCATTTTCATAATCGAGAAAGAAAGGGACAAACAAACACAAGAACAAATACAAACTCTCCCAACAGGCAACTTGCAAACTATCAGCTAACAAGTAGGGAGCAGGGCGAGGGGAAAAAACAAGATGCAGACAGAAGCAAGGAGATCAAGGCTATCGCAGGATAGGATAGCAGGGTAAATCCCCAAAGCAAAGGCTGAAAACAAGCTAAAGAAAATCAGACAACCAATACATTCAAAACAGCAATTATCACCAATTCTAAAATTAAATCACTCTATTATATCAGACATAAAGTATACTGAAGAGAGACAAGCATCAACACTAAACCATGTATTTGTCCAGATAATAAATGATTTACTCATTCATGTGCCACATAAGTTATAACATTGCAATAGCGTTAAAACATTTGAAAGTTTTGGTGCTTCATAAATTGTTTTCTAAAACTAGCATCTAACATAGTAAGTAGTCTACGCATCTTATCCTTGCATTATGGCTCCTCATAGCCTAAGTTGCATAAAGAATTTAAGAATGGTAACTCATTGCCCGCCCACCTAAGAAACAAATCAACTCACATTCTAGTCTTTTGACACTTGGACAGTCCTAGACATTCAGCACAAGGGAATTACTTGCTAATTTAAGGATGGACTTCCCTGATTTGATTCCTCTTTTGATAGACACTAAAGTTTCCTATGAATGTTAGCCCCTCACTGAAGTTTCCTTCTCTTAAGTCAATTTCACATAACGACACTCATCTGTGAACATGAGAAACAGTCGAATTCATGCCTAAGATAACCTAGTGAAGATTTAAATGCTAACCCTTGAGATTCACTCCATTCTTTTCATAAGAAAAAAAGCAATTCACTCCTTCTCAGATGATTCACTTAACTACAGAATAGAAGTTTACAAGGATAAAAGTGTCAAACTTTCACCATGGTTCTAAAAAATGATCAAAATATGGCAAAATGAGAAAATTCATGGCGGGAACAAACACAACTAGTACAGCTAAACCAGGAACTGAAGAAGGGCTACCTTCGATACCCGAATGGAAGATCCCAAGCCCGAACCAATAGAGGTAGTTATTTACAGTGGTAAGATCATACACATTCAGATATACCGGAATACGACTCCCGCCATCATTGTTAGAGCTTGAGCTGAAAGGGAAGAAATGCATCGTTTACAATCCCCCGTGGAAAACAATTCTCTCCCAAAAAGTCCTCCGCCTCCGCCTCCTTTTACAATTCTATATAACCATATCTGCTAGCAACAAAAACCCTATAGGAAAAAAGCCGACGATAGTGAATATCCATAACCTAATTCAATAGTTCCGAACCAGAAATGACTGAAATTCAGAAAACAAATCTTACATCCGGATTCATTTCCTTCCCTCCAAATGGACGATACGAAGGAAATTCAATATTGCCGGAAGACCCCAAAACAACCGCCGGCTCCTGCAGCCGATCGGAGCTTGTTGGCGATGTGGAAAGCCGGGGAAAGTAAAATTGCAAATGATTCCAGAAAGAGCGATGAAAAAGGAGACAGCCGGAGAATTCCTCTTCTCTTTTATCTCCTTTTGTTCAGAAACCTGGCTCGCCGGACAGAAGGATGGTTACAGGTTTTGGGATCGGAGACGGCGAGGACAGAGGAAATTGAAACGAAAGAAATTGCTGGCACTTTTTGCAGAGATGTCAGACAAATGGCGTCGACGACGAAAGATCCAATGGATTATACACTTTCCAATGCTTCAATCATTAGGAAAATACGGTTAAGTGCAAATCAGCCCTCATGCTCGACCTCTATTGACGTTTCAGTCCATTAAAATTAGTTATTTGCTTATTCATCCATCCAGTGATTTCATATTTTTAAATATTTGGTCAATCACCTTTTGATTAAAGTAAATGATATAGCAGCAAGGTTCAAGAAAGTGCGTCTAGGCTTAATTAAACGCTAAGTGGTGGAAGAACGCTTCGTCTTAGATATAAGTGTTAGATAAATTGTTAGGCGTGTTTAATTATGATTAATCGCGTCTAAGCAGCAGATGGAGACTAAGCGGTCTCCTAGACAAGCTGAATTATGGCTAGGCGTTCGCTCAATAATCATCAATGATTAGGACTGTTAATGATCAGGACCGTGTCGAACTTGGTCATAGTTCGGGCTCGACTCGTTAAGATATTTTCAAGCTCAAGCTCAGCTCCAGTTCGTAATGAGCTTTAATATGCAAATTCGAGCTCGACTCGAACTCGGCTCGACTCGAACTCGGCTCGCTAAATAAGTTTAACAAGTCCAAAATCAAGTTCAACTCATAAAATGTTCATGATAGATTGAGCTAGAACTTAGCACAAAAATTACATTCAAACCTGTAGCAAAGTCGAGCAAAATAAAACACAATATTTTTCTCAATTTCTATACATAAAGTCTATGAATTTCAATTCGTTATTATGTCAAACCGTTAAATAAGCTTGTTCGCGAGCTTCCGAGCTAAACATGGTATGGCTAGAGTTTGACTCGTTTAGTTAACGAAGTTGTCCGTAAGCTGGCTCGATTAAGACGAAACGAGTATCGAGCGAGGTTTTCTCAAATCTAACGTCGAGTTGTTCATGAACGGCTCGGTTCATTAACAACCCTATCAATGATACAATTTTCCATCTCTCCCCCTCATGAAATGCTAGCTAGGTTATAATTAGAACTCGTTACTCGCAGAAAATCAACAGTCGTCGTCTCTCTTCCTCCATCGATCGCTTTGGGTGGGGACTTAGATACAAAGATACCAAAATCTTCTTTAATTAGAGCTTTCTCCATGCCTCAAATAAAAATGGACAAATAATCACTAATGGCTTGTTACTTGTTATGTTAAAACTTGAGTGTTTATAATTTTCTATGAACACTTAGGTGATGTTTAAAGTGAGCTAGGCACTAGACAGGAGTCCAACGCCTTACGTCTAGGCCTAGCCATTTTTGAAGCTTATACAGTGGTACCATGAAATTAGTGTTACGGTTAATCTGATCTAATCGGATTATTAAAAATAAGTCATGTAGAGTGAAATATCAGCCACAAATATATTTATGTATAGATGGACATTGCTTTTTCACTAATAGTATAGATAGGAACGAATTTGTTTACACAACAGAAACATGGTTTCGTCAGCAATCCTAAAAACATCAGGTTTGAACTTTGATGGCTATACAAATAGTGAAAAATAAGACGCAAACTGCCAAGTGCCAAGCTCATTATTCCATCACAAAGTTATGTACACCTTGCCTCAGAGCATGGTTTTTCTTCTCCCATATGTGACAAACACAACCCAGTTACTCAATTTACAACATAAATCGTCGTTAGATTTACCTTATATAGCATTGGTTAATTAAACAACAATGTAATTAATGTAAGATAAGATAAGGACCATACGATGGCTGCATGCATTTTTTCTTTCAATGGCCTATGCAGTTGTCATTTCCATTCTGGATGTCGACGACATTGTAGTAGAGGCAAGATTGCCTGTCGTCGAACGTGGAGACGACTTGATGGGCAGTGAGTCCACAGTATCGCTTCCCCAATCGAGCGATGCAGATGTCGAGGATCTTCTTGAACATTATATCTCCATTGATGAGTGGCTGCGCCAAATAGTCCTCGAGAGGCATCCACTGCAAATTTCAGGGTTAGAAATGATGTAGTGAAGAGTTTGAGAAAGTGGATTTGCGGATTTGGTTAAGTACTCACTCTGGCTGCTTGAATCTCGTCATCATCTATGCTGATCTGAGATGATAAGGGTTCCAGCATGCACACGAAGAAGAGATCGGATTTCTGGAATGCCAAGTTATGAGCATGCCTGCAAATTTGGGAGTCATCATGAAGGTTGAAGATCACCAGGCACATCTCAATGTCAATGTCCATGAAGTTGGTTCACTTGAGCATGTTAATAATAGCATAGAGTTTTGGTACCTGAATGCCATCACTTCCACAAACGCTGTGTCGATCTGCAGAAACATAAACCAAAGGAAGAGACATTCTTGGAAATCAAATAATGGATTATCACAAGCAATGCAATTCTCTTTCAGGCTACAGAAGGAAGGTGATAAAAATGGGTTATTGAATTGGGAAAGGCTTCTTGGCATTACCCCAGTTTCTTCCTTGACTTCTCTTACTGCTCCTGAGTAAATCTCCTCCGCCTGAGATTAGATAAAACCAGATTTGGAGTAAGATCAAAATAGGTTGATGTGGTTGTTCTTTTAAAACTTAGTTCAGAAGTCCTAGAAAAAGGACAGAGTGATTGTTACCTCGTGAATGAAGCCAGTTGGTATCTTCCAAACTCCTGAAAAGGACGGGGTACAGAACTTCTCTTGCACCACAAGAATCTGCAAACTCACCACCATATGTGAAGGTCTTGAGAAGTATTGATCACATAGATTTAGCCAAACACAAAGGACAAGACTGGTATGGAGCAATGCTCATCAGAATGCAAAAAAACAAAACACTGATATCAGTACAACTCAGGGTTATTGGAAGGTGGACTAGTTCTTAATACGAAATCAGATTTGTTATCGATGGTGATTTGTGATATCTACTATTCAAATCCTGGTAACCACATAGGAATGGTACCTCGTTGTTCTCGTTGACGACGAATCCTCCAACTCCTACATGGTGAGAAGCATTGGCTGGCAGCATGGAAGGTCGTTGAGGAATCCAGTAAGTCAGCATCACATATCCTGGCTCTGCATGGTGGTACTCGAAACCCTCCTGTCCAAATATTAAATTCATTAGTATCCACATTCACTAGTCTCTTTCTGCTAAGACACCTATTAGGTTTATTCCTTCCGTCAACTTGGTTCAAAACAAGTATTTTATATATGCTACATGCCTTGTACCAAATTACCTGTACGGCGATTGGAACAAGTTGAGATCTTTCAAGCGGTAATTTCAGCCAAATCCCCTTCTTCCCCTGCAGTTTTACATTGCAGATCAAATGTGAGACACCCTGAACAAAAACCATGAAAAGAAATGTGCCATAGTCCAATGATGAAACCATATCCGAGGTTTAACCGGCGAGACTAGAACTGTTATAACTTTATAAATACCAGCACAATTCATACCGCTCTGGTTTTCGATATGTGGTTCAACCATCAAACAAGCTGGTATGATACGATTTCACAGTCTCACATTAAGCATTTAGTGGAAAATGACCAGACTGAAATGTCATTCATTTCTTCCTACACATTTCTTCAAACGAAAGCCTATCCAATTCCGTCTATTAGATATCCACTGTTTAAGTGTTAACGTTAATCAGTCTGAGATCATCATACCAATTCCTACCACTAGCTTGACACGGAAAACGGCTAATAAACGATCAAAATCAAGCTACCTTGAGTTTCCAATGAGAGAGCGACGAATGGAGCAAAGAGGCGAAAACGTCCTGGTTGGCCGGAAGCAAGTCTGGATCAACAACAACTCCTCCATACTCGTCATCACAAGCAACAAGAACTTCGTCACTCTTCTTGAACACACTCCTCGAAACATCCCTCATGTCGAAGAAGTAGCTCCGCGGCGCCGTCGTCGCCATTTCTTCCCACCCAGCCGAACCGACAATAGTACTTCCTGCCACCGATTCACTTCAGTAACTCCAGCAATTGAGATTTTTTCAAAAGGGGAGAGTTAATTAACAGAGTACCTCTGCGACTGGAAATGACGATGGAGGAGGAGAATCTAACGCCAGAAGAAATGGTGGCGGAATGTCCGGTTCTTCTTGGAGCTAACTCAGACGAAGCACCCATTAATAATTTGGCATCAAATGACTTCAAGTTCAAGTCCATTTTTTTCCCCCTCTTTCTCTCCTCTTTTTCTTTCAAAAGATTCCCAACAATAGCCGTCGATATGGGTACCAATGGTTTTCTTTTCCTCGTTTTTTTGGTGGATAAAAGGATCTGCTGGCTTGGAATACAGACAAGAAAATAACAAGAAATCCCTAGGGTTTCCTTACACCGTCTGCATCAAAAAATTTGGCATCCCCATAGAGCTCACCGTCCCTTTTTGTTCCCCTCTTGTTGCAAACAGCTTCGTTCAAGACGAGGAATCAACAACCAGCCCCCAAAAACAGAGAGGAGCTAAATTGCAGAATACAAAAAACAGAGGAGCTCGAGAAATGGGAGCTGGGTTTTAGAAAAGTTGGTGCCTTTTAGAGTGTGGGTAAAGTTGCAGACAGGAAGAAATGGGTTCTTATCAGGGGAAATGAGGAAAAGGAACAAGGAGAGAGCTGAAGGAATGTATAAGTTAATATACTCTCTCAGTCTCTCTGTTTCGACTGCTGCTGTTGAATCTGAAGCTTAATCGTGAATGGGGGTAGCAGAGCTCTCTGCTTCGGCTTTTAAAATGGTGGGAAGTGGCAGCACCTTGTCCCTGGGCTTGATCAGTGGGAGAAGAAAACAAATGAAATCACCCTGGAAAAAGATAATCAATAATTGAAGTAAAAAAAAAACAGGGAGGAATATGTGGTTCGCGCTCTTCTGTATGCAGCTCTCTAACATGAAAAGAACCCACTGCGGCAGATATTTTGTTGCTTGTGGGCTGTGGCATATGCCAATTTCAAGTCTTTTCATTTGTATCAGCTCGGCCTAGCTTGTATGCAAAAATTAGTTTAAAAGAATTTGAATCCAATGAGGGGAGAGATTTACCATCTAATAAAGTTCGTACAAAGGTGGCATATGTAAAAAAACGATGGGCTGAAAATATTAATCTTAACAAAATCAAATGAGAACACTTCTGCGTACCGAAATGATCACATATTAAAAAAACTAAAAAAAATATTAATGAGAGTTACAGAAGTGCATAATCTTTAAGTAACAAGCTCAAACTTTATTGGGACAAAATGATCATCACATTTTATCTGTAATTCTCATATATTTTTCGGGTTCCAAGCATTCTTATTCTCGATACAATCCGACAATCAATAGACCTTTCACGATCGTTATGCATTCGAAATACACAGAAGTGTTTGTAATCTTCAGCCTCGGTGCTACAGAAGGGAGTCTTAGTCACTTTTCCTCATAAACACAACAAATACACAAACTTGTCGTCACAAACTTCTTCACAAGGGTTTGATAGAACAATCTCATTAATCAACATACATGATGAGTTGTTTCAAATAAAAATTTGAATTCTCGATTAAGAGTCCATCGACAATGCATATTGTTTAGAGTCGGTCCTCATAGGTTAGATCAAACCAATGCGCAGTTTTGTAAAGAACAAGAGAACACAGTTGTAACTTGTAAAAGGATCGGCTGGCCAGCGGATGAACATTAAAGGATGAAATTCTATAAAACCAAATGCAAAATGGAGAAAAGGGGCGATGAGACTTGAGAGGAAATGCATATGCTAAACAACATTCACGTGTATTTGAAGTTATATACGCCGGCCGTGTTCTGCTTCACCGTACCATAATATATACACGGTTTTGGTAGAAAATGTTTCCAGAACACGAATTTTGATGATGTTTTGAAGCAAAAATACGTACCTGATTAATTACTAATAATTAGTATTATACTGTAAATACGTGGATCCACGTGTAAACTCACGTGACTGTTTGTGATTTTTTTTTCTTCATCCGTATATTCTTTTCCAGTTTTGTCCGATATTGTCCAACGAAGAACTGCTCAGTTTCTGGTTCTAAGACAGGCAGCAGAGACAACAAATGATGTTGAGATATTCCGCTCGAGGAAAACTAGGATTGGAATTGCTCCTCTGTTAAGTAAATTATAAGATATAAATTTGCCTTCAGTCAAGCAGATATGGAAAAGCATTTTAAGAGTGTTAAATTCAGTAGGTGGACATATGTATAAACAACAGCGTAAACAAACACAGTTGATGATCAAAGCCATGGTCTACATAATCCGTCTCATTAACAGAAGATTAAGGGAAAGTGCGGCTGATAATACTAGGGGCGGTGGCGCGTGAGGTCGGAAGAAATGAGGTAAAGTGGGAACTCGTGGATAGCATTTAGAACACGTGATTTGGTCCTTGATAATCATTAATCTAATATGAGCTTATCCCATATCATCTATCTGGCTTACCTAACTTTTATGTCGAGAGGGATTGGATGGTTCTATGCGTGGCATCCACAGATTGTTTTCTTCTTTTCATACAATTGTAATTCAAGCAAATGAGCATCCTAACCTCCTACTTTAGATGGGAGGAGCATGTAATTATGGTGTGTTACAACTTAAATGTGATTTAGAGGATCGGTAAGCTTAGAGATCGGTCGAACCGATCGAATCAACTTCACATCGTACCATCGTGCAGCACTCTGACTAGAGGTGAAAACTAAAAACTCGATGTTCGGATTTACCAAACCAAACCAAACCAAACAAATTGAACCCACCCATCCGTTTGTCGGTGGTCTTTCTCCAGGACCTCTCAACTCTCAGTCACAAATAAAGGAACTAATTGTTTCTACGTTTACACTCACTAACCAGAATCTTCCCATCTCCACAGCAACATCCACTTTCTTTTATATCAACCATAATTACCCACTGTCAATCCAATTATCATCTTCATCGTTAAGTTAAAAACACCTAGCAGCAGTGCGGTAGAGAAGTAACCAGCTACAACATTCACATCCCTCCTCCTCTAGATCAAACTTGCAATCTAATCACTTGGCAAGTCGAGTCTATTTGATCAAACTGGCCAAGAAAACCCTGCGTCGGCAACCAACTTACAATCTGCTCAGCCATGCACATCTCTTTCTTCTTAGTCTCCTTCAGACTCCAACAAGATTCAAGGTGTCAGAGATGAGAAATAACCACACATTCTTCTTCTCCTCCATAGAAATACCATACAACCAAAAGCTCCCACTTAACTGTCAATTGCCACATCTAATGCTTTATGGCCTGTAGAAAACTGCTCCAGTCCAAAGTCCTACTACACCCTTCAACTCTTCCAAGTTCCAACTAGCCATATGCAAACTTTCCAACATCACAATCTCCCTATGAAGCATCTTGGACTCCATCTTCATATCCTACCTAACTTCTAGATTCACTCACACTCCCCTGATTGCATCAAAAACAGGTTCAATTAGAAAGACTTTTCATGCTACTACCACTTACAATCTCCCCCACTATACTGGTTTTAGTTTAGCCACCATCCTTCCATAATCCAACTGATACCAGCAGAGAGATTTGCCTCTACTTCCATTACTAAATGAATCTTGTATCTACCCTTTCTAGCTCTAAGGCAAGCTCAAATGGAGGAACCAAATTGAGGGGTTTGCCATCTAACCCGCAAGAGATCGTCATAATTCCACAAACACAGCAAATACGCTCAAAAAGTTGCAGCTAGTGAATCCAGCAGAATTCAGATTTAAGCAATGGGTTGGGTTTTCAGGTGGATTGCATTGAAGAGTTCCATTCAGTGAGTAGGAACATAACAATCCGCCACAACCATGACAATCGATTTCAAATTAACTTAAGAATTAGCATCACGATTGCACAAATTCACAAAAGTTATCACATACTACTATCTCTGCGACCTAGTTCTTGTTCAAGCACCACGATGTAGATTCGACAGATAAGGAAGCAAACCAGCTAGATTATGGAGAGGGATTTGGATCAGATAGGGCTGAGTAGCTGGTAGAGCTGTGGCTTCGGCTCGGAGTTCATTCCAATAACGATGATCAAAGGAATGAAGCCGTAATGAGCGATGACTTTGGACTTTTCCAAGCTCCAAGCGCTCCACTCTTTCAACACCTGGACCGTCGATCTCTCTGCCGCGCCATTGGCTCCCTTGTCGTTGCCGCTGCTGGGCTTTAGCGATATCCTTGACGCCATTCTTTCCCTCCCTCTGCGCTGTGCCGACTTCTAAGGTCGCGGATCTCTGCTGCTCTCTGCTCTGGAGTCTGTCCCTTCCGCTAATAGTGCAAGGAACCCTAATGTGGTCTACTTCTCCCGTTCTCTCAATTGTCAAATTGATAAGGGTTAATCCCCAAAGTGGTCGTTTAAACTTTTGCATTTTCCCCAAAAAGCCCTCGACTGACCTTTTTTCCTAATTGAGTCCTTCAATCCCGTGCAAGGTTGTCAACCCGCGTGTTGACCCACGGGTCGACCCAATTTGACCCTGACCCAGTGAGAAAAATGGGTCGCACGCATCCGCCGGGCCGACCGTTATAAGGTATCGGGTTGGAGGTCAAATTGTATCATTTTTTTCTTTAGTTTGCGAAATGCGCCTATTTTCCAATTTTTCTTTTCGCCTAACTCAATCTTTGGAATACTAAGTTGAACATTTGAATATTTATGTTATATAAGTGTGTGTGAATTTTCACTATATGTTGGATCTAAGTACGATATGTTATTTTGGTGTAATAATATGTGTTATAACTCATATGTTAGATAAGATTTGATATAATTTATGAGGATAAATACAATATAAAGACTCTTTCTATATTTTCGGGCCAAACCGGGCTAAAACGGTTGACCCATTAACACTTGACCCACTAGCTCGACTGGGTCTGGGTCAACCCGTGGGTTGACAACCTTGATCCCGTGAAACTATTTCATATTCGAACATTAGCATGTTTGAATGAGTAATTCTAATGGATCAATTTGAAATAATCTCTCGTTTTGAGATAATTGGGCAAATTTGATTCGTTTAGCAACAAAAAATTTAAATGAAGCAATTTGGTTTGGAGAATTATGAAATGACTCGTTTTAAGACAATTACAATTGTATAGGGTGGTAGCTGGTAATTCGAATTGACTCATTTTAAATAACTCATTTTGTAAAACGAGACAATTGGTTAAATTGTCTAGTTTTGTAATTGATCCATCAAAACAACCTAATGTGCGCTAGTTAGGGACGCATTAATGTCTATTCTATTATTTGATTCAAAGAGTCGGTACTATCATTGTAGACATGTAATAACCCACATGAATGAAATTGGATAATCATAAAATAACTCAATGTCTTGTCAATCACAACTAGGAGTGGGCAATGGGTTGGTCCACACCAGACCATACTGGACCGAATCGATATTTGAACCGGACCACACCAAATCGAATATAATATCTCCGTTACTTGGTTCTATGAATTTCCAAAATACTGAAGAAAATTGACTGAATTTACATTTGGACCGGACCAAAGCGGACCGAATGCACTATTGGTTTGGTTCGGTCCTTTGTCCTAATATATCTTTTACTATTGGACCGCGGTTCTCTTGAATTTGATCTGATCCGGACCGGACCGACGCCCACCCCTAATCACAACACAAAAGTAGAGATATTTATAGCATTAATGCTTTGGTTTGAAAAAAAAAAGTTTATAAAATGAAAGTGTAGCTTATACAAATTTTGTTTGTATATTTTTGTAAATTTTTTTTTAAGTACAAACCATAGTTCAAAAGGTGTGCTTATTCTTAAGCTAGGCATGTCTTGACACTAGGCAACTCCAAAACGCCTCATCCAGGGGATCCTTAGCGCATTAGGTACCAAGAATATGTGGACAGAGAAAGGCGACACCTAGATGTCGATGGTGTAAGGCAACACGCAAATGTCGTCTATGTATAATTAAATGGACCTAAGAAGCCATTATCAAGTAGGAAAGCATACCTCGACAACTCTAAACTAGACAGAGAAATGGTTTTTCTTGCCACACTATGGACAACA
Source organism: Linum tenue (assembly GCA_946122785.1). Taxonomy (NCBI): domain Eukaryota; kingdom Viridiplantae; phylum Streptophyta; class Magnoliopsida; order Malpighiales; family Linaceae; genus Linum; species Linum tenue. The sequence goes on along the minus strand of CAMGYJ010000005.1, from coordinate 25,632,875 downwards.
TGATTGGCGATCCTAGAGACCGCACAAACCTCTAAGCCTATGTTTAGAGCAGCAATTATCTGACGACAGTCTCTGAGCATTGGCCATTCATATGAATCTGTCTCTATCTCTATGAGTAGTTGGCGGATGATGACTTCACAATCATCCTCCACTATGACGTCATGGAGGTCAAAGTGATGAATCAAGTGTAAACCATCTTGAATCGTTATTCGGCCAAGTACATGTTGCCAATTCCAAGATGTTGAAGTCCAATAGCGAGATGCATACGATTGTCTGCAGACTTATGAAAAACAGTCTGGATGGAAAAGATGATATGATCCGAGTAAAAGAAGAAAATGATTAATTAGAATAAAGGATTCCTTAGTGAGTTGGGTGGTTGCAAAGGCTTGGTCGGTTGATAGGCTACAAATTTGGGGTGAATTTAGAGGAACACAATTAAAACCCACATGGTCTGCCACGTGGACCAATCATAAACAACGACACTTTAGTATTGGACCTAAGGTTTGGATGTTGATTGCCCTATTTTCATAATTGGATCGAAAGTTGAACCAAATGAAGCAGTGGTTTATGATTCAGCGATTATATGTCACAGTACTGTTGGTTAACCGATTGAAGAATCGTTCATGCATCACAACATAAAAGACATATATAATACCAAATTTATGACTGAATTTATCAACCGATATAGAACAGTGGGATAACTCATAACTGTTGACATAAACAAATTTATCAATTCAAATTGGTTGGTCTTAGTTTCAGTTAAACTATGTGTTTCTCTTAAATTTCTGGTGGATAGGACAAGTAAAACCAGGTAGTTCATTTGGTTTAAAGTCTAACTATTTTGAGTCAAAGCCATAAAAAAAATGAACCAAATCCTTGTTGTAACTGATTTGGTGCTTTTACATATATATGGGTCAGGATCCGGTCACTTCCCTTAACGGGGTTGTGAGATTCACAACCAATGGTATTTTGGTATGACATAAAAATAAATTTAATTAATTTTTTGTATTAATTATAAATTGGAAATTAAAAACTCATATTAAATACATATTTTTTAAACCTATAATAAATACAACTCTTATAGTACCACTACCACTAGACAAAAAGCAGATATGAAAATCCAAAAACCTCATATATGAAAAATGAAGGGGGGAGAAGAGATGAGGCACGGAGAGGCAGAGGGACTCACACGAAGAAGAGATCTGGAAAACGAAGAGATGAGGCAACGACAAGGGTTGAGGGCGGCGGAGGATTGTAGAGGCTACAGCTGCGGTGGTCGGCGGAGACCAGCGACGGTTGTGGAGGGAGGCGGAGGCCCGCGACTGCAGTGGAGACTGGCGGCAGCAGTAGAGGCCGACATCAGTCATGTCTGATGGAGAGATGGAGGAGGGAGAGAGGGAGGACAGGATTAGGGAGGAGTTATGTTTTTTCTTTCTTTATATGGGAGGGAGAATAATTGGGTGTGGTAACATTTTGCCATTCCAAAAATATCATTCTTTTAATCCTGACCATCGATTTGAAAAAAAAGAAGAAAGAGACAGGAGAGAGAGTACAATGGCTAGAAAATGGGTTGTGAAAAGGGGTTGTGACCGTATCCCACCCCATATATATAGCTAACTAGCATGGGCCCCGGCCATTTGGTCGGAGGAAGGTGAGGTATGAAATTTGATAATGTAATGGGGTGTATAGCTTATTGTTGTATATTTTCTTGGGAAACACGTGATAAAAATAGTGAATTTTAGTAGGAAAGAGACATGAATGATGCAACGAATCAAAAATCAGCCTTATGAACCAAAACCAAGTACTTGTTACCGGGATGAGATACGGTGACAACCCTTTTTAGGGTTGTTATTTTCACAACCCACTTTATCCACCATTAGATTCATTCTCTTTCATGTTTTTTTAAATTGATGGATGAGATTGGTACAAGGGTATTTTTGGACGAAAAAATATGACCACATGGGATTACAACCCATATTAAATTCAATATTCTTCTCCTCTCTCTAAAAACCCTAATTAGAATTTCCATATCATTCTCCCTCTCTCTGCGGCCGCCACCAACGCCTGTTCTTCCTTCTTTCTTCTTCCTCCTCTTCTTCTTCCTCCCATCTCGTCAACTCCTCCTACCGTCGTTGCCTTTCTCCCGCCGCCGCCTTCCTCTCGCCGCCGCCGCCACCTTCCTCCTACTGCCCTCCTCCCACCGACACCTATTCCCGTCGTCGCATCCACAACAGTCCCGCAGCACCTCCGCCCCTGTCGGCTGCCCCTTGGCTCTTCACACCGTTGCCTCCGCCCTTGTCGCTGCCGTCTCGCGCGCTCTCCGCCCCTGCCACGAGGTCTCTACCGCGAGGTCATCGATTACCCCTGCCACTAGCCTCCTCTCCTTACCTCTTCCGGTGTGAGTCCCTCTGCCTCTTTGTGCCTCCTCTCCTCTCCTCCTCTTCGTTTTTCATATCCATGATTTTTGGATTTTCAGATCTGGTTTTTTTCTAGTGGTACTTATTTTCTAGTGGTAGTGGTACTGGTTTTTTACTGGTAGTGGTACTATATGGAGTGGTAGCTGGTAGTGGTATGCTATCACTATCATTTGGTACCAATACCATATGGTACCTGGTAGTGGTACGACACTATCATTTGGTACCAATACCATATGGTACCTGGTAGTGGTACGATACCACTACCAGGTACCATATGGTATTGGTACCAAATGATAGTGGTACGCTACCACTACTAAGTATCAGAAGGCAGTGGTACACTACCACTACCCGGTACCAGATGATAGTGGTACCAGTGGTAGTGGTAAGTACCACTAACGTACTGACAGAGTTTTAATTGTTTACAGGTGGCCAGAGCGAGTCGTATTCAAGGATCTTGCCAAAGAAAGTCTGCTGGTCGGAGTGGAGTGGCTGCTTGAAAAGGAAGAGAGAGATAGAAAGAGAGAGATAAGAAGAGAGAGTTGTATTTATTGTAGGATTCAAAATTTTAAAAAACATGTATTTAATATGGGTTTTTAATTCCCAATCTGTAGTTAATAAAAAATTAATTAACAAATTCGTTTTTTTTGTCATACCCAAAATACCCTTGGTTGTCAATCTCACAACCCTTTAGGGGTTGTTACCGTATCCCATCCCCTTGTTACCTTGTGAAACAATATTGTTTCTGGTAATATGATGAGGTGGAGTAAGTTCTATAGAAATCGAATTCCAGAAAATCGAATAAAAAATCGCCTATCCCGCCGGTTTTCGGGAAATGAGCATCTCACAATCGTTGCTAGCTTTTACTTGGCCCATTGGCCGATTAATTTGCTTTATAAAACTTTCACCTTGTCATCATTGTGCTTTCTGGTTTTTTGCCAAGCCATGATAAAATATACAGAAATCAAGAATGAACAACACGATTTGGGATAAGAACCACCGTTCCTGTATCCCTAGAAAATGGTGGTAAACACGGACTCACCTGCCAAACTGGTTTGGATTGAAATTTTTATCGGGTATCAGGGAACCATGTGATTATAAATTAGACTTGATCAAAACAGACCAAAACTTGAAATTCAGCCTGTTTGACCGACCCATGCCAAACTCTAATGATTCTTTACTATTAAACGTTCTATTTGAAAATAAAAAATAATGAAAGAAAAGAGATGACTGCAATTCGTCATTTGCACATCACTGATTCGGGAATAAAACTATAGAATTTCGAAAGAAAATTGAAAATATTTAGGATCGTTTTAATGTTAAAAATAACCAAATAGAATTTTCTGTTTAGTTTTTTACTAACAAATACCAAAACGATTCCCTATAATATACACTATAATTTAATCATCATGATATTAAATAATTACATAATATATATTTGAAATGATAAAAATTGGACTAATTGGGTTGGTCGAGGTTGAACCATTGAATAACTTTAAAATGCATTATATTTTAGCCACTAAGATATAAAATAATAGCATAATATATATTATGCTTGTTTTAGAATGACAAACCCATGATGTTCATTTGTTTTACTTGATGGGCAAATTCCGTGTAGGTCAGGCCTATTCAACTCTTTTATTTTATGATGATTAGCGGTTAGCCCATTAGAATCCATGCATTAGTTTATTGTTAATTTTTTTTTCTTTTAGCAATAAAAAGGAGTATTATTTTTGCCTTTTCATATATATTTTACCACCACAGAGAAATAAAAGGACTTAAAGAAAAAAATTGACACTCCTGGACCCGTTTAAATCCGCATGTGTACGGTAAGTTGACCCGTTCCACAGAGGAAAAAGAAAAAAATTGACACTCCCTATTCTACCCTTCATACAAACGCTCCTGGAACAATGAGTTTGAAATGGGGGAAGAGTTTTTTCCTCTCTGCGATTATATGTTTTTAATTGAAAAAAAATACAACAAATGTATTTAGTGTGACTGTGTGATTGATTATGATCTTTGCTTTTCTTTAAAGTGGCCATAGTTCGAATCCTAATGCAGGAAATTTGAAAATGAGACTTCAAGTTTTCTTATTTGGCTTTTATTTATTGTATAAACTCGGTTCGGATATGGTTGATTGATTAATTGGATGGATTATTGTGTTGGACTAATGGTGAGGTTAAGGACATTATATAATGGCCTCTACGGCCCCTAGGCCCAATTTGGCCTGTAAAATTTGGCGAAAATTGAAGCGAATTAAAATTGGTAGTAGAAAGAAAATCGCGAGGCCAACGAAATGAACGAATGCGTACTAACCAGTAACCAGACCCAGCCAACCAGTTCTGTACTCGCTTACATTGGATTGCACACTACTCACTCTTATTTAGTAAAGAAAGGAGCCACCACCAGCGCAATATTATTGCCGCGGCGAAAAAAAAGACAGACTAGCTAGCGCCCTACCGTCTCTTCTTTGCCTCACCTCTCTTTCCGGCTTCATTTTTCTTCCGTTCCGATTTCCCACGCTTCCCTGAGCTTCTTCGCGGCAGTAGCGAGTTTGCATTTAATCCGGCGCCGGCGGAAGGGATAAAGAAACGCCCGACGGATACCTTGACCAGAAAACAATCTGCTGCTGTCTTGCTCGGCGGTGAAATCTTTGCGCCGACTCGCTGCTCTCTTGATCTGCAGCTCAGTAAGTTTTTAGCGTGTGTTTGACGGCGACAGCTATCGTGGTGAGCTGAGCACACTATTATCCATGGCGCTGTCGTCTGCTGATTTGCCTGCGATATATTCGCTGCTGGCGAATTCAATGAGCGGAGACGAGAGCGTGCGGAAGCCAGCGGAGGCGGCGCTCTCTCAGTCCGAGAACCGGCCTGGATTCTGCTCGTGTTTGATGGTACTCGTTCTGTTGCCTGTCTCTCTTTGTTTGTTGTCCATTTCTAGGGTTTCCGAGTTAGTTTTTGGAGGTAATGCCAGCAAGTTACCGTCGTTTTTGGCTAATGAATTTTGATTGTTTGGCTGTAGGAAGTGATTACCGCAAAGGATTTAGTGTCGCAGGTTGACGTTCGGTTGATGGCTACAGTTTATTTCAAAAATAGCATCAATCGTTACTGGAGAAGCAGGCGTGATTCGTAAGTTCACTCGTTAGCTTTGAAGCTTGCTTGCTCGATTGTTATGCCTATGATGCTTATCGATTGCATGTTCTCGTCGGTCGCTCCTACATAAGCAAATGCACTGCATATGTTGCTCTCCTGTCTATGTGGCTCATGAATGGTTTTTGATTGCTGTTCAGGGGAATAAGCATTGAAGAGAAAACTCACTTGAGGCAGAAGCTCTTGTCACATTTGAGAGAGGAAGACTATAAGGTTTGTGTCAACCTGTTAATAAGGCATTTCACCTTACTTCTTCGGAGAAATTTATTCAGTTATAGTCTCAAGTCGATCATGATGTGATTTACTGTGAACACAGATAGCTATGATGTTGGCTGTGCTTATTTCAAAAATTGCTCGCATTGACTATCCCAAGGATTGGTAAGATTTCCCCCCCTGAATTCTGCTTCCTCTCTTTGTTGCTTTAGCTCAATTGGATACCAGAGCTTGGATGAAGGTTTCGATGAACTGGATGCAACATGCTGTAATTGGGACTTCATGTCCTAAAGCATGATAATAAGTGTAGTAAATGGAATGAAGATCATGTCTCAACTATCTCTTAAGACAGTCCTTGAGATGTTGGATGTTGTTTTCGAATTTACCTTCCATCATCTTACAATCTTGAAATTTTTGAGCTGCGAGTTAGAGTGAAGTGTTAGAAAAAATTCTTGCCATGCCAAATGATGTTGCATCAGAATTTCATTATTGTGGACCTTGTAGCATCTTTCCTGTGGAATATTGTTTGCATCAGAATTTTATTAATTTGGATATTGTAGCAATTCAATTCAGCTGTATGTCCTCCTGCGCTCCCTCCCTTTCCCGTAATAGATATAATATTGGTATGTACATTGCAGTGATGAGAAAGTTACCGGAAATAACTGTATGTCCAATGTGTAATTCTTTTTATGGCGTTTGTAACTTCTTTTTTGTGATGATATTCCCTTTATTCTCAGCTGAAGTGTATTGTTCTGTTAATGCTATTAGGTTTACGAATGTACTGATATACTAACTTAATGAGTCATTAGGCCAGAGTTCTTTTCTACTTTGGCGAACCAGCTTCAATCAGCTGATGTTCTCACTTCGCACCGCATTTTTATGATTCTCTTCCGGACTTTGAAGGAGTTGTCGACGAAACGTCTATCTGCTGATCAAAAGAATTACGCTGAGGTAAACTATACATCCATTAGGAATTCTTCTTCAGATTCTATTATCAACTAGGAAGAGCTACGCAGAATTAAAGTAAAGCTATCATACAGCCCCGACTAGTTATCTTCAGATTCTGGTATCCATTATTCTTGCAGATAACAGCCCATTTCTTTGACTATTGCTGGCATCTTTGGCAAAGTGACGTCAGGACTATACTACATGGTTTCTCGGCCCTCGCTCAAAACTTTGATCCAAATGCTCTTGAGCAGCGTCAAGATGAACTTTATCTGATCAGTGAGAGATGGCTGTTTTGTTTAAAGGTCATACGGCAGTTGATATTATCAGGGTTTCCAAGTGATGCAAAGGCGGTACAGGTATCTTCTTATCATTCTTTTGTCAACTTGTTTTTGGTCTAAACTTAAATCATTTTTTGCCACCATTCTCAGATTTTATGTGATGTACGAAAAGTTACCTACATGTTCTCAGTTGTGTTTTTTCAGGAGGTCAGACCTGTAAAGGAGGTCTCGCCTGTGCTCTTGAATGCAATTCAATCATTGCTTCCATATTGTAAGAACCTGAGTTTATTGATACACTTTTCTTTATAGGTCAAGTTTATTTATATTTCATCTGGCTTGTAATAACCTGTTCTTTCTCAAGAAAACAAAGATAAAAGACAACAAATGAGAATTTAGCTATTTCCAAATTCAAGATGGTCCTATATAATATCCTTCTAGTTCTTGAGCAATTCGTTATCTATTTTTCAATATGATTCCACAAATGTCCGTTCTCCCTCATCAAAACATTCTTCAAAATTTAGTTCCCGCAGGACAATGTTGTTAAACCTACCGCACTTTATTTTATGTTAATTGAAACAAATTAAATTATTGCTTTTGCTGTATTCTTCTTCAGATTCATCTTTCCTGAAGGGACGTGGAAATTTTTTGGATTTTGTGAAGCGAGCATGTACTAAATTGATGAAGGTCTTGGTTATGATTCAGAATCGGCATCCTTATACATTTAGTGATAAATCTGTCCTTCCACCGGTTTTGGATTTCTGTTTAAACAAGATAACTGAGCCTGATCCGGAGCTCTTGTCCTTTGAGCAATTTCTGATTCAATGTATGGTAATGGTGAAGCGTGTGCTTGAATGTAAAGAATATAAGCCGAGTCTTACTGGCCGTGTAATGGATGAAAGTGTCATTACACTAGAGCAGACGAAGAAAAATATGTCTAATGTAGTCGGTGGTGTTCTCACTTCGCTTCTTCCAAATGAACGCATAATACTCTTGTGCAATGTGTTGATAAGAAGGTAATGATTCTATGCCCTGCTTCTTACTTCACTAGTTTCCTTAAAATACCCTCCAAATACAATATACTTGAATCCAAGTTGCATTTTGTGCTCTGTTCCACCGTGATTGAGTCAATCAAAATGTCTTTTGCTTTTTGAAGGGAGCCAATTGACCTATTTAAGCTCCATACTACTTGAATGGCCGTTCTCATATTTCACACTCTTGCTGTGATAGTGTCATAATTTCTTACATGAGTTCTGTAACTTTTTTTAATGCCATTTCTCAAATAAACTTCTTCTTGATTTATATCTATTCTTTAATTGAAGACAGTGAAATGCATAGCTGTCTAGAGTTAGCCATTATGTATATATTAGGACCTACCACACAGGTTCTACAGTAACTATTCATGTATGTTTAGGCTGCAAGTTTGAGATGTCTTGGCTCTTTGACATGTGACGTGAGAGTAACCTATTGAACTTTAATGGAAAAACAGAATGTTTGGTGATGCATTGCTTATAGGGCTCTACTTAGTTATTGTCATACCTTCATTTTGTTGCTTGAGAAATGTTGCTGGCTTGATAGTTATTTTCTTTTTATGATTATGAAAGAACTATCAGTGGTCTGATTCTTACAGTCCTTGCTGTCGGGTTTTAGTAATCATGGTAGTTACTTCACTTGGTTTTCTGTAAAGAATTTGTTTGAGCGTGCTTTTATACAATTTATTCAAGTTTGTCCCTTCTTACCCTTTCGGATATCTAATCATTTGCTGATGCTGTTATAACAGGTATTTTGTTCTAACAGCAAGTGACCTGGAAGAATGGTCTGAGAATCCAGAATCTTTTCATCATGAGCAGGACATGGTTCAGTGGACTGAGAAACTAAGGCCCTGTGCCGAAGCTCTGTACATTGTACTGTTTGAAAACTATAGCCAGGTAAATGGATCGTGTAGAACTGTTAATTAATAATTCAGAGTATCGGAGTAGGAAATGTAAGCTTATGTGATCTTGCTGGTACTTGTAGCTTTTGGCTCCAGTTGTGGTTTCCATCCTTAAGGAAGCCATGAGTGGTTGCCCTGCATCGGCTATAGAGATCACACCAGGCTTGCTTTTGAAAGAGGCTGCTTATGGGGCTGCTGCATATGTGTACTATGAGCTTTCAAACTACCTAAGCTTTAAAGATTGGTAAATCCTTGCCTCTCATTGTCATGCACGCTTCCCTCTTGGACCACTCTGTGTACAGTTTCTTACTTGTTCCATCGTTTGGTGTAACTTGTGTCTAATTAGTGATGCGTCCACTATTCATTTAGCAGTCTCATCTTGCAACTGAGAAATATTCCTGAAAAATGCGTTGAGGAGAGAACTTCAATATATGTAGATTGTAACAGCTTGATTGCAATTGGACTGTCATTGAGGATTCCGATTGCTGAATAGGACTCTAACAGGATCAACTCGGATATGAGTGCTGGGACTCTACTCGGAGTTCAGCTGGATGAAGTGAAGAATTTTAGTTTCCTTTTACTGAAGCCATGAAATGCTTTTGTCCTATTTCCAACTATTCTTGTCACTGCACATGTTTGAGTGCACATCTTCTTTTGAAAGTTGAAAGAAATTTTATTCTCTAACCTGAAATCGATGATCGCAGGTTTAATGGTGCCTTGTCTGTTGAACTGTCTAATGATCATCATAATATGCTTATCATCCACCGCAAGATTGCCCTGGTACTGGGACAATGGGTTTCTGAGGTAGCTACTGTTCATCTGCACACCTGTAGCTGTTCTCTCCTTAGAAGCATTAAAAAGTGATATGTCTCTTATCTTATGCATATGGTGCATCCGTGTATCATGTGGATTTTTTTGCATGAACATTATCCCCTTTGAATATTATCACATGCGACCTTGGTACAGCAGTTGAACTGAAGGGACAAGTTGATACTTTTGAAATCTACTATATAGATATGTTTCTGGTTAGCATTGGAGGAATTTACAACCTTATGCTACAAAGGTTGTACCAACATGTTGGAAAAGTCATATAGCTTAGAAATGTGAAAAACGTTGATGAATTCGTGTTAGTACTTTGATGCGCTGATGTCTTCCCACTTACTTGCAGATTAAGGATGACACAAAACGACCTGTGTATTGTGGATTAATCAGATTGCTGCAAGCCAAAGACCTGTCGGTCAAAGTATGATTCTCCATATCTTTGTGATATCCATCTACTCTACACCCCTGTAATTGAATGCTGGAACAGTTCTTTCCAGCTTTCTTGTATTGCTTGGATGCTGCTTGATACTGATTTCTTCATTCATGGATTTAGCTAGCAGCTTGTCGGTCTTTGTGTTCACATATCGAAGATGCCAACTTCTCTGAGCATGAATATCTGGATCTCCTTCCTGTTTGCTGGGACTCCTGTTTTAAGTTGTTTGCTGAGGTTCAAGAATTAGACTCGAAGGTAAAATGCTTCTTCTAACGTGCATATCCGTGTTTTGCCATGCGAAATGGCTCCTTTGGCTTGTCCAGCTGATCAAAACTACATATGTGATTTTGTGTAAACTATTCATCCTTTTGTGTAAGCATACTTCATTATGGCAAATGTGTGGCTAATTGAATGCAAGATTTTTAGTTTTGTGGAATTTTGATTTGTTAGATTTTTAAGGTTAATTTTGTTCTGCTTGCATTAAAAATTTCAATAAGACTTCTACCAAAAATAATAATTCAAGATTTCATAATCCTGTTTATTGGTTCCTTTTGCAATTTTTGTAAGAAGCGAATTCCTGGTCCTCTTACTGGTGCTTTCATTATTGCTTAGATGATCGCAACTTTGGAATAACGACTTTGGACTATTACATGCTTTTATTAAATTCATATTAGCCTTTTGCTACTGACAGTATTTGACTTGGTTCTTCTCCTATTATTTCAGGTTCAGGTTTTGAATCTGATCTCCATTCTCATTGCACATGTCATTGAAATCATTCCGTATGCAAACCAGTTGGTGCAGTTTTTTCAGAAGGTATGCAGTAGGAATTATTTAGCTAGTGAATTGAATGACTTCAGAGAAAGTTGGCTCATCTATTTAGTGGTCTACTGTCTTTCAGTTCTGATTCATATGCTCACGAGAAGTCATGTTTAGGTGTGAGTTGAGAAAGCAGTTTTTGGTTAAATGTTGTATGATGCTTCACTGAACTTTGTAATCAGAATCTTTATTTTAATAAGTTAATCTTACTCTCAACTTTTCTTTTGGATGCTAATTTTTACTCAATTTGCGCTGAAGGTTTGGGTAGAATCTTCTGGTGAGAGTCTACTGCAAATGCAGCTTCTCGTTGCTCTGAGGAATTTTCTGGTTGCACTGGGTTATCAATCACCAAATTGCTACAGCATACTTCTACCTATTTTGCAAAGAGGACTTGATATAAATAGCCCAGATGAACTCCTGGAGGACAGTATGCTGGTGAGTCTTGACCTTTCTGTTTCTTATTCTGAATAATCCAATATATACTACTTTTGTCTGGCTGGTAATAAAACATTGGTTGACCTACTTTCGCAGTTGTGGGAAGCAACACTTTCTCATGCTCCTGGAATGGTACCTCAACTGTTAACATATTTCCCTTATTTAGTGGATATCCTGGAAAGAAGTTTTGATCACTTGGAGGTCAGTTTGTGCCGCTTGTAAAATGTGAACAACTAGTTGTAATACTATTGTTGTTTTGTATTCCTTGTATCTGTTCACGTATAATGTTACTCTCTTATCTTTTCACTTCTATCTCCTGCTCGATCTTGACATTCAATGCATATTACTTGCATATCTATCAGACACCATTTGCATAAAATTATATGAGTTCAGGTTTTTGTGGAAACATGATGGCAGGTGGCTGTAAATATCATTGAGGATTATGTGATATTAGGTGGAACAGAATTTCTGAACATGCATGCTGCTGCTGTTGCAAAACTTCTTGATCTGATAGTTGGAAATGTCAACAACAGAGGGATGCGTTCTATTCTTCCTGTGATTGATATGTTAATCCAGGTAGTCTTCCTAACTCCCCATAGTTAAGCACAAGCTCTTTTCTCTCGGTTACTTAGGAAGACAGCATTGTTGAGGTGTTGTCTAGTTTCAACTGTTTGTTTGACTAGTTCATTTGTTGATCTGCAGTGTTTCCCCTTGGAAGTGCCTCCACTTATCAACAGTACCTTACAAGTAGGGGCATCTCTTATACATAAATGGATTTGCTATAAATTAGTTTCATCTAGCTAGTGTGAGCACATATTCTGCTTTTCAGAATCCGATTTAACTATTTCCCCCCTTGTTGTAGAAACTTATCGTGATCTGTTTGAGTGGGGGAGACGACTATGATCCTTCCAAAACAGCAGTTAAAGCATCTTCATCTGCAATCTTAGCTAGAATATTGGTAATGAACACCAACTATCTTGCCCAGTTGACGGCAGAACCATCACTTACATCACTCCTCCAGCAAGCAGGCATACCAGTTGAGGACAATATACTTTTATCACTTGTTGACATTTGGCTTGACAAGGTAAGTACTCCTGAGTGTGTCTGTTGAATCATTTTTTGTTTTACTAATATATGGCACTGTTATTTATGTCGGAGTTTTTTCTCTCTAAATTATTTGTTTTCATAAATTCTCAACTCAGGCACTCTTATTTAATGTTAATTCAATTATATGGCATTTCCAACTGTTGTGGATGATTCAGCATCAACTCTGGCAATGCTCACTTCTGTAGTTACTCATTACTACTTGGTCTTTAATCTCTCTCTATCATCACTCTGACTGTCAGGTTGACAACACATCTTCCAATCAAAGAAAAACACTCGGCCTTGCCCTTTCAATAATTTTGACTCTAAGGCTGCCGCAGGTCCTTGATAAGCTTGATCTTATCCTCAGGTGTGCATTCTCTACTTGGTGTATTGTGTCAATAGATGAATGATGATTGATTATCCACCTTTGCATCTAATTACCGTGGGCTTGAATTTTCGTAGTGTGTGCACAAGCATTATACTGGGAGTTACTGATGAATCGGCCGACGAAGATTCCAGGTTATACTCTTTAGTAACTTTGTTAAATTGGATATAATCCAGTTAGTCAAAAGCTGATATACAACTTGTATTTATTTATGGACCACAGTAGCGATAATATGAGTTCCAGCAGATCTCACGAAGATGGTACTATTGTGAGTAAAGAACTCCGAAAGAGACAGGTAAGTGCACCCAATAGAAATTTAATCTGCTAAACTGCTCAAAGCTTAATTTGTGTGTCCTCTGTTTCAGATTAAGTTTTCAGACCCCATCAACCAGTTGTCATTAGAGAATCTAGTGCGAGAGAACCTTAAAACATGTGGTGCAGTACACGGGGAAGCCTTCAATGCAGCTATTAGTAGAATGCATCCCTCTGCGTTTGCTCAATTGAAGCAGGCTCTGAAGATGCCATAACCAAGTGCTGATACTATGCCCTTCTCGACTGAAGCAACTATTCTTGCTCGTTGGTCCTAACATTCATTCCACTATTCTTGGATAGGTAAGCGTTTATTCCAATGACAGCAGGATAATATTCCTGTATTCTGTAGTTCGGTTATGGTTTTTAAACCAGACGATTCTAATGGTTGCATTTGTTTGTGGCACTAGGTGATATGATACTTCTGAGAGTTGGTTTTGGCGAATTTTTTTTTGGCGTGGATGCAATTCTTTTCGGGTGAATTGGTTTTGGAGTGAGGGATTATTGATGGGTTGCATCGGATGATTGTCCATTTTTCAGGGTTGAGCCATTTTTGTAAAGGCGGCTTTCTAGGAACACGATGTCCTGTAAATAGATTGCGGGACCAACCCTTTGTTCTGGATATAGGAAAACCTGAAGGTTGGTCTCGGCATAGGCTCTTGTTTTGTGAGGCTTGAGAATGAGGCGATAAGGTTCATAGTAACAGCAAACATAGATGAGTGGAATGAGAACTGCGTTCTTGTCTCGAAGCTTTATCATGGCGTGTAATAGCAAGGTTTTGAAAAAGATTTTTTTTAGTTACTCTGAATTTGCTTGGCTGTGCGATTGCTAGTGGGATGACAAATTGGTATTTGTGGTATCTTCCAGGATACATCCGACCTCTTACTTGCTTAATTTGCATCGGAAACCAAATTAGTTCGTATAGATATCGGATGCAAGGAACAAAGTCTTGTGTGGTTTACTCTTTACTGCAATTTACCCCTCTATTCTAGTGTTTTGTTCCTATGTTTTTTTGTCTGCTTTTCTCTCTCTTTTTTGGATGGTATTGCGGGTTTTTATTGACATTACAACCAAATATAGCGTGGTAAAGAAATTTTTTGCAGTTCTAGACTTCTAGTTGACGTTGTGCTTATTTTTTTGTGTCCTAGGGCATAGCTTACTTATTTGTATTGTTCAAAAAATATAATTTGGAAATTGCTGTTTTTGTATCAATTAAGACATTTGTTGTTCTTCTATTTCTATATGATAAAAGATTACATTTTGTAGTACTTTTTAGGGTTAATACCCTAGTTTGGCCCGAAGTTTAACGTAAATGATAGTTTTGGTCTGAGTTTTCAAATAAGACAGTTATGGCCAGTTTTTGAAATTAATTGACAGATTTGGCTTGAAATCTATGTTGACCGTTAATATTAACGGTCAAACATTTATTCCGTCAGTGACTCATTATTTAGTGATGAGGTGGTAGTGATGTGGCTTCCATATCATTTATTTATACTTAGAAAAATGAAAAATTAAATCATAACAAATACAAACTAAAATAACCCGGCGTCCACTACCCCCACCTTTCGCCCAGAAACTTCATCTTCCCCCTGCAAATTCATCTTTCCCCATCGATGATACCTAGCTACAAGGTGGCCGGGGGGTATCCAAATTACGATGATGTTTTCAACGAGATCGAAGACGGACATGATTGCCAAACAAGCGGCCAGGCTGTCCTTCAAAATTATGCTTATCTCCTCGCCTGCGTACTTCTCCCGGAGATGTTTGATTTGGGGGTCGTCGGAGATGTACATCGTCAACCAACCCAGCATTACTTCCGGGTTGCTTCCCTCGTATTCCTTGCAAGTTCGGTTCCCTAGATCGATCTGTTTCAAGTCACACAGCTCAAAATCCCAGCCGCCAGCTTCCCACCGTTTCGAATTCCCTCTTCCCCTGTTTCAAATCGGTGACCGCCAACTGCTGGAGCCAACACGACCACCAATTCTTTCTCTCTCCTTCCAGCTCCCTCCCCGAGGAGTGAGGACTTGCGGTGAGGCGGCGACAGGAGTATAGATCTGAACTCTGCCAGTAAGTTGCTGGGGGTTGTTGGTGACGAAGACAGCGGCGGCCGACGAATTCCTCTTCCCTAGTTCGTTAGGGTAAGGTGTCTTCTCCTCTCTCGTCGGCGGCTTAACAGTCGATGGTCGCCGTTGAAGGAATGACAGTTTGCTTAGCTTGATTGGGGTTGGGTAGAGTTTGTCGAGAGAACTGGGGATGAGGGACTGGGTTCAAGGTGAAGGTGGGATGAGAGAAGAAGATAGGATTGTTATTTTTGTGGTTCACGATTTTTTTTATATTTTTTTCATATTTATGTTTTATTGTTTTTATTCCTTAAATTTATTGTGAATTTTTTCCAGCATAGTGACGTGGAATTCATCTTATAGCCACCTTATCACTAAATGCTGAGTCATGGATGAAAAAAATGTTTGACCGTCAATATTGACGGTCAACTTAAACGTCGGGCCAAATTTGTCAAATAGTTTCAAAAGTAGGCCATAAAAGTCTTATTTGAAAAATGGGGCCAGAACTGTCATTTACGCTAAACTGCGGGCCAAACTAGGGTATTAACCCTACTTTTTAATCAAGCCTTGTTCGTTCTTATATATATTTTGTAGAAGCTTATGTTATCTTGAGCTCAATAATGAAAGTAGATGAGGAACACAGAATGGCCGAATGGGAAGCAAAAGTAGGGGTGTCAGTTCGGGTCGGGTTCGGTTACCCACACCAAAACCCGAAAACCCGAAACAGAAAATCATTAAAACTGAAACCGGAACCCGAACCCGATAAGGACTTGCGGGTTTTGGTTACCTGAAACCCGAAAATTCCTTATCGGGTTCGGTTTCGGTTAAAGCAAAACCGAAACCCGAACGCCTAAAAATACAGGCTGAGTTCTATTCATTGGAGGTTTTTAACTGGAACCCGAAAAATCGATAAGCAAAACCGAACCGAAATCGAAAAACTCGAAACCTGAAAAACCGAAAATGTATATAATCGGGTCGGTTTCGGTAAACCCGAAGGCCGAACCCGAATAGACACCCCTAAGCAAAAGCGAACATTGGGCTGACTGGGGTGGGATTTGTTTGTGAAAATTCGTTAATTATTTCCTTTTTAATCTGAGAGAATGAAAAGCCCAAATTTCTGAACCTAAAAAGCCCAATTATTGTGAACCTAAAAGCCCAACTAGTGTTCAATTACTCCGTGCGACACACGCTGGTTCAATTACTTAGTTACGTGTGACACACGCGGATAGACTTGGTCAACGTCGGCTAGTTGAGACGCGTCCAATTTGGAACGTTAAAGTTACACAATGTATGCGTATTACTTAAGCTACTTGGGCAGGACGGCAAATATAACCGACTCCCAACGTTCTTATTTGCCATTGCTATATATATTGGAACGTCTCATCTGTTGCTTGCTGAGATCCTTCTATTCAGAGTTGCATCCAGAACGAAATATAACCGCAAAAGGGGCGACAGTGGTTTGCTTTCCTTGCGATCGTTTTTACTGGCGAATAGAGTGTAGTGGTGCTTCTCTGATACCCTGTCTCCGGTCGATTAGTGTTTGCGGCGGATGTTGCCAGGGTGTGGTGCTCAAAGGTTTTCGTGGGTTTATCGGTGAGGGACAATCAATTAGTTGCATCCGTCTTCTTATTGTCGTTTTGTCTGTGCTCCTCTTGGAATATGATTATCCAGTTTTCTAGAGACCCGTCCTGTCGCTTGAGGCAAAATTTGCTTGATCTCGTTAAAACCAGTTGCGTGCGTAGAAGTTTAGAATATGCAATTGAGTTGCTTCTTGAGCCCTAATTCTGACGGTTTTAAGATATTACGGGCTGTTGGTTGGTTTCTTTGACAATAGCAAAATCTAAGCTTAGGGTTTCTCGTTTGATCACGCCGTTTATGGTTTGGATGCTGCCAAGACTGTTTGCCCCGTCGGAGTATAACTTTGTGAATTATGAGTCTTTTGGAGACACATTTACCTTGAGAAGGTTAGGGTTAAATGCACCACTTACCACTTAAGTATCATGTATGTTGCATACTAACCACTTAACTTGTTTTTGTTGCAATTAAATCACATAAGTTGAATTATTGTTGCAACTAAACTATTTTAATAGAATTATGGTTGCAACATCACTATTTCCATCCACAAATTTAACAGAGGGTACCAAAAAGAAACTATTGTACTACCATTTTGAAAAAAAGTTAAATCTATATAACTATTTTGCATAATTGTCAAACTTACATGACCATTTTTTAATAAGTTTGCCTTCCTTCCACTCTCCTACTTCTCCTCCCTGCATCACCTCACCCGTCACCACCCTCTGCTAACAGAGCCAACCCAAATATGACAAACCTTTCCTCTTAAGACTCCATATTGATCTCTCTCCTTCTACACCAGCTAAGCTCTACAGATTCCTATCTTCTTTCTTCCTTTTACATCTCACTCTCACTCTCCATCTCTCTCCCTCTTCCAATTTGTGAGTTATTCACAGAGATTTTCGGAGCTCAAATCTAACCTCTGTCTTCTTAATCTACTCTTGCTAGAAATGAGTCATATTCAACAGTTCAAATTATGGGTTTTTTATTGGATTGAATTAACATTCGACCAAGTTTTTTCCCCATTAATAGATTAAAATGTGCTGAAGTTTTCGCCTGGGGATGGCTCTATAGCCTTGCTTCCTTCTTCAAATTATTTATTCAATCCATTGAATTGGTAGTTATTCCAAAGACGCCGCTGATATGCTAACCCAATATCTCATTCACATACTGAGAGGAATAAGATATCAGAGAGAGAGGAAAACATAGTATTTGTGTATGGCTCTCATGGATTCGAGCAGTAACCGGAATTTCGCGAACTAGAGTGGTGGGTTAAGACCACTATTTCAGTTCTGTTGGCGGTATTTTAAACACAATTTGAAGCTCAGTGGAGGGGGAAAATGCAGTTTAGAATTTTAAATCTCTTCCAGTTTCGTCCTTCCTGAATAGAAAAGGGTAGTGGTGACTGGTGAGCATATGAAGAGGGAGAAGAAAGGGGAGATGGGAAGGGTAATTATAAAAATTGGTCATATAATTTTGGTATTTGTGCAAAATGATTGTAGGAATTATTTTTCCCCCCAAAATGGTAGCACAATAATTCATTTTTGGTACTTTCCGTTAACTCTTTGGATGGAAATTGTGACGGTGCAACTGTAATTCTACTTATATGATTTAATTGCAACAAAATCAAGTTAAGTGGTTAGTCTGCAACATACAAAATACTTAAGTGGCAAGTGATGCATTTAAACCAGAAGGTTAGGAGGCAACGAAGGGTTTTCTGACTAGATCTATGACCTGAGTTGGGTGGTTCTGGTTGACGTTTTCGTCGTTTGGTGGATAAATCTCGTCTCTGGTATAATTTCTAAATGGCCCCGTCTCTGTTTCCCAGTATTTTTTTAATCCGGATGGAAATCCCAGAGCTGTGCGCTGCTCACACTTGCTGAGATAACAGGTGAGTGATTATCTTTTTGTTGAAGTATTACCAATATATGATATTGTCGGTGGTGTATTATTCCTTATATGGCTCTCCGATTATTTTCGTTGCCATCTGGTTGCCGCTTATATTTTCTCATATTTAACTGGTTCATTCAAATTCTGCAAATTGTGATGGATCAAGTAAAAAATTGAACTCTGCAATTTTTCATTCAATTAGTGGTCTCATCTGTCCCTGCCGTAGTGACCCACAAATGCTTGTAGCCATGTTGTTTAAGTTGAAACGATGGCTTAGTAACTCAGGTTGCCTTTCTACTCTATCCTATTCTGACTGAGAAAATACATGAATGGTTTCAGTCTCTAATCATTCCAGTTGCCCTACTGCTCTGTCCTACTAAATGAATCCATTAACTAGAGTCCTAGATGGGAACTTTGGAACGATTAATATTGACTGAGAAAATTCATGGATTGGTGGCATTGTTCAAGTGTGTTTCCGAAATTCCAGCATTATTTAATCATTCCAGTTGCCCGTTTGCTCTATCTTGTGAAGAGAAAGTGAAAAATGGAGTCCTAGAATGGAACTTTGGAATGATTTATATATGATTGAGATAATACATGGATCTTTAAGTCTCAAATCATTCCAAAGTTGCCTTTCTGCTCTATCCTACTCGAGAAATGCCCTAACTAGAGTCCTAGATGGGAACTTTGGAATGATTATTACTGAGTGAGAAAATACATAGATGGTAGTCTCTAATCATTCCAGTTGCCCATCTGCTCTATCCTACTCTGTGAATACCCTAATTAGAGTCCTAGATGGGAACTTTGGAATGATTAATACTCACTAAGAAAATACATGGATTGGTGGCCATGTTTGAGTAAGAACGATGTCTGTCCGAAATTGCAACAATTGTTTAATCATTCCAGTTGCCCTTCTGCTCTATCTTGTGGACAAAGTCATAAATGGAGTCATAGAAGGGAACTTTGAAGTGAGTACCGAACGAGGTATACATGGACTGCTGGACATGTTGTTACTCTAAAATGTTGTGTCCCTTCCTGTGGTATTTTGAGATGGTCATGACTGTTCGTTAACTGAAAGAACTAGTAGGAGTCCTAGAGGGGAACATTTCCAATGATTAATAAGAAAACTATGGAAATACTGTCCATTATGTAAGATTTTAGTTGATCATGTTGTGTCCCTTTGTGGTTTCCTTCGAGATGATCATAATCAGTTGCCCCTCTGCTCCATCTCAAGTTCAATACAATCATGAAAGTATTTTGTTATCTGGAAGTCCTAAATCGGAGTCCGAGAGGGGAACTTTCTAATGATCTTACAAGTATACTGTTATGGAATAACTCTATATTATGCCATGGTTCGGTTAATCAAATGTTGTGCCCCTTCTTGCATTACTTGGTGATGATCATGATCATAATCAGCTGCCCCTCTGCTCCATCTGAAGTTCGGTAATGAGATTATTTGGTTAAATGGAAGTCCTAAATCGGAGTCCTAGAGGGTAACTTTTAATGATCTGAAAAGATCACAAGTATACTAGAAAGTCTGTTACTCATTAATTGTTGTTGCTCTTTCTCAAATTGAAATTCATGAATAGTATTTTACTTACTGCAGCCGCCCTCTGTTCCACTTTTTGGTGGTATTGTGTAGACTTAAGTCCTACAGTCCTCTTGGTTATGGTTGTTAAAAGAC
Organism: Linum tenue; assembly: GCA_946122785.1. Classification (NCBI taxonomy): domain Eukaryota; kingdom Viridiplantae; phylum Streptophyta; class Magnoliopsida; order Malpighiales; family Linaceae; genus Linum; species Linum tenue. The sequence continues at coordinate 25,612,451 of CAMGYJ010000005.1, read as the reverse complement.
TGTGTATGTTGCTGCATATGTTGAGCGAACCATCTTGTTGGTCTATAAATGAAGCTGTTGATATGACTTTGGGTCCTCTGATTATGTGGTGAAGAGCTGAAACTCACGAGTCATGATAGGGTGTTCATGATGATTCGACTTTGGAAGCAGAATATAATATGTGTTTTCTGGTGGTATTACTTGCCCTATGATCGTTCATCCTTATTTGATAGATGACCTTCGTCCCTGTTGCAAGCTTATGGAACCCACGTTTCTTTTCCATGTTAAAAGCTCTAGTTGAATCCCTGTAATGGAATTTTGGTGATATTTCCCGATGAGAAGATGGCATGTTTGATTTTATGGTCAGTTGACTGTGTTGGTATTATGCAGATTCTTTGGTAGACTCCCTTCATTTATTTTGCTGTACATATATGTCTGAAAGGTTGGAGGTCTATGTCGATGGTTTGTAACTTGGTGGAGAGGTCCTTGCTACAGTATAGTTCCTAGTGTCCCTTCTTTGTTGCTTAGAATTTTGGATCAGGATGGCCGATCTTTGGATTGCCTTGATTTTCTCATCAATGCACTTGCTGAAATAACATGTGAATTGTGAATGGATATTTTTGTTAAAGTAGCCAATTATGGATGTCCGATTATTGCCCTCTGGTTGCCCATCTTTTGCTATTATTAAATTGCTTCATTCAAGTTCTGCAAACTGCATAAAATCTCTTGCTGCTTGTCCAATAGATAAAATAAATTCGAACTCTGAGTTGTTTCATTTAATCCTCATTCACCTCGTTCACCCCATCTTAATCTGGTGACCCACAAATGGTTCTGTGGCCATGTTGGCTTCTGTTGAAGCTACTATTTCAATCACTGAAGTTGTACTTTTACTCTATCTTCTTAAGTGGAAATTATAAATAAGAGTTCTAGAGGGAAGCTTTGGAATGATTAACTGAAATAGGTTGGGAAAGGAAGTTGGTAGGAAAGTTGTTCTGTTTTTCCTACAATTGTAATAATCTCGAATCATTCCAGTTGCCCTTCTGCTCTTTCCTATTCTGAATGCCCCAATTAGAGTCATGGGTGGGACTCCACTTATAACATGGAATGGTGATCATGTTAGAGAAAGGAAGCTACTCCGAAGGTTGTGTCATTTTTTGTTCCTGCAATTGAAAATTTCTCTAATCTAGTTGCCCTTCTGCTCTATCCTACTCTGAATGTTCCAATTAGAGTCATGGATGGGACTCAACTTGTAACATGGAATGGTGATCATGTTAGAGAAAGGAACCTGGTCCGAGAGTACATCCTGTTGTTTCAATTGAAATTATCTCTAATTATTCCAGTTTACCTTATGCTCTATCATACTCACTGAGTTCCTAACTTGTAACATGGAATGGTGATCATGTTAGAGAAAGAAACCTGGTCAGAGAGTTGTGTCCTGTTGTTCCTTCAATTGAAATTATCTCTAATTATTCCAGTTTCCCTTATGCTCTATCATACTCACTGAATTCCTAACTTGAGTCATAGATGGGAACTTTGAAATGATATACTAACTGATAAAATATATGGATTGGTAGTTATGTTTGAGTAAGAACGTTGTCTGTCCAAGCGCTTATTTAATCATTTGGGTTAGCCTCATGCTCTATCTTGTCAAGACAAAGTCATAAATTGAGTTCTATATTTATGTTTCAGATGGGAGGTTGTTTCTCTGATTGTTAACTGGCCTTCTGAACCATCTCAAGTGCAGTGACAGTTTGTTAGCTGAAGTCCTAACTGGAATCCTAGAGAGCATCTTTTGCATGATTTAACAAAATACTAAGAAAAATATTGTCCATTATGTCAGGGTCTGGTATTCAAAATGTTGTGTTCCTTTTTTACTTTGGGATGATTAAAATCAGTTGCTGCCCCCTCTGCTCCATCTTAAGTTCAATCATGACAATAACAGAAGTCCTTAAGTCGTAGCCCTGGAGAGGAACTTTAATGATCTAACAAGAATACTAGAAGATTGTCCTTTATGTTTAAAATTACTAAGAAATATTGTTCATTGTGTCAGCTCCTGGTTTACCAAACTGTTGTGTCCCTTTGGGCGCTACTTTGAGAAGATCTAATTGGTTGCCCCTCTGCTCCATCTCAAATTTCAATCAAGACAGTACTGAAAGTCCTAAATTGTCTTAGAGTCTAACTTTTGAATGATCTAACAAGAATATGGAGAATATAATGTTTCTTATATTTTAAGATCGACATGAGTACTCAACAGTGCACTTGCTGCAGCTGCCCTCTCCAGTTTTGTGAAGTACTGTGTAGACTTTTTAAGTCCTTCATGGAGAACTTGCGAGAATCTTTGTTACGATCTGTGTATGTTGCATTATATATCAAGCAAGAAAATACCTCATGATTGGTATGTCATTGGTAAATGTGGCTTTGGAAGGAACTCAATTGTTTTCTAATTGTGGCAAATTGTATTATGCACTCACTTGGTTTAATGCTGCCCTTTGATGCAGTAAATGCTTAAGGGTCCTGGCAGGAATGAGCGTTTACTAGTTGGGAATTTTCCAATTTCAAACACAGTGAGAATATTATATTTGTTTGTTGGAGTCTTGGCAGGAAACTCTTCAGAGGTTCCTCGAAGCAATCATTCTTAAATGGCTGGGTTCAGCTTGGATGAAATATGCAAATTCATGACAAGGGTGGGTGACAATTCAGATGGACATAAAAATTCTATTTCCAGTAGGGTAAGATGTCTGAGTGATGCCCGCGAACTATTGGTGATTATGGTATCTAGCAGCCTGTCGTTATTAAAGAACAACTCTGTTTCCGTATTTCAAATTATAAGTGCTGCAACATCTATTTCTTCAACTAATTTCTCAATTGGAGTTTGAAAGGTCAAAGTAACCCTACCTCTGATAAGTTTCTTTCCTCTGTTGTTCTTTCCTGCAGACTCCAAGATGTTGAATCCTTATGTGCTTATGCTTTGTCGTCCATTTATTTCCTGTTATACAATGACGTGATTGCTTGTTAGAGAGCTCATCATTCACGATAAAGGAACCTGCTCTGATGTTTATAACATGGCAGTGAACCATTAGTGATTGTGGCCATGAAAGCTGAAGATGCCATGACCAAGTGCTGATACTATGCCCTTCTCGACCGAAGCAACTATTCTTGCTGGTTGGTCCTAACATTCTTCCACTATTCCGGATAGGTAAGCGTTCACTCCAATTACATCTGGGTAAGTTTCATTTATTCCCTAGTTCTCTTTATGGTTTTCAAATCAGACGATTCGAATGGTTCCATTTGTTTGTGGCACTAGGTGATATGATACTTCTGAGAGTTGGTTTGGTGAACTTTTTTGGCGTGGATGCAATTCTTTCGGGTGAATTGGTTTGGGTTGAGGTGTTATTGATGGCTTGCGGGTAAAAGGATAATGAATCTGCAATTTATTTGCTTCGTGAGCCCTAATTCTGATGGTTTTAAGATACACGAGTTGTGGATCCATTCAGGGATATGCAAAAGTTGATGGGAACGCGGGTAATCGGTGGTGCGATTTTTATGTACGGTATGTTTGTTGGTTTCTTTGACAGTAACAAAGTCGATGGTTAGGGTTTTTTCATTGTTCAGGCCAGTTAGGGTGGGTGCAGCCATGATCGTGCGCTCGTTGTGGATATAACCTTGCGAGTCTTTTGGGTATACATTTATGTCGAGAAGGGCAAGTGTTTTCATGACTATGATATATTACATGAGTGGGCGGTCCATGTTGTCGTATTGTCGCTTGGAGGTGAAATCGTTTCCTCTGGTATACTTCCTTATGTCCCTTCTCTGTTGCCTAGACTTTTTTATCCGGATGGAAAATCTCAAGAGTTGCGCCTTAATTTGTTTATCAAAGCACTAGTTGCGATAACTATCTTTTGCTGTATTATTCTTGGTGGATGATGCCTGCTCGGTTGTGTCCATTGCCACCTAGTTTTCCTATATTTCTGCACTTATTAAATTGTTTCATTCAAGTTCTGCCAATTGTAATAGATAAAAGTAAATCTGAAATCTGCAATGTTCATTCAATCAGTGGCCTCCTCGTGTTCCGTTTGTAGTCCGGTGACCCACAAATATCTGTTGCCATCTTGGTCTAAGTTGAAGCGATGGTTTAGCGACTATAGTTACCTTTTCTGCTCTATCCTTTTTAATGGAGTCCTAGATGGGAGTTTTGGAATGGTTAATAGAAACCAAGTACATGCATGGATTGGAGGCCATGTTTGAGAAACAAAGTTGTTCCGCAAATTGTCCCATTTTTCCTATAATTGAAGTTGTCCCTAACCATTCCAGCTGCCCTTCTGCTCTATCCTATTCAGTGAATGCCTTAACTAGAGTCCTAGATGGGAACTTTGGAATGATTAAATACTGGCTGAGAAAGTACATGAATTGGTGGCCATGTTTGAATAACAATGTTGTATGTCCGAAATGCCAGCAATAATTTAATCATTCCAGTTGCCCTTCTGCTCTAGTTGTGTCCCATTTTTCCTATAATTGAAGTTGTCCCTAACCATTCCAGCTGGCCTTCTGCTATATCCTATTCAGTGAATGCCCTTAACTAGAGTCCTAGATGGGAACTTTAGAATGATTGAATACTGGTGAGAAAGTACATGGATTGGTGGCCATGTTTGAGTAACAATGTTGTATGTCCGAAATTCCAGCAATTATTTAATCATTCCAGTTTGCCTTCTGCTCTATCCTGTGAAGACCAAGTCTTATATGGAGTCCTAGAAGGGAACTTTGGAGTTGGTGTTTCCAACTGAATATACATGGAATGGTGGCCATTTGTTGCTCTAAATACTGTGTCCCTCTGCTCTATCTGGTGAAGAAATGGTCATAATTTGGGATCCTAGCCGAGATACTAACCGATTGATACTTGGACTGGTGGTCATGTTATTGCTCTAAGTCTTGTGTCCCTTTTCATGTTATTTAAGATGATATTATTTGCAACTACTGTAATGAACTAAAGGTTGCACGTTTGCATGGCTTTCGATTTGAACTTTGATATTTGACTTGTGAATGCAAGTTATTACTGGAAGGTCTTGGAAATGTGACTTTTATACTGTCTGCTTAAAGATTATGGTTGTGACAAGCGAGCAAAAATTAAATCAGATCTGAAAGTAAAAGGCTGATCAGTCTGGTTGTTCTTTTGCCTTTTTGACACATCAGTTTGAAATATGTTGGTTTGAATTTATACCGGTTCCTTTCTTGGGGATTTGGTGTTGCAGTAAATTATTAATAGGAAGGCACAAAAGGGAAGCTTTTCTTACTTATTTGTCTTATTTGAAGATTCAGATTATGACCATGTAATCTTGCCAGTGTTGGCTTTCTGCCTTCAGAATCGGGGTATATCATCAGGATGCTTAAGTGAAAGTAAAAGGTAATGGATTAGGATGCTCAGTCTGGTTGTTCTTTTGCCTTTTTGACACATCAGTTTGAAATATGTTGGTTTGAATTTATACCGGTTCCTTTCTTGGGGATTTGGTGTTGCAGTAAATTATTAATAGGAAGGCACAAAAGGGAAGCTTTTCTTACTTATTTGTCTTATTTGAAGATTCAGATTATGACCATGTAATCTTGCCAGTGTTGGCTTTCTGCCTTCAGAATCGGGGTATATCATCAGTATGCTTAAGTGAAAGTAAAAGGTAATGGATTAGGATGTTCCTTGGTTGTACCACGAGGCTTTGGCTGGGATTCATTATTCTCCAGTAGTTTCAAATTGTACATGTTGATGGGACAAAAGAAATCTCTTGTTTAATACTAACTTTTGAATCAGTAAATCCTTAAGAAGGGTCCTAGCAAGGAATAGTCTTCACTGGTTGATGATTTTCCGATTTCAAACACAAGAAGAATGTAAGTTTGCAGTAATTTGGTTCCTGTCATGAACATTCAATTGCATTTCTTTTCGTATCTTAATACTCTCATAAATAAGTTCTTGGGAGGGAAATCTATCTTCTCATGACTCGACTGATTAATATAAGTCTTTTGCTTCATCTGTGGACCGAAACTCATTTGTTTGATTGATATCTTGAGACTAGAAAGATACTTGGAAAGGGTTGTGGATAGAAGCCATTTAGCTAGACTGTTTTTGCCTCTTTCTTACATAATAATGCAAGCCAGAAGTTATAAGCTGGAGGGACATTGCTCTTCCAAACAGAATGCAGGCTCACAAGGTTCCTATCCTAAACATTCACTCGGTGTCCCCGGGGTAACTATTATGCTGGATTTGTACATGCATATTGTTTTGACACTATTGAAGGGAAACATCTTGCTTTCTGGTCATTTCTGGTCTAAGCATTCACACCTTCAAAACATATTTGCTTGCTGCTGGATTCTCACCGGGAGACACTTAAGAGGGGGTCTTATAAGCGATCCTGCTTAAATGGTTGGGTTTGGCTTGGTTGAAACATGCAAGTTCATTACAAGTCCAGGTGGAAAATTCAGGTGGAGCTAGGAATTCAATTTCCAGTTCTCTTCATGATGTCCAAGTGATGTACGCCTACTGTCAGTGATTATGATGCCGAGCAGCCTGTTGTTGCAAAGTAGAAAAGAAAGGATCTTGCAGAAAAACAACACCTTTTTCGGTCCTTCAGAATTTTCCAGCAGTACCATCTGGTTCTTGAATTCATACTTCACTTGGAGCATGTTTTGGAAGATTAGGATAACCCTACCTCTGATAAGTTTTGTTCTTTTGTGGGATCTTCTTGCACAATCCAGGATGTTGATTATGCTGTGCTACTCTTGTTGTTCGTTTTTATTTCCTTAGAAATGCTGAAATGAAAGTATTGATGGTATCCTATCTGTCACATTGTGCTGGAAGTGTAAATTGTTGCTAGTAGTACCTTGGAGTTGAGAGAAAGTAGTGAGCTGAACCTGATCGATTACATATGCATCTACTTCATGGATTCTTTCCGCTGATGTCCTGAAGTTGCATTTTAAGATCAGTTGCATTCACAAACTTGGAAAGTCGGTTGTGCATTCCCATTGGAAGGAGGTAATGCTGTCCACTGCTGCCTTCCTTCTGTAATGAAATTTTATTCATTCCTCAGTTATACTATGCTATTAAGGAATGTGCTCTGATGTTATAACGTGACTGTGAACACGTAAAGCTTATGTTGGATCTTTGCCTCACCAAAGCCATTCCCTTTCATCTGGTCTTGTGTGGGAAGAACTAAAAAAAATACAGATCCTTATTACATCTTACCACTATTTATTTATGATAGATACCGTTTTCGATAGACCTGTTATTGCTGTTGGCCTTCTTATGCTCTCAAACCCAGCAAAGAATGAACTTTCATGTAGTGCAATGTTCTAAACCAAGGTTGTCAACCCGCGGGTTGACCCGGACCCGGTCGAGCTAGTGGGTCAAGGGTTAATGGGTCAACCATTTTAGCCCGGTTTGACCCGGAAATATAGAAAGAGTCATTATGTTGTACTTATCCTCATAAATTATATAAAATCTTATCTAACATATGAGTTATAACATATAATATTACACCAAAATAACATATCGTACTTAGATCCAACATATAGTGAAAATTCACACACACTTATATAACATAAATATTCAAATGTTCAACTTAGTATTCCAAAGATTGAGTTAGGCGAAAAGAAAAATTGGAAAATAGGCGTAGTTCGCAAACTAAAGAAAAAAATGACACAATTTGACCTCCAACCCGATACCTTATAGCGATCGGCCCGACGGGTGCGTGCGGCCCGTTTTTCTCACCGGGTCTGGGTCAAATTGGGTCGACCCGTGGGTCAACCCGCGGGTTGACAACCTTGTTCTAAACTATTATGCCTTCATGTTGAATGCAAATGCATCAGCTACCTGCTTCTGTTCTTTATTATCTTCGGCTCAGTTCTTGATGCTTGAATGGGCTCTAGGAGAAGCCTGTCTCAGCCCACATATTTAATGGACTAGCCAGGCAGAGATGGGCCAGTCCATTAAGACCTCTCAGCCACGGCCCACAAACTCTACCCCGTTTCTTCCCCTCGTCGGTTGTACTTGTGGTGGTCTCGCGTTTCTGTCACTGAAGTTCTGATCTCTGAAGCGATTGATGAACCTTTTCGCCTCGCCGCCGGAGTGTTGCCGTCAAAGTAGAAGCCTGTAAGTCCGGTAGATAAAATCAATAAGCAGAATCCAATTCTTCCTCACCCTAATTTGATGTTAGCTTCCTCGACGAAGACTTTGCCTGACACAAGTAATGAATTACACAGAAGGAGCTCTGATTTTGACCGCGCTGTTCTTTCAGCTTCTGAGTGCAGCCATGATCATGCGCTCGTTGAGGATATATTACATGAGTGGGGTGGTCCATGTTGTCGTTTTGTCGCTTGGAGGTGAAATAATTTCTCTGGTATAATTCCTTATGTCTCTTCTCTGTTGCCTAGACTCTTTAAATCCGGATGGAAAATCTCAGAGTTGCGCCCTAATCTGCTTATCGATGCATTAGCTGCATAACTATCTTTTGTTGTATTAGACTAATATAATATTCTTATTGGTTGATGATGCCTGATTATGCATGTTTGGTTGTTTCGTTGCCACCTGGTTGCCCTATATTTCCGCACATATTAAATCGTTTCATTCAAGTTCTGCCTATTGTAAGAGATAAAGTGAATATGAACTCTGCAGTGTTCATTCGATCAGTGGCCTCCTCTTGTTCTGTTGTAGTCTGGTGACCCACAAATGTCTGTTGCCATCTTGGTCTAAGTTGAGGCGATGAAAATTTAGCAACTATAGTTACCTTTCTGCTCTGTCCTTTTCTGGATGGAGTCCTAGATGGGAGCTTTGGAATGGTTAATAGAAACCAAGTACATGCATGGATTGGAGGCCATGTTTGAGAAAGAAAGTTGTCCCGCAAGTTGTGTCCCATTTTTCCTATAATTGAAGTTGTCCCTAACCATTCCAGCTTCCCTTCTTCTCTATCATATTCAGTGAATGCCTTAACTAGAGTCCTAGATGGGAACTTTGGAATGATTAGATACAGGCTGAGAAAGTACATGGATTGGTGGCCATGTTTGAGTAACAATGTTGTATGTCCGAAATGCCAGCAATTATTTAATCATTCCAGTTGCCCTTCTGCTCTAGTTGTGTCCTATTTTTCCTATAATTGAATTTGTCCCTAACCATCCCAGCTCCCCTTATGCTCTATCATATTAGTGAATGTCTTAACTAGAGTCCTAGATGGGAACTTTGGAATGATTGAATACTGGCTGAGAAGTACATGGATTGGTGGCCATGTTTGAGTAACAATGTTGTATGTCCGAAATGCCAGCAATTATTTAATCATTCCAGTTGCCCTTCTGCTCTATCCTATGGACACCAAGTCTTATATGGAGTCCTAGAAGGGAACTTTTTCAACTGAAATACATGGACTGGTGTCCATGTTGTTGCTCTAAATATTGTGTCCCTCTGCTCTATCTTGTGAAGAAAAAGGTATAAATGGGGTCCTAGCCAAGATACAAACCGAGATATACATGGACGGGTGGTCATGTCAATGCTCTAAATCTTGTTTGTTTGCTGCACCTTTTTGTTTGCGTTTGATATTCATACTGAGATCTTTGACAAATAGATTTTTAATAGAAACGTTAGCCTTCAAGGATTTCTTCTTTCCTCAGCAGAAACTAAAAATGACTTATGCAGTCTGAATACCAGAGTGAGGTACAACTAAGATTCTTGTTAGCAAATTGAGGACTCTGATTTCTTGTTGGTATATTGTCAAGTGTCAACAACTAGAACTCCCAGAACAAGAGGTGAAGAAATGGGATGCGATATTCTGCAAGGCTTGAGTTGAGGGTTTTGGATGGTAATTTCATCAGTAATATGACAGCTTGGTTATATTGGCTTGGTTGTTTGTTGATGGTATAGATGTCACATATGAGTAAATGGTGTTTCGTTGGAAATTCAATCAGGCAGATCTTTTCTTTTTGGTTTTGACAGAAGCTATCTGTATGATTTTTCGGGAGAAATGTGGAATATATAAGATGGAGTTGATTAGAAGTGGAAGGATAGCGTGGTGTTGCTGTCACCTGCCACTCTCGTCCTTGTCTCTGTACTCTAGTTACTAGTCTTACATTTTGAAGAAGAGGAAGTTCGACTGGGTGATAGTTTAGTACATATTGAAGAAGTTTGGGGACTTGTTTTTTATATTTTAACCATTTAGTACGCTCTTGGTCAGTTTGACCAGTTTCCCCCTTATGACGAAAGGAGCACTAAGTACTCTCTCTGTCTCACTCTGTCAGGGACTCAGGGCTATAATTTTCCATAATTGGGATTCGACTGCTGCTTCTTCTGGTTCTGCAGATTATGTATCCTTCTATGCTCTACGGCGTGTTATACTATATTTGTGATTTAACTATTCCAATTTTTTCGTTCCAGCCCTCGTTCTGGTTCCTTTAATCCTCTTTGGTTCCTGAAATTATCTCTAATCCTTCCAGTTGCCCTTCTACTTTATCATACTTGCTGAATTTCCTAAGTAGAGTCCTAGATGTGAACTTTGGAATCTTTACTGGCCATGTTTGAGTACGCGCATTCTCAGCGATCATTTAATAATTCTGGCTGCTCTTATCCTCTATCTTGTTAAGACACAAGTTCTGTGTTTATGAGAGACGAAGTTGCTGCTCTGATTGTTATAACCCGTTGTGTGTTGTTCTGTTATGACATTAACTGTTGTCCCTTCTGCACCAACTCAAGTTCAATGGCAGTTTGTTAGTGGAAGTCCTAATTTTGTTAGTGGAAGTCCTAATTGGAAACCTAGAGTGCAACTTTTGAATGATTTCACAAAATACTAAGAAAAATATTGTCCATTGTGTCAGGTTCTGGTTTATCAAAATGTTGGGTCCATTTGTGTGTTACTTTGAGATGATCATGATCAGTTGCCCCTATGCTCCATCTCAAGTTCAATCATGACAATATCGAAAGTCCTAAATCTGAGTCTTAGGGAGGAACTTTTGAATGATCTAACTAGACTACTAGAAATACTTCCCTTTGTTCGTTACCTTGAAACGATAGTAATCAGAGGCTTCTTTGCTCCATCTTAAGTTCAAACTAGAATACTGAGAAAATACCGTCTGTTATGTTTAATATTGGCATGAGTACTCAATAGTATACTTACTGCAGCTGCCCTCTGCTCTAATTTTGGTCCTTCATGGAGTCCTCGAGAGTATCTTGGTTACGATTGCTACCGCACTGTTGAGCGAGAAAAGTATTTAAGCTTTCCAACTTCAGTTGGTTCTCTGTTGATTATCTTTATTCAGTTCAGGTTCCATACTTCTGCATTTTAATAGAAAGTGACTCATCCACTAGGTGGGCACTCAAAGAGGATGGCCACATTTAACAATGGATCAACCAGATATGCGTCCTAGGAGAATGCTCGGTCATGTTTCCATGACAGAATGATAGATGCTGACTTGACCCTAGTCTATTGCGAGCAGTTTAGGTGGAGTATGAGTTGGACGATTGGCATCATTCTTTGATGCCCTATTATGACACTATTTCTTCCTCCTTGTGCTTATAACAGAATCCTTGGCAACTAATGTTTCGGTGCTATAGTCAAGTGACAAATTTCTCATTCTTGATCAAGTCTTCCATCAGATTCTCAACTGGTGAGTCATTATTGCTTGCTCTGGATTGCTTTTTCGCTTTCTAATGGTCACAGTTGTAGTTATTCCTTCGGCCAGAATGAGAAGGTTCGGATGGACTGTAGCACTTAGCCTTGGTTGCCTTGTGTGAAAATTTGGGTTGAAGCGTGAGTCTTGCTTAGTTCCTGAACTGCCCTCTCTTCATTGCAGTAAGTCTTGTTTTTTGTTGAAATCTCATGACTCCATATTTAGGAGTACTCCTGCAGAAAGCAATGTTAATGGTTATTTTTCAATATATTATTATTTACAGCATCTACAGCTATGAAATCGCATGGTGCTTCCCATCTGAACTTGCAATTCACATCTCATAATGAGAATGTCCCGGAAGATTATGGTACGGACAAGCTACCTAAGTTCAAATCGGGTATTGTTAAAGACTATGGTTGTCCTTCTTACAAAAAAAAAAAAAAAAAAGATTATGGTTGTCCTTTCGCCTTTTTGATACATCGATTGGGAATGTGTTCCTTTATTGGAGATTCAGTTTGTTGCAGTATATTATTATGGCAAGAAAAATCGTGCTTCTTGATTGAAGATTCAGATTGTGATGGGTCCTACTGAAAAATCGTGTCAGTTCCCTTCTTCCTTTTGAATGCACTGGACACGACGAGGATGCTTGAGTTGAGAGAAATAGAAGGTACTGCTGGATTGGGATGTTGGTACATGAGGCTTGTTCTCTCATAGTGGTAAATTGTACATGTTGCTGATCAGGTAGATGTAATATTCTTGTGTTGCCCTTTCAAGTAGTAAATCCTTAAAGGTTCTAGCAGGAATGAGTGTTCACTGGTTGGTGATTTTCCAATTTCAAACACAGCAAGAATGTAAGTTTGCATTAACTTGGCTCCTGTCATGAACATGCAATTGTATATCTTTTCGTTTATTATGGAAGGTCCCAGTCCTTAATTTTAGAAATCAGTTCTTGGCAGGTAAACTGTCTGCTCCTGTCCCGATTAATTGAGAATATCGTTTACTTCGTATGGCGGTTGAAACTCATTTCATTGATTAAGAGGCTAAACTGGTGCTGGCAAGGGTTGGCTTGCCCTTCGCATGTTTCAGACATAATGAAAGTTACAAATATATCCTAGGCAGATTCTTGCTCAGTCTCCTGCTTACGGTGTTGTGCTTGTATGTTCCGAAGAGAGTGCAAGTGCGCACAGTTCCTATCATAAACATTCAATTGTTGTCCCCTGTTACCTTTCTGCTGAATTTTTAAGTGGAAATGTATGTCCTAGGAGAGGAAACATGCTTTGTCCTGCATGTCCTTCCTGTTGTATTTTCAAGCTTTCTTGGTTTTCCATTATATTACCTTGCTGTTTTGGCTTAATTGAAAAATATCATTTTGCTTTCAAGTGATTTCTGGGTGACGCTCGCAAACTGTCTGTGATTATGATATCCAGCAGCATGTCGTTGTTACAGAATGTGTCTGTTTCCTGTCCAAATTTTATCTGCAGCACCATCTATTTTGATGGGTTTCTGTTGATGGATGAGACGATTACACAAGTTTTGTTTTGCTGCACTTTGATGTTTTCGACTTTGCTATCAACCGGTTGCCATTAGATGATGAGGTGACCAGAGAGAATCTTATAGTATTGTACTGCAGACGGAAGCAGTCACGGAGAAGACTTTGGTGCAGCTGAGTGTACAATGTCAATAGCGAAGAGCGATGCGCTGTTCTGTTGAGTGAGTTGACCTATTTGCTCAGTTGCCCTTTATTCCCGTATGGAAGAATGCATAACGTTGTCTGTAATCTGTATGGACTGAGACTGCCTTGGACGTGTAATTTTAGTTCTCTCATAACAGAGTAGACGAGTGAAAAACACCCCTCGTTCTATTACATGGCCAACTGTCTACTCTACCTACGCGGGTCAAGTCCGGTAAACAAAGTAAACGCTAAACAGACGAACAAGCACAGCTAGTAGCTAAACCGTTTGGCCCAAAAGAAAAGGGTGACGAAGGGCAACGCAGGCCCATGTGGAATACTGGAATGTGGAATCTACTAGGTGCCGGCAGCTCTGCCGATCCCTTCTTCATCTCTTCTCCATTTCCGAATATTTTGATCGCATCTTCCCTCAAGAGTCTCTGCGAAATCTGCTGCAACTGGTGCGTTATGTTACTGCAATTTTTTAAACCACTTCAGTTAACCTAAGCTAAATTAGTCGTCCTTTGCTTGTGGTTTCGTAGCTGTGCAGTTATAGTCATTTCTGCAATAGATAACTAACCACCGAATCTGTTTTTGCAGTATGATAATAATGGGAAACCATACTCCTCCTGTTCCCCCAAGTCTTCGCGCCACCAACCCCAACTCCTCGTCGTCGGTTTCTACCTCCTCCCTTCCATTTCCAAAATTCGCAGAATCAGCCGATAGCCGGAAACGTCTCTTTCTCTCCTCTGAATTCTCGTCTTTCCCTGTAGCGGTCGCCTTCAGCGAAAACGCCTGTAAGACTCTCTCGCTATCTCTTTACCTTCCTCTGCTCTATGGCGTGTTTGTTATGCTGTATTCAATCAATCCTTGTTCCCGCCCTCCGATTCTTGAACTTAATCGTTTTCATGCTTTAACTATTTCAAATTCATAATTTCAGTTCTCGTTCTTCTTATTCTACTTGCGACTTGCGAGTCCTTGATTGTATCATGGCTGCCAGTTCGGGTTCCTATTTTTGTTGTTGTTGTTGTTGTTGTATTAATAGAAAACCATGGCTCCTCAACTACAGGTTCTCCTATACAAAGATGCGGTCGGCTGATAGGAACCATGGCTCCTCAACTAGTATTGATAATGATTGGTTTGAAAAAAACAAGAGACAAAAATCAAATACTGTTGATTATGCCTCTTCACCACACTGGGATGTTGCTGCTTCTGCTTCTGCTCCACCCTCTGCAAATTCTAGTCTCCAGTCCCCGCCATGGGGAGAGTACGAGGTGTTTTTGAATTACAGAGGTCAAGACACTCGTTATCAGATCACTGATATCCTGTATCGGTTTCTCGTAAACTTGAAAATTCGCACGTTCAAGGATGACGATGAGCTCCGTAACGGGGAAGGGATATGGCCCAGTCTTGCAAAGGCTATCGAGCAATCCAAGATATATGTTACCATCTTCTCTGAGAATTATGCTTATAGCAAATGGTGCCTCAGAGAGCTTGCTGCCATTGTCAAACGTCTGGAGCATGACAAGTGTTGCACCATTCTTCCCATTTTTTACATGGTGGATCCAAAAGACGTCCGAAATCAAAGTGGGCCATATCAGAATGCATTTGAAAAGCACGAGAAGAATTTTGACCAAGAGACAATAGAGGTTTGGAAAGATGCTCTGAATAGGGTTGGATCTCTGAAGGGATGGCATGCCGAAAGCAGTAACGAGTAAGTTACCTCACTCTCACCGCCGCTGTTTCCTTTTATTTTATAGCTTACCAAATTCCTTATTATCAAATTGTGAATCACTTTAACGACTTGTCCCCTGTTTGATATAATTGGAAATGATATTTTTTCCAGGCAGGGGGCTATAGCAGATCTTGTTACTGGCATTGTGTTGTCACATCTAAGTAAGAAAAATAATGTGTTAGAGATTGATAAGTTGATTGGAATTGATGCCGACATAAAAGCAGTAAAAGAAATAATGACGCTAGGCTCCGGAGGTGTGTCAATTGTCGGAATTCATGGTATTGGTGGTATTGGTAAGACCACTATTGCCAAGGCGGTCTTTAACAAAGTATCTGCTCAATTTGATCGTTGTAGCTTTGTGGAAAACGTACGAGAAATGCTACATAGTAAAGATGGTGTTATCACTTTGCAAAAGCATTTAGTCTCAGACATCTTGAGGAGGAATTTTGTTGAGTCCATTGCCAATATTAGTGAAGGTATCAGAATAATAAGAGATAGGATTTCTTGTTTCAAATGTCTTATTGTTCTTGATGATGTGGACGAGAACTTTGAATTTGAAGAGGTGTTAGGAAAAATTGAGAATTTTGTTTCGGGGAATAGATTTATCATGACTTCGAGAAACGTAAAAGTATTAAGAATATGGACTGAAGATTGCAAGTTGTATAGAGTAGTAGAAATGAGTCCTCAACACTCACTCCAACTCTTCTGCAAACATGCTTTCAAAATGGATTATCCTCCATCAAGTTATGAGATTTTGTCAAAGGATATTGTCTCTGTTGCAGCAGGACTTCCATTGACTCTTAAAGTTGTAGGGTCACTTTTATTTAAAGAGGAGGAAGTGATTTGGAAAGACAAATTGAGAAGGCTAAAAGAAATTCCAGAGGAGAAGGTTGTAGCAAGATTAAAGATAAGCTATGATGCATTAAGTGAAGATGCGAAGCGAATCTTTTTAGATATTGCTTGCTTTTTCATTGGAGAGGACAAAGAGATGGCTTCTTATATGTGGAGTGATTGTGGCTTGTTTCCAACGACGAATATCAATATTCTTAATCAAAGGTCTATGATTGACATTGTGTTCAATGATTATCACAATACACATTCGTTCCGAATGCATGATCAGCTCAGAGATATGGGTAGGGAAATTGTATGCAGAGAAAACATAACGCGTCCATGGAAGAGAAGTAGGATATGGTCAAGGGAGAACGCTTTGGAGATGTTACGTAACGGAAAGGTAATTCCCCAATATTTCACATGAATTTCTCTTGATCTTTATTTTTTATTTGTGTATCTGATACCCACAAGTATATCCAAGGTGCACTGGAGATACATCCAAATGATCTATAGATATAATCCTAATTTTGGATCCTCAACTTTGATATTTCAAAAGAGCCTTCTTTTCAATTTATCAAATTATCATTAACCCTAAAATATTCGTGCATACTCTCAATTGTAGATATCAGGCAGGTGTTTTTTTTTTATTGGTTTAGGTAGATTGCTACTAGTATACCCCATTTAGCATATTAGTGGACTTTTTCTGTATCTTGTTATTGTCTTCATTGCCTCTTGCCGTATTTTCTTAGCAATTTGGATGGGGAACACAAAATAGAGGAAGTGCCAATTCACACGAGAAATAGAAAAAAAGAATCCAACCTGTACGTGTAGTGGACTTAGCTAATAGTACTATTATTATTAAGTTTGGGGAGGTGAAAACTACATGATGAACTTCTGTGGGATGGATCGTTTGTTTTCATCCCTTTGGTCATTGGATTTTTTATTTATTACCTTTTTGTAGGGAACAAAGCAGGTCGAGGGCATTAGGCTACACTATGGTTATGACTTTGAGGGGAAGCTTGGGAGGAAAGAATGTTTCATGAAGTTGTCAGAGTTGAGATACTTGGACATGCAAGGTGTTAAAATGCCCATAGATGACTTCAGTAATTACGTTCCAAATTTAAGATGGCTTCGGCTGTCGATTGGAGTTTTGTCTATACCTAAGTTTAGTATGGAAAATTTGGTGATTCTTGAACTCTTCACCTGGCTGGGAGATGAGTCTGGAGCTTTGAAGCATATCAAGGTATGGACTATCGCTTAAATAACTTAACATGAAGTGTTTGTTGAGTTTCTTGATTGGTACTTACGGACTGGCTGTTGCACATGTTTTTCTTACAACTTTACCTTAATGTGTGCATATAGATGGCGAGCAAGCTCAAAGTTCTTAAACTTTCGTGTGGTTCCTTGGACGAATTTCCCGAGTTTTCTCGTTCCGGGAGTCTAGAGATTTTAGATGTGGAGACTAGCTTCTTCCGTCCACCATGCTGGGTCCGTACGGACCTGGATATTGGGAATCTGAGGAACCTAAAAGTCCTTCGTCTGAAGAATTGTTGGGTAATGAGAAACATTAGAGCTGGAGCCATTGGGATGATGCCATTTGAGAACCTAAAAGTGTTGCATCTGGAGGGTTGTTGGGTAACAGAGATAACAGGTGGAGCCGTTGGAATGATGCCATTTGAGAACATAAAAGTGCAGCATCTGCTTCCATCATCTCTAACCACCCTCCTCATTATAGATTGTCCAAAACTGGAGTGGCTCCCCAATCTAGAGAATCTGGAGAACTTGTCTTCCTTATCCATCGTTGGCTGTCCCTTGCTCAGAGAGATCCTAGGGCTTGGAGGGTTGAAATCCTTGGAAGCTTTTAGTATAAGTGATCTGAAAGCTCTGTGCGATATGGAAGGTCTTGGCAGTCTCTATTCTTTGAAATCCTTGTCACTTAAAGGTTGTGATGCGTTGACAAGACTGCCCAGCATGGCGTCTATGAGCAAGTTACTCCATTTTTACGTCTCTTCCTGCCCTTGTCTCACAAACATCCAAGGCCTTGGAGGGCTGGAATTACTGCAAATGCTTCACATTCATCAGGCAATGAGTTTAAGCTGTCTCATCGGATTTGAAACTCTTCTGTCTCTGAACAAGTTAAAAGTTTTGAAGATAAGTGACTGCCCTCTTCTCACATTACTAACATTCTATGGCATTGATGATGGATGCCGATCACAAGCAGCGGTACTCGACACTTTACAGGAGCTAGACATCCATGGAACAGCGCTGGTGCTGCAGATATTCTGCCGGATGATTCAGATGTTAATGTTCCCGAGTCTCACCATGTTGAAACTAAGTGGTGTGAGAATTTGTAGTGCTGACACGGGAGTAGAGCTGGATGGGGTGGAGTCTATGGAAGAGTTGGTTGACTTGCAATTGTATGACTTGGCCTCAATAAGAAGATTACCTTCCCTGTCAAAGCTGAGAAACTTGAAAAATTTAAAGGTTGCCAATGCTCCAAATCTGCAAGAGATTGCGGGTCTTGTTGGTTTGAAATCCTTGGAAAGGCTAGATCTCACCGGATGCACATCTTTGGAAAGATTTCCGGCTGATGAGCTATCCGATTTACAGAAATTGAAGACTGTGATTGTCAGTGGTTGCACGAACTTAATTGACCAATCTGCTCTAAGAGAACTTGAGCCGAGTGTGAAGATATGGTGGTAACTGCGCCTCTGCTACTGAGGTAGTGTGATAACATCGAGTCTTCATCCTATTCCACGTTCTTAGATACTGACTTTCCTCATTCCAGGGCTCTGGAGAACTTGAGTTTTCCATGAAGTGATGCCCCTTCCTGACAGTCTGGCTTCTTTGAGCAAGTTAATTGGTTTATATATCTCTCTGCTATAGGCTTACAGAAATCCAATGTTTTTGAGGGATGAAATAGTTGCAAAAACTCAATGTTTTATGCAGAGTTTAACTTGTCTGCTCAGTTTTGAAATTCTCTGTCTTTTAACAAGTTAGAAATCTATGAACAATAAACTGCCCCTTTCTCACATCATTACCATTCCATGACCTTGGCGATGAATTGTCGATGAGATGCTGTGGTACTCTACTCTCTACGATATGATCTTTGTATCAAGAAGCAGCGCCTTCTGCAGATTTACTGTGGTATGATTTAGCTGTTAATGTTCTCCCATCTCAGTGTATTTCATCTTAGTGATTCGGGGATTGCTAAGGCCCACATGACATGGAACCAAGGGTGGATTGGCTCGAGTCTATGGAGGAGTTAGTTCAACTGGCTTTGCATTGCCTGGGCTCAATAAAGGAGTCTATCTTCCCTGTCAAAGCTGCGAAACTTGGAAGAGTTGACTGCCACTGGTGCTCCAAATCTCTGGGAAGATTGAGGGCCTCCTGGTCTGAAATCCAAGGAAGAGCTAGATTTCTCTCACTAGTCACTGCACATCTTCAGAAAGATTCATGGCGCAGATGAGCCATCTGGCTTGAAGCAATTGAGAAGCATAATCATCTGTGGTTGCACAAGGTTCAATATGTAGAGATGATCTGTTGGCTGTGATGACGGTGTTAGTAGTGTAGGAGTGCAATTTGTCAATCTGTGATGACGGTGTTAGTAGTGTGGGTCCCATAACTAGTTCACTGATCTCATGCTTTCACTTTTGAGCAACCAGGAAATCTTCGATGATGTCCTGAACGTTAAATGCATGACGCTGGTCAGTAGATATGGGGTTGTATTTATTCAGGAAAGATATGTCTGTTGAATCATTTTTTCTTTCTTTCTTTAAACATGTCTGAGACTGAGAGTTGCTGCAATGTTACATTTCTGTAGGTACTGATTGCATAGGTTTTATCTACATATGATCACTCACCCTCTTAGGCGGGACGTCGTATCTTCCAACCAGCTGAAGACATTCGGCCTGATCCTTACACTAGTCGCAACTATCAGGGCTACCTGAGATCGGTGATAAGCTAGTTTCCTTCCTTAGCTGTGCATTTTAATGTTGAACTCTTGTGTCTATAGCAGGATTCTATCCCTCTACTCTCTGCCTGTGCGTGCTCCTAATTTCTCAGCATGAGAGTGCCACTGTGAGCAAGTATCTGAGAAGATGACGGGGAAAACAGATGCAATGGCCAACTGTCTAGCTACGTGGGCTAAGCCCAAAAGAAAACAGACAAACAATGAAAACTACACCGTCAAGCCCAAAAGAAGTGAGAAATCAGATGCAAAGGAAAGGAATGCCTCAACCCAATGATAGGGTTTTCTCTCGTTTAGCGAGAGTTTCGGAGCAAGGGTTCCGGTGTCGGCCGTAGGGTTGTCTCTTTAGGGGTTAACCGGCGGCTGTGTTTTCTTATTTTCTAGTCTTAAGACTCTTGTCCAGTGACGTTGATTCGTTTTCTTCTCGTCGGAGAGCCTTTTTGGTTTGGTATCAGCCTCCTGCGGTACTGAATCCTGAGTGAGTTTCCTAGGGGTGTGATAGAACTCCTGGGGTCTCGTTTTTCTTTGAAACCCTAATCTGCCTCAAGCGATTAGGGTCAGGGAGAGATCTGTTTTACTACCTTTTATTCTTTCTTTCTGTTTCGTTTTCCGCTGGTGCTCATAAGTACTTTTCAATGGAACAAGAAAACCCCAACAATAACGGGGAAGGGGAGAAGGATTCCTCTCTGGAGGGGATGAGTGAAGCACAAGTTCAGGAAAGCATAGCTCAGAGTATCCAGTCTCAGATAGAGAAGATTAGGTTAGCAGAAGATGATGTGGTGGTCGTAGAAGACGAAGACATCGATTCGGTTATGGTCCAAGCTGTGAACCTATTAGGGCTAATTGGCAGACTCGTGTCGCTCAAGAAACCAAACCTGAAATCAATGAAATTAGCACTGTCAAAGGCTTGGAATCTACAACAAAATTTCCAGATATCAGAAGCAGGGGATCAACTATTTGGTTTTCAGTTTATGAACAGAAGTGATCGAGACAGGGTGCTCCTTGGAGGGCCGTGGCACTTTGACAATAGCCTACTCATTTTTAAGCAAGCAGATGCTTTTCAGCAGCCGAAACCAGAAGACTTGTATACAATGGAGGTGTGGATACAAATACATAATCTCCCAGCGGCTCTAAGAACGAATGAGATGATTCATAAAATCGGGGCAAAGTTTGGGACTCTGATATGGACCGACAGTCGAAGAGAGAATGCTTGGAACGATGTCCTGAGGATTAGAGTGGGAAAGGATATCCGAACTCCTCTAAGGCAAGAACTGAAACTGAATCTCAAAGGCACGATACAGACTTATGATGTTAAATATGAAAAGCTGCCTATGTATTGTTTCTCTTGTGGTTTGATAGGACATCCTAAGCTAAATTGCCCTCAACCACCTCCTGATGGTAAGGATTTGGTTGGACCTGAGCTAAGGATGATCCCATCTAAAACAAAACCGTGGCAAAGTAAGCTTGAGAAGGAAGAATCTGGAGAACTCTGGCAGGCACTAAGGGCAAAGTTTGACAGAGAAGCAACAACAGCTAGAATGCAACTGGAAGAAGCAGAGCATAACAGGAGAAGAAATTATGATGGTATTAATGCAATGGAGAGGCGCTTGATGCTTCAAAGGGCAGAAAGGGAGATAGCAAAAGAACAGGTGCCTAGGAAAACTAATTCGGGTTTTGAGAAAAAACCATGGAAGGGGTCAGCTGAGGAAGTCTGGGTATCAAGAAAAAATAAAGAGAGCGAGGAAGATACCTCTGCAGTCTCGAATGAGACAGGTCTGGGAGGGGGGCAAAAGCAGAATTTGTCCTCAAAGGCAAAGATTCAGGACCAGGACATGGTTTTCTCGATGGGAGTTGCGGATGAACAGCAAGATAAGACAGCAAAATCCAGGAGCTGGCACAGACAACAAGGGCGCCCCAGTCTAGGGGTTGCCAGACCTGCACCACAAGTTACCCCACAGAAAAGAACATTGGAGTCAGTAGTTGAGGAAGGCAATGATGACAATATAGAGAGGGCAGCAGCTATGGCAAAGAAATCAAAAACCCTTTTTGAGAGAAGGGTCAAGAGTTAGAAGAAGCACCACAGAATTCAGTTCCTCAGACTAATCTGGTTGGCGGAGAGGCGGATCTTGCCGTTGAGCAAGACCGCCCAGCCCAATGAATGTCCTAAGCTACAATTGCCGGGGGTTGGGGAATCCCCTGGCATTTAGAAGAGTGGGGCAACTGCTCCGGAGAGAAAACCCCAAGATTGCTTTCCTTATGGAAACCAAAAAACAAGAACATGAATGGGAAGCAGTGAAAAAAGAATTAGGTTGGGAGAAAGGAAAGGGAGTTGGTTCAACAAGGAGGGCGGGTGGTTTGCTGCTATTGTGGAACTCTGATGTACAGGTGGTGGTAAAATCCAAATCTATAAATCATATCGATGCCTGTGTTACGGATGGTGAATATCAGTGGAGATTGACTGGAATCTATGGTTGGCCTGAACGGGAAAACAAGCA
This sequence comes from Linum tenue, assembly GCA_946122785.1. NCBI lineage: Eukaryota > Viridiplantae > Streptophyta > Magnoliopsida > Malpighiales > Linaceae > Linum > Linum tenue. Next base: position 25,590,147 of record CAMGYJ010000005.1, on the reverse strand, counting down.
CCTAACGTGTGCCCTATTACGAGATCTGAGGGATATGACAGATTTGCCTTGGTTGGTGTGTGGGGATTTCAACCTAATCCAGGGCTACGAGGAAAAAAATGGATTGAATCTACCAAATGCAGCGGAGATGGACATGTTCAACGAGGCCCTATATGATTGTAGTTTGGAGGACCTAGGTTACTATGGCAAAACGTTCACTTGGGCAAACAACCATACTGATGATACTTACTTAGAAGAGAGACTTGACAGAATGGTAGCCACTGCAACCTGGCAAGAGCTGTACCCACATGCTCGAGTATATCACCTGCGAAGAAGTGGCTCAGATCATTCACCAATTTTTCTGAAAACAAAGCTTGTGGATCAGGAAGTAAAATGGGGTTGGAGTTTCAAATTTGAACCCTTCTGGCAAGATCATTCAGATTGCAAGCAGATTGTAGCTGAAGGTTGGAATGATAGTAATAGCATATCAGTTATGGAAAAAATTCAGTCATGTGAAGGAAAACTGTGGAATTGGAGTAGATTGACCTTTGGAAATCTGAGATATCGGAAGCACAAAGATGAACAAGCACTGGACAAGCTGAGTAAAAGTCGTTCCACATCAGCGGTAGTGATTCAAAGGAAAGCGTTGGAGAAAGAGTTGAGTGAAATCTTGATCCAGGAAGAACTTATGTGGAGGCAGAGGTCGAGGGTGGATTGGTTGAAAGGAGGCGATAAGAACACGAATTATTTCCATAGAAAGGCCTCTGACAGAAGGAATAGAAATACTATACGAAAACTTGTTGAAGAGGGTGGAGAGGTGAAGGAAGGACAGGAGGAGGTGGAGGGGTGTCTAACTAACTATTTTAGTTTGCTCTTTTGTGCAGGGAACAGGGTGCCATCAGAAGCCATATTGAGAGCAATACCAAGGAAAGTAACCCAGGAAATGAATGACGATCTGCTGAAACCATTTACACAAGAGGAGATCTGGACAGCTTTAAAGAAAATGGGACCAAACAAGGCCCCAGGAGCTGATGGTATGACAACTTTGTTTTTCCAGAAGAACTGGGATATAGTGGGAGCAGACGTGACTAGGGAACTCCAACACTATCTGACTGAGGGTGTCTTCCCTCAAACTCTCAACCACACTTTAATTGCGCTCATTCCTAAGAAGAAAGTAGTGGAGTCACCAGCAGATTTCCGCCCTATCAGCCTGTGCAAGGTATTATACAAGATTCTTTCTAAAGTTTTGGCAAACAGATTGAAGGGCATCTTAAATGAAGTAATAACAGATTTTCAGAGTGCTTTTGTGCCTGATCGTCAAATCACAGACAACGTGGTGGTGGCTTTTGAATGTTTCCATTCAATGAAGAGCAGAACTCAAGGAAATAAGGGTTTTATGTCTGCAAAACTGGACATTTCCAAAGCTTATGACAGAGTCGAGTGGAGTTTTTTACAAGCAGTAATGAAGAGACTAAGTTTTCATGAAAAATGGGTTGCAATGATTATGCATTGTGTCTCTACAGTCTCTTATTCGATCATAGTAAATGGACACCAGACCACAACTTTCTTTCCTACTCGTGGATTAAGGCAAGGAGATCCTATTTCGCCATATTTGTTCTTACTCATTGCAGAAGGTCTTTCTGCACTCTTGACTCAAGCAGAAAGGGAAAAGAAGATAGAAGGAATTCGAGTGAAAAGAGGGGCTCCCTCTATCAGTCATCTGCTTTTTGCAGATGATAGTGTTCTTTTCTCAAAGGCCACAGAAGAGGAATGTGGAAATTTAAGGACGATCCTGAACCTATATGAAACAGAAAGTGGACAAAAGATAAACTTGGAGAAATCTGAGATTTCCTTTTCTCCAAATGTTAAGGCTGATAAGAGACAGAGGCTGGGGGATATAATGGGAATAAGGGTGGTCGATTTTCATCCTAAATATTTAGGACTTCCCACTGTGATTGGAAGACAAAAGAAACCAGTTTTCAGCTACCTAGTGGACAGAGTTCGAAGGAAGGTTAAGATGTGGAAAAGCAAGCTGTTATCTTATGGAGGTAAAGAAGTGTTGATCAAGGCGGTGGCTCAAGCACAAATGAATTACGTGATGCAAGTTTTCTTGGTTCCAATGGCAGTTACAAAGGAAATTCAGAGTCTGATATCAAATTTCTGGTGGGGACAACAGGGAGACGATGGCATAATGCATTGGATAAGCTGGAAGAATCTATGTCTGCCACAGTCCAAGGGAGGCCTAGGTTTCAAAAATCTACATGATTTCAACCTTGCACTCTTAGGTAAACAGCTATGGAATATCATTCAGAACCCCTCTTCACTGGTGGCAAGGATTCTTAAAGCAAAGTACCACCCAGACAGAGATATAATGGAAGCGGAAGTAGGATACAATCCTAGCTACATATGGAGGAGCATTCTTGAGGCTAAGGAAGTGGTCAAACATGGGTTGAGATGGAGACTTGGAAATGGTCACAAAATCGATATATGGCTTGATAAATGGGTTCCATCGGCACCAAACTACAAAGTGGAATCCCCTGTTTCTCAATTTGCCCCGACCACGTCGGTTGGAGAGTTGATGGACTTGGAAAGTAGATCATGGAATTTCCCTCTATTGCAAGCACATTTCAATTCAGATGATAGACAAAGAATTCTACGAATCCCTATACCTAGACAACCAGCAGAGGATCGAAGGATCTGGGGAGCAGAGAAGTCAGGACTTTATACTGTGAAATCAGCTTATAAGCTATGGACCAATAGACAGGAGGAAGTTTAGGGGGAGATTTATACTCCTAGAAATTGGACACAGATCTGGAAACTAAACATCCCACCAAAAGTCAAGGTATTTGCCTGGAAATGGATCAACTCTATTATTCCAACGGGAGCCAAAATAGTGGATCGAATTGATAAAGGGTGCGATGAATGTTCTTTTTGTGGATTAAGAGAAAACCAGAAGCATATTTTCCAGGAATGTGGGTGGGTTCGTCGAGTTTGGCGACCTAGCTCTCTATGTTCTCTGTTTGAGAAGGGAGAAAATCTTACCAGTGAGGAATGGATGGCGGAATTGCAGGCGACGATCTCAGAAGAGCTCCTTAGCAAATTCATCGTGGCGCTTTGGTTCATCTGGGAAGAAAGAAACAGTCAGTTATGGAACAAGAAAAAACTGGAAGAATTTGAAATCATGACAAAAGCGGAACGATGGCTGGAGGAATACCAAGAGTATCAGAAGAAAACAGAAGGAGATCAGGAGAAGAAGAATCACCTGTGGCGCCCCCCTGTCTCAGCGAATTTCAAGGTCAATGTTGATGCTGCATGCATTAATGGGGAGGGTTCTGGGTTCGGGATGATGGTAAGAGATCGCGAAGGGAAGTTTTGTATGGCGGCTGTGAAGAGAAGTCGAGTTCAATGGACCCCAGAAATGGCGGAATGTTTGGCAATCGGGTGGGGGATCGATCTAGCAGTGGAGTATGGTTTTGGGCAGTGCGAAATTGAAACCGACTGTCTGGGGGTTGTCCAGAAATTGAGAAGAGAAGAGAAAGTGATGACTGAAGAAGGAGTTCTCTGTGAAGAGCTTCATGACCATCTGAAAGACCTGGGCTCTATCACTGTGGGCTTCTCGGGCCGAAATAGTAACAAATCAGCTCACTTAATGGCCCATACCACTTGTGAATGGGAAGAAGTAGAAGTGTGGACTATAAGCCCACCATCTTTTTTGGCTGCTCAGCTTTTAAAAGATTCCTGTAATGTTTCTGCTACTTGATGAAATAATAGGGTTAATTCCATGAATATTGTTTTTTTTTAATTTACCACGAATATAGTGGTTTTAAAACTATTTACAGGAATATTGTGTTTTTTGGAGGGAAGTTGGCGACGGCGCCCGAGACTCATATATTCGAGTTTTAAAGGGTGAAGATAGCGACGGCGCCCCAGTCTCGAGCTTTGGCGCTTTTTGAAATTTCAAAATTTAGAAACAGCGCCAAAGCCCGAGACCGGGGCGCTGTCGCTGTCAAGGTTTATTTTGTTAAACCCTTCCTCCCTCCCCTCCCCTCGCACCAGACCACCATCCACCTCCCCTTCCTCCCTCTCCACTCCTCCCTCCTCCTTCATCCTCCATCCCAACGCCGAGGACCAGAGCGGCGACGCTTAAAGGAAGGCGGCAGAGCCCCAGTCCCAGGCGGCGGCGCGCGGCACAAGGCGAAGGCGCTCCCCCTATAGCAGCGGCGCTATGTCGGACGACGAGCAGGCCCCCGGCGGCAGAGGAAGAGGCCGAGGCCGGCGTGGCGGCGGCGGTGACGGCGGCGGCGAACGCTACCGGAGTGAGTCCTTGCCGGCGGCGGCGACTTTTTTTTTATGTTCTAATATTTTTTTTCCCAGTTCCTAGGCTTATGGATCCTTGTTCGATGAGACCACCACCTACGACAATCGATACTGCTCCGAATGATCCGGAACTTCTTTGGGGGCATGGTCACCATCGGATTGACGCAGTTTGGGCAAATGAGGTAAGTTTTTTAAACTATTTCTATAGTTTTTTTTATTAGCTGTATAATAGAAGAATAGAATAGAATAGAATTAAATTAAATTATTACGAATAAAATTAAATTAAATTAAGAATAGAATTAGATTAAGTTACGAGTATATTATATTAGAATAAGTTTAGTTTAGATATATAAATATAAATATTAGGTGAATTGAAGGAATTGAATTAATATAGTTTTGTGCATTAATTATAGGCTGGTGATCGACCATACCACATTCGTCATACGGGCAATTTAGTTCGATACAATCCACTGTACCTGCCGTATCTCGTCGATGCCGGCTTGTCTAGTGTTCTGCCACTAGCCCCTCTTACCGGTGATCCGGGTTTGATTACTGCGCTCGTAGAGCGTTGGAGACCCGAGACATCGACATTCCACATGCCGTTCGGTGAGGTGACGATCACCCTAGAGGACGTTGCGACACTCACCGGATTAGCGATCGACGGTGATGCCGTCATAGTAGACATACCAAACGAGGACTGGTCGGCTATGTGTCTTCGACTGTTAGGACAGGCTCCTACTGATCTTTGTGGCGGCGTCATCCAGATTACTTGGCTCAGGGAGACTTTCGATGAGCTACCGCTTTCTGCATCACCAGAGACGACAGAGCAGTTTGCAAGAGCGTATGCGCTGTCTCTTATGGGAGGTGTCTTGTTCTCCGATCGGTCTGGAGGTTCAGTTCACCTGCAGTATCTACTTTTGGTAGAGGATTGGCGCAGAGCGGGGAGGTTTGCTTGGGGAGCAGCTGTGCTATCCTACTTGTACCGTGAGATGGGTAGATCGGCGCTGCAGATGACGGCATCTTCTTCACTGGGTGGTGACTTTGGTGGATGGTCCGCCTTGCTGATGATCTGGACGTGGGAGCGGTTTCCTCATACATCACCGCTACATGCGGTGACGGGTGCGCAGATTACTCAGGACGCAGTGCCACGTGGCCTTCGGTGGCTTCCGGCCCAGCCCCGTCAGCATGGAGATCAGTTCTACTTGTACAAGCTGTGGTTTGACGAGTGCACGACATTCGTGGTTAGTATATAAAATTTCGTTTTATAGAATAGTTTTAATTTATTTATTATAGATTTAGGAGTAATTATGTGACCAATCCTTGTGTGCAGTGGCGTCCGTACTTTCATAGAGGTCAGGACTACAGTGGTATTGTGATCCAGCCCACACGTTTCGAGCAGTAGTTCCGCTGATCTGCTTCTCATCGCAGATGTGGCATCATCCAGATCGCGTGCTAGGACAGTTTGGGATGGTTCAGGACCGGCCTCATCCTCCACATTCCGCGGCTGAGATTATATTTTTTCTTCGTGTGGGACAGCATGGGCCATCACGTGGCCAGCAGTTCATACAGGCAGCCAGCGAGTCGATTGAGTTGTGGAACCGTCAACATGAGTTCGTAGCGCAGACGAGCTACAGTGACGTGGAATTAACTTACCACTTGGAGCATCAAGAGTGGTATAGAGATGTCACTAGACGTTCAGGCACACGGAGAGTTGCTGCACTGAACGCAGCGGTGAGTTTTCTTAGTAATTAAAATTTGTGTTTTAATTGTTTTTAGATGTGTAGAATTTCTGATATTTTCCATTTAAATTGCAGTACGACTGCATGGAGTCCATTGAGCAGGGTTTACGTGATGGGATGAGAGCAGGAGGGCTATCATATGACCAGATGGCGGAGTATGCTGACCAGTTGGCGGCAGGGGTTACATCTATAGGTTTTAGTCATCGCCGACATCCTGATACAGAGCCGATACAGCGATACCCTGATGAGCGTAGCTTAGCCAGCTGGCCAGAGCGTAGGACCCAGCCATCGGGCTGGGGCGTGCCACCGCCACAGTTCACAGAGGAGCCCAGGAGGAGGAGACAGCGACGTGAGCAGGGTGACGTACCTCGTGGAGTGAGGTACTCAGATCGTCAGCCAGTCAGACCTACTTCGACCTTCACATTCCACCAGCCTTCTCAGCCACCGTTACGGCCAGGCGCTTTTACCGGATTTCAGGCAGGCACCAGTTCTTCTAGCCCTTAGTTTCAGCCCCAGAAGGATAGCTTTCACACACCTCAGCATGCTACGATGGGAGGAGGGCACATGAGATCAGGTAGTACAGACCTGCCACATTTGGACGTCGACGAGTGGGAGCGTGTCGGTCTGCAGGTTCAGGATCAGGACTTCCAGACATCTCATTGGGCATATGAGCAGCAGCGACGAGAGGGTCCACCAGATGAGCAGGTTCAGTCCCAGGTGGATGATATGTTCGGCACACAGGATCAGGATGATGGGGCGGAGAGAGCTGAGCAGTTGCCTCCACGAGACAGGAGGCCAGCAAGGTGTGGTACTGGCGGCCATCTAGTGGCAGAGCACGGTGGTCGTCGTGGTGGTCGGCGTGGTGGTCGGCGTGGTGGTCGTTAGTGTATTTATGTACTATGTTGAGATATTTATTATTATTATGTTCTTTGTGACTATATAATAATGTACTTCCTTGAGACTATTTATTATTATGTACTTATTTTTGGACTATTTTTAATCTCATGCGGACTAATTCATGTTAGTGTTATTGTCTAAATTGAGACTTTAAATATAAAACCAACAAATTCCAACAGCTAGTTCAGTTCATAAAAGTCCAAACAACAACAACTTCAAACAACAAGAAGTCCAAACAACAACAAGTCCAAACAACAACAACTTCAACGAGATAAATCGAAAGAAAAACAACAACTGCTACATTCGAACAAACTTCTCAGCCACGTCTATTCCCTCTACTTCCTCCTCTTCTACCACCTCTCGCACTTCGTTGGCCACCACTCCCTCTTCGGTTGCTCCCACTCCCACTTGCTTGGCCACCACAGGTTGATGCATTATGTCCCGCTTGGTTACAGTTGCTACACACTTGCTGTGATGAACCCTCCCTTGGCCAATCCATCTCGTTGTGAATTCGTGTTGATCTTGGCCTCCCCGGCTTTCTAATCATGTCCAGATTAGGATGGAGAGTAGTGTCATTATGCTTCTTCCAACCCTTAGGTTCACCAAGAGGAGTGAAACTTGTCCCATAACAAGCAAGCACTGTTCGAAGCTTGTAGACGTTGTTTACAAACCTATGGATGGGCCCCCATTCGGTTGCAAGCTGCAATGGCATGAGAGCAGGGAATTTTATTTCCTTGAAATTTCCCACAAGTGCAAAATCCCGTCCGGTTGAGGTCGTCAAAGTGCACTGTGAGTGTGTTTGACCCCGTCATGTTGAAATTGTTGGGGGGAGTCTGAACTACATAGATGTCTTGACTTCGATCAAGAGCTGTCACAGAATGCCCAACTGCCTTTTGTGACCACTTGGTCATCAGTTCTTCGCACTTGGTGGAGTACTGTGAAGGACCACTCCTAATTTCTGCTCCTGTCTCCAACCTGTACTTATCGAATTTCTCCACCAATCGCCAATAGGTATGTTGCACAAGAGAAGCTATAGGAAGTGCACGAATACCTTTGAAAACACCATTGATGCTTTCTGCCATGTTGGATGTCAGGATAGACCAACGACACCCACCATTGTAGTTATCATGTGCTAAACTCCAACGAATCTGATGTTGGTCCACCCAGTTATCACATGAAATATTTCTATCAGTGGCCACCTTCTTAAATTGCTCAACTTGACGATCGAACTTCTCCAAGCGTTTTTCTCCGGCTAACAAATAATCAACCACACGGGTTAGATAAATTCATGACAAAATTACCTAAAAATAAATAATAAAATTAAATGAAGAAGGCTTACCGACTCGAAATAGTTGCTTATACATAATTCTGCTTTTAGTCTTCCTTTGCAAATTGCTTGCATAGTGTCGCATGCACCACCTCCACTCCCAACCTCTTCCGATGTTATTCATGGCTTCATAGAGTCCTGCATGTCTATCTGAGATGATGCATACATCATTTCGATCAGTCAAACCCTGAACGTGACGTATGAACCATGGCCAACTATCAGTATTCTCACTCTCCACTATGGCAAATGCAATTGGAAAAATCTTCTTCAGGCCATCAAATGAGCTCGCCATGAGTAGCACTCCTTTATACTTCCCAGTAAGAAATGTCCCATCAACAACCATGACGCCTGGACAATACTTGAATCCATCTATACAAGGTCCATAAGCCCAAAATACTCGCTGAAATATCGAATGACCTGGTTGAGTCGAAGGAACTCTTACCCAATCAATCATCGATGTTGGCATTTTTCTCTTGACCACCCGCAAGAATGTCTGCAAAAAATCATAGGATTCTTCCCAATTTCCATGCAACTTCTCCAATGCTCTTTGTTTCCCATACCAAGCCTTCTTGTAAGTAACTTGCATATTAAACTTATCTTTCAACTCGGCTTGCACAGTTAGAACACTCAGATTTGGTTGGGCACGTACCAAATGTTTGACGGCCTCAGATATCACGTCGACATCAAGATGGCGATGATCCGTCGGTTGAGTCGTACTGCTACAAGTATGCACCAACTCGACCTTTCTCACGCTCCAATCGCCTCCCACATCTCGACATCCAAACCGCAACATCCAAGGACATTTGTCCTCCTTGTGCATCAAACATCTGATCTTCCAGATTGAAGGTGACGACTCCACCACGTTATACTGAAAGTTGCGTTGTAGTGCATAGTGCTTAATCGCCACCTGTGCAGCTTGTTTCGAGTGAAATATCTGCCCCTTGTAGAATTCTCCATCAAAACCACCAACAGTGTACCCTGGAATTACGCCATATGAATCAGCATATGATAATTCCTCGTCCTCTTCATTACTCTGCAAGTAAAAATATGGAGGATAATTAAGTAGTTCTCCTCCCTCCCCGTCGTCCTCCTCCTCCTCCTCCTCCTCCTCCTCCTCCTCCTCATCATCGTCTTCCTCATCTCCATCATCACCGTCATCATCGTCATGATCGGATGGCATGCTCCATGTGTCATCACCGTCATCATCGTCTTCCTCTCCATCCCGATCCTCACTGAGTTCAGCATGTATCTCAGCACCCAAACAATAAGGATTTTGTGCCATAAAATTTCAAAGCACATTTAAGCTATCATCATCGACAATAGGCATTGCATAATGAAATAAAACAACATTCTGCCATTCTGGAAGACAGTAGGTGAAACCTGTAGTCACAACACTATCTTGTACTGTTTCGTCTCTAATCCGTATTCTCCGAATTAGATGATCACAAAGTTTCTGATAGTTCACCCTGGATGGAATAGTCATCTGGAAACTTAAACCACCAACAAAATGGACACCCAAATTGTCTTCTACTTTCTCTGATCGCCACCGAACAGCTAGTTCAAATCTTCTAAAACCACTACATTAAAAACAAACTCTAATTACTAACTGGTCAAAATCATTATGATGAATACATGAAAAAAAAATTACGACTCTTACCTGTTATTAGCCATCTTCCCAGCAACCAGACAACAATACCAGAGCTTCTCTCAGAACTTCTTTCAGTTTTTTGGTGATGAAGAACCGAAGGAAAGGTGCAGTATATATATGAATGGGTGGTGCTGGAGTGGAAAAAAATGGCAGCGACGAAGCCCCAGTCTGGGGCGCCGACGCTTTTATTTTCTCAAAAGCGCCGAAGCCCCAGTCCGGGGCGCCGCCGCTAAGTTTTGTTTTTAAAAAAACACCTAGCGGCGGCGCCCTGGAGTGGGGCTTCGGCGCTTTCAACATATCAAAAAACACAATATTCTTGTAAATGGTTTTAAAATCACTATATTCGTGGTAAATTAAAAAAAAACAATATTCAGGACTTTCTATAAAAAAAAAAAAAAACCAATTCCAAAAGCAAGAGAGGGGAATCTAGTAGTTTCCGGTGGTCGTCGCTCCTGAATGTGGTCGGTTGCCGTCTAGGGATCCTCCTTCTCCATTTCCGGATATTTGGTGCGTATCTTCCCTCAAGTCTGCAAAACCTCTGCAACTGGTACGTAAAGTTCCTGTAATTTCTATCTATCACAGTTGACCTCAGTTCAATTCTTTCAAATTAGTCTTTCTTTACTTAACAATTTCGCGGATGCATGGTGGGATGGAAGCAGCGCTTTGATACTCTATTGGTGCTTAAGAGATAACTAACCACCTACTCTGTTTTTTACAGTATAATAATAATAATATGATGGGAAGACGAAACTCCGACTGTTTCCTCGATGCCGCAGAAGTCTACGCGCCTTCTCCACCAACCCCAACTCTGCTTCGTCGGTTTCTATATCCATACCCTTCTATTTCGCTTCTCCTCTCCAGTTCCAGAATTTGCAGAGCCAGGCAATAACCGAAAACACCTCTCTCTTTGCTCGTAAGTCCTCTCTGCTCTGCTGTTTTCTTTTCCTCTCCTGCCAATACCAAAAGATAAGGGAAGGGTTTTATGATTAGCAAGATTAGTTTACAGTCTTTTAATATGTATTACTTAGTCGAGGCTTAATCAGATTGGACTGACATAATTTGTGCTTGTATCATATGTTGTTATGAAGAAATGGATTACATGGACGGAAGAAGTTCCCACGGATCAAACGTTACTGTTGATAATGCCTCTAGAGAATCGGACACTGTTGCTTCTGCTTCTGAACCTGCAGATTCACATTCGCTGCCCCTACCATTTGGAGAGTACGAGGTGTTTCTGAATTTCAGAGGTCCAGACACCCGTTATCAGATCACCGATATCCTTTATCGTTTTCTTGTTAACTTAAAGATCCGCACTTTCAAGGATGATGATGAGCTCCGGAATGGGGAAGGGATATGGCCCAATCTCGTCGAGACTATCGAACAAGCCAAGATTTATGTACCCATATTTTCGGAGAATTATGCTTATAGTAAATGGTGCCTCAAAGAACTTGTGGCGATTGTTGAGCGCCAAGAGGGCAACCAGGGTTGCATCATACTACCCATTTTTTACATGGTGGATCCCAAAGATGTCCGACATCAAAGTGGGCCGTATTGGAATGCATTTGAAGAACACAAGAAGAATTTCGATGAAGAGACCGTTCTAGTTTGGAGAGACGCTTTAAATAAGGTTGGAGCTATGAAGGGATGGTATGTCAAAAGCAGTGATGAGTAAGTAACCTCACCCTCACTCGCACCTTTTTTTTATTGTTTACCAAATTACTCATTGTCAGATTGGATATTACTTTCACTTCTTGTCCCGTGGTTGAGATAATTGGGCATCTTATTTTTCCAGGCAGGGGGCTATAGCAGATCTTGTTACTGGGGATGTATGGTCACACCTGAGTAAGAACAATAATGTGTTGGAGACTGATAAGTTGATCGGAATTGATGGTCACATAGAAGCAGTAGAAGAAAGGATGACCCTAGACTCTGACGGTGTGTCAATTGTCGGCATTCATGGTATTGGCGGTATAGGTAAGACAACTATCGCCAAGGCTTTCTATAACAAAGTATCTGCTCAGTTTGATCGTTGTAGCTTTGTGGAAAGCGTACGAGAAATGTTACTTAAGAAGGATGGTGTTATGACTTTGCAAAAGCAGTTAATCTCAGACATCCTGAGGAGGAATTCTGTTGAATCCATTGCCAATATAAGTGAGGGTATAAAAGTTATAAGAAATAGGATTACTCGTTTCAAATGCCTTATTGTTCTTGATGATGTGGACGAGAAGTTTGAAATTGAAGAGGTGTTGGGGAATATCGAGAATTTTGTTTCAGGAAGTAGATTTGTCATGACTTCCAGAAATGTAAAAGTATTGAGTACTTTGACTACAGAGTGCAAGCTGTATAAAGTACTAGAAATGACTCATGGCCACTCACTCCAACTCTTCTGCAAGCATGCCTTCAAAATGGATTCTCCTCCATCAGGTTTTGAGACTTTGTCAAAAGATATTGTCTCTGTTGCAGCAGGACTTCCATTGACACTTAAAGTTGTAGGGTCTCTTTTATTTCAAGAGGAGAAAGTGATTTGGGAAGACAAACTGAGACAGTTAAAAGATATTCCAGAGGAGGAGGTTATGGAAAGGTTAAGGATAAGCTATGATTCCTTAAACGAAGAGGCAAAGCAGATTTTCTTAGATATTGCTTGTTACTTTGTTGGAGACGACAAAGAGATACCTTCTTATATGTGGAGTTCTTGTGGGTTTTTCCCAGTAACGAATATCAATATTCTTAATCAGAGGTCTATGATTGAGATTGTTTGTGATATTGAAAAACAAAAAGTGTTCCGAATGCATGATCAACTCAGAGATATGGGTAGGGAAATTGTACGTCAAGAAAACAAAAGACATCCATGGAATAGAAGTAGGATATGGTCCGAGGAGAAAGCTATGGACATGTTACATAACAAAAAGGTAATACTCCTGCGTCTTACTATAGTTACTTTTAGATTTTTTAATGTGTCTGATAGCCACAAGCTCTGAATATTTACTGTCAAAATTGGCAGATGTTGATTCTACGTTAAGTAGGTCCTAGTTACCAACTCACCAACTTAAGCCTTATGAATTTTGAATCATAAATTCTTATTCCAAGGAGTAAAATCTGAAATTAAATTTCTCGTATTGATGTTTGTTTTAGCTTTTAAAATTAGGGTCCAACTTGAGTCCTCGGTCTAAACTTAAGAGATGCATCTGATTTGTATGATTTTTCAACTTAAAACTTCAGGAATTAATGATAGGATAACATGTTTTAGGTAAGCGCAAACAACTACTACAAACATGATGAACCTCTGTAGTGAAGACTTATGGTTTCTTTCCTATTGGTTATTGATTTTTTATTTCTTTTTTGCAGGGAACAAACATAATTGAATGCATTAGAATGAACTCCTCATCTGGTGATGGTGTTGTGGAGGAGCTTGAGATTGTGGGGAACTTTGAAAGTGAATGCTTTATGAATTTATCAGAGGTGAGATTCATTGACGTACAAACTAAGATGCTCCCTAGCGACTTCGCTGATTATCTTCCAAATTTAAGATGGTTTCGATGGAAGTTTGGATACGGTGGGTGTATGCCTAAGTTTCATGCGGAAAATATGGTGATTCTCGAACTCTTAACCCCGGTGAAAGATGATTGGGGAGGTTTGAGACATCTCATGAAGGTATGCACTATTGTTAATGACAGAGCACTTAAGGTACTTGTTTAGTTTCTTAATTAGTAGTTACTGACTTACTGTTGTACATGTTTTTGTTTTCCCTTGTTTTTTAAATTTCTAAATGAAGATGGCGAGAAAGCTCAAAGTTCTGAAACTTGTGGGTAAGTTCTTGATAGAATATCCCGACTTTCCACGGAGTTTAGAGATATTGTATCTGCAGGATTTCGGGCCTCGGTTGTCCCATAAGGATCTGGATATTGGGAACTTGAGGAACCTAAAAGTTCTGCATCTATGGTTTTGTGAGGTAGGAGAGATAAGGGGTGGAACCATTGGGATGGTGAAGGGGCTTCAAGAGCTCAATATCATCCATTTAAGGGTTGAGGAGAGTCTGAGAGCAACACTTGCCGATATTGGGGATTTGCAGTTTCTTGAAATCTTGAGAGTAGATGTAATCGCTGATGTGGGATTGGCATCAGTTTACGAGAATTTGTTACTGAATACTAAGCTTCCTACAAGTTTGAAGGAGCTGGAGACTACATCTCCAGTGGCTAACCTTCCAGAGCTGGTGGAGTTGGAGGAACTAGTCATTCGATATTCCAAGTATGGGCTTGGGATCCCTCCAGCACACAGTAGTCATATGTGGTGCAAGTCATCCAAATTGAAGTCTCTGACTCTGCAAGAAACAAAGATGATGACAATGGCAACTAATACATCTAGTCCTTTCTTGCCGCTGCTTCCATCGTCAACTGGGTATGGTCTTGAGATCCCTCCAGTAGACATTAGTGATATGTGGCGGAAGTCATCCAAATTGGAGTATCCGACACTGCAAGAAACAAAGATGATGACAATGCCAACTATTACATCTAGTCCTTTCTTGCCGCTGCTTCCATCGTCAATGACTGGGTATGGTCTTGAGATCCCTCCAGTAGACAGTAGTGATATGTGGTGGAAGTCATCCAAATTGGAGTCTCCGACACTGCAAGAAACAAAGATGACGATGCCAACTAATACCTTTAGTCCTTCTTCCTTGCCGTTGCTCCATCACATGTTGGAGTTGGAGACATTGAAACTAGTTCAATCTGGGTATGGGCTTCAGATCCCTCCAGCAGCCAGTAGTGATATGTGGTGGAAGTCATACAAATTGAATATTCCAACTCCTTATAAAAAAAAGATGACTATGCCAACTAATACCTCTAGTACTTCTTCCTTGCCGCTGTTTCCATCGTCGCTGACCACCCTTCACATCAAGATATGTCCAAAACTGAAGTGGCTCCCAAATCTAAAGAATCTGGAATACTTGACTCACTTATACATCTCAGGATGTTCCTTGCTTAATGACATCCCTGGTCTTGGAGGGTTGAAATCCTTGGTAAGTCTGAGTCTAAGTGATATGAAAGCTTTATGCAATCTGGATGGTCTTGATAGTCTCTATTCTTTGACATCCTTGACACTAGAAGGCTGTGATGCACTGGGAAGACTGCCAAGCATGGCATCTTTGAAGCAATTGAAAAAGTTATCCGTCAGTAATGCTCCATATCTGCGGGAGATTGGGGGCCTTGTCGGCTTGAAATCCTTGGAACATTTAAATCTGTATAGTTGCAGATCTTTGGAAAGACTTCCTGTTGATGAGCTATCTAGTTTGAAGCACTTGAGGAGGGTAGAGATCAAAGGTTTCTCGCAGATCAGCTCCAATACTATCTCCTCTCTACGAAAACTAGAGGCGAATGTTAAGATAATTGTTGAGGCACCGCTGCCACCACCTTAACTCATCTCCATTGGCTTCGT
Source organism: Linum tenue (assembly GCA_946122785.1). Classification (NCBI taxonomy): domain Eukaryota; kingdom Viridiplantae; phylum Streptophyta; class Magnoliopsida; order Malpighiales; family Linaceae; genus Linum; species Linum tenue. The sequence continues at coordinate 25,574,810 of CAMGYJ010000005.1, read as the reverse complement.
TAATCTCCTATCTCTAAACAAGCTATGAACTTTAATTATATGGGAGTGTCCTCGTCTTGCAGCACTATCTTCCCCTGACCAACAGCTTGATGGTGGTGGTTTGAGTTGTGACAGCCAACCAGTACTTGACTCGTTACAAAGGTTGTCCGTAAATGGATGTGAGTCACTGCTACAAGGTAGTTTCTGCCAGATGCTTCATCTGTCTAGGTTTCCGAGGCTTGTGGTGTTGGAACTTGGGCAGACGTAGCCTCCTAATGTGGCGAACGAATTGCTGCTGGAGGGACTCGAGTCCTTGGAAGAGTTAGCTACTCTGCGGTTGCTTCGCTTGGCTACACAGAAATTACCTTCCCTGTCAAAACTGCAAAAGTTGAACGAGTTGACTGTCATTAATGCTTCTAATTTGTACGAGATTGAGGGCCTTGCAGATATGAAATCCTTGCAAATCCTACACCTCGTGAGATGCACATCATTGGAAAGATATGAAATCCGTGCAAATCCTACACCTCGCCTTGTAAGTGTTGAAAACATTCTTTTGAGCAACGATTATATGTGGAGATAAGTTCAAGAAATTAACATGTATTGATGATATATTGATTCTATTACCTCTTATTCACATCCATGTCTGTCGAATCGGTTCTTTCTTTAAACATGTATGATATTTGCTGCAATGTTACATTTCTGCAGCTACTGAGACATTCGGCCTGATCCTTTCACTAGTCTTGACTATTAAGGCCACCTGATATCGTTGAGAAGATAGTTGCTATTCTTAGCTGTGCATTTTAATGTTGAACTCTTGTGTCTCTGCATGTGCCTCTAATTTCTCTTGCTTGGACTCTCTGTGGTGTGTGCGCCCAAGCATGATATCGAGAGAGCGATTTGATGAATTTGGCCGAGGAAGATTCCAGGTTATGGTCAGATGTTTTCCTGAAAAGCAGTGGCATAATGTCTAGTAGGTCTCAATATGAGAGTGCTACTGTGAGGAAGCATCTGCGAAGAAGCTTCAAACATGCGGTGCAGTATTGCAGTTCATGCTGAAGCACTATACTCGATGCAGGTGTCACTAGGACAACACAAACAGAGACTTTGAGCGCAGCTATTGCAGAATATGCAGACAAGGTTGGTGTTCACTATAATTGATTCAGTAAAGTACATGCTTTGTGTCAAGAACCAGTTGATCCCAATAGCTCGAGTTGTTAGGAGAGGTTCAATCGTGGATCATATACCACAAGTCACAACACTAACACGCCCCCTCAAACGAAAGTCACTCACAAGGGCTTGAAGTTTGCTAAGGTTTGAAGACAAGAATACCATGTGCTTAACAAATGGGGGCAACCGGGAATCGAACACAAAACCTCTCGGTCACAGAAGGCTCTGATACCATGTCAAGAACTAGTTGCTCCCAATAACTCGAGTTATTGAGAGCAAGTTATTGGGATCAACTGGTTCTTGACACTTTGTTGTATGATCATTCTGCAATACACATGATTCATATGCTTTGCCATTGTGTGTTGCGCTATGTGACATGATGCTCTTGGAAGGTAACGGGCACTGACCAATTACTTGGACTGGTAAACTAATTTTAATGACCATGAATGTGATAAATATTTTTAGTGCCAAATGTGAATTTTTTTAAAGCAATTATAGTGAAACTTGCAATTTACCCCAAATAGAAGAAGCATGTTCGGGCTGCCTCTGTTCCCCCTATTCTCTATCTACCCCCAACATTGCCACTCAAGCTTGAGAAGCCACCGCTCTTCAATTCGACGACGAAGCGTGAGATCTGGTCGCCTTTACGTCTGGAGAAGGAGGAGATATCGTCTGGAGCTGCAAAGAAGAAGGTCACCAGAGAGCTCGTGTGTGATAATTTTGCATTTTATAAAGCAAAAGCTCTCATCTCTTTCTTCTCTCCGACACAAGTCGAAGAACGAACTCGAAAAAGGCAAACCCCACATGCTCAATAATAAGATATAATTTCAACTTCACGAACAACACGAGAATATATCGGTATAGTCTAGTTGTGAATAACTTATTCGTTAGTGACAGCCTCAACTATACACCTACAAAAATAACTTATTTGCAGGTAACCATAATGAACACAGTAGTAACCACAATCACACGGACCAAACAAACATAGACCGTTAGAATCTTTTCCCAGCCGCCACTATTTGGCCACGGCTCGCGCATGCGACGTAGGCATCCCTCCACATTAGACGAATATTTTTGTGGCAATACACCCAAAATTTTCTATTTCCGGTACAATCTAAATGAAAGCCAAAGCACAAACATAGTGTTGAAATGGTAAGTCTGATATGAATGGTAAGTCTGATATGTCAATCCTCCAAGACCGTTGCAGAATTGCTCAAAGAAGGAAAGTGCTCAATTCAAGCTATTCTCCCTGATTCTCTCCAACGGCTAGCAATTACTCTATATATGACTTGAGGTTTACAGGGGTGAAGTACTTTTGTGGAAAATCAAAGCAAGAGGTATAGGTTCGAGCTTTGGATTACAGAAGGGTGAACAGTGTAGGGGAAGAGGTTCTACATTGTGGTGGCTGAACTGAGTCGGATAGTGATTCAGGGAGTCTTTGCGATTTATCTATTTGTTCTTTAGAGTCTTTGTAATTGTGTTCCTTTGGTATTAAAATCTTAAATAGAGTCTCCTGGGATCTGTGATCCTGGGACGAGGAATTAACCATTGCACAAGGGTGAACCTCGTTAAAAAGATCGCGTGTTCCTCTCTGTCCTTCTCCTCTGTTTTGATTCTTTGCTGTTCTGTTCGTTCTGCATTTTCAGACCTTCAGTGAAGGACAAACAGATTATGGTCATATGATGATCAGGGCCTAATTGATCATCAGCCCGCTGTTTGTTTTGCTCGGCCCACTTGGCCATTTTGAGCCCATCAGAGCGTTGAGGTCTCGAGTCCATAAGACTGACTCTTTAGTCATCTTCTGTCGAGACATTCTTCTCATCCCTCTCCTGCTCAAATCAAAATTCCCAACTTCGATTATCCTTCTCTAACCCTAATCCGATTTCAATTGGTATCAGAGCTCTGCCTTGACGAAGCTCACTGATGCCAAGGTAATCGATCCAATGGCGTCAAGTTCGTTCGGGCAAGCTACGCTCAATCATCCTCCTATCTTCACAGGGTCGAACTATACCGCCTGGAAGAAAAGAATGAAGCAGTTTATGTGGGGAGTGGATGAAGAATTGTGGCTGATCGTCCAGAATGGCCCTATTCAGATGGACATGGATGAGCAGATGATGTGGTCCGCGGCCCAGAAGAAGAGTGCACAATTAAATCAAAGAGCTATGCACGTTCTTCAGGCGGCTATGAATCCAGACGAAGCTGACCAAGTAGAAAACTGCGAAACAGCTCAAGAAATCTGGCAAGCCTTGGAAAGCACCTACGAAGGTACCTCTAACATTAAAGAATCTCGTATTGATTTATTGATGCATGATTATGAGTCATTCAATATGCTTGAGGGAGAGGGAATACATGAGATGTATTCCCGATTTACTGTTCTTGTCAATAAATTGAAAGGTTTAGGTAGGTCATTTCCTAGTAAGGATCTAAACCGAAAACTTCTGAGGTCTTTGCCAAAGGAATGGTTACCAAAACGTACTGCTATTGAAGAAGCTAAGAACCTTTCTATCTTGCCTACTAATGAACTAATAGGATCTTTACTGAGTCATGAACACGTTCTTAGACAGGTAGGACAAGAAGATGAGAAAAGAAAGAAAAACTTAGCCTTCAAATCCAGAGCTGCTGAATATGATTCAGACAGTGAAAGTGATTTTGAAAAGGAATTTGCTTTAGTTAGCAAGAAATTTCATCGTATGCTCAAGTATAAAAATCAGAAACGTCAGTCAAATGAAAGTAGGCAGGGATTTTATGATCATAACAAAAATGTTTTTCAAGAAAGGCTGCCTCAACAGCAGACCAGATTTGTTGAGACAGGTCAGCATGACAGAGAACCTCAGGCGTGTTACAGATGTGGGAAGCTCGGTCATATCAGAGCTCAATGTCCGCAAACAGTAAAAGCTAAAGAAAAGGCCATGAAGGCATCATGGAGTGACTATGATTCTGATCCAGAGGAGGGTAAGTTAGATGAAGAGGCATACATGGCTACCAAAATCACAGAATCAGAAGTCGAGAATGCTTTTCACTCAGGGATAAACAACAATGATGACAAGAAATGGTACTTAGATAGTGGTTGTTCTCACCACATGTCTGGTAAGAGATCTTTGTTCTCTTCCTTAAAACCTAATAATGGGGGTAAAGTGTTTTTTGGAGATAATGGTCATGGCAATATTGTTGGTTGTGGTACAGTAGGAAAGTTTCCATCACCTTCTTTTCGAGATGTCCTTCTTGTTGAAGGATTGAAGCATAATCTTCTGTCCATCAGTCAACTGTGCAGTAATGGTAATCAGGTTGCCTTCAAGGCTAACCATTGCACAGTTGAAAGAGTCAGGGATGGGAAGATTATGTTTGTTGGAAACAGAATCAATAATATGTATGTTATTGATTTAAGTGATTTAAGTGCTTTCAATGAAACTTGTTTTGTTGCTTCAAATCAACTTGAAATGCTATGGCACAGAAAGATGGGGCATCTTAGTTTATCTAAACTTGTTGCTCTATCTAAGTCAGGTTGTGTTCGTGGCATGCCTATCTTAAAAGAAAAAACTGATTTCTTTTGTGAAACTTGTGTTTCTGGAAAACACACCAAGAAACCGTTCAAACCTAAACCTGACATTGTCACAAGTTGCACCTTTGATCTTATTCACATGGATTTGTTTGGTCCTTGTAATGTGACAAGTTTAGGTGGAAAGAATTATGTCTTGGTCCTTGTTGATGACTATTCTAGGTATTCATGGGTGTATTTTCTTTCGCATAAGGATGAAGCCTTGAATAAATTCAAAACTTTTGTCAAACTATATAATGGTCAGATCAAAACCATTAAAAGTGACAATGGTGGAGAGTTTGTTTCAGAGGAGTTTGAGGTTCTATGCAGTGAATCTGGGATAACTCACACCTTTTCTGCCCCTCGAACTCCACAACAAAATGGAGTCGTCGAGAGGAAAAACAGAACTATTATAGAGTGTGCTCGTACTATGTTATTGGAATTTAATCTGCCTAAGTATTTTTGGGCAGAGGCAGTAAGTACAGCTTGCTATGTCCTTAATAGAGTTCTGATTAGAAAAGGGATAGATAAGACACCTTATGAGATTATGAAAGTTAAAACACCTAATCTGTCTTATCTTCATCCTTTTGGATGTCCTTGTTTTATTCTTAACACAAAGGATCACCTAGGCAAATTTGATGCCAAATCTGACAAGGGTGTCTTTTTAGGATACTCCATAAAAGGTCAAGCCTATCGTGTCTATAATAGTCGTACTAAGAAGGTTGAAGAGTCTGTTCACGTTGTGTTTAATGAAACTAATGCAAATCTTGAGACTGATGAACAGGATATCCCTATTTATGACATGTTAGAGCTGACCAGGAGTGTGCAATGTGAAAGACAAGAAGCAGAGTCAAATTCAACTGAAGCTTCTGAAAAACCAGAAGATGTTACTCGAACTGATCCCTCACCCAGCAAACCTTCAGCTCCTCCTCATATACAAAAACGCCATCCCACTGATCAAGTCATTGGTGATCTCAATGACAAGTTGAGAACTCGAGGTAAGTATACCCCTGGGCAGTATGCATTTGTTTCACAGTATGAACCTAGGCATTACAAAGAAGCTTTAAAAGATGAGAAATGGTTACTTGCTATGCAAGAAGAGTTGACACAGTTTGAGTATCTTCATGTTTGGGACTTAGTTCCACGTCCTTTAAATCAATCTGTTATTGGAACTAAATGGATCTTTAGAAATAAGACTAATGAAGAAGGTCTTATTATTCGTAATAAAGCTAGACTTGTTGCCCAAGGTTATAGTCAAGAAGAGGGTATAGACTATGACGAAACGTTTGCTCCTGTAGCACGTTCTCTCCCTGCTGTCGCTTCTCTTGAAGATTCTTCCTCCAGTGGGGATTTTTGATCAGTAGTGGTTGAGTTTTGTCTTAAGGATTTTTGGTCTCTGTGTTTTATTTTTTTTCTTTGGGAGATTATTGTTCTGCTGGATTGCTTGCTCTCAGGGAGAGCTGTGTTATTGTTCTGCTGGATTGCTTGCTCTCAGGGAGAGCTGTGTGTGTGGATTTTTGTCTGAATGTTGGTTTAGTTGTCTTTTGGGTGTTATTCTGCTCCTGGTTGTTGTTGCTTGTTTGCTGCTTTCTGGCTGTTATATGTTCTTGCAGGTTCTTAAAGCAATCGACAATATCAGACTTAGGGAGAGATTGTTGAAATGGTAAGTCTGATATGAATGGTAAGTCTGATATGTCAATCCTCCAAGACCGTTGCAGAATTGCTCAAAGAAGGAAAGTGCTCAATTCAAGCTATTCTCCCTGATTCTCTCCAACGGCTAGCAATTACTCTATATATGACTTGAGGTTTACAGGGGTGAAGTACTTTTGTGGAAAATCAAAGCAAGAGGTATAGGTTCGAGCTTTGGATTACAGAAGGGTGAACAGTGTAGGGGAAGAGGTTCTACATTGTGGTGGCTGAACTGAGTCGGATAGTGATTCAGGGAGTCTTTGCGATTTATCTATTTGTTCTTTAGAGTCTTTGTAATTGTGTTCCTTTGGTATTAAAATCTTAAATAGAGTCTCCTGGGATCTGTGATCCTGGGACGAGGAATTAACCATTGCACAAGGGTGAACCTCGTTAAAAAGATCGCGTGTTCCTCTCTGTCCTTCTCCTCTGTTTTGATTCTTTGCTGTTCTGTTCGTTCTGCATTTTCAGACCTTCAGTGAAGGACAAACAGATTATGGTCATATGATGATCAGGGCCTAATTGATCATCAGCCCGCTGTTTGTTTTGCTCGGCCCACTTGGCCATTTTGAGCCCATCAGAGCGTTGAGGTCTCGAGTCCATAAGACTGACTCTTTAGTCATCTTCTGTCGAGACATTCTTCTCATCCCTCTCCTGCTCAAATCAAAATTCCCAACTTCGATTATCCTTCTCTAACCCTAATCCGATTTCACATAGTACCAATATCCTGGCGATCGAACAACAACGTTACATACTGCGACTTTTTCTGCATGGATCGGGAATATTTTGCCGAACTGGTCAAGTATAAATGAAACGAAGCAAAACGGCATTATTATATGTAACAAGGAAAAATGAGTTCATCTTCACGGAATAAATATAATAAGGTGATCATGATTGTGGTGCGGCGGTTGTGTTAGTGGTGGTGTCGCGGAGAAGTCAATCGGCGTCGACCAACGTAATAAGCTGCCTTTGCAACGATGATTTTTTCGACTACGACGATCCGCACATTGAGTGTGAATATCTTCTGTTCGACAAATTGGTCGGGGATGCGCGTCCGGTGAAGCAGGGTGCTTGGTACCTGCACGTGACCTGCTCCTCCGATGATTCGGTTATTGTCTACGGTTACCGGCGGATGGACGAGGGCGCGACGGATTGCATTTCTGAAGCCGAGGATGACATCGTTAACAGGCTTTGCCGTCACAGAACTGGAGGTCAAGCGTGGGGAGATGGCTGTTATGTGAGGTTCGAGATCTACCCGTTTGAGCTCTGATGTCCAACGTGACAGTTTGTTATTAGTGAATTCACCTTTATTTTTTCTTAATATTTAAATAATGCTAAATAAATCAAGAACTGAAGTATTAAAAAAAATGAAATCACCAATAGAAAACTGACACGTTGGATGACTGAAGCTATTGCGTCCAACCAAGATTGGAGCAAAGAATTTTCAACGCTCTTCATAGCTATGCCATTGGTACAATATTATATTCATGAGTTTATTCATACCAAGTTGACTGTCGGTAACCAATGAGTTTAACTGAGTCCGGTCGAGCTTGTTTTATTAAAACCTTGACTCGTCATCATTAAAATTATGAGTTGGGCTAAATATATTTCCAACCAATATATCAATTTATATTGGTCGATCTCTACACCTAGATTAATTATATTGGTCGATCATGACAGCTCTTTTCATAGATACATAAATGAAAAAAAAATCCCCAGTGCTATTCACTACCTTTCTTCTGGTCTGGCTCTGGCCTCAACGATTGTTTGTTGGTTGTGAACGGCTCCCGGCCTCCCGCTCCACACTGCTACTTCTTCTTCTTCGTCTAATTCTTGGGCTCCCGCCTCTTCTGGGGTGAGTGGGCCATTTCTAAACAAAAGAGAAACCATCTTAACCAAGCCCGACCAGCCCATTGATTAGTAGCCCACACAGGCCCAGCCCATACTTCCTTTTCCTGCTCTGTAGAGAATCCCGTACAAACAGAGACCGTCGTGTCGTCTCTGTGGCCAACGTACCTACTAGTCAACAAGTCGGTAAAGTCAAAGTGCAATAATCCCTACGTAAAGTAATCCAAGAAAAGAAGAGTCTACAATACAATACATACGGGTTTGGATTTTCAGCCGGCGAACAACTTTTCGACTAGTCAATGCAATGCAACTTGGTCGAAATTAAGCACCAAGACCAATTCTTCTAGTATCGATCGGAATGGTCCAAAGATGGCGACTTCCCACCCTATAAATTAAAATACCCGCCGTCTTCCAGCCATTTCCCAAAACTCAAATCAATCCACAATATCGATCATCGTTGAAGCCTCTCGCTAGCTTAGCTATCATTTTTTCCAATCCAACCAAAAAAAAGATAGATGATGACGAAGCTCAGCCGTCGTCAAAGTCTCGTTTCTTCAACGTGTGCGGTACTGATCTTGGCGGGAGTAATTCTTTGCTTTATGTCAGCTTTTGCGGCGGCCCAACGCGGCGGCGGTAGGGGAAGCAGCAGTAGCGGCAGCCCAGGCGTTAGGGGAGGAGCGGTGGTGGGCGGGGCAGCCGGCGGCAGTGGTGCCGGCCGTACTTCGACGTCCGCAGTTGGGGATTCGAGCCATTGTTGTTTTGGTGGTGGTTCCGGGCAACTGCTTGGAGGATTCGTGGTTTCCTTTCTGCTGTATGCGATGCACTAATTCCCCTCTTTTAGTTTCTATCTACAATTCATAATTCTTGTAATGAATTTCATCATTTGTGTAACGCGTTTATAAAAACAAAAAGAATTATAGTTTATGTATGTACAAGGATGGATCGGATTGTATAGAGGTTGTTTGAAATGGTTGAATGAATAATTGATTAACCTGTTTTATTGTGCGCAATCAAACATTCTATCGCTAGATTGAAGTGTTAAGTGTACATGTTTTGACAAAGGATGACAAACTTGATGGGATCGAGAAGCATGTAAGTCACTACGTTGTTAACCCAAATGACTGGCCGTACATTTTCAGTCGATGCTACGAATTTTGGAAGGTCAAATATGATTTCATCATTGCTACCTGGAAATAGGAATTATGCATAATGACTGAAATGGTGACTTTCTGAAGTTTTAGAGCATTTACCATGGTGCAAATGGATGGAGTTGCTTGCAAGTGTAAGTGACATGTGCTTGCAAGTAAAAAGTGAATGGCATTAATGTGAGGGTACTTTTTTTTAGGGCTAATACCAATAGGAAACCCGAAGTATTAACTTTGTGCCATTTGTGTCCTAAAGTATTCGATACGACAATTGTGTCCCAAAGTATTTTTCCGTTATGGTTGACTACCGTTGACCGTTAATTTTGAATTAATTGACAGGTCATCGCTGATGTGTTCGTCTAGGTGGCTTTTTTTATTTACAAACTCATGCCCGTGTTTACACGTCAAATTAAAAAAAAAAGTTAAATGAAATCGGGGTTTCACCCGAACCCGAATCACATTTACCCCTCCCCTCCCTCGACTTCCCCAAAAGAAACTCAAGAACCCTAACCTTTCTCTCGATTCTCCGATTCTCTTCCCCGACGAACAGAGGGGAGTCGATTCGCCAGCTTCGCAGTCTGTCAACATCTCGAACATCGGGCGCGGCGCAGGGACGAACATCCTCGACGGCAGCTTGGAAACCTTCGGGCGCGGCGGGCAGGGAGGAACGTTTTCGGAAGGCAGGTTGAACACCCATCCTCGATTTCTTCTGCAATCATCGTCGCCGACCTTGCGCGAGTGCTTGTATCATCTTCTTGGGAGGAGTAGATGATGCCTCTACTATCAGAGGTATCGGGCTGTATGGAATTGTGTTTCGCTCAAAATTTCTAGGGTTTTGGAGCGAAGGGGCCTGTCCGTTTTTCTGGAGTTGTGGAGCTATTTGAAGGTCAATTAAGTAGGTGGGAAGCGGAAGGAAGGTGGTAATCGTACAAGAAAGTAAATGTGGTGGGTACGAAGTGGCTTTGCTCTGTAAGATTCGCTGGAAGTAGAAGGGGAAAGCAGGGACCACGACGAAGCTGTGAAGACGAGATTACCCCCTTTGTTAGTTGAGCAACAGGTACGAATTCAATTCCAAAAGCACCTTCTGGTCATTTCCATCCATGTATAGTGATTTGGTTGTATTGGAGTTGTAATATTCAATTCATAAAGGTCACGGGTTTGTGGATTGCTAGATTGCAAAGTTGTCTTTTAGCAACTTTTGGGAATGCTTTTAATGGTAGAAAATTATTGACCCTAGTAGGTGATTGGATTAATATAATCGAGGATTTCTAATAGTAACCATGTTATGTAACGTGCAGGATGACTACGTACTTGGAATTGATAGTCCACCATGGTGGGAAAATGGACTATTCTGAGGAGGTTCCTCGCTACCTAAATGGGAAGATTGAAGAAGTTGACATGGACCTAGACTACATCTCCTACTTCCAGTTACAACAGCTTGCTGTTGTCCACTTTGAATACGCTAGGGTCGAGCGTTTGTGGTATATGGCTCCATCGCATAATTTGGGAAATGGTTTGGTTGAAATAAGGTCAGACACCGAGGTTATGGATGGACTGATTCATGCTGTTGAAAATGAAAAAATTGTGATCTTTATGGAAGGTATAGAAACTCAAGTTGGAGATAATGAAGAGGCTGGTGGAGGGAACAATGATGACTATGATACAGAAGGTGATGAGGAGTCACAGAATCGAGACATCATTCATCTTATGGATGATGATGTGCGCACTTCTGATGATGAGTTCGTCGATGCTTTGGAGAATCAAGGGATTAGAGCAAGACGGATGAGAGTTCGTACCACTAAAGATGCAACTGGTGAAGCTGTGGAGCAGGAATCTGTAACTGATTATGAGCAGACCGAACAGGATGTTCCCTCAAATGCTATGGGATCTGAAGATGAAGAAGCTGAAGATGAAGAAGCTGAAGCTATCCCACATGTACAGACAGAACAAGGGGGAAACCAAACTCAACCCGAAGCTGAAGATATGGCACATGAAGCATAACAAGTGGGAAACCAAACTCTACCAGAATCAGAATATAGAGGTTCAGTTGACTCACGACATGTTCGTGGGAATCTAGACGAAGAGCCAGCTGATCCTATTTATGACGGTCCCCACTATGACCCCAGATTTGAACATTCTACACTAAAGTTCACGGTGGGAATGAGCTTTAATTCCCCGGAGCAGTTCAAAGTGGCAGTGGAGGAGCATTCCATCTCAATTGGAGCCGATATCAAGTGGACGAGAAGTGACAAGAATAAGAAGCGTGCTGAATGTCGCCAGAAGTGTGGGTGGTATATCTACGGCAGTTGGCATGCTCGTTCTTTGTTTATGGTTAAGAATCTTGGGAAGGATCACACTTGTCCTAGGGCTGTCCGGATGCGGGTTGCAAATGCAACTTGGGTGGCTAAGAAGTACATTGAACGTTTTCGAAGGGAGCCTGATTGGAAGGTAAAGAATATGATGTTGGAGCTGAGGCAAACACATAATGTTATAATTTCGAGGAGGCAATGCTATAGGGAGAGGATATATGCGAAGCGGATGTTAGGAGGGTCGTTGATAGAGGAGTATAACAAGCTGAGGAGGTATGTTGGTGCTTTGAAAGAGCGGGATAGAGACGGTACTTTTATTCTAGAGGTTGACCCGTCTAATGTGCCCAACCGAGTGTTGTTCAAGAGGTTGTACATTGGGTTTAGTGGGCTGCGAAAGGGTTTCACTAGGGGCTGCCGACCAATGTTTGCTTTGGATGAGTGCTTTCTTAAAGGTGAAGTTAAAGGGATGCTTTTGAGTGCTGTTGGTAAAGATGGAGACAACAGGATGTTCCCTATTGCTTGGGTTGTAGTGGAAGGGGAAAGTCTTGAAACATGGAAGTGGTTTGTGGCTATTTTACAGCAAGATCTTAGGACCATTGATGGTCGTGGGTGGACAGTCATATCTGACCAACACAAGGTAAATATTCCATTACTTTTTGTATGTGTTTTAGAATGTTTGTCGTGTGTGAAATGTTTGGTTTGGATTAGATGTAGATGATGATTATCTTCTTGTTTGTAGGGTCTTGTGCAAGCATTAAACAGTTGCTTACCTGAGGCATCGCTAAGAAAGTGTGCACGTCATGTTTTCGCGAATTGGAAGGTTAACCATAGGGTGAAGGCATATAGAGACTTATACTGGGATGCTGTGTATGCAACAAACATCAACGATTAAAAAGCAGTCATCAAAGTCATGGGGGAGATTCAACAAAGTGGGGCAGATCCATCTTTACTTCAGGATTTTCTGGATCATCAACCAGAAACCTTTTGCAGGGCTTTTATGAGTCACACCTCCAGATGTGACTCGGTGGAAAGTAATATTTGCGAAACCTTCAATGGTTATATCTTAGAAGAGAGGGAGGATAGGATCATTGACATGCTCGAGGGTATCCGTAGGAAGCTCATGGTGCGAATAGTTGAAAAGAATGTGCAAGCTGGTGGTTGGAGGGATCGGCTCTGTCCTAGGATAGAGAAGAAGATTAGAAAGGGTGTGGATTTAGCCAAGATGTGTCAAGTGATTCCTGGCTTGGAGGACAAGTTTGAAGTTGCCATTGGCCGTAAAGGGTACGTGTTGGACTTGGACGAACATACATGCAGCTGTGGGTCATGGGGATTGACTAGAATTCCATGTGTACATGCAATTGCTTGCCTTCAATGGCAGAGGAGGGAGCCTAGTGAAGTCGTGTCTGCTTACTATACTGTTGGGTCGTTCAAGATGGCATATGAGTTTGGTATTCCTACTATTGAAGGCCAACAAGCTTGGCCAGAATCAGTAGGCTACCCAATTTATCCTCCTAAATTCAAGGTCTTACCTGGACGTCCGAAGAAGCAACGGAGGAAGACACCAGGGGAGATTGAGACAGTTCGACATGGTGGTGATGGATCTGCTATGAGGAAGTTCAGGTCTGTAATGCATTGTAAGAGGACAGTTCGACTACGGTGATTGCTGAAGGAGGATCACAACCACCACCGACACAGCCGAGCCAGCAGCAGTAGGAAAGTGGTTGTAAATGGGTGGTATTAGGGGATGTAGGGTTAACGTAGTAGATTATGGATATTATGGATGGTCATGTTTATTTTGCGCAAGTATGGTTGCGTTATATCCGGAGGAAATCATGTAAGATTCCCAAACAATGGATTAATTTTGGAAAACTAGACAATGGCAGCCTTTGTAACTGACCAACACAATTATGTATGTGTATGGTTCAGACTATGATATTGATCATCTTCTGTTGAACAATTCAGGATGTTTGAATGGTATGTTTATAAGATGATGCTATCGTTGTTTACTTACTGTCATACAAGGGAATTCCTCAACGCCAGATTCAATAACATACAGAAACATGATTGTTTGCTAACATCGTAAATAAACTCGAGCCATAAGTTACAGAATAGATGTGCATTTGCAGACTTCATTTCAGTCCTGCAATGGCAATGCCTACAAGCAGTCCAACGAAAAGGAACAAAACAAACAAGAATCGAGCATTGGCCAACTTCAGTTCCCCTACCAGCCTAGTGTTTTCCTCCCTAATGCTAACTAAATCATCAAACAAACATTTTTTAGCCTGCTTCCTTCGCTCAGCTTTCTCTTCAGCAAGTTTCAAGCTTTCCTTCAAGCTCGTAACATGAATCTCCATCGAAGCATACTTCGTCCTAATGTCTTCATCATCTGCCACAATCGCATTGGAGCTAGGTGTTTCCTCTTCATCATTACCCTGATCCACCCAACGCCAGAATAGACAATTTTTTGAAGGCTCCTGACAAATAAATCAAGATGTAGTGAGTTGTTGTTTGCGAATAAAATCCCCCAACTAAATAAATGATGCATAAATCACCTTTCAATATGGGCAACAGTAGAATCCCCTCCCCGGATTGAGTTTTGTCCCTGAAACATAAGACTTTGCTGGTATATTATGCCCACACTTAACGATTCGAGAGTTGGAAGAATTGGAGTCACAAGTGCTTTGGCCGAATCTCCTTCCCGACATGTTTTAATTGCTGCCACAAAACCCATTCATTATGGAGAATGAGAACCAAGTACATCAAACCCTAAAACAACCCAACATCTATACTCACCTGGTTTCCTCGACAAACTAATTCCGAAGCACGCCGTCGCACCACTATCCTCGCCGCAATGAATACCAAGTCACCACGAACCGGCGCCGCTCCGCGTTACTGAAACCCAACGTCGTCGCCACTCCGACGCGAGGGAGCTATCGCAGTCTCTCCTCTGCCCTCTGCTCGCGACGACCCTCTGCCCTCTGCTCGCGACGACCCTCTCGCAAAGAAGAAGTTTGAAAATAGAGGAGCTACAAAGAAGATGAAGAGGGTTAAAAAGTAGGGTTTTTTAATTTTAAATCATTTTTTTAATTTAAATCAGAATGGTAAATTTTTTTTACTAATCTGACGTGTTTGCCTATGTGTCGTCTACGTGGCCAACAGGATTGTGCCACGCAAGCTTCGGAAGCTGACCTAACGGCAGTCTGTCTGGTCAACTGTTACTTTTAACGGTCAACGAAACTGTCAGGATACAAATGACACAAAACTACCAAACTTTGGGACACAATTGTCGTATAGAATACTTTAGGACACAAATGGCACAAAGTTAATACTTCGGGTTTCCTATTGGTATTAGCCCTTTTTTTACAAAGGATTTACTTGTATAATGTATTGCTATTTGAAAGATAGGTTACAAGACAAGCCAACAAAGAAGTCTAGAAAAGATCAAGGATAGACAACCTTAAGCACAAGATTGAACAATCTGTGTTTAAGAAATACTACAACAAGGGAAGAACAAAACACAGAAAAGATCAACCCAAAAGATCTGCAACACTTGAATTAGATCCAGAAAACACCGAGCCCTCTCTTGCAATCAAACCAATTAAAGAGCACCAAGAACAATCAGCTCGTCCGATCCGACCGTATCCATGACAATTGAACACGACGTCATATGCCGCCTCCTGGGAGTCGCTCGAAGACGCTCAACATAGTGAATCTCTAGTGAGTGATTACATGGCGGTGGAAATGGAAGAGGATCGAAATGGTCCGACCTGAAAAAGCAGAGGGAGACGAGGCACCAAGAACTTGGTCAAGGGAGAAGAAGAGCTCAAACCCCAAAATCCAAGAGCTGAAAACCGCAATCAGAAGGGCCAGACAGCGCCTTCCTTCCATCAACGCCGGCCAAGAGGCAGAGAACTACCATCAGGGGGAACAGAGGGGAAAACGTTGAATCGATTCACCATGTATGTTGATGAACACACCATCTAGAGAGGAGACCCCTAGATGCATACCCAACCCCAAGGAGAGCAAATCCGGAAAAGGAACCCTAGAACAGGGCAAGGAAAGGCCATAAAGGCAGGAGAAGCTCAACAGCTGGAAAATCCAATTGAAAAATGCCAACCAGAGGCAAAACAACAAGAAAAGACTAAAAGGAGAAGGAAAGGGCATTGGGCTACCGCCGGTCACCAAGAGGTGCCGGCGGCAACCCCTGAAAAATCACACAGAGGTGCTGGAGATAGAGAAAAGGCAGAGCACGATTTTGAAACTAGATGGTTGGGAACTTGAAGAAGTGAGGGGTACTTCAAGAAGTGCAAATCCGCATGCGATGCAATTTGTGATTGTAATGGATGAAAATAATACGAATATTGGGTTGTATTAAAAAAATAAGTAGGATCCACAATCACAATTGTATGTGGATGGTATTGTGTTAGTATGTGGTATAAGATTCATTATTTAACCTTAAAAAAACTCGAGTTATTATGATTAACTGGTTCTAACATAGTATCGTAGGGCCTTCTATGACTGAGATATCTTGTTTTCGAATCTCCATGACTTCCATTTGAGCGAGCGTATTAGTTTGTGATATAAGATCCATTACTGAACCTCTTGCAACAACTCAATGAGACCAACTGATTCTTAACACATTGATGTAGATGTAGATGTAGATGCAGATGATATGAAAGTGGAGCAATGACGGATCCAGGAGGCCGCCCCCGGGCCACGACACAGCCCTTCTCTGGATCCGAAGCTAGTGTAGCACTTGTAAATTTTCTATTTTTGATATTCGTTTCAGTGCTTGTAGCGTTACGACTCAACCCTTTCCGCCATTGTTCAAATGTACCCAATGATCTACCCGATCCTGGATCCGCCGCTCATGTGGAGAGTGATATAATTGCTAAATTTGTTAAAATGAGAATAGCAAACACACTTGAAATTGCACTTGTCATTCCATATGCTCTGCAAATTTTCATGTGTTCCGAGGAGAAGTTAGTTTCACAAGCTGCCCTGAACAAGACAACATCATTGTCCGCCAAAGATTTTGTTGGACTTGGAATGACAACTTGGTATCGTAGAGCCTCTTTTAGCTGGATTTATGCTTCCCTGCTATACGTCGTCGTTTCCTGGCTTTTATGCCTTCCACCTACTACTGCTACTTAGGGGTCGTTTGGAGGTTGAGATTTGAAGTGAGGTATTTAGCAAATACATGTAATGATAAGATTAAGTCGTTTTTTTGGTTCACTTTGAGTTAGAATACATGCATTACCTTTTTGTTGGGCCCACCTACAATCACTCAAAATGAATGATTATAAATCTCTACTAAAAGGTGAGATTGTTAACGAGGGATTGTCTACCCTACTTTTTGTTTCATCATTGCCTTTCCAAACAAAGTATTTTCCTAATACATGCATTGAATAAATACATCAAATGATAATACACTAATTGACCTAATACATCAATTTGTAGAATCACAACTTCCAAACGACCTTAGTCTCAAGTTTCTAGTTCCCTTCGGCAATCCCAGTCGTAGCTCTTGGTCTTTTTCTTCTTTTTATCAGAGAGTCGTCGCTCTTGGTCTCCCTTCTTCCATTTCTTCTTTCTCCCGAAGCAAGCAGCTCAATATGCAGTAACCAGTAAGTAAGCAGCTCAGAGAATACAACTCTCTCACATTCTATCTCATCTCGATTCTCTTGTGGCGCCGTAGCTTGCTGCCGCCATTGACGGAAACAATGTAAGTTATCTCTCTCTCTTTCTGTCTCTGCTCTTTAAATTGTCGGATCCTGATCCATTTTCTCTGCTGGTTATGCACTAGCTTGGATGTGGACGAACAATTACTTCGTGCTCGGGTTCTTGAACGTTCCCATCTTCGAGACCACCCAGTCCTCAATTTTCATCATCCTCTGTATTCAGCTTGAACTTTTTCAATTTTTAGTTTCAGTCTTCGATTTTTTCATAGTTCGCATGTTTAGTCTTCGAAGTATCTTTCTTTCATCACTGCTCTAGTCCTAATAGATGTGCCATGTTGCTAAACTGAAAAAAGATTTAAGCTTTCCTCGGTTCTTTTTCAGTTCAAAGCAATACAATAAGCCAGGAGTTTTTATGATTAACTCGAGTAATCTACAGCTTTTAGAATTATGTATGTGTTCTAATTACTTGAAGGCTTAACCATGGCTGACTGACATAAGTGGTATTGTGTGTGTATGGGATGTTTTTATGTAGAAATGGATTACATGAAGTGGGCTGTGACGGTGATTGGCCTGTTGCCACCGCTACTGATCATTCTCTACAAGCTATGGCTGGGAAGGAGAATTTCAAACAGGGCGAACAATGTTGATAATGCCTCTCGAACGTTAGACTCTATTGCTTCTGCTTCTGGTTCTGCAGATTCTGACACTTTGCTGCCCCTACCATTTGGAGAGTATGAAGTGTTTCTGAATTTTCGAGGTCCAGACACTCGTTATCAGATCACCGACATCCTTTTTCGGTTTCTTGTTAACTTAAAAATCCGCACGTTCAAGGATGATGATGAGCTCCGGAAAGGGGAAGGGATATGGCCCAATCTCGTCGAGGCTATCGAGCAATCCAAGATCTATGTTACCATCTTCTCTGAGAATTATGCATATAGCAAGTGGTGTCTCAAAGAGCTTGCTGTAATTGTTGAACGCCAGGAGAGAAACCAAGGTTGCATCATACTCCCCATTTTCTATATGGTGGATCCCAGAGACGTACGACATCAAAGTGGACCTTATCTAAGAGCATTTCGTCAACACGAGAATTTTTTTGATGAAGAGACCATAAGAATCTGGAAAGCTGCTCTGAATAAGGTTGGAGCTTTGAAAGGATGGCATGTCAAAAGCAATGACGAGTAAGTTACCTCACCCTTGCCTTCTATTCTGTTTTTCAACAAATTACTATAGTGTGGTTGATATAATTGAGAATCATATTTTTCCCAGGCAGGGTGCTATAGCAGATCTTGTTACTGGTCTTGTATGGTCACATCTGAGTAAGAATAATGTTTTAGAGACTGATAAGTTGATTGGAATGGATGATCACATAGAAGTAGTAAAAGAAAGATTGGCCCTAGACTCTTCATGTATGACAATTGTTGGCATTCATGGTATTGGTGGTATAGGTAAGACCACTATTGCAAAGGCTGTTTATAACAAAGTATCCCCTCAATTCGATCGTTGTAGCTTTGTGGAAGATGTTCGGGAAATGTTACAGCAAAGGGATGGTATTATCATTTTGCAGAAGCATATCATCTCAGACATTCTAAGGGTGAAGAACTTTGCTGAATCCATTGCCAATAACAGTGCAGGAATCAGAATCATAAAAGATAGAGTTTCTCGTTTCAAATTTCTTATTGTTCTCGATGACGTGGATGAGAAGTTTCGATTTGATAAGATATTGGGAAACATCAAGAATTTTGTTTCGGGGAGTAGATTCATCATTACGTCTAGAAACGTAAAAGTTTTGAGTACTTTGACTGATGACTGCAAGTTATATAAAGTACTAGAAATGAATCATTCTCACGCACTCCAACTATTCTGCAACCATTCATTCAAACAGGATTCTCCTCCATCTAGTTATGAGACTTTGTCGAATGATATTGTTTCTGTTGCAGCTGGACTTCCATTGACTCTTAAAGTTGTAGGGTCACTATTATTTCAAGAGGAGAAAGTGATTTGGGAAGACAAATTGAGGCAGTTAAAAGAGATTCCAGAGGAAGAGGTTGTGGAAAGGTTAAAGATAAGCTATGATACATTAAATGAAGAGGCAAAGCAGATTTTCTTAGATATTGCTTGTTTCTTCATCGGAGAGGACAAAGATCTACCTTCTTATATGTGGAGTGATTGCGATTTTTTCCCTATATCCAATATCAATATTCTTAGACAGAGGTCTATGATTGAAATTGCATCTCATGATTCTCATAAACCACAATTGCTCCGAATGCATGATCAACTTAGAGATATGGGTAGAGAAATTGTACGCCAGGAAAGCATAAGACATCCATGGCAGAGAAGTAGGATATGGTCGAAGAAGACGACTCTCGACATGTTACGTAACAAAAAGGTAAATTACCTACACCCAGTTGAATTTCTTTCAGATTATTGTAAAATACCTATTATAGCCACAAAATGACTCCCACATCCATGGGAAATTAATGACATATTTACTCCGTGCACTATGGTGCATATGTATTTTTCGTAGTCCATGAATCTGTTTGTTAAAACAACACAGTGTTTGAGTGTTGTAGTGGTAGTAAAAGTGGAAGCACAAGAGAAACGAGCAATTTACGTTCGAAATAAAATAAACCATACAACATGTAGGTGTGGTGGACTTAGCTATTAGTACTATAATATTGAAGTTGTAGGTAGGTGAAAACAACTGCAAACATGATGAAGCTCTGTGGCAAAGGCTTTTGGTTTCTTCCCTTTTGGTTATTTGATTTTGTATTAATTTTTTGCAGGAAACAAACAGAGTCGAGGGCATTAGAACATCCTATGAGGGTGATGGGGAGGGCCTCGAGAAAGAATGCTTTATGAATTTATCAGAGTTAAGATACTTTGACATAATAGCTACGGTGCTCTCTGTCGACTTTAGTAGTTATCTTTTGAATTTAAGATGGCTTCGATTGAAGATTGGATATGGTGGGTTTATGCCTAAGTTTTGTGTGGAAAATTTGGGGATTCTCGAATTATTAAGCCCAGTGAAGGATGGTTGGAAAGGTTTGAAGCACATCAAGGTATTGGTTGGAATGCTTTATGAATTGTGCTTGTTGAGTTTCTTGATTAATACTTTTCGACTGACTGACTTGCATGTTTTTCTCTCCCTTGTTTTATGTTTTCGTGAAGATGGCCAGCAAGCTCAAAGTTTTGAAACTTTCGGGTGAGTTTCTTATTGAATATCCCCAGTTTCCACATTCCAGGAGTCTAGAGGTATTATATCTGGAGAATTTTGGGCCTCAGTCATCCCATGAAGACTTGGATATTGGGAATTTGCTGAACCTTAAAGTGCTGCTTCTGCGGTATTGTGAGGTAAGATCAATTACGGGTGGAACCATTGGGATGATGAAGGGGCTTCGGGAGCTCAACATCACTGATTTAAGGTTTCAGAAGAATCTGAGAGAAGCCCTTGCTGATATTGGAGAATTGCAGTTTCTCGAAATCTTGATAGTGGAGCTAAGAAATGAGAATTTAATGCTGGATACTAAGCTTCCACCAAGTTTGAAGGTGTTAGTAACTCCATTTCCAATTGCCAACCTTCCAGAGCTGCTAGAGTTGGAGAAACTAACAGTTAATGAATGTGAGCTGAAGATCCCTCTAGCGGACAGTAGTAATATGTGGTGGAAGATATCCAAATTGAAGCATTTAAAGCTCTACAGGACAAAGATCACTATCCCAATTAATACTTCCTTGCCTCTGCTTCCATCATCACTGACCACCCTCCACATCGATTCTTGTTCCGAGCTGGAGTGCTTCCCAAGTCTTAAGAATCTGGAGAACTTGACTGACTTATCCATCGAATGCTGTCCCATCCTCAAGGAGATCCATGGTCTTGGAGGGCTGAAATCTTTACGAACTCTGAGTATAGTACAAACTGCATGCAATCTGGACGGTCTTGAGAGTCTCCACTCTTTGACGTCCTTGAAACTTACAGGTTGTGATGCATTGGAAAGACTGCCCAGCATGGCGTCTTTGAGCAAGTTACTTGATTTGGATATCTCTTTCTGTGATAGTCTCACAGAAATCCAAGGTCTTGGAGGGCTGAAATCGCTGCGAAAGTTCAGGATTTTTTGTGCAAAGAATTTAACTCATCTCCTCGGCTTTGAAACTCTCCTATCTTTTAACAAGATGGAATCTTTAACCATACAGTACTGTCTTAATCTCACATCGGTGCAATTCCATGACCTTGATGATGAACGCCTATTAGAAGAAGTAGCACTCAACTCTTTACGGCAGCTAGACATCTGTGGAACTATGCCACTGCTGCAGATCTTCTGCCGGATGTTTCAGCTGTCAATGTTCCCATGTCTCACAGAGTTGACACTGACCGGTTTGGCGCATGATTACCATTATGAAGATATGGAATTACACCTGCATGGGCTCGAGTCGATGGTAGAGTTAGTTGAGTTGTCTTTGCATACCATGGTCTCAATACGCAGACTACCTTCCTTGTCGAAGCTGCAAAACTTGAAAAAGTTAATTGTCACGTATGCTCCAAATCTGCTGGAGATTGAGGGACTTGCTGGTTTGAAATCCTTGGAACACTTAAGTCTCACCGACTGTAGATCTTTGGAAAGATTGCCTGCAGATCAACTATCTGGTTTGAAGCAGTTGGAAAGTGTGTACATTAGCGGTTGCACAAAGTTGATTGATCGATCTTCTCTCAGTACACTACAGAATGTAGAGATACAGTGGTCAGATTCTGAAACCGAGAGCTCGGATGCATAACTGGCGCAAAAGTCTATTTTCTTACCTTCAAGCTTTGATGACTAAACGATCTCGGTATTTGGATTAGTAAAGGTGACCTTCCCTAATAACATATTCTTATTGTGCAGTTACATTGAATCTCTTGTTGTAAATAGTGAAATACTGATATGGTTGGGGGATATCTTCCTATTTGGGGGTGCGTTTGACATTATTTTGCGTAATTAGCTGATTAGATTATCTTGTCGGTTGTCAGATAAACAGGATTTCAGGATGGAGGATCATGGGAAAGCTGATGAAGGAGGATGTCCTTCAATGGTTCCATTATGTGAGCATTGCTCTCAGATGGACAATGTATCTTCCCACCGGCGAAAGACATTCACGTCTTTCGTCTGGCCCTTTCGATAATCTCGAGTCTTAACGTGTGCATCGATCTGAATGTTTGAATCTTCATATCGATCGTAGGACGCTATGTGATTATCTGGCTATGCCTCTAACTACACTGGTGTGAGCTTTTGTGGTCTGTGCATAAACATTATACTGTGATGTGCTGTTGATGGGCTTTCTAGATTCTGGGTAACACTCAGAACTAGCAGGTAGTCATCATTTTTCCACTGATGTAAACCACAGTGACAATAACGTCAGTTACTGGAGTTCTCATGCCTAGTAGTACATATGAGTTGCATAACACGAGGAAGACTGGCAAGCATTATGTCATTGGCCCAAGTATCTGGCTGTATGGGCCGAGCCTGCAAAAGAAAGGAGCCAGATAAAACAAACGCAGGTACGTCGCTGAGCCCAGAAAACGAGCTACGGGAATGCAGCCCAATAGCCCATGCCAAAAGATATCCTCCAAGTCAACGAAGATCTACTCTATGCCAAAGTCGTCGTTCATGGTCGTCGGTTTAGTTCCCGCCTCCGTCTCCATTCCGTCTTTAACATCATCAGTTCATCTCTCTCCTCCATGTTCACAGTCGATTTGCAGAAGCAACCACTACGAATTACGAAATGCTTCTCTCTCATCTGACTGAATTCTCTTCTTGAGCTGCAGCGGATTCAATCAACGGAAGGCCTGTATGATTATCTATCCCTCTCTGCTCTATGGTGTTTTCTACTGGATTCAATCCTTAATTTTTCCTGCTTAGAGACAACCCAGGCCTCTGAGTTGTTCATCCTTCGTTTTCAATCTTTGGCTATTTCAAATTCAATCGTTTCTGCGCTCATTCTTTCTGATGTTGCAGTTTAGCCCTCAGAATTTCTTATTTTACTTGCTAATTCTCGGGTCTACCATGTACATGTTTCTGAAGTCAGCACTGTTTTGAGCTTCAGTCGTCACGGACTCTGTTCTTTCTCCTCTAAGAAATGTGGTCCGGTGGAAGAATCTGTGGCTCTCCAAATTGTGATGACGATGATCCGTTTGGAAAGAACAAGAAACAGAAAACATACAGTGCAGCGCAATGGGATGGTGCTGCTTCTACTTCTGCTTCCGACTCTGCTTATTCTAGTTCCCAATCCTTGCCATGGGGAGAGTACGAGGTGTTCTTGAATTTCAGAGGTCCGGACACTCGTTATCAGATTACTGATATCCTTTATCGGTTTCTTGTTAACTTGAAAATCCGTACATTCAAGGATGATGATGAGCTCCGGAAAGGGGAAGGGATATGGCCCAATCTCGTCAAGGCGATCGAGCAATCCAAAATCTACGTTCCAATCTTCTCGAAGAATTATGCTGATAGCAAATGGTGTCTCAGAGAGCTTGCCGCAATTGTTGAACACCAAGAGAGAAACCAGGGTTGTATCATACTCCCCATTTTCTATATGGTGGATCCCAGGGACGTACGGCAACAAACTGGACCTTACCACAATGCATTTAAGCAGCATCAACAGAATTTTGACGAGGTGACCATAGGAATCTGGAAAGATGCCCTGAATAAAGTTGGAGCTTCAAAAGGATGGCACGTTAAAAGCAATGACGAGTAAGTTACCTCACCCTTTGCCTTCTTTTAGTTTTTACCAACTTACTTATTATCATTTTGGGATTTAATTTCACGTTGGCCCCTTGCATTAGTTTGACCTGTAGTGTGGTTAATGTAATTGGATATCATATTTTTCCAGGCAGGGGGCTATAGCAGATCTTGTTACTGGTGTTGTCTGGTCACTTCTAACTAAGAATAGTAATGTGTTAGAGACGGATAAGTTGGTTGGAATTGGTGGTCACATAGAAGCTCTAAAAGAAAGAATGGCCCTAGACTCTCCATGTGTAACAATTGTTGGCATTCACGGTATGGGTGGCATTGGTAAGACCACTATTGCAAAGGCTATCTACAACGAAGTATCTGCTCAATTTGATCGATGTAGCTTTGTGGACAATGTAAGAGAAATGTTACAGCAAAAGAATGGTGCTATCAATTTGCAGAAGCATATCATCTCAAATATTCTGAGGGTGAAATCTGATGAATCCATTGCTAATGCCAGTGAAGGGATTGGAATTATAAGAGATAGAATTTCTCGTTTCAAATCTCTTATTGTTCTCGATGACGTGGATGAGAAGTTTGAATTTGATGAAATCTTGGGAAACATCAAAAGTTTTCTTTTGGGGAGTAGATTCATCATTACGTCTAGAAATGTTAGAGTTTTGAGTACTTTGACCGATGATTGCAAGTTGTATAGAGTACGAGAAATGAGTCATCATCATTCACTCCAACTCTTCTGCAATCATGCATTCAAAAGGGATTCTCCTCCATCAAACTTTGAGACTTTGTCAAAGGATATAGTATATGTGGCAGCAGGACTTCCGTTGACACTGAAAGTTGTAGGGTCACTTTTATTTCAAGAGGAAGAAGCGATTTGGAAAGACAAGCTGAGACAGTTAAAAGAGATTCCGGAGGAGAAGGTCGTGGAAAGGTTAAAGATAAACTATGATACATTAAATGAAGAGGCGAAGCAGATTTTTTTAGATATTGCTTGTTTCTTCATTGGAGAGGACAAAGAGCTGCCTTCTTATATGTGGAGTGATTGTGGCCTTTTCCCAATAACTAATATCAATATTCTCATACAGAGGTCAGTGATTGAAATTGTGGTTAAAGGTTCAGAAAAAAAGCTTTTGTTCCACATGCATGATCAACTCAGAGATATGGGTAGGGAAATTGTACGTCAAGAAAACATAAGGCATCCATGGAAGAGAAGCAGGATATGGTCGAAGGGGAAAGCGCTAGACATGTTATGTAACCGAAAGGTAATATTCCATCATCTTACTAGATTTTATTTTAGTTTTTTAATATATGTGTCTGATATCAACAGAAGCTTCCAAAGTGCATGGGTAAATACATCACCGAACTTATTTGTAGATATAGCTTTTAAGATTAATCCTAATTTTGGATTTGAACTTTGATATTTCAAAATGAATCTCCTTGTGATTTTGATTCTCGCCATTAAGTGGATACCAATAGCAAAATCAGTAGCTCGATTCACGTAAATATATTCTTATTATCCCTGTATAAATTCATATTTTGATGTTGAAATAAGATATTTCTTCATTAATGTGCATTTTTGCTTGTAGCCTGTAGTTACTTTTACAATCCAACTTGAATAGTCATTGTTAGAATTTGGACTTAAGAAATGCATTTGATTTGCATTACTTTCCAACTTAGAACTATAGTAGGAAAGAAAAATGAAACAAATATAGCCTATAACTTAAACGTCAAAAACTGAACTCTTGGCAGAATAAAAGAGAGGATAACATGCTATGATAATAAAAAAATTTTTTATTGAAAATGATGTTCATGTCATTGAATTTTTTATTTCTTTTTTCAGGGATCAAACCTAGTCGAGAGCATTAGAATACGCCACAATGGTGCTAAGCTTGGGAAGATTCAGAAAGAGTGCTTCATGAATTTATCAGAGTTGAGATACTTGGAGATAGAAGCGAGTATGCTCATTGATGACTTCAGTAATTACGTTCCAAGTTTAAGATGGCTTCGGTGGTCAATAGGATTTTCTGAGTGTATTCCTAAGTTTAGTGTGGAAAATTTGGTGATTTTTGAAGTTTTAGGCTTTGTGAGAGATATGTCGGAAGCTTTGAGGCATATCAAGGTATGGGCTCTTACTTAGATAAGTTAACGTAACTTGGAGTTTGCTTTTTGAGCTTGTTGATCAATACTTACCGACTGACTGTTGTACATACTTTTGTTGTCCCTTCTTTACTTTGACGTGTGCATACAGATTGCAAGCAAGCTCAAAGTTCTGAAACTTTCGCGTTGCTGGCTGGACGAATTTCCTGAGTTTCCACGTTCTGGGAGTCTCGAGATATTAGATCTGAGGAATTGCTTCCACCATCCGCAGATTCTTAAGGACCTGCATATTGGGAATTTAGGTAATCTAAAAGTGTTGCGTCTGCGTGATTGTGGGGTCAGAGAGATAATAGGTGGAACCGTTGCGATGATGCCGTTTGAGAATCTAAAAGTGCTGCATCTGCAGGATTGTGGGGTGAGAGAGTTAACATGTGGAACTTTTGGGATGATGCCAATGGAGAACCTAAAAGTGCTGCATCTGCTTCCGTCATCTCTGACCACCCTCCTTATTATACAGTGTCCAAAACTGGAGTGGCTCCCCAATCTAGAGAACCTAGAGAACTTGACTTACTTATCCATCGGTGGATGTCCCTTCCTAAAGGAGATCCTTGGTCTTGTAGGACTGAAATCATTGGAAACTCTGCGTATATGTGATATGAACGCTCTGCGCAATGTGGACGGTTTTGAGAGTCTCTACTCTTTGAAATCCTTGACACTGAGATGTTGTGATGCATTGGAAAGACTGCCCAGCATGGGGTCTTTGAGCAAGTTACTTAATTTATATATCTCTAACTGCCATGGTCTCACAGAAATCCAAGATCTTGGAGGGCTGGAATCTTTGCAAATGCTTGACATTCATGATGCAAAGAGTTTAAGTGGTCTCTTTGGCTTTGAAACTCTCCTGTCTCTTAACAAGCTAGAAATTTTAAAGATTGGTGGCTGCCCTCGTCTTACATCATTACTGTTCCATGACCTTGATGATGGTTGCCAATCCCAAGCAGCGGTACTCGACTCCTTACAGGAGCTAAACGTCTGTGGAACAACGCTAATGCTGCAGAGCTTCTGTCGGATGATTCAACTGTTAATGTTCCCAAGTCTCACCGAGTTGACACTTGGAGGGGTGAAAATTGGTAATGGTTACACGGAACTACTGTTGGATGGGCTCGAGTCTATGGAAGGGCTGGTTAGACTGCATTTGTATGACTTAGCTTCAATAAGGATACTACCTTCCCTATCAAAGTTGGGAAACTTGGAAAGGTTAACTGTAAAAAATGCTCCAAATCTGCAAGAGATTGAGGGCCTTGGTGGTTTGAAATCCTTGAAAGAGCTACATCTCATCAGATGCACATCATTAGAAAGTGTGCCCGCAGATGAGCTATATGGTTTGGAGAGATTGGAAAGCCTGGACATCCGTGGCTGCACAAACTTGAAAAATCGATCTTCCTTAAGAAAACTAGAGCCAACAGTAAAGATACAGTGGCCTAATTCTGGCCACACAGTACGCGGTGTGTAATCTGTTTCCTTAACTTCTTCAAATGTTGGAATCTTTGATGGCAAACGAATCTCAGTCTTCAGGTACTGAAGGTATCATCCTCTGTCGTATTTATAGTTACCTTAAGTGTAGAATTTGAAAACCTTTTGTGTTCAGGGTTGTACAAGGTTTGCCATATGGCTTGACAATGTTACTTATTTCTCCTACTCTACATCGTAGCTGGTCTATCAGTTCAGCTTCTTCCTTTCTGAAATATCTCATATTTGTCATTTCTGCATACATAGTTACTTTGTGCCTATCATCTCTCTCACTCGGGTGGGACAACGTATCGTATGTTCCAACCTGCTACCTTTCACTAATCTCGATGACTCTTAAGGCTGGCTGATAACCTTGATAAGCTTGATCCGATCCTTAGCTATGCATATAAAATTTCGTACTTTTGTGTCAATGGTAGGATGCTGTCTAGTTATCTGCTTGTGCCTCACTGAACATTGTTCAATTGGTTTAAACCAATGACTCAAAAGGCAATAGTCACTGCCATTTTATTTTTTTGTGAACTACAATGGTGATAACGTGAGCTCCTTCCAGCAGGCCTCTTGCTTAGGGTACTACCCCAAGTAAAGAACTCTGGAGAAGACGGTAACTACAACACCAGTTGATCGTTGAGACGATGACATAGATTCTGGTTTTGTGGGTGGTGTCTATTTCGGATGAAGTATTTAGACCTCCCATCAACGGGTTGTCATTAGTGGATTTGGCGACTGGAGAGAATCTTCAAGCATTGTGCTACAGACAGACGCAGTCGGCAGTCCATGGAGAAAACTTTGATTTAGCTATTAGTAGAATGTCCACATGGCCAAGAGTGATGACTGATGTGTGCTATTTTGTTGAGTGAATCGAACTATTTGCTCACTTGCCCTTAAATTTCTTGGGCGGCCGTATTGAAGTATGCATACGGTTTTAGTCTGTATGGTCTGTGAACTGTGATCAAACTGTTCATGGTAGCCTCTCAGACCTGTAATTTTAGTTCTATGAACAAAGAGTAGAAAGTTCTATTTTTCATTTTTATATTTCTCACTCTAAAAATATCTTGGTACATGGGCCGAGCCCAAAATATAAAGTATAGAGATGATAAAGGGCAACACAGCCCAGCCCATTCCGAAACGCAAGAGATAGGGAGGGAAGAGAGAAGCGCAATCTAGTTTCCGGTGGCCGTCGTCTAGTCTTCCGGTGCCATTCCCCTCTCAATTTCCAAATAATAATTGGGCGCGCATCTTCTCCGAAGTCTACTAAACCTCTGCTACTGGTACGTAGACTTCCTCTAATTTCTACCGTTGACCTGATTCCATACCTTTCACTTTTCAGATTAGTAGATTAGTCATCGTCTGGTTATGTTTTCGCAGCTGTGCGGCGGGAATCGTTTTTTTTTTTACAGTATAATGGGAAAGACCAAACTCCTACAGTTTTCCCCTCGAAGCCGCGAAAACCTACGCGCCTTCCCCACCAACCCCAACTCCTTGTCGTCGGTTTCTATCTCCTTCCCATTTTTTCACTTCTCCCCTCCATTACCAAAATTTGCAGAAGCAGCCGATAACCGAAAACGCCTCTCTTTTGACCAGTAAGTCCTCTCTCGCTCTCTTACCTTTATGACGATTTCACTACGTGTTTATGTTTCTTGAACCGTTAGTTTCATTGATACAGTTTCACACATCATGAGATGTTGCATAGTGTAGCTTGCTCTAAATCTCAATCAGATTAGGCTGACATGATTTGTGGTTGTATCATGTATGATTACGAAGAGATGGATTACATAAGAGGAGCTGCCACAGTGACTGTCATGTTGCTTCCACTATTGCTGACTCTCCTCTACAAGCTGTGGTCAGGAAGGAGAAGTTCCCACACCTCAATCAGTGTTGATAATGCCTCCACACAGTCAGATTCTAATCCGCTTCCTCTGCCAATTGGAGAGTACGAGGTGTTTCTGAATTTCAGAGGGCCAGATACTCGATATCAAATCACCGATATCCTGTACCGCTTTCTTGTCAACTTAAAAATCCGCACGTTTAAAGATGATGATGATCTTCGGAAAGGAGAAGAGGTATGGCCCAGTCTTGCCAAGGCCATTGAGCAATCCAAGATCTATGTTCCCATCTTTTCGGAGAATTATGCTTATAGCAAATGGTGGCTGAGTGAGCTTGCTGCAATTGTTGAGCGCCAAAAGGAAAACCAGGGTTGCATCATACTCCCCATATTTTACATGGTGAATCCTAGGGATGTACAAAATCAGACGGGGCCTTATGAAAAAGCATTTCGGGAGCACACGAAGAAGAACGTGGATGGGAAGACCACACAAAGCTGGAAAGACGCGCTAAGTAAGGTTGGAGATCTAAAAGGATGGCACATCGAAAGCTGTAATGAGTGAGTAACAACACCACCTCCCTTTGTTATATTCTTGACCAAATTAATTTTTTATCATCTGGGAATTAATTTCACGTCTTGTCCCCTGGCATTAGTTTGATCTATATTGTGGTTGATATTGATTGGAAATGGCATATTTCCAGGCAAGGGGCTATAGCAGATCTTGTTACTGGCATTGTGTGGTCACATCTAAGTAAGAGAAGTAATATATTAGATACTGATAAGTTGATTGGAATTGATGATCACATAGAAGCAGTAAAAGAAAGAATGGCTCTTGGCTCTCAAGGTGTAATAATTGTTGGCATTCACGGTATGGGTGGTATTGGTAAAACCACTATTGCCAAAGCTGTCTATAGCAAAGTATCCGCTCTATTTGATAGATGTTGCTTTGTGGAAGACGTACGACATATGCTACAACAAAAGGATGGTATTGTCATGTTGCAGAAGCATATCATTTCAAGCATTTTGAGAGCGAGTTCTACTGATTCTATTACTTATGACAATGGAGGGATTGGAATTATAAGAGATAGAGTCTCTCGTTTCAGGACTCTTATTGCTCTTGATGATGTGGATGAGAAGTTTGAATTTGATGAGATCCTTGGAAGCAGCGGGAGTTTTGCTTCAGGAAGTAGATTTATCATTACTTCTAGAAATGTTAAAGTTTTGAGTACTTTGACCGAAGGATGCAACTTGTATCGAGTACAGGAAATGAGCCATCACCACTCACTCCAACTCTTTTGCAAGCATGCGTTCAAAAAGGACTCGCCCGAATCAAGTTATGAGACTTTGTCGAAGGATATTGTTCATGTTGCAGCAGGACTTCCATTGACACTGAAAGTTGTAGGTTCACTTTTATTCCAAGAGGAGGAAGTGATATGGAAAGATAAATTGAGGCAGTTAAAAGAGATTCCAGAGGAGAAGGTTGTGGAAAGGTTAAAAATAAGCTACGAGACATTAAATGAAGAGGCCAAGCAAATTTTCATAGATATTGCCTGTTTCTTCATTGGAGAGAACATAGAGACGACTTCTTGTATGTGGACTGATTGTGGCTTTTTTCCTACGACTAATATCAATATTCTTATTCAGAGATCTATGATTGAAATTGTGTTTGATGACAATCAGAAGACACATTTGTTCCAAATGCATGATCAACTCAGAGATATAGGTAGGGAAATTGTGCGCCAAGAAGATATTAGACATCCATGTAAGAGAAGTAGGATATGGTCGAACGAGAAAGCTCTGGACATACTACTTAACAAAAAGGTAATTTCCTGACATCTCACTTGAATCTATGTAGTATTTGATAGCCACAAAAATTTCTGAACGGCATGGTTAATACATACACCCAAACTATCTATTGATATATAACTTGTCAGATTAATCCTAATTTTGGATCGTGAACTTTGATATATGAAAATGAACCTAGCTCCTTCTGATTTTAAATTTCAGTCAATTAAGTCACTAGCTGGACTCGCATATAGTATTATCCCTATATATATTCATAATTCCAAGTTGAAAATACAATTTTTCTTGATTAATGTTCATTTTAATTTGCAGGAACATGTCGGATTTGAAATGCATGCTATTCACCTAACCTTATAATTGTCATTTTAATCATCCAACTTTTTTGCACTGTGTTTTTTACTGTATGTCCTGTTGCAGTCTTGCTAGCAATGCATTGTTTATAGGTTTACAACAACTCATCTGTAGTTGTTCAGTTACTTTTAAATTAATAAAGACAATCATTAGAGGGTTCGGTTACACATTGAATTATTGGGATAAAAACACTCTTAACAGATAAGAGAAACTACCAATTCAAATGAGAAAGACGTGCAGTGGATTTAGTTAAAGTACCATAATATTAAAGCTTTGGCTTTTGCTACTAAGAAATTTGATGGAGGTTTAGCTTAGAGCCCAATATTGTGAAACCAACTACAAGCATGATGAAAATCTGTGGGAAGGATTTTTTTTTTCTCTTCCCTTTTGGTTATTGCACTTTTTCATTTCTTTTTTGCAGGGAACAAACCGAGTCGAAGGCATTAGAATACACGACGATCGTGATAAGAAGAAACCTGGGGATATATCGAAGGAATGTTTCATGAATTTCTTAGAGTTAAGATACTTGGACATAAAAGCTAGGATGCTTAATGACGACTTCAGTAATTCTGTTCCTGGTTTAAGATGGCTTCGAGTTTCGTTTAAATATTCTGACCGGATGCCTA
Organism: Linum tenue; assembly: GCA_946122785.1. Taxonomy (NCBI): domain Eukaryota; kingdom Viridiplantae; phylum Streptophyta; class Magnoliopsida; order Malpighiales; family Linaceae; genus Linum; species Linum tenue. Next base: position 25,542,515 of record CAMGYJ010000005.1, on the reverse strand, counting down.
ATTTTATTGTGGACAATTTGGTGATTGTTGAACTCTTAGACTACGAGGGACCTAAGTCGACAGCTTTGAGTCATATCCAGGTATGGACTATCACTTAAATAACAGCATCATATGAAGTGTACCTATTGAGTTTATTGATCAATACTTACCCACTGACTGTTGTACATGCTTTTCTTACCCTTTCTTTTCTTCAATTTGTGCATACAGATGGCGAGCAAGCTCAAAGTTCTGAAACTTTCGGGTTACTGGCTGGACGAATTTCGCAAGTTTCCACATTCCGAGAGTCTAGAGATATTAAATCTGGATAGTTGCTACTACCGTAGTAGTCTGTTCTATATGGACCTGGGTATTGGAAATTTTGGGAAGCTAAAAGTGCTGCGCCTGAAATCGCTTTGGGTAAGAGAGATAACTGGTGGGATGATGCCATCATCTCTAACCACCCTCCACATTAAGAGTTGTTCATGTCTGGTGCGGCTCCCCACTCTAGAGAATCTGGAGAACTTGACTGTCCTATCCATTGAATGCTGTTACGAACTAGAGGAGATTCTTGGTCTTGGAGGGCTGAAATCGTTGGAAACTCTGAGTATATGTCATATGGACGCGCTGGGCAATGTTGATGGTCTTGACAGTCTCTACTCTTTGAAATCCTTGACACTGAGAAGCTGTGATGCATTGGAAAGATTGCCCAGCATGGCATCTTTGAGCAAGTTACTTCATTTAGAGATCGATTCATGCCTTGGTCTTACAGAAATCCACGGCCTTGGAGGGCTGGAATCGCTGCAAATGCTTCATATTTATTTTGCAACGAGTTTAAGTCATCTCTTTGGCTTTGAAACTCTCCTTTCTTTCAACAAGTTAAAAGCTTTAACCCTAAGGGGCTGTCCTGTTGTCACATTACTACCACTCCACGACCTTGATGATGATGAACGCGGAGTAAAAGTAGCCATACTCGACTCTTTACAGGAGCTAGACATCCGTGGAACAGTACTGATGTTGCAGATCTTCTGTCGAATGATTAAGCTGTTAATGTTCCCAAGTCTCACCCAGTTGACACTTACTGGGATGGAGATTGGTAATGCTGACAGGGAATTAAGTCTGGATGGTCTTGAGTCTATGGAAGAGTTGGTTGAACTGCATCTAGGTGACTTGACCACATTAAGGAGTTTACCTTCCCTCTCAAAGCTGGGAAAGTTAAAGAGGATAACCATCGATAATGCTCCAAAGCTGCGAAAAATCGAGGGCGTTACTGGTTTGAAATACTTGGAAGAGCTAGATCTCACCGGCTGCACATCTTTGGAAAGATGGCCCGTGGATGAGCTTTCTTGTTTGGAGAAACTGAAAATCTTGTACATCGCTCCAGGCACAAGCTTGATTGATCGATCAGCTCTAAGAAGAAAACTGCTGAAGGTAAGTATACGTTCGAGATTCTGACTAGCTCTACATTTGAATGGCAATCGAGTAAATCTTGTGGATTTTTATTTTCCTTATGCATTTGAAACGAAATGTGGACAATCTTCAAGCATTGTGCTGCAGAATGTCGATAGTCACGAGTGATCATGGGAAGGCTTTGACCATGGTTATGGCCAGAGCTTTCGGTATCGGTTCATGCGTTCGAATTAGTTCCAGTAGTTTCTCCACTTTGATGTGCACAATGTGTTATGTTCGTTGATGGTGTTGAACAGAGTTGATGTAATGTAGCTTGAATTTTGGACGGTTGAATATGATTATGGAATGATATGCAGGTAACTTGAATGCTAATCCTTGACGCTTGAAAATGAAGCTAACTGAAACCAGAACCAGGAAAGCAACCAGAAACAAATGCACAGCAATTTCACCAGCAGAGATCAATTTCCGTAGTTCATCTAATCAAATATCACCAATGAAGTGAGCCAATTACATACTGAGCTCATGCTGAAACATCCATGATAACTACTGCCGGATGGACGACGGTTTCACACTAATTGACTCCTCCATTCATCCCTTGAACACGGCAGAAGGAGGGAGCGGGGGAGCGTCCAGCTGGTAGAGATTCAGCGCCGGGCCGACGAACCGGAAAACGATCCAGCCACCGATGACGATGAAAATGGAGGCATATGCGAACTTGTTCAGCCAGAACAGCGCTCCTTTCTCCCCAACGTAAAGCTCCAGCGCCTTCTCTCCCATGCTCATTTCCTCCCATTTCTTCTTCGGCGCCGGCGGTCTTGCCGCCGCTCCTTTGGCTCCTCCTCCATCTTCCCCTCGCTGTCTCCCGCGCCTTTTAGACCGCCGCCTGAACCTCACCTCCACGGTCTCCGGCGGGGGCGTTACTGTAGGTGGAAGCTGCTGTGGAGTTTCGTCCCCATTGATGGCGTTCTGCCGGTGGCGGCGAGGGAAACTGATCTGTGTGAACTGCTTAGTTGTTAGCGGTGGTGTGGCGCGGTGGTGGGCGATGGAAATCGGAGATTTCTGGGGCAGGAAGTGAAGGAAATTGGCGGCCATATTGCGTTATCGCCGCGGATGGCTTAGGATGAGGAAGAAGTACAGTTCTATTCTATCTATGATCTATCCTCTTTACTACTTACTAATTTGTTTTTCCACCCTCGCTCTTTCTGATATTTGCTTATTGGCCCTCCGTATTTCTTGTTTTTTCATTCTAGTCCTTGGGCCTGTAAGCTTTTACGTCCGATGCATTGGCCATTGGTATTTGGTGGTGCTTTCTTCCACTAATTCTCCTGCGTACTCTGTGGTTTCCGGCAAGTCGAACAGTATCGGCGATGGCTCCCCACAATCGGATTCTGAAGCTTCTAGTTCGCTATACCTGCGAATATGAGGAGTCTGGACTCTGGAGATGTTGTATCTTTATCGTTTCGGCAGTGGATTGTCGCATGAAGAGCTGGATTGACATTGGGAATTTTAGGAACCCTAAGAAGAGTGGCGAGTCTGTTGAAGGTGATACTCACTTCATTACCTGTTGTTAACCTCCGCGAGCTAGATAATCTGGATAACTTGCCTGCATTATCTTGGAATTGTGCTTTACTTAAGGAGATTTCAGGTCTTGGAGGGCTGAGATCTTCAGAAAATCTTAGCATATATTGTCTAGGTTCTGTACACAGTTAGACAGACTCCGTTCTTTGATAAGCTTGTTCCTTGTAGGCTGCCATGCGCTAGAAAGACTGCCCACCCTGGTGTCTTTGGGCAAGTTACTTGAGTTCGATGTCGAGGTCTGCCCTGAAATCCAAGGCCTTGGAGGGCTGTTGCAAAAGTTAAGTGTTAGTTATGCTACAAGTTTAACGGGTTTGAACTCTACTGTCTTTTAACTAGTTACAAGAATCTTCTCACTTCACTAGCATTCCATTACCTTGATGGTGCTGATGATCATAGGGGCTGCCAGCTGGCAGCAGGACTCTGGTAACTCTGGACATCAGGGGAACCATGTAACTACTGCATACCTTTTGCAAGATGCTTCAGCAGTCAGTGTTCCTGCAGCTGAATTGGAAATGGATAGGCTCAAGCCAATGGACGAATTAGTTGAGCTGTGTTTGCTTGGCTTGTCCTCAATGCCGATACTACTTTCTTTGTCAAGGCTGCGAAAGTTGACTAACTGATCTGTCACCAGTGCCTCAATCTGCAGGACATGGAAGGCCTTATTGGTACCAATTTCTCTCTGGCTGGCACGTCTTTGGAAATTTTGCCAGCGGATCGCCCACCTGGTTTGAAACAATTGAACTGTAACATCTGTGGTTGCCAAAACCTGACTCGTCTGTCTGCTCTAAGAGAACTAGACCCAAATGTAAAGAGATTGCGTTCCATCTGACCCATAGAGCTCCAATCCGTAAGTGAATAAATGGTGTACATTATGTTCACTACCCCTTCAAATTTTAGAATCTTTGATAGCTAATGAATCTCGTGTTTGGATGGTGACCTTGCAGGGCTTATCATTCTTTATTTATGACCAATTGAAACTAAGTCAATTTTTGGTATCATTTCACAGCTGTATGGTAGGGATGGTATAACCTTTGATACTTCATTGGTGCAAAAGATAGCTAGTCAAATTTTTATATATATTATGAATGGAAGATCAAGGTATTTGAAAGTCTCTATTCTTTGACAGTCTCTGAAAACTTTACAAATTCTTTTATTCTTTATGTGGTCTGAAAACTGTATATAATCTGGACGGTCTGGACAGTCTCTATTCTTTGAATTCCTTGACACTTCATGATTGTGATGTTTTGGAAAGACTGCCCAGCATGACATCTTTGTGCAAGTTACTTCATTTAAAAAGTTACAAACCACGCCCGCTGCTGCAGACCTTCTACGGAATGCTTCAGCTGTTAATATTCCCAAGTCTCACGGAGTTGAAACTTAGTAGTTTGAGGATTGGTTATGCAGACTCGGAATTAAAGCTGGAGGGGCTTGAGTCTATGGAAGAGTCAGTTGAATTTCTTTGGTGGCTTGGCCTCGACAGAGACTACCTTCCCTGTCAAAACTGTGAAACTTGGAAAGGTTAACTGCCATTCCTGCTACACCTGCAGAAGATTGAGGGCCTTGGTGGATTGAATTCCTTGGAACACCTAGAGCTCTCCGCCTGTACATCTTTGGAAGGATTGCCTACAGTTCCAGAAGTCTCTCCAATTTGCCCTGAATTCTTTATGAGTGCCTTCAAAATGTTGTCTCGAAGATGCTCCAGAACAAATATAACATGTCTGAAAGCAGAAAGCTCATGCTCTAGTGGATGAGTTTACACTGCACGGGACACGCTTGTTCAATTTTGAGCTCCACATCTTCTTTGGAGTCTGCAAAATCTCAGCAGCTGGTGGTAAATAACCTTCCTGTAATTCCTCTACTATTACTACTACTACTACTACATTTGACCAAAGTTCAAATTTATCAATTTGGCCACTTTGTATTTATGATATCCATTGCTGCAGGAGATAACTACTCAGTTTTGTTTATAATATAATAATGTGAAGGCCAAACTTCTCAAAGCCTACGAAAGTCAACCCCTTCCCCAGCATCCAAAGTCGTTGGTCTCTGTGTCCTTTCCTCCTTAATAACTTCTCTCCATTCCCAAAAACTTTCATTGTCTCGCACACACAAAAAAAAAAAACAAAACAAAAAACCGTTTCAGGAGCAGTCCCTAACCGAACAGCCTCTCCATTTCTCTCTTCGCCTGTAAGTATCACTTTTTCTTCTGCTCTGCTGTTTCCAGATCTTTTTACTTTACCTGGTGTTGTACGAGATCTATTCCTTCCTTCTCTTTTGGTCTGAACTTTACCTGGTGTTTAAAATTTTCATTGTAATGCGCCAACTGTTTGATTTTGCGCTTTAGTTCCTCTTTCTTTCTGCTTTCCCAATTTTAGCCTTCCGAATATCTAATTGTTTCATACTAGTCCTTGATCCTGCCATGTTTCTAAGTTTAAGTAGTTTTGAGTAGTGATACCGTATCCTATCCTACCGGCTGGTTGTCTCTAATACAGTTTTACATATCACAGACAAGACTTTAAGCTTCAGACTTCACAATCTCAATTCTTCCAGTTGTGATATAAATTATGCTACCTAATGTAGCTTGCTCTGATCCCCTCCTGCAATTACAAAGGATAAGGAAAGCGTTTGTATTATTAGCTAGGATTAATTTGCAATCTTTTGTGTATATATGATTCATTCCAGGCTTGACACGTTGGACTGGCATGATTTGTGATTGCATCACATATATATTATTATGAAGAAATGGATTACATAAAAGGAGCCGTCACAGTGATTATCTTGTCGCTTCCACTGGTGATTCTCCTCTGCAAGCTGTGGTCTGGAAGGAGAAGTTCCGACACCTCGAGCAATATCGATAATGCATCTAGACAATTGGATTCTGTTGCTTCTGCTTCTGATACTGCAAATTCTAATCCGCTTCCCCTGCCAATTGGAGAGTATGAGGTGTTCTTGAATTTCAGAGGTCCAGACACTCGTTATCAAATCACCGATATCGTTTATCGGTTTCTAGTGAACTTGAAAATTCGCACATTTAAAGAGGATGATGAGCTCCGAAAAGGAGAAGGTATATGGCCCAGTCTCGTCAAGGCTATTGAGCAATCCAAGATCTATGTTCTCATCTTCTCTGAGAATTATGCTTATAGCAAATGGTGTCTTAGAGAACTTGCCGCAATTGTTGCATGCCAAGAGAGAAACCAGGGCTGTGTCATACTCCCTATTTTCTATATGGTGAATCCTAGAGATATACGTCATCAAAGTGGACATTACCGAAATGCATTTCGACAACACGAGCAAAATATTGACGAAGAGACCATAAAAAGTTGGAAAGATGCTCTAACTAAGGTTGGAGCTCTGAAAGGATGGTATGTCAAAAGCAGTGACGAGTAAGTTAACTCACCCTAACCTTCTGTTATCTTCTTCACCAAATTTCTTATTATCAGATTGGGAATTAATTTCGCGCATTGACCCCTAGCATTAGCTTGATCTATAATGATATAATTGGAAATCATATTTTTTCAGGCAGGGGGCTATAGCAGATCTTGTTACCGGCGTTGTATGGTCACATCTAAGTAAGAACAGTCAAGTATTAGAGACTGATAAGTTGGTTGGAATTGGTGATCACATAGAAGTAGTGAAAGAAAGAATGGCTCTCAACTTTCCATGTGCGACAATCATTGGCATCTATGGTATGGGTGGCATTGGTAAGACCACTATCGCAAAGGCTGTCTATAACAAAGTATTTGCTCAATTCGATCGATGTAGCTTTGTGAGTGACGTAAGAGAAATGCTACAACAAAAAGATGGTGCTATCAATTTGCAGAAGCATATTATCTCACAGATTTTGAGGGAGAACTTTGTTGAATCCATTGCCAATGGTAGTGATGGAATGAAAATTATAAGAGAGAGAGTTTCTCGGTTCAAAGTTCTTATTGTTCTCGATGATGTGGATGAAAAGTTTGAATTAGCTGACATCTTGGGAAACATGGAGGAATTTGATCCTGGGAGTAGAGTCATCATTACGTCCAGAAATGTGAAAGTTTTGAGTAATTTGACTAATGATTGCAAGTTATATAGAGTCCACGAGATGAGTTGTCAACATGCACTTCAACTCTTTTGCAAGCATGCGTTCAGAAAGGATTCTCCTCCACCGAGTTATCAGTCTTTGTCAGAGGCTATTGTATCTATTGCGGCGGGACTTCCATTGACTCTTAAAGTTGTTGGATCACTTTTATTTGAAGAGGAAAAAGTGTTTTGGATTGATAAACTCAGACAGTTAAAAGAAATTGCAGAGGAAAAGGTTGTACAAAGGTTAAAGATAAGCTATGATACATTGAGTGAAGAGGCAAAGCAGATTTTCTTGGATATTGCTTGTTTCTTCATTGGAAAGGACGAAGAGATGCCTTCTTATATGTGGAGTGACTGTGGCTTTTTCCCCATAACTAATATCAATATTCTTAGTCAGAGGTCTATGATTGAAATAGAGTATTCTTACAAAAGTAAGAAAGTATTTCGAATGCATGATCAACTCAGAGATATGGGTAGAGAAATTGTACGCCAAGAAAATATAAGACATCCATGGAAGAGAAGTCGGATATGGTCGAAGGATAAAGCTTTGGACGTGTTGCTTAACAAAAAGGTTAGCTGCCCTCGTTTCGCTTGAATTCTATAAGATATTTGTAATATATGTATTTGATAGCTAAAACATTTCCACAGTTCTGTGAGCAGAGAGAAAAAACATTTCCAGCCCAAATTATTTGTGTATACATATTTTAGGATCAATCCTAATTTTGGGTCCTGAACTTTGATACTCCTTTAAAGCCAACCCCTGAACTTTTATTTTTCCTTAAAGTTGCTTTTTCTTTAAATTATCAGCTGAGGAATGAGGATGCAAACACGCTCAGTATAAGGAGGGAAAAATATCACTAGCCTTAAAAACTATTTGTGCTTACTTTGAATTGGAGATGTCAGCTTAGGGTGTGGTTTATTTTATTTAAAATGCTACTAGTTTAACCCATTTAGCATATTAGAAGACGTATTCAGCATTGTGTTTTTCACTCCATGTTCTTTTTGCTTAGCAATGGATATACCCTTTAAATGGTTATAGGTTACAACAACTCCTATGGTTGTTAAGTACTTAAGTTGATTCCTTTTTTCCAAATAATAAAGGCATTCGTTGCAGGGCTCTACTGCACCTTAAGTGTCTGAATGGGGGAACCAAAAATTTGAAACGACCAATTCACATGAATAATAAAAGAAACCATCCAACCTGTATGATGTACTACAATATTAAGTTCTATTTCTTTTTTTGGTTTTCTTCCCTTTTGGTTATTTAATTTTGATTTCTCTATTGCAGGGAACAAACAGAGTAGAAAGCATTAGAATAATAAACTCATCATCTGATGATGATGTTGTGGAGAAGCTTGAGATTGGGGCAAACCTTGAGAATGAATGCTTTTTGAATTTGTCAGAGTTAAGATACTTTGACGTGGAAGCTAAGATGCTCCCTAGCAACTTCAGTAATTATCTTCCAAATTTAAAATGGCTTCAATTGGTGTTAGGATATGGTGCGTGTTTGCCTAAGTTCCGTGTGGACAATTTGGTGATTCTCAACCTCTTAGGCTCAGTGAAAGATGATTGGGGGAGTTTGAGGCATATCAAGGTATGGCATATTACTTAATCACATAAAATGAATGAATTGTGCTTGTTGAGTTTCTTGACTAATAGCTACCTGTTTTGTTTTTATTTTCCTTTGTGTTTAATGTGTTCATGAAGATGGCGAGCAAACTCAAAGTTTTGAACCTTTCGGGTAAGTTCCTGATCGAATATCCTGACTTTCCAAGTTCCGGGAGTCTAGAGATATTACGTATGGAGGATTTCGGACCTCAGTTGTCCCGCAAGGATATAGATGTTGGGAATCTGAAGAACTTGAAAGTGCTTCATCTGAAGAACTGTGAGATAAGACAGATAAGGGGTGGAACCATTGGGATGATGCAGGGGCTTCAAGAGCTCAGTATCATCCATTTAAAGTTTGAGACAGGTCTGAGGGAAGCACTTGACAATATTGGGGATTTGCAGTTTCTTGAAATCTTGATAGTAGAGTTTGCACACAATGTTGGACCTAGATCAGTTCATGAGAATGGACTGCTGGGGATTAAGCTTCCCACGAGTTTGAAGAAGCTGCTGATTCCATATCCAGTTGCTAACCTTTCGGAGTTGCTGGAATTGGAGAAATTAACTGTTGATAGATGTGGGCACGGGAGTGAGATCCCTTCAGCAGACAATAGTAATATGTGGTGGAAGGTATCCAAATTGAAGTCTATAACATTGAAAGAGACAAAGATGACTATCCCATTTAATACTTCTAGTCCATCTTCCATGTCGCTGCTTCCATCATCATTGATCATTCTGGACATCGCTAAGTGTCCAGAATTGGAGTGGCTCCCAAATCTGGAGAATTTGGAGAATTTGACTTTCTTATCCATCAGTGGGTGTTCCTTGCTTAAAGAGATCCCAGGTCTCGGAGGACTGAAATCCTTGGAAACTCTGAGCATAAGTGATCTGAAAGCTGTATGCAACCTGGACGGTCTTGACAGCCTCTATTCTTTGACATCCTTGACACTTTTTGACTGTGATGCATTGGAAAGACTACCCAGCATTGGGTCTTTGAGCAAGTTACTTTATTTAGGCATCTCTTATTGCCATAGTCTCACAAAAATCCAAGGTCTTGGAAGCCTAATATCTTTGCAAAAGCTAGAGATTACTGTTGCAAAGAGTAAACGGGATCGCCTCAGCTTTGAAAGAGAACTCTCTTTGAACAAGTTGGAATTCGAGAATTTTCCTATTCTATCACTATTACTCTATAACCTTGATGCTGAGTGCCGATTAGAAGATCTCTACTTTCCCAGTTCTGGGAGTCTAGAGGAATTGCATCTGCAGAATTTCGGGCATCGGCTGTCCCATAAGGAATTGTATATTGGGAATTTGTGGAACCTGAAAGTGCTGAGTCTGCAGCAATGCGAGGTAGGAGAGATAAGTGGTGGAACCATTGGGATGCTGGAAGGCCTTCAAGAGCTTGATATCTACGAGTTCCACTGTGTGAGAAATCTAAGAGAAGTGCTGGCGGATGTCGGGGAATTGCAGTTTCTTGAAATATTGAGAGTAACAAGCGATAGTATTTTGAGATTACTTTACGAGCATCTATTGTTGGGTACTAAACTTCCCTCAAGTCTGAAGGAGTTGGCTGCTACATCTCCAGTTGCTAACCTTCCAGAGCTGGTGGAGTTGGAGAAACTAACAGTAGATGGATGCGGTTATGGGCTTGAGATCCCTCCTGCAGACACTTGCAATATGTGGTGGAAGATATCCAAATTGACGTGCCTGACGCTCCGCAAGACAAAAATGACCACACCAATCGATACTTGCCTGCGGCTGCTTCCATCATCACTGACCACCCTCAACATCTACTCGTGTCCGAAATTGGATTGGCTCCCAAATCTAGAGAATTTAGAGAACTTAACTTCCTTATCGATCAACGATTGTCCCCTCCTAAAGGAGATCCTTGGTCTTGAAAGGCTGAAATCCTTGGAAACTCTGACTATACGTGATCTGAAAGCTCTATGCAACCTGGACGGTCTTGACAGTCTCTATTCGTTGACATACTTGACACTTTCACGCTGTGATGCATTGGAAAGACTGCCCAGCATGGTGTGTTTGAGCAAGTTGCGTGATTTAAGTATCTCCTCCTGCTCTTGCCTCAGGGGAATCCAAGGACTTGGAGGGCTGGAATCCTTGCAAATGCTTTACATTCGTGATGCAGAGAGTTTAAGTCATCTCTTCGGCTTTGACACTCTCCTGTCTCGTAACAAGCTAGAAAATTTAAAGATAAGTGGCTGTCCTCATCTGACATTACTACCATTCCCTGACTTTGATGATGGACACCGTTCACAAGCAGCGGTACTTGACTCTTTACAGGTGCTAGACATCGGTGGAACAACCCAGGTGCTGCAGATCTTCTGCCGGATGATTCAGTGGTTCTTGCTCCCAAGTCTCGCGGAGTTGACACTTAGTGGGGTGGAGATTGGAAACGTTGACACAGAATTGAGCCTAGATGGGCTCGAGTCTATGGAAGATTTGGTTGAGCTGCGTCTTAATGACTTGGCCTCTATAAGGAGGCTACCTTCACTGTCAAAGCTGGGAAATCTGAAAAGTCTAACAGTGAATAATGCTCCAAAGCTGCGAGTGATTGAGGGCCTTGGTGGTTTGAAGTCCTTGAAAGAGCTTGATCTCTCTGGATGTACAGCATTGGAAAGATTGCCTGTGGATCAGCTATATGGTTTGGAGCGATTGAGAAGCGTGGACATCCATGGCTGCACAAACTTGATTGATCTAGAAAAAATAGAGCTGGAGGTACAGATACTGTGGCCAGATTTCGGGTACTGAAACTATGCTTCTGATTTCTAGTTTGTACAACTTTCGCTTCAGAGAACGAGCCCTCTCGAGATGGTTTGGGCCGACGATGTTTATTACAACTTTCGCTTCTGGGTAAACAACGCTTCTGATTTCTAGTTTGGGCTGACGATGCTTATATTCAGTAGTGTTCTAACTTCCAATCAGCCTTGAGATTCAGTAGTGTTCTAACTTCGGCAACGATATATTTGTATAATTAAAATTTTGACGTTTGTAATAGATTGATATTGGTATAATAGATATATTTGTATAAATATGTATATCTTACAATATATTAAAGGGGTTTGGAAAACCCACCCCTTCCACGTAAGCCTTCCAGCTTCCCCGCGTTTCTCGGCATTTAGGGGTATTTTATCTTAAAAAATATTAAAACAGTTTCTATTTTGGCCCTATGCCACGTAACCCAAACTTGAACCGGAGGCAATCCACGTCACATGGTTATTTTTTCCCTTTTCACTTTGTTCTGCCCTCCCGGGAAACTACTTTTACAGTTTTACGGCTTTAACTGGCCCCATCTTCTTCCCTTTTCCTTCATCCGCCATTGCTTTCTTCTGCTTCCCAATTCTACTATTTTTTTCCAGAGCATTTTTTTAGGCCACCGTACTGATGAGTGATGACCCCCTTAACTTCCCAGCGGTCAAAAGCCTCTTCTGTACAACAACGCCGCAACCACCGGCATATTGCTTTCCGGTCACCGTTATGATTTTACGAAGGCACCAATTCTCCTCGATGAATAACGTCTCTCCATACAATCAATCAACACCGCAACCTTCCCTACCTTCTGACTGCTCTGGATTCCCGCAGGTAATTTAATATTAAGTCGATTGTTCGTCAGTGTGGTTTCCTGCACCTCTTTCAAACTCTATTTTCCTCCATATATTTCGTTAATTATACTCCCCTTCTGTTTGTCTTATGCTATAGTTATTTTGGTTACTTCCTAATATTTGACCCTTTTGGATTCGTTGAGTTTCTCCCTCCTGCAACTGCAACTGCAACTGCAACATATCCCTGAACAAAGTTTTTTTCCCAAGTTGTTTTTAATGTACGAAGCCAAATATTTGTACATTTATTAGTTTTCCATTGGGTTAATAGCATTTTGTACCCTCTACAATGATAAATTAACAAACATGTCCCTCTACTAAATTTTTACACAAACATACCCTTCTAATATTAATACGTAACGAGTATGCCCTTCCATCTAATTATATGTTATGTGACCGTTAAATGGCTTGTGAAATCACCCAATTACCCCTCATTTACTCTAAATACTCCTAATTTTGATTTTAATTATCTTATTAATCCCAAATCAATTAATTAAAAAAAAAACTTTAACTAATTCAAGCACAAGTGCACTCGACCAAGACCATCCATCTCCTCGGCGGCGGCGCCTGCCCCGACATCCCCTCGCCGGCGGTCGAGTAGAGACTAGAGAGTAGTAATCAAACAAAGCAAGGTTACTGGGTCCAAGGGGATAACGTATAAAAGCTAGATTACTAAGTAGTAAGCAAACAAAATCAACCCAAACTCGACGCCTGTATATTTTATTCCCTGCATCTAATATACAACTTATTGAAAATCAAAGCTAGGTTACTGGATCCAAGAGGATAACAGTATCAGGACAATCGAATCTCGGCCAAGCAAGTATTTGTGCAGGATGCTTGATCACAGTCTCCATCCGGACCTGGGATGACTATTTTCCTCGGAAGTATCAAGCTTCTGCAGGCTGGCATCGGAACGTCGTATGAGAAGCCGGGGAAGGTCGCCCCTGCTGTGTAATCGAGGGGAGCAACGGGTGACATCGGAATGTCGCGGAGAGAATCCGGGAATCTGGCCGTTGGGTCTTGCCTATCAATCGGTTATCTCTCCTCCAGCCGCCGGCGAGGGGATGCTGGGAGCAGGCGCCGCCGACAAGTCAAGGACTAATCGGCAAGGGAAACTTCAGGGGAGACGGACGGTCTCTGGTCGAGTCTGTCTGTGCGTGCCAATTAGTTAGGGATTTGATTTTTTTTAATTAACACTCTGTTTGGGAAGAGGGGTAAATGGGAGGAGGGTGCAAATGTGAGGGGTAAACACAGTTTCCAACACATTTGCACCTGTTTGGTTAATTTGGAACAGTAGGGGGGTGCAAAACGAGAGTGCAAATTTACTGTTTCGGCTTACCCCCCCGAATTGGGGTGCAAAGGAAGGAAGGAAGAGAGGGGGAGGGGGGAATTATGGAATTTTGTTTTTCTAATTGTGTTATATATAATTATATAATAATTAATATTATCAATTTCTTCTTTTTATAAATATCATTAATGTAAACATTATTCGGGGTTGACCATTTGACTCTGGAAACAAGTTTATAAATGTTCGTCAAGTCAAATCTAGATCTCTTGGTTGAATCGAATTTGCATTGAAAATTAGATATACAAGGTGTTTGTGGAAAAGATAGAGAGAAATTGTTTGGTTAACTCATTTTATTTGACTAAATAGTTAAAACTTACAAATTCGAACGTGTTTGACTAAGTTTGACAGTTTAAGATTAAACTAGACACGAAAACCCTATATAGGATGACCATTGACCAGTTAGGAGTTGAGCTTCGAGTTTTGAGATCGCTCGATCAATGATTATTACAATTGTTATAATTAATTATTATTTGAGCATTATTATATAATAACTATTTTTAGTAAAGTATATTTATTATTATATAGTAATATTTATTTTATTATTTTATGATAATATTTATAATTTTAAAATCTATTTTATAATTTTAAAATCTATTTTAAAATAATATAATTACTTACTTTGCACTTTATTTGCACCCCCCTACTTTTTCATCCAAACAACAATTTACCCCTCCACTTACACCCCCCAGCAATTTGCACCCCCCAGCAATTTGCCCCTCAACTTGCACCCTCCTGCAATTTGCACCCCCCTTGTTGCCAAACAGAGCGTAATTGATTAAGAAATAAAATAATTAAAACCAAAATTAGGAGGGTTTAGAGTAAATGAGAGGTAATTGGGTCATTCCACGTGTCATTTAACGGTCACATAACAGATAATTAGATGGAAGGGCAAATTCGTTACGTTTTAATATTAGAAGGGTATGTTTGTGCAAAAATTTAGTAGAGGAGCATGTTTGTTAACTTACCATAGTAGAGGGGTACAAAATGCTATTAACCCTTTTCCATTTTTTCTTCTTAACGGTTTTTAGATGGATCTTTTTACGGCTTTTCAAATGTGTTATATTGGATTAAATAAATTTTTTTTGATTTATTTTATGGTTAAATGAATTACATTTCTCGAAATTAATTTAATCTTCACAAGAGATGAGCATTTAACTTGATATACGACATATTCAAACTTTAGATATTGAGCATTAATATTGAATTTCGATTGCTCATTTGAGAAATAGAAAATTACTTACTTATGATCTCATAAATTTATATTGGGAGAATACAAATATATTGTCGAAAATGAAATTTGAAAATATTTATAACTTAAAATAGTTAATCCTAACCGTAAATTACTTTATTGATAAAATGATATGTGAAACTTACCCGGCCAATAGGCCGGGAACAAAGCTAGTATTTAATATATGTTTTCCTTCCTTACCTTCTCCTTTTTATTGTGATTTTGCTATTTTTTTTGTTTTCCGTTAAGGCATTGAGAGAGGAGAGAGATTGTAGATTGTGGAGATATGGAGAGAGTAGAAAAACTATAAGTTAATTTATTGTTTATTATTTATAATTATTAGTTAGCACTATTTATCATCCATAAGAAGTATTTATTTATCTAATTAACAATAATTGCTTACACCAAAAAATTGTTTACACATTCAATTAATAATACAAATTGTTTTTTTAACTATTTATAATTACTATTTGTTTTAGCCATGCAAAATTTAAGAAAGTCTAAAGACTTTTGGATTTGATCCAATGTTACCTGGGTTCTCACGAAAAAACTAATATATATGAGAATTTTTTTTGGTAATTTATTATATGCGAAAATTTTCCATGTGTAAGTTCTCGCTATATCATAATTTCAATATCTCAATTCTCAAGTTTAGCAGAAAAACTATCTCAGTTACGAAGATATTGACGTTTGCTATGTCAATTTTTTTAATTTATTAAGTGTAAATCCAGTTAAGAATATATAAACATGTAAGAAATCACTACTAAGATTCAAAATCACAACCAATAAGTTCCAAATCATAATTTATAATTAATTAAAAACTCCATTTATCTATACATATCCCTATGCGTAGAAAATCATCTATGAATTTATCACAAGTTCACAATAAGATTAATATTATTCGAATGTGTTTTATACTTCTTAATCAGTTGTTGATATTGAGTAAATATGAGATGAATTTATGCTGAATTCTATGCTAGCAACACATATTTGTAATTACAAATCAATTGTGTCAACTTAATATATTATGAATTGAAAAAATATTTTTGTTATTATTATTAATATTAAAAGTTACCCGGCCAATGGCCGGGAATAATGCTAGTTGGTATAATAGATATATTTTGATAATACATTGTTTTATTGTTTATAGATTGATTTCCATACAATTACTTTACTAGTTTTCTGGCCTGCGCTTCGTTGCCGTAAGAAACTAAATTATATTTAAAACACCATCTACTCGTTTGATCATTTAGTAAATCAAATAACTCACAAAATATTTTAGGAAAGATACTATGTGAGCGGGGACGGATAGCGTGACAACCCTTTAGGGGTTGTCAATTTCGCTTCCCCTCTTTTTGCCGTCCATCATCCTTCTTCATCCGGCGGTCAGGAGAATAAGAAGGGCTTTTTAGTAAGTTCTTAATTCTAATAATTTTGAATTACCACTTAAATATATGGAGAAAATCTTGGAGCGTGATTGGCGGGAGGTGAAGAGCATGTTTCGGTGGGACTCTTTCCCTTCCATTTTTAGCTTCTCCCTCGTCAAACCAAAACCCTCATCAAACCAAGCATCAGTAGCTCCGGAAAATACCAACACCGCGGCCGCCGCCATACAACGGGTGACTACATCAACAACGACGACGGAGAATGGGGTGGAGCTGAACCTAGTTGTTTATTCGGCTTTGACCTGAGCGTCCCATTGACAAGCAACGACGAGAATATATATGAGATCGGAGCTGAGCAGCCGGACCCAACGGAGAATGGCGATGATGGCGACGTTTTGCACGTGGAGGAGCTGGTCAACGAAGACCATCCGGAATGGGACAAGATCACGAACAACGTCCAATATGGCGTCGACGTGGAGAATGGCAATCAGGCGATCACACTGATTCAGACGACGGCGTGGCGGAGAATGGCATCGACAGCAACAATGGCGGTAGGGTTAACATGTGTCGTTACGACTTCCGTTGCATTTGTACCATTTTAATAGTGGTACACATAATGTTTCTGCAAAATATGTATCAGTAGTTATGGTTCAAATTATTTAGTGATAGTATTATTGTAGTGGTAGGCACATGATGGAAATCATCTAGTGGTAGTCACGTACTGGTAGACATGTAGTCGTCCGGTGGTACTCCCTTAGTGGTAGTCATTTAGGCATAGTAATTTAGTGGTACTTCCTTAGTGGTACCTGAATACAGATCATGTACTAGTAATCATCTAGTAATAGTCATATACTGGTAGACAAGTAGTCGTCTAATGGTACTCCCTTAGTGGTAGTCATTTAGTCGTAGTGATTTAGTGGTACTTCCCCAGTGGTATCAACATCGTCCGTAGTAATTTGAAAAATAGTTCGATTTACTAATGCATTTGTTCTTTATTTACAGGTTTGGTATCAACCATCGTCACATCAGACAGTTCAACGTGGAATCACCTGTGTTTCCAGAACCAGGATGAATTCACATGTTTTTTACAAGAGTTATACTCATGGAAGATGATTCTCGTTGAGAATTACTACCAGACTTAATAATAGTAAATAGTGGCAATAATTTTGTACCAGTTGTATTAATAGTACCAATGCCACTACTTTTGTTCTAGACTGAGTAATGGTAACTAGTAGCATAATTGTGGTACCAGAACCATTGATCAAGTACCAGTAACATTAATTTGGTACCAATACCACTGATTTAGTTCCAGTCTGAGCAATGATTAGTAGCAGCATTAGTTTGATACCGATACCATTGTCTTGGTACCAGTAGCATTAATTTCGTACCAGTAAACTAAAACAGAACCAGTAAAGGGTTATGTAGTTAAAATAACTAGGAAGAAGGTATTAAATTTTCACACTCAAACACCAAACAAATTGTGCCAATGTAGGCAACAATATTTTGTCCTGGATCAAATTAAAGACAACAAATACCAAAAACAAATTGTTCATACTTCAAACCTACATGAAGCAATGATTCTACTACTGCTGTGACACCTGAGTATATCGACGGAATAGTGCCTCGTGCATATCAGTAGCTTTAGCAAACAAACGTACGAGTACCACTACTAGTAGTTACTGCCTACTTGTTCATGTGCCACTGTTAGTGACTGGTACATGTACCAGTAACTAGTAATGATGATACAAGTACCACTACTAGTTATTGGTACAAGTACCACTACTAGTTATGGGTTCATATGCCAGTAACTAGTAATGATACAAGTGCCGCAACTAGTTACTAGTTCATATACCACTACTAGTTTCTTGTACATGTACCACCATTAGTTATTGGTACATGTACCACTAGTAATTACTGGTACATATACCAGTACTAGTAGTTGTACAAGTACCACTGTTAGTCAAAGAATACTTATGGGGAAAACTAGTGTTGGATGTAATGCGAAAATGCCAATGGAACACAAAACCAAATGTATTACTGCAAGCTGCCGCTACTTTGTCCAATATAATTGGTTTACATTAAAAAAGCAATAGACAATTATCATACGCCTCAAGATTTGTTCATACTCCAAAACGTACATAAACAATTATCATACTCCTAAAAAAAATTCAGTGTAGCCTTCCTCTCTTTCGAAATGCTAGATTCCAGAATTTCAATGTTTGAATTCCGGCTGCACTTCTCTCGAATTGGCTTCAACTTGCATCTACTTTTTGCTTCTTCTTCTTCTCACAGGGAGTCTCTGTTATCACCTCACGTGGTCGTTTTTTACTAGGGCTCGGACCATAATATGATGACTCTCCTTCACAGATGATAACCTGCCGAGATTCATAGGTAGCAGTTTTTTTGTTGCAAGTTATTTTTTTGTCGTCACTGTATAGTTCTCGCCATTTCTGGTACCAAAAAAATAAAACTACATTGTTATACAGATTTAATTAAAACTTACTATGCTACCACTATAAACCATTCAACAGTGCCACAAACTACCACTAAGGACTAATACCAACTTCAACTACCAGTAACAACAACTTCGACTACCACTACCAGTAACAATTAATTATTTTAAACCCACTACTGCCAGACCAAAATTCACTGGTATACAAATATCAATGCTATCACTAATATACTACCACTGCAACTGGTACAAGTGAGTGATATCCTCATAGTAAACTACCACTACTGCTAGTACCAGTGGTACCATTCAATTAAACTACCACTATCATACTACAATTAAAATTGGTACAATTGCCACAACTACCACTAAAACTGGTACCAATAGTGTCGCCTCTGTTGTGATAGCAACGCTACCAATTCAAAGTACCACTTGATTATACAAAAACCAAATCGAAACAAGCCACACAAGAAAGAAAGGGTTGCACGATTATACCTCGCCTGTGATGGTTTGCATGACAGCAAGAAGGGACGACGACGGTGACGGTTGGGTTTTTTGGGAGATGATGGAGGGGAAAATGGTTTTGGGCAGCCGAACACTAAGACTTTGCACTCAACACCGGACCGGGTGAGACGATGGCAGGAAACTCCGAGAAAATTGATCGTAGATGGTGGAAGGAAAGGTTTTTGGGAGAAGGTAGAGGAAAAGGGTTTGGGGGAGATGAATCATTCTGCGGGGAGGGTGGTTGATTTCTCTCCCCTACCAAATTCTTTCCCTTTTCAAAACCTGGTTGACGTCAGCGCATTAGTGGGCAGGCGGATCCAATGTGGGCACTCTCTTTTTTGTCCTTAGCCATCATCAACCTTCAGATGGTGAGGAAGGGGGACGGACGGCTACTAAAGGGGAAGCGAAATTGACAACCCCTTTAGGGGTTGTCACGGTATCCAGCCCCTATGTGAGCTTTACATAGTTTTTGAATAATTATGAAACACTTACGTAATCATTCATTTAATTGATACTTAAGATTTACGCAATAATTATAGAAACAGTGTTACATAAATCTCCACCAATGAAGTAAATTGGAATGAATTTTTTTCTTAGATGAATAAATTAAATGGATGTGTTAGATGACTACTGTTTGACTTATGAGTCAAATCGAGGTGACATTTCATATAAACTTCGAAATTAATGCGACTTCTTGCCTAATAACATTACTCGCTAGGATAATTTGCATCAAATCAAGGATGTTACATGCGATATCGACTGTCATTATTGAATATCGTTTTTTATGTACATTTGGTATGGAAACGCTAAAAAGGAAAATTTCTTCTTTTGCATCGTCTCCATGATTCGAACTAGAAGTAGTGACAACGTCTACAAGTCACATTGCCAATAACTTTGTTTTTTCCACCACCACTTTGTTTACCGTTTTCATTATAACAAACAAAGCTGGATCTTTTAACTTGTATTGTTGTTCCTGCTATATACGAATGAAAAGGAATGAGAGGAGAATTATTACTTCTTCAAATTTATAAATCCTAAATTGTTATTATGATATTAGAGTATGTTAAAGTTATTATCATTACCTCTCCTCTTTTTTCCTCTTCCATTTTCTCTTTAGCTCTTACCTTCTGCCAGCCATGGCATAGCATAACCAAAACCAGGACAATAAATCCTTGTAACAAATCCCGGCACTAATATGTCCATAGGCCTTAGCATAATAACAATCCTTGTAACATATTGTTGCGAGGAGGTGGCGAATATAGTACACCTAAAAAATCCTTATAACAGATCGATGCATAAAAAAATAATATTACACAATGATCTCAAAACTATTCGGTCTTTACACTATACTCCTACCCTGCGTGCCCCAAAACCGAACACTATGGGCAAAAATTACTTGCAAATGCTCATAAATTTTAATTTAATAATAAGCATGCAATAATCATATAGATATAACATATTCAATAAACCTATGTTATATAACATTTATATAAAAATATATGTCCTACATCATTTATTTATCTACCTCATTCCAAATTGATGGCAACAAATTTCCAACGATAAGTACGAATAAAAATAGAAAATTTACCATCTATAAACATTAATTTTCGCCGGAATAAAAACTAGAACCATGTTCTCCGGAATATAACATAGCATAACCATGTTATATTCACCACTTCCCCGTACCAATATGTTACAAGGATTTTTATACACCGATTTGTTATTATTATACACGATTCACCACCTTCCCGCACCAATGTATCTATAGTCGGGGTTGCATAGTTGGTTTGAACTGATTGTTATTCGATTATATTATGTGTATCCTCGGTCGATGGTTCAGTTTCACTTTGAATGCTGAGTAGTGAAATCCTCTCCACTCTAAACCTCACCAGTCCTAGCCTTGTATCATTTTTCTCAGGGGGTCTTAGTTTGGGTGGGGAAGATAGCATACAAGAACTATATATAAGAAAGTAACAGTACTTGAACAGTAGGAATTAGATATACATATATTTTAGGAACTTGAAGCTCCATTATAGCGAGACAAAATGGAACTACAAGCACAATTTATTGACGAAATACATACTACTCCTATAATAATTAATAACAGAAACCTCGATTCTGGATGGCTCTTCAGACAGGAGCATCTCCGACGGCTTCCTCATCGTCAGAGTCCACCGGGAAGATCTTAGACTCGGGTGAAGGACCACAACGGTCCTTCACCACGAGGAAGATAAAGAGGATAGGAACATCACGATGATGTTGTCGTAAAAAAAAAAAGCAAAGAAGGATCATGCATTTAAGTCTTCATCATTTGAAGAAACACCTGAGTAGTCGTTAGTGGGGAAGTACACCATTTTTTATGGTGTTATTTGAGTAGTAGAAGAAGAACAGAAGCAGCCGCCATTTATAGGCGCTGAATTTTGGAAAGAGACAAAGAAGATGAGGAGGAGAAGGAGGAAAGAAAAAGTAAAATTATGTTTTCAATGGAAGAAAAGAAAACCAAAGTTGTTTACATTCCGAGTCGAGAAGAAGAGTGAGGAAGCAGAAATACCGTTTTGGAAGTTGAGGAAGATTATTCTGTGAGCTTCCCAATGCATAAGTACGAGAAGAATAGACGAATGGTTCAATAAAATCCGTTAGAAAGAAACACCTCAACAACTCAACCCCATGACTTAAATCTATCCAATTGAGATATTGGAGCACGCCAATTACCTGAATTGAGACCTGAGAGCGAAGGAGGACAGTTGGGGGATGAAGGGAGCTGCCAGCCAGACGGCGACGAGGGGGGGGGGGGGATCCAACAAGAGAAATGAAAAAATTTGCGCGAGTTTGGATGGTTTTAAACTCTTTCCGTAAATAAGTAAGGTTGTCAACCTGGTTTAGCTCGTTGGCTGGGTTGAGCAAGTGGGTTGAGAGTTAATGGGTTGATCTTTTTACCCCGGATATATGGTAAAAGTCAGTATATTGTTCATACATTTATAATTTATATAAAATCTCATCTAACATATGAGTAATAACATATAACATTACACCGAAATAACATATCGTACTTGGATCCAACATATAGTGAAAATTCACACATCAATATTTAAACCAAAATAACATATAACACTACATCAAAATAACATGTCGTACTTGGATCCAATATATAGTGAAAATTCACACATCAAAATTTAAACCAAAATAACATATAACATTACACCAAAATAACATATCGTACTTAGATCCAACATATAGTGAAAATCCACACATCAAAATTTAAATCAAAATAACATATAACCCCACCAAAATAACAAGTCATACTTGGATCCAACATATAGCGAAAAATTCACACATCAAAATTTAAACAAAATAAAATATAACATTACACCAAAATAATATGTCGTACTTGGATCCAACATATAGTGAAAATTCACACATATGAGTAATAACATATAACATTACACCAATATAACATCAATGTTCAAATGTCCAATCCGATAAGTTGTAGCCGGTCGAACCTACGGATGTGTATGACCCATTTTTCTCATCGGGTTAGGATCAACGCCGACCGACGGATCAACCCGTGGGTTGACAACCTTGATAATAAGTCTTCCTTTTCCCCGCTCTCTCCGACTACATTCAATAGTCAATACGACTTTTTTAAGTTTTAATAAATAATAATTAAATACGACCTTTCAAAGCAGTTAAAATCGGGATTTTACCTAAAATCGAAAACTGGGGTAAAATCGGAATCGTAAAATCGAATCGTAGAATCGTAGGATTTTAAGTACCATATAGAAATTAATATATAATAATATTAATAAGGTAAATCATTAATAACACAAAGACATATAACATTTAAAATGATAAGTTTCAAGATTAATGTTCCAAAACCATCATTTTAATTATTATTTAATGCATAACTCAAAATAATTTATGAGGAAGGGATATAGCTCATAGGGTTTGACTCTTGTTTTCGTGTTGTGTTTAGGTAGTTTAACTCAAAGTAGTATTCCGACATCGTCTACTAAGCATGATTTAAAACTAAGAATAAGTGAACTCAAATAAAATGATTAATGTCATTAGTTTGGTACAATTATATTCATTAATTAATTATTTGTCAATGATGATGTTAATTCTTACGTATTTACAATATTATGACAGTTGTTTTATCGATGAACAAAGGGAAGGGGAAGGGGTTAACCTAACCCTAATTTGTTTTTTTTTCTTTTTAAATGTTCTTTTAATAGGAAAAATATCTAAGAAGATCCCTCTCATTGCCCTTTCCACCGAAACAGTTCTGCTTCTTTTGAATTGGCTCAAACCACTTATTTTGTTCACATAGGATCAAAATCCCGATTTTGGTACGATTTTACAATTTTAACGATTTTAATCCCGAATTTAAACGATTTTAAGGTCCACCGATTTTATAGTAAAATATGGATCGGAATCCCTAAGTAAAATCCTAAAATCCTACGATTTACGATAAAAATCCCGATTTTAACTGCATTGCGACCTTTTACTTTTAGTCAAATTCCGTATTGTTCATATCGTCGTTGGGGGAAGTCGTTCTGTGGAGCGATAGAGGATTTGAAGTGGCGTTTGGAGGACGAAGGCGTGACATGGAGGTCGATTTCAGGCAGTACGAACTGCGGTGTGAACCTGGCGGCCACGACGACGATGTAAGCAGCGATTCTCCCTTTCTCGTTGCTTACACCAAAATATTTTCCCTCCTACAATACTTCTTGGGTGACCTAACAGTACTTGGTCACCATGTGCCGAGTCCCAGGGTAACCATCCAACCTTTAGGTGGATGGTAGCATCCCACATTATGGATACCATCCAACCTTTAGGTGGATGGTATCATCCCATATAGTGGACAACATCCAACCTCTTAGTCAATGGTGACCATCCCACATCATGGATACCATACAACCCTATGGTGGATGGTATCATTCCAAATATCATGGACACCGTCCAAATGACTAATTGGATGGTGACCATTCCATATAATGGGTCTCATCCAAAGTACTAGTTGGATGGTACCATCCATGTTGAAATAGGATGGCGTGGCGATGTGTTCAGAGACTTCTTGGAGACAACCGACTTGCATAGAGGCTAAGTGGAGCTACTTTTCGGGAGTAGGAGAGAGATCAGTTGGAAAAATCTTGGCAACAAAACTTGAAGCAACATCCTGGAGCAAGGCACACAATCACAATCCAACAAAAATAGAACTTGTCTCAACTGTCCCTTTTTCCTTTTTCTCTGTAGTTTGTAGAGCTCTCTTCCATGAAGGATCCTCCATAGCAGTAATCTTAGTTTTAGTCGCGGAGCTATCAAGTAATCTCCATAGGAGTAGTGTAAGGTAACATAGATTCCCCATACACCAAACACCCTCGTTCGAACAGTGTTTGAAGAGGAGTGGACCGTAGTAACAATCGTCGTCTGCATAGAAGTCAGACGCAACTCATCTACCCGTTTTTCAACCGTTAACAAATGGACACACCCGGTGAGACACGTGTGTTTGGTCTGGCTTCGCAACGGATATGCAGCAAGAAGATGATCTTCCACAAGGGTTTGTAGAGGAGAAGCAATTGGTCAGTATTAAAATTGACCAAGTTGGGGGGACTTCAAGCGACGCTGTTGGAGCAGAGGTGCCTCCCTTGGCGCCAAACATAGATCGAAGTGA
This sequence comes from Linum tenue, assembly GCA_946122785.1. Lineage (NCBI taxonomy): Eukaryota > Viridiplantae > Streptophyta > Magnoliopsida > Malpighiales > Linaceae > Linum > Linum tenue. The sequence goes on along the minus strand of CAMGYJ010000005.1, from coordinate 25,517,679 downwards.
AACATCAATTCTCCAAATGATGAAGGAGATTCATCAAATGGTGGTTGGAAATAGTAGACTCGACCAACATGTACATCTTCACTTGACCTCTATACATAAGCATTTTGATCATCTCTAACAAAACTTTGATGAAGCATGTTCAGATTCTCGATAGATATGTTTGTGATTTTGAAATGTCGAAGTATGGAAATATGCATGATGCATCCATTTCACAAGAAAATGTCTTGTTGTTGAGCGAAAAAAGATTTGGTGAATCAAAAAATTGAAACAGTAAGCACTGACCAAATTCATTATTTAGACAGTCAACCACAATTAGTTGATGAGAAAGTTGGGTATATGGCCATTTCAATGGACAATCCGAAACGTGATGGTAAAAGTAGTGGTCAATCCAACAAGTCGTGCTTGACTAGTAAAAAAGTTAAAGAACCTGCATATGTTAATAATGAAATTGGTAGTGAGTTGGATAATGTCAATAAGGATTCACCCCCTAATTTGGCTTCAACACTGTTGCTTAAAGCAAGCAATCAAATGTGTCTTTTCCTATGGACACCATTGTTTGCAAGGATGCAAAAGCTGGGTATTGCTTGCATAACCCATTAGAAAGAAGTATACGAGAGTGTCCTTCTGGCAAGATGGAAAGTGGAAAATGTGGTAAGCAACTCATCTATGAACACATTGAAAAGGATAAGTCTAAGGGGGAACTTGATAGTAATGATCAAGTCAACCTGCCAGCCTGCCAAGGAGGCATGTCATCCCATTTCTTGGCATGATGAATAATTTTTCACATTCTACCAAGTCAAAAGATGTTGCAATAATGATAACAAAAAAACACTTCTCAGTGTTGGGATGGTGACCACATGTCAAAATTCAAAGCCAAAAAATTTGGTTGACCTCGTTGTAATAATTTATTGGACAAATTTTCAAAGTCTCCAGCAAGAGAGCAAGTTAGTGTCCCGAAGTTTGGACAGGGATTGGTCAGCTTGCTAACCCCTCTATAGGGTTGGAAAAATGACACCCTCTATTAATTATAGTTAATTATGGTATTAAATTTGTGTTGCATTTAATAATCTTAGGAATTAATTACATTCATTTTTTTAACTACCATTGCACTGATACAACTACCATTGTTAGTAAATACTCGGCGCAATCCACCTACCACCCACCCACATAAGTGCGGGTGGGAGATTTATCAATCCGCAATCCTCCCACATCAATCACCCACTGCGTGCGGGTTAGGTTATTTGCGGGTGGAAGATATCAATCCGCGTATTACCCACCCACGTGCACACCCCTAGGTACCACTACTATTGCACTGAAAAAATGAAATTAATTAATATGGGTTTTTAATTCAGACATATTATTAAATGCAACACAAATCAATTACCTTAAATGCCTAAAATTAATAGAGGGTGTCATTTTTCCAACCCCTTTAGGGATAGTCATGCTATCTCACCCCAATAAAGATGGATTGGGGGCATGTCACACAACTTGCAAAAAGTTCAACCTGCACATGGTTGGGGTAAAGGTAAAAGCATGACAAAAAATATACTGGAGGCAATGCCAACCAACAAAGATGGATTGGGGCACGTCAGGCAACTTGCAAAAAGTTCAACTTGAACATGGATCGGATAAAGGTAAAAGCATTATTAAGAATAGAATGGGGCGCAAGTCACCAATCAAAAAAATTGGATTGGGGGGCAAGTCAAGTAATATGCGGTATGATCAAACCGCTCATAGCTTGCATAAGTTTAAGAGTGTAGAAAAGGATAAACAATGTTGTAATATGTCAACCAAAAATGGTGGTCATAGTGGCATGCATAAGAAATTTCAATATGCACCAATGTAGTAAAACAAATGGTGAAAGATGGTTGTGTACTAAGTGCAGGAGTCAACAAGAGTTTGAGGTATGGAAACAAAGACAAGTGAGCCATGTAGGTGGCAGTGGACTTGTAAAGTGTAAGTACTCATACCCTCGAAGTAAAGTGAAAAGTAGACATGAAGCAGTTTGGGGGAAACCAAAGCAGAGATAGGCTCGTGGTTTCCCTTCGGATCCAAAAAAAAATGAGAATGCATGATGTACCTAGGGGTGTTAGTCGGTGCGGTTTCGGTTTAACCGCACCGAAATATCGGTTAACCGCAACCAAAATTGTCCCAAGATCACTAACCGAAACCGAAACCGATAGAGACTTCGGTTAACCGAAAACCGCAAACATCGGTTTCGGTTTTCCCTTGCGGTTAACCGAAACCGCAGGTTCTGGTTCACTTTCTCGATTTTCGTTCAGAAACCGACCACCCAAAACCGAATTTCAACCACCTTTTTTAATGATTCACCCTCAATTTTGAGTGACCTGCTTTTGTTTCAGCCTCTATAATCACACACCATAAAGTCATCTAAATCAATTGAACATAAAGCCTAAAGCAACCACACAATCAACCACAACTCCACAACATAAAGTCTACATGCCCACAATTCAACCACAAGTCACAATCACAACAAGACACAAATAACAAGTTCATTATCTCCAAATCATCAACCTAAATGATCCGAGGATCTCGCTCCAATTCATCTAGCCCATAGTCATCATTTAATCCAAGATCTTCATCTAGCCCATAGTCATCAACAACCTAAGGTTCACTCTATCGAGTGCAAAGGGGATTTAGAGAGGGGTGACTTTCGAGTTCTAACTCTTAAAAACATTTGAGACTCTTGATGGAGGGTTGTTTGCAATAGGTGAGAATTGTGATGTTTGGAATTGCAACTTTGATTGGTTTTGAATCTTACAACTTTTTCCCTTAGCCAAAGTAAAAAACCATGTAGTCACACTAGTAGGCGGTTATCGGTTTTCTTATCGGTTAACCGCTAACCGATTAATCGGTTAGCGGTTAACCACTAACCAAAATACTACTAACCGAAACCGAAATCAATAAGGAAGTAGCGGTTATCGGTTAACTACTAACCGACTTTATCGGTTCGGTTATCGGTTAAAACCGATAACCGACTAACCGTTTATCACCCCTAGATGTACCTCATAGAGAAACTCACAACCACAAGGGTCGATGTCAACAACCAGATGAACTGGTTGAGGTAACTCGGGCAAATAAGCAGAAGGCCTCATGCAAGGGTGCTAGAAAACATGCTGGGAAATTGCAACCTGACTTTAAAATGCAGTATGTCACTCCTGTGTGTACATCACCTTTGAAAGAAGGAAGTCACGCGACGTACGGATGACTTGTATGGTTTGACCAATGGAGTTGGCAGTGGATGTATACCTTTGGATCCTTAGTTACTGGCTTATTGTTAAGGGCTATGGCGAGTGGTGATACTTCCCAACTCTTGCCATAAAATAAATAAATAAATTAGTGAGCAAGCATCCAAGTTGGCTTTTGGATAGTGTGACTCAATTAAAAGGACAACATCCCAATTGATTGATTATGATGGATGAGAGCATCGATTTATAGAGAGAAAAATTAGTTGTGTCCTTACAGAAATAAATTTCTTTTTGCTAGTAGGATATGGGTTAAGATTATGTCCCTACATGAAAAAGGGGTTGTATTCCTTGTAAGATAATGAGAATGTATTATTAAAGCCACGTTGTATTGGTGGTGGCCAACGATTGGCTATTTAAGGATTAATTAATTTGCTAGGTTGTCCTATACTGTGGTTGATGTCTTTGGAAACCATATTATTTCAATGCAGGGAGCTACAGTAGATCTTGTTGCTGGCGTTGTATGGCCGCAATAGGGGTGGCAATTCGGTTAGTTCGGTTATAACCGATAACCGAACGGTCGGTTATCAGTTAACCAAAATGTCGCCCACCTCTACCGTATACCGACCTACCAAAGCCCCTCAGTTAGCCGACAACCGTCCAGTCGGTTACCTGTAGTTGTGCGGTTAACCGAGATAACCGACAGACTATGTGCGGTTCGGTTTAATCATTAAAAAATAAATTTTTGGGGACTGATCGAGCGACACGGGAAAGGAATAGGGACCATTTCAGATATTCTTCCTAAAACAAAAACAAAAAAAGGGAGAATAAGGGTCGGGGATTCTTTTCCCAACGGCATCCCCGCCGCTCTCTGTGCATCACACCATCACGCCAGCACCGCCATCGTCGAACTAACGCCGGCGATGTCTCCCGCGTCAACATCTCCATCCCTCTGCCTCATAACCAGCAAATCTGCGGGCGAATCGAGCTCCCTCTCCAATGGCGGCGAGGGCGTGGGGTGGCGGCGATCGCGCGGTGGCTAGGCGAGGGCGCCGGCAGCGATGTGTCTGTGCCGGGACGAGATGGAGGGGAGGCGAGGAAATTTCGGCAGCGAGAGGCCTGGAGGAGGGTGGAGGTCGGCAAGAGCGATGGACAGAGGGAGGCTGAGGAGTCGAGGGCTGAGGAGGGGGTCTAGATAGCGTCACAACCCCTATAGGGGTTGTGATTTTCGCTACCCCTTTTACAGCCATAGATCCCCCATTCTCTTGATCTGGCGGCTGATATAAATCAGGGGTAAAAACGGGATGCGCCGCACTGGATCCACTCCCTCCCCACTGGACACGCGATCGTCGGCTTTGAAGGGGATGGTTTTCCGGAGGCAAAATAGCCACTTTCCCCGGTAGAAACCGTTCGCCTACCATCATCCCTCATCCCTTTCCTCCATCTGCTACCAAAACCCAGAAGAAGAAAAAACCCTCGCCTCCGCCGCAGATAACGTTGTCGGCGGTTTCCTTTTCCGCCGCCAAAAATAGTTCGCCAACCATAATCCCTCTTCCCTTTCCTCCGGCTGCTACCAAAACACCTAAGAAGAAGAAGGGGAAGCCCCTTGCCTCCGCTACATATAGCGTTTTTCTCCGCCGCATCCACTCGCTTTCCGTCTCCGGTGATTTCGAAGGGTGCTTCGGCGAGAGTGTAGGCAAGTCAGCTCAGCTCTATTTCCTGCACTCCTTTATTTCGGATTCTCGTCGTTTGAAAATTATGCTCGGTTGATTTTCCATTGACTGGGTTCAACTGGTCGTCATGCACCAGTTTTCATGCTATAAACTGAAAATCGGAAACCCTCATTTCAATGTTGTTTGCTATTCCAGTGCAACGCCGGACAATCTGCCGCCGGCGAACCTGACTACGGCGGTTGAAGACAGAATAGGAACAAGTGACAGGTGAGGTCTGAGTATTCGTACAAGTTTTCGTTATCCGACTGGCACGTTGGGTTCGGCTCATGCTGTATTTCTTGTTCTCCTTGTTTGTTGGATCATGCATGTATAATGTAGTGGTATTTTTAATTGGTATCACTGTGTTAGTGATATTGGTAGTGGTATTGGTACACACTCTAGTGGTAGTGGTACCAATCACAGTAGGCGTACATGTACCAGTACAGCATGTGATCCTGGTACTAGTAATTTTATTTGTACATGTAAAAGTAGAACTATACATAGTACCTCTGTTTGAATGATTCATTTTTGTAAAGTTTAATCAATATGTCTACAAGTTTTCTTTATCGACAACAGTTAAACATTAATAGTAGGCCAGACTCTAGTGGTAGTGGTACTTGTAGTGGTATTGTAGAATTTATTCACTGTGTTAGTGGTATTTGTAGTGGTATTGGTACAGACTCTAGTGGTTGTGGTACCAAGCTCAGTAGTCATACATGTACCAGTACAGCTTGTGATCCTGGTACAAGTAATTCTATTTGTACATGTAAAAGTACAACTATATCTAGTACCTTATGTTTGAATCATTCAGCTAGTTGGTATTGTAAAATTTATTCAACATGTATAACAATTGTAGGTTGGTTATTTTGGTACCAGGAATGGCGAGAACAAAGACTCCATGCGTCGTGTCGACGGCAAAAGACCTACCGGTAGAAGGAGACCATAGAGGAAAACAGCCTGTTACGTACGCCTCTCGGCAGGTTGTGATACATGAAGGGGAGTCATCTAAATCTGGTTCGGGTCCAAGTAAGAAACGACAACGGGATGGGGAAACAGAGAGTCCCTGCGAGAAGACGAAGAAGAAGAAACAGAAAGGTGGAACAAGTGCAAGCGGGTTCGGGAAGAAGTGCAGCCCGAATTCAGTCATTGAGATACTGGATGCTAGTATTACGCCGGCGCGAGAGGCTATTCTGAACAAGTTGGGTCTTGGATGTCTGCTCAATTTGAAGATGAAGCGATTTGATATCACCTTGTTGGGGTGGATCACTAGAGTTTTTGACGTGGATTCAATGTCCATAGCAATGGAGGATGGGGGGCAGCTTTATTTCACTGTGGATGATGTACAGAGGGTATATGGCCTCCCACGTGGCCCGAAGATGGTTCCTGAGATTGATCCAGATCAGGCGAAGGAGCTGCGAGAATCCTTACACGGCAAGGATGATGAACTAGCAAATTCAAAAAAGATTTGGGAGTTGAAGGATATACTTCGTACAGTGGAGGATGACAAGTTGTGGATCCGGCTTTTTGTACCCACGGCCTTTGGTTACTTATTCACTCCCAGCACAGCGAACGTTGGTCATTCGTTGGTGTTGGAGTTTTTGAAGGATGATGAATTCTCAGAGTTTGCTGAGTACGACTGGTGCTACTATTTGTGGGATTTCATGAGGTCGGCCTTCATTCTTAATAAGACCAGGAGCTATACTAATGGCGATCTGCACCTGTTATTGGTCTGGTTTCTTGATAGGACTGTAGACAGCTTGGAGCTCCCCACAGATATCCCTTCATGCAAATTATGGAACACTTCTGCCTGTAAGACCCGAAGCAAAGCATTGTTGCGGAAGTATAGGATGTTTGCTACTGTTCCATTCATTCCTCTCCCTCCTACGGCTACCCTGAACCGGCCCAAAGCAATTCATCCGAAGCAGGAAAAGGCTGCAAAGAGGGATAGACCTGCCAAATCTGTAGCTACTTCACGTGAGCCCATGCACAACACCGCTTCTGCTGCTGTTTCTATCGACCTTGCTCACATGGGGCTGTTAGAGGTATTTCCTATAAACCCATACCCAACCTTTTGTTTTCTTATATTATATATATAGACATGGGAACGAGCATTCACAAGTAGTAATGGATGTACTAATAATAATTAGTGGTACATATACCAGCAATTAGTAGTGGTACCTGTAATAAGTAGTGGTACCAGTAAGTAGTAGTGGTACCGGTAATAAGCTGTGGTACATGTACAAGTAATTAGAAGTGGTACCAGTCCCAGTAACCACTACTGGTACAAGTCCCAGTACCACTACTAGGAACGTGTACTAGTAATTACCAATAGTATAATACTTATTTTGGTCAATACCGCTGCAGCTAGTGAACGAACACGTTCCCAGTAGTAATGGATGTACAATTAGAGTTTGTAGTGGTACATGTACCAGTAACGACTAGTGGTAGAAGTACTAGTACCACTACTGGGAACGTGTACCAGTAATTTCCAATGGTAGAATTCTTATTTTGGTCAAAACCACTGCACCTTCAAAAAACTTATACTTTGGAAATGTATATTTTGTCACAGGTAACTGCACTTAGAAAGGGGTTTGTGGATATGGCAGCTGTCATCGCTGCCAGAATAGCGGAGTGCGATGCTCGCATTAATGAAATTCATTGTGCAGAGGCCCAGGAAGGGGGCTATGATGCAGATAATGATGTTGTTGTAGAGGTTGAGGACATGATGTCAAGGGACAAGAACGATGGTGCAGAAGGTGTACGAGCTAGTGATATAGCAGTTGATAGTGGGGAATATGAGGATGGGGATGACGAAGAGGAAATTGAAGGTGAGGAGGAAAATGATGGTGCTGAAGATGAAGACAACGATGATGACGAGGAGGAAGATGAAGGTGAGGATGGGGATGGGGATGACGAAGAGGAAGTTGAGGACACCGAAGATGGAAGGGCAGACGAGGACAATGGTGTTATGGCTGAAAGGGCTGATATTGAGGTAGAGGAGGGTGGCAATGATAGAGGACACGAAGCATCTAACCATGATGATGAATTAGATGCAAGAGGTATAGTAACTGGTACCACTAATGATGTTCTTGTACGACCTAATTATTGTGGTGTAGACACTGGTACTAGTATAGGAACCGATACAAGTAGTAATACTACCCATAATAACATGAAGAACTAACATTTGCTTATTTTGTAGACCCTGGTCATCTTGGAATTGGGAACACTGGAAAATACACCGGGCCTACTGAAGTGAACGAAGCTATTTTATCTGGAGGTTAGGTTATGTTAGTTTTTATGCATAAAAAATGGTTTGGGTTTTTTTTTGTTTACAATTATCTGTATGTTCATCTAATTTAGATCGAGGTAACTTAAGTGAAGCGAGGGTGAAGTCTACCACTGTTGGGGACGGTGATCAACCTGTAGGAGGTAAAAAATTTACGGCTGTACTTATTTGTTGTTATTTGTACATGTGATTTGGTACCAGTAAATTGCGCGCAAGGTACCAGTAGCGGAAATAATTTTTTTCCCCCTCGTTACAACCACCCTGTTTTTTTTTTTTTGTAGAAACTTATCAAACTCGGGAGCAAGCCAAAAAAGATACTGAAATGGACCCACCTGTCACAATACCTGAGTCTTTGGCAGACATCACACCAGACATAGAGGCGGGAAAACTGGCCATAGTGAAGGCCGATGGTGACGATGATTTCCAGGAGCCAATACACCGAACCAAAGTCTACCAACTCCGCGCCAAGAGACAACCTAGTCAGTCAATGTTGTCTCCCTACCGTGCATTTGATGGCACCTCACTTTTCCCAAAGTTGACTATAGCGGCTGGTGGGCCACTAACTGTTCAGTCCTCTGCTGCAAGTGGGAGTGCAGACATTGTAGACCCAATATCGGAAGGACAGTTAAGTTTCGAGTATGCGTGCATGAAAGATTGTGATAGGTATTGATTATTTGCTTAGACGGGCAAACATTTTAAATGATTTCTACATTTGCTTAATTGTTACTGACGTTTACAAAATTTGATTCTCGATCTCTTTTTAGGGATGACAATGAAGTGCTAAGCACTGTTGCCGGCAGCAAGTATACATTGAGCAGGCAGGATGCGATGTCAGCAGTATTTCCCAATGCTATGACTAGCAATTTTGTAGACTGTTATGCCGATTATCTGAACAGGAAAACGGGCTTAACTGATACAATCACAAGATGGGTTTACAACACCGGACATGCAGTAAGAATGATGCCATTTTCCTCCCACTCTCGTTTATGATTTCTATTTTAAGAGTGGTATTGGTATTTTATAAGTGATAGTTTTGGAACTGGTACCACTTATCGGTATTTTGGAACTGGTACAGCTTATAAGTGATAGTTTTGGAAGTGGTATTTTATAAGTGGTACTCGTATTTTATAACTGGTACTAGTATTTTTTATAACTGGTACAGCTTATATACTGGGCTATAAGTACCAATGATCATCTTGACTGACCATTTTGGAACATCAATTGCAGCTCGGGTCCACCTCTTCAAAATGTAATCTTCATGAATATGCCTAAGTTCGCGATTCTGCCCACTTGAACATAGATGGTCCATTGTTTTCAGAATATGTTTGCATAACCATCCCCACGTCTCAAAATGATGGCAACTACATCTGAACTTCCGCTCTTCCATGTCGACGTGGACAATCCTCTCATCTGTTTTTTCAAACTTAGGACCCTCATAGCGGTATAGGCTGTAAGCAATCCAGGAATCTTCATTCATCTCCAAGTTTAAATCAATAGAATATCCTAGACTCATCCCAATCTCATTGTTGAACTGCCTTAGGACATTGTATGTGTAGATTTTTTCAACCTGTTTGCTGAAGAGGTGTTGTGAGTAACGCACGGGCGGTGCTTCATTCACGAGCTGGTATTCCCTTTCTTGTTCCTTTTCTCTTTTCTTGTCCAGCAGACGGTCAAAATGATCAAAAAATTGTGCATAGTTATGGGCTGACTTCAAATGTGTTCGTAGGGTACTATTGCAGCATTCACTTAGTTGAGAGCTTCTCATGCCGTTTGTCCTGTGTTCTCTCATACCAAGTCTTGACCATTTATACCTGCGTAGCATTTGAAATAGATGGGACAATATCAATATACGTAACACTACATAGCAACACGTAAACATGAATTGGTATGCGCTGTCAGTGGTTTTGTACCACTGTATACTACTGGTACAACAACATATGTGCGTCGCTACCACTAGTGAAGTACCATTATGCACATAACATGTTACTTACCGGTGTTTACGTAGCTTGGCAAGCCAAGGGTGTCCGTCAGGGCCTTTCCCAGCAAAATACTTATCAATCATTCGGTTCCACACATGATCGAATTCCTCCTCGGTGTCAACGCTGTACATGAGACAATTAATCTCAGTCTTCAAGTCGGTGTTATAACGTTGCGGCCCAAGATTAGTCATCCCATTCTGGTGTATATGCCAGGTGCAAAGTGCGTGGTATGATTCATCAAAGACCTCTTTAATTCCTATGGCTATAGCTTTTGCTTGATCTGTGAAGATCGATTTTGGTTGTTTGCCAGACATGCATCGGAGAAAACTATGGAATAGCCATGAAAAAGAGGCAGCAGTTTCGTCGTACATCAACCCCGCTCCAAATATACACAACTCTCTATGATTGTTGAAACCAACAAATAATCCTGAATTAATTGGAATGAGCAACAGAAGTACCATTAGTTCACTACCAATGTTAGGTACCAATACCATTAGTCAAGCAAGTGGTATCAAAATCGTCAATAACCGTAATCAACTACCAATGTCACGTACCTAAAGGTCTGGAGCCTTGGTTCGTCCTGTAGGTCGTGTCGAAACTTATTGCGTCACCAAAGCACTCATAATCAAACCGCATTCTGCCATCCGCAAAAAATACAGTCACAATTTCATCATCCGCATCTACTTGCATATCGTAGAAAAATGATGGGTCACATTTGGTCCTCCTCCTGAAATACTCGTGAAGAACGCGTGCATCACCTTTCGCCATGCGTCTGTTCCTTGCCTTTTGTGTACAATTTTTTAGATCCCTCTGTGTGAATGGGAGATTCTCCTTCCCCCCGGCCGCAGCAGCAAATGAATCATAAGAGTTTTGAATAGGGATCCCCGCACAATCGTTTATTTCGGCAAAGTATGCATATTCTGCCGTTACCTCACGATTTGAGCGCATAAAACGTCTTGACAAGGCATTGTGCAGTTCATGATCATGCTCGTCTGTCCATTTGTAAATCCTGTAATTACCGGCTGGGTGCTCATACCTGCACAGAGCAACAGCTTGACAACCAAAACGAGTCTCCCCCCTCTCCCTTTCTTTAGGAAGCTCTGAGTCAACGACCTCCTGATGATTTTTCGGATCCAGCCTGCTGTTTTTCCTGTACCCTCGTTTACTACACTCACCTCCAAAATAGAATATGAATGGTTCTAGAAAGTATGACCTTTTCTTCTTCACCGCGCCAACAACTCTTGACGAGAATCCTCTTCCATGAGCAAAACACTTGTAAAAGCGATTAAATTCATCTTGATTTTGGAATCGCAGGTGCCTCCAAGTTGACTCATCTGCTGGGATGGCAGTTGATACTGCATCTGTAATTTAAACAAAACATTAGAAGTGACATTATAGATGTACACTTACCACTGTAAAATATACTGACATGACATTACTACCACTAGATTTCTACCACTAGGCCATTACCACTAATTCAATAGTGGTACCATTATGTGCATACCACTAGATGCCTACGACTAGATTTCTACTAGTAATTCACTAGTGGTATGTTACCATTATGTGCATACCACTACATGACTACCACTACCAACGACGTACCATTAAGCGACTACCACTCCTACTAAATACTACTCACGAGCTACCACTACTATAATACCACTACATTAACTTCACATGTTCACCGTACCAAGAATGTTACCGCCGACGACATTGATCGTCCTGTCATCATTCTCTTGAAGTGGTGGGGCGACCTCAGCCTCGAAATTGTCGGTTTTATCAACGTTCACTTTCTCAGTCTTCCCGTTCTGCTCCGGCCACTCTTCGTTGAATAGTTCCTCATCGGCACCATCATCCACCATGATAACATCACCACCATTCTCCGCCTCTTCAACTACCGCGTTGTTATTGAATATGTATGGGACTTTCAGGTCGACCCGAACGAAACCAGATTGTTCAGCTCTGCCACGATCAATGTTGTCCTCGTGGTTCTTGTTGACGTCCATTGTCTACGGCCGGCGGCGACGATGTTTTTCCAAATAAGTGATGCAGACGGTTATTGAATGGGAAGATTCCAGGAATTGAATAGACGTGGATGCGGTTATGGTTAGTTTCAAATCATCCCACAAATCACGTTCAATATATTTTTCCAATTCATTTATTGTTAATTTTCGAAAACAATTCATTAATATAGTTACACAAAAGCCCTTCCTCTTTTCTGCACCATTAGATGTAACCGGAGGATCAACGGCTGGGAAGTGGGAAGTGAAAATCACAACCCTTATGGGGGTTGTGACGGTATCCCGTGCCCTGAGGAGGGTCGAGAGGGATGACGGCTGGGGGTCGGGTCGACGGAGGAAGGAGATAGGGTTAGGGTTTAGTGTTTTTTTTAATATAAAAGGACGTCGTTCTGGATCGGTCGGTTAGCCTCGGTTAGTCAGTTAACCGGCATCGGTTACTCGATTAACCGAAGCGTCTATTACCACAATGCAATTTTTGGTTATCGGTTAACCGGTAACCGGTGGTTATTGGTTTAACCGACCGGTAACCGAATTGCCACCCCTACCGCCGCAGTTAAAAAACGATAGTTATACATTAAAGACTGATATGTTGATTGGAATTGAATATAACATGGAGGCAATAACAGAAAGAATACTCTGAGCTCAGGAGGTGTGACTACTGTTGGTATTCAAGGTATTGGCGGTATTGGCAAGCTTTGCCATTATTGGAAAACTTTGTCAGCAAATCAGCTATCTGGTTTGAAGCAATTGAAAAGACTAGACATCAGTGATTGCAGAAGGTTTCAGGAAACTAGATCCGAATGGAAAGACAGTTCAGTAGCTTCTTTGCTCTGGTAGTTAGATACTACATCAAAATCTGCAGTCTTCCATCCTCCTCAAAACCATGTTGATTTTGGTCCTTAGTCCGGCTATTTGCCCCCATGTAATTTTTCCTTGTACATATTAGACCAAGTTTTGGACACTCTGTGCTTGTTTGGAGGCTGCTTTCGACTCAGAAGGGCAACAGGAGTATTGTGATCGGGAAGAATGGGAAGCTGAATGTTGCAGAAACACACAGTAACTGACGCAGAGCAAGTAAAAGGTATGTTAAGTGTCATGAGTAATTGAATAGTAGATTTATAATTTTGTATTATAGTAAGGCTATAAACGATGTAGTCAAAATCGAGATTTTAAGTAAAATCGAAAACTGAGGTAGAATCGGAATCGTAGATTAAAATCATAAAATTTTAAGGTTCATATTAAAATATACACTTAAAACATCAGATTGTACTAAAAACGCATATCCTGAATAACAATCAACCATATAAAACATAATTACTTCCCAAGATAAGTTTATTCACTAAATAAACACAATTAAATGCATATATTTATTCTTGTACATAATATAAACACACAAATAAGCAACCTAAAACCTAATAGAATCACTTGATTATAGTTAAGAGTAGGAAATCACATATTAATTAATAGTTAAGAGTAGAAAATCACATAAGATCATTAGTATCAATATTAACATCACTTACACATCATCGTTATCATCCTCACCTTCACCCTCACTCTCATCCTTGTCTATTTGCTTGAGGACTAATATCATTACTCATAGGATCACTTGAAGTACTTTCACCATTAACCATATTTCCCTTATCACCATCATCTGGCAAAGATAACTCATTGATTAATGCATTCCCTTCTTAATTGATAAAAGGTTGGGGTTAGTGGTGCTGAAGGATTGGGAGATGAACGAAAACTTGCAATGGAATGGAGATTTGAATTATTGTGAGGGTGGTGGGAAAAAACTACAAGCTAATTGGGAGGATGGAAGATATCGTTGATGGAAGGAGTTGGGCGTCGATGTGTGAAAGAAGAAGATATGAGGAAGAGAATAAATCGAGCGTTGTCTATCGGGTTAGGGTTGTGTTGTTCATTATGGTGGGTCGGGGGAAGTAAATTTGATAACGTTCATGGGAAGAACCAACTTGACCGACCTAATTTTGCTCCAATTGATATGAGCCTTGAAATCGTACAAAATCGTAGATTTTAAGAATTTTAGAGTTTTAAATCTGAATTTTATGGGATTTTAAGGTTCAAAAATTTACACTAAAATCAGGATCGGAACTCATATGTAAGATCGTAAAGTCGTAAGATTTTAAGATTAAAATCGGGATTTTGACTACATTGGCTATAAAATATGTAAGTTTGCATAGCAGGCTCGGCCCAAACCCTGTGCTAGTCAGACCCACAGCATAGAGCTTCACAATTTTAAGGGCCTCACTAATGATTCGTTTATATGGCCAAATAAGGATGTGTGCATCCAAGTTGTTAATTCATTTATATGACCAGAGAAAAATGTATAGGCCCAACTTAAAGAAATGAATATTAATTCGTTTATATGAGCCATAGAAGGATGTATGGGCTAAAATTAAAAGAAATTGAATGAATTAGTTGATCTTTAATGGTCCAATTTTAAAGAAAGTGAATGGATTAGTTGGTCTTTTAATGGGCCATATTTGTTTCTATTAGTTGTGACAAAATCTAGCCTAGGGCTGTCAAAAGCTATGAAAAAGAGGTCCTAATCATTTTTATGTAAATTTTTATTATCGTTAATAAAAAAATTAATAAATTTGCATGAAAAAAAATTTAGGACCATATTTTAATGTTTCAAACAGGGCCTCCGAATATTATGTGCCGACCCTGTTGCATAGTAGTGAATGGGAAAACATACTTGAGATGAAATTTTCATAGCCGTATATAAATGTAAATCCGTGCACAAGTAATATAGGCATATCTTACAATTTTGACACTATCAGTTTACTACTCCAGCAAAAGTGTATTATTAATCTTAGTTGGGAAAAAGGAACTATTTATTCACAACCCACAAGAAAAATCCATTCTTGATAATACATGTAAGAAGAAGAGTGAGAACAAAGAAGTTTCATTCATAGTGAATTAGACCATCAGCAGTTCTACTTCACTGGAAGTAGTCTCCTTGATTAGACTGTGTAATGTGGGTTCACTTCAATGTCCAATCCCTTCAACTTCACAAACGACTCCACTTTGCCCTTCAGTGTGTGCAGCTCTCTCAGTCTGCCCAAAAATAACGTGTGATCTTAGGACTTCAAGATTCAAACTCAGGGTTAAGAGTTCAATGCAAAATTTCAAAGTACCTGGCAATCTCAGCACGCCTCTTGGCTTCTTCAGCAACCATGCTGATTTCCCTGTAGCTGCTCTTGTCGTGAATAGGCCTCGAATCTGCGGATTGCAGGCCGTGCAGTGTTCTCTGCTCAGTCGCCCATGCTGCTTCCCTAGCTTCCCTTCCAAAGTCCTTCTGTGTGGTCAATGCAGTCTGTAACAACAACAAAAGGAACACACCGAAGTTGAAGTTTAGTTTTCATGATGAGAGAACATTTGTTGAAGTTAAGGTAAACAGGCGAATCAAAGGCAAACACTGTGCAGAATTTGGGGTTGCTAATAGTTACCCTTTGGTTATAGACGAGTCCCCAAGCTCTACCGCTCAAGCAATATCGGACAGCGAACTTGATGAGATCAAGAAGCATGTATGTCACAATGTTGTAAACCCAAATGACGGCAGTCCATTTCCAGCCGATGCTATGGATGCCGGCGAAACCCCAGTTTGCTAATGCTGATATCGCCGTCGCTATCTGAAAACACGTCAGCATGCATGTGTTGTGAACACATCATCCAAGTAACTCGAATTATTAGGAGAAGTCCAAAGATACTTAATCTTGTATCATTTACATACTGCTTTCTTGTGACTGACTCTTGCCGAATTGAACTAACTATGCTTGCAGGAAAGTTGACAAGAAAGAGTGATTAAGGAGAGAAAATTACCAACTGGGCAATGATGAAGGCGATCATCAAAAGCATACCAGGCCTTTCAACAAAGGACCAGCTTCTGGAACGAGTCACGAAGATCAGAGCCTGGCTGGTTGTGCTGACCTGAAGGTAAACAGCAGATGCTAGCTTCTTGTTAAGCAAATCAACCACATCTGGGTCTGACGTGTTGTAGTGACTCTTTCTCAAGCTTGGTACGTGGAAGTGCTCCTGCAGGCAGAAATTTGGAAGCAAGTTGATTTCGAGATCATTGAAGAAACGAAAGAAAATTGTGTGTTTTCATGAAGTTGGATGAAGGAGTTGGCTGTGATTCTGTGTACCGAGAAGAAGTTGGTTTCATAAGCTGCCCAGAAGAAGATGACAGTCATAATGGCTAGGTATCCTCCTAATACGATTCCAGTTGCAAAGATCTCACTCAGCCTCCAGCTATCTGGCACTGGTGATGGCTTCACTCTGTCTTTGGAAATTGTCATTATGGTACCTGCAGATTGCCAATGGAAATATCAGAGGTCTCATCTCACAGAGTTCGATATTGTGTCGAGCCACCTGACTATCATGGTTTTTGACTTATAGTAGCAGCCTAGCAGGTAATTCAAAATCATTGGACACACACTCTACCTGTTATCTTCACAAGTGGTATTATTCTCCACAATGACCACAATGCTGTTCAAGGCAGAGATCATCCCCGAGGCAAAGCTAATGTATATACCATTGGAAACATACCATTGAAAGCTCAAGTTTAACTATATCTTGATATAGTGCCAACAAATTTGATGATCAAGATTTTTCACTCTAAATCTCGATAATCCCAATGTTAGCGGTTTATATAAACACGGTATATGATCATGTATGCGGAGACTGCTTGAAGTATCAAGAACAGACGTTCTTTTGATCAGCTGTAAATTACCGCATTTGTATCACTCTTTCATCCTATGATTTGATTATCACTAGAATAAGTTTGTAATGTGCTTACCATCATTCAGGATGGCAATGATGAGGATCATAAAGGGAGGGAAATCAAATTCCCAGAAGCAAGTGAGCAGCATGAATCCCATCTGTTTGAACACATGAACTCATCAATTTGAGAAGTAAACATGCAACAAAGTTATGGAGGCAAAACTGTTGGGAGTGGGAAACTTACAACTATACGGATTGTGATGGATACTGCATATATCTGCAGGATAAAAAGAGGCAATAAGCAAAGATATGAACATTTGTCTGTTTCGATTCATCCAACTGGGAGAAAACAAGCTATCTCTCACCGTGTAATTCTTCATCCTCTGGAAGATTGCACGGCTGGTCAAGACAGCACTAATGATCACACTCAACCCTGGCTCAGTGAGCACAATATCAGAAGCCCCACGAGCCGCATCAGTTGAATCAGCCACGGCAATTCCAATGTCTGCAATCTTCAGTGCTGGTGCATCATTCACTCCATCGCCAGTCATCCCAACAATGTGCTTCTTGGCTTGAAGTTTCTTCACTATCTCATACTTGTGTTCTAGCAAAAGGGGAAGAAAAGATTACTAAGGGCAAAGTAGGGTAGCAAAATCCACTAATATCTATAGTTGTTGTCAGAAGTAGCCGGTGATCATAACAACAGCTTACGTGTCAGAGTACTATAAGCGAATATTGGTGGGTATTGGGTAGGAATCACTTACCAGGGAAAACACCAGCAAAACCATCAGCATTTTCAATGAGCTCATCAACTGGTAGAGACTCAAACCCTGTCCCTTTGCTCTCTCCAAGCAAAGATGATGAAGGATACATGTTGGTTCCCATGCCAAGCCGCCTTCCTGTCTCCTTTGCTATGGCCAACTGATCACCAGTGATCATCTTGACACCAACACCAAGATCAAGAGCTCTTCTGATGGTCTCAGCACTATCATGTCGCGGAGGATCGAAGAGTGGTAGCAGGCCAACAAACTCCCATGGTCCACCTGAACTTTCCTTGTTATTGTCAGGAACATCCTGTCGGGCAATCCCTAGTGATCGTAGTCCACGCTCTGCAAACTTGTCGATGATTCCATGTACCTTGTTGGCAATGTCTGCTCTGTTGTATGCCAAATTGAGAATCTGGACGAAATGGGAGGAGAATTCAAAATGAGAATCTGAACAGTCAGAATGGTTATTCAGATCATAAATCATTATTCACTTAGTGATTTTTACCTGCTCCGGGGCGCCTTTACTGACTCGATGCATCTTGCCAGAATTGTCTAGGTAAGTCAGTGCTGTCCTCTTGTCAGTTGGATTGAAGGGCAGGAAATGAACTTCTGTAACCTCAGCTCGCGCCTTACGAAACAAGCAATATGAATATGTCAAAACAAAATGGCAGATAACAGTTCTTCCATGTTGGTTAGTTTTCTTATTGGAGAAGTTACCTCTTTTGGATCAGCTAGCATGGCAACAATGGCCGCATCAATAGCATCTTGATTCTCCAACCTCGAAGCTCTAGCAGCCATCAGAACAACATCATCTTGCTGAACGCCCTTTGCAAAGACCTGTTTTGAAACTTAGCAGTAAGTTCATGGAGTACTGGACACTCTCGGGTTTTAGACGAGAAGTATGCACTTTGAATGCACTGCAAGCAATTGAGGTACCTCTATCATGCTCTTGTCCACAGTGAGTTTGTTAAGAGTGAGAGTGCCTGTCTTATCACTACACAAAACATCCATTCCTGCCATTTCCTCAATAGCTGTCATCCTCTTAGTGATGGCACCCTGCATTTCAAATTCCAGGCGTCCGTAATCCATTTACTTCCTTCCCAAGTTTCAGTTACGGAATTGAAAACTTTTTAGTTTTGCAGATCTAAAGTACCTGCTGAGACAAGCGATGAGAACCAATGGCCATAGTAACTGAAAGAACTGTAGGCATGGCAATAGGGATGCCACCAATGAGTAAAACCAAAAGGTTGTCTATCCCAGTCCGGTAACTTCTTTGTTGGAAGCCGTATATAGCTATGATCTCGATTAACATCCCAACAGCAATTGAACAGATGCAGAAGTTCCCGATTGAAGTCAAGACCTAAAAGAATACAAACACCCCAAAAAAATTCTCAAGTGAAAAGACGAGTTCAAATAGTATGATTCCCATTTGATCAAGTTAATGATGATCTAAGTTGAGACCTTTTGGAAATGGCCGACATGGGTAGTGCTGTCAACGAGATGAGCTGCCTTGCCAAAGAAGGTGTGTACTCCAGTGGCTATCACGATTGCTTCGAGCTCACCTTGCTTGCATGTTGAGCCCGAGTATATCACACCACCAGGGCCTCTAGTTACTGGAAGCGACTCTCCTGTAAGAGCAGACTGGAAAAAAAGGAAGAAACTTTACTTGTAAGGTTTAAACCATCTCTGATTCCCTTGAAGAGGGTAACAGAACTGTCACATACTTGCAGTGCAAGAAAGACCGTAGGTCAGAACCATCTTCTTTACTACACCAGGGAAAGTTTACCCTCATCTGTTGGTAAGAGTAAAACCCTTTTACACCCTTTTACCTGGTCAATTTTGAGAGGATCTCCTTCAAGAAGTCTAGCATCAGCCGGAATGATATCACCTAGCTTGATGCTAATGATATCTCCAGGAACCAATTCAGCTGCATCTTCCTCATTCCACTTCCCATCGCGTAAAATCTTCCCAATTGAAAAGCATACAAGAGAAGTTCTCAGTAACAACAAAAGGAAAGAAAACCATCAATGAATCTTGAAGTAAACCAGCAGCGAACCTTTGCCTTTGGTGCTAAGCGAGCCATGAGAGCAGCAGCAGCATTTCCAGCATTGTTCTCTTCTATAAAACTGATGGTTGAATTGATGATTAGCAGCAGAATGATCCCAACAAAATCATGGTAGTCTGTAGGTTTGTCCTGCAACACATTTCAGTTGGGTGAGAGCTTTTAAATCCACTGAATTCAGCCATGAGTTTCTTACAACGAAACATTGGAAGGTAAGATGTTAACTTACATCACCATGTGCAAGAGCAATTGCCATGATAGCAGCTGCTTCCATAACCCATGAGAGTGGATTCCACATGAAAGACAAAAACTTGAGGACTTTGCTTTCCTGAAAACCCCAAATCATAGAGCAAAGGTTGAAGCTTGAGATAATAATCAAGAGATGAAGATGGATATAATGCTTAAAAGAGCAAGGTGGGTTAAGAGACATGTTTCTCTTCGAGTTTGTTGTGACCAAAGACTTGCAGCCTTTGCTGAACTTCATCGCCAGTCAGTCCCTCTTTGGTACAATTCAACTTCTGGAAGACTTCTTCCACTGGGATGTTCTCCTGCCATGGAGAAAACCTCAATATGTCAGACATATCTCAAAATATCCTGAACTTCATGAACTGATACTGTTACAGTACTACCCTTTAAAAGATCTCGAGTTACAAGCAGAAAGCCACAGTAAATCAGTAAAGTTAGAGGTTTAGTCCTTACCAGATCCACAGTTTCCTTGTTGATAGCTTCAAGGGAGATATCCTTATCATCCATGGTTATTCGCCCCGCCCTTCAATTACAGTCTACAATCGAATTCGAAGGGATAACTGATTAGACTCCAAACAATAAAAAGCAGAATTCTGTCAAACACTTTGGGATGAACCAAACACGATTCTGCAGAACAGTTAACATAGGGATCTCCTCTCAATAACCAGAAGCCTTGCAATGATAATTTTTACAGAAACCCATTACAAAACTTCACCTTATTCAATAACCAGCATCATCATTTTCCATAAAGATCAAAGCTTTCACATTACCCATAACATAGAAGGCATGAAATGAAGCAGAATTCTTTCATAGACTGTTAAAAACACAGAATGCATTATTTGCACAACAGAACATTGGAACTGGGAACACACATTCATGCAGAAGAAGAACAACAACAACAAGAGAGAGTGCAGGAGAAAGAATTGCACCTGATCACAGCCTCACACAGGTGCAAAGAAGGGTTCAGCCTAATGGGCAGAAGTGAAGAAAGAAAAGTGTTGTTGTGCCTTGGGAGAAGAGGGGAAGACTGGAATGGATCATTTTATAGAAAGGAGTAGATTTCTTTATGCATGTACAGTCAGTGGTGGCATAGAAGGAGCTGAATTTGCCAGTGAGGAAGGGATACAAACTATGCAAAACCAAAAAAGAGGCAGGGGAGCCGAAAAAGAGCAGATATGGACAGGAAGTTTGGAGTTTCTTCAGATACTCCGTCTCCAGGAAGGAAAGCTCTCATTGGAGGAATTCTTTGCCCTCGTCGTTTTTGGGGCTCTTCCCCCGTCGGAGAGGAAAAAGCTGTCGTACGGAACAAGGGCGCTCCCATCCAAATCCAGTTGAGGCGCCTCTTCTCAGTCTGGTTAGCTGAGTTTTCAAATGTCTTACTTGTTAGACTAGGACATAATCACAGTCACACAGCATTGTTGGACCTAGAGATCAACTTGTTGTGACTTGTGAGAGGTAGGATATTAACTGTTATTCTTTTGTTGCCGTAGTTCAGCCGTACATTGGCGGATACTTCAGATTCCATAGCTACAAGGGTTTGTCTTTTCGTTATTTTTGTTTCTATGAGCATTGTGATGAACACCCACCTTCCGGTCCAGTTTGATTAAACTCGAGATTTCGAGAACAACAAATTAAAATCAACGGTTAGCTCGACATCAAGGTCTAAATGCTTTGAAATAAAATCAAACAATCATTCATAAACATAACAGGTTCACTCATATCGTTTCAGATATCATTCTTGATAAAACTCATAGCTAAAAAGTCAATACTAGCTTCACAATCAAGTTGGCTAAAAAGATGTGTCCGTTACATACTTCTCAGGGGTCAAAAGGTGATGAATTCGATTTTTTATATCGGTGAAACCCATGTTTAATCAAATTTTCGGGCCCCTATGAGTGAGTACTGAGTACGCTCTTGGGTTCCTATTGCAAATTTCAAGCTCTTTGAATTCATCATTGTGTTTGAAAATGATATAATATTCAATTTAAAACCTCCTATACCAACTCGCTATTTTTTATACAAGATAAGCCTCAAGGCAGCCGGACAACAAAATTACAAAACTAAAAATAACCAAAAACGATAAAGCGTATATAATCGAACTCCAAAGTACTCCGATGAAAGAGTGTTTTGCCACTGCATGTGTTGCTCTGTTAAAGCTCCAATGAGTCTTAGCTTGACCATTTTTATTCGAATAGTTAACGTTGTGATCATATAGTTATTGTTCTCGAAAACTATTATGAAAAGAGCCGCTCTATATGCACATACGTTGGTTTATTAGAGCATCCATATCAATGATATTTGCTCAATTACAAATCCTACATGGCACTCAATATGCAATTGCAAAGGGATTTCATCAATGTAGTGGGCAATTGCAGATATGCAAGCTTGCAATAAATGAAATTTAAAATTGCAAATATAATAGTGGTGCATAGTAAATGGTGACTAGACTTGTAAGAATAAGATTATTTTTGTGGGTTTTTTTTTCTTAGATGGCAATATCAAAAAAAATTATTAATGCTCAATGTGTACTCCAACTAGAGTGACACACCTAGACCTTACAAAGAAACGAACTGCAAAAAGCAGATACATGAAAGAACTCTCTATACAAAACTACCGGAATACAAAAACACAGCCTAACTCAAAAGCACTTTCCTACAATCAACATCTAAGCTTACGGTGCCTAAACAAGCTAACTCAGTCACCCTCCTAATCATGCAAATGAGCTCCCCAGGTTGAGTTGCTTTGTCACTATAAACTCTGCCACACCGTTCTGGCCAGAGCATGCTTACCAGTACCACCAAATTCCAAACGAGCCTTCCAACCATGGCCAGAGGCTTCCTACCTTTGAATTGACCCACAGCCCAAGTCAGGTAATCCTCAAACCGACCCAGCCTAGGACAACCTTTTAGAGCACTGTAAGTCTGTAAGTATATGTACAATGAAAAAAATAGGTGATCCCTACTTTGTGATTTTTTTATAAGGGTGATATATGTTTATATTTATAATTAGATATTATTGAAAAGATTAAGATATGAGACTTCCCGATTCAAGATCATTAGTCATACTATTGAACCAAAGCTTGTTGGCTTAAATTCGGCTTATTAATTAAGAACCATTATATACATAATTGTCGCTTTGAAGAGTCTTAGCTTGACAGTTTTTATTCGAATAGTTAACGTGTGATCATATAGTTATTTTTCTGGAAAACTATTCTGAAAAGAGCCGCTCTATATCACTATATGCACACACGTTGGTTTATTAAGTATACTCCCAAAGAAACACAACTGTGTGTCTGTTGATTTTTGTTATTATCCTTGTTATAAGAACCGAATCGGACCAACGGTCGGGCCAGTAGAACCGTCAAACCAGTTACGATAGCGGTCCGGTTCATTGTTTGAATGGTTATTGATGGACCAAACGGGTTTTCACGGTTCAACATAAAATCAGATGAACCGACACGGTTTAACTGGTCCACTGGTTCGCTATTTTAACAAAAAAGAATATTTTAACATAAACTAAGACTATCAAATCATAATTATTAATTTTATATATGCTTCCTCAACCTTATTGTCGATTTTACATTTTCTACTACCAACTATAACCGTAATTTTAAATTTGAATTAAAAAATATGGTTTCTTTTGTGAGATGGTTGGAATGATTTATTAGATATTTTCGTGATGATATAAATTTGAACTTGTTTATGGTCAATGATAATTTCATTCTTAAATTAGTGTAATATACAAGTCTTATATGTTATATATCATTAATGGTTCTATCAACGGTTCACCAACGGTTTTGTAACAGTTAACCGGTAAACCATAAACCACTATCTTTTCCGGTTCAACCTCCGATCCGGTTCTGAAAACAGAGGTTATCATACCAAATTTTTTAATTTATAGGAAAATATATAATACAAAGCATATTCTCGAAACTACATTATATTGTGTCTTGTGGACTAAAAATCCACCCAACATACATATGTAGTACTTAACTCACATCAAAACAGTCCAATTTGGGGAAAATTCGCCCAACAAAGACAAAGTCGGAGGAACATTGTATGCAAACCAATAAATACTAAGGGATTTCCTACAGTAATTTGGAGTAAAGTAACTTGAAATTTTTTTACCTGCTATAGCAGGTTTCACATGTCGCATTACGTAAAATATAATAGGTATTACGTAATGGTTACGTAACTTATGGTAATCTTACGTAACAGTTATAAAAGATCATTACGGAAGCCTTACGTAATAGAATGTGTCTTTACGTAATGAGTATTAATCTCACGTTACGTAAAATGCTAAGTCATTACGGAAGCCTTACGTAACCTACTGATTTAACTGTTATGTAAGAAATAACTGTCGTTCCGTAACCATTACGTAATGGACGGTCTTTTTACGTAATGAGTATTAACCTCGCGTTACGTAAAGTGTTAAGTCATTACGTAACCTTAACGTAATGAATGTGTATTTTACGTAACAGTTATAAAATGTCATTACGGAAGCCTTACGTAATGAAAGGTCTCTTTACGTAATGAGTATTAATGTCGTGTTACGTAAAGAGCTAAGTGATTACGGAAGCTTTACGTAATGCTTCCGATTTCACTGTTACGTAAGAAATAACTATCCTTCCGTAACCTTTACGTAATGGAAGGTCTCTTTACGTAATGAGCATTAACTTCACGTTACGCAAAGTGCCAAGCTATTACGGAAGCCTTACGTACCTCTTCTACTTCAATAAGAATTACAATAAGGAAAGGATAAAATAAGGAAAGAAAAATAAATATGAAAAAGGAAAGAAAAAAAAAACAAGAAAGATAACTTGCTTTGGTGGTGACCGGCAACCCATGTTGTCATTAATTTTTTTAAATTTTTTCTATTTTTTTTTTCTTTAATCAGTGGTTTAGAATAAGTTTGATCGATTTTAACGGTTTAGATCTATGCAAGTTAATAAATAACTTGAAATTATACCCAAGTTACTGTAGGAGATCCCTAAATACTTAACAAAATCTGGTTTTTTTTTCCTCTATTTTCCATTTAAGTGCTCAAGTTTATATAATAATAGAAAATATACCTTGCCAAAACAAAATGGAACAATATTCCATAATTTTTCCATCAAACTTGTTCATAAGTCTAGAAGTGAAAACGTTTCGATGGTGTTCACACCTGGCGTTCTAGAAAATTCTCTCGAGCCGTTGAATTGCCGGCTGAAGCTCCCTCCGACTTCCGGCGGGGTACCATCAAATCAAATCAAATCAGCGACGACCCTTCTTCTCTCATCTCCAACTTTGACTCACAGATAGAGTACGTTTGAGTTTGACCTTTGCATTTGAGTTTTCAGTTTTGACATCAAGGTCGGCACCTCAGTATCTTCTGGGCCCGTAATCCATGGCGCCCAAACCGGCCTAGTTATGCCTTATGCGGTTGAGATTCAGAAAGACAGAACGGGAAAGCCCAAGAAGGAATTATTGGGCTCCCTCTTCCCTGGCTCCAACCTTTTCCTTTTTTCCTTTGCAATTATCTAGCTGGCTGGCTGGCTCTAATTTATTGTGTTAAGAAAACAGACCACACGGTTAGAGAAATTGTGGATTAATCGAATCATGTTCGGATTTAAACCATTAGAAATGATTTTGGTATGGTTGATCTGTATTATCAAATATTTTGATTCTTATTCTGGTTTGGTTTACACTGTGAAAAAACAAAAAAAGTTTACACTGTGATTTATCGGAATCACTCACTCTCACAAATTCGTGTTCTTATCTTAGCCCACTTCATCACTCTCCTCACTCTCCAACATGACCCAAGTCTCAACCTTAATTTTACAAATCTAGACTCCTCGTTCATTCCAATCACACTACGCCAAAGAACATAAACAATCACACCTTCATATGAAATTATATTAATGTTTTAAGACAGTGTGAAAGGTAGATTGCTCCTTATGGATTTCTAGGTTATAAGTTATAACAAATCAATTAAAGGTCATAGGCTTTATAACATCGACAGTGTGACACTCATGAGATTTCTTTCTCTTGTGATGTTATATTCCACGAGCTTTTTTTTTTTTTTTTTTTTTTTGCATGACAGAATTATTGTTCAGGATATTTGTTCGTGGTTTTTTTTATATTTACGTCCCGAACACAATCACTTTTCACTGTCAGTCATCGACACTCAATTCTTCTAGTAATTCCAGCTTAATTCCTGCCCTCTAAACCCTCTATGAATTTAATAGATGTCATTCAGGCTGTCAAACCACCTCCATATGCTAGACCTTCATGTGCTACAGTGCTAGTAATTAAGAAATACAAAGGAACAAACATTACACGTAAAAACAAATTAAGTATGTCATCGTGGAGACAAGGAAATGAACGAGTCGTTAGGCTAGGGACGAAAGACGTAAGAAAGACCCCATGACGTTTTGTCTTTAGCTACAAAAAATGTAGCAAAGACTTTGACTGGACTTTTTTTTTTTTTTTTTGCTTTAACTTCTTTCCCTGTAATTAATTATGAAATTTTGCTTAATTAATATTATTTACCATTCTACTAGCTAGTATTCAATATTATATAGTTTGGTATAAATCAATTTCATAAAATCTTAGGAATTTATTTTTAAATGATATTATTTGTATTTGAAATAAAAATAAATTCATTTACAACTCTACATTTTAAATTCTGCGAAATTTGTGCTACTTTTTAGAATAGTGAAATTTCCAAATGAACTTGACAAATATTTTAATTATTATGATAAATGACAGATTATCCTCGCTTATTAAGTAAATTATCCCTATGTATATACAATTAGCCACAATACTACAGATTTTTGGGCCTAAGCTTTTTCGCTCAACCGCTACTTAACCTAATATAGAATCATCATTTCACTCATACACCCTCTTATCTTATGTGTGCTTTTCGGGTGAATCTTCGAGTTTCATTCTTCTGCTAAGTTGCAATTCTGCTACTTCTCGTAATCAATATATCAGTAGTCCATCATGTTAGATTTATACATATGGTTCTTATAGAAGTTTAACCCTTACATATAGTTTACTTGGGTTGTTTCTTATGGAGATTGTTGTTATTTATTTTTTAATTGTTATGATTTTTCTTTGCTTGATATCATTGGGCAATCCATGCTGAGAGTGGTGTTGACGTTCTTTCGTGTTCGATAATTCCTTGCTTGTGATGACGAGTGTTCGATAATTCTTTGCTTGTGATGACGAGTCAAGCTCCCTTGGTTCAAGAGAAAAATGTGTTACAATGAAGGTTTTAGAAGATGGGTTTTCAAATTGTTTATTACCTTTTAGGAACTTCTCTTTTTGCTTTGACACATTGGTTGGATGATAGTTTTGACACTTACATTTTTAGAAGATGAATTTTCAATGAGTAATAACAATATTCTTTATGAAAATTAATAAGGGTATAGTTAGAAATTTTACTTAATAATATCTTGATCGCAGCGCAAGATCCGATCCCACTTGCATTCCATCTGACTGCAGCCAGAGTCTCACACTCGCACTGTGACAAGATCCTCTCCTCTGGCCTTGACAATGTCGTACGACTATTGCACGTATGGTCTTTGTAATCCAATCGGTACCCTGGATTCATGTTCAGTTTGTGCCTAGACGTCTTAATCGATTCTGAATTCTGATAGGGTTGCTGGTCAATCTAAGAGGAACACTTTACTAGTGGACTGGGTGTTATTATGCGACATCTATCTTAGCTCCATTTTTGTAATTGTGTATTCTGGCTTCCCTGATTGGATTGGAATAAAAGGAGTTCGTATTGTCAAAAATAATTTTGAATGTATTTCAAACATTATTTGAGAATTTAATTCAATTTATTTCTAACATTCCAAACACAGTAATTTATTTGAAAATAAATTTTACACCTGAATTTATAGTAAAATAAAATGAATTCTCAATGTCATTTGCTTCCAAACGTTATATTAATATTCATCACATCATATACTTCATATTACTCGGTCAACGTAATATTAATATTTATCACATCATATATTCCATATTTACACGGTCAAGACTGAAGACGAGGCCTACCCAATGTATGAATAGGTTTAGTAAGAATCATTTTCAGTTCCAACTCCGTAGAGTTATATAATAAAAATAGGTACATAATATTATATGGTTTATAACACAAACTCATGACGTTGTGATGACTGATGATGAGATTACTGATTAGCGAAGTGGCGGATCCAAAATTGTTGATGAGGTGTGTCGTCGCTGATAATTAAAAAAATAATTTTAAAAAATTAAATAGAAATTACTAGAAATTAATTCATAAATTTCACAATTTCATGTTTACAATGAATAGACAACGACTTTTCATATCCTAAAATGTTTGTAAAATACATCCATCGCTTATGTTGTGAAGAGTTTTTATTTCATTTTTTATTTTCCATAAAGGAAGGGTCAAGGGGTGGAAGCAGAGAGTTTCAGAATGAGGTTATGTTTATTTTTTTCATTGATGGGTTGTGATGTGGGTACTTTAAAACAAGCATACTTATTTGATGTTACTTATTATTATTATTATTATTATTATTTTTTTTTTTGATAAACACCTGAATTTTATTAAAAGGAAATCATCTCCTTAGCCAAAGCATCTAGGAGAATAACAGGAGGTCTGGATTCCCAAATTTCTTGGGTCTCCCATCTACAGGAGATATGGGCCATGATATGGGCCAATTCATTCCCTCCTCTCTTAACAAAACTCCATCGAATTGTTCCCAATCTCTGGGCTTCGGCCTGCAAGTCACG
The DNA here is from genome assembly GCA_946122785.1 of Linum tenue. Taxonomy (NCBI): domain Eukaryota; kingdom Viridiplantae; phylum Streptophyta; class Magnoliopsida; order Malpighiales; family Linaceae; genus Linum; species Linum tenue. Next base: position 25,488,892 of record CAMGYJ010000005.1, on the reverse strand, counting down.
AATTACAAGCCCAGCTTCAGTTTTTGTATGATCCATTGCCTCCAGCGCATCTGCCACTCCCTTGCAGTCCATCTCCACAATCGCCTGCTGATAGCCACTCATTTCCATCTGCTTCATCCCAAATTCCACCGCCTTCATTTCGGCGATCTCCGGCGGCCAGCAATTCCTCTCACGCCGAACCGCAGCTCGCAAAAAGACACCGTTCTCATCACGCATGACCATCCCGAGGCCGGTTCCTTCTCCCTTCAATACAGCGGCATCGACGTTTATTTTCACCCAGCCCGGCGGCGGACATTTCCAGGTAACAATCTCCGCCTCTCTCACTTGCTGCTCCTGTCGATGATGGGCTGTGTATTCCTCCCAGTAGTCAAGGGCTCTTCCCACGATCTCCCATTCCTCCGCCTTCCTTCTATTGAATTGTTGATTGTTTCGTTCATACCAAATCATCCAAAGAAGCACCATAAATTGCCCCAAAATTTCATCATCTACCCGCTCCATAACCTCGCATATCCAGCTGCCCGATGATACTTCTGGTTCCAATTCGAACAGAGGGCGGAAAGTTGATTGTCTCCACACCCTGATAACCCATTGGCACTCCCTGAATGCGTGGTTTTGGGTTTCCTCTAAGTGGCAAAAAGGACATTCAGTCGCTGCATCCTTCTTTCTGGTTTCGATGTTTTTCCCGGTTGGAAGAATATTGTGGACTAGTCTCCAGGCAAAAATTTTGATCTTTGCTGGTATGTTGAGTTGCCACAACCTTTTCCAATTCATCGGGTCATAGGTCTCCACCTCTCCTGGTATAGCCTCCTCCCACTCATTCTCCTCTTCGATCTCCATCCCTTGGCTGGTTTCCATCTTTTCCCGGGCTAGTCTGTAGGCTGTTTTGACCGAGTAATGTCCCTTCTTCTCATGGCTCCAAACTCGAGCATCCTCGGCAGGCTGTCTTGGAATTGGAATCCCCAGGATCCGTTCCCTATCAGTAGGATGAAAATAGTGCTGCAAATAGTTATTTCTCCAAACTCGATTCTCCTGATCAATAAGATCCGCCACCATCTTTACCTCTTCCGTTTCTTCCTCAGGTGTCACTACCTTGTAGTTGTTCTCTTCCGCCCCTGGAATCCATTTTTCTCCCCAGATTTTCACGCTAGTGCCGTTGCCAATTCTCCACCTTAGCCCCTGTTTAACCAACTCTTGCGCCGCTAGGATGCTCCTCCACGTGTAGCTTGGGTTATGACCTAGCTTCGCTTGTAGGATATCAGTGTTAGGGTAATACTTAGCCTTCAATATCTTTGCTACCAAGGATTCCGGATTGGTGAGTAAATTCCAGATTTGCTTCCCAAGTAGAGCGATATTGAAAGTTCGCAAGTCACGAAAACCCATTCCACCCTCCTCTTTAGGCCTACAGACCTTTTTCCATGCTCTCCACGGTATTCTGCGTTCCTCTTTCTGCTGCCCCCACCAGAAGTTCGAAACTGCCTTCTTGATCTCGTTCAAAACCCCATTCGGAATCAGAAAAACAGACATCATATAAGTGGCTTGGGATTGTGCTACTGCCTTAATGAGTATCTCTTTTGCTGCTATTGACAGTGTCAATCCCTTCCAGTGTTTAATCTTCTTCCGGACCCTGTTTATAAGAACATCAAACACTGCCCTCTTTTCTCTTCCAATGACCGTAGGCAGGCCCAAGTATTTCGAGTATGTTTCCACTTGCTTCATACCCAGGATACTGGCCAGCTCATTCCGCTTCTCTTGAATCACACTAGGGCTAAAAATTAGCTCAGATTTCTCAAAATTCACCATCTGTCCCGATTCAGCTTCATATGTCTGTAGAATTTCCTTAAGCTGTTGACACTCCTGGGGAGTGGCTCTCAGGAAAAAGATACTGTCATCTGCGAATAACAGATGTGAAACCTTAGGTCCATTGCTCGACACTTTCATTCCATGAAGCTTCCCTTCATTCACTGCCTTAGAAACTATAGCCGATAAACCTTCCACACATAGAAGGAATAGATACGGGGAGATGGGATCTCCCTGCCTTAATCCACGTTCCGGGGCGAAAGTTTCAGACTGGTGGCCGTTTACCAGAATGGAATAGGAAACCGTGGTTATGCAGTACATAATTAGCTTCACCCATCTTTCTGCAAACCCCAGTTTCCTCATCATAGCTTCTAGGAATCCCCATTCCACCCTGTCATAGGCTTTGGATATATCGAGCTTTGCCGCCATCACTCCCTTCTTAGCCTTTTTCTTCTGCTTCATTGCATGGAAACATTCAAAACCAATAAGGACATTATCAGTTATGAATCTACCTGGCACAAACGCACTCTGCTGTTCTCCAATGACTTGGTCTAGGACTCGTTTTAGCCTATTCGCCAGCACTTTCGACATAATCTTGTACAGCACTTTGCATAGGCTAATTGGCCTGAATTCCAAAGGAGTTTCAGGCTTCTTAGTCTTTGGTATAAGCGCTATGATGGTGTGATTTAGTTGCTGTGGGAATTCTCCCAACTCTAAGTAACTTCTCAGTTCATCTTTCACGGCCTGTCCCACCACATTCCAGTGCTTTTGAAAGAACCTTGCCGACATCCCATCAGCCCCAGGCGCCTTATTAGGACCCATATGCTTCAAGGCTGCCCATATTTCCTCTTCTGTAAACTCCTTTAACAAATCTGCATTCATCTCCTCAGTAATCTTTTGTTCCACAGCAGGTAGTATTTTGCTTATTTCTGGAACTCTTCCTGCCTTGAACAGCCGCCTCATGTATTCCAGCAAACAGGTTGTAACCCCCTGCTGCCCTTTATAGGTCCGCCCTTCTTCATCTTTTAGCATTTTAATAGTGTTCCTTCGTCTTCTTTCTGATGCCTTCCGATGGAAGTAACCAGTGTTCTGGTCTCCTTCTTTTAGCCAGTCTGATCTTGACCTTTGCTTCCATTTGATTTCTTGCTGAAGAATAATCTCATTGAGTTCTTGCTCAATAACTTTCCTCTGTAAAGCTACTGCTTTTGTTCTTTTTCTTTTCTCCAAGGCCTGCAAGGCCTTCTCTGCTCTCTTTCTTCTCTCTTTTAGCGAACCAAAAGCAGTAGTCGTCCAGGACCTTAGCTTTACCTCGACATTATGGATTCTATCCATTAGGTTACCTCCTGCTGCCTCCATCCAGCTCTCTTCAATTACCTTACCACAATCTTCATGGCGTTCCCAGTAAGGTTCATACCTAAAACTCCAGCCCCATGTAATCTCCTCTTCTTCTAAGTCGAGTTTCATTTGGATTGGAATATGGTCCGATCCGCATCTGTCCAAATGGTACACCCGCATGTTGGGAAATAGCCGTAACCACTCTGCGTTCCCTACTGCTCGATCCAGCCTTTCCTCTGTATAATTCTCATCGTCCTTGTTATTTTCCCACGTGTATGTTCGCCCATAGAAACCACAATCCTCAAGCCTACAGCTTTCCAGGCAATCTCTAAACATTTCCATTTCTTTCTCGTCTGGATCATGTCTGCTGCTTTTCTCTAAATAGTCCAACAAGAGATTGAAATCTCCCATCACAAGCCAGGGCATCGCTACCTGTCGGCATAGCCTTTGAAGCAGCTCGCACGTTTTGTGTTTGTTCTGTTTTTGTGGCCATCCATATAATCCAGTTAGTCTCCAGACTTTTTGACAATTAGGCATTCTGATCTGGGCATCAATAAAATGCGCATCACAGTCTTTGATTTCCATTTCCACATCCTCTTTCCACATCAGTAGTAGGCCACCCGCCCTGTTTTCCGCCGCAGCAACCCCTCTACCGTCATGATAACCAAGCTCCTTCACCTTCTTTTTCCATTCTTCCTCGTACTGCCGTGTCTCCATCAAAAACACCACATCGGGATTAGTGTGACGCAGTAGCGTCTTAAGTTTTTCAACTGCCGGGGTATTCCCGAGCCCCCGACAGTTGTAGCTCAATAGACTCATTGAGCTCGGCGGCCCTGCCCAGTTGCAGGGTCCGCCTCATCGCCATCCATGTTAATTTTGTGTCCTTCAGTCGCCATTGTTGCTTCTCTAGGGAAGATTAACGTTCGGGCCTTCTTGCTGTTCAAGTTATCTTCCTCCATCTGTTGTGAAAGCTCTCCCCTGTCTACATAATTCCTCTTCTGGGGAGTAACTACCAAATTCTCTCCTGTCCTATGTTTTGTTTGGTCCTGCCTCTTCCAGCTTTTCCCTTTTGGCCTGCGGAACTCATTTTCCTCTTGTTTTTCCATAAGGAGTCTCTCTACAGCTCCCTTTCCCAGTACCATTTCTTTTCTGTCTGTTTGCAGTTGTTGCTGGTTTTCCATTTGGTCTCTCTGTTTCAGCTCCTGGGGATCTCGGTCCGCGGCCTGTTGGCCTTCTACCTCATCCTTCTCTCCCCCTATGGCTTCCTGCAAGTTGAATTCTTTTTCCTTCTGACTGCTTCCTACCCGATGGCCCTCAATGTCCTCGCTTTGTATCTTCGGTTCAGTTTCCATACTCATAACTTCTGTGTCTTTTTGTTGGCGAGCAGGTTGATTGGACCCGGAACTTTCCACCTCAAATTTTTGGCGTAGTTGCCTCCATATGTCCGCATCCGCTCTCCTCGTACCTGAGGTTAGCCAGTTGCGCGGGGCTGGTGAAGCTGCCCTCAGATCAAAACCGAAAGGATCTACCGGCAGCTGTGTTGGCTGGGGGCATTTGACCTTGACGTGACCTATGCGCCCACACGAGTGACAGAACAAAGGTAGTTTTTCATATTTGACTTGGTATTCCATTAATCGTCCACCAATGTTCAGCTTCACTTTCTTCTTTAGTGGGTTGTTTATGGATATGTGCACCCTGAGCCTCATAAACTCCTCCCACATCTTTTCCGCACTGTCATCGAAAAATACTAGCTCTCCAAATCTCTTTGCTATCTTGGTCGCCATTGATTGGGTTCTCAGCTCTGCTGGGAAATCCCTAAGCTGAATCCATATATCTATTTCATGCAGGTCTGCTGGCGTTGGCCTTTTAATCATCCAGCTTGCTTTAAACACCATAATGCTGCTCTCATAATGCCACGGTCCTCCATAGCAGACCTTGTTGCGATCATCGAATTCCAGGAACTGGAACGCATAGAGGTTGTTTTGCAAATCTGTTATCTGGTAGCTTTTCTTCAATCCCCACGCTTTGGTCAAAGCGATTTTCATCGATCTAATATTTGGTTTCTTCTCTGACACCAGGCGGCCTATAAGCCCTAGGTGCCTCACCGCTTCCATCCTTGCCACATCAACATCCGCATCCTCTACTTCCAATGGTTCTTCATCCTCCTCCTCTAGGATTATCTTGTTAAGCTGGTCCTCAATCGCGACAGGCGGATTGAGATTGTCTTGTGTTGAGTCTTCCATCATTAGTATTTCATCGCTGTCATTGGTTGTCCCCATAGCACAACTCTGTAACTTCGCTCTGGAGTAACACGGAGGCGTTACCAGCACGTCAAAATCATTCTCATATAATGAAGGTGTGTCGTTCATAATTAGTTAAGATGTGTCGGAAGTCCCGAATTTAAAAAATTGTAACAAAAATATATAGATTCTTCACAAAATTTCCAGACGACACACCCTGCCCTTTACTAGGTTGGCCCCTGAATTTACCAGATCAACCATTTAAATACATGCTTTCTTTTGGAATTAATAGTTAAACTTACATTCAATAATCTGTAAATTTACTATTCATAAATAAATAGAATAATAATAAATTGTAATTTTCCTATAGGGAATTAATGCATGCATGCATGTGTGTCTTCCATGCATATAGGAAGTTTTGTCTGCAACGCTTCCGCGCGTCCACTTGGAAGAAGTCCAGAATGGCCTTCCGGCGCGCAGCTAGAACGCGGGGTATTATGTACTAATTACGACAAGTACAAGGTGTATTATGTAATTGAACTAATTGTTATAACTATTTGTAGCTCAGGATATGGTTCGTTTTATCATAAGATCTATATACATACTTGAGTACGTGACGATTTTTTTTTTAATACATTGGGTATGCGGTGGTCAGAATTAATCCCTTATCTTAACTTTCAAGTTTCGAGAATTTAAACTGCCAGGAGTTAAAATCTTACCAACTACTATATTTTACAAATTAATTACAAAATTTGCATGTAATATTACAAAGAATCGAGGGGTTATATAGCCTCCCATCCCATGCCATCAAAGTGGCTATGCGATAATGTGATGCGATTCGGTTCGACCGCGCCAATTATCCACCCCTAATCAGGATTACTTCTCCTCTTACTTTGACTAAGATTAATTAACTTGCAGAGTCCCTGGCCTTAGGGGTCAATCCCTTGCGTTGGATAATTTTCTTCGTCTCGTATATCAAAGGGGCCGGGTTTGAAAATTGCAACGTTTGAAGGGTTGAGAATTTTCCAGAAGTACATATATATATATATACTTAATTAATAAAGGAATTAATGTTCAATGGTGTTCATACGCTAGCTGCTGCTTAATTACCGTTCAGGATTTGACTTTTTGCCCGCATTGGGGAGATCTCAATTCACGTTCCAAAAAAAAAATCATCCTTTAGCGACGATACGAATATTTGGCGACCGATGACAGGATCGGCTAATAATATCATGTGTTGGCCAGCCTATTGTAAAGAATCTTCAAATAATAGGAGCCTGATCGCCATCCGTACAATTGCCATAAATTAGGTATACACCAAGAAAAAATAAATATTGACCTAAAATCATTCAAGTTGAATCCGACGCGTCGACAATTTAAATACGATTTTGTGACGTTAACGATGTGAACTTTGTCCATGCAATTAAATACCACTTTGTGCGATTACCTGTGGCTAGATGATGAAAAGCTTCTGTTAAATTTCTCTACTCGAACTATTTACATTCTCTTTGTTTTGAAAGTTTTTTACTAGTGCTGTATAATCATATGAAGTTACTAATGAAGGAACTTCTTGTTTCAAGGGTACGAATATCAGAAGTAAATCAAGTAATAGTAAAAAGCTAGAATTCGACGGGAACATGCAAAAGTTCAAGTCAAAACACCCAACATGATGAAAGCCCTACATAATAATTATTATTATTATTATTATTATTATTATTATTATTATTATTATTATTATTATGAAGATGGATATATGTTGTATTCATTTTCGTTGGTTCGCGTCTTCTCCTCTTATAGTTAGACGTACGTACACACCTATCTCGGTTAGTAACCACTTCCGTATAACAAAGTCATGCGAGATTAATATTAATTACACGTAGTCAGATAAAACAAACGAGATTATGGTTATGGAGACAAAGGAACGAGTCATTAGGGTAGGAGACCCCGCGCCTTTTGTCTTTAGCTACCGGATATAAGCATAGACTTTGACTGCAGTTCCCTTTTGATGCGGAGACTTTGGTCAATAGAAGCCGTGAAGTCGCGAATTTGATAAATTTGGATCACGATGACGGACAAGTGCAAAGAGACATGATTGTTGAAAGGAAGGCCAGGCTTATGCACCAGAGGAAGGTGCGTCCCCGCAGGACAAAATTGGAAATGGAGCATCGAAGGTTGGGAATTGTGGAGATTCCCATTAGTGGAACTCGAAGATCTAAACACAGGGACGAGGGTGTTGATCTATCTATGGTATAATGAATCCTTCTTTAATTGTGTGGAACGTTAGGGGTCTTGGAGATTTCGGCAAGAGAGGGAGGGTTAAAAGACTTCTAGCAAGGCGGAAAGCAAGCATTGTGGGTCTTGTTGAAACGAAATGGAACCAGTGTAGTGATGAGCTCATAGCAGGGGTTAGTGGAAGCAGGGACAGCGGATGGGCGGCTGTGAATGCTGTCTGCAATGCAGGGGGGATCGCAATTTACTGGGACAAAAACTGCTTTCGGAGTGTTTCGTCTAGAGTTGGGGCTTACTATCTTCAGGTTGATTTTCAGGAAGAGTGTTCTCAGAAACTGTGGTCGCTTGCTGTGGTCTACGGCCCCCAAGATAGAGAGGAGAAGCTGGCATTTATCAGGGAGATCGACGATTTATGCTCAGGTACTGAAATCCCACTATGCATTGCTGGGGACTTCAACCTGGTTCGGTCTCACGAGGACTACAGAGGTGCTCGAAGGAATACTACTTTGATGGACGAGTTCAATGAGTGCATAAATATCAACGGCCTTCTCGAAATCCCCCTCAGCGGCAGCCTCTTCACTTGGTGTAGAGGTGATGGTTCTGATTCTTTTTCTCGCATTGACAGGGCGTTTATTAATCAGGGGTTCGACCAACTATATCAGAACTGTAGCATGATGGCACTTGAGCGGGTTGAATCCGATCATAACCCTCTACTGATCAAGTTGGGGGCTCAGGATAGGATTAGAAGGCCCTGGAAATTTGAGAATATGTGGCTGCAAGATGAGAGATTTTTTAGGGATCTGGAGACGTGGATGAGGTCAGATGTTGAAGGATTTGGGGCTGCTTTTCGGTGGAGTCAAAGACTGCAGAATCTGAAGGGCCTTATTAAGGTTTGGAACAAAGAGGTATTTGGTAATATCAATACTCGGATTGAGATGGTGCTGTCCAAGATTAATGAACTTGACTTGGCCGGGCAAGCAAGACCTTTAAGTGGTGGCGAAATTAATGACATTAATGGGCTTAAGATAGACTTAAGCAGACTTCTTTCATTACAAGAAATCTTGTGGAGACAGAAAGTGAAAGAGCAGTGGCTGAAATTGGGTGATGACAACTCGAGATATTTCCATGTGGTGGCAAACAACAAGAGAAGGTTTAATATGATCGAGTGCATCAACATCCAAGGGGTAAGGTTCGAAGGAAGAGCAGATGTGGCGAAAGGGGTTGTTGATTTCTACACCTCTTTCTTCAGGGAATCTGTTGTTAGGAGACCCTTCCCTAGGAACCTTGAACTTGCTAAGCTGAATGAGTCGGAGGCTGCTTCACTCATGCAAGTCTTCTCCGAAGCTGAGATTTGGACGAGCCTTAGAGACAGTGATGGGTGGAAAGCTCCGGGACCCGATGGCTTTTCATGGGACTTCTATAAAAGGTGTTGGCCTTTGATTCGGGGGGAGGTTCTGAATGCTTTGTCCGAATTCCACGAGACGGGGACTCTCCCCAAGCGTATCACTCACTCTTTCCTGTGTCTTGTTCCCAAGAGGGATGCGGTTGAAGATATTAAGGACTTGAGGCCGATCAGTTTGATGGGAAGCTTGAACAAACTCATCAGCAAAATTTTGGCTCGCAGACTTAGTCTGGTTCTCCCGAAGTTGGTCTCCTCTTTCCAGCAGGCCTCGGTTCGTGGCAGGCAGATCTCGGAGGCAGCGCTGATTGGCTTTGAACTCTTAGACAGCAGGAAGAAAAGTCGCAGGCCCGGGTTAATTTTTAAGCTCGATATCGAGAGGGCCTTTGATTGTGTGAGTTGGGGATGCCTTTTCAGGACTCTTGCTGCTGTGGGCTTTCCCAGAAAATGGTGTGATTGGATTAGAGGGACCATGTGCTCTCCGGTCATTTCGACCATCATCAACGGGGAGGCTAAAGGTTTTTTCAACACAGGGAAGGGCCTTCGTCAGGGAGATCCACTCTCCCCTGGGTTGTTCACGCTTATCATGGAGTTGCTGTCCAGTATGTTGTCTAAACTCAGAGATGAAGGTAAAATCAGAGGGTTCTTCATGAACGATCTTGGTAGGGAAGGGGAAGTCACTCACCTGCTGTTCGCTGACGACACGTTGATTTTTTGCGAAGCTTCCGTGGATCAAGTTCTATATATTCTTTCCGCGCTGGTCTGTTTTCAAGCAGTTTCGGGGCTAAAGATCAATCTCGAAAAATCGATGATGATTGCGGTGGGCGATGTCCCAAATCCGGAGTTCTTTGCTGCTGTGTTTGGGTGTAATTGGACCAGGGATGCCGTGAGATATCTAGGGTATCCGCTCGGGGCCAAAGTTAATTCTGCTACTATTTGGGAGCCGATTATTGAGAAGATGGAGAGACGGCTTGCGGGTTGGAAAGGGCGCCTCCTCTCGCTTGGGGGCAGGCTTGTTCTTAACAGTGCGGTTTTGAATAGCCAGCCGACATACTTTTTCTCGCTCTTTAAAGCTCCTAGAGGTGCTATTCAGAAAATGGAGAAGATACAGAGAAGATTCATTTGGGGAGGCACGGGAGAGGATCGGAAGATGCCGCTTGTCAACTGGGATCTTTGCAAAGCTTCGAAAGACAATGGTGGGTTGGCCATAAAGGATCTATACTGTGTTAACAAAGCTCTCTTAATCAAGTGGTTGTGGAAATATGCCACCGATCGGGGCAGCTGGTGGAGAGAGCTTATCTCAATTAAATACCCTGCTGATTCTGAGTGGCAAAGCAAAAGATGTAGAAGTGGATTTGGGGAATCTGTGTGGGCTAATATAACGAAAGAATATGATGAGTTCTGGAAGGTGTGCCACATCGATCCTGGTAGTGGGGAATGGGTTTCTTTTTGGAAGGACTGTTGGATCCCAAATCATGTCTTGGCGGATTCTTTTCCAAGAGTTGCTGCCGTCGCTACCGATCCTGACGCCCGGGTGTCGGACCTCGCCAACAATACAGGTATGCACCTTGAATGGAACATTTCTCTTAATTCGACTTTGAGAGGGGGGGCCGAGAGGGAGAGAGTGGATTTTCTTAATCTTATTAATTCGGATGCGGCCAACCTTGTTCCTTGTGGCCCTAGTAGGATTGTTTGGTCCCCCAATACAGATTGTGGTTTTTCTGTTCATCGATTGTACAGGCAGTTAAGTGATAATAGATTCCCAGGCGTGAGAAGCTTTCCGGACAGGTCGGTGTGGCGGAAGTTTGTCCCACACAAAATCAGGGCGTTCATGTGGCTGGTCGCGCACAAGAAGATCCTCACGCTGGATAACCTACAGAGAAGAGGCTGGTTGCTGGCCAACCGGTGCTACATGTGCCACAGTGCGGAGGAGAGCATTAATCACTTGTTGATTGAGTGTGATTTCGCCAAGCAAGTTTGGAGGGGGTTCGGCAGAGTGTGCTCCATTCTTGCCCCGCCGACAGGTGACATTCTTATGGCCATTCAAAGATGGAGCAGCGACCTTCCTGATAACCTTGTTGGATGGATTGGCTTTTGCGCTCTTCATGTGATTAGCTGGCAGGTGTGGCTCGAAAGAAACAGCCGTGTTTTTAGAGACAGATGCCTTGGTGTTGCTGATGTTCTTAAGAAAGCCCTTCTGCTCATTGTTGACAACCTGATCGCTCACGGAAAGATAAGCAGGGAGGAGGGCATGGGATGGATGTTGGATGTGCGTCGCAGCTTGGATCCCTCCTACGGCTTCGCTTTGATGCAGTGACGCGTGTTGGGTGGATCGGGATGGATTGTTTTGGTTGGAGCTGTGCTGTTTAATCAGCTTGATTGTTCTGTTCTTTTGTTTTATCTGTTGTTCGTTACCTTGTTCATTGTGGCTGGTTTTGGGCTTCCACTGCAGCGCTGTTGGTTTTTTTTATGTTTCTTGCTTGCTGCACCTCTTGTGCAACAACTGTATAAGACTATGTTTCTTTTCACTGTTTTCTTTAATGCATTCCTCACCTTCATCAAAAAAAAAATAGACTTTGACTGCAGTTTTGCTTAGTTTCCTCCCCTAAATGTTAATAAATTAACTAATTAATATTGAATAGATTCCTTTTCCTACAACAACCATCCCATATCGTCCTTAATTTGTTAGAAGGGGTGAATTATATTTGACAGTTTCTTGTGAGAGAAATCATACATGAGATTCATTTTATATTCTACAAAGAACTCGATTATTGTAAGTTTTATCATACATGTGATTCTACAAATATGATTGATTTAAACAAAGTTTAACTATATTGATTTGGCTTTCGTTTGAGTATGCATTTAAGAAAATAGTATATTTATAATTCATTATTAACTTTCTCTTAATAATTGATCTTATTGGGACCAGACATATTTTATCTTGGAAATAATATTTTCTATTAATTTTTAATAACATTCCATATATACAATTGACAATGGCACCTAATTTTTTTTTTTTTTTTTTTAAGAGAGCACTGCAAATTATAGTATGTCTTCCATGTATAAAGGGAATGGCTACGTTATACGTACGTATGCCACCCATCATTCAAATATATATATTTAGTCGGTCTCCCTCTTCTTTATTTTATTTGTCATTAACTATCATTATAATATCAATTACTTCATTCTGCGGATTCATTCGTTTTCCCAATGGCGATGGTATCTCTATTTACGATTTAATAATGCATGCTGATTTCATTAGTCATTACTTGAACTAACCCTTTGCCCGGCCGGAATCATTGAACCGGATTTGCATACATGGAAGCTCATTAATCTCCCATTAGTCAATGCTTTAGTTGAGAAGTGTTTAAATATGAACTAGTACGACTCAATGTAATTCATTTGGCACGAACTTGAACCCAACATGCATGTAAGTTCATATATTATCTAAGAGTTATATTGTAACCCTACAAATTATCAACATATATAGGTTCCCCAATCGTGCTTATATACATTAAATATGTAACAGTCTAGGGGTTGTTGATGAGTTGGGTAGAATCAAACTTTTCCTTGTTCAGGTTTGGCTTGTTTATAAACGAGTCGAATTCGAGCTCGACTCGTTTATAAACGAGTTGATTCGAATCGAACACGAGTCAGTTCATTTATTAAATCTTGGCTCATCGTTAAGATAAAAAATTCGGCTCGAGTTCAATTCTAATATAAATTATAAAATTAAATATCCTAATATTTATATGTGATATATATCCTAATATTTATATATGATATATGTGATTGACTGATCTCATGTCATATATAAGACACATTTGCTCACATAATCAAAGCATTAAACATCATATGAGGTGATATATACAATTTAATAAATCTATGCATCATTAACAACCCAACTCATCATATATAGATCGAGTTTCTCATAAGTATTAGTCGAGTTGGCTTGCTAGTCGCAATGTTGACACATCTCATGACCTCAAAAAATGAAAGTGAATGAATTAAACTCAACAAACCACCTTATAATCGAGCTAGTTCACGAGCCTCACGGGCTGAGCTCAAACTCAACTCGTTAATAAACAAATCGACCTTTTCTTGAATTGAACGAACTTTTATCGAGTTGAACTCCAAACCGCTCGTGAACTGATAGGCTCATTAACGGCCCTAGTTTTTACTCTGACGTATCACAATTAGGCCTGTCAATTTGGTTTGGTTTGGTTAACCAAACCATTAAGTATGAAAAACCAAAAACCAAATCCCAAAAACCAAAATCAAAACCATTAAGGGCCTTAATGGTTTTGGTTTTGGTTTGGATAACCAAAAAACCAACATGTACTCATACACTCATATTTATTCCTATTTCCCTCCTTTTTATTGAATAAACGTCATAATAATGGTAAATGGCCATTACAAATTATTGGTTGGCATGCGTGTCAAAAGAAACAAAAAAAAATATATTTGTTGATAAATAATTTTATTCTTATTGGTTTCTTAATGGTTTCTATTGGTTTTTCGGTTTTAACCAAACCAAAACCATTAAGTTGCTTATTAGTTTAAAACAAAAAAACTGAAACCATTAGCTTTCCAATTGGTTTGGTTTTGGTTAAAACCAAAAAACCAAAACCAAATGGACAGCCCTAATCACAATTCACAAATTTGGTGAATGTATTAGGTTATGAATTATGCATAAATTCCATCATATATATATGTCCGTAAGAATAAAATAATAAAAAAAGTGCATCCTTAATATAAGTAGTTGAATTTTTTTTCTACATCATAAATTAACGAATAAAGATTTGAGTGCACTTCGCACCGGTTTCGCACCAATAGATTCACACATTTTGTCAATCATCTATTGCAAATATTTCAAATTTCATTCTTGTATGAAAATATACATACTCTAGTTAGTTAGGCTCACCGCCTGAAGAGAAGCATTTCAAACATTAGCGGGAAAGGACCTATCGCATTCAAATTAAAGACTGATCAAACGGACAAGTTCTATATTCTCATCTGAGCTGCAAATCCTGGTTAACGGGGAAACGGCGGCGCTGAGGAACTTCCCGCCAAATATCCACATCCGTACTACTACTACTCCACGCCGCCGTTTCCGTTGCTCCCTCCCGAATTTCCCGCTTCACCGTCACCGCCGCCGCCTCTCTTTCTTCTCCTCCTTCGCTTCTCTGACGCTTCCGCTGGCAGCGTCCTTCAGCCGCCACCTTGTACTTGCCGGCGTCCACCGGGAAGTTGAGAATCGCCTTCCGTCCCCGCAGCTCGAACGCCGCCCTGTCGTACGCCCTCGCCGCCTCCAGCGGCGTGTCGAACGTCCCCAGCCACATCCGCGAGCCTTTCCTGCTCGGATCCCGAATCTCCGCCGCGTACTTCCCCCACGGCCTCTGCCTCACTCCCCTGTACTGCCTCCCGCCGCCGCCAGATCCCCTACCCGCCGCCGTTTCGTCCGTTCCGAATCGGATCCACTCCGTCGCCGGCTGCTCCGGTTCGATCTTCGGCGCTTCTCCGGAATCGAATCCGAATAAGAATAAATCATCGCCGTTCGAGCGAGGATTGGTAATAGTCCCCTGTTCTAAGAAATCACGCGTAACTTGAGGTTGGGCGATTTTAGGTTTCGATTCGAGCTCCCGAATCGGGGCCGGTTTCGGAGTACTGGTGAGATCGATTACCGCGGGACTGGTCACGAATTCCAACTCGTCGGGTTTCGCAACGAATTGGAAGAAATCGTCGTCCGGATCGAAGTAGTAATCGGAAACAGAGATGGCGGAGGAGGAGTCGCCGCAGCTGGTGGTGTTGGAAAACGACGACGCCGATGACGATTCGCAGCTGGAGTAGCCGCCGGAGGCGAAGTCGGCCGGGGAGAAGAGGTCGTCGAAGAGATGGTACTGTTGGAGAAGCTCCTCCAGGGCATAAGATGGTTCGATTCCGTCGGCGGCAGCCATGGGAGGAGTTTGAAGGGGATTTTTTTTCCAGGGGATGTTGGGGTTTTGAAGGATGAGAGAATTTTTGGAGGGAGGAGTGATTGAGAGGGAAGGTATATATAGGGAGGGAAAAGAATGCTAATTGCCGGTTTTGCAGGGAGCTAGCAAGAAAAAGAAGAAGAAGAAGTCCATTTTGAGAAATAATGTTGGGGAATCTTTCTGACTTGGCGCGGTTCGTTTGAATAATGGCAGAAGGTAAACTGTACCTAGAGGGACATAGCACTGCGAAATCTTTGAAGAATTCATCAAAATCCATTATTAAAACGGTTAGCACCTCTCAATCAAGTAAAACCATGCATTCCCAATTTCCCATGCTTGCAAGGGGTCAAGAGTCTTTCCAGAATTGCTTGATAGACATACCGACTCGTTTTCACGAGTCTAACCCCGAGTGACGACACCGACGAACTGTCTATACCTATTTCACAAAATGGCAATCGTGGTAAGGGTTCTTCATTAAAAAAAAAGATTTAGTTACTGAACTATTGTATATGAATTATATGTGTTGTTGGCACATCTAAGTCCAACCACTGAAAGAAAGAAAGAATGATGACATAGGCCGACGATTTCATCCAAATTCCAATTAATCAAACATAAAAATAGAGTTACGTGATCATTTTCACTAATTACTACATTTGATTGAGAAGACGCTTTCCATGCATACGAGTTTAGGTTTCGTTATGTGCGAAAAAATGGGTTTGATTGACCGCCACCTCCTGAGAATAACGAAAGTTCGTCTACGCAAACGGTCAACTTGTTTCTCATAGCTTGCGCATTAATAACAGGTGGAAAGTCAAACTTGCACTTATTTGCCACTCAGCAAATTCTTGTAACCGATTTGTGTAAATTGTCAAAGCTTGTGGTGGCAGTTGTAATTTTCCGAACCAACGTGGCAAATTGCTTACAAGTGCGGAGTCAACAGGAGCGGGAATATCAACGGCCGTTGGTCAAGGATAACTTGGCCGTCTTCTTATTCCTGGCATGGTTCTGTTGTCGTTTTGGTCAGCACGCGCTTGTCGTATCATACCGACGTTTGTTTCTCCTGTGTTCGCGTTATGTGGGGAATTTTGTGCCTATAAAGCTCGTCCTTGTCTTTTAACGACGTAGGGTCATTTTTATGGGTTTTCTTACGAACAACTATACACGTTGGTTTGACGAAGCAAGCAATAAATCATTTCGTGCTTCCGTTGAATACACCTCCTAACACGAAGTAAAATAGGGCTCAAATGACTACATTTGGGGCACTTTACAGTTTATTATAGAGGTACCATGGGTTTATTTTTTTGTTATTAAATAATAATTAAGAGATTTAAATCTGAAATTTTCATATTGAAGACAAGTAGTAGAACTACTAGATCAAAATCTCTGTTCGCCAATAATTTCACGATTTTTCATAGATTAGATGTATAGTACCAAAAATAAATATAGATATATCTGTCGGAATTTTAAATTCTAAAATCTAAAATTAATTGTAATTGTGGATTGAATCATACATTATACATGCAATAGAGAAGTAATTGTCTTACAATTTAAACCAATCATCATAAGCATTGATCAGAAGACCGGATCAAATGTGTTTTATATATGTAAGGGTAAGACGAAGAATACTTTTGGGTGCTTTCGATGGAGCTGGGATACCTTGGGTTTCACTTTCAGATCAGCCCGTACGTGTTCAGCTGCTTGCATTTCTTGATCGAGTCGCAAACATTGCATTATTATTGTTAAGATACATAATAATTACATAACCAAATCAAATCAACGGTCGGATCAGTATCCAGTAGAACCATCAATCAATTAGAATAGTGGCTCGATTATTTTGTATGGGTGGTTTGAGATGGATCGAACAATTTTTAACGGTTAGACATGAAACTAGATGAATTATCCCTAATTTATTGGTTAACTGATTCACTATTTTAAGCACAAAAAATGTAAGTGTAAGAGATTAAAAGGTTTAACAAACTTTTTCCCAACAACTCGAGTTATTGAGATCAAGTGACTAGTTCGCTAACATGGTATCAGAGCATAGAACCGAAAGGTCATGGTTTCGAATCCTCATGACGACCCCCATTTAATGACTGAATCGCTAAATGTCGCCCTAAGAATTGCTAAAGGTCGCCCTAACTTACAATTCAATTTACCTATATACCCTTAATGAAATTTTAAAAAATAGGCCAACCAAACAGCCCCTTCATCCTTCCACCCTCTCCCTCTGCAAAATCAACCGCCGCCGGAGACCCTCTGCATCCCGCCGCCGGAGACCTCTGCAACCTGCCGCCGGAGACCTCTGCAACCCGCCGCCGGCCCGCCAAGTTGCCGCCGCCCGCCAGTCGCCGTCGTCCCGCCGCCGCCCGCCAATCCCCGCTCGTCCCGCCGCCCGCCTCGTCCCGTCGCCGACCCTCTGCATCTAGCGCTCCACAGTCGCGCCGGAGAAGAAGAAGCTAAAAAAAAAAAAAAAACTTCGACCGCAGTCAAACCGCGGTTAGACCGACGGTCAACCGCGGTCAACGCGCGGTTGAACCGACGGCTGACCGCGGTCAAAGGGCGATTGACCAATGGTCAAACCGCGCTTTGACCGCGGTCAGCCGTCGGTTCAACCGCGCGTTGACCGCGGTTGACCGTCGGTCTAACCGCGGTTTGACCGCGGTCGTTTTTTTTTAATTCTGTTTTTTAATATTCTGTGTTTAAATAAATGTTATTAATAATAAAAAATTAGTTATATGATATAAAAATTTGAAAAACGTTTTCGATAAATTTTAATTAATGATAACAAATTTAAAGAACATAATAAAAAAATTAAACATTTTAATAATCAAAATTTAAAAGTAATTCGTTTATCTACTTAATTATTAACAAGGTTGTCAACCCGCGGGTCAGCCCGCGGGTCGACCCGGGTTAACCCGGACCCGGTAACAAAAATGGGCGCTACAAACCCAATTAAGAAATGGCCCGGTGGAGTCAAACCCGGCTTTAACCGGTCAAAACCCGGCAAACCCGGGCGGGTCTACCCGCGGGCCGCAGCACTGGTTCCCGGGTTTGTACAAATAACAATCAGACTCATTTAATCATTTATCAATTCTCGGTCCACAAGAAAGTGGAGGATACGAGGGGTCTCATCCCATCCGTGGCTTTGATTATTTCAACTTTCAAGGATTAATTTTAATTTTGGCTTCATAATAAATTAAAATGCAGTGGCTTTCCAAATTCCAACTTCCCTTCTTCTTGTAATGTTTAATTAATTAATCATTTTATTGTGCTCGTATATATAAGCCAATTAATTATTTCAAGTTATAATTTTGAATATTGGTGTCATATGGTTAACTTAAATGTATTAAAATTTTTATTATATATTGATTTAAGTACTAACTTTTATTTTGATGTAATGCTATATATTATTTGTTTATATATATTTGATATATTTTATATATGTATGAGTAATATAATGATTATTAATATAATAATTTATATATGTTATTTTTTCATATATTATGTGATGGATTTAAGTTTTGTTGAATTTTTATTATGTTGAATTTAAGTTGATGTTATTTAAGTATGTTGGAGTTTAAGTAGTGTTGTATTTTTTCTATGTTGGATTCAGGATAAGTACAATGTAATGACTCTTTTCATATTTTCGGACTAATCCGGGCTAATCCGGGCTAAAATGGGTGACCCATTAACCCATGACCCACTAGCTCGTCCGGGTCCGGGTCGACCCGCGGGTTGACAACCTTGATTATTAATAATTTTACCTTAATTAATTATTTACTTTTATGTAAATAATGATTACATAGAACGTAACGTAAATAATGATTACATGGAAATCTTAAATTAATTACTTTATGTACTCTATTATTAATAATCCATTATTAATAATTCAAACGAAAAAATCATAAATCATATAAAAAATAGAAAATTATTCAACGAAAAAAATAAACCCAAAAAATGCCCAACCGCAAGTGACCTGCGATTGGACCATGGCCGGACCGCAAATCACCTGCGGTTGTACCATGGGTGGACCGCAATTGACCTGCGGTTGGACCATGGCTGAACCGCAGGTGATTTGCGGTCCGGCCATGGTCCAACCGCAGGTCATTTGCGGTCCAGCCATGGTCCAACCGCAGGTCATTTGCGGTCCAGCCATGGTCCAACCGCAGGTGATTTGCGGTTCCCTTTTTTTTTCGTTTTTCAGTTAATGTATTTACCTCGTCGGAGTCGCTACTCCGACGATATCGGCTTCAAAATGACGATGATGGATTTTTCTCTTCTTAGATAGTGTTTTTTTAGTCCAAGTGGTGTTTGTTTGATAAAGGGAAGGTAAAGAAGCTAAGGGGGTAAAAGTGTAACTTTGATTCTTTTTAGGGCGACCTTTAGCAATTTTAAGGGCGACCTTTAGCAACTCCCTTTAATGACAATTCCTTTAGCATAAGGAATGGTATGTCCAACATGTGGAAACTAAAGCCTCGTGGTTTGGCAGCACAAGGGTTCAACCTGTGCAAACCGTAAAAATCCACAATTCGATATCAGCTTTCGTTTGACCAGGGGGCGTGAGAGAGATTAAAAGGCTTTACAAATCATTTCCCAACAACTCGAGTTATTGGAGCAAGTGGCTAGTTCGCTAATAGTAAGAGAATAATGGAAAAAAGCAAAACCCATAACTGAGTTTTTGAAATTTTATTTCCAACTTACCCGACCCAGACCCATGCATGAAGTCTGCCTAATTTAAAAATTCATATGTATATGATCACTGATCTCATCCACTGATGACAATTTCTTATCTGATCTGTGCAACCCGATATGTTCTTGCAAAATAATTAAAAATCGACATTCTTTTTTCAAATAATTAACATATAAAAACGAGTCCCGCACAGATAGTACCTGCCCTGATACACACTTAATACGGGACGAATACGTATAAGTATTGAGGTAACAGCCCCATTGTCATCACTAATCTCCTCTAGCTAATACCAAACACTTGGCGCGGGGATGAGAAATGTTCAACACGTACGGTTTGGACCTATGCGTAGTTACAATTAAATTAAACATTATCCACGTCTCATTCCCAAAATATATATCATCCAAATTCCTCAAAACCAACATTAATCCAAATTAACTCATTTTATACTGCCTGTTATATATGCTATGAATCATGCTGCACCTGATCCAAACAGACTACTTATGCTTTCCGAACGTTGCGATCGGACAAATGCGATCCACAAGACTTGATCAATTTAAATTAATCATGGTTATCACTTGATTACATTATATATTCACAATTGACTAAGTATAGATATCGTCCGTACTGCGATTATGGCTTGTTGGCGCGCAAAACTATATGTGTAACTAAAAACAAATATATTGGTATATGTAAGTACAAATCATGATGATGGATGGTTCATATAATTGTTGATTCTGGCATTAGTTTAAGAATTTGAATGTGATCAAATTATGTCTTGGAGCAGAATGGTTGTCTCCTCTTGTCTTTAACTTCATTTGTTCAGCACGCGGTGATCATCGTGACAAGAAGGGGTCAAATATTGTCACCGAATTTGGGTGACTTTCGGAATTTTGATACACCTAAAGTTCTGGACAAAAGTTTTGGACCTTGTATAGTTATACACATGATCGAATACTAGATGTTTATGTTAATATGATGTTTTACGGACAGTAAAAGAAATTTGACGGGATGAATTGATAAAAGTATAATCAATTGGTGTGCTTTTTTTTTAATAAAATTCTTGATGTATTTTATTTATCTGGCTAACCTGTTGGAAAGGGAGATGTTCTTCCACCTATGATTACATTCAATTTCTCCCAACCACACTACTGCGGCAGCTCAACAATCAAGTGTCAGAATGGAATGTAGCTATGGAGACCAATGTTGTTAAAATCACGTTTTAAAACTTACGATTTTACGTTTCTATATCACTAAAACGCTTTTATACAAAATCTCAGTTTTTATAACTAATGTAGTTAAAAACTCCGCTTTAAAACTTAAAAATTTGAGATTTTACGCTTCTAGATCACCAAAACGTTTCTACGTAGAAACTCGCTTTTGACTACATTGATAGAAACTACGACAACCCAGCGTCGGCGGGTTCAACCAGGGCCACCTCCCTCACACAATACAATTCCCCCATTCATTCTTGAAGGCTTCATGCTGGTTCATTTTGATGGGGCGACCAGAGCATCAATCGGCGGGGCCATTGGCTTTGTGGGATTGTCCTCGCAGAGGACTATTTCCTTTGCTCTTGGTCGCTTTTATGCGGAAGTTGCTAATCTTTTTCTCATTGAGTTGATCGCACTTCGTGATGCCATGCGCTGGTGCCTTTCCCATTCGATTACTAACGTCCTGTTTTGTGGTGATGCGCAGGTTGTCATCCGGATGGTTGATGCGAATGACTCGTCTCACGCTTTGAGGGGTGCCATTCTGAAAGAGGTTCGGGTGCTGCGAACATATCTCGCTCATGTTTCGTCTCACTTCACTCCACGTAGGTATAACAGGGTTGTCCATACCGTGGCGAAACATGCCATTTCATCAATGGATCTGCATCTTGCCGACCATCGTTTTGCTCTTTTTGCTTTTACCTGACCCCTTTGATCTTGTATATTTTCGTATCTTACTATTCCTCTCGAAATATCTTTGAAAAAATAAAACCTCATTATTCCCGCATAAAGATCCCTCATTATTCCCGCATAAAGATTTGGCTAAGAAAAAGGGGTCTCTCGGCCCACTCCTCTTCAGTCCCCCAGTTACATAATGTTATGGGCCAAAATATGGGCCGGTTTATTAAAGTTCCGACCCATAAAAAATGAATCTCACTCCGCCCACCCGACCCGCTTCCTGGCGAATTTTCTCGCAGACTTCTTTCTTCCACTTCCAGCGCTGAGCGGAGCGCATTTTCCGCAGGCCGCAGCAATATCTGAACTAACAACAAGCAAGCAGCCTGTTTCTATATCTAGCGAAGAGAAACCATGGCGAGCAGCCAGTTCCAGAGCAAACAAGGTCACCATCGACGTTGCGAACATCGGAATCCACCATTTTCAATTTCGTTGCCGCAAGAAAAATCTATTCCACGGGAAAATAAGCAGAAACACCGGCAACGAGCGGACGCAGTTGGTAGGGGGTTTAGATTTAAGGGAGAGACCGGCGAAGGGAAGAGGAAAGGCGGCGGCAGGGGGAGGAATTAGGGTTTGTCTGAAAATTCTTTCGAAAAGAAAGGAGATTGGGAAAATGTGCACAAGCTATAGGGTTCGAACCGCTGTCCATGCAACTTCAATTAATTTGCTTTTCAAGCTTCACCGCGGGAAACAATGGGATTGGGAACCCCGCGAAATTCACAATCCTTCTTGGAATATGAATTTTTTCTTCTTACATTGGGCTGTTCTACAATTTAACTGGGCTGGGCTGGGCTGGGCTGGGCTGAGAACTCAGACCATCAATGTTCAAACTAGCCCTAATATGAGCATCTTTATTTGGATCCCGTTACAAAAATGGCCCATATAACCCACATCGTTCAATTTACAATTCACCATTGAACTCAACAACTCAAGCAAGCAATGCTGGAGATTCTATAAAAAAAAAAAAAAATACTATGCAGGAGATAGCAGTAGGGTGAGCAACTGTTCGGTGCCGTACGGATTAGACCGAATCAGGATAATCACAATCTAATAGTCAAATAAATTTGAGTATGAATTAGATCATCATTGTATTTGGTTTGATTTAGTTCGGTTTAAATAGTTTGGTTCATCTTTTATTCGATATTCATAAAATTCGTGAGACTAAATATCAACCCGCATTATATTCAGTCTGATATGGCCTGGTTCAAATGTCGATTGGATATGACGTGATCTGGTACGTACCAAATTGTTGTACACTCCTACCTACAAGCGTGTGGTCCAACTAGTTCAGAGTATACATATTTAAGCGGCCACCAACATGTCCGTAGTCATCCAACGATTCCACCATCTCATTCGTATAGACTGATCGCCATCCACATTTATAGATAGCCGAATAAGTGTATGTCCCGAATATATATTTTTTTAGAGGTTAACACTTAACATTGTATATTTGTTGTTGGTCTCGACCTTGAACACTAGATCTTGTATGATTGCATTGTAATTTGAATAAAAGGATGTTCGTCGTAAACTTGAACACCAAAAGTCTTCTTTATTATAATTTTTGTTTATACAAAAATGATGAAAGCTAACACAGAAAGTCAATTCAACATTTACTAACTAAACCATTCCTACTATCTTCGTTAATTCACTACAAAACAAAAAGATGCTCAAAGAAATAGGCGGTCTTTACAAATTTATATATTAA
The DNA here is from genome assembly GCA_946122785.1 of Linum tenue. Lineage (NCBI taxonomy): Eukaryota > Viridiplantae > Streptophyta > Magnoliopsida > Malpighiales > Linaceae > Linum > Linum tenue. The sequence continues at coordinate 25,465,579 of CAMGYJ010000005.1, read as the reverse complement.
CTGTTACACGTGCATTACTATTCCAATCACAATTTTTTTAAAGAGCCGCAAATCTTAGGTTGGAAAATAAATTATATAGAAAGGAAAAAATGGGCACAAGTGGTCACTTTTGCACCAACCCATGGATTAAAAAAATGACGATAACAGAGCTAATGCATTCCACTTAGACAAGCAAAGCCGGCTGTAATCTCCGAGGATTATGAATGGTAATCCACTTGTTATGAAACTAATCAATTGGAAGAAAAAAAAGTAATTAAACTTAATTTAATATGTTGTCTACATCGAAGTATTAGGCTATTAGCATAATTTGTAACCCTCCGCTTCCTCGAAGGTGACTTGATTGGAAGAAATAAAAGGAGAAATTTGAAAAAGGGAGGGAAGCAATTGGGGAAAGAAAGATGGCACGGTCACGTCATATTGACATTTTTTTGGGTAAACTCAATAAATGGTCACTAAGCTTTATGCTCATAAACAAAAACTAGTCACTAAACTGTTATTTTTTATAACATTTGTCATTGAATTAATGAATTTTGGAAATTATTTACTAAAGAGTTCATCCCAATACATAATAAAACAATATTAAATAAATACATTGTAAGATATAGTATCACGAGGATCAATTTAAGTCCATAAGGATTAACCCATTATATCATTCTAATAATTATTGGTAAATTTTAGTTGACAGGATCCAAGCCTTTCTTTGTTTGAGAGAGCTCGAGGGCTATGAATTTCCACTACAAAACAAACTACATACAGCAGGGGGTTTTCCAACATTTAGCGACGAAAAAAACCGTCGCTAACTAACCCGACAGCGGTTCTTGCGACCCTTGCGTAACCGCCGCTAGCAAAACCGCCTCAAACTAATGGCAGCGTAAGGCCCAACCGCTGGTGAATGCCCTAGCTGCGGTTTTTTGCAGCGGCTAAGATTGTCGCCAATTCTTCTTTTGCGACAGTTAGATAGAGGAATTTTGCAGCAGTTTAAGGTGTTATGCCGACGGTTTTAGAACCCCTGCTGTTATCATTATTAAACATTTAATAGCACCCCCGAACCCCTGGAGAATCATATTCAACGAAGCTTTAGCAATGATCATTTAAAAGCGTCACTAAAATTCACAAAATTTGAGTTCCACTGTTTCCCTTAAAATTGTATTACCCTTGTTCCTGCTACTTAATTTCAAATCTCCCATGAACTTACACATCCCTCGTCCCACACATTATCAAAAGGAAATCAAACACATAGAAACTCAACAACCAACAATTCAAAATCTTTGTTGGCTTCTGAATCGTCCACATCATGAATGCTTTCTTTTCAAACTCATATTCACCTGTTACAAAGGCATAAAAAAAAAGTTTTCTTACAAAATAGCTTGGAGAAGATAATGTACACAGAACAAGAAAAAAGATTCAAGGCAGCAAAATCCCTGGAAACAAAGAACCAGATGAGAAATAAACAGTGACATACAAATCTTGGATTTGGCTTTCTTTATCAGTTATTAGCAAATGGAGTTTATCTAACATCAAAATTATACATCATCAAGTGCAAGTACTTGGGACAATTCATCACTACGAGAAAGGCATTCCATTACAGCAATGTATAGAGATTTACAGGAATTCAGAAACAAACCTTACATAGTTGCACATATTGGAACCATCAAACTGGTCGACAAGAGTTATGGTAAAGTCAGCTGGCACATTCCATCCGTTGGGCATAATTTTCAAATCAGAAAATTCCAAACCCACAAATAGATACTTGACATCTAAAGTGCCCTTTTGATTAAAAATGATCCTCCTGCACAAAGCGCAATAGTTAAGAAGCAAGGAAACTAAATAAGAGCAATAGTTAAGTGCCCTTTTGATTAAAAATTGTGAGATCCTCCATGTGAATTTCTTAGTCTCCTTCACAAAAAACAGAGGAGGAAACTAAATAAGCGGGAAGTGCGGAAACTAAATCCCTGTTGAGTTTGCAGAGATGCACCTGATTACATATTTGACCCTAATCAGAATTTTATAAATGAAAAAACAATGTGAAAGAATACCGAGTTTGCAGGGATGCATTTTGACCTTTCTCACAAAACCAATTGTTGCCGCCATTGCTGGAGGTGATGGTGAAAGCAAGGACCCAATTAAAGGAGGAGCCGTGACTGAGGCTGGAGCAAGACCTGTTAGAGTTAGATCTTCAGCTATCAAATTGGAGGCTCTGAGGGTTAAGACCTGAGAGATTTGAAATCAGGAAACAGTAAGAGTTCATAACAACAAGGCAAGCAGAGGCATATATAGCTCATGGAATTTCCCCATTATATCCTGGAGGAATCAAAAGAAGGTACTTTGAGATCATATATTCAAAATAATAGAAACAAGAAAAAAATGCAAAGCTTTCTTTCTCTAAACCAAGTATGAGAATGTATACCTCAATTTCAGTACTTGAGTACAACTAGAGGTCCTATGTTCCAATTCCCATATGGTTGGTCAGCAGCTCTACTTCACCAAATAGAGTTTTGGGCAGACCATTGTTTATTCTCTAGAATGATATATGTTTCCATTTTGGCTGAGTTTCATGCTCTTTTATTTTTTACAATGGAATCGAGGACCACGTCATTTACCCAGAGAAGATGGAAACAATGAAACAGAAAAATACCAAAGTCCAACCTTGCTTGCATACGTGAAGAATAGGAAAGATGTACCTGGCATGGGGCAAAATCAAAGTCTACATCTTGCAACTCTTCATCTTCATTCCTCCAACCACATCTCACACAATATGGCTGGTCATTTATATAAGCGAAACAAATAGCAGAGTAAATATGGGTACTTCTTTGCTAAGTTAAAGAAACTTGACCTGTAATTTGCATTGGTCAACAAAAGGATGTTATATATAATACCTTTCAATGATGACAGTCTTTGATCAAGAGAACTGCAATTTAGGAACAACAGTCAATTTAGGTACAGCAGATGGAAGTGCATGATATATTGGGTTAGGTAGCATGGAAAGGGGAAAATTGCAGCATAGGTTTAGTACCACTGCTGGTCCTACAAAGAAGGTTATTTTTACTAAACTATATTGTGAGATTGAGTATCACAATAATAATAGTATAGTATGAAATCAAGATACGGTGAAAGCAAACTACAGTTTCAAGAAAAACAGAAGCTTAGAGTCTAGCCATGATGCATACAAATAGTGATAGTATGGCTCACCCAATTGGAGTAGAAGAAGTCTTCCATGTGATGAAGAACCTGTGAGCTTTAATAAGATGAAAAAAACAATAGTCATTCAAAGGGTTTTGCTATTTATGCATATCTGACGAAATTGTTATAGGCAAGTTAGGCCATTTGGAACTGAATAGAAGGAATCAGAAAGAAAAACAACAATGCAGTATTGACAGATGATCAAGAGTCGTGGAATGGCTTGTTTTAACTTGGTTAGCTGTGGAATTGGACCTCATGCACCGAACCAAATAGGGTCCTGTAAGCATAAAATAGTCATTGAAAAGGTAGAGAGGGGCTCAACATCACCGATGAGAATGAAAATCCAGGTTGAGATGAAAAGGGCAGGAAAAAAACCCAAATAATCATTTGCCTCCTTCGAAACAGACCCTGCAACAAACTAAAGCAAACAATCCAAAATCCAAACTCGCTGGCCACTGAATTGGAATTTCACTTAATAGTCAGTGGGTAAACACAAAGACTTGGCATTGAAAACTACCCTTAATAATTTTCTCCTTCAAATGTTGTAGCTGGACTTGCACAAAGGATTCTTTGTTCATGAACGATTTCTGCATCCAATTTTTGAAAACCTGAAATAGAATAAGAGCATGCAACCATTTCTGACTATGAGATCATCTAGAAGAAAATGAACTACATCCTAATTAACCACACTACAACACGACTTCTAAATTACTTGAATCTTTTATAAAAAATCCTAGCAATTGGCAAACTAACTATAAAGCCAAATTAGAGAGATTACTTTCAGGGCTTCTACACGACCTCTAAATTACTTGAATCTTTTATAAAAAATCCTAGCAATTGGCAAACTAACTATAAAGCCAAATTAGAGAGATTACTTTCAGGGCTTCTACACGACCTCTAAATTACTTGAATCTTTTATAAAAAATCCTAGCAATTGGCAAACTAACTATAAAGCCAAATTAGAGAGATTACTTTCAGGGCTTCTGCAATCTGCATCTCCTAGTAATCTTAACACAATTGATCATCATAGCAAAATGATCAAACTAAATGAAGAAGATGATAATTTTTTAATAGCTCGTATACTGTAACAATTGGATAGTTCTAAAGATGGAATCTTGACTCTCACCTACTGATTCATTTCGGCCACTAATTACTCGTATCCTTATAGTCCCACACTAAGAACAACTAAGATTTCTGGCTGAACTCAAAATCAACTAATTACCTCTCCTGGCCTTGGTCAGGAGTCAGGACTTTGACAGGACCCTGCGCCTGTGATATTCGGGTCGAACAACTGCAAACAAAGGCTGCAAACGCTGGAGGACTCCTCTGCCGATACCATATGTATTTGGTAAACAGTGCGCCCGCACGTTGGATTAAGTTGGCTCCCCCAATTGGAAACCTTCAAGCAAACAATCGTGAGAAGATGAACAGGATGAGAAATTAGAGAGGTGAAAAACGAACAAATCAGGGAGACAAATAGATGAATAAGTTTGACGCACATATCTCTTGCGCGATTTCGCACAAGAACTCAGAATCAGCTACCTTCCCGAACAACAAGGTGTGCATATCTTGAATCATTGGCAGAGTAGTCACGAGACTATCAAGCTGCTCCAGCTGAGGCTAGGGGTTTCGTCGCTGCCGATGAGAAATCGATGGAGAAGAACAGCTCTCGACGGTGGTCGCCAGCGGATTAGGAAAGAACGCTGGTGAATTCGTCCACTGGATTAGAAATCGGCGGTGTCCGGATCTAGGGTTAGGAATTTGTTTTTGGGAGAACAGAGTAGAGAATGACACGAGTGGGATTTTTTTGTATTAATAATTGTTGGGATTTTATGCGTGTGAATCCAAAAGCAGTTTTTTTTTTTACTGGGAACCTGTAATCTTAAAGCAGTTTCCAAAACCGCTGGATGGGATCCCTGCTATACTTAAATCCGCATAAATGCGCCAGGGGTTATGAGAACCGCTGGCTTTAAAGCGCTGTCGTATGTCAAGTTCCTTGTAATTCATAATGTCATATACCTAATAATACCCAATAAATTTCATAATCTCATATACCTAATAATACCCAAACTAATTGCAATTTCAATCTAAAAAAGATAACTCGATATTTGATAATACGAAAAAACCAGAAATTCAATATGATATTACTCAGTTATCTACTTATCTCAAACAATGGTTCCAAACTTTCAACCCATCCTACGTTAGTACATTATTATAGCTTATTAAATAGCCCAGGGGCGGACCCAAGGGGGTTTAGGGGTGTCCCCGAACACCCCTAAATTTTGGGAAAACGATTATCCAACCCCGGTGGTAATTTACGTATAGACAAAAAAATATAATAGATAGTGAGGGACACCCCTTAAATTTGAAAAAATGATTATCCTACTGTCATTTGTGTATAGGAATATAAGTGGTAGGTTGGATAATTCAAATCTAGAACACTATTATTATTAATAAACTTAATTTTCGTTGAGCTAAATTCATTTGTTGTTCGATTTTGAACAATGTGTAATAGTAAAATGGCATTCCCTATCTCTAATTATTTTAAAAACCTAACAATTAAACTAATTTCAAACTACCCTTAATTTGTATTGATTTTATGATTGTACGACAAGTGTTGAAAGAGTCTTTCAGCTTTGGGTTACATCAAGAACAAGTTTACAAATCGAATATGCGATAAGTTCGTGAATGATTGTCTAGTAGTGTATATAGAGACAATTTTTTTAACACTATAGACACCAAGTGTATTCTACAATTATTTTCGAATATGAAAACACATCATGGACTTTTTTAACCTGTACGAGTAAGGTATTTTCATATTTATAATTTTATTTTTATTAAATTTATTTTTTAAAAGAGGACACCCCTATGAAAAATTTCTGGGTCCGCCACTGAAATAGCCTGTGGTTTTTTTTATGTTTAATACGAGTCGGTTGAACTATTTGCCAAAAATCCTCACACAAGTTTGATAGAGTTCATATTAGTTTTTCCAAACTTCAACGACACATTCTCAATCCAAGTTTAGAGTAGCCGATTTGTTGGAAGTTGAGTGACCTTTATGTAATTTACCGTCATTGTCTTGTGATGACTATCTAGTTTTTTAAATTTTATGGCTAATGGAGGACTATTGACTTTGCAAAGAGACTTATCCATTCCATAGGCAAAAGGCCTATCAAGCGACAAAATTGTGTGGTGTCCAAGTTCATTGTCTTCTTTTCATTATTATTTTAATGTTCTTTCTTTGTCGTGTGCTTTTCCCCATTTTACACTCATCCTTCTGTGATTGCTTCTCAATCGACACCTTTGCTTTGGCATTTACCCATCAACTTGTAGAGTGGGAGAGAACGATTTTGATTAATATGTTTCAGCAGAATCTCCAACGGATTTGTGCAAGGATATGAATAATCATATTTTGATTAATAAGCTACCCATGGATTTGAACGAGAAGACAAGGAGCATAAACAATATCTCATGGGTAGGTTGTATTGTACGTTTGTGAATGTTGATTAATAGGAGGGTAAACTTGACCCTAAACGCCCACTGATCCGCCTCGACCTGCCCCGACCCTGAGAGTCAGGGCGAGTCGATTTGTCTACAGGTCAGTTTAGGGTCGGGTCATCTTTTGACTCTGTAAGGGTCAGGGCATGTCGGATCAGTTTATGGTAGGTTCATTTTTTGACCCTATGATTCTTAGATATGAAATTCCACACACAAACACATTGGACCTGTTTGTAAAATTTTAAAAGTTTGGGAACTAAATTGTAAAAATAAATAAATTTGGGTACCAAAACGTAATAGTGTGTTGATAAGGGTCGACCCACTGACCAACCCTCCCTGACCCGCCCCCTAGAGGGTCCGACAGGGTCAAGAAGGCAACAAGGGCGGGTCGAGTCAGTTGTACATCTTGATCCTTCAAGGACGGGTCGGGACAGGGTTAGGGCGGGTCAGTTAGTTTTCAGCCCTATGATTAATGAGTTGCATAGAGCTCTGGTATTATGTTCACAATATTAGTGTCTTTGATTACAAAACCAAAATTTTTTTTTGTACAAGAATACAAATTCAGTCTGTAACCTTTGATGTTATGATAAAATCAGGGCCGGCCTAGAGGGTGTGCTGGTCCGCCCTCCGGCACAGGGCCTCCGAATATTAGGGGCCTCCACTTAGATCCATTAGTTACCGATTGTACATTATAGATTATATTTTTAGTATATGATTGATTGATTATGAGTATGATGACGATTTTAATAGATAATTTTAGCTATAATAACAATTAAAAATGATATCATGAAGACTACGAAAATAAGAAAGATAACAGATAATTTTATGGGTAACGTCTATTTTTTATCCAGACCTTTTTCAGATTCTTTTATAATATCCAAACCTATCGAAATACTAAAAATTAGCCGAATGTTAACTTTCGGTTAGCATTTTTGTTAGTAATATTGACTTGACAATATGATACTGATCACTTGGAAGAGGCACATGAAGGTCAAGATTCCAAAATTTTAGTATTTTAACTAAGAAAAGAGTTACAGAATTATTAACAATAACGTAAAAATGACTAATATTTTGTTGCATTATGAAAGATTTGGCTAATTAATAAATTTTTAATAGGTTTGGATAATATAAAAGAATCTGAAAAAGGTTTGGATAAAAAATAGACATTACCCTAATTTTATTTTAAACTATGTAGAAAGATATTACAGTCATTTTAGTTTTATTATAGTTAAAAGTCAATTTAGACCACGTCTCAATTTTGGAACAAGGCCCCCACGAAGCATTAGACAGCCCTGGGAATTTGGTTTTGGTTTCTTCGTCAAACTAGAAACGTGATCATTTATTTCTTTTGTAATCATTTTCTGAGACTATGTATTTTTTTATAATTATTTAATAATTTTTATTTATAATAAATTTGTGAAGAAAAATTTTAGGGCCACATTTTAAATTTTCGAACAGGGCCTCCGAATATCATGGGACGGCCCTGGATAAAATTAAATATATATCTGAAAATATCGATGCTTATAACAATATATATCATAAACCAGTGGATCTCAATAAATAGAGTTGTTGATAAAAGGTTAATTATGAATCAAGTATCACTCTTTTACACGTTTACTCAAACGAAAGCCAACTCACAGACTTGTAATTTGCACAGCCCCAGCCATATATATCTTGTGCTTAAACCAATTGACAACTGTTAATATATCGGGCCGTGTAGATTCGACCACACGACCATTTGGCCAAAGCATGACTTTGATAGCATATTATAAACCAATTGATTCAAATAACTCGAATTATTAAAGAATAAATTAATTATGAATCAATCAAGTTGGATATTGTTTCAAATGAGTAGGGAAACTCTAGTCACTCTCAACATCATCCATGGAGTTGTATTTTATCGATGACGTGGAGCATGGAATCCGAGTTTGATGGCTATAGTATATTAGTATTTTGCATTAATTAATACCAAATAATGTTGTTGGGCCGGGAAATGGACAGGATATTAATGCACGATACGAAGTCGTTTGGAGGTAAAGTTATGTTGAATTGTTGATAGATTATGGTGTACAATATTTATACTTAGATAATTGTAGTGTAGATGATCATCATTCTTCAATAAACGATTGTGGCGTAGACTTGTGGCGTAGACTTGTGGCGTTTTTAAAGCCGCCAGTAAGATACACATGAAATACACGTAGGAAAATTAGGTTCACCATTACTTGCAGATCATTAATGAACTTATGGAGGTTGATTCAATGCATGTATTAAGAAATTGTTTTCCGATGAGAAAACTTGCGTTGAAATAAGATTAATGCACCTTTCACTTCTTTGGGCAACGATTACTAAGACACGACTCAAACCTCTTCAAACAAAGTTCGAACGAGGGTGTTTTATTGATGGTTTTTGGGAACGAGATATAAATTAAATTACTTCTACTCCTATGGAGGTTCGACGAGAGCTCCAAACTAAAAACTACGTCTATGGCTACATGATAGAGAAAAGGTAAAGGATAAACTTGACATGTGTGTCAGAGTGTTGGTGTTGGAACCTCTGTCTCTGTTCACCCCTCCTCTTATTTATAGCCACGAGGAGGTAACCGCCATAGAAAACCGCCTCTTGGATAACTCCCAAAAAGAATCGCTCCCTGCTTCCTCGGAGTGGTGGTTACTCCTCCAACCGCCTAGGGGCCTCTCTTGTAACCGTTGCGGGTCTTGGTGTGTAGCTTGTCTCGCCTGGTCTTGTTCTGAATCTTGTGTCATGCTAGTCTTTTGATAAGCATGTGGTGTCTCACAAAGGGGGTCGTGGTCTTCTTGCCTCGCGGCCATGGACTTCTTACTCATATCCATGGCCTTCTTGTCTTACGGCCATGAACTTCTTACTCATGTCCATGGCCTTCTTGTCTAACGGTCATAGACCTCTTGAGACATATTCACTAGTGATATAATGCTCCATCACCACACCCTTTTTATTTGTGTCCTTGGCCCTCTCATGAGGCGGCATGGACCTCTCAATCGTGCACATGGCCCCTCTTGTGAAGCGGCATGTTCTTCCCAGACTTAGAACATTTTTAGGTCATTCGAATTTGGTCATAAGGCGGCATGGCCTCTTCATTCGCGGCCATGGACCTCTCATTCATGCTCGTGGCCCATCCTGTGATACGGCATGACCTTCTCGATCTCTAGAGGGACATGACCCTCCTCGTTAAAGCGACAAGTCCTTCTCAATCGTGCACATTTTTTCAGCCATGCCTAAGCCTCTTGTCTCCCATCCATTCTCCTTTTCCTGACTCGGCATGGACGTCTCATTTTGTCTCGCGTCCATGCCTCTTCTCGTGAAGCGAGATGGCACGTGATTCTCCTTGAAGCGACATGTACCTCTTCCAGACTTAGTTTATTTTTCAGTCATTCAGTCTTGATCTTGGGGTGGCATGTGTTCCTCGATTTCTAGATGGACATGGCCCTCTTCGCTGAGGCGGCATGTCACTCTCCAAACTTAGTGGCTTGGGCTTAAAATCAATATCCACAAGGCCCAACTTAAACAATATTAATTGTTATAATGAGTGTGGACTTATAAACTCATTGATTATCTTGTAACTCACCAATGTGGTACAAGACAAATTTTATGGTGTAAACAGAAATGTTGAACTCAACGAATATGCTTTGGTAAGACTTGGCATCACTAGCATTGTTGGTTGCTAGACAGCGATGAACATGACCGACAACCATAATTTTGTTGTATGTCATCATCAATTGTCAACTATAAGTGTTTGAGTAGCAACTTTGGATGATAAGTTGGGTTTCCAATTGCAAGTATGAACGGCGAGCATCATCGTCATCATTACCGACTACCAATGTCGATAAGCATTGTCATCAACTATGCACTTGTCAAGAACGATCGAAACATATCATCGTTGACTACCTGACTTTCATTACTAATACAATGTTAACTGCACATGTTATGATCGACATCATTCACTTTTGTCGACGATATCGCGAATTAATAAATACATTCGTTGACCTTCATTATCAATACAAATTAAATCATCATATCATTTAATAAAATTACTCAAACAAAATTTTATTAATTTTTCACTGTCCATATATACCCTTGAATAACAAATCTCAAGACTAAATGGGGCCAGGATTAGTCGGCACTCAGCATTGAGTAATGAGAAAGCAGCTGGGCCCGGAGCGAAACAGACAAACTACAAATTGCTGCTGGCTGAACGACTTGCTGACGTCAACTTTCCAGCCCAGCCCATTCCCCATTTTCGCATCAACTTGGACGTTGGAACAGAAAAACATTATTATTCTTCTAATGTCGATATCTAGCTAGGGATTACGATTTTTAAGCACGTGACCCATTTCAGCACCTTCGAAGAAAACACCTTCGCCAAGAACGTCACTATACTACCTTTATTTTATTTCCAACTTGGGTCAGTTACACAAATAGTCACTGCATTTTAAAGTCATTAACAATCAGACATTGAACTTTACCGTTTAACATACTCGTGACATAAGCTACAACCTACACATAACATAACTATAGTAAGTCCATCCAATATTCGCTAGCATTTCATCTAAATGATCTATTTACGTGTCAAACATTCAAAATGGATAATAAGGAGAATTCAAAGAGATCTCGAGTTTGTAGTTGTATTTGAACCATCCATTTTATCTCATAGCTTAGACGATACCAAATGGTTTTTCTAATCCAATTTCGAATTACACCATTCGAACCACCATTCTTCCTCCTTTGAATCAGTTGCTAAGTGGAGGGTCGATACGGGCGAGGAAACAAACTGATCTAGCAAGTTAGATGTAAAAACTTAAAGTGATGGACCTAATAACTATTTTTTTTAGCTATTTCAGACTTAATAACAAAACCAAGATAAATCATTGGGGTGCTTAAAAAGCTCATTTTATGACACGTCTAATCCATGTGAAGAACAAATTTGTGTTTTTTCAATCGCCAAATAGAGATGAATGCTCCATGCTGGCAGTGGAAAACTTTTTGGTGATCAATTGATACATTCAAGAGGAGCATATCGTTCCGGCTTAATGCTACTTAGAATTCATTATTTTTAGTGAGTCTTGTTTATTTTTTCTAACCGATCTCCCTTCATTCCGTTTATCAGGCATAGTTATACCGGTGAGTTGAGCTTTGATGAGTCCTAATATGTAACGTCAATCAATTCGGCTTTCTTGGTCGGGGAAGTGCATGGTTGGTTAAAAACGAAACTTTAGAGGTTGAATGGTTTGTAGTCCCAAACTTGAGTGATCATTTCTGTAATTATGCTCATTTTCAACTTTCAACATAAACAATATAATATATTAACCACTAAAATCCAACCAATGAAATCTTTCATTACAATGAAATAAACAAACAAATGTTTTCCCCCCTCCACTTTCCCCTGGTTCATGAACCTGTCTTCCTATATAAACTCCAAGCTTTCCCCAATTTCTCAAACTTTAACCGAAAAGAAATCCACTGAGAAATCCACAACGGATAACCCATCCCCAAAACCCAATTGTTAGTCGAAACAATTCGATCGAAGAAGATTTAACCCAAAGCCCAAATATGCAAGGAGAGATGGTAGCTACAGAGTCCGATTACGCACTTCTCGAATCCATTCGCCGTCACTTACTCGGCGACTCAATTACCACCACCACCAATTCTACTTCTTCCACCGGCGCCGGACCTGTCTACCGCCGGCTCCCGAGTTTCGGGGCCATGTACCCTTGCCTGACGGAGAATTGGGGCGAATTGCCCCTGAAGATGGACGATTCGGAGGACATGCTGCTCTACGGAGTTCTCCGGGACGCCTTCCACGACGGTTGGGTCCCGAATTCGGATCAGCTCGCTTCGGATTTCTCGCCGACGACAGAGGTGACTGCGACCCTCCCGTCGGTGAAATTGGAGCCGCCGCAGACCCCGGTTGCGGTGGCGGAAGAGCCGGCAGTGGTGCCGCCGAAGGGGAAGCACTACAGGGGAGTGAGGCAGAGGCCGTGGGGGAAGTTCGCGGCCGAGATCCGTGACCCGGCCAAGAACGGCGCCCGGGTTTGGTTGGGTACGTTCGAGACGGCCGAGGACGCGGCTCTGGCTTACGACAGAGCCGCGTACCGGATGCGGGGCTCGAGGGCCCTGCTGAATTTCCCCCTGAGGGTGAACTCGGGCGAGCCCGACCCGGTTCGAATCACGTCCAAGCGATCGTCACCAGAGCCGACGTCGTCTTCGTCGTCCTCGTCCGGGTCGGATAGCGGGTCGCCCAAGAGTAACAAGAGGAGGAAGAAGGGCGTTGTTAATGGGTCGGGTGACGCTGCTCCGGCGGTTGCTGTTAACGGTACCGCTGTCCAAATGGCTGTCCGGGTCGGGTCGGATATGGGGAATGTGGGTGGATATGGATATCAAGTGGCATTGAGTACACATGGCGGGCAGCTATTGGCTGCGTGAACACATTGGGAAGAAAGTGTGGGAAAATGGTGGAAAGCACAAGAAAATGGGAAAAAAGAGTTTAATATTCACAAAACAAAACATTGTAATTTATCCGTATTTTTTAATATGGTTGGCATTAGATTAGAGTAATGTTGGACTTCTTGTTATTTTTGTAGAAAAATGAGGCATGTAGAAACTAGAAAAGTCTTGTGAGGTACTATATTGCCAAATATTAGAATGTGAGATATTTCACTCTTTCCTAAAACGGGAAGGTTTGTGTCTACACTTGTTGTGTTGGGTTCTTAATTTTTTAAAATTGTTTCATACATATTCAGTTATTTCTTTGTGGTTTTTCTTTGTTTCATACTTCATACACAACTATGATGTTAGACCCTACCATGTTTTGATATTAAGCCTACATGTAACCCAAAGAAGGTTATAACATGAGGTTAAACTGATGAATGCATACGCACTAAGATAACATTATAATTTATAAAATGGTTGGATGATAGGCTATCAACTCAAATTCTTGATATGCGCATTCATAATCTGACCTTTGAAGGAGGTTACAACATATTTTACGAGTGTGCAATAGTCCGTACCAGATTGTATCAGACTAAATCGACGCTGGGATCCGATCATACCATACCGAATCTAAGATAATGTGGTATGGTTCTTGGTCCTACGAATTTTAGAATTGCTGAAGAAAAATAGACCGAATTGACATTTGGACCGGACCAGACCGAATGCACTGTTGGTCCGGTCCTCATCCTAAAATTTATTTCAATATTGAATTGCATTTCTCATGAGTTTGGTCCAGTCCGGTCATTACACACCCTTGGTGTACTCGGTTTCAGATAAGGAGAAAACATATATAATTTCATGCGGAGGCGGAGCTGCGTATAGTCCAGAATGAATTTAGTTTGCCTCACCATATATTCCAAGGTTATAAAATGCTTGAATTATAGACTATGCTCAGCCTCCCTAATTCGAATACGAACATTCGATCTCAAGAAACTAAGTTGATTTTTATTTATTTATAACACCTCACTCTATCTAACTCCTCCTACTTAGCCTCTCATTTTAGAGTGAAAATAAAGAGCAGGAGTTAATTTTCAACTTACCATGAACAATTTGGTCAAGCTAGTTGATATTTATGTAGAGAGATATTTGTGGAGGCACGTTTACTTCACTTGGTACATTGAATTGAAAGAGTTGGCACCTGTGAGAGCGAGTTGTAAAAAGAGAAAGCAATTTGCTGCAGCTCGGGGAAGAATATTAGCTTCCGCCGCACCACGAGACTTGACAAAACTGCACAATCCTCTAATTCTACAGAAGAAAATTTGCATCGTAGACTCATAGTTTCTACTTTGGACTTTGTATGTGGAATTTTGCAGTGGTACGAGCGAATTCATTATCATGGAACGGTTTTGTTTTTCCACCACGAGCTAGCTCCTAATTCCATCCAATAGAATTTGGACAGTGGTTTTTCCACCTCATTGGAGAAAGTAAACATCGTACAAGTAGAAATTGACATGACTCCCATTAACCACCTAACCTTATTAACAGTAACAACTAATGGTAAAAAAAAAAAAAAAATTGAATGGCTTTGGGTTTTTCCCCCACTTATTGATTCATCGTTTTCTAATCTCCTTGGTAACAGTAAAATAGGGGAAAAGTTAATTTGCTAACTTGAAGATTCGTTAGCAGATACTAACTGATATCCAAAATACATGAACTAGTATCCAAGTACTAAAGTATCTAGAGAGCACATACTAGTATTCAAAGTTTGTTAACTGATATCCACCATGAATCAACTATTATCCCAAATCCACAAACTAATATCTAGACAACACAGAATAGTATCCATATAACACATTATTAGTATTAAGATAACACATAAGAGTATTCAGATAACATATAAGAGTATCTATATTGAATACTAGTTGGTTGTTTGTGGAAATTAGTTGGTATCTGCTATCTGGATACTAGTTTGTGATGTTTTGAATACTAGTATGTGTTATCTAGATACTCAGCAGACTTGGATATTAGTTCATACATTTTGGATATTAGTTAGTATATACTAACGAATCTTCTAGTTAGCAGAATAACTAGGCTGGTAAAATAAAGGGTATTGAATCTTTGATCTTAGTAACTAAAATATGCATCTTTGACCCTCACAACTAGGATTTGCACGAAATCAATATTTGGGACGAATCGTTGCATCAGATTCATATGTTCGTAGATGATCTTTCATTTTAATAAAAAAAATCGAAATACCTATTTCTGTTATTTATTTCGATTATGTTTTGTGAAGGATGGAGTCGCTTTTGATTATCTAGTTACCCCTATTACTTCTTTGACTTTCAAACAAGTTACGTACCAGGAATATGTATCCAATCACGACATAATAACATCATTCTTAATATAGTATATGTTTGTTTTGAGTCTTTAAGTTGCGAAGATCATAATACAACCTTAAATACTCGTCATAATTCAGATGTCGTTTGCTTGTTGCATTTGAAAAAGGAGAATTTTAACAAAAAGAAATCTTTCGAATCTGAATTCATACTTCATAGACCACATGATTTTACACAAAAAAAAACCCTGCTTTTATCAAGATAGTGAAATCATACCGGAGATGGTACCGAAAAATTTAGTAGTAGAATATTTAGTACTAAAACTGTGTTAATCGAAGTTCAACTATTTCCTAGCGCTAGAACCGAAATACCCATTTACATTCAATATCCAATATTTTTTCGATCCGACTCACTGGTACTGTATAAGGTTTCTCAAACATCGGACATTTTATCGGTTGAAAAACACCGTAAATGGTTTACTATTAGCATCTTGCAGATCACGGCCCTCACTCCAAGATGGACGAAAGCAACGTTACGTGGAGGAATCGTCAACAACGAAGAACGCAGGCAGGCACACGTGCAGGCAGAGGTAGTATAGAGAACAGGGACAAGAGTGTGGTCGTGGCCCAAACCGCCAACAGACTTCATTATTAATCAATGACAAGCTACAATTATGTTGTTAATATATAACAAAGCTTATCCGAATTTTGGAACTGGATCTTGACTTTCCAAATTTTGACCTGCTGACTTTGTCTCCATAAGAAGTTGGACGATTCAAATCCCCACGGCCACGGGGACCAAATGACTGCGCACGTCCTTGGCCTGGCCTGGCCACCGGCTGCTTGTCCCCTTCGCCCAACATGTGCTCCTCCTTTCTTGCCATGTTTTTTGGTCCCAAACCAAACGGGTATCTTGTGCCTCTTTCACCTACCAATTTGGGTCTAGAAGCTCATGTGTGTATGTGGCTAGGGCTGTCAATTTGGTTTGGTTTGGTTAACCAAACCATTAAGTATGAAAAACCAATAACCAAAAACCAAATCCCAAAAACCAAAACCAAAACCATTAAGGTCCTTATTGGTTTTTGGTTGCCAAAAACCAATAAGGACCTTAATGGTTTTGGTTTTGGTTTGGATAACCAAAAAACCAACATGTACTCATACACTCATATTTATTCTTATTTTCCTCCTTTTTATTGAATAAACGTCATAATAATGGTAAATGTCCATTACAAATTATTGGTTGGCATGCGTGTCAAAAGAAACAAAATAAAAAAAATTGTTGATGAATAATTTTATTCTTATTGGTTTCTTAATGGTTTCTATTGGTTTTTCGGTTTTAACCAAACCAAAACCATTAAGTTTCTTATTGGTTTAAAACCAAAAAACTGAAACCATTAGCTTTCCAATTGGTTTGATTTTGGTTAAAACCAAAAAACCAAAACCAAATGGACAACCCTATATGTGGCAGGAGTTGAGATGAGGAAATTAACGGTTCTAATAAAGTACTTTGTCGCATTTTTCCGTCGATTTCGTAAACCGTATCGATGCAGGGCCGATGCAATAAAGAACTACTAAAGTTTGTACGTGTGGACAATGCAACAACAACAATGATTAAGGATGAGAAGGTACGGGGAGGAAATGAACATCCGTATATAGTGAGTGATCAGTTTGGTGCTTTACTGTCTTGCTAAGATATGTCCTCGATACGAAGCTCGGTCGAAAGAAGTTGTGGCAGGTGAAAGAATGGAGATCGATGCCACAATTATATATTGTGTATGGGGACTGATGGGGACATGTAGCGCGGAGGAGTGTGACGGCCTTTTGGATTCACGGTTGTTGAACTTTTGTTCAAACTAGTATAAAAAAAATGGGGGTAGACTCAGGAGTTAGAACTGATATTTTATGTATGAATTTGTATCATACTGCGTGTTGTCGTGCTAGTTAGCACAATGACTATGTTCACACGAAGATGTTGCAACTCAAGAGAATAAAAGGTTGATTTCAAACTCAACCCAACCAGATATATAGATTTGACAATTCAAGCTACATTTTTAAGGTTCAATCGGGCTTAAAAGTTGGATTCTCCGTAATATAATTTTGTGCGAGAGGCTAATATGAACATGTGGTGTAGAGGGTTCTGACATTTACGGGGATCAATATGATTGACATTTTCTCTCAAACTAGTTAAACGAGAGGGTAGATCCTAGAGTCAAGACCAATTTCAAAATCCAACTGAGTTTGTGACCATCACATGGTCGATCAAAAGTTCCATAATTATTATTAACACAACAATTAAAAGGAATCATTCTATTTCAAAGCTTAACCTTCAACAAAGTCATCTTTGATGGATTAGGGTTTCATGGAAGCAAAACAATCGAACCTTTCTTCTGCAAACCTCGATTTGGTAAAACAGGACCAAGCTCTTGGGTTGGAGTTGGTTGCAGGCAATTCCTCTTTTGGCAAAGTAGGGTTTGGTGTGTCACATTCAACACTTTGACCGGCGACTACTCTACCCAATGGGTCTTTTGCTTCCACGCAACAATAGTTAGATAATATCAATTCAACGCCGTCACCTGTCTGTCAAGTATAGGGATGGCAATCAAACCCATTGCCGCGGGTACCCGATCGCCCCCAACCCAGTCAATGCGGCTAATCCCCGCTTTGACCGGGTATGGGGCGGGTATGGGTAAAACCCGCAAAAGTTTGATGGGTATGGGGCGGGTATGGTTTTAGCCTCCCCCGCCCCATACCCATACCCATATCCGCCCCACCAAGAGAATTTCTTCACATATACAAAAAAATGTGGATCAAATTGTAATCTATCAATGGTGATGAGGATAACTCAAGGAAATAAATAGTAGAAATGCTATTGAGTGACCACTTTAATCAAAACCTAATTCATTTTCCTCAATTCTCCTTTCACTCTTTCACTTTCCCCCTTGTCAACAAGATTATGTTAGTTAATTATTACTTAGTAGATGTATAAGAGTTAGAACATAATAATTTGAAAAATATTATACTCTATATTATGTATTAATGAATGTTTTAGGATCATATTCTTTGAACCATATTAAGAAAATGATCGTGTTTTGTTGAATTCGTAATATAATAGGTACGTTTAGAGTTGTAGTTAAAACTTTTCTTATGAATTTTTGGATAATAGTGTTGGATGTACGGGTACGGGTATTACCCATGGGTACCCGAAACCCACGGGTATGGGGATGGGTTTGCCGAACATTCCCCCGCATGGGTATGGGGCGGGTATAGGTTTGGATATTTGAAGATGGGGATGGACATGATTTAGACAAACCCGCCCCAAATCCGCCCCATTGCCATCCCTAGTCAAGTATTGAGATCAGATCCCTCTTCTTCTTCTTTCTTTTTTCCCGATCTTCGATATCTGTTATTTATTTATTTATTAATTAAGAGATCAAATAGACTATTCTACATCTTTGTTGACAGGTTCCCATCTTCAACTGAGAAGAAGGTTTATGTTTTTCTTTCAAAGATAGAGCTGTGAGTTCCTTTTCACAATGATTTGTGAAACCGTAGCGGTGCTTGGAGCAGAAGTAATTCTAACTCCCACATAATTAAAAAAACTTAAAGATTTTAAGAAGAGAACTCTAAAGAAAAATCAATATTGATAGTTCAAGTTTATACGTATTAATAATTTAAATTGTTTTTTATATGTTGAATAAAGAGATTGAAGTCGTATATGAATAACTGTAATTTAATTGATGTAATATATTTTTTTTAAATAAAGTATCAATATATTTTACCAACGTCATACATTTATTATAAGTGTATAATATCTACCCAAACTATATGATTTTATTGTAGGTTACTAGTTTTACCGCATAAAACCAGGTGACATAAATTTTGCATAAAACATGTGCACCATACCAACATAGATGGCAACAACTATTTTTTCTGGTTTGACTATTGATATGAGACGTAAGACTTTCCTTGCATTATGTAGATTGAATAATGTTCTTTCAATTCTGGATAACCACGTAACAAATAGTTGGTCACAAAGCGAGCTCTCCTGCCGAAAGGTAGTGCATATCTGACCACCACATCGTTAAAGAGTTGTTACCATAGAGGTGGGAAATAATTTTTTATTTTATCAATACACCATATACTCAATGGTTAACTTGTCATTCAAAACTTTGTCAACATGGTGAATAAGGGCTTGGTCCAGTGGTTAAAATTGTATCAACATAGAGCACAATGGCTTGCTCCAGTGGTATAACCACAACTCCATATTCGAATTCCTCAAGTAGCACCTAACTATAAAAATCAACTCCATATTACTCTTATAATAAAAAATATTGTGTCAACATAATTTTATCCAGAATGCGGATGCTAATCCGTTTCCATCCCGGGACGAAAGTCCAGCGTGCATCGAACGGGCTAGGCAGGCTTGCAAAGGTTTAAGGTCCATGTGGGTACATGGAATCCAAAGCCCAAACCTTCTATCCTACTTTTCGAGGGCCCAGAAAACACGTCTGCAATTCCCGATATCGCAGACGCAGAGTGAGAATAACACTAACACCGCAAGGGACCTTCAAAGATCAAACTTACGAGCAGAATGAACAACTAAAGAGATACCTCCCCTCCCAGTCAAGAACGAGGACATGATTCCCATTACCGTTCGGAACTGTCATAGATCCATTTTCGTTGTGGATATAAATATGCTATGCAGGGAAAAACTAAACTGATGAACTGAAAGAAGTAGTTCACTCCACCACGTATTTACATTGACCAAAGGGGGAAAACCTAGACATCTGAAAGACTAAATCGCTGTAACTGTAAATGCAATTGAAGGCTAAACCGAGATATAAAATTGCATCAGACAGGGGTATTCAAAATAATAAGCGATCAGCAGCAGAGGCTGACCTTCTCTTCACATTCTGGTGTATCGGGTGGCAGAGCGTCCACCTGTAGAGCGTCTGGCTTTCGTGGTCCTGTTTCATTTTTCATATGGTTCAAAACAAATCAGTTATTCTTCAGCGTGATACAGAGGCCGAGTGGTTTGCAACAAATGATCAAGACTGATTGGGAAAGTTAAAACCAATTGGCCAAGTGCATAAGATTTCCAGAAATGAAGTTTAGTATTACGTTTTTAGGCACAAGACGTCGAATCATCTAAGCCTAATCCACCACCAGCAAATACGGGAGAGTGCAGAAGAGCTAAAGAGGTATCAAAAGTCTGAGACAAGAGTGCATTCCAGATTGCCAGATAGTAATCGGAGGAAAGCACTTACTTTTTGTAGTGAAAGCGCTCGTCTTGGTTATCCAAGTCTCCATCATCAAGAAAACGGGGACTACTGATGTCATGATGGCCCTGCAAAAAATGATATCAGGATCAGCTGTTTCGCAAAACACTACCTTGGATGAGCAGTTTCGCAAAGCATAAAGCTAAAGTCAATAGTAAAAACAAAAGAGATGGGCCATTTACGTAAAAGTCGACCGTAGCCACATTCATATCTTCACCAGTAACTGTACTCCTGTTCTAGCTAGTATGCATTCCATAATGGATCCTTTCATCGGAAACTCAATATGCATATGTAATCAGAGACAAACTAAAGGGCAAGTTCCTAGTGATTATCCTCAGGGCCACTCTCATAAATACAATATTGCATTTCCACAGCTCCAAAGTTGACCAGACATGGAAATCATAATCTTCCATCTTACACA
The DNA here is from genome assembly GCA_946122785.1 of Linum tenue. Taxonomy (NCBI): domain Eukaryota; kingdom Viridiplantae; phylum Streptophyta; class Magnoliopsida; order Malpighiales; family Linaceae; genus Linum; species Linum tenue. The sequence continues at coordinate 25,444,404 of CAMGYJ010000005.1, read as the reverse complement.
GCTTAAACAGAACTCAGAAGTCAGGATTGTACTAATGAAGACCAGAAAACAGGTAGATCTTGTAAAGCAAAGCAGCATACGGCTTAACATATAGAGTATAGACCAACAGATACCGGATTTGAGAAATGCCGAGATGAACTCACATTCGAATGGAGATTCTTCCTAGCTATTTCAATACTTTCCTTGACATCCATCTGATGCTGCTTCTCCAATTGATCCATTTCATTCGCCTGTCTAATCTTGTCTTCAATCAAGGGAAGCAAATTATCTGAAGTTGCCAACCTGAAAACAGCATTACCTTTTAACAACACCGAAGTACATATACATGGATATTACAAATAGAAGCTGTTAAAGCCGAAGTATAGAACTCTCTTAACATTCGGTTTTGCTAACAGATGTAGACTCTCCCAATGTCTCATTCATTGTACTAGTGAAAACATTTTTTCACCAGAATGTCATGCATGCAGATTCTACTAACCCATACCGTGGCAGACATTTGGGTAGCTTAATAATGAAAACTGTACAAGTTTTGGAATAAAACCTACCAATTTCTTGCAGTCTCTATCACAGCTTCAAGTTCACCGGGGACCAGGTCCCTCCCTGCTGCAAATTCAATCTGAAAAGGACCACATAGCACCATTAGGGCCATAAGTTTGAAAAGCTAAACACCACTGAAGAAGTAATGGTCATTAAAAAAAAAAAAGAGTTCAACCTGGAAACATCGCTTTGATTGATCCAACTTCCCTTTGATTATCCCCTAAATCAAACATCCAATTATCAACATCATTACGAAAATGCAGCCCCAAATATGAATCTCAACATAAACCACGCAACTCGAACACGCACTTACCGCGTACAAACACTCATCAATAAGGAAGTCCTCGAGCTCACGCACGTTAGAAAATTCAAGTTCCTCCAAAAGTGTATTGTAGGAAACAACCTAGAGGAAGCGGCAGCAACAACATTAGCTAACAAAGACTGAACCAATTTAATTCCTACCAACAGCAGGTTACAGTGAATTTCTGTAATCAGAAAGCAAGCTAATCACCTTGCTAGTCTCAGCGACAGTAAGCACAGTGAGCTGCTTCAGCTTAACAATTTGATCCGGTTTCAACTGCGGCAGTACACTCGATTTCCCTACCAGAATCAAGGTCAAAACACCAATCAAAACTCCAGACATAAACCAGAAAACAATGCAAGAAACAAAATCCGAAACATCAGGAAAGCCACGACGATGAATCTTACCTTTGTAGTCCTTCCACGTTCCATAAGCAAACAGTTTCAGGAGATCGACGTACGCCGAATTCTCGGTTCCTTGAACCTACATCGTCCCGCTGTTAAACGCAAGTCCGATTACTCGACTTAAGAACAAGAGACGAAGCTGAAGAACCCTAACCTGGAGGAGATTTGGGAGGGCAAGAATCTCGCCGAAGGAGAAGACTGAAGGGTGCGAGGTGGATTCGACGACGAGGCGAGCGAGAGAGGGAGAAGAGGCAGGGCCGCCGTCGATCGCCGACGCTTGCTCCACGAACTGCTGGATGAATTGCGCCTGACGTTCTTCTATCTCCATTGATTTTGACTGTGGAGTGGTAAAAGGGCTTTACGATACGAGGTTTCCGCAGCTTGGCAGCGGACGGAGACGAGAAAGCGGAGCAGCAGCGAATTGGTGGCGACTGGCGAGAGCGGGCGAGTGGGCGACCGGGCGTTGGATGGAGAAACTGAAACTGGTTGCCAGATGTGCAGGATTTTATACTGTACGGGTGCCTTACAAGGCCTCCTGGGTCCATTTACGGCGTTAACGGGCTGTCAATAATTGGGCTTTTTTTATTAATCATGGATATGGCTGGACCCAATATTTAAAGCGAAAAAATTCATAGGGTGGGTGGGTGATAATTAATAACAAACTAAAAAGCTATGCACCAAAGTGTAATTCTTCTTCAGTCATCTCCTAAAACCCCTGACTATAAAGTAAGAAAGAAAGCAAACAGCGCCAAGTAGCAAAACCCTAATCTCCAGCTCCGCCATCGTTTTACAGGCCCAAAGCTTACTGCGCCGAAGCCGAAGGCAACAACCTTCAAGCTCGCAGCCGCGCAGATTCTAAGGTTGCAAAATGGGAAGCGACAGTGAAGCGGAGAAGTCGGCGCAGAAGCAGGATGGAGAAAAGAAGAAGAAGGCCATAGCTCTGGCTCCCATAGCCAAGCCCCTTGCCGGCAAGAAGCTCTGCAAGCGAACTTTCAAGCTCGTCCGCAAAGGTAACCCTTTTCTTTTCTTTTCTTATTGTTCTCTATTGGTTATGCAAGTTGGTTTCGTGCCCTTGGAATGAATTTGGTTTTTGGGTTTTCATTGGGTGGCTGGTTTTTGATTCAGCTGCTGAACATAAATGCCTGAAAAGAGGAGTGAAGGAGGTTGTCAAGAGCATCCGGCGGGGTGGCAAAGGGTGAGTTGTGTCTGTAAGGTTTTTGTTTTTGTAGTTGTTGTTTAATGTTGATGAAAATGAACCATGAATCTTTGCTAGACCAGCTGTATTGGTAAGCACACTTAATGCTTAAAAAAATGAACCATGAATCTTCCTATTCGATTGATGCTTTGTTTGCTCCTCAAATGCCACTTCCAAGCTTAATGGAATAGACTAATGCTTTTTTGAGAGTTGAAGCTATCTTAATTCAGTGATGAATGATTGAGTTAAGATTGTATGTAATAACGGTGTAGGCTGTCTTCTGATGAAGCTTATGTATTGTTTAACTTCATAGAATAGTGTGGCATGTCTTATAGATAAAGAAGTAAAACAGATATCACTACAGGATGTATGTAAATGTAATAGCGTCTTGTTTTCGATGCAGGATATGCATTATTGCTGGGAACATATCTCCAATTGATGTCATAACTCATGTTCCAATTTTGTGTGAAGAGTCTGAAGTTCCGTACATATACGTCCCTTCCAAAGAAGTAAGTTCACAGTTTCTCTTCTTGGGCTTCATGATGATTACATAGCCCTTCTATGAGAGTAGAACTCTCATAGTCTTTCCTCGCGAATCTCCCATCATGCAGGATCTTGCAACCGCAGGAAACACAAAGAGGCCTACATGCTGTGTTCTCGTACTAACGAAGCCTCCCAAGGGAGAGATAGCCAAGGAGGAGCAGGAGAAGTTGAAGTCGGATTATGATCAAGTTGTAGCAGATATCGCTGAGCTCACTTCCTCTATGTTTTGATCCACAATGCTCTGCAATTTCTTGTATAACCTAAGACAAACCATCGAATCCTGTCCGACTCTTATCCGGTTAATGATATGCAGTTTTGGGCTTATTATGCAGCCCAGACTGTTGATGATTTCTTGATTGTGTATGAACGAGCAAGCTAATCCATCCTCCTCTGATTCCCTCCTCCTTCTTGTCTAGGTCTAACCCTTGCCTTCATGCTCTCTCGCGCGTCATCTGCATATGTTTTGCACTGCATCTGCCGAGATCTAAAGTGTTAACTTCTACAAAAGGCATGGTCTAATGTGGACATGTGGTTTAGAATCAGAATAAATTGATCTAGACACTGATTAAAAAAGCAAAGAAAAAACGAGAACTAGAACCGAAGAAAGTGCCTTCAATTTCATTGTGATTTAGTATGATCTGGTTTGCATTTGGTTAGATGACTCATCACTATTAAAATCATGACGAGAATGGATCTAAATCGAATTATATCCTGTCGGGATTGATACAAATGTATTTTGTACAATCTGATATCACCCAACGAAGTTGCTTGACTGAAAGGAAAGAAAGTTTGCTCGACTGAAAGGAAAGAAAGAAGCTCGAAGAAAGTGAGAGGAGAGGTTAATCGTTGCCCATGCTAGAAGAAAGTTATCTAAGAAAGAACACAGTCATACAAATGATTCACAATCAAGCATCTTCTTCCCTGCTTCCGCTCTCTTCTGCGTATTCTGTTTTGAACTTTGGTCATTTAGCTCAATTCCAATAGGAAAAGACTACACAATCAACCCTTGTAATAATATTTTAACATGACATTTGTACAAGCCAATAGAAAAAGTTTGCGGGTAAACTGCAATACTACGTTCTTTCAACACCTGTAACTACAAAAGTCAAGAAATTAACCTAATCACCTCAAAGCAATTAGTCGCCCTCGTGCCTTTAAAACCTACAGCCTCTCAATCTGCTACAGAAACACAAAATAGACATCAATTTCAACTTAAACTCCTCTCCAGAAAACTCTGCCCAGTAAAAAGAAGAAGCCATCTCACCTCCACAGTGACATGGTCAAAACAACCAACCATTTCTGCCCAGTCAAGTCTCAACCTCAAAAAGAAATTTGTACCTAATCTGCTAATAACCTAATGCAGTCAAAAGACTGACTAGGGTGTGTGTACATGGGACATGATCCAACGATCTCAGCCGTCCATTGCACATAATGAATGACTGAGATCACACAGGAAGGTGAGCTTCTGACTTGCTGAATCTTAATCATCAGAAACTTTGAAGCAGCTTCTTTCGAGGGGGGACTTAATAAAGGACCACTCCCCAAGTTTCAGGTGAAAACCAAACATTCATGCACATCCTTGGAAAAAGATGGCTTCTTTCCTTCATCATCTTCTTCTTCTTCTTCTTCTTCTTCCCTTCTTCATCAACCCCCATTTCTGCACTGCAAACATCACCTTAAGCTCATCACTAACAGCTGATGATGGAACCAACTCCATATGGGCATCACCATCTGGAGACTTCGCTATCGGGTTCACCCAACTCAACAACCTCTTCCTGCTGTCAATCTGGTTCAACAAGATCCCCAGCAGAACAGTCGTCTGGTCAGCTAACCCTCAAAACCCGGTCCCCAAAGGTTCGAAAGTCCAGCTCAGCTCGAGCAGCCTCGGCCTAACCGATCCAGACGGGCGATTGGTTTGGGAAGCAAAACCCGCTGTTGGTTCATCACCCATATCCTATGCTTCCATGCTCGACTCAGGAAATTTCGTCCTTGTAAGTAACACTTCCACTTCTCCTGATGCTGGCTACTTATGGGAAAGCTTCAGAAATCCTACAGATACCATATTACCAAACCAAACCCTGAACTTGGGAACCACTCTATATGCCAAGCTGACGGAAACAAACTTCTCAAAGGGAAGATTCGCACTTCGATTCTCCAATGGAAGCCTCGATCTTCTCCCTGTAGCCCGCCCCGGAGATTCCTTCTACGATCGTTACTACACCAGTGGTACTTACAGCTCAAATCCTTCAGAAACGGGAAACCGTCTGGTCTTCAATGGGACAGCGCAGATTTATATTGTCAAGGGAAGCGGTGACGTGGCTCCGCTTCGCAGCTGGGATTTCGTGACCTACAGACAGGACTCTTATTACAGAGCTACCCTGGATTACAATGGTCTCTTCACTGAATACTCCCATCCAAGGAATTTCAATGCCGGTGGTCAGAATCCTTCATGGCTGCCTGTTCAATCAGTGCCTGACAACATCTGCCTGGCTTTCTTCCATGAGTACGGCGGTGGGCCGTGTGGGTTCAATGGAATCTGCTCGATCGGGGACTCGAGCCGGCCTTCCTGCTCGTGTCCTCCTGGCTACGCGTCTGCAGATCCTGCAGACGCATTGGCCGGATGCAGACCGACATTCCCTCAGGGGTGCGGATTCGGGGTCCTCGACAATAATGTCGAGGATCCCCGACAGGTTTACGAGATCAGGAAGGTCGACGGGGTCGACTTCCCGTTGAACGACTACGAGAAGCTGCAGCTTGACGACGAGTCCGTTTGCGAGGATTCGTGTATGAGGGACTGTGCTTGTGGGGTAGCGGTGTACGATGGAATTCGGTGTTGGAAGAAGAGGTTGCCGCTGTCGAATGGGAGGGTATGGAACAATACTTTGGTTAGGGTTATGTTCAAGGTTAGGAAAGATGGAGTTACTACTACTACTTCAGGGTTTCCTGAAGCGGGAGGGAGTGATGGGGGTAGAAGTAAGAAAGGTGTGTTGAGAGCATTGTTAGGGAGTTCTGTGGCGATTAATGGAGTGATGTTGTTGTTTGGTTTAGGGTTTCTGATGAGATTGAAGAAAAGGAGAGTGGAGTGGGTGAGGGAAGGAGGAGGAGGAGGGGGGATGGAGATGAGTGGTACTCTGCGTTCCTTCAGCTACAAGGAACTGGAAGAAGCCACAGATGGGTTTAGGGAAGAGCTTGGGAGAGGGTCGTTTGGGATTGTGTACAAAGGTGTATTGAGATCCGGAGGTGGTGGTTCATCTGGGGTTGCCGTGGCTGTCAAGAAATTGGACAAGCTGGCTCCAGAGAGGGAGAGAGAGTTCAAGACCGAGGTGAATGCGATTGGGAGAACCCATCACAAGAACCTGGTGACCTTGCTAGGATACTGTGACCAAGCCTCCCACCGGCTCCTGATCTACGAGTACATGAGCAATGGCACGTTGGCAGGGTTCCTGTTCGCCCTCCCCAGACTCGAGTGGCACCATCGTGCACGGATCGCCCTGGGGATAGCTCGGGGGCTCGTGTACCTCCATGAGGAGTGTCAGGTGCCCATAATCCACTGCGACATCAAGCCCCACAACATCTTGCTTGACGATGGCATGACAGCTAGGATCTCGGATTTCGGGCTGGCCAAACTGTTGTTGTCTGATCACACGAGGACCAAGACCGTGATCCGGGGAACTAGAGGGTACGTGGCCCCCGAGTGGTTCAAGAACGTGGCGATCACTGCCAAGGTCGACGTCTACAGCTTTGGGGTCATGCTGCTCGAGATAGTGTGTTGCAGGAAGAGCGTTGAGATGGAGATGGAGGAAAGTGGGGAGGAAGAGAAGGCCATACTGACGGACTGGGCATACGATTGCTATGCCGGAGGCAGGATGGATCTGTTGGTGGGGAAAGAAGAGGCGGCGGTGATGGAGGATGGTGGGAGGTTGAAGAAGTGGGTGATGATTGCATTGTGGTGTATTCAGGAGGATCCCTTGGTTAGGCCTACAATGAAGAGAGTGGTGGAAATGATGGAAGGTTATGTTGAGGTTCCATTGTTGCCGTTTCCTTCAAGTTGTTCGATGTTGGGTGGTCATGGTTCTAGTGTTGGAGGGGATTCTAGCTGGGGTTGAAGCTCCAATTCTTTGTTTGTATATGTTCATTATCAGTCTGAGAAATACGGCATGCTGCCTTAGTTTCAGTAGCCACAACTGGTTTATTTGTCATCGTCTCTGTTGCTATTTTTTGGTCATGCAAAAGGTAAGAGGTCTGCGTTTTTTACGCGATGTTACTGGAATCAGTAATTTGCTCTAGATTAGTTGTTGCCCATATTTGTATCATTGAGCTTTCTTGCTTAACCGTATTGCACTGCATAACAGCACCTCGTACAAGGTCACAAGGATAAAGGAACCGTCATCATGGGGAACTGATCGACGAGTTTATGAGTAAGGGCACATTGAAAAAGATTGGACATATTTTCGTGATAGTGAATCTTGCCTTAGAAATTTCATGATTTTCCGGCATACAGGTCGATCTATCGGACGACATAATGTGATCGACTGCACCTCAACCGAACCTGGCGACTTGGTTATATATGGCGGCTTCAAAACCTGTTTCCATTGAGCGAATGATAAGGGATGCGTTCTCACCTGAATTAAAGGCTTCTTCCATGACGGCCTTACTTGAACAGGATCTGTTCTATAGGCTCGTACCTCTGTGTCTTTTAAAGGCTTCTTCCATGAACTGCACGTGTTAAAAGATTCCTTGTCACTACGCTCTCTAACGGCTTTGGACAGGGACGGAGAACTTGACCTGTACAGAGAGAGGACAAGCAAAGTCACCAGTAGAGTAGTACCTCGAGTAATCTTGCAGGAAAGACTTACATCAGAGAACTGTACATAAATTACAGCAAGGGACAAGAAACAACCCAGGATAGCAACATTTAACCTCATCTGGGTAAGCTTACGATGGTTTCGTAACCACAACAGCTCTGCAGACAGAGTGCGAGAAAGAAAAGGCATGATACTGGAACACAGGAGCCTGAAGGAAGGAAGACATCCTGGCATAACCAACAATCTGCAGGCGGCTGTAATGTAAAGCCTGCCACTTCTGCAAGGAAAACAGACAGTGTAACAAAAAAAGTGAAAAGCAAACTCAGTCACCATTTCCCCCTTGCGTACATTATCTGACCAAGCACATCCACAAGAAACAACAAGAACGAACTTTGGTGGGGAATGAGAGAGGACAAACCATTTTTAAGATTTTAGATCTCCACAATTGCTCCACCTCAGCATTTGCTCAATGGAAACAATGGCAATGCAACGAGATATTGGAGTCTTTGCATTTCAGAGATGTGATGGGGATAGCCTGTCCCACAGCAAGTCAGGGTCAATCATCATCGCAGCAGCCTTCCTGGAAAACCACAAAAAACTGGAATCACAAAACTAATAGAATCTAAGCAATTTTATGCAAGATTTCGCGCTTCAAATCCGCACATAAGCCAAATGGATAGCCTTTCAACTTAAGCGCTACCGATAACTCTGTGTTTTCCGTGGTGAGATTCAAACATGCTCTGGTGCCTCTTTCCGACTGCCTATCTACTAAAGTTTACTAACGTTAGTCGTGGCTGAGGCACGAGACTCATATGATATAGTCCAGTGTGTCTCCTGTCATGCCTCGATTCTTTTCTTCCCAATCAAGGATTTTATTTTTATTCATTTGATTCTACGAAATAATCTATCAGGACTATATTTCCAAGGAAGGAATTGAAGGAAACAACGAGAAACATATTAGCATGAGTTTATTTCAGTCATCAAAGACTTCTATTATATCTGGAAGAGAAATATAGAGGCTTTATTTTATATAATCACTGCTTGTTTAATAGAGCTAATGTCTAAATGGCCAAGGAGCAGTTTACCAGCGTCTGAGTATGTTGACGTTTTGTTTTCTCGGAGTAGATCGATCAATCAAGTTTCCGCAGCCACTGATGTCTATGCTTTCCAGTTGCTTCAAACCAGATAAGTCGCCTGCTGACAATCTTTGCAAGGATGTGCAGCCACTGAGCTTTAGGCGCTCAAGAGATTTCAACGCAGCAAGTCCCTCAATCTCCTGCAGATTTGGAGCATCAGTGATAGTTAACCTCTTCAAGTTTCGGAGCTTTGACAGAAAAGGTAGTTCCCACATTGAGGCCCAGCCACCCAAAATCAGTTCATCGAGCTCTTCCATAGACTCAACCCACTCCAAGGGTAATTCCACATCTACATTATCAACCCCCATCATCATAAGTCTCAATGTCAGAAGGCTAGGGAACTGTGACAGCTGAAGCATCCGGCACAAGATCTGCACAAATGATGAGGTCCCACTGATGGACAGATATCGTAAAGAGTAGAGTACAGCTGGTAACTGGCAGTTGCTACAGCCACCACCACCACCACCATCTAGGTCGGGGAATGACAGTGATGTGAGAAGAGGGCAGTTGGTTATGGTTAAAGTTTCTAACTTGTTAAAGGACAAGAGAGCTCCAAAGCCAAGGAGACGAGTCAAACTCTGTGCACTATCAATCCTGAGAAGCTGCAACATTTTCAGCCCTCCAAGCCCTTGGATTTCTGCAACAAGAGGGCAAGAGCATGCAATTAACTCACGTAACTTGCTCAAAGACGCAAGGCTGGGTAGTCTTTCCAATGCCTCGCATTCCGAAACGCTCAACTTAGTCAAAGAATGGAGACTGTCAAGACCCGGGATTTCTTTAATCAGGGGACAGAAGGAGATTACTAATAGAGTCAAGTTCTCCAGGTTCTCTAGTCTTGGGAGCCACTCCAATTCCCGACACTCCAAGATGTGGAGGGTGGTTAGCGATGATGGAAGCAACAACTTAGTTGGGAGAGTCAACTTTGTTCTCGTTAGCCTGAGAGACTTCAATTTGGATAACTTCCACCACGTATTGCTATCAGTGTCTGCTGGCGGGATCTCAAGCCCATACCTACCACAATCTTCAACTGTCAGTTCCTCCAATTCTCTCAGCTCTGGAAGATTAGCAACCGGAGAGGAAGTCAGTAGCACCTTCAAACTTGTGGGAAGCTTAGACCCCAACAGCAAATTCTCTCTACGCAATACAAATCGTCCCAGAGTATATTTCACGTCCACTCTCAAGACATCAAGAAACTGCAACTCCCCAATATCAGCAAGCACTTCTCTTGGATTCTTTTCACAATAAACATTTTTGAGTTCAAGCTCACAAAGTCCTTTCAACATCCCAATGGTTCCGCCCCTAATCTCCCTTACCTTACAACTCCGCAGGCGTAACTCTTTTAGGCTCCTCAAATTCCCAATATCCAGGTCCTTCGGAAACAATAAACTGCCGAAATGAAGAAGATGTAAAATCTCTAGGCTCTGGGATTCAGGGAACTCAGGAATGCGGGTCAGGCCATAATGACCAAAAACTTTCAGAACTTTCAGCTTGTGTGCCATCTGCTTGCCCAAGTTAAACAGAGGAAGAAAGACAAAAGTCATGTGCCGCAGTTTCTTAGTATTTATCAAGACATAAGACCATTGGATGCGTTTGAGTTTAGAATGGTTTTTCAGAAACACAAGTCTACGGAAATGTTAATTCCATGTTCCACGAAAACATCAAACCTTGATTTCTATTGTTTTCTTTTTTAAACAAAGCATTGTGGATGGAGTAAGGTCATACCTTGATATGCGTCAACCCTCCCCAATCATCGATTACTGGGCTTAAGAGTTGAAGAATCACCAAGTTTTTCATACAAAACTTAGGCAGAACCTCACCAGTTCCAATCTTCAATTGAAGCCATCTTAAATTTGGAAGATAATTGCTAAAATCGCCAGTGAGCCTCTTCACATTTACATCAAGATATCTTAATTCTGATAAATTCATAAAGCATTCCTTCTCAAGCTCATCCACAACACCATTTAATCTAGTGCCCTCGACCCGGTTTGTTCCCTGCGAAAACAAATCAACAACTCAAAAACTAAAAGGGAGGATAGTCAAAGCTGAAGACGTTTATGATGATGTTGAACATGTCTGTAGTTGTTTCACCTCACTAGAAATGAAACAAGTTGTGAAGTTCAGGTATTCATTTCCAAAGAATCGAAGATTAGTGGTTTACTTGAGAGAAAGGACCATAATCAGAAGCCAAAACATCATTAACCCTGAAGTATACATTTTATTTAACATATAATTATATATATCTGCAGCAAACGGACACATATAACAGATCATTCAAATGAGACATGTGGAACGTACCTTTCTGTTACGTAACATGTCTAAAGCTATCTGCTTCGACCATATTCTACTTCTCTGCCATGGATGCTTCATATTTTCTTTCCTGACGATCTCTCTACCCATATCCCTGAGTTGATCATGCATCTCGAACTCATTATCATCCCCAATTTCAATCATCGACCTTTGAATGAGGATATTGATATTGATTATTGGGAAAAAACTACAACCACTCCACATGTAAGAAGGAATCTTGGTCTCCATTCCAATGAAGAAACAAGCAATATCCAAGAAAATCTCTTTCGCCTCATTATTTAATGCATCATAGCTTATTTTCAACCTTTCTGCAACCTTTTCCTCAGGAATTTCTTTTAGTTGCTTTAGTTTTTCTTTCCAAATCAGATCCTCCTCTCCATATAAAAGTGAGCCTACCAATTTGAGTGTCAATGGAAGTCCAGCTGCAACTGATACAATATCTCTCGACAAAGTCTGATAACTTGATGGAGGAGAATCCTTTCTGAAAGCGAACTTGCAGAAGAGTTGAAGTGCGTGAGGATTACTCATCTCTCGAACTCTATATAACTTGGATTCTTCAGTCAGAGTACGCAAGACTTTTACGTTTCTAGAAGTAATGATAAATCTACTTCCCGAGACATTATCCTCAGTTTTTCCCAATATCTCGTTGAATTCAAACTCCTCATCCACGTCATCGAGCACAATAAGAAATTTAAAACGAGAAATTCTATCTTTCAGAATTCTGATTCCTTCACCAACATTGGCAATGGATTCGACATATTGTGTTCTTAAAATGTCTGAGATGATATGCTTCTGCAGAATCATAACACCATCCTTTTGTTGTAGCATTTCCCTTATATTTTCGACAAAGCTACAACGATCAAATTGACCAGACACTTTGTCATAGACAGCCTTAGCAATAGTGGTCTTACCGACACCACCAATGCCGTGAATCCCAACAATTGTCACGCCTCCAGAGTCTAGAGTCATTCTTTCTTTTACTGTTTCTGTGTGACTATCAATACCAATCAACTTATCTGTCTCTATTATATTGTTCTTCTTGCTTAGATGTGACCATACATCGCCAGTGACAAGATCTGCTATAGCTCCTTGCCTGGAAGAATATGGATTTCAATGATATCAACCACAGTATAAGACAAACTAATGAATGAAGAATATGGTTACGTACTCATTATTGCTTTTGATGTGCCATCCTTTCTCACCTCCAACCTTGCTCATTGCATCTTTCCATACCTGTATGGTCTTTTCATCGAAATTCTTCTTGTGTTGTTGGAATGCCTTCTTGAAAGGCCCAGTTTGATGTCGAACATCTTTCGGATCCACCATGTAAAAAATGGGGAGCATGATGCATCCCTTGTCTTGCTCTTTCCGCTCAACAATAGCGGCAAGCTCTTTAAGGCACCATTTGCTATCAGCATAATTCTTTGACAAGATGGGAACAAAAATCTTGGATTGGTCAATAGCCTTGACGAGACTTGGCCAGATCCCTTCTCCTTTCCGAAGCTCGTCGTCATCTTTGAATGTGTGGATTTTCAAGTTAACTAGAAACCGGTAGAGGATATCAGTAATTTGATGACGGGTGTCTGGACCTCTGAAACTCAGAAACACTTCGTATTCTCCTGTTGGCAGGGGCAGCGAACAGGAATCCTTTTCTGGAGAGGCATCGTCAATACTGTTCGAGGCGCCGGAACTTCTACTTCCCGTCCATAGCTTGTGCAGGAGAATAAGGGGAAGCACCAATGCAGCCGCTGTCAAAGCTCCTCTACCCATTTCTTCATTACAAATGATAAAGTTAGAACTTACACCAGCCCATCCTGAGTCAATAATCTATATGGCAACACTGTAAACTACTCTGATCCTATGTTTGATTTGGTATATTTTTTTATAGTTAATAATACTTGTCAGAAACAATGAGGGCTTAAACGAGAAACTGAAATAGTTCAAGCATGAAAATGAGGAATGAAAAAATTTCTAGGACTGGCAAAATCGAAGCAGGAAGATTTCGAAGGATCGGAGCACGAATTGAGAATCGTTCTGTTCTCTTCCAGCTACTAATTATCAACAAGTAAGGAATCAATCGGTATAATCCGACAATTATAGAGCAGAGGGAGGGGAAGGAAGAAATAATCTTACAGGGAGCAGGGTTGATGCATGGCGACCGCCGCTCAAGCACAGGAACTGGGGAAAGAATGCGGAAGCGAGACAGAGAGAGGAGAGCGTCCGATATCGGCTGCTTCTGCAAATTCTTGAAACGGATTAAGTGATAGAAGAAAGGAACGAAACCGACGACTGAGGGAAGATAGGGAAGGCGCCGTTGACTTACGAGTGGAGAATGGAGAGTGCAGTTCTGGAATGGACAAAGATAAGATAACAGGTTGCGGTCCGGAACACACCGATATCTAACATCTATACGTCATACAACACTCATTAATAATCCAATCAAATTTCGGGCCAAAAAATCGAATTCCAATGTAGAAATATAGAGGAATTTTTTTTTTTGTGATAATCAAAATATAGAGTAACTAGCATAAATGGACCATATGAATGCCTTTGTACAAAATGATCGCAAAAGTCAATTGTACACAATTGGATAGCATAAGATATAATGTGTAACAAAATGATACTTTCGTATATTGGCATCCAAATTCTTGTTAGATTATCCCATCAGCATTCGTAGTGGCTGGATGGTTGTTTGTCGAGATTGATGACCCTTTCTTGATGGAGCTTGTGACGCTCAGGGAGGCAATGCGTTGGTGTTTGTTGAGTGGTGTTACGAAGGTAGCTTTTGCCGAGGATGCTAAGGTGGCCCTTGATAAGATTTGTGATGGAATCATCACGAAAGTTAGGGGAGGAGCCATTCTGATAGACGTAGCTTTGCTTCGGGGCCATTTTCAGGGGTTTGGTGTGTATTTTTTATGGTCGTTTTAATAACAGGATTGTCCATTTGGTGGGGAAAAAAGCCCTTTGGTGGAATTCGATTTCAGTTTTTTTTCCGGATAGTGGAGATAATAAGTTTGATCACATTAGTTGTTGGCTTGTTGCCCACATTTGTATCATTGAGCTTTTTTTTTCCTCTTCAACACTATTGCTCTGCGTACCAGCTCCTAGCACAAGGTTACAACTTAAAATGGGATCAAGGAACCGTCGTCATGGGGACTCAGAAATCAGAATGGGAACTGACCGACGAGTTCATGAGTAATGGCACACCGACAAAGGTTGGACAAATTTTCGTGCTTGTAAAGCCTGCCTGAGAAATTTCATGATTTTCCGGCATATAGGTCGGTCGATCGGACACTGTGCTTGACTATATACTGCAGAGAGAGGACCAGCCCAGCCATGCCCTGAGTAGTACCTCGAATATATACTGCAGAAGAGGTTTACATCAGGGGCCTGTACTCAAAGTAGAGCAAGGGACAAGAAAACAAGTCCAAATAGGCAAACATCACCGAAACAACCCAGGACAACAATTTCTAACCTCATCTGGGCTAAGCTTATGACGGCTTCATAATCACAACAGCACTGCAGAAGGAGCACGAGAATGAAAAGGCACGATCCTGGAACACAGGAGCCTGAAGCAAGGAGGGAAGACATCCTGGCACAGGGCCAACAATCTGCAGGCGGCTGTAATGTAAAGCCTGCCAGATCTGCATGGAAAACAGGCAGTGTACCAAAAAAGTGAACCGCAAACTCAGTCAGCTGCTGCAAGATACACAATACCAATTAGGAATCACTACCAAACAGCAATACAGCCCAGCCACAAGAAACAACAAGAACAAACTTTGGTGCGGGATGAGAGAGGACCAACCATTTTGATAGATTATTATTTTCACAATGCCTCCACCTCGGCATTTGCTCGCAAGCAACATAGGCACGGCAACAATAAAACAACGAGATATTAGAGCCTTTGCTCAATTTAGGGATATTATGCAGATGGCCTGTCCCACAGCATGTCCGGGTCGAGCATCGTCACAACAGCCTCCCTGAAAACCCACAAAAATCTGGAATCACAAAGTAGTACAATCGTGGTAATTTTAAGCAAAATTTCTTGCTTCCAATCCACACAAAATCCAAATGGATGACCTTTCAAATATGACAAAGGTCCCAAATTCGAATATGGTCAAGCCTCCATTCTTCTCTTCCCTGTCAATGATTTTACTTTTTATTTCTTCAATTTTAAGGAATACCTTATCCGAACTTTTTATTCCGAGCCAGATGTATAAGGTAAGGTAATAGCAAGAAACATATGAGCATGAGTTTCTCAGTCATAAAAAAAAAATTAGTATATCTGGAAGAGAAATCTTGATTCATACAATCACTGCCTCCTTAGTAGAGCTAATGGCTGAGTGGTCAAGGAAGGAGAAGCAGAAGGTTACCAGCGTATGAGTGCAGTGAGGTTTGTTTTTCTCGGAGTAAATTGATCAGCCAAATTTGCGCAGTCACTGATGTCTATGCTTTGCAACTGTTTCAAACTAGACAAGTCATCTGCTGGCAATCTTTGCAAGGATGTGCAGCCAGTGAGCTTTATGTGTTCCAGAGATTTCAAACCAGCAAGTTCCTCAACCTCCTGCAGGTTTGGAGCACCAGCGATAGTTAACTTCTTTAAGTTTCGGAGCTTTGACAGAAAAGGTAGTTTCCAAACTGAGACCAAGCCACTCAAAGTCAGTTCAGCTAGCTTTTCCATAGATCCAATCCACTCCAGGGGTAACTCCACATCTACATTATCAATCCCCATCACCTTAAGACTGAATGTCAGAAGGCTAGGGAACTGAGCCAGCTGAAGCATCTGGCACAAGATATCCAGAACTAACATGGTTCCGCTGATGGACAGATATCGTAAAGAGCAGAGTACAGCTGGTAGCTGGCAGTCACCGCAGCCATCATCACCATCATCAAGGTCATGGAATGACAGTGATGTGAGAAGAGGGCAGTTGGTTATGGTTATGGTTTCTAACTTGTTAAAAAACAAGAGGTTTCCAAAGCCAAGGAGACGGGTTAAATTCTCTGCACTATCAATGGTAAGATGTTGCAACGATTTCAGCCCTCCAAGCCCTTGGATCTCTACGACAAGAGGGCAAGCGGATGTAAATAACTCATCTAACTTGCTCAGAGACGCTAGGCTGGGCAGCCTTTCCATTGCCTTGCATCCCACAAGGCTCAACTTAGTCAAAGAAAGGAGACTTCCAAGACCCGGGATCTCTTTAATCAGGGGACAGGATGAGATTATTAATTGAGTCACGTTCTCCAGGTTCTCTAAACTAGGGAGCCAATCCAATTCCTGACACTCCAAGATGTGGAGAGTGGTTAGAGATGATGGAAGCAACAGCCTAGTTGGGAGAGACAACTTTGTTCTCTTGATCTTGAGAGACTTCAATTTGGATAACTTCCACCACATATTACTATCACCATCGGCTGGCGGGAGCTCAAGCCCAAATGTGTCACAATCTTCAACTGTCATTTCCTCCAAGTCCAGCAGCTCTGGAAGGTTAGCAACAGGAGATGAGGTACGTAACACCTTCAAACTTGTTGGAAGCTTAATCCCCAACAACAAATTCCTCCAGGGGAACAAATATTCTGCCCCACCATTTTTCACGTCTACTCTCAAAATTTCAAGAAACTGCAGGACCCCAATATCAGCAAGAACTTCTCTTAGATTCTTCCTACAATAGAAATCTCTGAACTCAAGCACTCGAAGCCCTTTCAACATGCCGATGGTTCCGCCCCTAATCTTCCTTACCTTACAACTCCGCAACTGTAGCTCATTTAGGTTCCTTAGGTTCCCAATATCAAGGTCCTTAGGTGACGACATACTGCCAAAATATAGAAGATGTAATATCTCTAGGCTCTGGGATTGAGGAAACTCAGGAAAGGAAGTCAGGCCATAGTGACCAAAAACTTTCAGAACTTTCAGCTTGTTTGCCATCTGCTTGCACAAGTTAAACGAAAGAAAGGAATAAAATAAGAAAAGAAGACATGTACCACATGAGTTGTTTAAGTGTTAATCAAGAAATAAGATTAATGGATGTGTCTAAGTTTGGATTGGGGAAAAAACTTGTACAGTGCACATTTTTTCAATCTAAATAGGAAAAACTATTCATGGCTAGCCTCATAAATTATTCAAAACTAAAAACCGTAACAACTAAAACAATTTTACTTTCAAGTATGTCTCTTATAAAAATATGTTATTTATGAATTTGAGCAGTAGTCCCTAAACTCCTCACTAGCACTCTTTTTTTGCCAAAAGCTCATTTGTATTACCAAGTTATACAAGAATCACAAAACTGAGAATTAAAACCTCCCCGACATAATTCCCTTCATCTTCTTCTACAACTTTAAGCAATAGTTTCTACATTAGAAAGAGGCTAAACACATTTCTTTTTTCTTTTTCTAACGAATCTGTATGGATTGAGTAACAGACATACCTTGATATGCATCAAACTTCCACAATCATCTTTCATTGGGCTTAAGAGTTCAAGAACAACCAAGTTTTCCATAGAAAACTTAGGAAGAACCTCACCAGTTCTAATCTTCAATTGAAGCCATCTTAAGTTTGGAAGGTACATGCTACAGTCACCTGTAAGACTCTTCACTTTTGCATCAAGGTATCTTAATTCTGATAAATTCATAAAGCATTCCTTCCCAAGTTCCTCCGAAAATTCATTTAATCTAATGCCCTCAACTAGGTTTGTTCCCTGCAAAATAGAACTCAGCAACTCAAAAACAGAAATGGTGAAGAATGAAAGCAGAAAATGCTCCCCAAGGTGTTAACCATGTTTGTCCTTTGTAGTTGTTTCCCCTCACTAAAATTAAAAGAAGATGTGAAGTTCAGAAATCCATTTGAAATGGATCAAAGATTAGGGATTCGCTTAAGAAAAGTACTAAAATTGAAAGAAGATGTGAAGTTCAGGAATCCATTTCAAATGAAACAAAGATTAGAGATTCACTTAAGAAAAATATCAAAATCCAGAAGATGTGGAAAATACCTTTCTATTACGTAACATGTCCAAAGCTATCTGCTTTGACCATATTCTGCTTCTCTTCCATGGATGCTTCGTATTTTCTTTACGAACAATTTCCCTACCCATATCCCTGAGCTGATCATGCATCTTGAACTTATTATCCTCCCCAATATCAATCATAGACCTTTGAATGAGAATATTAATATTAATTGTTGGAAAAAAACTACAATCACTCCACATATACGAAGGAAACTTTGTCTCCATTCCAATGAAGAAACAAGCAATGTCCAAGAAAATCTCTTTTGCCTCGTCATTTAATGCGTCATAGCTTATCTTCAACCTTTCTGCAACCTTTTCCTCGGGAGTCCTCTTTAGTTGCTTCAGTTTTTCTTCCCAAATATATTTCTCCTCTCCGAATAAAAGTGACCCTACCACCTTGACTGTCAATGGAAGTCCTGCTGCAACAGCCACGATATCTTTCGACAAAGTCTCATGACTTGATGGGGGAGAATCCTTTCTGAAAGCATACTTGGAGAAGAGTTGAAGTGCGTGATCATGATTCATCTCGCGAACTCTATATAGCTTGGATTCTTCCGTTAAAGTACCCAAGACTTTTACGTCTCTGGAAGTAACGATAAATCTACTTCCCGAGACATTATGCTCTATTTTTCCAAATATCTCACTGAATCCAAACTCCTCATCCACATCATCGAGCACAATAAGAAATTTGAAACAAGAAATTCTATCTTTCAGAATTCTCATTCCTTCTCCAATATTGACAATGGAGTCGGCATATCGCGTTCTCATAATGTCTGAGATGATATGCTTCTGCAAATTGACAACACCATCTTTTTGTTGTAGCCTTCCCCGTATATTTTCCACAAAGCTACAACGATCAAATTGAGCACCACTTTGTCATAAACGGCCTTTGCAATAGTGGTCTTACCAATACCACCAATACCGTGAATGCCAACAATTGTCACACCCCCGGAGTCGAGAGTCATTCTTTCTTTTATTGCTTCTGTGTGATGATCAATACCAATCAGATGATCAGTCTCTATTACAGAATAGGTCTTGCTTAAATGTGACCATATATTGCCAGTAATAAGATCTGCTGTAGCTCCCTGCCTGGAAAATATGGTTTTCAATGATATCAACCACATTATAAGACAAACTAATAATGGTCAAAACATTCATTTCTTTTTACTTTCAGTGATGAAGGAACAAGTTAAAGGAGATCAAGGGAATTAAGAACAGAAGAAAGGGATAAAAACTACAATTAAATTATTGAAGAATGTAATAAAACGCAGGGTGAGGTTGCCTACTCATCATTGCTTTTGATGTGCCATCCTTCCAAAGCTCCAACCTTGGCCATAGCATCTTTCCATACATGTCTTGTCTTTTCATCAAACTTCTTCTCATGTTGTTGAAATGCTTTCTCAAATGGCCCAGTTTGACACCGTACATCTCTCGGATCCACCAAGTAAAAAATGGGGAGTATGATGCGACCCTTCTCTTGCTCTTTCCGCTCGACAAATGCAGCAAGCTCTCCAAGGCACCATTTGCTATGAGCATAGTTCTTTGAGAAGATGGCAACAAAAATCTTGGACTGCTCAATAGCCTTGGCGAGACTGGGCGGGAATGCTTCTCCTTTCCGAATCTCCTCATCATCCTTGAATGTGCGAATTTTCAAGTTAACAAGAAACCGGTAGAGAATATCAGTAATTTGATGGCGAGTGTCCGGGCCTCTGAAGTTCAAGAACACCTCATATTCCCCAATGGGCAGGGGGAGCGAACTAGAACCCTTTTCTGGAGAGACATCCTCAATAGTTTCTGAGAGGATGGAACTTCTTCTTCCCGACCATAGCCTGTGCAGGAGAATAGGTGGAAGCACCAACCCAGCCGTTGCCAAAACTCCTCTATTCATCTCTTCACAAGAAATGATAAGATTAGGTCAACCCATCCTGAATCAAATACCATACACTGCAAGCCTGTAAACTACACTAAAGCTATTTTTGGTTCCTTGTATTTTATGCTGAAAATTGTGTAAAGATAACCCCAACTCTTTCTACCCAAGTATTTGAGATTTGAATCACTTTGATGCATTTGAGATTCCATGTGCGTGCAATTCCAAATGCACTCAAACACATAAGCAATGTCACAACAAAATGATATACTTGTCCAACTGCATGCAAATGCAAATCTCACCCTCCCAAATACTCAGAACCAAAAGACCAGTTAGTTCTTGTACAGACTCTTGCTTGATTATTTCCTTTCAAGAGGAATTACAGCCAGGTAGCTACACCAATGTCAATGATTATAAGCTCTGAACTGTACGAAGGATGAGAAAGACAGATGAGCATGCAAAATCAGGAACAATGAGGGCCTAAACGAAACACTGAAATAGTTGAAGCATGAAAACGAAGGATGATAAAATTCCAGAACTGAGAGGTCTCTCGAACGCGAAGCATGAAATTGTCGAAGGATCGCGAAATTGAAATCGTTCGTCCACTTCCAATTACTAATTCAGACAGTGGGGGAAGAAAGATGTAATATTCTTACAGGGATTTTTGGTTGATGCACGGGCGGCCACTCAAGCGGATGAGGGAAAAACAATCCGGAAGCGAGTAGGAGAGAGAGCGCTGCTTCTGCAAATTCTTGAAATGGAGGAGAAATTGATGAAGAAAGAAACGACGCCAACGACTGGTTGTGGTTGGGAAGGAAGATTAACATTGACTTGAGAGTGGAGACTGAAGCTCTGCCTTAGATTTTTTCCGCTGTTTTTATTTGACTCCAATTATTTGTACTTGTGTAGCTAACCGCGATTGCACTTTATGCTGTTAGTGTTTAGTGTTTACCATTAACTGCATAATGCGGTATTAATTATGGGACTGGTTACCGTGCTAATTGTACAAGAGTTAGCACCATTCTAATCAAGGGTTAGTAGTGATTTAGCTTAGATGTTGTATTGATTTTATAATAATTCGTAGTGATTTCGTTGTTTTTAGTAGCGTTTTTTGCTCGTTATCACGGTGCTAACCCCCTATAAGAGTTAGCACTTAATCCCATCCCAATAATTATTCACTTACCATCCAACAACATGAATAAATAAAGACTAATATAACTACAACAATCCAACTATACAAAAAATTGTCATTTATGTCTTATTTTATTCAATATTTCATTCTTCTCCTGAACTTTTTTTTTCTTCTGTTAGTGTTGACCGTTAGTATATACTATATAGCAGAAAGTTTAGCCAGCGTCATCGTTATGGCATCATAAGAAAAAATTTAAAAACAATTTTTATTTGTTTTTCATGTCACTTAACTGGGAGAGAGAGGTTTTGGTGGGTGTTATAGCAAGTCAGATTTCGAGGGCAAAGACTCTGGTTTGATTTGAAATCATTTTTGCTAAAAAATGTGTAAACATAAGAATTTAAATGATAAAAAGAACATTAGAAACTAGCTCAACAAGCCACCGGGTCAAGCTAGCTCATGAGCTTATCAAATCTGAGCATGGACTAGCTCAAATTTAGCTCGTTTACTAACAAATCGCCTTACGAATTGGCTTGTTAAACAACGAGTCAAGTGTCAAACGAATTTTTTTTATTCAAATACCGAGTTGCTCGTGAACGGATTGACTCATTTGCAGCCCTAGTTGAAATCCTGTGCAAAAGATGGACAACATACTTTAGCTGAATGATTAAGAAAGTTTTATGCTCAACGGCTTGGATGCGAAGCTAGTGAAATTATTTCACCTAGATTAAAAAATATGATTTCAACATATTGACGTTGGAACAAGATGGAAAAGAAAAAAATGACAAATTGAAATTTAGTGACCTAAAAGAAAAACTCGCGACCAGAAAGTAGATGAATGAGCATTGATTCAAGGCTGTCTTTTTTTTTCACCGTCAGATGAGTGATTTGAATGAATTAAATATTTTTTGGCTAAAAAATAATAGTAATCAAATTATTCCGAGAAAACTGTATACTCCACACAGTCCACACAAATCAGAATTTCGTCATAAATCAACTACGGAATTTGGAGGTGAAGAGTGCTTGTATGATTCACACATTTGCTCCACCGTCATCCCCGCCGCTTCCTCCACCGTCGCTCGATCCCTCCACCCGCTCCTCAGCGCTTGATTCAGCCGCCGGATGAATCCCTTGCTATGCCGCTCGCTGTGCTCCATAATTCCCGCGAGCATCCTAGCATCCGTCGTTTCCCCCCAGCATACCCGCCGCCGGCCGCCACCGTTCTCCGCCGGCAATTCCTCCCAGCTACCACCGACGCCGAAACCTGCCATTCTGCTCACGCACTCCATGGCAGCTTCGATCACCCACGACGGAGCTCTGGACTCCTCCCCGCCGTCCCACAACCAGACTCTTGCCATGTGTTTACACCTAAAATTAATTCGGCCAGAATTAAATGCCGCATTAGTCTCGGCATTTAAATCGATACCGTGGGTAAAAAACGGTGTCGTTGGGAGTCGAGCAGTGTCGCGGAGAACTAAAACAGTACCGCAAGGAATCTCAACGGTACCGCAACGCTGGAAACGACACCGCTTGCCGAAAATAAAAAAAGAGGGCCGTGTGTTTAATGGGGTTGAAGGAGGAGTCTTTAATTGTTTAATTATTATTTTTTATTCCTTGTGAGAAGCGGCACCGCGGGGAGTTAAAACGATACCGCGAAACAGAAAATCGGTGCCGCGAGGAAGCTCGGCGGTACTGCGGAACTGGAGAGGGGCCGCGCAGTGTAGGTGTTGGGGAAGGAGTTTTGTTTATAATTAATTAATATTTTTATTCCTTGTTGGAGGAGGAAAATCGGTACCGCATGGAGTCAAGCGGTATCGCGGAGAGTTAAAACGGTACCGCGAGTAGGCCCAACGGTACCGCGGATTAGCAAACGACAGTGTTTAATAATAAACAGTGTCGCGGAAGAAAAAACAAACGGAGTTGGTTGGGAAAGAAAACGACACCGCAAGGCTGGAAGCGGAGTCGTTTAATGTTAAAACGATGTCGCGGGTAGAATCAAGCGGTACTGCTTAGTTAAAAACGACACCGTTTAAGGCATCAACAACGCCGCAGTATCACTAAGCGGTGTCGTTTAGTTAAAAACCATACCACAACGGTTTGGATTTTGGCGATGCCTGGCAAGCACAACGGTGCCGTTTGGTTGAAAAAGAAACAATGTCGCGGAATGGAAAACGACATTGTTTGTCAACATCGATTAGTGAAAGGTGATGCCGCGGTATTGGTGAAACGACATCGTTGCATGGACAAGGTTGTAGGATTTGGCTCAATGTCGTTTCGCCAAGTTTCTGCAAACAGGAGCGGTTTCGATGGCACGTGATTTTTACGCAAAGCAGAAAGAGGAGATCAAGGCAGTTGAGACACGTGGGATTTCACAACGAAGCAGTTGAGGAAGCGGTTCCACCGAGCGTGAAGGCTACGAAGCAGTTTTTCGAATAAAAGCAGTGGAGCAAGGAGAGAGAAGGGGACAACCAAAAATCAACACAGATCAACTCTGTTCAAACTTTATCTTTTCTCTGTAACTCCTTCGCGGAGCTCTCCTTCCAGGAAGGATCTCCATAGTTGTAGTCTTAGTCGTAGTCGCGGAGCTCTCCACAGGAATCTCCATAGGAGTAGCGGTAGTGTAGATTCCTCAAAAACTCAAACACCCTCGTTCGAACGTAGTTTGGAGAGGTGCGAACCGTAGTCACGGTCGCGTTGGTTAGAAGTCAGAGGTGAATCGATTAAATCAACGACGCCGACATTCGGTGGCGGATATTTGACGGTCACGTCGATTTCACCATTCAGAGGTGCATCGATCAAATCAACACCGCCCGGTGGATATTTGACGATCGTCATCGAATTCAGCAAACAGCGGTGCATCCGATCAAACGGCACCGCAAGAGTTTCCATCGCGAAACATCAAATCAACATCGCCGGGAACGAATTCGGCACCGGCGGTGGTATTTGGTTTTTTCGGGGAAACACCATGCCTCGCAAGACGGCGGAAGCAATTGCAGAGTCTCTGCTCCCGGCAGTCAGACCTTGCATCAGGGACGGACTCAATCGGATGACAAATTTGCCTCCGTGGTTCGTGACGGTTTCATCAGCGGTTAGGTTGCTGGTGGAGGCAAGACGGAGGGCGACCCTGTGAACTGGCTTCTTGTGATTTGGATGGTCTTCTGGGGCGTAGACCAAGTGCTCGACGAAAGTACTGGCGTTGAGGAGAATTCTGGTGGCTCGGTCATTTGAGATGTAGAAGAGGTCGAATCGCTTGCCAGCCGGAGAGTCTCTGGCATCGTTAAAGATTTGGACTTGGAAGCCTTTAGATGCTTCGTGGTTGGCCCATAGAGAGATCAGCCCGACGGAGAGGATTAATGTCAGGCGGAGGAAGACATCAGAATTGGAGGAGAAGAAATTTCTGTTGTCAAAACGGGCGGTGGAGACGACGGTGGGCGTGGGCAGAAGCGGACGGTGGAGGTGGGAAGTGGAATGTTGGTCCGCCATTGATGATGGTATAATAGTAACAAGCAGGGCCGTCCCATTATATTCGGAGGCCCGGTTCAAAAATTTAAATGTGGCCCCAAATTTTTTTCTCTCAAATATGTTCAAAATAAAAATAAAATTATTAAATAATAATAAAAATTATATAACTTCAAAAAATTATTACAAATTAATAATATTATATATTATCAAATATTACCTACACTTAGAAACTATCTTTTTGAAATTTTTGGGTTGACATAATTAAAAATTATAACTAAAGATTAATAATTCCAAATTTTCAATCAATATAAGTTCTCTGCAAAAGAAAAATAAAAAAGATTAGAACTTAAAACAAGTTGAGTAGGAGACAGGATAGTAGGGATGAGGACTTAATCAGAATTGAGTATGAACAATTAATATTTATGCGTTGGATGCTTTAGGGAAGTTGAGAAATTTTGGGGAAAGAAAAGTATAAATAAGTTAATTGATACTTAAATTCAACAAACCAATTGTAGCTTAGTGGTTGAATTTTGTTTTAATTAAGAAGAGGTCGGTGGTTCGATTCTCCTCCCCTCCCTCCCTGCGTCTTTGTACAATTGGTTTTTGTGTGGCCTTGTGGGCTTCCCAAGCGGGAGGGTCTCCTGTCTTGTCTTGTAACAAGGGGGTTTTGTGTGGCAACTTGGGCTTCGCTAGCCCAAGTGGGCCTCCGGTCGTATGGATTATGGGCCCCCTAAAACTTGAGGCCCTGTGCTGTGGGTCTGAGCAGCACAGGGTCTGGGCCGGGCCTGGAAACAAGGGACAAGCTTTTGGAAGGGAATTATTGGTTTCTCAGGAACAGAAAACTGGCAATGAAGTAGATAATTCATAAGTGGTTGTCATATGGTTGAGCTGTGGGTCTCATCATGCCACAATGTGGGTTGCCGCCACTTTCTCATCTGTTGTTTAAAAATATTAATTTTGGTAGTCGATTCTCAACAAACATTGGGCACTGATTAATCATGTCTGTCTGGTTGGCCCATCCTACCTGGAATGGATATGATCATTTTTGTTTTATGTAAGAAGATTAAACAATGTGATAAATTGCAGGGAGTTGATTTCCTACGAGTTGGAAGGCTTGGCTCTGTTCATGAGGAAGTCCGAGGAAGTTGCTTTGCAGGTAAACAAACAGAAATA
Organism: Linum tenue; assembly: GCA_946122785.1. Lineage (NCBI taxonomy): Eukaryota > Viridiplantae > Streptophyta > Magnoliopsida > Malpighiales > Linaceae > Linum > Linum tenue. The sequence continues at coordinate 25,418,550 of CAMGYJ010000005.1, read as the reverse complement.
TCATTGTCACTTGCTACTTTTATATAAGAGTCGCCCTTTTGCTGTTTCTCATAGAAAGTTGTGTGCTGCTGTGTTAATATAAAGATAACATGGAGTATATCAAGCCGAGATTAGACCAGGTGAAAGTTGTTGCTGTCACTTGTCTGGGAATTACTAGTTCCTTGCTCACTGGCAAGAAGTTTGATGTTTGCATCATGGATGAAGCTGGGCAGATCACTCTCATGGTATGTGATAGAAACCTGCATTTGAACTTATTTGATAGTTTATAAATGTTTATGGATTTATTGGGTATTTGGGAATTTAGATTGGGGGTTTAATAAGTTGGGGTAGTTATCGGTAATTAGGAATTGTTATTTAAACTATTTTCTACGTTGAATGAGATTATGGAATAATTAAACCTAAACCTAGCAGCTAATTCCTCTCCCTCTCTTCCTTCCCAGCCGACCCTCACTCTTCCTCTCTTCCTCGGCGACCACTGCAGCCGATCCCCTTCTTCCTTTCTTTCCTTCTTCTTCTTCCGCCGCACCACACCACTTCCTTCCCTTCCAATAATTCCCACTTCCCTCTTCTTTTCCCATACCACCCACGCAGCACCAGAAGCCTCCCTAAAGGCTTCCACCCTCACTTTTCCAACAATTTTCCATTGTTAGATAGAACCCTAATAACGGGTTTCTATCATCTGGTATCAGAGCTCAGGTTCTGATTATTGAGTTATCGCAACTCTACACCGGGACGGGCAGCCGCACCATGGCGATCAACAAGTCACCGGCAGAGAAGTCCGACGCTGGATCCATGGCAGCGGCCACGACCAGGGTTTCCCCACCCTTGGCGGACAACCGACGAGAAGGAGTCGTGGTGGACGAGACGGAGAGTGACGATCTCCAAGCCTCGATGCGCACCATCATGGCCATGCAGTTGAGGACCGACTCCAACATGGAGGAGGTACGGGCGAAGGTGGAAGAGGCCAGGCGTGAACGTGACGTGATCATGCAACTTCTCACCAGCATGCAGGAAGAGCAGAGGCGGCTGGCGGCGGCATTGGGGCTCGGCGGGGGAGATCAGAGCGGGGTAGAGGCGCCTCGGCCGAACTCAGCGGCGACGGCAGGACCTCGCGCGAGCGCAGGAGGAGGAAGCGCGGCTGTTCCGGCGGCGAGCGGGACTGCGGCGGCCTCGGCGGCTGGCGGGACGGCGATGGGGCCAGGAGGAGGCTCGGCCGCGACCAACGTAGGGCAGGCAACGGTCGAGCAAATGGGCCTCGAGGTTGAAGGCCCTCGTAATGGGCCTGGGCTGTTGCCGACTCCGACTGCTGAGGAGATCGCGGCCCTACGCGGCAAGGCGAAGATGCCGGGCTACGACAACGTGGTCCAGAACCCGTGCTTTAACCAAATGGGCCCACACTCCATGGAGCGTGAGATGGGCCGAGTGCAGCCGGCCAGGAGCGGGTACGATCGGGCAGGCGGGGCGGATCGGGCCCTGATGATCCAACCGGGCCCAAATGGTCGGACCGGGCCGGGCTGGGCCGAAGGCGGTCGGACCGGGGCTGGGTGGACCGAGGCCGGTCAGACCGGAGCTGGGTGGACCGAAGCCGGCCAGACCGGGGCTGGGCGGACCACCAACGGCGAACCGGGGTGGGCCGATTTACAAACGAACCCCACCGGTTTGGGCTGACTCCGGATGGCCGGCCAGTGGCTGAATGGCGGGCACAGCTGGAGGGTTCGAGTGCCTACGGACCTCCGTTAGCAGCAGCAGGGAACCCAGGGGTTCAACCGGGCGGGTACGGAGACTACTCGGGTGAGGCTGGGCATGGCTGGAGTGCAGGAGGCGACGCAGGCGGACCCCCGAGGTATTACAGAGGTTACCCCAATGCTGGCAGGTATGGTGGATATGACCGGTATGATGATGAGTATGGGTTGGTGTTTAGGGCCAAGCCCCCGACCATTGAGTTTCCAAAATTCAATGGCCAGGAGGACGCCGGTTTATGGTTATATGCAGCTGACAGGTGGTTCAGAAATCACCCGACCCGGGAGGAAAGGAAGGCGCAACTGGCGTCCTTCTACCTGGAGGGAGACGCCCTGCACTGGTGGGAATGGTTGGAGCGATCCTATGCTGCCGCGCAGACGCTGATTACTTGGCCGATATTTCAAGAGGAGCTTCGCTACCAATTCGGCAAATCAGAGGGCTGGGCGCCGGAGCAGCTGGCCAATCTCAGGCAGACCGGTTCGGTAACTGATTACCGGGCAGAGTTCCTCAAATTGGGGAACCAGTGCAAAGGAGTTCCAGAAGAGACCCTGGTGGGGATGTGCATGGCAGGTCTAAAGCCTGAGATTGCTGCGGCAGTCAAGATTTTTGAGCCGGACACCTTGAGGGCTGTTTTTCGTCTTGCAGGGCACAAGAAGGAGGAGCTGGCGAGCTGGAGGAACATCATATGGCGATACCCCAAGCCGGGAGGAGGAGGCCACACCGGTGCAAGGAGTAGCGGGAGTGGCAACACCGCTATTACTGCCAGTGGCGGGGCTGGAGCGGCACCAGGAGCAGTGGCCCTGGCAGCCAGGCTTGGGCCGAGGGCTCCGCCTAAGGGCTTCGTCCGGCTAAGTTCAGCGGAGATAGATCAGAAGAGAAGAGAAGGCAAGTGCTTCAACTGCGATGAGCGATTCACCATTGGACACAAGTGCGCGGAGCCGGACTTGATGATGTTGGTGGGAAGATGGGAGGATGAGGCCGAGGACGATGCAGCGGAAGGCAAGGGTGAAGACCAGGTGGAGGACTGGCAAACTTGAGGACAAGGTTGATTCGAAGGAGGCGGAGATGATAGAAACCTGCATTTCTATTTAATTAGCAATTGAACTTATTTGATAGTTTATAAATGTTTATGGATTTATTGGATATTTGGGAATTTAGATTGGGGGTTTAATAAGTTGGGGTAGTTATCGGTAATTAGGAATTGTTATTTAAACTATTTTCTACGTTGAATGAGATTATGGAATAATTAAACCTAAATCTAGCAGCTAATTCCTATCCCTCTCTTCCTTCCCAGCCGATCCCCTTCTTCCTTTCTTTCCTTCTTCTTCTTCCGCCGCACCACACCACTTCCTTCCCTTCCAATAATTCCCACTTCCCTCCTCTTTTCCCATACCACCCACGCAGCACCAGAAGCCTCCTAAAGGCTTCCACCCTCACTTTTCCAACCATTTTCCATTGTTAGATAGAACCCTAATAACGGGTTTCTATCAGTATGTGTCAAGTGGGAGGTTTTGATTATGTTAAAGAATGCAAACAGTTGTTGAAAGTAAGAAAATGAAGTTTATTTAGTTTAATAACTGAGGGATCTACTGTCCATGTCAGATATCACTTGGACCTTTGATGTTTAGTTCGACTTGTGTTCTTGTTGGTGATCACTATCAACTACCCTCACTTGTTCTAACAAAGTTCAGATCTTTGTCTTCATCCAGTTTGGTTCACTTTGCTGCTGACATCTTATATCACATTCAAGTGATTGTTTGATGAATCAATTTGTAGAGTGCAGAGGCTCGAGAGAATGGAATGGGGATAAGTTTGTTCTGCAAGCTTTTGTGAAGCGCATCCTGAAGCAATTTCAGCTTTGCAGAGTCAAGTATCCTTTCATCATTGTAATAAAAACATGTACACATGATTTTTTTCTTCCTTTTTGCCAAGTATGATTTGAATATTTTGTCTCCATGCAGGCCTTGAATCCAGACAGAGCTGTGGTGTTCATCAACACAGACATGCATGCTGCCTACGCTTGTGGCAAAATGTTCGAAGTTGTTGAAGAACCTAATGGAAGCTTACATGGTCGCTGAGGTAAGTTTACTGCTTTGAGTTCTCATTATCGAAGTACAGAGTTATTTCCCCAGCTTGGTCTGATTCATATCAATGATCTAGATAGTCAACGTACTGACAAACAGTGGGACTGATGGCAAAGATATTGGAATCATCACCCCATACAACTCGCAGGCAAACCTTATCAAGGCTGTTATTCTTCCAATTTCTGTGGAAGTGCATACGATCGATAAGTATACCAGGTTGACATCTGGGACTGCATTTCCATTGCCACTTAGTTACTTAGATGATATAGCTTTCTGGTACTAATAATATACAATTTTTGTTTCTCAAACACAAAAAGCAGGGTAGAGATAAGGACTGCATAATTGTTTCTTTCGTGCGGTCCGGTCAATATCCCGGCAGTCACAGTTCTTCACTGCTTGGAGACTGGCATCGGATCAATGTAGCAATCACAAGAGCCAAGGTAGCAAATAACAGAAACATATGTATGTGCATACAGGATTCAGGTCAATTACACAAATGGTTTTTGCATTGTGCAGAAGGAGTTGATCATGGTGGGTTCGTGCAGAACACTGTTAAAGGTGCCATTGCTGAAGCTTCTGGTGGAGAATGTCGAAGAGCAAGCCGGCATTTTTGAATATGAGCAACAATAATATAAAACTGCAAGAACTGGAAAAGCTGGGATAAGGCCGCAGTAGCTAAAGGGCTGTAGTTTAGATGATTGGATCGATTGTGTAAATAGTAATTCTGGTGCTAAACTTTATGTAATTTTGTTATAGCAAATATGACACGGAAGATTTTTGTAGTAAGCCATCTAATAAAATCTAATGCATATGGCTAACCAACTCCAGCAGGTAAACATCTAAGCCATGGATTCTCTTCAATCGTATTTAGTACAACTAGTCACGGACCCAGCCAATCGGTCGGTTTCAATAATCAATTACGTAAACAACATTATCAAATTGTATGTGAAATACTTTCGTTTTGATAGTATAAGAAACTATAAAATAATTTAAATATTCAAAATATTCAAATTGATTGGTAGAATAAGAGAATTGAAATTATTAAAGTACTTCAACAATTCAAAATGATCGATTTCATAGTACTTTTCGAGATTGTAACTGACTCATCAACTAAAATCCTTTTATGAAAATGAAAGACAAACCCGAACAGACTCCTAAAGACATTTTAAAATCACCCTTCGATGTATTCCTCATCGTGAGAGATTGCTCACTACAGGAAAATTCACCTACGATCACGGGATTCTCGTGACTAAGCATGCAATTCCCGTGATGGAAAGCATTTGTCACGGTTTAATCCCATGTCAAACGCGCCCGTGATGGAAGGTCAAATATCACGGGACTTTCCCATGACAGAAAAGATACAATAATGGGAAATACCCCATGACAGATGATCTATTTTGTCATGGTAATTCATGTGACTGATATTTAAACACGGTACCATTACCGTGAAGAAACTATGATGTAGTCACGGGACTTCCCGTGACTTATTGGGTCATTCGTCACAGGGTTTGTCCAATAGTCACGGTATTGTAGTGATTGTGATCAATTTACAACAACATGTTTTGTCTCAATGGTCACAATGACCAATAATCGTTGGTCCTATTAATCACTGAAAAATCGAGAAAGCTTTCGATAACGTGAGTTAGGTATGTCTCTTCAAAGTTATGTCTAAATTGGGGTTCCCTCAGAAGTGGCAGGAGTGGATTCGCAGTTCGGTTTGTTCGTTGTCCATTTCTACGATTATCAATGGTGAAGCTAAAGGCTTCTTTCTTGTGGAAAAGGAGCTTCGTCAAGGTGATCCATTATCTCCTGGATTATTCGTTCTCATCATGGATGTGATGTCTTTTATGCTTTCCAAGTTGCGTGAAGCGGGAAAGATTAGTGATTTCTTTATGGATGAGCTCAATGGTAGAGGGGAGGTTACACATCTTTTATTTGCGGATGATACGTTGCTTTTCTGTGAGGCCTCGTATGAGCACGTTTTGAACATTATGGCCACTCTTGTGTGCTTCCAGGCTGTATCGAGATTGAAAATTAATCTGGATAAATCAACTATGTTCACCATAGGTGACGTTCCCAACCCGGATTATTATGCTAGTATTTTCGGCTGCAAGTGGAGCACGGAGCCTTCGAAGTACTTGGGGTTTGCTCTTGGCGCGAAGGTGATTGCTGCTTCTACTTGGGATCCTATTATCAGTAAGTATGAGAAGAGACTTGAGGGGTGGAAGACGAGGTATGTCTCTTTAGGTGGAAGATTGGTGCTCAATAACTCGGTGTTAAATGGCCAACCTATTTATTTATTTTTCTCTGCTTCGTGCTCCTTGCTCTGTGTTGAACAGGATTGAAAGAATTTAAAGAAGGTTTATTTGGAGTGGATTTGGTGATGTTAAGAAGTGTCCTTTCGTCAAGTGGGAACTTTGTAAGGCTTCTAAGGGCAATGGCGGGTTGGGGGTGCGCGATCTTAAATGTTTCAACAAGGCCATGCTAAGTAAGTGGTTGTGGAAGTTTGGGACTAAAAAGGAAAATGGTGGAGGGAGTTGATTTCTGTGAAGTTCCCTTCGTTAACCTCGGACTGGGAAAGTATAGGAGATGTACAGAGAGGTTTGGAACGTCAGTTTGGGCCAACATCACTAAGGAATATGACTCTTTTTGGAAGGCTGCTCGCGTTGATCCTGGTGGCGGTGTGTGGGTTTCCTTTTGGGACGATTGCTGGGTCTCGAACTCTACTCTTGCCAACACATTCCATCGCGTCGCTGCTGCAGCTACTGACTGTCACGCCTGGATCTCTGAAATTGTCGAACATCAAGGTGAGAACTTAGCTTGGAATCTTTGTTTAAATGTTCAACTGAGAGGGGGGGGGGGCTGAGAGAGATAGAGATAGTCTTATGGATGTGCTTAACTCTATCGACCCTTATAAGGTGTCTTGTGGACCCAATAGACTCGTTTGGTCCCCAACCCAGAAAGTTCTTTCTCAGGTCTTTAATGTACATGTACCATTCAAGCAATATTTTTCAGGGGCTGCTGGAGTTCCCTGCTGTTTCTGTCTGGAGGAAATGTGTCCCATGAAAGATCAATGCGTTTATGGACTGTTGCTCAAAGGAGAATCCTTACCCCTTGATAACTTGCAGAAGAGAGGGTGGATCCCTTGCTAATAGATGTGTGTTGTGCTGCAAAGATTCTGAATCCATTGATCATTTGCTGGTCGAATGCGGTTTTACAAAAGGAGTCTGGAACGAGTTGAAGAAAAAATGAAATATCGAGTTGGCCCCTTGCAGAGACATCAACACCACTATCTGCAGATGGAAGGCTGATTGCCATTCTGATCCGCATGGATGGATTGTGTATTGTGTTCTCCATTCGATTTGCTGGCAGGTGTGGCTCGAAATGAATCATCGTATGTTCAACGAGGGTGCTCTCCCAATATCCTTGGTCTATCAGAAGGCGGTTTGCTCGATTGTCGAATGGCTTGTGGCGCACGGAATGATCAACAGAGTTCAATGGCTGAGACCTAGCTTGAGTCGTAGACAGTTGTCGTAAAACGTTTCTTTTTTGGGCATATTGGTTTTGGGGATGTTGTAGGCTGGTTCCTTGTTGTCTGTTCTGGTTGTTTTGGTTGTCTGGTTTTCCTCCTTTCGTTCCTTTTTTTTTGGTTCTGTTTTTTGTGCTTTGGGGCAGGGGCTTCTCGGTTCGCCCAGCTCCTCTCGGCGCTCGCACCTCTTGTGCTGGCTGTTTTGTTTCCTTTGTGTTTGTGTTTGTTCATTTGTTTGGACCTTTTCGTTTGGTTTCTTAATGCAGTGATCACCATTATAAAAAAAAAACAAAGGTTCTAGGCTTTCATTTAACTTAGAGGGTTTTTTGACATTCATGGTTGTCGGTAATTGTGGAGAAATGATCTTTTAGGAGAGAAATCCATGTATATTTACGAATATTGAGAACTCTCTCCCATCCACCCTCGGAAATTATGGAGAAAGAATCTTTTAGGAGAGCAATCCATGTATAGTTACAACAATTAATTTGTATAATTTCTTATTCATATTCATTTAGTTTCTTTGGTTAGTCTTCATTATTTTAGAAATAGAAATATATTAAATGAGAAGCAATGTATATGAGTTAAAGCGTTATCAATTCTAATAATAAATTATGACCATGAACTTAGAAAAATGAATAAATGAATAAAAGACACGACTAGAAATGAGAGAGTCTTCAAAGGTGTTATCTCCAGGACAACAGTGACTTCAGCAAATGCGATTAGGGACTTCACTTTATGGACTACTCCTCCCCGCCTTGTCCAATCGGTCCTCGGATCCCATTCCCAGCACATCTCTAACCATTGTACGCTTAGTCTACCGCCTAGTTCTTCCCAATGGGTAGTTCATTGTGATAGATCCTTCAGATCGGAATCACATGTGGCGGCATATGGGGTCATCATCAAAAACCCCCATGGGCAAGTTGTGGATGGTAGTGCTGGGACCTTTTTCTGTTCTTCAGTGATAGTTGCGGAAGCTAAATCCTTGTTGACTGCTGTGAGAATGACAGCCTCCCTTCACGGTCATGCTTCAATCTTCTCGGACTGCAAAGTGCTTGTCGACATTATTCAGGATCCGCAAAAAGTTGGTCCCTGGCAAGTTAGAGCATGGATTCAGAGGATTCGCTTTCTCCTTCAGACGCATATCGGATTGAGTATCTTCTTCACACCAAGATCTACTAACAAAAGTGTAGATTGGGTGGCTAAGGGAGGGGCAAATGGATCTCTCCCTCAAGAATGGATCCAAGTGCTTGACATTTTAGATCCGATCTTGTAACTCGGTTTGGCTTGTACTCCTATCGTTGATTTGAATGTAAATTATCTATTGTAAAAAAAAAAAAACATTATTATCTTAAAATATATTAAAGGGGTTTTAGAAATAGACCATGTCCACGTCACCCTTGCAGACTTTTCCGTGAGTTTCGGAAATCTTTTTTTTTTTAATATTTTTTTCGGCTGGTCATTTGTAACTTCCACTTAATTTTGATCATTATCTATTTTTCTTTGCTGTTTTTTTTTATAAAAAATTTCTTTGCTGCTCTCCGTTTTAAGTATTTCCATTCTCATTTTTATTTTTCCGTTCATGTATTTATATTAGGAATACATGGAATTTTTAACGTCACTCCCATTTCCATACTTATCTTCACCATATTTGATCTCTTTAACGTTTAGAAGTATTATTAACTTCTCACAAAAAAAAAGAAGTATTATATAATTTCTACCAAATATCCTATATTTCATGTGTATGTACAAATCATTTGAATATCTTGGATAATAATAAACACACATTTATATATCATATAAAATAATCATTTGAATATTTTGGCCAATAAATTACCTTTAGTGGGATTTTTATAAAGATACTAACCCAGCACTAGAAATGTCTAACCCATAAGTGAAGGTCAAATCAAGATTAGAAAAACAAACCATCATGAGCGAGTATTTTAAACATCCCAAAATTTTAGCATAGACATGTTATATACTTAGCAAAGAATTGGTATATGTAGATGAAGATTGAATATCTTGAGTTAGGAACATGTATCGCTTATATCAATAAATAGAAAATTATTTTTACAGCATCAAGTGGTTAATTATGTAATTAGTCTTTTTATTTTAATTAAGTGAAGTCATCAAAATTTTACATAAGGGTCTCATGTGAAAAATTTAAAACATTTATAAGAACAATATATACGAAAATAATTTAAATATAATAATTAAGTATCTGATTATATATGTTGCATGTTGGCGAAAACATGATTATACCGTATGTATGCATAAAATTTTCATCTTAAGAAAACGTAATCACATAATAAAATAAGACTTCCCGGCCAACAGTCCGGGTACCAAGCTAGTTATTATTAAAAGGATTTCATCCTTGGTGTAGAGAAATGGAACAAAAGATAGGTAAATAAATAATGAAGTCCGTTATCAGCTTGCTTATTGGTGGTGGTTCTTGTTGTGTATCAATGACGGTTGTATTGTTGTTGGGTTTATACATTGTATCACGCACACCCTCGAGCAAACTTCTCCGCTTCCCCCTTTACTCGCACAATCCTTCACACATGCATTGTAACAGTCAGTGAATGTGTCCGCAGCAGCATCCATCATCATTCCAGCGGTCACCATTAAGAACACCAATACCAAACTCATCATTGGCCCTCTCCTCTTGCCCGGCTCCATAATAATATCTCGATTTTTTTCCCCTCTTCAAATTCCCAACTCTTTGGTTCCACTCTTTTTCCGACTCCACCTTCCACTCTTATATATAGTGGGAAGTAGTAACTTAATTACTATTGCAATTTGCTAAAAGATAAGGGAACAAAGTTTCCATGATTATATATTCGTAGAATCAAAGAATTGATTATCATTATTGGTAATATATCACTTTACTTGGTAAGAAATAAAAAACACGAGTTATCTATTTCCAATCTATAAAGAAACTACAAGTCTACAACGAGTGGGGAGAGGATAGGGATTATAAATCCACTAGCGTGTGAAATTTGATAATGTAATGGGGTGTATAGCTTATTGTTTTTTGGGAAACACGTGATAAAAATAGTGAATTTTAGCAGGAAAGAGACATGAACGATGCAACGAAAAATCAAGTACATGTTACCTTGTGAAACAATATTGTTTATGGTAATATGATGAGGTGGAGTAAGTTTTATAGAAACCGAATTCCAGAAAATCGAATAAAAAATCGCCTATCTCGTCGGTTTTCGGGAAATGAGCATCTCACAATCGTTGCTAGCTTTTACTCGGCCCGTTGGCCGATTAATTTGCTTTATAAAACTTTCATCTTGTTATCGTTGTGCTTTCTGGTTTTCGTCAGGTCATGATAAAATCAAAGGAAATCAAGAACGAACAACACGATTTGGGATAGGAACTGCCGTTGTCGTATCCCTAGAAAATGGTGGTAAACACGGACTCACCTGCCAAACTGGTTTGGATTGAGATTTTATTGGGTATCAAGGAACCATGTGATTATAAATTAGACTTGATCAAAACGGGCCAAAACTTGAAATTCAGCCGTTTTGACCGACCCATGCCAAATTCTAATTATTCTTTACTTTTTTTTTTTGACAAAAGGTAATCATATATTGATCGAATTGAATAGGTAATTACATCCTGGAATACAACCATGCCTGGAAATCAAAAGAACGACAAGTAGACGGAGACAAAGAAAGGGCCTTTCTAGCCACCACATGGGCCTTTCTTACATATAAAATTGATAAAAAAAAAGAGAAGGAAAAAAAAAAAGAACAACTACGGATCATCTACCAACACTCGACAAGTAGTCTCTCTAGCCAATATAAAAGAAACCAAGAAACTAACTACGGTGAGCCCAATAGCTATCAGAAAGCCTAACCAGACTCTATCAAAAGTGGAGTACTGTACAAAACCACCGAGAGCCCAGTTAAACAGTAGAGTAGACAAAAACTTGAGCGTGAGGCAAAGGCCAACACTGGGCGCTCGCACGGCAAGCGGGAACACTTCTGGACCGTACATCCAGGGTATGGGCCCCACTGCGATCCCAATCGCCGCCTGCAGTGCAAAGATCTCGAAGCTCAACAGCACAAATACCGCTCCGCGACCGATGCGCTCATGCGCATCGGTAAAGCTCGTCCGGGGGAGCAACCCCAAGGAGCATCCGGCTAGCCTCATCCCCGCAAGCAGCAGCCGCCTCCGCCCTACCATCGACCTCCCCACTCCGTGCAACGAGGCCGTCGTCGTGACCAGCTTGCCACAGGCAAGCACCATCAGTACGACCGAGAAGGACGGCAGTGATCCGAACCCGTTCCGTACGAGGACGACGGGTACGAGGTGGAGAGCCATATGCTCGCACTTCGCCTCTTGGGCGACGAGCAAGACAGTGGCGCTGCACAGGTCCCGAGACTGGGAACCGAACCAGTCCTCCACCCGGGCCCAGAACCCGGTGATCCGACCCGGAAACAGATCCACCCGACGTGGATCGACTATGGAGCGGTAGGGGAACCCAGCAACGTGCTCCAGCTGCTCCCTCCTATCCCAAGGCTCCGCGCCTGTGGCCCCACACCGCTCCATCAATTCCTCGGCGAGCCTAACCTGACCGATCATCATCAGCTAGCACGGCGTGTCAGAGAACCAACGCGAGAAGACAAAGTCGTGAAGAACCCGGTGGGTAGCATGAGAGCCCCTGCCATCACCCTCCATGCTACGTGTCGTGGAACCCGGACGAGTGCCAATTCCAGATTGTAGGCCGTTATCGTCCCCACTGCCATCAGTATCTTGGAAAAGATTGAAATACAACATTGAACCATGTTACTACGTACTTAGAGGTGGCAATGAGGATCCAAATCCATGAATCCAATCCAATTCAATTAGAGGTGGCAATTAGGATCCAAATCCATGAATCCAATCCAATCCATCCACCAAATTATCCACCTAATCCAATCCATTTTATCCAAATCCAATTGGATTGGTGGATTCATGGATCAATCCATGGATCCAAATGGCAAATTATGATTTGGTACCTATATTTATTATATTTTACATTTTGGTACCTAAAATTTATATTTTTATACGAAAAATATCATTGGAAATTTACATTTTGGTACCTAAAATTTTTCATTATGTCATTTTAGTACCAAAAATTTTCAAAATTGACATTTTGGTCCAAGCCATGGATGTCATTGGGATTCATGGATCAATCCACCAATCCATTTGATCCAATCCATGAATCCACCAATCCATTGGATCCAATCCATTTGATCCATGAATCCACCAATCCAATCCACGAATCCACGAATCTGATCCAATTGCCACCTCTAAATCCAATCCATCCACCAAATTATCCACCTAATCCAATCCATTTGATCCAAATCCAATTGGATTGGTCAGGAAGACTGGGTTGGTAGGCCACCCATGTTTATCCTTGATGATCTGGACTTGGATGCTTTAGCCCACTAATAAAAGGCACAAATATTATTATAAAAGAATATTAAAATGACTTACTATCAATAAAAAATGTAGTTGACTATATACATCCTTTCGAAGCTCCACCTCCAAACATTCTCAATAAATTAAAAGAAAACAATAAATTGTAAACCATACGATTATTAGCTATTTCAATTTTCATATGTTATGGACCTATTGGGCTATGGGTATGGGCTTAGGCCCAAAATGGCTTCTCTTCTTGCGTACGGGGTTGACTTGGCTTATTTATTAGCATTGGAACTTTGAAGTAAGAAAATGAAGCTTATTTAGTTTAATGACTGATCGATCTACCGTCCATGTTAGATATCACTTGGACCTTTGATGTTTAGTTCGACTTGTCTTCTTGTTGGTGATCACTATCAACTACCCTCACTTGTTCAGGTAACAAAGTTCAGATCTTTGTCTGCATTCAGTTTGGTTCACTTTGCTGTTGACATCTTATATCTCATTCAAGTGATTGTTTGATGAATCAATTTGTAGAGTGCAGAGGCTCGAGAGAATGGAATGGGGATAAGTTTGTTCTGCAAGCTTTTGTGAAGCGCATCCTGAAGCAATTTCACCTTTGCAGAGTCAGGTATCCTTTCGTCATTTGAATAATTTGTCTCCATGCAGGCCTTGAATCCAGACAGAGCTGTGGTGTTCATCAACACAGACATGCATGCTGCCTACGCTTGTGGCAAAATGTTCGAAGTCGTTGAAGAACCTAATGGAAGCTTACATGGTCGGTGAGGTAAGTTTACTTCTTTGAGTTCTCATTATCGAAGTACAGAGTTATTTCCCCAGCTTGGTCTTATTCATATCAATGATCTAGATAGTCAATGTACTGACAAACAGTGGGACTGATGGCAAAGATATTGGAATCATCACCCCATACAACTCGCATGCAAACCTTATCAAGGCTGTTATTCTTCCAATTTCTATGGAAATACATACAATCGATAAATATACCAGATTGACATCTGGGACTGCATTTCCATTGCCACTTAGTTACTTAGATGATATAGCTTTCTGGTACTAATAATATACAATTTTTGTTTCTCAAACACAAAAAGCAGGGTAGAGATAAGGACTGCATAATTGTTTCTTTCGTGCGGTCTGGCCATAATATCCCGGCAGTCACAGTTCTTCACTGCTTGGAGACTGGCATCGGATCAATGTGGCAATCACAAGAGCCAAGGTAGCAAATAACAGAAACATATGCCTGTGCATATAGGATTCAGGTCAATTACATAAATGGTTTTTGCATTGTGCAGAAGGAGTTGATGATCATGGTGGGTTCGTGCAGAACACTGTCAAAGGTGCCATTCCTGAAGCTTCTGGTGGAGGTCGAAGAGCAAGCCGGCATTTTGAATCTGAGCAACAATAATATAAAACTGCAAGAACTGGAAAAGTTGGGATAAGGCGCAGTAGCTAAAGGGCTATAGTTTAGATGATTGGATCGATTGTGTAAATAGTAATTTTGGTGCTAAACTTTATGTAATTTTGTTATAGCAAATATGACACGGAAGGTTTTTGTAGTAAGTCATCTAATAAAACTAGCACAGGGCCCGGCCCCTTGGCCGGAAAAGTTTAGAAAAAAAATGCATATGTAAAATGCTTACAATATAATAAGAAGATAAGGCATACGATTGGAGAAAGAAATGCAATTGTTCAAAAAAGAAAAGAAAACATATACATAGTTGATTTTCACTACTTAAGAAGGTCATATAGCAAAGATTAGAGTTGCTTGCGTATCGCCGACGAATCGGCCGTTGATTCCTTGGGGTTATTCAAGCCCTCCTGGAGCCCCTCCATCTCTGGTCTTCTCGCTCCTTTCCCGGAATTCTCCTTTCGTCGAGTTTCCATTTTGTAATTGCCGCTTCGGCTTCGCCTAGATCCATGGCTGCGGGAATGTCCTGCTTTTTGGCGACGATGATGTCGCACTCGGGGCAGCACGGAATGAACTATCGCTGCTGGGCAAATTCGTTGGGCCATCCCCTCCAATTCGCCTTCTGCTTACGACCCTACGGGGCCTTTGGGACTGGGACGGGCCGGTTTCTATTCTCCCTGCGGCCGAAGGATTACTGCAGTTTGTTTTCCCAAATGAGGGGGATTTGAACAGGGTTCTGAGGATGGCACCGTGGATTTTGCCGAAGTTCATAATCAACCTGGCGCCATGGGTGGCGATTTCACCATATGTGGCTGAACAAATGTGGCGAGTTCCTCATTTTCTTCAATTCTGGGAAGTACCAACCACCTGCTGCTCTCAACGAATGGCTACTCTCCTCGGCGGTTACCTGGGGAAAACTGACCCGGATGCGGTGCATCGCGTGCCAGGCACGACAGAGGTTTATCTTCGGGCTCGTGTCTGGCTCGACTCTCGTCTCCCACTGCCAGTCTCTGTTCCGGCGTCCCATGAAAGGCTGGCTAAGGTGAGTTTACTGCCTCAGTTAAATTTGAAAAGCTCTCACAGTTCTGCTTTCTTTGTGGAATCCTTGGCCATATTGGACATCAGTGTCCTCGTCGAGAAGAACTAGCGGGCACAACTACCCCCTACAACCGGCATTTGGTTTCCAAGAAGTCCGGACCCAGGGTGAATGAGAAGAACTTCCTTGGTCGTCACCATCTGACCTGGGTTCGTAAAGAGAGGGAGTCGGCACCCCAAATAGGACAAGGCGCCTCCAGCCTGGTCCCTGCTTCAAGTCTGGGATCCTCCTCGGCTGTCGCTGCAGCGACCGTCGAAGCAAGTATGAACCGTGGATGGCAAGCTTCGACTGACCCTGTGCTGCACATTCCTGAGGCCAAGAAGCATAAACTCGAGGACATCCCCCTCGAACAGGATGTCAATATCAATGATGTGGTGGTGGCAACCAGCCCGGACTGGTCCCAACGTGATAGATGAGCATCCTTGCCTGGAATTGTCGAAGACTTGGCTTTACCCTGACAATTCCCTCGCTCTTTGGATCCATTTGTCGCTTCTCACCTTCGATTATTTGTTTAAGTGAAACGAAGCGGGATGATGACTTTGTACATAAGAAACTTAATCGGTTAGGCTATGTCGTTATTACTTGTGTGTCTCCTGTAGGAAAGGCTGGCGGTCTAGCTTTGGCTAGTGCACCTAGCGTTCAGTGTCGTGTGGTAGGAGAAGCTGCATTCTTTATTCATGTAGAGATTCAGCATTTAGTTTGGGGTAGTATTGCTATTTTCTTTGTCCATCTCAACTACGATGTAAATATTCGCATCTCTCAGTTTAATGAACTTATCTATTTGATCTCGTCGTGTTCGCTGCCCACTCTTGTACTTGGTGATTTTGACTACTCTCTTTGCATCTGAGAAGCAGGGGGGACGCCCACCTCCTTTTACTAGCATGGATCTTTTTCATTCATTCATTGATTCTGCATGGCTTTTTGATCTGGGTTTCCGAGGCCCTCCCTTCACTTGGTCAAATCGGCAGGGCCTCTCTACCCATATTCTTGAACGTCTGGATCGCGGTCTAGGTTCCGAACTAATCTTACATGCTTGGCCAAAAATGCAGGTCTCTCATTTGACTGACCTTGGATCAGATCACAGGATGCTTCTCTTACAGTTAGTACCTGGCTCGGGAAAGGGTAAGCCCCGGTTCGTGTTTGATGGAAGATGGACTTCCAATGATGAGGCACGGAACATAGTTCTGCAGGCCTGGCACGAAGTTGTTGCGAGTACACCACAATTCCGGCTTTTCTCCCTGTTGAAGTCAACTCGCCATCAGTTTGTTGCTTGGGCGTGCAAGGGTACCACCAACTCAGCAAGGCAGATTAGGGAACTTCGTCAAGCTATCGGGGCTGAAAGGGACCGATCTGCTATTGACTGGACTGTTATAGAAGGTTTAGAAGCTCAACTGGTTGTCGCCTACCGACAAGAAGAAGTTTACTGGAAGCAGAAGTCCGGGAACAATTGGATGCACTTCGGTGATGCCAACACGGGCTACTTTCACGCCACTTTAGCCCAACGGCGGAGACATAATCAGATAGAACTACTCCGGGATGATGCAGGTGGAATCCATGTTGAGGAACCGGCCAAAGCTAATATCTCTGTTTGTTATTTTAAAAGTCTGTTTTCATCTAGTGGGAACCCTTTTCACTTCTTAGTGACGGCCCTAGGCCTCCCGAGAAAGGTAAGCTCGGATCATAATTTCTTTTTAGCTAATCCGGTTTCCCGAGATGAGATTAAACGGGCAGTATTCAGCATCGGGGCATCCCAGGCTCCGGGGTCTGACGGACTTACAGCAGCTTTCTTTCAAGCATATTGGGACACTGTTGGTAATTCGGTCTGTGTGGCTGCTTTGTCCTTCTTCAGGTCGGGTAGGCTTCTTCATACTTTTAATCATACACTGATCACTCTGATTCCTAAGATCCCTAATGCAGACTCCATGAGACAGATGAGACCAATAGGGCTGTGTCAGGTTTTCTATAAAATCATATCCAAGGTGTTGTCTTCCCGGTTAAGTCAGGTCCTCCCTTCGGTGGTGAGTGATTGCCAGAATGGGTTTGTCAAAGGGCGGGACATTTCTGACAACATACTCATAGCCCAAGAAGTCATGCACTTTCTCAAGATGAAGTCAGAGGGTAGGGATAAATGGATGGCCCTGAAGCTCGACATGGAAAAAAGCATATGATCGGGTTGAGTGGGGCTTCCTATTTGCTGTTCTGGAGTCCCTGGGGTTTGCGTCAGACTGGATTAAGCTAGTCAAGGCTTGTGTCACGACCGTTTCCTTCTCTGTGATTCTCAATGGCAACATACGGCTACTTCCAACCGGAACGGGGTATCCGTCAAGGTGATCCTCTATCCCCCTTGTTGTTTGCTCTTTATACAGAAGCTTTTTCCACTATGATCTCTAATGCTCTTGCTGCCCAGCAATTACATGGCCTTAAAATCCATCGCTTTGCTCCAGTTACTTCACATTTATTGTTTGCTGACGATACTTATTTGTTTCTGAGAGCTTCTTCCTCGGAGTGTGACCAACTTTTGCATTTGCTTAACCTTTATGAGGCGGCTAGTGGACAGAAAATTAATCTCCAGAAGTCCAAGGTATGCTTTAGTAATCTTTCAGTCCAGGAAGGTGCTGCTTTGGCAGCCACTTTAGGTGTGGATTCAATTGGCGAATTGGACAAGTACCTTGGTCTACCAGCTCAGATCCATCGATCCAAAGTTCAGACTTTTCGGTTCATAGAGGACGCTCTCACTAAGCGCATCCAGGGCTGGAAAACGAAGTCTCTCTCGCTTGCAGCGAAGGAGGTAGTGATCAAAGCCATTGGATCGGCTACACCTGTGTATGCGATGATGTCTTTCCGGTTACCAGCCACCTCCTGTCGAAGAATGAATGGACAGCTCTCTAAATTCTGGTGGGCGAGCCAAGACAAGGAGAAAGGGATCCATTGGATAGCATGGCCAGCAGTTTGCGTTAGTAAATTCCGTGGAGGGCTTGGCTTTCGGGACTTTAATATGTTCAACGTTGCCATGCTATCCAAGCAAGCTTGGAAGATCCTTATGTCTCCCTAGTCGACTCTTGCTCGGATGTATAATGCCAGGTACCATCCCCATTGCGACTTCCTCACTGCAACGACAAGGACTCGTCCATCTTGGGCATGCCAAGGGGTTCTGGAAGGACGTAAGCTCTTGCTCAAGGGTCTTCGATGGCAGATCGGGTGTGGTTCAGCCATTCGCATTTTGGAGGACAGATGGCTCCCTTCTTCTCCCCCTTCCTCTCCTTCCTTGCTGCCTGGTGTTCAGCTGGGCAATCCATTTGTGGCCTCTCTTATTCATCCGATTTCTCGGACTTGGAATATGGATATGATCACTAGTTTGTTCACTGCTGATTGTGTTAAACTGATATTGTCTATTCCTTTACCTGCTATACCTCGTCCTGACAAGTTAATATGGCATTACTCTAACTTAGGTCTGTATACGGTCAAGTCGGGAAACTACCTGCTTTCGGACGAACGCTCGGAGATGTTCAACATACTCCCTCCTCATCTCGATTCCCGTTTCTGGAAAATTCTGTGGAGTTTGCCTGTCCCTCCCAAGTTAAAGTTCTTTTTGTGGCGGGTTGTCCGGGGGTTTCTGCCGTGTTTGGATGTGTTGCAGATTAAATCCTTAAGTGATTCAAATTCTTGTCATGTTTATTCTGCAGGAATAGAAACAATTGCTTACTGTTTATTTGACTGCAGAGTGGCGAGGGAGATTTGGTATCTCACTGTACACGAACAGGTAAGGCTGACTGTAGCCAACCTGTCTCCTGACTTGGCCTGGGCCCATATTTTTACCTCACTGCAGCTGAGCAAAGTGGAAATGTCAGAGTTGGTGTTCCTTACATGGCGTATATGGAAGGCCCGTTGTTGGTCTTGTTATGGTCGTGTTCAATATCTTCCAGGCCCGTTAGTTCGTCAGTTTCTCCCACAGCGGGATGAATGGGCAGCAGCAACTAACTCCAGCCCACGTGGAGGGAATCCTCATGGTCATCCCAGCCCTGTTCCGCCTTCTCCATCCTGTCCGGCAGGGGGTGTGTTGATCCACTTTGATGGCGCCACTCGGCGGAGAGAGGGATGCAGCATAGGGTTTGTCGGGTTCTCAGAAGCAGGGTCACCTATTTACGCCTGTGGCAAATATTATGAAGGTATTTTTTATCCTTTTTTAATGGAGCTCCTAGCGTTATGAGATGCAATGGATTGGTGCTTAACCCGAGGCTTTGTTTCTGTTTGTTTTTGTGGTGATTCGCAATTGGTGATCCGGCGAGTAACGGAGAATGTCATAGAGCATGATCGTGGTGGAGCAATCCTTGAGGAGGTTCGGGTGCTGAAGTCTTTGTTCTCGTTTATTCGTTTTGTTTTCTCCCCTCGTAGGACTAACAGGGCTGCCCATTGCGTGGCAAAAACGGCTCTTGCATCGGCTAATCGGCATTTGGCTTATTTTCGTTATTTATTTTTCAACTCTCTGTAATTCCCTATCTATTTCAAAGCTACCTCAGTTAAAAAAAAAGATTAGAGTTGCTTCCCTAAAACATACATAATGAACCCTCATAGTGAAAGAAAAAGATTGGTCTCTGATAGAATTTAGTATCTCTCCATATTGTTTATCCCAGTAGGCATCACTTTTGTTGATCACAATGGGGGCAATGGATATGAATTTGTATGATTTGAAATAGATCGGACATGATACAAAATTGTCACTAATAGTGAGTTGGACAGTGTATTGTTTACATGTGGACTCCCAAATGACTTTCATGTCGCGGATATGGCGCAACAATGTAGTAGTTTCCCTATAGTAAAAGTTTAACTTTGAATGAAATAAGTTGAAATAATGAAAATGTATGAATAGTATAAAGCATTGAAGAAAGGGTGATAAAAATGTAGTTTCCGAACTACCATTAATGAAGAATGTAAGCGCAATACAGTTAGGTTTGCAATTGAACACATTTTTGCTCGTTATTTGGCAACTTCATAGGAGTCCTCTTTAATGATGTATCTGACTTTTCTTAGTCTAACATAAGAAATGACATATAGCGAGGTTATATTTTTTATAGCTATGCGCATGTATATAACTTCTTTGCATAACGAAATTTACTCACGGGTTTAGCAGTGGGTGCAATGAAGGTCAATTTAATTTGAAAAATAACTTGGATGGTGAGGATAATGCGAGTAATACTTGCCTAATAATGATGAATCAGCTTAGTGAAGAAACGATGTTGTTTTTCTACGGGAGAAATAAAAATTAGATTGTGCAACAGTAAATAAAGCCCTAGAAATGGCATGCCTCTTGTTTGGTCCACATATACTGAAGAAATTACACATACCATAGTTATTTGAGATTGAGAAGGTATGAAAGCTTCAAATTCAGAAATGAAGGAGCCTTTCAATACCAATCGGATCACAGGTCCCCTAAAATACACTAGGAAATAAAATGACTTAGGCATAACATGTGAAGCATGCAAATGAACATCAAAGTGTTGCCTATATAAAAGTGCATAAATCACAAAATGAGAGTTGTTTCCTATGATAGATACATAATCAATCTTCACAATAAAAGAAATTTATTATCCTTTGGTAAAGTTCAATGTATCCTTCTACCAAAAAAAAAAAAAATCAATGTATCCCTAAATCCACCCCCCCCCACCCCAATTTTAATCTTTCTTGAATGGGAGAGAGCATGTTGGACATTGTCGCCGGTACTTAAATAAAAAATGCATTGGTTTCTAGTTGGTGTTAAAGCGACATATGTTTAACACGATCAACAATGTAGTGCTTCCCATGCAGCTCTCGCCATCATGATAATCATATTTCTCAAAAGAGCCAATTCAAATACGGGAGATGCGAAGGTCGATTCAAGTTGAAAATAACTTGGATGGTGAGGATGATGCGAGTAATACTTGTCTAACAATGATGAAGCAACTTAGTGAAGAAAGGATGTGATTCTTCTACAGGAGAAATAAAAATTAGATTGTGCAACAGTAAATGAAGCCCTAGAAATGGCATGCCTAATGCTTGGTCCACATATACTGAAGAAATTACGCATACCACTGTTATTTGAGATTGACCAGGTATGAAGGCTTCAAATTCATAAATGAAGGAGCCTTTCAATACCAATCGGATCACAGAGCCCGTAAAACACATGAGGAAATAAAATGACTTGGACATGTTCTTACGCAAGAGTTCAAATGTTTTCATTCTATGATTGGAAAGAGAGCAAACCGATACTGGTGCTAGACCCTACAAACAACTTTAAGATATTTTCAAATTGGCATGCAACCACTCCGATCTTGACTGTTTCTCACTAAACACAGTCGTTAGAAATTTTGGAGATTTAATGAAACTCACAAACTCTCAAGGGATCCACACTTCCTTATGGAAAGGTCTAATCACACTGGAATAATCATCAGGCATAGTAGTCATTAGAAACTCCAAGAGATTGGCCAACCGATAATATATAAGGATAAAATTCACCACAAATTGGATTCGAACTTTATGGTCAACAATGCTATAAATATAATAATTAAGAAGATATAAATTACATAAAAAAATTGTGATGGATAAGAGATTAAATTGACGTATTTTGATAGTTGAAAGCTACTATAATATCTTAATGTATAGTGATCAAACCTTAAGTTTTCTAGGTATCTCTTTAAAATTTTAATTAAATAAAGCACTTATGCTACAAACACACAATCAATTCTTGTGAAAATGTAATTTTTCAAAGAAAAATTCATTTTTTAAAGAAAAAATATCTCATGAATATTTAAAAAGTAATATACTGTCATTGGAATAATGAATTTTGGTGTTGCATTTGGTGTCAATAGTCATGATTACTTAATTTTAGATAATATGTAAATATTTTAACTTAAATGAAAATTTTGAAATTCATAAATATACACATTTGCATGAATAAGTTTATACACGTTTGTAACACTAAGGTAGAAAAACACTAAGTACTCGACTTTAAAAATATACATTTCAACCAATTGTCACTAATATCACAAATAATAAATGTACTTCTAAACCATCAATAAAAGATTAATATTATAAAAAAAAATTATTATAAACACAAATATTTACAATAAACTAATTAATATAAATTATAAAATAAAATTCATTAAGGTCACATATATTGTGTACAGGTCTCAACTTTAGGTACATGTTTGGGCCCATGGTGGCATACACTTTTATCACAGCATCTATACGTCCACTCCATTAACCCTTCTTCATTAAACATAGCTTAAACCATTCTCGATCAATAGCAAAACACTTTAAGAAATTACCAACCACCGGAGTAAAAAGAAAAAGGAATTCGACGTTGACCTTATAGGTCTATTGAATAGCAATCGGTGGCCGGGTGAACGCATATACCATAAGCCTGAGTGTTGCAGGTAGGTTTCCCCTAGGGCACGTCAGTTGCAATTTCAGCTATTCTGTTGCGGGTCGTTTGCAGAGTATCAAGGGTAGATAATTCAATTTCAAGGACGGGTTACGTTTACGGGTGACGTCGGATTGTTTAATGCCCGCCGATGATCTGAAACACTTAGATTTAACGTTATCCAAGTTCAAGAACAGTCTTCCCCATAGGAACTCGGAAATTGATACAGTTGTTCTCTGCGTCAGCGAAAAGCTTAGCTAGCCTACAACCTGCTACGGTGTTGCTGGTGATTCTGTTCGGTTTCTATAACCTTAAATATTGTCGGCCTTTTCCAAATCAAAATAGGGAACGGGGGAATTGCTGGGTATGAAGTGGGCCTCAGCCTGCTGTGGTATTATCCCATTTGAGGCCCAAATTGCCTACTTGATTTCTAATAGAAGCAGGCCGGAAATTAGAACCATCAAAACGACGCGCTTCATTAAATTTGCAGGGTCAGGAAAAGACCAAAACACCATTCCGTGAAGCTCTCTAGAAGTAGCTTTTTTGAATCCCTGCAATTTGAAGCCATGAATCTGCTTCATAAATTTTATAGATCTAATGCCTATGCCTAACCAACTCCAGCAGTTAAGCATCTAAGCCATGGATTCTCTTCAATCGTATTTAGTACAACTAGTCACGGACCCAGCCAATTGGCCGGTTTCAATAATCAATTACGTAAACAACATTATCAAATTGTATGTGAAATACTTTCGTTTTGATAGTATAAGAAACTATAAAATAATTTAACAATATTCAAAATATTCAAATTGATTGGTAGAATAAGAGAATTGAAATTATTAAAGTACTTCAACAATTTAAAATGATCGATTTCATAGTACTTTTCAAGATTGTAACTGACTCATCAACTAAAATCCTTTTATGAAAATGAAAGATAAACCCGAACAGACTCCTAAAGACATTTTAAAATCACCCTTCGATGTATTCCTCATCGTGAGAGATTGCTCACTACAGGAAAAAAATTCACCTACGATCACGGGATTCCCGTGACTAAACATTGAATTCCCGTGATGGAAAGCATTTGTCACGGTTTAATCCCGTGTCAAACGAGCCCGTGATGGAAGGTCAAATATCACGGGACTTTCCCATGACAGAAAAGATACAATAACGGGAAATACCCCATGACAGATGATCTATTTTGTCATGGTAATTCCTGTGACTGATATTTAAACACGGTACCATTACCGTGACGAAACTATGATATAGTCACGGGACTTCCCGTGACTTATTGGGTCATTCGTCACAGGGTTTGTCCAATAGTCACGGTATTGTAGTGATTGTGATCAATTTACAACAACATGTTTTGTCTCAATGGTCACAATGACCAATAATCGTTGGTCCTATTAATCATTGGAAAATCGAGAAAGCTTTCGACAGCGTGAGTTAGGTATGTCTCTTCAAAGTTATGTCTAAATTGGGGTTCCCTCAGAAGTGGCAGGAGTGGATTCGCGGTTCGGTTTGTTCGTTGTCCATTTCTACGATTATCAACGGTGAAGCTAAAGGCTTCTTTCTTGTGGAAAAGGAGCTTCGTCAAGGTGATCCATTATCTCCTGGATTATTCGTTCTCATCATGGATGTGATGTCTTTTATGCTTTCCAAGTTGCGTGAAGCGGGAAAGATTAGTGGTTTCTTTATGGATGAGCTGAATGGTAGAGGGGAGGTTACACATCAGTT
Organism: Linum tenue; assembly: GCA_946122785.1. Lineage (NCBI taxonomy): Eukaryota > Viridiplantae > Streptophyta > Magnoliopsida > Malpighiales > Linaceae > Linum > Linum tenue. Next base: position 25,394,133 of record CAMGYJ010000005.1, on the reverse strand, counting down.
ATTAGCGGATGATACGTTGCTTTTCTGTGAGGCCTCGTATGAGCACGTTTTGAACATTATGGCCACTCTTGTGTGCTTCCAGGCTGTATCGAGATTGAAAATTAATCTGGATAAATCAACTATGTTCCCCGTAGGTGACGTTCCCAACCCGGATTATTGTGCTAGTATTTTCGGCTGCAAGTGGAGCACGGAGCCTTCGAAGTACTTGGGATTTTCTCTTGGCGCGAAGGTGATTGCTGCTTCTACTTGGGATCCTATTATCAGTAAGTATGAGAAGAGACTTGAGGGGTGGAAGACGAGGTATGTCTCTTTAGGTGGAAGATTGGTGCTCAATAACTCGGTGTTAAATGGCCAACCTATTTATTTTTTTTCTCTGCTTCGTGCTCCTTGCTCTGTGTTGAACATGATTGAAAGAATTTAAAGAAGGTTTATTTGGAGTGGAGTTGGTGATGTTAAGAATTGTCCTCTCGTCAAGTGGGAACTTTGTAAGGCTTCTAAGGGCAATGGCGGGTTAGGGGTGTGCGATCTTAAATGTTTCAACAAGGTCATGCTAAGTAAGTGGTTGTGGAAGTTTGGGACTAAAAAGGAAAATGGTGGAGGGAGTTGATTTCTATGAAGTTCCCTTCGTTAACCTCGGACAGGGAAAGTATAGGAGATGTACAGAGAGGTTTGGAACGTCAGTTTGGGCCAACATCACTAAGGAATATGACTCTTTTTGGAAGGCTACTCGCGTTGATCCTGGTGGCGGTGCGTGGGTTTCCTTTTGGGACGATTGCTGGGTCTCGAACTCTACTCTTGCCAACACATTCCCTCGCGTCGCTGCTGCAGCTACTGACTGTCACGCCTGGATCTCTGAAATTGTCGAACATCAAGGTGAGAACTTAGCTTGGAATCTTTGTTTAAATGTTCAACTGAGAGAGGGGGGGCTGAGAGAGAAAGAGAGAGTCTTATGAATGTGCTTAACTCTATCGACCCTTATAAGGTGTCTTGTGGACCCAATAGACTCGTTTGGTCCCCAAACTCCAAAAGTTATTTCTCAGGTCTTTAATGTACATTTACCATTCAAGCAATATGTTTCTGGGGCTGCTGGAGTTCCCTATTGTTTCTGTCTGGAGGAAATGTGTCCCATGAAAGATCAATGCGTTTATGGACTGTTCCTCAAAGGAGAATCCTTACCCTTGATAACTTGCAGAAGAGAGGGTGGGTCCCTTGCTAATAGATGTGTGTTGTGCTGCAAAGATTCTGAATCCATTGATCATTTGCTGGTCGAATGCGATTTTACAAAAGGAGTCTGGAACGAGTTGAAGAAAAAATGAAATATCGAGTTGGCCCCTTGCAGAGACATCAACACCACTATCCGTAGATGGAAGGCTGATTGCCATTCTGATCCTCATGGATGGATTGTGTATTGTGTTCTCCATTCGATCTGCTGGCAGGTGTGGCTCGAAATGAATCATCGTATGTTCAACGAGGGTGCTCTCCCAATATCCTTGGTCTATCAGAAGGCGGTTTACTCGATTGTCGAATGGCTTGTGACGCACGGAATGATCAACAGAGTTCAATGGCTGAGACCTAGCTTGAGTCGTAGACAGTTGTCGTAAAACGTTTCTTTTTTGGGCAGATTGGTTTCAGGGATGTTGTAGGCTGGTTCCTTGTTGTCTGTTTTGGTTGTCTGGCTTTCCTCCTTTCGTTCCTTATTTTTTGGGTTCTGTTTTTTGTGCTTTGGGGCAGGGGCTTCTCGGGTTTCATTTAACTTAGAGGGTTTTTTGACATTCATTGTTGTCGGTAATTGTGGAGAAAAGATATTTTAGGAGAGCAATCCATGTATAGTTATGAATATTGAGAACTCACTCCCATCCACCCCTGGAAATTATGGAGAAAGGATATTTTAGAAGAGCAATCCATGTATAGTTACAACAATTAATTTGTATAATTTCTTATTCATATTCATTTAGTTTCTTTGATTAGTCTTCATTATTTTAGAAATAAAAATATATTAAATGAGAAGCAATGTATGTGAGTTAAAGCGTTAACAATTCTAATAATAAATTATGACCATGAACTTAGAAAAATAAATAAATGAATAAAAGACACTGCTAGAAATGAGAGAGTCTTCAAAGGTGTTATCCCCAGGACAACAGTGACTTCAGCAAATGCGATTAGGGACTTCACTTTATGGACTACTCCTCCCCGCCTTGTCCAATCGGTCCTCGGATCCCATTCCCAGCACATCTCTGACCATTCTACGCTTAGTCTACCGCCTAGTTCTTCCCAATGAGTAGTTCATTGTGATAGATCCTTCAGATCGGAATCACATGTGGCGGCATATGGGGTCATCATCAAAAACCCCCATGGGCAAGTTATGGATGGTAGTGCTGGGACCTTTTTCTGTTCTTCAGTGATAGTTGCGGAAGCTAAAGCCTTGTTGACTGCTGTGAGAATGACAGCCTCCCTTCACGGTCATGCTTCAATCTTCTCGGACTGCAAAGTGCTTGTCGACATTATTCAGGATCCGCAAAAAGTTGGTCCCTGGCAAGTTAGAGCATGGATTCAGATGATTCTCTTTCTCCTTCAGACGCATATCGGATTGAGTATCTTCTTCACACCAAGATCTACTAACAAAAGTGTAGATTGGGTGGCTAAGGGAGCGGCAAATGGATCTCTCCCTCAAGAATGGATCCTAGTGCTTGACATTTTAAATCCGATCTTGTAACTCGGTTTGGCTTGTACCCCTATCGTTGATTTGAATGGAAATTATCTATTGTAAAAAAAAACATTATTATCTTAAAATATATTAAAGGGGTTTTAGAAATAGACCCTGTCCACGTCAGCCTTGCAGGCTTTTTCATGAGTTTCGGGGGGAAAAAATTAATATTTTTTTCGGATGGTCATTTGTAACTTCCACTTAATTTTGATCATTATCTATTTTTCTTTGCTGTTTTTTTTATAGAAAATTTCTTTGCTGTTTTCCGTTTTAAGTGTTTCCATTCTCTTTTTTTTTTCGTTCATGTATTTATATTAGGAATACATGGAATTTTTAACGTCACTCCCATTTCCATACTTATCTTCACCATATTTGATATCTTTAACGTTTAGAACTATTATTAACTTCTCACCAAAAAAAAAAAAGAAGTATTATATAATTTCTACCAAATATCCTATATTTTATGTGGATGTACAAATCATTTGAATATCTTAGATAATAATAAACACACATTTATATATCATATAAAATAATCATTTGAATATTTTGGCCAATAAATTACCTTTAGTGGGATTTTTATAAAGATACTAACCCAGCACTAGAAATGTCTAACCCATAAGTGAAGGTCAAATCAAGATTAGAAAAACAAACCATCATGAGCGAGTATTTTAAACATCCCAAAATTTTAGCATAGACATGTTATATACTTAGCAAAGAATTGGTATATGTAGATGAAGATTGAATATCTTGAGTTAGGAACATGTATCGCTTATATCAATAAATAGAAAATTATTTTTACAGCATCAAGTGGTTAATTATGTAATTAGTCTTTTTATTTTAATTAAGTGAAGTCATCAAAATTTTACATAAGGGTCTCATGTGAAAAATTTAAAACATTTATAAGAACAATATATACGAAAATAATTTAAATATAATAATTAAGTATCTGATTATATATGTTGCATGTTGGCGAAAACATGATTATACCGTATGTATGCATAAAATTTTCATCTTAAGAAAACGTAATCACATAATAAAATAAGACTTCCCGGCCAACAGTCCGGGTACCAAGCTAGTTATTATTAAAAGGATTTCATCCTTGGTGTAGAGAAATGGAACAAAAGATAGGTAAATAAATAATGAAGTCCGTTATCAGCTTGCTTATTGGTGGTGGTTCTTGTTGTGTATCAATGACGGTTGTATTGTTGTTGGGTTTATACATTGTATCACGCACACCCTCGAGCAAACTTCTCCGCTTCCCCCTTTACTCGCACAATCCTTCACACATGCATTGTAACAGTCAGTGAATGTGTCCGCAGCAGCATCCATCATCATTCCAGCGGTCACCATTAAGAACACCAATACCAAACTCATCATTGGCCCTCTCCTCTTGCCCGGCTCCATAATAATATCTCGATTTTTTTCCCCTCTTCAAATTCCCAACTCTTTGGTTCCACTCTTTTTCCGACTCCACCTTCCACTCTTATATATAGTGGGAAGTAGTAACTTAATTACTATTGCAATTTGCTAAAAGATAAGGGAACAAAGTTTCCATGATTATATATTCGTAGAATCAAAGAATTGATTATCATTATTGGTAATATATCACTTTACTTGGTAAGAAATAAAAAACACGAGTTATCTATTTCCAATCTATAAAGAAACTACAAGTCTACAACGAGTGGGGAGAGGATAGGGATTATAAATCCACTAGCGTGTGAAATTTGATAATGTAATGGGGTGTATAGCTTATTGTTTTTTGGGAAACACGTGATAAAAATAGTGAATTTTAGCAGGAAAGAGACATGAACGATGCAACGAAAAATCAAGTACATGTTACCTTGTGAAACAATATTGTTTATGGTAATATGATGAGGTGGAGTAAGTTTTATAGAAACCGAATTCCAGAAAATCGAATAAAAAATCGCCTATCTCGTCGGTTTTCGGGAAATGAGCATCTCACAATCGTTGCTAGCTTTTACTCGGCCCGTTGGCCGATTAATTTGCTTTATAAAACTTTCATCTTGTTATCGTTGTGCTTTCTGGTTTTCGTCAGGTCATGATAAAATCAAAGGAAATCAAGAACGAACAACACGATTTGGGATAGGAACTGCCGTTGTCGTATCCCTAGAAAATGGTGGTAAACACGGACTCACCTGCCAAACTGGTTTGGATTGAGATTTTATTGGGTATCAAGGAACCATGTGATTATAAATTAGACTTGATCAAAACGGGCCAAAACTTGAAATTCAGCCGTTTTGACCGACCCATGCCAAATTCTAATTATTCTTTACTTTTAAACTTTCTATTTAAAAATAAAAAATAGTGAAAGAAAAGAGATGAATGCAATTCGCCCAGTTTTACTCAAGTCCTTCGCTTGGGCTAGGGAAGAGATGTCACTGAGGAGGAACTCCTCTTCCGATTCTTCCTCAAGAATTAGCCCCCGAGGTCTTGATTTTCCTTCAACCTTTTTTGATTTGGGATCCACCGAGATGCTCGAGACTGGCGCTTTATCTTGCCGGCGGTGCGCAACTCCCCCTTTCCTCCTATTCAGGTCTACCGGGTCGACAGCAGCTGCCGCCCTAGCCCGCTTCATCTCACCAGCCTGAAGGTGCCCTTTACTTGGGCCGTCAATCTCCATTGGGCTCGGAGGGGGTCTGTTCCTGGGCTTCCCACGGCGAGAAGACTTCCCCATGGCGAGCTTGGGCCCCTTCGCCACCGAAAATTGTATTGGGCTTCTCCCCAGGACGCGGGCTTCAGTGGTAGCAAACGGATTACTAGACGAGCCCATCCACAGCGGGCTCTCTGATCCATCCTCAGGCCCACAGCTGGGTGGCCTGTTCGGCCCAGCTTTTCGTGAGCCCATATCCGCCTCTGCTCCTGCGTTCTTGGGTGGTCTGTTCGACCCAAGCTTTTGTGCACCCAGATCCGGGCCTGATCCTGTGTGCTGAGGCCCATGAACCTCCGTGTTAACCCACACAGAACGTGGAAGCTGCGGTGCCTGGAATCGTGCTTCATCACCATCGAAAATCCTCCTCCCCATTTTCTTAGTTGACATATGAGGCCCAAACTTTTCCTTCCTTGTTGGTGGATCAAAACGGCATGCCTGACGAGCATGTCCCACACATCCACATTTAAAACAGAAATTTGGGAGGAATTCATACTTAAAACGGATCCAAAAACCGCCAGTCTCATCGTTTGTTGCCATGATCTGAGATCGAAGTGGTTTGGAAAAATCCACCAGGGCTTTCACTTTGACAAACCTTCGGGCACTGTCAGCACTAGAGAGGACGCCAGCTTCCAAAACGCGCCCTATTGTGGAAGTAACTATCTTCCGCCCAAATTGGTGAGTACAGCAGTCGTCCTGGATATCCCATAATTGGATGCGGAGAGGGACGATCGCAAGTTCTTCAAAAGTGCGATGAGAAATTGAGGGGACCCATGCCTTCAAATGTAGAATTCTATCTGCAACGATCCATGGGGTTCGCTGTAAAACCCATGATTTGGATGCCTCCAACGGGAGAGTGAATTCATATAGATCATGCGACAGCTCACGCACAATGATACGACCTTGACCTTGCCATGGCCGGTTCACCGCATCCCGCAGCTCGGCAGTGGAGAGCCGATCATCAGAGAAAAGCCGACCAATGAGCATTTGTGATTTGCGAACATGAGTAGCTTGGATCTCTTCGAGGGAGAATTCCACCACTTGGTCGTTAGTGATTCGCGCCATGGATTCCACCTGAAAAGGTAGAGATTCAGAAGGCGTAATGTAGGCAAACCCGAAACCCGCCCCTATCGACCAAGGGAATCCCCAACATAAGTAGCCTATAATGTGCACGGTATTGGTATCTCCCAAAACACGAAAGAGGATTTCAGCCGGATACAGAAACCACTTACCAGAGAATTTTCGTTCCTCAAGCTGCACTCTATTTCGCTGCCAGCCCTCTTGCTCAATCGTCTGCTTTCTGTCTTTAGAGCAATCGTGAAACAAAGGGCCAGTTGAGTGATTTAAATAACCCAGCTATGGCTGTAGGGAAATCCGTCGGGGAAGGAGTAGTTGGGTTAGGAGACTACGATTTCGGTTTTTGAAATCTAAATGAGTAGTTATCCCTCCGCCTTTTGCAAAATACTGGTGGTTAGGAAGATAACGTCTTCGATAAGGGGAAGGATTCTCCTTGGGGTCGTTGAGAGTCCAATCCCAACAAGGCTTGTCGAGAGGATAGGGCGCCGGCACAAGCTTGGCCAGGAGGGCCTCATCGGACGATAGCCGGCCGAACCAATTTTCTGTAATCCCCCCTCTCGTATTGACCCAGGCTTCGCCCCATTCCGGGGTCTGAATCGTGACACCACCGTTTCGATAAGGACGATCGGCGCTACTACCAATCCCGGATTAACACAATTTTCACAAAGCACTTCCGCATCCTCATCCTTCACAAAGACCGATGGGATCTTGAAGTGCCACGCCTGCATACCGAATGTTTGACCCGGATTAGTGCCGGGTGATTAGTGTGGAACCTTGATCCGGACTCCCTCGTCTGATCTCCTCGGGAGTGGAAGAAACCTGTGGAGAGTCGGGGGTGGCCCCCGTGATCTACACTCCGACGCCCAAGTTAGAATATGATATATGATAGAGTGTAGAGAGAAATGTAGAGAGAGATAGGGTTTAGAGAGAGAACCATAAGTGGTAAAGTGAGGGAAGGGAGAGAAGAAGTCCCTTTGCTTGGAGGGTCTGGCCTCCTTGTATAGGAGTCGGAGGCATCCATTGGACGCCTCCCGGTGGTGGGCGCCTTCCGTCGATGGACGCCTCCTGGTGGTGGACGCCTTCCGGTGAATGGACGCCTCCCGGTGGTGGACGCCTTCCGTCGATGGACGCCTTCCGGTGAATGGACGCCTCCCGGTGGTGGACGCCCCCGGGTAGGCTGGACGCCTCCCGGTGATGGACGCCCCCCGGTGTACTGGACCCTAGAATGGGCTTGGGCCCAAGGTGAGACGCTTTGTGGTGGGCTTGGGCCCGTATTAGGCGGGTTAATACTAGACCCAACATTTGCCCCTTTGCTTCTTGTATTCTGTAAGAATGGAAGGAGTAAAATAATGCGTTAAGGTGTATTAACTTGCCTTACTTGCGAGTCCGCACGATGCGGTTTTGCCCCTTGTGCGACCCTTGCTTGGTGATGGATGCCCTTGGTGATGGACGCCTCCCGGTGGACGGGACGCTTCCCAGTAATGGACGCCCCCGGGTGACAGGATGTCTCCCGGTGATGGACGCCCCCGAGTGGATTGGACCTTTGCGAGTTTTGACGATGCGGTTTGCCCCTTGTGCGGCCATCGTCTTTGCTTCTTTGCTTAGCATTCGATGTCTTGAGTTAGAGCTCTCAAGTCGTTTGAGATTTCCCCACTAGCCCATTGCCGAGTGTGCTAATATGTAGGCCGTAACTGTGAGCCGTATGCGTTAAGTTGTTGGATCGCGAGGTGGGCATGAGCTTGTGTGCATGTTAAGCGTGAGTTGTTGGCTAAATATTAGGCGTTGGCTATGTGCTAGGGAGGGCGGCCCCCACGACTTGAGAGTTTTAACTCAAGGCGGCGTTTTTGTTTTGAAGATGCCACACCTGCTGGGAGGCGGGATCGTGTTTCTAGCTATACCGATGGCGCGCCTACTGGGAGGCGGTTTCGGACTTCTACGTAGAGGGAAGCATCGCTCAGGGAGCGAGATGCGGTTTTATATCTGCAAAAGATGTGAGTGACTAGTGCCCCATATTTTTAGAGCACAAACAGAAGTATAGCATGCGTGAAATATGTCCTAGTATAGTGGAAATGAGTCTCTTCATAGCATGACATGGCATATGAGATATATTTTGTCTAGCATGATTTGTAATAGGCATCTTCATGGCATATGATATAAGATATATCTTGAAAGAGAGAACTTAGCTATAGGAGACGCAGTAGAAAACTGTATGAAATATTGGCGGTCACATTTTAATTCACAAAATGTTCTGTAGTGCAGTGGTATGCGCTTCCTCTAGTACAAGGAGAATGGGTGTTCGATCCTCCATGGACGCCTTTCCAACACTATTTTTAATTGAACTCCTTCACTCGTGGGCTTGCTGGACACTGATGTCATCATGCGCGGAAGGCGGGCCGCGCTGGAGGTGGTTGTAGTCTTTGTTGCGGAGCGGCTGGGCTTCACTCGTGGGCCTCTTGTGGGCTATGAGTTGAAGGTATGCTGGGTTTTAATTGAACTCCTTCACTCGTGGGCTTGCTGGACACTGATGTCATCATGCGCGGAAGGCGGGCCGCGCTGGAGGTGGTTGTAGTCTTTGTTGCGGAGCGGCTAGGCTTCACTCGTGGGCCTCTTGTGGGCTATGAGTTGAAGGTATGCTGGGTTGCGGTCTTCGGACGCGGAGGCCCCATTGATGCGGCTCACCATACAAAGCGGACCCAACACGTTGTTGAGTTGGAGGCGGGCCAGACGTGAGTTGTGCGGTCGCACGGTTGGCGGGCCGAATGTAGGTGGGCTCAACATACAAAGCGGACCAGACACGTTGTGAGTTGAAGGCGGGCCCAAAGTGAGGTGTGCGGTTGCACGGTTGGCGGCCGAATGCGGTTGGGCCGAGAATTCGCCGGGCCTTGTTGGCCTGAATGAGGCGTGTCGGGCTGGAGTGACTTTAAGTATTGGCTGCTGCGTTGTTGATCAGCAAAGAGTTGTTGTGGCGTACTGGTTGGCGCATTTATCTATCAAAGGGAGGTTGGCGGTTCGAAGGTTGGCTGAGGCGGTTGACATTTCTTTTTAATTGAGCCCGGATTGAGCTGACTGAAGCTGGGTCAAGCGGTTGATGGTGGGCCGTGCATACGCGGGCCGTGCTTGACTTTACGAAGCGGACCTTCCGAGGTCGAGGCGGTATGGCTGCGGCCCACGTTGACGAATTTGGAGGCCTTCATGCGGCGCTGGTTGGGCCGCCTATCGGAAGGCGGGTTGGATTGGCCTGGCGGCGGGTCACGACTGCATGGGCCGTTGGTGGAGAGACTCTGTCGGGTCTTTGGCGGGACGCGAAACTCTGTGTTGAACGCGTATATGGGCTAGAGGCGGTCCTGGGCCCGATGTAGTCAGGCGGCCCAATTGTTAGGCGGTTTTTGTGACAGTGTCGTGGGCTGCAAAAAGGAAGGTGGGACCTGCTCCTCTTGTGAGAGAGAAACTGACATTGATGTGACTCCACAGTGGGCTGCAAAAAGTAGCAGACAACCTGCTTTTTGGGGAAGAGGGAAAAGGGAAAGGGTGACAGCGACTTGTCTGCTTTTTGGGGAAGAGGGAAAAGGGAAAGGGTGACAGCGACTTGTGACGCCGGCAGACGGGACGGTAGGTGACGGAGGACGAGGGTCAGCTCCGGTGCTGGTGGAGACCAACGGCCGGGCTACGGCGGCGAGCGCTACTTGGAGCTTGTAGTTGGAGAAGTGAGACTGATTTCTTTCAATCCTCTGATGGGATTTTGCGGTCGGAGCCGTCAGTGGTACCAAATCAGGCCCCACGGTGGGCGCCAAAATGTTTGACCCGGATTAGTGCCGGGTGATTAGTGTGGAACCTTGATCCGGACTCCCTCGTCTGATCTCCTCGGGAGTGGAAGAAACCTGTGGAGAGTCGGGGGCGGCCCCCGTGATCTACACTCCGACGCCCAAGTTAGAATAGGATATATGATAGAGTGTAGAGAGAAATGTAGAGAGAGATAGGGTTTAGAGAGAGAACCATAAGTGGTAAAGTGAGGGAAGGGAGAGAAGAAGTCCCTTTGCTTGGAGGGTCTGGCCTCCTTATATAGGAGTCGAAGGCATCCATTGGACGCCTCCCGGTGGTGGGCGCCTTCCGTCGATGGACGCCTCCTGGTGGTGGACGCCTTCCGGTGAATGGACGCCTCCCGGTGGTGGACGTCTTCCGTCGATGGACGCCTTCCGGTGAATGGACGCCTCCCGGTGGTGGACGCCCCCGGGTAGGCTGGACGCCTCCCGGTGTACTGGACCCTAGAATGGGCTTGGGCCCAAGGTGAGACGCTTTGTGGTGGGCTTGGGCCCGTATTAGGCGGGTTAATACTAGACCCAACACCGAATGTCCTCGCCCCATTCCGGGATCTGAGTACTTTCTGCTCAGGGTCTACAATTTCATTTTTCTTATCCTTAGGTTGGCTATTTGACCTCAAAATTGGAGTTTCCCACAACATTCCTTCAATCTCCTCCGGAGAAGGGAGACGGAAACACCACCTCGGCGATTTGCATCGCCTGAATCGTTTATTCTTATTTCCATTGGGCAGGAAATCGATCGTAAGGCTTCTTTTCTGTTTGGGGATGTCATGCCCCCTACCGCCCTGTCTTTTCCAAGTGCAGGGGCGCTGCCTTGGTATCTCTTGCCGATGATGAGCCTCAAGTGACGCCGCTCTGGGCTGAGTCTGATGTCCAAGACCCTTCGTCGCAAGGAGCCGCTCAATCCAAAGCACATTTTGCACACCTTGATTAGCAAACACCACCGCCAAAACCCGGCCTGCCAATCTACCGATTGCTTCTCCGGCGGCCGCAAGAAGAAAGACGATCACCGACCAAAAAAATCTGAGGAGAGAGGAGAGAGCTCCTCGGATCATTTTTTTTAAAGATTATCTCTTTCAATCCCCACATTATCTTCTGTTTGGCCAAAACGTGCCGTTTAATTTGCTGAAAATATTGCTTTAATAAGTTAGTGACAACTGATAGTTTTGTTTGTGGTCGGTTTTGCTAGAACATTTCAAAGTAATTAAACGAGTACGTGGAAGATTGATGGACGTGGATGCTAATGAGTTTCCGCATTATTCCAAAATTGTATGTGTAAGTGATGATGCACGATATTCATGGGGTTTAGATCGGAATATTCTCTATTATCATATACCGACATATGAGAAGGAAAAGGGAAAAAAAGCTCTTCGCTTATTTTTTTTATTAATTGAAGCATATTTTTGCTTATTCTAACTTCTTCTTTTATGGCTGTAAATTTTTTAACTTCTTTATCACAATTATGTGCTAAAGAATGAATAACTCTTATGTTTATAATCTTAAAGAGCGAGTTAGATAAAAAAAATTCTAAATCAATAAAAAACAGTCTACAAAGAGCTCAGTTAATAAAATTAAAATGTTCATAAATAAACAAAAGGTATAAAAGTATGAAACAATATCTGAAATAAGGTAAATGGGATTTACAATCCATGTATATTACCTTAACAAACATATATAATAATAACAATTAGAATACTATAACGAATTATAAAATAACCAAACAAAATACACCGCCCAACGGGCGGGTAAAAAACTAGTTATATTATGTGTAGATACTCCAAAAGGAATGAATGAATATCTTACACCTAAATTGATAATAAAAAAAAAAGAGAAGGAAAAAAAGAACAACTACAGTCTACGGATCATCTACCAACACTCGACAAGTAGTGTCTCTAGCCAATCTAAAAGAAACCAAGAAACTAACTACGGTGAGCCCAAAAGCTATCAAAAAGCCTAACCAGACTCTATCAAAAGTGGAGTACAGTACAAAACCACCGAGAGCCCAGTTAAACAGTAGAGTAGACAAAAACTTGAGCGTGAGGCAAAGGCCAACACTGGGCGCTCGCACGGCAAGCGGGAACAACTCTGGACCGTACATCCAGGGTATGGGCCCCACTGCGATCCCAATCGCCGCCTGCAGTGCAAAGATCTCGAAGCTCAACAGCACAAACGCTGCTCCGCGACCAATGCGCTCATGCGCATCGGCAAAACTCGTCCCGGCGAGCAACCCCAAGGAGCATCCGGCTAGCCCCATCCCCGCAAGCAGCAGCCGCCTCCGCCCTGCCATCGACCTCCCCACTCCGTGCAACGAGGCCGTCGTCGCGATCAGCTTGGCACAGGCAAGCACCATCAGTACAACCGAGAAGGACGGCAGCGATCCAAACCCGTTCCGTACGAGGATGATGGGTACGAGGTGGAGAGCCATCTGCTCGCACGTCACCTCTTGGGCGACGAGCAAGACCGTGGTGCTACACAGGTCTCGAACCTGGGAACCAAACTGGTCCTCCACCTGGGCCCAGAACCCGGTGATCCGACCCGGGAACAGATCCACCCGACGTGGATCGACTATGGAGCGATAGGGGAACCCAGCAACGTGCTCCAGCTGCTCCCTCCTATCCCAAGGCTCCGCGCCTGTGGCCCCACACCGCTCCATCAATTCCTCGGCGAGCCTAACCTGACCGATCATCATTAGCCAGCACGGCGTGTCAGAGAACCAACGCGAGAAGACAAAGTAGGTGAAGAACCCGGTGGGTAGCGTGAGAGCCCCCGCCATCACCCTCCATGCTACGTGTCGTGGAACCCGAACGAGTGCCAATTCCAGAAGGTAGGCCGTTATCGTCCCCACTGCCATCAGTACCTTGCAAAAGATAGAAATACAACATTGAACCATGTTACTACGTACTACATTAACTTAGCATCGCATTCTAGTTCTAGTTAAAAGAGAGAGAGAGAGAAAACTATAACAAATTAATTATGTAAAATTACCTGAGGAAAGGTACCGTGGTAACCACGAGTAGTCGAGGGTGCCGTCTCGGCGATGTAGATGGGTCCCACAAGGAGACCCATCCCAATGCCGAAACCACCAGCCACACGTCCCAACGACGACGCAACAAAGTTGGTCGTGAAGGCCGCGACCAATGCCCCTATTATGTAAACCACGCCTCCAGCGACAAAAATGTACTTCCTGCCGTGCCGGTTGGCTGCCACTCCGGCGACAAAGGCGCCTACAGCGTAGGACAGCCTGCCCGCGTATGTCATGTAGAATGACATCTGGCTGTGAGTGAGGTGCAGGTCGTGCCAAACGGCATCTGCCCAATCGGAGCTCGCCATGTCTGCATGCATTGAGCAATAACCAATAATTTATTCATCTCGCAAGTCGCATTGAAAACAGATATGAAATGTGGGTTGAAACCCTAAAACTTGATCTTCTCATTCACTTGTTCTGCCTTTTATAGGCAAAGAAACTTACAGAAAGTGACAATAAGCAGTACAGTTTATCCATAAGCTTGGAGAGGAAACCAACAGAAAGCTTGAACGAAAAGTAATACAGGCAAAGAAGAAAGGGAAAACGTCGTCGCATTAGCTCTAACTCTTAACCATGCAAAACGCTGTCGGATTGAGGTGCTTCTTCTAGTTTTGAACCCAGTTGACCGTTGCACTCGATTTTTAGGGATTGAGTTCCTGTTACCCCCCGGCAAGCCGGTGGGCAGAGGTTGTGCACACCGAGCTTGGAAAGCAATTGGAGGAAAGGGCCAGGGGATAAGGGTTTGGTGAAGAGATCTGCAAGCTGGTGAGTGGAGGAGACATGAAAGAGGTTGAGGATATTTGCTTGAAGCTTGTCGCGCACCAAGTGGCAGTCGAGTTCGATGTGCTTGGTGCGTTCATGGAAGGTGGGGTTGTCAGCGATATAAATGGCACTCTGATTGTCACAATAAAGATGAGTTGGGTGAGGATGCAAGACCTGGAAATCATGGAGGAGATAGAGAATCCATTGGAGTTCACATGCAGAGAAGGCAAGAGCCCTGTATTCAGCTTCGTAAGAAGATCTGGAAACAGTCTGCTGCTTTTTGCTTTTCCAGGAGATGAGCAAATCACCCAGGTAAACACAATATCCTGTAATTGATCGCCTTGTCTCGACACAAGCAGCCCAGTCTGAGTCTGAAAAGGCTTTAGCTGAAATTGGCCCTTCGATGGGAAGAAAAGACATGTGGCTGGGGCACATTTCAAATAGCTTAGTATTCTTTGAACTGCTTTAAAATGTTGAACACTAGGGCTGTCCATGAATTGACTTACTTGTTGGGTGGCAAAACTGATATCAGGGCGAGTAGTGGTAAGATAAATCAGTTTGCCCACTAAGGTACGATAGAGTTCAGGGTCATCAAAAGGAATCTCATAGGTGCTGCTGAGATGAGTTTGGCAAATTAGCTTCCTCTATGATTTTCAAGAGCATACTTGCGTTGTGATAGATGGATCCCTTTGTTGTTTCTAGCCACTTCCATGCCCAGGAAAAACCTAAGGACACCCAATCCTTGATACTGAATTCAGAGTGAAGGAAGTCCTTGAGATCTTGAATGGCAACTAGATCATTGCCCCCTACCAGTAGGTCATCAACATAGATTCAAATACAAGTAGGGGTGATAATCGGTGACCGGTTAGTCGGCCAACCAAAAAACCGAACCGAAATATCGGTTTATTGATTAATCGAAAACCAAAAAATAAGATCTCAGTGTCGGTGTCGGTTGGCTAATTTGGAGTTATTCACTAACCGGCGGTTATCGGTTGCTAACCGAAGATTATCAGTTGCTAACCGATCTAACCGACCAACCATCCCTTTGATCTCTCGCTGCCCCCAACTCCTTCATCCTCCCGATCCCCACCTTACTCTACCTCTCCGCCCAGCTCCTTCCTTCCGATCCAGGCCTCAAATCTTCCTCTAACTCAAATCCAACATCTTTCCTTCCTCTAAATCGTCCTCGCCTCCCCTTCTCCACCAAAATCCCACACAAACCCAAAATCCTTTCCATCTCAATTCTCCCAAATTCTGACCTCGCCACCCCTTATCTTTGCTCCGACGGCGGCACCTCGCCAATAAATCCATCTCGTAGTCGTCGGCGGCGCCATGGCCTTCTTCCTCTACCTCTTTGACTTCCAGTCACATGCATGAGCATGGCAAGGAGCGCCCACACCAGACACCACCACCGGAGCGCCGCCGTCCACATCCCCACTCCGTCGCGCATCAGTCCAATCACACAAATCGCCTTCGTCCACATCCTCACCTTGCCCGTCGCTCCGACTCCCCAATTTCCAGGCCTTCTCGGCTAACCGCCCATCCCACCGAAACCGTCGGCTGCGGTTATCGGCTAACCGATAGTGCAGTCGGTGTCGGTGACGGTTGAGGATTTCACCTCCTTCTCGGTGTCGGCTAACCGACTTTGCGGTTCGGTTAAAACCGAAACCGCACCGCTAACAGCCCTAAATACAAGTGTAACTGGAATCAGTAACCTTGTAGAATAAAGAGTGATCTGCTTTGCTCTGAGAATAACCAACCTTGTGAAGTTTATCAGTAAGCTTTGAGAACCATTGCCTTGAAGCTTGCTTAAGGCCATATAAGGATTTCTTTAGTCTACAAACTGGGTTGTTGAAACCAGAAGGTGGTTGATAGCCCTTAGGTAGGGTCATATACACTTCCTCATGTAAGTCTCCATGAAGGAAGGCATTATTCACGTCCAACTGGTGAATGTGCCAATTCCTTAAAGCAGCAATAGCTAGAAAAGTTCTGATGGTTGTCATTTTAATAACAGGAGCAAAAGTTTCCTGATAATCAACTCCTTCTAGCTGTGTATGACCCTTAGCCACAACCGTAGATTTAAATCTTTCAATAGAACCATCTTGGTGAACCTTGATCCTGTAAACCCATTTGTTACCTATAGGTTTCTTGCCTAGTGGCAGTTCAACCACATCCCACGTTTGGTTTTGAAGCAAAGCCTTAATTTCATGTTGCATTGATGCATTCCACTCAGCAGATTTGGATGCCTCTTTGTATGTTGTTGGCTCAACAAAAGAAGAAATGTTGAGGACAAAGCTCTTGTAAAATGGGGTGAGATTATCATATGAGATCATAGAGGAAAGTCCATACCTTGAGTCTGGGAGCTGGTGCTGAAGAGAGTGACCTTTACCAGTAGATTGACAAGCTAGATAACAGTGGTAATCTTTGGTAAAGTGGGCTGGTGGTTTGGAGGTTCTGTTTGAACGTCTAGGAAGTTGTGGATCAGGGTTGGGAAGAGGTACAAGAGAAGGAGAGGATTGTGTAGAGGAAGAAGGAGAGGAAGAACTAGGTGTGGGACTGAGAGAAGTGGGAGGTGAAGTAGAACCAGGAGATGAAACATGGTCAATAAAAGGGAGAGGATAATCAGGAGAAGGGGATAAAATGGGTGAGGGAGTAGTTGGGTGAATGACTGGGGTTTCATCAATGAGTGGAAGAACAGGATTAGGTAAGGGAAAGATCAAATCAGAAGTAGAAAATGAATTGGATTGAGAGGTAGATGATTTAAATGGGAAATGGAATTCATAAAAAATGACATTCCTTGAAACAAAAACATTATGAGAGTCTAGATCATAGATCTTATAACCTTTAATGCCAGCTTTGTAACCCAAAAAGACTCCTTTTCTAGCTCTAGGCTGGAATTTTGTTATGTGATTGGCTAGAGAGGAAGCATAGCATAAACAACCAAAAACTCTTAAATCAGTGAGGTCAGGAGGAGAGTTGTGGAGTTTTTCATGGGGTGTTTGGTTGTGGAGAACAGAAGATAGAACACGGTTGATGAGGTATACTACATGTTTGATGCAGTCACTCCAAAAACCAGGTGGCATGTCAGCCTGGAATTTGAGAGCGCGAGCAATAACAAGGATATGCTGGTGTTTGCGTTCCACCTTGCTGTTCTGTTGAGGGGTCTCAACGCAGGACATTTCATGAATAATGCCCTGGGAATCATAGTAATCATTCATTTCAAATTCTTTTCCTTGATCACTGCGGATTCTTTTAATTTGTGTTTGAAACTGCAGTTGCATTTGATTGCAAAAGGCAATTAGTTTAGGTCTGGCCTCAGATTTGAGTTGAAGGAGAATGACCCAAGTCATTCTAGAGAAATCATCAACAATAGTGAGGAAGTATTTGTATGAATCATAGGAAGGAATAGGGTTGGGTCCCCATATATCAACATGAAGGAGTTCAAAAGCATGTGTGGTTACAGACTAGCTTAATGGAAAAGGAAGTCTCATTTGCTTAGCAAAGTGACAAACATCACAGGGCAAACCCCTTTGGGTCTCAATGGAGGTACAAAATTGATGAAGATAAGGAATTTTCGAATGAGACAGGTGTCCTAATCTGGAATGCCATAAATTAAAAGTGTTGGAGCTTGCAACTGTGAAGATCTTAGGATTACTAGTGGCTTCTAGGTAGTAAAGTCCATTTGTCAATCTAGCAGAACCAGTCACTCTCTTCTGCTCCAGATCATGTATGACACAAAGGTTGGAGTGAAATGTTAAGCTCAATGAGTTATGAGCAGTGAGCTTGCTGAGTGAGACCAAATTAAAACTGAATCCAGGAACAAAGAGAGCATCCTGAAGAGTTAATTCATCAGTGCAATGAACTGTGTCTTTGTAAGTGGCTGGAATTTGTTGGCCAGTAGGTAGGGTAATGTAGATCCCAGAAACAGGAATATGATTCACTAAGTAATCTAGGCATGAGATTATATGGTCAGAGGCACCTGTGTCAAGAATCCAGGTGAAACTGTGTGTGGGATTTATGTGGTTGGTTGGAGCAGATAAAAAAACATGTACCTGAAGCAACAGAAGTGGTAGTGAAAGCAGCAGCAGTGTGAGGAGGATGCTGTTTAGAGTTGCCAACCAGGGCCATTAGCTTGTCATAATCAGCCTTGGTAAGCTTGACAGAATCATCATGAGTAGACACAGCAGAATTAGCATAACCCTTGCCCCTACCATAAGTTATAGTAGTAGTCCTGGGAACATAGTTGGCAGGGAAACCATGTTTCTTAAAACACTTCTCCTCAAGATGACCATGCTTGCCACAGAAAGTACATTCAATGATGGTGCCCTGTTGATTTGAGGGAGATGGTCTGGTAGACATGCCTGGGGGATATCCATGTTTGACAAAGCAAACATCCTCTGTGTGACCATCTCTTTTGCAAAAAACACAGTAAGGCCTTTTTTGAGTTGAGTTAGGGCGTCTGTTAACCCCTTGGATAGCCATAGCATAATTATCAGTAGTGACAGAAGCTATGAGTTTAGCTCGTTGAGTGCCATATAACTGTCTTTCATGTTGTAGCATTCGTTGAAAGACCCTATTTATGTCTGGTAAGGCATCCCCAAACAGAACTTGTGATCGAACAGCAGAGAAGTTCTCGTTTAAATCACGCAAGAACTTGATGACATAACTAGTCTCTTGGTATTCATGGACCAATTTCATTGCTTGATAGGTATTGTGACTCGTAGTTGTACAAGCACAAGGAATCAAAGGTTTATAGTTATCAAGTTCGTCACGAAGAGTAATGACCTTACTGTAATACTTAGTGATAGTTTGTGTACCTTGCTTTAAGCTACAGAGTTCTTCTTCTATTTCTGCAACTCGAACAATGTCACCAGAGCCATATCTTGTCTGCAAACTTTTCCATGCCTCTGCTGCTGATTTGCTGGATAAAATGGTCTTTCTGATTTCAGATTCCACTGCCTGTTGGATCCAACTGAGGATCATTATGTTGTTCCTGACCCAAGCATTTCTCTTTGGATCTGTTTCTGCAGGTTCAAGAATAGCACCATTGAGGAAACCGAGCTTGTTTTTGGCTGCAAGCGCATTAAACATCGCGCGGCTCCAGTCGTTGTAGTTGGTTGCTGTGAGTTTCTCGCTGACAAGAAGAGAACCAGGCTGCTCAGAGCCGTGAAGGAAGTATGGATCTTCCATAGGATAGGGAGTAGAGAGATCACCAGATGGTAAAGCATCATTTTGTGGTTCGGATGTAGCCATGGCGGCGCCCTAAGGCTTTCATACTGTTATAAACGCGCTGCTACGGATCGGGAAATCGCCGGAATGGACAAAGCAAGAATACGAAAGCGAGAATCGAAAGAACACAGACACACGATTTACGTGGTTCACTAACACGATGTGTGTTAGCTAGTCCACGGGCGAGAGAGAGCCAGTTTCACTATATCTGAGGAGATTACAGATTACAGAGGAGTATGAGAAGTATTTAAGTCGTAGCGGCTGATAGTCCGATTCAAATCATATCAACACATACCATGAAAACAGATCTAAAATGTGGGTTGAAACCCTAAAACTTGATCTTCTCATTCACTTGTTCTGCCCTTTTATAGGCAAAGAAACTTACAGAAAGTGACAATAAGCAGTACAGTTTGTCCACAAGGTTGGAGAGGAAACAAGCAGAAAGTTTGAACGAAAACTAATACAGGCAAAGAAGAAAGGAAAAACGTCGTCGCATCAGCTCTAACTCTTAACCATCCAAAACGCTGTCGGATTGAGGTGCTTCTTCTAGCTTTGAACCCAGTTGACCGTTGCACTCGATTTTTGGGGATTGAGTTCCTGTTACGCATTGAGCAATAACGGTTGGTTTTTACTGAACCACCAAACTACCCTATCTTATCACTTTCCCAATTCGATTTCCCTTCCTAGCTACCTAATTAAACTCCGGCCATACACTCCTCCAATCTCATACTCCTGTCTTGTTAGGCTTAGATTTGGGCTGAGGCCGGGCCTAGTGGGCTGGAGGAAGTGTGGGTCAGACTGTGTTTGGGAGGGTAGGACTAGCCCGAGATAGTGTGGCAGTGGGCTTAGACTTAGACTTAGGTCTGGTGGGTACGTGGTTCGGTTTATTGGTTAGGAATTTGATGGTTCAATTTGGATTATTTCGAACCAAACAATGGCTATTGTCAGGCACTGGACAACACATCAGAGGCCAAGATCAAAATTAACACTACGTCCAGCCCAAACCTTGAACCCAAAATTTGTATGGAAACGCATAATAATTAACAACAACTGCATGTTCGATCTTTGCATAGTGGATTTTGCACCGATAAAGTTGAAAATCCCGCAAAGAATTTTATGGGTTCCTATCTAAGCTTAGCTAATAAAAATTAATAATAGAAACAAAGTTATTAATTCTTGGATCTAAATTACTTACCGTATCCGTACAAGAAAAACGGGAAAGACGCAGCTAGGGCTAATGTAGTCATTGATGAAGGCTTTATTACCCACCATCCTTCGTTGCAAAACATGGCCACGTTGTGGCAAATGGTAGAGAGGGAACTAATGATACTGCTAGCTCGCCTGCAAAACCAACATAACACAACAAGTCACATGTATATATTAGAGTAGGTTTCGCAACCAAAAATTTTACAACCAAATTCAACGATAAATTTTTTTACTACCAAACTATATTTGGTCGAGAAAGCTTGCGTGCATATGCAAATAATTATATTTTGGTAGCTAAAATATTAACAAATTGATTGAGAATAGGCTCAGTAACTAACTAGCTCTACATGTTTTTTAACTGATGATCCATACTAGCTAGAAGAATAGCATCCATCCTAGTACTGTTGCAATCTGTTCTGTACGTCAACATACTGTATATATTCAATATTTTATACAGAAATTAAGTGGAAATGTATTGGGGAAAAAAAATAAAAAATAAACGAATCGAGTGTACGTACGCGATTAAGGAAGCAAGGGGATGGAGATATGTGGCGCCGGCCGGTGTTCTGGTCTCCAGCTCCGGCAGCCGAAATGTTACCCTTCGAATTCGATTATTAGCCGCCGCCATTGGTGGAGTTGAAGTTGATGATGCGGAACTTGTTGCTCGCCTGCAAAACCAACATCTACATTATTTATTGATACATTAAGGGAAGGGATTAAGGTAGAAGAAGAACAAAGTCACACTACAACCATAAAAAGTAGAATAGATTTCGCAACAAATTTTTTTACAACCAAACTAGATTTGTTTGAAAAAGACTAGCATTTACAAATAATAATTATATTTTGGTAGCTAGCTAAAATATTAACAAATTGGTCGAGAAAAAGCTAGCTAGCTAGCTCTACACATTTTTTTTATCTGATCCATATATTATATATTATAGGAGAATAGCAATATTCTAGTGTTAAAAAAATCTCATATGCACGTCAACATACATATTTAGGCGATCCCTAATTAACTACGGTGTTCAATATTATTTTATACAGAAATTAAGTTGAAATTTAATTAGCAAGAAAAAGAAAATAAAAATCGGATGGAGGAGTAGTGTAGTATACGCGACTAAGATATCAAGAGGATGGATATATGTGTCCGGCGTGGTGCCGTCGTGCTCCGGCAGCCGAGATGTTACCCTTCGATCTGTGGCAGCGGCCGGTGTTGTGGGGTCCCGGTCGGGCCGCGGAAAGGTTAGGCTTGGAGCTGTGGATGTACTGGCCTCCCAATCATTAGCACCCATTATATATATGTTGGTGAAGTACGTCGGAGATCGAGAGGAAAATGTTGTTGTTGTTGTCGTGGTCACTTCAGTTAAGTGGAAATGCTGCAACCCTGCAATAAGTAGGCACGGACGCGAGAGATAACATAGATCAGAATTAATGTAATGTAATCTGTAGTCTGCATGTACATGCATGCAAGTGACAAAACATAAAAAGATAGAGAGACCGATCGATCGAGCGAAATACCTGAATGAATCCATGGCTAGCTCAGAGCGGGCCCGGGAGGACGTCTTCTATTCTATATATAGAGCTAGCTTATCAAGATATATATATAGATACAGGATTGGATTGAAGTCGAGGAGGATCCGCCATTGCTGACACTGAAGGAGCTCGAGGAACGTCGTCGTTCTATCTCGGAAGCAATTGAGGAGCTGAGCGAGAACGGTGTCGTTCCGCTCAGTGTTAGTTACCCATTCCGATTTTACTGTACATAGACGCGTGGCTTAGATTGATAGGGAGATAGAATAGTTACCGTTATATTTTGTTTTTCCTTTCTTTCTTCTTCCCCTGTACAGTCAGCTCTATTTGCACATATATAACATGCCCTTGAGGCAACCAGAAACCCTGCGGGTTTCCACCACAATCCAGCTCATTACCAGATTTCTCATGGTATCAGAGCCTGGTTCAGGCATCTAGGGTTTTCACCATACCCATCCCGCATTCTTCCTCCTATCTTCTTCCTTCTTCTACTTTCGAAAGCTAAACAATGGCGACGGAAGCAAACACTGGTTCCACTGCTTCAGGTCCTCTTCAACCTGTCCCAAACCCAGTCACCAACCCTTACTACATAAACCCTAATGAAGCTCTTGTTTTCCCGATCAAGCTCACCGGGACTGCCAACTACAACCTTTGGAGCAGAACGGTCAGAGTTGCCCTGAAAAGCAAGAACAAGTTGGGGTTCATCAATGGGACTCTTCCAGCTCCAGATCTGACCAGTGAGCACTACCCAGCTTGGGAACAAAGTAATACAGCCGTTTACTTTATGATTCTCAGCTCCCTCGACCCAAGCCTGGTGGACAGCGTCTCATCTCAAGACAATGCAAGGTTACTCTGGGAAGATCTGAGGCAGAGATTTGGGCAGGCTGATAACATCCGAATTGGGGATCTTCAGACAGCTGTTTACACCCTCAAACAAGGTAACAAGTCAGTCAACCAATACTACACTGAATTGAAAGCACACTGGGAAGAATTGATTCAGTTTTTGCCTATTCCGAGTTGTACTTGTGGTGGAGTTGGAGCTAGACCTGATGCTTGTGTTACTGAGGTTACTGTTCGAAAATACAGAGAGAATGAATTTGTGTCTAGATTCATTACTGGTTTAAATGATGCATATGGAGGGGTTAGAACAAACCTGTTCATGATGACTCCATTACCATCAATGGAGGTTGCCTTCCACTATGCTATCCAACATGAGAGACAAGTGACCAAACCTAACCAGGAGACGCAAGCAGTGGACTCTGTTGCATTACTTGCTGCTGGTCAGGGTAAAGGCAAAGAGACACCTAAGGGTAATCTCTTCTGCAGATACTGCAAGAAAGACAACCATGTCATTGCAGACTGTTTCAAGCTAAAGAGAAAGAACAAAGAGCAAGGTTCATCTAATGCATTTGCTGGGCAGATTCAGGGAACAGATATGGGAAGTGGTATCTTACCACGACCAGATTCCAAGAATGCAAATGAGAATGGTGGGGATGGATTCACTAATATCAGACTGTCTATGGAAGACATTGGGAGGCTTCAGAAGCTGCTTTGTCAGATTAGCCCACCACAATCACCAACTTCTCCTGTCTCTCCTGGACAGCACATGAACTCTCCATCATCTTCACAGAATCAACCTATGGTCAACTCAGTAGGGAGATACAAGGCAGTAAACCAAAACCATTCAGGTAAACTCATTTTCTCAACATACTATGCAGTGCAACCAATGAATATGAATGAGCTTGTCAATGTTTGGTATTTGGATACTGGTGCAACAGATCATGTTACTTGTTCCCTATCTTGTTTCACTAGTTACAGGCCAATACAAAATACTTTCATTACTTTACCAAATGGTTCCAAGACCCCTGCTACGCATTCTGGATCTGTCTCTTTGATTCCAAACTTTACAATTCATGAAGTGTTGTTTGTTCCAGCCTTCTCTTTCAACTTAGTGTCTGTTAGTAAACTTACCAAATCCTTGCCAATCTCACTCACTTTCCAATCCAACGTTTGCCATATCCAGGACCTTCTCACATTGAAGAAGATTGGTTTTGCCCGTCAGAGTAGAGGTCTTTACCAGCTTACCAAACCATCAGAAGACACTTCCATACATGTCAATTCCCTCAAGACACATACATACACACCACAAACATTTGACCTTTGGCATTGGAGGCTTGGCCACCCATCACAGCATAGGATTAAGGAGTTACAGAAGGCTGTACCTAGTATAGATTCAGATCTTTTATATCATTGTGATATTTGTCACTTAGCCAAACAGAAACGTCTTCCCTTTCCTTCCAGTCAATCTGTTGCTACTGATGTGTTTGATATTATTCACGTTGACATTTGGGGTCCTTTGGCTACCCCTAGTTACAATGGTTTTCAGTATTTTCTCACCATTGTGGATGACAAATCGAGGTGTGTTTGGGTTTACTTGATGAAATTTAAGAGTGAAACTAGAAAGCTTGTGCAGGACTTCTTTGTTATGATTAAGAACCAGTATGACAGATCTATCAAAATCATTAGGTCTGATCAAGGTTCTGAATTTCATACTCCTGACTTCTATTCCCAACATGGCATCATTCATCAGATGTCATGTGTAGAGACTCCTCAACAGAATGCTCGAGTTGAGCGCAAGCATCAACACATTTTGAATGTGGCTCGAGCATTGAAATTCCAATCAGGCCTTCCCCTCAAGTTTTGGTCTGATTTCATCCTTCATTCTGTGTTTCTCATAAACAGATTGCCTACCATAGCTCTGAAAAATAAAACTCCCTATGAAATCCTATATGGCAAACCTCCAGACCTTTCTTACCTACGTGTTTTTGGATGTTTGTGCTATGCTAGCACTTTAGGAAATCATAGAACAAAGTTTTTCCCTAGAGCACGCAAGTGTGTGTTCCTTGGTTTTCCTTCAGGGATTAAGGGATATAAGTTATATGATCTAGAGGATCATAAAGTATTCCATTCACGTGATGTAGTTTTCCATGAACACATCTTACCTTGTTCCACTTCTTCTGCTGATACACTTGAAACTAATACACCTGCTCCCCCTGTTTTCCCCACCACTCCACCACTCCATCCAGCACCAACACCTACTGCCTACTCACCACCACCCCCTGCACCCTCTCCAAACCCAACACTTATCTCACCTGAACCTGTTACACCTTCTACTACTACACCTATCTCACCACAATCTTCTTCTTCCCCTCATTCTTCTTCTGTTCAAACACCACTTCCCTCTCCTATTCAACTTTCTTCTCCTTCTCCTTCCCAAACACAGCCAATTGCCCTTCGTAAACCTTCTAGGAACCATGTAGTTCCTGTCAAGTACAATGACTATGTCCTGTCTCTTAATTCCAAGCATGACAAACACATTTATCCATTGGTTGCCTGTATTTCCTATGACCAGTTGTCACCTGGTTATAGACAGTATGTTTGTGCAGTTGAAATGGCTTCCATTCCCACAACTTTTGAAGAGGCAGTGAAGCATGAACATTGGCGAAGGGCAATGAATGAGGAAATGAGGGCTCTCGGTGCTAACCACACTTGGGATGTGGTGGACAGGACTCCTGATCTCAGAGCTATTGGGTGTAAATGGGTTTATACCATCAAGTTCAACTCTGATGGATCCATTGAAAGATACAAGGCTCGAGTTGTGGCAAAGGGGTTCACCCAAATACATGGCATTGATTTTCTGGATACATATTCTCCAGTAGCAAAGCTGAATTCTGTTAAGACTCTTCTGGCTCTAGCTGCTGCTAAGAATTGGGAGATGTTTCAGCTTGACGTAAGCAACGCTTTCTTACATGGGGATCTTGACGAGGTTGTGTACATGGAACTGCCTCCTGGTGTTCATGACAGCAGCAAGGCGTGCAGACTTAGAAAATCCCTTTACGGCCTTAAACAAGCCTCTCGTCAATGGTTTTCCAAACTCACTCAAGCCTTGTTGAAGTTTGGCTACACTCAATCACAGAGTGATTACTCGCTGTTTGTTCATCACTCTTCTTCTGGCTCATCAGTACTCCTTGTTTATGTCGACGACATAATTATTGCTGGCGATGATCTGCCTTCTATGAATGCTCTCAAGCAGTTCTTGGCATCCCAATTCAAGATCCGTGATCTCGGCCATCTCCACTATTTCCTGGGCTTGGAGATTGCTCGATCAAGGGAGGGCATTCATATTACCCAGAAGAAGTATTGCACTGACCTTCTTCTGGATTCAGGGTATGGAGATTCCAAACCTGTGGCCACCCCGATTGATATGAAAACACGTCTTTCAGCTGATGACGGACCATTGTTGGATGATCCGAGCTTGTTCAGACGAATTGTGGGGCGTCTGCACTACCTAACCATCACTCGCCCTGACATAACGTTTGCTGTACAGCAACTTTGTCAGTACCAAGCAGCCCCAACTACATGCCATATGCAGCTAGCATATAGGATCCTCAAGTACCTGAAAACAGCACCTGCTCAAGGCATATTTTACTCATCCAAATCTGATCTCCTACTCAGAGGTTATAGCGATTCAGATTGGGCTTCCTGCCCAGATACAAGGAGATCGACAACAGGTTACTGCATTTCCTTGGGCAAATCTCTAATTATTTGGAAATCCAAGAAGCAAGGAACTGTTTCCCGCTCTTCATCCGAGGCTGAGTACAGAGCTCTAGCTCAGCTGACTTGTGAAGTTGTGTGGGTAAAGAGATTGCTACAAGAACTTAATGTCGATCATCAGCAACCTGTGGCAATATTCTGTGACAGTCGATCTGCTATATACATTGCAGAAAATCCGGTGTTCCATGAACGAACGAAACATATAGAGATCGACTGTCATGTAGTTCGACAATTCCTGCAGTCCAAGCTTATCAATCTGTCTCATCTGGAAACAGAGAATCAGATCGCCGACATGTTTACCAAAGGACTTAGCAGGTATCGACTTCAATTCCTATTGTCCAAGCTGAACATACAGAATCTGTATGCGTCAGCTTGAGGGAGGATATCAAGATATATATATAGATACAGGATTGGATTGAAGTCGAGGAGGATCCGCCATTGCTGACACTGAAGGAGCTCGAGGAACGTCGTCGTTCTATCTCGGAAGCAATTGAGGAGCTGAGCGAGAACGGTGTCGTTCCGCTCGGTGTTAGTTACCCATTCCGATTTTACTGTACATAGACGCGTGGCTTAGATTGATAGGGAGATAGAATAGTTACCGTTATATTTTGTTTTTCCTTTCTTTCTTCTTCCCCTGTACAGTCAGCTCTATTTGCACATATATAACATGCCCTTGAGGCAACCAGAAACCCTGCGGGTTTCCACCACAATCCAGCTCATTACCAGATTTCTCATAGCTAGCTAACCAATTTCCAGTCTTGTGATCGATATATTAATTTTCGGCAGCTAGCTCCCGAGGAAGAAAATTGAAAGAGAAACAAAACCAGTTGCTGCAAACAAACAAACACACCATCAGCTTCATTAGTGGCGTCCCCTTAATTAATTAAAACATGTCGTCTGCAATGCAAGTAAGTAAATAACGAAATCTGAAGCACGTAGGCAGGTACGTTGAGCTTAACTGAGAATGCGTGCAAATTAAAGCCGCCTCTACACCTTCCTTGTTATATATGTATTTGGACGACGGCGAGAGAGAGAGAGAGGGAAGAGGGAAGTATTGTTGTTGTTGTTGTTGACGTCGGAGAGCGGTTGTTGGTCTCAAACCTCTCGTGCGTACACAACCTACCAAGTGAACAGGAAAGCCCAATATTATTTAGTATTTAATTATAAGTAGCCAATTTAATTTGAATAACGCCGCATGCAATAATAATATAAAAACAAGGTGCGGATGCCGTAATACGTACAAAAAAATGGGAAGGGGATTCGCCGGCCATGTTGATCAGTCAGGTGTGGAGGACGGGACGCGGGCAGTCACTCTGGCGGCGGAAAGCTTTTGGTTCGGTGGTGGTGGCCCGGTAGTAGATAGAAAAGAGAGATGGTGCGGTGAATTAAGCTGCTCTGACTTCTCAGCGTTTGGTTCCGCCGGTGGGAAAGGCAAAGGAATTAATAATTTGTTGTTGTCTGTTGTTGGTATGGTGATTGGCAGATAGAAGAGGTCGATGGTGCAGTGAATTAAGGTAGCTAGGGAAAGATCATATCCCGCCCGCCGGTGTACGTAGTCCACAATGAGGCAGCTGAGATATGATATATATATATTAGCTAGCTTCGGAGCTAATTAGGGTGTGCCCTAAATGCATGCAACAGATGCATATATATGCTGTCTTATGCGCAACAACCACATATTGTCGTCTACTAGGAGATTAAGGTATTTCTCAGTGTTCGATTGTCAATATACTCAATATATATAATGATACATTTTTATTATAAGGTAATTGAATTCAAATAATCCTACGTACCCACACACTGGAAATGAATGATTAGTTTTACATCCAACGGCTCACAGTAAATCTTGGGAAAATACGTACGTAACCACAAGTGACCGGTCAGTGTCCATTCTCTCCAAAAACGGGAAGACAGACCAATTTAAGATAGTGACATGCAACTGACTAATTACCAATCCAACTAATTACCAATCCAAGTTGTATAGTATATATAGTGAACACACAACACAACCCTAAGGAAATAATTGCTTAATTAAATGGCATATTGGCTCTATTATTTATACTCGTTTCACCAAGGAGGGAATCTAAGGGCAGGGCCGGACCGGTGTGCCCAAAATGCATGCAAGTACGTACCAGTGGGATCGTTGGCTTTTAATGGCTGAAGTCGTCCAGACAAGACAACAAACTCCCCGTTCAATAGCAAATCTGGAATCTTGTATTAAAGGATGTTGTCTTATGTGCAACCACATTATCATGTCTATCTATTAGAATGATGAACTTTCAATTAACACCGGAGATTAGGAAAGTAATGGGTTCTCAATATATGTAAGAATATATTTTTATTTATTTCTTATCTGGTGTCACAATTGGCCAGCTAAATTGTATGTGTTTGGTAATTTTTATAAAGGTACTCAATACAAACCCTATTCACGTACATATTATTAGGCATGTATTTGTGCATACGTACGTATGTACATGATTATTTTCATATTTAACAATTCTCCGTAAATCGTAGGGAAAGGAGGAAAAGTACGTCCACACACAAGTCACAACTGGCAGGACAGTACCCCATTCTTCGAAACGGGAAGAGATCATGTGCAACTGAATTATTTAATTAAGGTGCATTCCCGCAGAAAGCAATGCGATTGTGACATGCAACAAATTACGAATCCAGCATATAGAGTGAACGAAGAACACTAAGGAAATATTTGCTCAAATGACTAATTACCAATCCTCTGTCATTACCCACACATTTACGTATTATGCGTCACATGCAGATTCTTTCTACTTTCGATTAGTAAACAGAATTAATTAATCGATCACCATCACTTTGGGTTTAACGTTGAGGGGATGCATGTGATATTTTTATCTTCTTGCTAATACTCACTAATGAAGTTGATATATAATATAGTTAGATGGTATATTAATGATTCGTATTCTTGATTCTTCCCTAGTTAGTTGATTCTATTCGATTGTATGAGTTGTATATGTATTTCCCCCACACCCCCACCTTCTCAAAGGAAAGCTTCTTTGCGAGCTTTCATTGTAATCAGAGAGCAAGGTGAAGAGACGAAGGAACAGAGAACTCGATCGATTGAAATGAACAACAAATTAGGGATTTTGACTTAAGAGTCTTCTGTTCTCAATCGAACCGGTTTTAACCTTAAAGGTCTAACCTTTGACTCACTTTGCTTAATGGACAGAAAAGAACTCGAGTGGGCTCAACTATCCCTGGCCCAATAATCATGCAGATGGATTTCGGACCAGTTCTACTTGCGGCCCAGAACCAGACCCGGAGAAGAGACTTGAGGGATCGTCTTCTTCACCAAGCCACAGAGCAGAGTCCTTGGGACAAAAACAGAGTAACAAAAAGAAACGGGGGAAGCAGAGAGGAGAAGAGCAGCAGAAAGGAAATGCACAGGGATTTTTAACGAGGTTCACCACAGGGTTACTCCTCGTCCCGGAATAGTAGACACTATTCCGAGAGACACTTTGATTTTCTTGACTCTAGACCGACGATCAAAGAAACTGAAAGTTACAAACTCAAATGTGAAAATCAAAGTGAAGAAACCTAGACCCGAATTCGCGCAGGAATTCGTTACACTTTTGATCCACTGAACCTATACCTCAGTAGAGATCAAACCCTTTTCAATTCCCAATCCCTTTACCCTTTACCGTAAAGAATGCTGAATTGAAAATTAATTAAAGACAGACTCTGCTTCTCCTTTAAATAGGCTTCCTGAAGAACGACCGTTGGGCAGGAGCTTTTCGAAATTATCCAGACAAGGCAAGTGAATTTGCCAGGCAGCTCCCCCTTGATTGCGGCTTCAAATCTCTTGATTGATTCAAGCAATCTCTTGACTTGAGTCGAAAGGAAACTTACCAGTCAACAATCTCCCCCTAAGTCAGAGATTGCTGATTGTCCGATTGAAACCTGCAAAGACAAATACCATTTCCAGAGCAAGGAGAAACCAACCAGCACAAACAACTAGTCCGAGATAACCATCAGTTTAAAACAGCTGGTAAAACAGATCCAGCAAACCTGTCCAAACAAGAAGCTAAGCAAAGCTGGTAAAACACATCCAGCAAACCATCCCAGTCAAACAAGATTCATGCAAACTAGGTTTAACACATCATTCAGACCAAAACAAACCAATCAAGTTACTCAGAGCTATAAGCTGCCCTGAGATCAGCCAGGACCTCTGCCAAGGATGGAGTACCAAAAGAGGAATCTGATGAGTTATCACTATCAGAACCTTCATCACTGCTGATCCAGTGGACTTCAATGTCAGAGCTAGGAACGACCTCTCCTTCAAGATCAGCAGCAGCAGCGACCTCCACCGGTCCATCATCTTCAGAGCTCTTATCAGTAGAGGAGTTGTCATCATCCTCATTATCGCTATCATCCGCAGTGTCCTCCCCCTCAACGGCAATCGCAATCTCGTCTAGGATGTCGTCAGCAGTAAGATAGACATTGGGAGTAATAATTCGGAACGGGTCCATTGAGATACCAAGACGGATGATGAGACGAGTAATTAGGGGACCAAACGGGAGAGGGCTAAGGTATTCAAACTGCTGGAAGGGATAAAGGTGTCCGAACAGAAGGTGGCAATAATCAAGAGGGACACCATGAACAGCATGCTGCAAAACCCAAAGATCTAGTGGGGTAACTCGATCCAGAAGGATAGTTCGAGGGAGAAACCTTCGAGTCAAAAGGTAATGAAAAGTACGAAGGGAGGGCAGCAGAAAAGCAGCAGGCAGTGTGAGGTAGGCATCAGGTTCATGACCAGTAAGAAGCACAAACTCATGAACTATGTCAAAGTTGAAGAGAGGAAACTCAGAGTCGTTTGCCAGGATTTCTCCAAACCTAGGAATATTAAGCAGACGCCTAAGATCCTCCAGAGGGATTGTGACAAGGTTGCCATAGATCAGGGTTGTGAAAGTGCGGGTATGAATCCCAAAAGACCTAAAGTTCGAGAAAAACAGACGCACTCCTTCAGGGCAGATGTGCTCAGGAGTATCATCGATTAGAAAATCCCAACCCAGATTGTGAGCATACCCAGTAACATCTAACCCATATTCTATGAGATCAGCGAAAGGAACATGATGAGTGGGAATAAATGGGCGGTTTGCAAAAGAGATGGAATGACGATGAGCATTTGCAGGAATAGGATCGTGGAACAAGGTACCTGTGAAGGTTTTCGAGAACCCTAGCACCATGACTGCTAACAGAGAGGAATTCTAAGACACTTAAAACAAGAATAAAGAAAATGATAACAAAGCAGACTTAAATAGAGACTCAAGGACACTCAAGAGGAAGAAGTAAACAAAGTAAGCCGAACAAAACAGGAAAAGAAGTAAAAGCAGCTATATACATAAGGAAATTATATCAGTGTAAAAACAGTCAAGGCAGATCTTCCAGATTCTCTGGAGATCGCAGCCCTATCTCATAACAAAGGAAGATAAATCGATCAGCATTCAAGGGCTTAGTAAATAGATCTGCTAATTGATATTCAGTAGGGATGTGACTGATGGTTATGGTATTCTGGTTAACTAGATCCCTAATAAAATGATACTTAACTTCGATATGTTTGGTTCTTGAATGCTGAACCGGATTTTTTGCCATACATATAGCACTAGTATTATCACATAGAAGGGGTATCGAATCTATTTTCATGCTATAGTCTTTTAGTTGATTTTTAAGCCATATCAGCTGGGTACAGCAGCTTCCAGCCGCAATGTATTCTGCCTCAGCAGTAGATAGGGAAACTGCACCCTGCTTCTTACATGACCATGAGACTAAGGATGTTCCTACAAATTGGCAGGTACCAGTTGTGCTTTTCCTATCTGTTAAGCTACCAGCAAAGTCTGAATCACTATAGCCTATCAAAGAGAAGTTTGTTGTGCTTAGGATACAAAAGACCTAGTTCAGGAGTTCCTTTTAGGTATCTAAAAATCCTTTTTACAGCTGACAAGTGACTCTCTTTAGGAGCTGACTGAAACCTAGCACAGATACACACACTATAGTGGATATCTGGTCGACTGGCAGTAAGGTATAACAGAGATCCAATCATGCCCCTGTATTTTTTCTCATCTACAAGAGTTCCTGATTCATCTCGATCTAGCTTGAGATTTACTGCCATAGGAGTTGGACTAGGTTTAACATTGTTGAGATCAAACTTCTTAAGCATATTCTGTAAATATTTTGACTGGTTAATGAATATGCCTGAGGGAGTTTGTTTAACTTGAAGACCAAGGAAGAATTTAAGTTCCCCCATCATGCTCATTTCAAAAACAGATTGCATAGAGTTGCAAAAATCAGTGCAAAGAGAGGGATCAGTGGATCCAAAAACTATGTCGTCTACATAGATTTGCACAAGAAGAATTTTATTGTTTACATGTTTTATAAAGAGTGTTTTATCTGTTCCTCCTTGAGTGAATGAATTTTCAAGTAAGAAGGTTGTAAGACGTTCAAACCAAGCCCTAGGGGCCTGTTTGAGGCCATACAAGGCTTTGTTTAGTTTATACACGTAGTCAGGGTGTTCAGAATTCACAAAACCTGGAGGTTGAGACACATATACTTCTTCTTGAATGATACCATTCAAGAAGGCACTCTTCACGTCCATTTGGTATAAGGGAAACCCCATGTGACTAGCAAAAGCACATAGCAGTCTAATGGATTCTAATCTGGCTACTGGTGCGAAGGTTTCATCATAATCAATGCCTTCTTCTTGAAGATACCCTTGTGCCACTAGCCTAGCTTTATTTCTAATTATAAAACCTAATTCATCAGACTTGTTTCTAAAGACCCACTTAGTTCCTATGACAATAACATTAGGAGGACGAGGAACTAAGTCCCAAACACGCAAATGTTCAAATTGAGTAAGTTCTTCAATCATAGCAATACCCCATTCTTCATCATTTAATGCTTCCTTGATATTTTTAGGTTCTAATTGGGACACAAAAGCATACTGTCCAGGCGTGTACTTACCTCGAGTTTGCAGTCCATCATTCAATTTGCCAATAATTTGGCTCTCTGGATGCCTTTCTTGTATATGTGGTGGAGCTTTAGGTGCTTCATCAGACTCATCCAGATCTTTATCCTCTTGTGTTATGCATTCTTGAGTGGATGGATTTTGTGTACCTGTGTTCTGCTCACAAGAGGAAACTTGACTCGTGGTAAGTTCACTCAAATCTACCATCATATTGGTGTTAGGAGTAACCAGATCAGTTTCATTGAATATCACATGAACTGATTCTTCTACTTTTCTGGTTCTCTTGTTATAAACCCTATAGGCTTGACCTTTAGTAGAGTAACCAAGAAAGGTTGCTGGGTCAGACTTAGCATCAAACTTTCCTAGAGTATCTCTAGTATTTAGAGTGTAACAAGGACAACCAAAAGGATGGAAGTAAGATATTCTAGGGGCTCTTCCTTTTAGAATTTCATAGGGTGTCTTGTTTAACTGCTTTCTCACTAGTACTCTGTTAATTATATAGCAAGCAGTATTAACTGACTCAGCCCAGAAGAACTTAGGCAGGTTGTAATCTAACAACATGGTTCTAGCACATTCAATTAGGGTTCTATTCTTACGTTCTACAACTCCATTTTGTTGGGGAGTTCTAGGAGCCGAGAAGGTATGCTTTATACCTGATTTATCACAGAGATCAGCAAATTCATCAGATATAAATTCTCCCCCGTTGTCACTGCGAATGTTTTTTATGGTCGGATGATACATAGCAACAAATGATTTGAATTTTTCAAATGTTTCATCCTTAGTTGCTAGAAAGTAAACCCAGGTAAACCTGGAAAAGTCATCAACTAAAACAAAGACATAGTTTTTACCCCCTAAACTGGTAACATTACAGGGACCGAATAAATCCATGTGAATTAACTCAAAAGTTTTAGTTGTGGTAATATCAGGCTTGGACTTAAAACCTTTTTTCTTGTGTTTCCCTGCTGCACAGGCATTACAGAAGAACTCAGCCTTTTCTTTAAGATTTGGAATTCCTCTGGCTAGATTAAGTTTGGACAGAATAGCCAGTTTAGACATGCTAACATGTCCAAGACGTTTGTGCCAAAGAACTTCTGTGGAAACAGATGTAGCCTGGAGACACTTGGCATTATACTTGCTTAGGTCAGAGACATCTACCAGGTACATATTATTGACCCTTTTTCCGACAAACAAGATTTTATTTTCATTAATTTGTTCAACAGAACACTTATTGTCCTCAAAAATTACCCGGTTTCCATTACTGCATAACTGGCTTATAGATAATAGATTATGTTTTAATCCCTCTACTAGTAAGACGTTTTTTATCACAGGACCAGGTGTATTTCCAATATTCCCTGAGCCTATTATAGTCCCTTGACTATCATCTCCAAAGGTGACTTTACCTCCACGTTTCATAGCTAGAGAATTAAACAGATAGCTCTTACCTGACATATGATGGGAACACCCACTGTCAAGATACCACTGAGTATCTTCAGGAGTGAGTTTAGATACCTGGTTTGATGACTGTGTAAATGCCATGAGAGCCTTTTCTTCTCTTTCATCCTCTTCATTGTCGGACTCATAGTCACTCCAAGTAGCCTTCATGGCTCTTTCTTTTGCTTTCAAAGTCATGGGACAATTCGCGCGAATGTGGCCTGGCTTTCCACATTTGTAGCAATCCTGAGTTTCGTAGTTTCCTGTTTCAACATGTTTGGTCTGCGGAGTACGCAGCCTATCTTGAAAAGAGCTTTTGACTTTGTCAAAAGGATTAGTACGAAAAGATGAGCTTCTGTCAAAAGTTTTCTGTTTCTGTTCTTGTTTATATTTGAGCATTCTATGAAATTTATTGCTTATCAGGGCGAATTCTCTATCAAACTCATCACCTAAATCAGTATCTGAATCATAATCAACTGCCTGAGACTTAAAAGCCAAGTTTTTCTTCCTTTTTTCTTCATCCTTATTTACTTGTTTCATAACATGCTCATGACTAAGAAGTGATCCGATCAGCTCATCTATAGGTAGGGTATTAAGATTTCTAGCCTCTTCTATTGCTGTTCTCTTTGGCAGCCATTGCTTAGGAAGAGATCTTAGAATTTTTCTGTTTAAGTCTTTAAGAGGATAAGTTTTCCCTAGACCCTTCAGTTTGTTAATCAAAACAGTGAAACGAGAGTACATTTCATGAATTCCCTCACCTGGAGCCATTTCGAAGCACTCGTACTCGTGGACCAGGAGATCGATTCTGGTCTCCTTGATGTTCGACGTTCCCTCGTACATGCTTTCGAGTGAAATCCAGATTTCCCGAGCGGATTCGCAGTGCTCCACTTTATCTGCTTCGTCGGGCGTCATTGCTGATTGCAGAATGTGCATCGCCCGCTGATTAAGTTGAGCGCTCTTCTTCTGCGCCGCTGACCATAAATTTTGCTCTGCATCCTCCATCTCTATCGTGCCATCCCTTACCACGATCCAGAGGTCTTCATCCACTCCCCACAGGAAGGTTTTCATCCGTTTCTTCCATGCGGTGTAGTTCGAGCCGGTGAACACAGGCGGATGATTATAGGATGCATGCCCAAAGCTTGTGGATCCCATAGATTCAGGATCGATCTTGGCAGTAGCTAACTCTCTCAAGAACCAGGCTTGCTCTGATACCACTTGTAATCAGAGAGCAAGGTGAAGAGACGAAGGAACAGAGAACTCGATCGATTGAAATGAACAACAAATTAGGGATTTTGACTTAAGAGTCTTCTGTTCTCAATCGAACCGGTTTTAACCTTAAAGGTCTAACCTTTGACTCACTTTGCTTAATGGACAGAAAAGAACTCGAGTGGGCTCAACTATCCCTGGCCCAATAATCATGCAGATGGATTTCGGACCAGTTCTACTTGCGGCCCAGAACCAGACCCGGAGAAGAGACTTGAGGGATCGTCTTCTTCACCAAGCCACAGAGCAGAGTCCTTGGGACAAAAACAGAGTAACAAAAAGAAACGGGGGAAGCAGAGAGGAGAAGAGCAGCAGAAAGGAAATGCACAGGGATTTTTAACGAGGTTCACCACAGGGTTACTCCTCGTCCCGGAATAGTAGACACTATTCCGAGAGACACTTTGATTTTCTTGACTCTAGACCGACGATCAAAGAAACTGAAAGTTACAAACTCAAATGTGAAAATCAAAGTGAAGAAACCTAGACCCGAATTCGCGCAGGAATTCGTTACACCTTTGATCCACTGAACCTATACCTCAGTAGAGATCAAACCCTTTTCAATTCCCAATCCCTTTACCCTTTACCGTAAAGAATGCTGAATTGAAAATTAATTAAAGACAGACTCTGCTTCTCCTTTAAATAGGCTTCCTGAAGAACGACCGTTGGGCAGGAGCTTTTCGAAATTATCCAGACAAGGCAAGTGAATTTGCCAGGCAGCTCCCCCTTGATTGCGGCTTCAAATCTCTTGATTGATTCAAGCAATCTCTTGACTTGAGTCGAAAGGAAACTTACCAGTCAACATTCATTTTTTATACGTATCATCCCGTATACTAAACTATTGTTTATGTTTGAAATCATCATAAGAATTTGAAATTATGGTCTTTCGATCAAAAACTCTAATATTATATTAACGGAAAAACCACTTAATTATTTCAATATGAGTTGCATATTCATTTCCTTTTTACAATTGCACGATATATTTTCATCCTGAGTGACGGTACAATTAATATGATACATACACTAATCCAGTATAATTAAAATCAAGGTGTCATCGCATCAAGATAATTGAGGAGGCAGTCGCCACCGAACGCCCGCCTGCCCATATCCAAGAAAGAAGGGGAATAGTCCTTCAAAACGATTCTTCAGTTTATAGATAATACACTACAAGAAAAAACGCTATTTGCAACCAATAAATTTGGTCACTAAAAGGACATAATTGGTCATTAATACTTTTTTGCAACCAAAATCTTTTGGCTGCAGAAGTGGTCGCTATAGCCGCGTTACGAATACCTAACGCAACCAAAATAGTGATTGGTAGCGGAAAAGAAAGATATCGCAACCAATTTTGCCAATGGTAAAAAACCCTTAATTTTTCGCGACCATTTTAACTTGGTTGTCATAGTCCAACCTAATGGTTGTGAAATGTAGTTGATTGGTCGCCAAACCTATAAATGACAACCAATTTGATATGACTATTAGTAACATATTTTTTTGGATGAAAATAGAATTTACTAATGTTTTATAGGTGACCATTCAATTTGGTCGAGAAATTATTATATGTCAACCAATTATATTATTGTGACAACCAATTTTTTGGTTATGAAAGTTTAGCACAACCATGAAATTTGGTCGTGAAAAATATATATGCCAACCAACCATATCATTTTAGACAACTAACTATTTTTGTTATAAAAGTGTTACACAACCATAAGAATTGGTCGTGAAAAACACATACCTCAACCAATTAAAACATTTTGTTGACCAATAATTTTAGTAATAAAGTTCAAATACAACCATAAAAATTGGTTGCTAAAAACACATAAGCCGACCAAAACAATCATTTCAAATGACCAATTTGATTGATGCGAATTTGGTCACTAAAATGAAAATACTAAAAATTAAATAGAATTATAATAAAAAAATTGTTTCATATAACAAAAAAATTTAGTAACCAAAATTACAAGTACACAATTTATTGGTTAGTAACCAAAATTCACAATTACATAATGTTACCACTGAGAATCAGCCCACTATTTCAAAAATCACAATGACACGAATAAGTTTTGGGGCTGAAAGCTTCGAAACCTCTTGTGTTTTTCTTTGTTGAATCCTACTTCGTGCATTGCCTGCAAAGGAGATGGAGTTCAGCATGTTTTCTCACCAAAGCAACCCACTGCTTAAAGATGATGTCTCAATTGCAACCTGAGAACACATAGAAACCATTCCCGTATTAGTTATCACAACTTCAAGGGCTATCAACCTCACAAGTGTTGTAAAAAAGGTTAAGTTTTTTGAAGATGGGATGGACAAAATTGTCATTAACAACAAATTCAGCCTGTTTTCTCACCAAAGTAACCCACTGCTTAGTAAATTCATACATAATAACTTGTCCACTTCAATTTGAATTCATGAAACCTTAATGCTAATGTTTTTAGTTAATCTATGAACTGTTGCACTATCTATAAAAATTGTTTGACGAACGGCTACTTATTTCCTCAGCAAAACTGCAGTAGCTCGCAACAGACAATGGAAACTTAAGCTTTTGTCACAAAAGAAATAAAGTCCTACCTAAAATGTTACAAGAGCACAAAAATGGAATGAGTTTGTGCATCTACCTGTCAAAGAGTCTCTTGGGGGAGGACATTATGTAGTTGTAAGTGCTGTTGAAGTCGTACGAAGGTACACAGCTTCAGGACAAAAATATCAGAATACATAACTACAAGAACATACTAATAAGTGCAATGGCATGAGAAAAGGAAGAGCAGTGAACCAACAAACCTGTCAGAGAGAAGAACAAATCTCTGATGGGCTGGATCATGAAAAACAAATCCCCGAAAGCATGCAACTGCTTGGTGAAGATCTTATGGAACATACAATAGTTCATCATTCAACTCTATCATATCCTTATGAAGAGGACCAAAAGCTACATAATGCTTTTAAACCTGCAAATGGATTGGCCACGAAGCATGGTATCTGCTAAAATGCATCTTTTATGCCAGCCACTGGTGATGACCAGTAGGCTATTTATTCTGCCCCTGGTAGCAGAGAAAGTTCATATGAACCCTACTTTGCAAAGATTAAACAGAAACAGATAATGTGGGGGCTAAAGGAAGATTCATCGTTGAGTGGTATGCCAGCCTTTGTTCTTGACAGTAAAGCCATTAACTCCCAAATCCAACAACTGAAAATTAATGATAAAATCTAAAATCTAAACATGTCTAACTTATGGACTCCAAAATTATTTTACCAAGTCAGATAGATATCATCCATGAGGCAGATCTCCATTCAGATTGATCACTAATGGAGAAGGCATTTTACCTCTCTGTTTTCCCACTTCAGTCCTCCGCGGTCTCATGGAATATCAAATGTCTTCTCGCACCCAATATCCATTTTCTCTATTGGTCCAGAATGAGGTGTACTGTATGTTATATACTTGTCTGCACCAGAACATTAATGTTGAGTACTTGACCCTCAACACGGTAAAAGGCACGAAAGTATAAAGCATACCGAACTTAGTAATATGTAACTATGTATACCTGCGAGCTTATGAAGGGCACTATCTGTTGCTTGCTGTTGGGCATTCTTCCAAGAACAGCAGTTTGTCTCCGGGAATGGTTCGACCCTGTAGCTTACAAATGGCCGTGAAATTGAATTGAATTGGGCATTGCTTGCGCAGAATAGATATAGTAAAGCATAAATGTCCATTTCCCTTTTTTCAAGAAACACAACTAATACCAAACACCATAAACACAGAAAAATTCTAGATCCATCAAATTCTTGGGCATTGGATAGATACAGTAAAGCATGGTGCAGCATGATTTCTCATGAATACCTCTTTGAGAGTTACTTTACGAGTTGCCAGAAGCTCATAGTATTTGAGTTGCAGATCCGACATTTCACATTGAAGCTTCTCGTATTCGCACAAACTCGGCCCTCCCACATCTGTTGAACGAATATGTAGGACAAAAAGCAACAAATATAAAACATGTCAAATCCTACCATGTCTCTGTTACTAAATGAAGCAACACAAACAGGATCGAGAATATATACTACAATGAACCCATACATGCTACCTGCCACTTGCTCATACGAGCGAATTAAACTGAGGACATCACGATATATCGATTGAATAAGCACGTATATTTAGTCTCATTGCACTCACGAAATAAACCAGCCCATTCCATTGTATAGTTCTACTGAGAATGGATCCTTACTATTTCACCATCACCAGAATAGTCCCTGTGGAGTTTATTGTAGCCTTTTCCACTATTCTGCTGAAGTTGATTTCAAGGAATACAAAGCAAAGACACAAAGCACATGGCAGCAATTAATTGAAAAAATTGAAGTTGAGTTCCAGGAAACAATCTCTCATTCAATCAACTTACAGAATTCCAGATGTACACTATTCTCCCTTGTAGCAGCAAGGCAAGTTGGCGGAGACTTTCTTGGCTTGTGTTCATTGTAAGAAACTGATCTCCCCACCTAAATCCGTGAACAATCGCAATCATCAAGCGAACTAAACTAGAACCACTCGGTACTGTAAGAAGAGCTAAGAACTAGGAAAACCGACGTGAGCTTACTTGAGCGGCCATGAGTTTGTGCGAGGCGGGCTTGGCCAGAGCTGGAGGCGGGATCAATTCTCCTGCGACTAGAAATTCCAGAACCCTAAATCAGTAGAGAGAGATCGGGGAGGCGAAGGAGAAATTCCTTCCACGAGGATGTATTGCGGCGGTGTAAGTATCCGCGATCAAGATGCTCGAATTAGCTCGGCTTAGAGAGAAATAAAAAATATGCTCGGATCTGAAGTTACCTTCTGAGAATCGACAAGGAGGATAGATGAACCGAAGCAACCAAGCTTCTAAATCGCTTCCTCTGGAAAGTGGAGTAGCAGTTTGCTTCTTCTTTTCAGCTACCAAACCAGAGATTGGCGAAGGATCGGGACTTCGTGGATATTCGGCGAAGCGCATGGAGAAGAAGAAGATAATGGTATTGTGCAGTCGATTGGTGAAGGATCGCGATTTGGTAGGCGATTTGGTGGATCAGAATCGATTTGAGGAGAATTTGGATCGGAATTGCATAGGATGGAAGAGAGAGAAGAGGGTAAAAGTAAAGGTAAGTTGTATTTAATTTTCGTTGAATAGGTCCGTTGTTTTATATGTTTTCAATAAGAGCATCACGTTTTAGTGTTAGTCATCTTTACTACCTAAAATTTGATTAGTACAGTGACAACCAAATAATTTAGTTGCTGAATTTTTTTTATAGGAATCGCAACCAAATTATTTAGTTATTTAAGATTTTCAAATTTCATGCCTAAACTCATAACCAGTAATATTTGGTTGGAGAAAGTAAAAAGCAATATGCTACCAAATTATTTGGTTGGAAAAAGTAGAAATTATTTTGCTACCAAAATTATTTGGTTGGAAAAAGTAAAAAATCATTTTGCAACCAAATTATTTGGTCTCTTCAAGTTTTATTTGGTTATCAATACTTTGAAATTAATAGACAACCAAATTTTTAATATTTTAGCTACCAAAATATAATTGGTTGTATATACTACCCTTTTCACAACCAATTTTAGTTTGGTTGTAAACTTTTTGGTAGCAAAAGCTAGTTTTTGTTGTAGTGATAATTACATTTACATGCATATTCCACCATTATGAATTACGAAATGCACTAACCTAACAATCATTAACACTGTTCGCACCAGTGGAATTGTTGCCTTTTTATAGCTGAAGTTGCCAGACAACTGAGACAAGATAACGTACCCCTCCTTCGGCAAACCACAATAGCAAATTTGGAATAATAATATATGAAAAGATCGATGCTGTCTTATGTGTACGTTATTATGTCTAGCTAGTATATATAGTAGAATGAGCAACTTTTAATTGACACTGGGGATTTGGAAATTAATGGGTTCTCAATATATTAAATATAATAAGATTTTTTAGTTTCTTATCTTGTGTAATAATTATCAGCTAAATTATATGGGTTTCGTAATTTCTATAAGATATTCAATTCAAATTTTATTCACATATTAGGCTTGAATTTGTACATACGTACACACTGTTTTCACATATAACGGCTCGCGGTAAATCGTTGGAAAATGAGGGCAACTACGTACACGCAACTGGCAGGCCAGCGGTCCATATCCTTCAAAATGGGAAGCGAGAGAAATTTAATTTATTGAATTAAGGTGCATTATTCTTGCTCCTGCAGAAAACCTCGTCTCTTCTCATTAGTTTGGCAGCCTATATAGCTGGGTTAAAGTTGCAGAACAAGATAATCTTGCATCAGAAGCAAGTACAGGTCATAAACGGAAAAGTGTGTAAAAACATAACATTTGGACTTAAAATGTAAAGTGACAATGCGGTCTTGATACGATGTCGTTTCAGCCTCTTCTTTAGATGGTCTTGGTACGCTGTCGTTCCAGCCTTTTCTTCAAGTCGTGCCAGATACGACGTCCCTCCAAGTTCTTCTCATCTCCTTCTGTTCAGAGAGCGGGAGAATCAATTCATTTGAATTGTCCTTTAATAACCCCCCCCCCCCCCCCCCCCCCCCCGCGGGCACAAGCTGGTGGGAAGAGTTCGTGGACACCGAGCTTGGAGAGGAGGAGGGCAAAAGTCGCCGGCGGCAGGGGCTTGGTGAAGAGGTCGGCGTGCTGATGGACGGTGGAGATGTGAAGAAGTTTGATGATGTTGGCCTGGAGCTTGTCGCGGATGAAGTGGCAGTCGAGCTCAATATGCTTTGTGCGCTCGTGGAATGTAGGGTTCTGAGCGATGTAGATTGCAGACTGATTGTCGCAATAAAGGGAGACTGGTTGCGGGTGCGGAATGCAGAAGTCGTGGAGGAGGTAAAACAACCATTGTACCTCACAGGAAGTGTAAGCCAGAGCGCAGTGCTCGGCTTCACAGGAGGAGCGGGAAACGATTTTTTGTTTCTTGCTTTTCCACGAGACAAGGGAGGAACCAAGGTAGACACAGTAGCCAGTGATGGAGCGACGGGAATCGACGCAGGCAGCCCAGTCAGAGTCACTGAAGGCTTTCAATTGGAGGGAAGAAGATGAAGAGAAGAAGATTCCAGTCGATGGGGCATGCTTCAGGTAACGAAGAATCCTGGTGACTGCTTTGTAGTGACTAGTGAGTATTGGTAGGGTTGGACATGAATTGACTCAACTGCTGTGTTGCAAAGCTGATGTCGGGTCTAGTGGTAGTTAGGTAAATGAGCTTACCAACTAGATGTCTGTAATGTTCTGGATGGAGGTATGGCTCGTCATTGGATGCTGAGAGGTGAGACTTGTATTCCATTGGGGTGCTGACTGGCTTGGTGTGGAGCAGGTCAGCATCTTCAATTATCTCAAGAGTGTATTTCTTTTGAGATATGTGAATGCAGATGTGGTCCTGGCAGCTTCAATGCCAAGGAAGAATTTCAGTTCTCCCATGTCTTTTATGCTGAATTCGTGGTGTAGATATGACTTCAGAGTAGTGATCTCATTGAGGTCAGTACCACCCACTACTAGATCATCAACATAAACTAGGACACAGGTGTAGGATGTTGGTGTGGCTTTGTAGAATAGGGAGTGATCCACCTGGCTAGGAGTATAACCTTGTAGTCGAAGTTTCTCTACTATCTTGGCAAGCCACTGGCGTGAAGCTTGTTTTAGACCATATAGGGATTTCCTTAGCTTGCAAACAGGGTTGGAAAAGCCAGGAGGAGCAGTGTAGCCATCCAGTAGTTTCATGTAGACATCTTGGTCTGA
Source organism: Linum tenue (assembly GCA_946122785.1). NCBI lineage: Eukaryota > Viridiplantae > Streptophyta > Magnoliopsida > Malpighiales > Linaceae > Linum > Linum tenue. Next base: position 25,350,056 of record CAMGYJ010000005.1, on the reverse strand, counting down.
TTCATTTCAATGATCTAGATAGTCAACGTACTGACAAACAGTGAGACTGATGGCAAAGATATTGGAGTCATCACCCCATACAACTCGCAGGTAAACCTTATCAAGGCTGTTATTCTTCCAATTTCTGTGGAAGTACATACGATCGATAAGTATACCAGGTTGACATCTGGGACTGCATTTCCATTGCCACTTAGTTACTTAGATGATATAGCTTTCTGGTACTAATAATATTATACAATTTTTGTTTCTCAAACACAAAAAGCAGGGGTAGAGATAATGACTGCATAATTGTTTCTTTCGTGCGGTCCGACCAATATTCCGGCAGTCACAGTTCTTCACTGCTTGGAGACTGGCATCAGATCAATGTGGCAATCACAAGAGCCAAGGTAGCAAATAACAGAAACATATGCATGTGCATACAGGATTCAGGTCAATTACATAAATGGTTTTTGCATTGTGCAGAAGGAGTTGATCATGGTGGGTTCGTGCAGAACACTGTCAAAGGTGCCATTGCTGAAGCTTCTGATGGAGAAGGTCGAAGAGCAAGCCGGCATTTTTGAATCTGAGCAACAATAATATAAAACTGCAAGAACTGGAAAAGCTGGGATAAGGCGCAGTAGCTAAAGGGCTGTAGTTTAGATGATTGGATCGATTGTGTAAATAGTAATTCTGGTGCTAAACTTTATGTAATTTTGTTATAGCAAATATGACACGGAAGGTTTTTGTAGTAAGCCAGCTAATAAAATCTAATGCCTATGCCTAACCAACTCCATCAGGTAAGCATCTAAGCCATGGATTCTCTTCAATCCTACTTAGTACAACTAGTCACGGACCCGGCCAATTGGCCGGTTTCAGTAACCAATTACGTAAACAACATTATCAAATTGTATGTGAAATACTTTCGTTTTGATAGTATAAGAAACTAAAAAATAATTTAAATATTCAAAATATTCAAATTGATTGGTAGAATAAGAGAATTGAAATTATTAAAGTATTTCAACAATTCAAAATGATCGATTTTATAGTATTTTTCGAGATTGTAACTGACTCATCGACTAAAATTATTTTATGGAAATGAAAGACAAACCCGAACAGACTCCTAAAGACATTTTAAAATCACCATTCGATGTATTCCTCATTTTGAGAGATTGCTGCACATTTTCTTTCTGACTTGTTTGCACTTCCTCCTTAATGAGCAACATCATTATTTGCACCAATATTAATGTATTCATCTCTATTAGTGATACAATTATCTCCCCTATCAATTTCCTCCTCTTTCTTCTCTTGCATTTCAATTATCTCTTCCTTGTTTTCCAACATTTTATTGCGTACCAAATTTGATGGTAAAACTATTTACATATACCAATAATCTTTTTCATTGGGTATAAATTACCTCGTCAATGTCCATGATTTTTTCTTTCTCCTCATCACAAGTACTTGTATCTTCCTCATGAATAATTTCTTTCTTCTTCTCAAGATCATCGTCATCAATAGAACTGACTCTAGTACATCCACCATTAGCAGTATCATTCTTGTTCTCTTGCATTAGCATTATGAATTAAGATAATTGACCTTCAAAAACACAATATATAGGTGTGATTTTCTAGAATCATAGTTATTTAAAATATATTGGAGTTAATATTGTAGCCCGATACAATTGCTTGCATGTTAGTGCAAAAGGAAGCAACGTTCCACCGGTCACCAGATGGATTCACAGCTGGGTTCTATCAAGCATACTGGGATATAGTTGGCAGTAATGTCATTGAAGCAGTCTTAGCCTTCTTTCACTCTGGTCACCTTCTAAGATCGTTTAATAGGACTTGGATCTCATTAGTCCCAAAATCTGCAGAAGTTAGGTCCATGAAAAATCTCAGACCAATTAGCCTATGTCAAGTAGTGTACAAAATCATAGCAAAAATTCTGGCTAACAGACTGAGCCGGGTCCTCCCCAATGTAATATCCCAAACACAGAATGGTTTCATTAAAGGCCGTCAAATCTCAGACAATATCCTGATTAGTCACGAGATAACTCATCATCTCCGAACTCTAACATCAGGTCAAAGGACATGGATGGCATTAAAGCTAGATATGGAAAAGGCATATGATCGTGTGGAGTGGGCATTTCTTTTTGAAGTAATGAAAGAGCTAGGCTTTGATCAAAAGTTTATAGCATGGATAAAAGAATGTGTCACAACAGTCTCATATTCGGTTTTGGTGAACGGGGTCCCTTCAAGCTACTTTCGACCCACAAGAGGACTTAGGCAAGGAGACCCTTTATCGTCTCTCTTATTTGCTATCTGTACGGAAGGTTTTTCTGCGATGATAAGGCACACAGTAGCGGTAGGGTATCTGGAAGGAGTCAGAATCCGGGCAAATTGTCCGATGGTATCTCACATCTTCTTCGCGGATGACTCTTATCTCTTCCTAGAGGCCACTTCGCAATCATGTTCAACAGCTCTTTCTCTATTCCAAGTCTATGAAGGCTTAAGCGGTCAACGAGTTAATCTGCAAAAGTCAGCAGTTTTATTCAGTCGCAACATGGACCCAGATCTAGCTGTGGAGCTAGGAAGACAATTAGGAGTGGGAAGCATTGGAGAACAGGATAATTACTTGGGTCTCCCATCAGTCATTTCTAGATCAAAAAGAGAGGCCTTCCAATTCATAGAAGAGAAGCTTATCAAAAAGCTACAAGGGTGGAAACAGCGGGTTCTATCTAAGGCTGGCAAGGACATTCTAATTAGAACAGCTGCCACCAATCTTCCAGTCCATGGGTTATCCTGCTTCAAACTTCCTAAAGAAAACTGCAGGAGATTGAATAGTCAAGTGGCTAGATTTTGGTGGGGCTCAGCGGATAATGTGGATCATCCAATACATTGGGTTTCCTGGAAAAGCTTGGCGCATAGTAAATTCTTTGGAGGTTTGGGATTCAGTGACTTTGGGGCTTTTAACCAAGCCTTGTTAGCAAAACAATGTTGGCGAATATGGCAAGATCCGGAATCCCTACTGGCATCTATCTACAAGGGTCGGTATTTTCAGCATAGCTCGGTATTGGATGCTAATCTAGGCTCGAACCCTTCATGGGGGTGGCGTAGTTTATTGTTTGGTAGGGATCTCCTTCTCCAAGGATTAAGATGGCAAGTTGGGGACGGGCAAGACATTGTGGCCTTCAAGGATAAGTGGGTTATTGCTGACAAACCCATCACCCCACTGGTCCGTCTCCCGAACATAACTAACTCCCCTAGGGTTTCCTTCTTCATCAGGGAAGCTAGAGGAGAGTGGCATGTTCCAAGACTGCAATACTGTTTTGATCCTTTAACAGTAAGAAATATTTGTAAAATCCCTCTCCCGAGATGCCAACAAAGAGATACGAGAGTTTGGCATCATACCAAGAATGGTGCATATACAGTCAAAACAGGGTATCATCTAGCTCTTGAACTTTCTTTAGCCTCTAGCCGAAAACAGCTTGCCCAAATCATTGACCCTCCCATCTGGAAGAAGACATGGGACATGGTTTCCCGCCAAAATTGAAATTTTTCATCTGGCAGTGTCTTAGAGTGATTTTACCAACGGTAGTAGCACTCAGGTCCAGAGGAGTAAACTGTCTGGTGCGTTGCCCGGTTTGCTGGAGAGGACCGGAAAGCCTTGAACACCTGTTTTTCAAATGCCCCTTGGCCACAAGATTGTGGTCTCTCATGGGACTAAATGATTTTATCTCCTCGGCCCCGACTGTGAATTTCAGTCTCTGGTGGCGACATGTTATGCTTTCGGAGCACCCCCAATCCCACATTCTCCTGTACGTTTGCGTACTTTGGAGGATCTGGAAGTCTAGAAATAAGGTTGTCTTTGAGAATATTCAACCCCATGCCCAGTCTCTCGCTCGCCAGTGTTTTTTCCAAGTTCGTGAATTGTCTTCCTCCCTGCCTTTGGTCCCTGCTGCTCCGCCCCACCCTCCCTCCTCCCGGCTCTCGTTTTGGTCCCCGCCTCCTGATGGTTTTTTGAAGATCAATTTTGACGCTGCTGTTCGTCCGTCTGGGTGCTCGTCTGGTCTAGTGGTGCGAGGTTCAGACGGGCTTGTGGCCCTGGCAGTAGGATCTCTCCATCCTGGTATTGATGATCCTTACCTCGCGGAACTCCTTGCTGCTAGAGACGCCATTCTCCTCTTGGTGTCCAAATCTCTGCCTCGGGTCATCCTTGAAGGGGATTCAGAAGTCGTGATCCGTCAGCTTCGTCAAGGTGTTCTGATAGACCGATAATTATACATGTTTTTACCCCTATTCTGAGGCCGTTTGTGACGAGGAATCTCGTGTTTTAAGCCGATTTCACGCTAGGTTGTGTGTTTATGTCATATTTCAGGTCCCGGCGTTGGAATCGAGGCGGAGAAACGAGTTCTGGGTCGAAAGGAGCAAAGTTGGGACGAATAGGGCTGAAGGAGGAAAATACCCGGTCAGGTGGCCAAATACCCGACCGGGTATTAACCAATTTTGGGCGCCCGAGAAGCAGCGAGGGGCCCGGGCACAGCAGTTAAATCCCCGGTCGGGGATTTTGGTGTTGGACCGGGGATTTCCCTCTTTAGTGAAACGGTGCGCTGCAGAATACCCGGTCACAACCCAAAATACCCGACCAGGTATTCTGACCGGGTATCGCGACCAGGCAGAGGATTTAAGAGAGAAGAAGGCCAACATTGAAGGGTTCCGAGTTTTTGAGAGAGAAACCGATACCTAGAGAGAGAAAGCGTCGAACCAGAGTTCTCAAGCGCCATAGATCGATCTTCAACACCATTGGAGCCCGTCTTGAGCTTGGAGAAGTGCGATTAAACGTCCATAAGCAGGAATCCAACTTCACAGTATGATTTCCGTGTCTGAATCTGCTTTTGCTTCTTTCTCTATGGAGTAGTTTCCCCATTCATCTGGGTATGGAGAACCCTAGATTTGTATGTTAGGTCTGATTGTATGAACCCAAGTACAGTGTTTGTGAATTGATTATATTCGATTGAGGTTTGATTGATTGAATGACTTGAATCCTGATCAAATTCCTGTTGTTTCTGCTTTAACCTGGAATGAGAATATCTGCCTAGGTTGATAGAGTACCCTTAATCGAAGGTAGCGAATTGGTGACTTTAGTCGAGGAGCCAATTCGCTATTCTGTACCGAAGTCGATTCGGTAGTGGAGGTTTGGTTCATTAGGGCCTCAATCTGTTTACTCCGGTGGAGGTTAGTCGCCCGCTAGAGACTCGGATTGAGAGGGTCTGGAGACCTTTAGTCGAGACTTCAGGCTAATTGAGAACCTTCCGCAGTATAACTTTCTTGAAAACTGAACTTGGCAAATTGCAATCCGACTTAACTGCAGTCTAGGGGGAAACCATATCCGGGTGACCTCTCTTGACTTGACAACAAACCGTTTACTTGCTCTGTGTTTTGTTTGCTTGAGTTTCACTAAAAGTTCACTGCTAAATAACAAGAATTCACCGAGTAGTCATCACATCTAGGACCCGGGTTGACATTAAAACCCGACCCGCTATACTACGCTTTAGGAATTGGTTATACTTGGCCATTTTCTAGGGTGACAGTAGGAGTGAGTCAAGTTTTTGGCGCCGTTGCCGGGGACGGCTAGGTTGTTGAAGAAAAGTGATTTCTGTTACTTTGGCATTTTCATTTTTGCATTGAGTTTTGCCTTTCCCACTTGTGCCTTCACGGGGTTTGCTTTGCTTGATTGTGTGCAGATAGTGCATGACCCGTAGCCAGTCGGGAAGTTTACTGCCGTTGAATCCTGAGATTGAGCGCACCTGCAAACAACTTCGGAGACAACAGCGAGCTAGACTGGCTACGGTGGAGCGCCGAGACGGCCAATTGACCAGCGACTCCGAGGACGAGCACGAGATGGAAGGCGATCAGAACCCGCCTCCTCACAACCAGATCCTGGGGAACGACCAAAACCCCCCGGGAGCTGGCCACCATCATCATCCACCACCACCGGGTCCCACCTTGGAGTACTACTATACTCCACGGATTGCTGACATCCGCCCGGTCATCCTCTATCCACCCATCCCTGCAAACAACTTCGAGATCAAGCCATGCTGGATCCAACTCATCACATCCTCTATCCAGTTCCATGGCTTGAAGGATGAGGAAGCCCGGGTACACCTTTCCCGTTTTCTGCAGCTGACGAACGGGTTCAAGCTGAATGGTGTTCCAGATGATGCAATCCGCCTTCACCTCTTCCCCCATTCTCTGGCGGGGAATGCTAAGAGGTGGTTGGAGACCCAGCCCCCATTGTCCATCACCTCTTGGGACGATCTGGCTGACAAGTTCGTGCACCGGTATTATCCGGCATCGAAGACCACAGAGATACAGCGGGAGATCACTCACTTCCGCCAGGAGCCAGATGAGTCCCTTCGTGATGCATGGGAGCGGTACATGGGATATTTCTGGCAGTGTCCCCATCATGGTTTCAGCGATGCCTTCACAGTAGGGAACTTCTACAGCGCCCTCACTCCAGACAGCCAGAGGGTGATCGAGTCTCTATGCCCAGGAGGGGATATCCTTACTAAGACTCCACCCGAGCTGAACCAGATGATCAGTACCTTGGCTGCCCGAGACCATTCGTGGGGGCAGAACCACAGAGGCAGGAACTCCCGGGACCGGGGTGTGCATGCTATGGAGACCAGGTCCGGGTTAGAGCAGCAAGTGGCTGAGTTGGTGCAGACATTGAAGCAGCCTAACAGTATCTTTCCGGGCCGAGGTGTAGCTACGCCTCCAGTAGCCCAGTGCCAGTGGTGTGAGAGCCCGAATCACCTGGTGGAGGATTGTCAGTCTATGAGGGAGTCTTCTACTCCCCAAGAGCAGGTGGACTTCATAGCAAATGCTCGGCGCCTGGACCCATACAGCAACACCTATAATGAGGGATGGCGCCAGCATCCCAACTTCGCCTGGAGCAGCAACACCAACAAACCACCTGGTTTCCCAGCACCAGCAGGTGGTTTCCAGCAGAGGCAGCCCTTCCAGGCTAGGCAGGGGCCACCACCACAGCAGCAGCCCTACCAGCCTAGGCAAGGGCAGCCATTCCAGCAGCCCCAGCGCCAGTTTGCTCAGCCTCCAGCAGCCGCAGCACCAGATCCTCAGATATCTGATCTGAAGAATATTTTGCAGGCTTTCATGACCACCAGTCAGGCGAACTTCACGAGGATGGATCAGAACATCGCCTCACTGGAGGCAGGCCAGAGGAACCAAGGTGCCATTCTGCAGGATCTCCAGAATCAGATTGGGAGCCTAGCTCGCCAGAACACCACCAGGGCACCGGGGACTCTGCCTGCCACCACCATTCCCAATCCACGGGACCCGCATGAGACCGCACACGTCATCACCACCAGGAGTGGCAAGACTACATCTGCTGCCCCTGCTCAACCCGGGCGAGACGAACCACTACCTGCTTCAACACCTCCAGCTGATACTGCAGAGGTGGGAGAAGGCAGCACAGCACCTGCTCCAAAGCCGCAACCTGTGGTTAAGGAGCATACACCCCAGCTGCCCTTCCCCACTCGACTCCATCGAGACAGGCTGGAGACAGAGTTTGCCAAGTTCATGGCAATGTTGAAGCAGGTCAACATCAGCATGCCGTTCGTGGAGGCACTGTCGAAGATGCCCAAGTATGCCAAGTTTATGAAAGACCTCCTCACCAACAAGAAGAAACTTGGGGATCTTTCGACAGTGATGCTCAGCGAGGAGTGTTCTGCCATCCTGCAGAACAAGCTGCCAGAGAAGCGCAAAGACCCAGGGAGTTTCACTATCCCTCTTGTTATTGGCAGCATGCATGTAGGAAAGTCCTTGGCGGATTTGGGCGCTAGTATTAATGTCATGCCCTATAAACTGTTTAAGAAGCTAGACCTAGGTGAACCTAGAGCTACTAGGATGAGCATTCAGTTAGCTGATCGTTCTATCGTGCATCCTAGGGGTATCATTGAGGACTTGCTTGTTAATGTTGGTGCATTCACATATCCTGTTGACTTTGTTATTTTGGATATAAATGAGGATGTGGATGTGCCTTTGATTTTGGGTAGACCATTTCTCGCCACCGCCAAGGCGCTTATTGATGTGCATAGTGGTAAATTGATTCTGCGTGCTGGTGATGAACAGGCTACTTTTTCTGTGTCTGACAATGGGAAACATGCCCGCATAGTCATTACAGGTCTGTATTGACTCATCATCGTTCGTTCGACCTCCACCACGATTCCAAAACCATTAAAACACACAGCACAAAGAAGAAAAGAGAGGAAATATGTTGGAGGCAAAAATCAAGAGAGATTTGGCTTAGATTTGGGGATAAAAATACTTCATTTTTTCATAAGGTAGCAAACTTCAATCGCCGAAGGAATTTCATTGACAACATTTGGGTGAGTGGGGTGTTGTGCACAGGCCAAGAACAATTGGCTACTGCTATTGTCTCTTACTACGAGTCTCTTTTTCGGGAAGCTAATCCTAAAAGGCCTTTTCCTTTTGGACTTGATTTCCCTTCTCTCCCTCCTCATGCTACACATGTGTTGTTGAGGCCTTTTGGAGATGAAGAAGTTTGGAAGGTTATAAAAAGAAGCAAGGGAGACCATGCTCCTGGTCCAGATGGTTTTCCCTTGGGATTCTTTAAGAAATATTGGGCCATTGTTAAGTTGGATATTTTGGATGCTTTGAATGAGTTTGCTACTACTGGGGTTCTTCCAAAGAGTGTTAACCACACTTTCTTGTGTTTGATCCCCAAAAAAGAAGTGGTTGGTGATGTTAAAGATCTCAGACCCATAAGTTTGGTTTCTAGCCTCTACAAAATCCTTTCCAAGGTGCTCATGGAAAGATTGAGAGCATTTATGGGTGGTTTGATCGCAGTGGAGCAATGTGCTTTTGTAAGGGGCCGTCAAATCCTTGATGCTGTTTTAATTGCAAATGAGCTTATTGACTCAAGGAAACGTGGTGGAAGACCTGGGCTAGTTTTCAAATTAGACATTGAGAAAGCTTATGATCATGTGAATTGGGAGTGCATCCTTTCTGTTCTCAAAGGCATGGATTTCCCTAACTTATGGCTCACTTGGATTAGAGGTTGCATCTCATCAGCTTCTTTCTCTGTTTTGGTGAATGGTGAAGCTTCTGGTTTCTTTTCAAGTGAGAGAGGGCTTAGACAAGGGGACTCCCTCTCTCCTTTCCTTTTCATTATGGTGATGGAGGTCTTATCGGGTATCCTAAAAAAGATGCAACTCCATGGTTTAGTTGAAGGCTTCTTTATGAATGAGGGTCTAAAAAGTGGTGAGGTCACTCATATTCTATATGCAGATGACACCCTTCTTTTTTGTGATGCTTCTGAAGTTCAAGTTCAATATCTCCTCGCAGCTCTAGCCCTTTTTGAAACCATCTCGGGTCTTCGCGTGAATTTACACAAGAGTTCCATGATGGTTGTGGGGGAGGTGGAAGATCCTTCTCACTTTGCTAACATTTTTGGATGTGAGACGGTTTCCTTGCCGACGAATTATCTGGGGCTTCCTTTGGGATCTAGAATGGCTTCTTTAGCAGCTTGGGAACCAATGATTGAAAAGGTCCAAAATCGTTTAGCCACTTGGAAGGCTAGGATGCTCTCATTTGGGGGGAGACTTGTTTTGTTAAAAAGCGTCCTTGCAAATCTTCCCATATACTTCCTATCTCTTTTTAAGGCCCCTGCATCAGTGATTGCAAGGTTGGAGAAAATTTATAATGATTTCCTGTGGTCTGGTGTCTTGAATACTAAGAGATTGCATTGGGTTCGATGGGATTTGGTGAAAACCCCTATGGTGAGGGGAGGTTTGGGAGTCTTGGATCTCAGGAGTGTTAACCGATCTCTTTTAGGAAAATGGGCTTGGAGATTTGGGGTGGAGAGAGATGCTTGGTGGAGGAAAATGATTGTGGCAAAATGTGGAATAGGTTCTTCAGAATGGAAACCTTGTTGGAACTTGGGATCATATGGTTGCTCTTTGTGGCGTACTATTGTCAACGAAAGCTCGTACTTTTGGAGAGTTGCTTATGTCGATCCTGGGGGGGGTTATGGAGTGTCCTTTTGGCATGATGTGTGGATTCCTGGGAAACACTTGGTGAGAGAGTTCCCAAGGGTTGGGTTCGCTGCCCAATCCTTGGATGCTTTTGTTTCTGACTTGGTTTCTTTGGATGACAGGTCTGTTTGGGAGATCCCCCTTACAGTTTCACTAAGAGGCGGGGCTGAAGCTGAACGAGTTCGTTTGATGCATTTGTTGTCTTCACTCCCACATAGTTGGACTTGTGCCGGTCCAGCTCATTTGGTTTGGCCCTTGGAGAGATCATCGATTTTCTCTGTGCATTCCTTCACACAGCACCTCATTGATGATTCGTTTGAAGGTGACAACTCCTTCCCCTACAAGCTCATATGGATTTCTTCCATCCCTTCGAAGATTTGCTGCTTTCTTTGGATGACCTCATTATCAAAAATTGCCACCATTGACAATTTGAGAAGAAGAGGAATGATCATTACTAATTGGTGTTCCTTGTGTAAAAGCAACGAGGAGTCGATTTCACATCTTATGTTTACATGCCCATTCTCGAGGATAATTTGGGATTTCTTCACGAGAGCTTTAGAGCTGCATGGTCCTTTCCCCGCTCAGGTTCGGTCTTTTCTCCATGCTTGGAGAGGATTGAGGTGTGATCCGAAGTTCACAGATTGCCTTAAAGTCTTGCCACATGCAGTGTGTTGGTCACTCTGGAGCGAAAGAAACAATAGGATTTTTAGAGATATTGAAATTTCCCCCATAAACTTGTGTCACAAGATCATCCAAGTGGTTGGTAGGTGGCTTCGAGCATTTAAAATTCTTTCAGACGCCCACTTACAACAATGGGTAAGGATTGGGGATGGTTGATGGTGGTTCTTTGGTTTTGATTTGTTTCTTTGTTTTACCTCAATGTGTAGGTGCTTTTTGGGGCACTGAGGTTCAAGGGAATTCTCTTTGCTTTTGTTTCTCTTTCAGTTAGTGTTAGTTATCTGTCACCAGTCTGGAAGTTTCCATACTGGTTCTTGTTTTTTCTTTTTGAGTTTTGGTATTGTTTTGCCAAACTTTTTTTCTTTTTCATCTCAAATTTTTTCTTCTTGCTTGTAAATGTGTTCGTCTTTTGAGTTGTTTTTTCTTGTTTTCCCTTAGTAATAAAATTCATCATTCATCAAAAAGACAATGGGAAACATTCTCATTTGCATGATGACATAGACTACTGTGATGTGCTTGCCGATTATGAGACCGCACTCGCCATCACGAGTGCGGGTACTGATGATGCTCTTGAGCGTTGTATTTTGCTAGGTGAGCAGGCATTGCAGGAGCCGCAGCTGGCGGAGCAGTTGGCCGCATTGGAGAGTGGCCCCTTCTTGGAGGGCGACAGGCTGTTTAAACCGATCTCATCCTCCACCCGCATCACCACTTCTTTGGAGGAACCACCAGAGCTGGAGCTTAAGCCCCTCCCTCCTCATTTGGAGTATGCATTTCTCCGGGAGGGGAATAAGCTGCCAGTTATCATCAGCTCGACCCTCACACCCGAGCAGAAGACCAGACTGGTGGCCTTGCTGAAGCAGTACGAGCGAGCTTTGGCATGGAAGATCACAGATATCCGGGGGATCAGCCCCTCTTTTTGCTCGCACCGGATACTGCTGGAGGATGAGATGCGGCCAGTGAGGCAGCCGCAGAGGAGATTGACGCCGAACTTGGAGGCTGTGGTTCGGGCAGAGATCGTGAAGCTGATGGACGCGGGGATCATCTTCGCCATTTCTGACAGCGAGTGGGTCAGTCCCACCCAGGTGGTACCCAAAAAGGGTGGGATGACCGTGGTGCCTAACGAGAAGAACGAGCTCATCCCGATGCGCACGGTGACTGGGTACCGTGTCTGCATCGATTATCGGCGTCTCAACGACGCTACTCGGAAGGACCATTTCCCGCTGCCGTTCATTGATCAGATGCTGGAGAGATTGGCGGGGCACGAGTTCTACTGCTTCCTGGATGGGATGTCCGGGTACTTTCAGATCCCTATTGCACCGGAGGACCAGGCGAAGACTACTTTCACCTGCCCTTTCGGCACATTTGCTTACCGGCGGATCCCATTCGGGCTATGCAACGCCCCAGCCACTTTTCAGCGATGCATGCTCGCCATCTTTGACCGACTGGTCGGCGAGATCATGGAGGTGTTTATGGACGATTTCTCGGTTTATGGAGACTCCTTCGCTCACTGTCTCCATAACCTGGAACTTGTCCTTAAACGGTGTGAAGAAACGAACCTGGCACTGAGTTGGGAGAAGTGTCACTTCATGGTTCGCGAAGGCATAGTTCTTGGGCATAAGATCTCCAAGATGGGGATCGAGGTAGACAGAGCAAAGATCGAGACTATCAGCAAGCTGCCTCCTCCTACATCTGTAAAGGGGATCCGGAGTTTTCTTGGTCATGCAGGTTTCTATAGGCGGTTCATCAAGGATTTCTCGAAGATCGCCCTGCCCCTCACTAAGCTTCTGGAGAAGGATGCCCCCTTCCAGTTCACTGATGCTTGCACAGCGGCGTTCACCACCTTGAAGGAGAAGCTCACCCAGGCTCCTATCATGGTTGTTCCCGACTGGTCTTTACCATTTGAGCTGATGTGCAATGCCAGTGACTTTGCTGTTGGAGCTGTTCTGGGGCAGAGGCGAGATCAACACTTCCGACCTATCTACTACGCCTCGAAAACTCTGAATGATGCCCAGGAGAACTACACCACCACAGAGAAGGAGCTGCTCGCGGTGGTGTTTGCCTTTGATAAGTTTCGCCCCTATCTGGTCTTGTCCCGCGTGACCGTGTACACAGATCACTCCGCGATTAGATACCTGATGAGCAAGGCCGATGCCAAGCCTCGGCTCATACGATGGACCTTACTGCTGCAGGAGTTCGATATTGAGATCCGGGACAAGAAGGGAGCAGAAAATGTAGCAGCTGATCACCTCTCCCGGTTGGACGCACCCCCTGCGGACAACCTCGTGGAGGAGATTGATGACTCCTTCCCAGACGAGAGGTTGATGATGATGTGCTTGGTGGAGAGTGTCACCCCCTGGTACTCCGATTTTGCGAACTATTTGGTGGGCCAGCAGCTGCCCAAGGGGATGGCAACTCACGCCAAGAGGAAGTTTTTCTCCGATCTGAAGTACTACTTCTGGGATGACCCTCATCTTTTTCGGATCGGAGCCGACGGGATCATCCGTCGTTGTGTTATGGAGAGTGAGATGGAGGGCATTCTATCTCACTGCCATGAGGGACCTACTGGCGGTCATCACGGAGGAAACCGCACGGCGAGAAAGGTGCTCCAGTCGGGCTTTTACTGGCCCACGCTCTTCAAGGATGCAGACGCCTTCGCACGCAGGTGCGACCGATGCCAGAGGTCAGGTAACATCTCTGCCCGTGATGAGATGCCCCAGAATGTGTTTATAACTTGTGAGATTTTTTATGTCTGGGGTATCGACTTCATGGGCCCCTTCCCTCCATCTTTTGGTAACACCTATATTCTGGTTGCTGTTGACTACGTCTCTAGGTGGGCTGAGGCGCAAGCTTTGCCCACCAATGATGCTAGACGTGTTTGTGGTTTTTTGAAGCAGCTCTTCTCCCGGTTCGGGACACCTAGAGCCATCATAAGCGATAGAGGCACCCATTTCCAGGGCCAATTTGATAAACTACTGTCTCGCTATGGTGTGACTCACAAGGTGTCCGTGGCCTATCATCCCCAGACCAGTGGCCAGGCCGAGCTGACGAACCGGGAGCTCAAGCGGATCCTGGAGAAAACGGTGGATCAGTCCCGCAAGGATTGGTCCACCAAGCTCGATGATGCTCTATGGGCGTATCGCACTGCCTACAAGACGCCCATTGGTACCTCACCGTACCGGCTTGTCTATGGAAAGGCATGCCATTTGCCCGTGGAGCTAGAGCACAAGGCCTTCTGGGCCCTTAAGCTGCTCAACTTGGATGTTCATGTTGCAGGTGTTGAGCAAAAACTGCAGATGTTGGAGCTGGAAGAGTGGCGTTACCACGCCTATGAGAACACCCGGCTGTACAAGGAGCGCACTAAGCGCCTGCACGATGCCCGGTTGCGGGGTCCGAAAGAGTTCCAGGTTGGTGATCGAGTTCTCCTCTATAACTCTCGCCTGAAGCTCTTTCCCGGAAAACTCCGCTCCCGGTGGTCTGGACCGTTCACGGTCACCCAGGTGTTCCCGTATGGCACTATCGAGATTGCCAATCCGCAGACTGAGCCGTTTAAAGTGAATGGCCATCGTCTCAAACTCTACCTAGGAGGCGAGGTCGAACGTGCGGAGTTGGTGGTGGAACTCGCGGACCCTTAGTTCCGCCATGGGCGTCCAGCTAAAAGACGGTAAAGAAGCGCTTGTGGGGAGGCAACCCCACCACGGTTTGCATTTTCTTTTCCCTTTTTCTGAGTTTTTGGTGTCGTGTCGGGTCAGTTGCATGTCTGTATTGAAGTTCGGTCGTCGTTGATGCCTCGATTTGGTGTATTCGTGCAGGAGAGGTTGAAAATTTGGGAAAAATGATTTTTTGGCCGAAATGAGGGAAATACCCGGTCGTGGGCCAAAATACCCGACCGGGTATTTTAGGCTCACGCCCGGGGCCCCCTCTGTTTCTCGGGGGAAAAAAGTGGAATACCCGACCCCGTCCCAAAAATACCCGACCGGGTATTTTTGGTTCGCGGCCGGGTATTTCCCCATACCCGGAACGCCGCGTTTAGTGATTATACCCGACCCTGATTCAAAAATACCCGGCCGGGTATTTTTGACTCGAGGCCGGGTATATTCTTCCTTGTAGAACGCAGCGTTTGGGAAAACCCGGTCGTGGACTCCAAAATACCCGACCGGGTATTTTTCCTATTTAAAGGAAACCCCCGGCCACATTCTCTCTCCACCCTCATTTTTTCCAAATCCTCCCTCTCTCTCCTCTCAAACACTCTCCCCTCTCTCCTCTTAGGGCCGCCGCCGGCCGCCGCCGCCCGCCGCCGCCCCGCCGCCGCCGGCCGCCGCCGGCCGCCCTCCGCCGCCGCCGCCGGTCGCCGGTCGTTTTCCGGCGACTTTCCGGCGATTCGCCGGCCATTTTCCGGCGAGTTTCCGGGCCGATTTTTTTTCCGGCCCCCTCGAGTCCCCTCACCCCCTCTTCGAGTCCTAGCTACGGTCCTCCTTGTGTTTCCAGGTGTGTTTCCCGTGCATTTCTAGTTTATGGAGAATCGGACTGTAGATTCTAGGACCGAGAACTATGTTTGCTTGCCTGATTTAGAGTAGGGTGAGGGATGACTTGCGTTGCATGGTTGTATATGTTGTCTATGGGCTGCCCGTGTGCTTCTTGTGGTTTCTTTCGTGATTCTGCCTTGAATTCCGGTTGAGTTGCTCGCAATTCAATCCGCTGTGCTTAAATTGTTAGTCTAGGTGAGCCTGAGTGTGGGGGAAGTGCTCACCCCATGCCGTTGGTCCTGACATTGTCTTTTCTTGGCTCCACCTTTGGCTTGTTGTTTGTGCAGGATCATGTCCCTCGATCATGCTTTTGTGCAGGGCTTGAGCCTGCACGGGGAGTATGCGGACCAGTTCCGCAAGGTGATACGGGGGAAGCTGGAGAAGCACCACCACCTCGAGTGGGCAGTGTTCGAGCAGCTCCACTGCTTGCAGGAGCTTAGCACCGCCATCAGTCACCCCGATTGGCGGACACTGCTTGCCATTGACGAGCCCACCTTTACGGAGCTGGTGTGGGAGTTCTACACCACGTTCGAGTACGACAAGAAGAAGACTCGGGACTCCCGTGTAGTGAAGTTCCGGTTGGGTGGCCGCCCACGACAGCTGACCATTGACGGGTTGGCCTCCGCATTGGGGATCCAGTACAACCCGTTGGATGGCCACACGGTCGAGCTCCCGAACCCGCCCGACTGGCACGCGGATCATTTCTACAGGCGTGCCGTCCGAGCCGCCTATAAGGATGACTTCTTTGTGGCTGGCCAGACCTACGTCAGCACTCTCCGGCCGGCGTGGCATATTCTGAACCTGCTGATCACCCGCTCCATCGTCCCCAACGCCACCGGCTCGCACAAGGTCCCGAAGCGGGTCCTCTACGCCATGTCCTGTATGGGGGATCCGGAGGACATGCTCCACTTGGGATCTTTCGTGGCCACCACCTTCTCCAGAGTCCACGGGAATCCCACTCACCTCTTCTGCGGTCCTCTGATCACCCGGCTGGCCCGCCACTTCGGGATCAGCTTCGAGGGGCTTCATGATGCGACCGAGCATGGCGGCTCCGCCCCCCTGAGCCGGGACGTGCTCCACAGTGCACGACTCCTGGCCACTGACGGCATCCACACCTGGGTCGATGGGCTTTCTATGCCCCCCGAGGAGGTTGTGGACCTTGATGAGGACGAGGAGGATGATGACTACGAAGGCGAGGAGGTCGATGAGGACGCCGATGATGATGATGACGGCGCCATGGATGCCGATGAGCCGGAGCCCTCGCTCTCCCCTCCTGGGGATCTGCAGCCTCGACGGAGACCGGAGAGAGGCGAGTCCTCCTCTGGTCCTTCTGGTCCTTCGATGGACTTCTTCACGGAGCAGTTCCAGCAGATGGGCCTCCAGTTCCAGCAGCTGGGTCTTCAGAACCAGCAGCTCATGGACCATCAGGTCCAGTTTTACCAGCAGTATTCGGCCCACCAGGCCGAGTACCGGTCCCGGATGACGGGCGTGGATGAGCGCCTTGGCCGATTGGAGACCCACATGGGCCACACTACTGCTCTCATCGAGCGGGAGAGAGACCGAGGTCGCCGTCTGATGGAGTATTCCGAGCATCTACTCCAGGCCTGCCACCCTCCAGCAGCGCACCACTGGACCACCAGATGGGAGCATTCACCACCACGACAGCCTCCGGATGATGGCGTCGACGACCTTATGGATCAGATTGATTTCTCCGGTCTCGGAGGGCCCTAGGGGCTTGTTTAGAGAGTTTTTATCTGTGTCAGCATGCAAACTGTCTGTTTTGTGTCGGTTTTTGTTTATTTTCATTATGGATTATGTACTATTGGGCTGACCGTTGGACCTAACGTATGTGTTTGAGCTTTTTGGTCTCTTTTAGCTCTGCCTGTGTTCCCGACTGGTCCTCTCTCCAGTCCGTCCCATGCCGACTGGTCCATTTCCAGTCTTCTGCAGTCTGTGCACACCGGTAACATCGTTCCCCTTTCCTTCCCTCTTCTCCATTGAGGGCAATGTCGATCTTAAGTGTGGGGGGATGTTTATCTTTTGACTGCATTAGCTCTGTTTGTGTGCTTGGAGCCTAGTCCACTGTCCAAATCTTACGATTTGAGGGCTCCGAGTACTGCTGTTTGATCATATTGGCACTGTGTTTTGATGGATGAATTGATTGGTTTTCGGATTAATGCATGACAACTTGTTTGCGACTAGGACAACCTATGATGAGGACTGAGATGTGCAGTAGAACGATGTAGGGGTTCAGTTTTTCAACTGTTTGCTTGCCAACTGTGACTTGATCTGACTTGATCTGATTACTTGTCCTTGACAGTCGTTTATGCATCTACTTCAGGGTATCAGAATGTGAGATAGAGCATATAGGTAGCCATGTGAGATTTGAGCCTGCTCGTTTCTTTCCTGTGCGATAGATCCCTCTTCCATGATGTGTAGCATTCACGTTGTCACTAGCTAAGATGATGGGGGCATAGGATTAGCCCACGCCCAAAACTGACTGTCCTGATGTGTCATATCCCCTAGTCAGCCCCTTTGAGCCGTGTGTTATCCTTTCTTTTGGTCTATAATGAAAAAAATCACCCTTGTTGCATCTTTTAGAAGGTTCCACAGAGTGGTTTTATATATTCTCTGCTGTTTCTGCTAAAGTCTATGTGAGTGTTGGAGGTAGTGCTTAAAAAATTGGGCAGGTGCTTGAAATTTATGCAGAAGTGGGGGCTCTCTTAAGAAATGAAAAGAAAAATGAAAGAAAAACAAAGAAAAATTGAAAGTAAAAGAGAGTCACTACCAAAAATCTGAGTAATGCCCAGTAAGCAGTGTTTCTTAGCAGTCTGGCTTGGAAATGCTGATGATTATGCCTCCTTCGCTCTTGTGCTCTTAAGATATTGAGTAATGCAGAATAGCAGAAAGAAAATACCGGGTTGTTTGACTGTGATTGTGTGTTTGGAAAATGTGGAACCTTTTTGCTATGAATACTTCCACCACCTAAAAGGCCTTTTCCCCATGTCCAAGACCCTAGCCAGTCATTTGAACCTGTGTCTAAGACCTCCTGATTAGTTAGTGGTGACACCCCATATGTGAACTCTAGCATTTAGAGGCTGCCATCATGGTGAAGAGATGATAGGGATTGAGAGAAATAGCATGCGCATCTTTCGCATCAAAATTGTCCTGGCCCCACTGGTCGAGAGTGAGTGATTCATTTTCGTTTTCTATATGCTCTTGTACCCCGGTGAGGACCTAGATTGCTCGGTCTCTATTCTGATGTTTTGAGTTGGATGCATGAGTCGACTGTTTTGCGTAAGTGGTTGAATCAAGTCTAGGTTGGCTAGTGAACGGACGAGAGACTCTTCCTTTACTCGATTTGCTGCAGTCGAATGTCCTTTGTGGTGGTTGTCCAGGTTGTTATTGAGGTTGTGCATGTATTGATGTTTGAAAACCAGTGCGATTCACGTGTTTTGTGCCTTTATGGCTTGTCCCCAGTGTTGGTTGATTGAATTGTAAGCTTACCTAGTGTCTGACTTGGTTTGCTTGGGGACAAGCAAACGGTTAAGTGTGGGGGAGTTTGATAGA
Organism: Linum tenue; assembly: GCA_946122785.1. Classification (NCBI taxonomy): domain Eukaryota; kingdom Viridiplantae; phylum Streptophyta; class Magnoliopsida; order Malpighiales; family Linaceae; genus Linum; species Linum tenue. The sequence continues at coordinate 25,331,231 of CAMGYJ010000005.1, read as the reverse complement.
CCGATAATTATACATGTTTTTACCCCTATTCTGAGGCCGTTTGTGATGAGGAATCTCGTGTTTTAAGCCGATTTCACGCTAGGTTGTGTGTTTATGTCATATTTCAGGTCCCGGTGTTGGAATCGAGGCGGAGAAACGAGTTCTGGGTCGAAAGGAGCAAAGTTGGGACGAATAGGGCTGAAGGAGGAAAATACCCGGTCAGGTGGCCAAATACCCGACCGGGTATTAACCAATTTTGGGCGCCCGAGAAGCAGCGAGGGGCCCGGGCACAGCAGTTAAATCCCCGGTCGGGGATTTTGGTGTTGGACCGGGGATTTCCCTCTTTAGTGAAACGGTGCGCTGCAGAATACCCGGTCACAACCCAAAATACCCGACCGGGTATTCTGACCGGGTATCGCGACCAGGCAGAGGATTTAAGAGAGAAGAAGGCCAACATTGAAGGGTTCCGAGTTTTTGAGAGAGAAACCGATACCTAGAGAGAGAAAGCGTCGAACCAGAGTTCTCAAGCGCCATAGATCGATCTTCAACACCATTGGAGCCCGTCTTGAGCTTGGAGAAGTGCGATTAAACGTCCAGAAGCAGGAATCCAACTTCACAGTATGATTTCCGTGTCTGAATCTGCTTTTGCTTCTTTCTCTATGGAGTAGTTTCCCCATTCATCTGGGTATGGAGAACCCTAGATTTGTATGTTAGGTCTGATTGTATGAACCCAAGTACAGTGTTTGTGAATTGATTATATTCGATTGAGGTTTGATTGATTGAATGACTTGAATCCTGATCAAATTCCTGTTGTTTTTGCTTTAACCTGGAATGAGAATATCTGCCTAGGTTGATAGAGTACCCTTAATCGAAGGTAGCGAATTGGTGACTTTAGTCGAGGAGCCAATTCGCTATTCTGTACCGAAGTCGATTCGGTAGTGGAGGTTTGGTTCATTAGGGCCTCAATCTGTTTACTCCGGTGGAGGTTAGTCGCCCGCTAGAGACTCGGATTGAGAGGGTCTGGAGACCTTTAGTCGAGACTTCAGGCTAATTGAGAACCTTCCGCAGTATAACTTTCTTGAAAACTGAACTTGGCAAATTGCAATCCGACTTAACTGCAGTCTAGGGGGAAACCATATCCGGGTGACCTCTCTTGACTTGACAACAAACCGTTTACTTGCTCTGTGTTTTGTTTGCTTGAGTTTCACTAAAAGTTCACTGCTAAATAACAAGAATTCACCGAGTAGTCATCACATCTAGGACCCGGGTTGACATTAAAACCCGACCCGCTATACTACGCTTTAGGAATTGGTTATACTTGGCCATTTTCTAGGGTGACAGTAGGAGTGAGTCATGTTCTCTCTGACTCCTCTGGAGGTTCGGTGCTTCGGGATTGCTTCCTTCTGCTGTCTTCCGCCTCTGTCTCCTTAGAGTTTAGGGCAGTTCCTCGGACTGCTAACAGGGCTGCCCATAGAGTGGCGCAGAAAGCCCTGTTACTCTCCCCTGTAGAGTTGTGCGCCTTTGACTTTGTAGGTTGGCTTCACTGATGTATTGGGTCGGGCAGGGTCAGGGTAGATTGTTTAGGTTCTCTCTTGATATTACTTGGAAAAAAAAACATGCATTTGCTTGCCTATAGATTCAAGAATACAACTAAATGTCATCTGTGCTTGGTTTAAAAATTGAAGACATATATTTGTGCATGGTATACAAAATTAAAGATATATACACTTGATAATACAACCAAATATGCAATTAAATGCACGCTAGTGGGTTATAAGGGAAAGTTCCTCTCGAGTTTTAAGTTACAATTAAATGTGGTTGTCAAAGTGAAACAATACAACTGAGTATCATCTTGCCTGATATAAGAGATTGAAGAACTATATACTTGCTTATATGGCTAAGTATAATTTAGACATGGTATATAGTTGATTACAATTTATTTACTAGATGATAGATGCAATTAATTGCAATGGAAAATCAACATGTGAGAAGTCGACATGGTAAGCAGGTTAGTTAAATAATAATCTGAGAGTATGTGTTCAAAAATACTCCAAATACAATAGAGAATATCACAAGTTTTAATTAATATTGATTATCATTTTCATGCAAGTATAATTTACCTCAATCAAGTTAGGAAGATCGTCTAAATTTTTCTCTTCTCATCCTTGTCTATCTTAGAAATCTTGTACACACTTGTTAATTAGCAATGTAATATGTGAACTTGATATCAAACTTCAACAACATTCCCTCAGTTTGTAGCAAGTGGTATTCTCTCAATCTTATGTTGTCTTAATTGAAATGGCCTTTCAACTGCCATTCTAGAAAATCCATCTCCTAAGCGATCCATATCAACAAAGTAGCCTCAATTGTTTTGTCCACAAATCAAAGGTGGATCATGAATAAGTATAATATTAGTAATAACATAAACAACAATATAAACGAATACTTTTGTTGACAGGTTTCACATCCAACATAACACCAATTTTCTTAACTTTGACTACTGTGTTTTTGACGGAATACATATTTCCCTACATATTACATAAAATATTAGCATTTGATAGTTAATGGGTCATTAAATCGAAATGGATACTTACCTCCTCCATCCTTCATTTTAGTTGATTTAGCGTTTGCAGTTTTTGGTTAATTAGTTGTTGAGGTGCTTTCATGCTTTTCACAGGAAAAATTGGTCAATCTTAACCACTTTTTTACAACAAAAAAGAAAGAAAGAATGAATGATAATCCATCCCTTTTTCTATTTGAAACGTCAAATTTATAACGTGCAACCAAATACGGTGATTAAATTCTCATGAATTTTTCAATGGCCCAAGATTAATGACTTCTTGAATTCTTGGATTCATTAACAACAAAGTCGTTCCAGATAAGGAGAAGGTTTTCTCACTTGAAAATTTGATTATCATTAATTAAATGTAATATTTCTTTTCAAATGGTTTGATCAATAATGACAAAGTAATAAAGATGTTTCTTACCTGTAATGTTTCTTACTTAGTTTCCATCCTTCATTTTTAGTTGATTTAGCACTTGCAGTGTTTTTGTTGAAATTAGTTGTTGAAGTGCTTTCCTGCTTTTCGCAGGAAGATTTGCTCCAGCTCAATCACTTTTTTACCAAACAAAAGAATGATAATTAATCCCTTTTCTATTTGGAACTTCAAACTTATAACACGCAATCAAATACAATGATTAAATTGTCATGAATTTCACATTGGCCCAAAACTAATAACTTCTGGAATTTTTGGATTCTTCAACAACAAAGTCGCTCCATATGAGAAATAGGTTTTCTCGCTTTCTAATTTGACGATTATTTATTAAATGTCATATTTATTTGCAAATGGTTTAATCAATAATGTCAAAGTAATAAAGAAGTTTCCTATCATATAGTGATGTAATGACCTGGATGAGAGAGTGATTACCCACATTTGCAAGGATGCCATTTAATTGGATAATTATCCTACCAAAGAGAGTTACCTTGACAACCGATCCCCTGCACCCAAATTGTATATTAGATTTGTGATTATAGTTAAAGTAATTTATGCTATTTTAAACTGTAAATAAAAAGAATTACATACTCGTGAATTTTTAGTTGGAGCGTCCTTGCATGTAATTTTTCCACTGAATGTCAGAATCAATAAACTCGTAGACTGAATAAGTTGGCCAACAATATATGTAGAATGGAAATGTCAAAAAGTGAATTAATGTTTTTTTATGTTTACACATTAGACTAAAGTAAATTTGAATTGAGAACAGTAATTCAAACCTAAAAGAAATTTTCTTTAGTTGCATTTCTTGTTTGTCTCATCTTGTTAAATGAAATAAAACTTGTAAGCTGATATGGCTGGAATATCATGAATTTGATTGGAACTTAGTTTCCAATTTGTTCAAAATTGGCTTATAATCTCCCGTTATCATACTGTCCATAAAGTCTTGATACTGTAAACTCTGTAGTCAAGAAACATGGGACGAAATTTCTTGGTCTTCCCTTTGGGAATTTGCACCCAAATATGATTATTCTGAAGAAAAAAGTAGGAATATTAATTATTTTTTGAAATTTGAATCATAGAGTTGAATTTGCATGGTTGTTGTTAATAGAACCATTGAAAATATTATGTCTCCAGATACGGCTATGCGTAACTAAATATAGACCATTTATTCAGAAAATCCAGATCTAAATATTGAGTATTAAAAATATTTTTATTTTTTTTTGTTTTTTAATCGGCTCATATCTTCTTCGTTTTAACTCGGATTTCAATTTTTTTTGCACAGATGGAACGAGTTCGTTGTGCTCTACAAAATGAGATCCATTTTCAATATTTTTTGAGAAGACAAAATTATTGTCTCTGGTTACCAACTGCATACCATATGGTATCTTCTTCATTTTTAATTCGTTTTTGAAAATTTTTGCACAGAATGAACGAGTTCATCATGATCTATTGGATCTACAAATTTATGGGTGAACAAAATACAGGATCAAAATATACCACACAATACCACCCTAGTACGGGGTGGTATCTTGTGATACACAATGTTAAGAGTCGTAAATGTCAGTTAATATACTCCTATTATCATGTATTCAACCATCCTACAGTCTTGATTTGTTCATACCAAAATGGTACGCTTTTCATACCATAGGTATGCTCTTGCTCAATTTTTTTTTTGTTCCAAAAAGATATCAAAGTGGATATCATTTTGTAGAGCACAATTAGTCTGATCTACCTGTGCAAAAAAAAAATCGACTTAAAACAAGTGAGAAATCGTCGATTAAAGATAAAGATTAAGATTGAAAAATTAAATGTTTTCCAGAGAGAGAAAAGGATGGTAATGTGGCGGATGGTGATTGAGTAATACATTGTTACTCATCACAAGGTCATTGACTGGATCCCGCTCCCAAATATTATCATACCTTCTCGAAAAATTTTCTTTTGTTTTTCCTTCCTTTCCTTTTATCCAAGGCACATGATCAGTTGGAGCAACCCTTGGGCCACTTTTAATAGGATTATTGTCGAGATTCAGATGAAATTGGGTTTTGCGGTGCTCGTCCTTTCAGCTTTTGTTGCTGGTGTGCTTCTTACCCCGCTTGTTAAAGCTGAAGTTGCTGATTGGCTAGTATCTTTGGAAGGTACGCAACAGGGAGATGAAGGTATGAGTATTGTTCTTACAGTTTCATCATACTATGTTTCTCGCATTTGGAAATAACATAATCTTTATGACATTTCTTTTCCGAAATTGAAGATTGCCTGTTTGATTGAACAAATTTTTGAGTATGCTAGTGGTTCTGTAAGCTATGAAGCTTTCGCTTTTTAGTCAAAGCCTTTTTTTGATTATTGCTGGTTTCATCACATGATAAGATTGGAGCCAGTTGTGCTAAACCGGATCTTTAAGCTCTCTTGATTCCCATATGTTGAAATTAAGAGAACATATATATGTTGAAGAAATTGAAATGTTCTTCAACTAAATATAAAGTAGGGATAATCGATGGCAAAAAAAGACCAACGACAATAAGACACAAAAGACAGAAAATACAGAAGGAGAAATGTGAAAAAGAATTTAACTTGGTGATACCCAGTGGAATCTCCTGGAGTTACACACCACAAAATCCGATGGTGATGTTCTCGCACTAGAACCACTCTCCCGAAGCTGACCCCTTCCTCCAATGACGTCGTGTCGTCATCATCATCGTAGTAATTCTTCTCCCACGATGACATTGTTTCTCTGTCCACCGTCATCAACCCAGAATACTCTTATTTCAAGATTAAAACAAATGGCTCAATTTTTTTTGTTCCAAAAATATATCAAAGTGGATATCATTTTGAAGAGCACAATTAATATGATCTAACTGTGCAAAAAAGATTAAAGATTAAAACAAGTGAGAAATCGTCCGTTAAAGATTAAGGGGGGAAATTAAAGGCTTTACAGAGAGAGAAAAAGGATAGTAATGTGGCGGATGGAGATTGAGTTATACATTTTTACTCATCACAAGTAGGGGTGCTAAACGGTCGGTAACCGGTTTAACCGGTTACCGTTTGACCGGTTTCCGGTATACCGGAATTCCCCAAATAGCTGCCGTTAGCCGATACCAATATTAATCGGTATGCCGATTACCGAGTGCAACGGTTTCGGCAATGGGTCCGGTTTCCCGACATCCGGAAGGGATAATTGCTGGCTTGCTGCGGGCGGAATTTAATTAGCGCCAGACGCGAGTCTCTCAATTCAAATGGAGGGCCATCATTATTCATGTTCCTCTTGTCTGCTAGTGAATCTGCGGATGGAAATAAAAAATAAGTGGAAGGCATCATTATTCTTGTTCATTCATTCATTCCAGCAGATGGAATTCATTGTGCTTCTTTGCACTCTGCTCAGCTACGGGCTACGTTCGACAAAGACAAATAATCAAATAAACAAACAATAACACAAAGAATTCGGCAATTATACATGAATTATGATTAATTGATTGTGAAAGAATTAGAGTATGAAACGATTATGAAAGAATCCACCTCGGCAGCTATACCTATGAGACTTAGGATGAAGACGAATTGTTGTCTGCTGTGCTGTGAAGTCGAAGGATTAAGCTCCGACGGGACGACGACGGGGTTCGACTAGGAACAGGGCAATGGCGAAGGGGCTCGACGGGGTTAGATGGAGCTTGTGCCGACAACGGGGAGACGACGAAGATACCGCCAATTTCGATCGGCGGCGTTTGGGTGGATGAACGGAGGAGGATCGGCGGCGTGAGCGTGACTCGTCGAGCTCGTGCAGCAGGGCAGGGGCAGCACGCAGGGACTTCAGTTTTCTAATTACTAATTACCACTAGGACTAGGACACTAGGTTAATTACAGGGCGGTCAGCGTTTGGTTGATGGCTTGATGGCTTTTCCCTTTCGCTATCGGAATACCGGAATGCCGACTGTGTTTTACCGTACCTTTCTCGGTATACCGCCAGCCAAATTCTTGTTGCCGAATACCGTTTGGAACGGTTAACGGTTTAACCGATAACCACGGTTACCGGTACGGTTATCGGTTAAACCGTTAACCGCTATACCGTTTACCACCCCTAATCACAAGGTCATTGACTGGATCCCGCTCCAAAATATTATCATACCTTCTCGAAATATTTTCTTTTGTTTTCCTTCCTTTCCTTTTATCCAAGGCACATGATCAGTTGGAGCAGCCTTTGGGCCACTTTTAATAGGATTACTGTCGAGATTCAGATGGAACTGGGTCTTTGTGGCGCTCGTCTTAAGCTCTTGTTGCCGGTGTGCTTCTTACACCGCTTGTTAAAGCTGAAGTTGCTGATTGGCTAGTATCTTCGGAAGATAGACAAAAGGGAGATAAAGGTATGAGTATTGTTTTTACAGTTTCATCATACTATTTTTCTTGCACTTGGAGATAGCATATTCTTTATGACATTTCCTTTCTGATATTAAAGATTGTCTGCTTGATTGAACAGATTTCTAAGTATGCTAGTGGTTCTGTAAGCTATGAAGCTTTCGCTTTTCAGTCAAAGTCTTTTCTTGATTATTGCTGGTTTCATCACATGATAAGATTGGAGCCTGTTGTGCTAAACCGAATCTTTAAGCTCTCTTGATTCCCATATGTTGAAATTAAGAGAACATATATATGTTGAAGAAATTGAAATGTTCTTCAACTAAGTATAAAGTAGGGATAATCAATGGCAAAAAAAGACCAACGACAACAAGACACAAAAGACAGAAAATACAGAAGGAGAAATGTGAAAAAGAATTTAATTTGGCGATACCCAGCGGAATCTCTTGGAATTACACACCACAAAATCCAATGTTGCTGTTCTCGCACTAGAACCACTCTCCCGCAGCTGGCCCCTTCCTCCAACGACTTCGTTTCGTCGTCATCATTGTAGTAATTCTCATCTGCCGGTGACATTGTTTCTCTGTCCACCGTAACCAACTGGAAGCTCCCGACGGGGTTTAGAACTCTCTCCCAACTCGCCACCTCAAATCCCCTTTCTCTTGCCCGTCCATCTTCCTCCGCCACCTCCGGCGCAACCAGAATCATATGCAGATAGTTGATTCTAAGGAATCGCTCTGGCGTAATTGGACGGGCCGCTCGCATCTTCCACCCCCGCCGGCCCTCAATTCAGTAAACAAATGCTTCCCCTGTTTCGAATAGCCAAAGGAATTGGCCCTTCCTGTACCTAATTCCCATGCAGATCCTTTCGCCGCTGGGGATCCAGAAAGTTTCCCGCCGATTCTCGTCGTCGAGAAGCGTGCTAAAGGTGTTAGATCCGTCGTGGAGGACGAAGATCGTTGAACCGCGATCGGTAGGCGGGGCCGAGAACGTCGCTTTCCTATGGTTTCTCCGGCCGAAATAACACAGAAGCATTCTGGGCAGTTCGATGACTGATTGGAGCACGGGGTTGAAGCACCAGAAGACCTCACAGGTCGAATTGCTCAGCAGCCACCAACAGCTCCCATCCCTGCCGACGACGGACGTGCCGTCGAAATCCCTGCGGAGCTGGTTGGGTAATTGCGGTCGCACTGACGTCATGGTCGAACCACTGCGAAAAGTGCGGACGGTGAAATCGGCGTTGTGGATGGCTCGCAGGGTGGCGTAATCGGCGGTGGTGAGAAAACTCTAAACCTAGCACAATAACAACTAGGGTTTCTGAGAAGGGAGACGAGATGAAACTCAGGCCATTATGGGAATTGGCATCTTGCCCTTTCCTCTGTGGGATTTTCATATATATAGCAGAGTGTAAAAGTGATTATCTGTACATCAACGACTAAGTAACAGTAAAGTAGTCAAACTAACTAATGACTGCTTGACAGGTGGTAGTCGTTGTTTAACTAATTACAATCTATTGTTTGAGGACAAGACGATGTCATCTGCTTGTGGAGTGGAATACCACTTAGCCAAACGGCATCGTATAGATCTCTGCTGTGTACCAGACTGAGTGAAAGGAAGCTCAGCCTAGCTTCTTCGTTTCAACCTTCTGCAGAGTTCTTCAGTTTCTTCCATGATCATCTACTCTGCAGCAGCTCACTAATCTGTCTACAGACAAACCCTTAGTAAAGATGTCTGCTAGTTGTTCTTCAGTTGGTATATGGTGCAAACTGATAAGTCCACCTTTCAGTCTTTCACGAACAACATGGCAATCAATCTCAATGTGTTTTGTTCGTTCGTGAAAGACTGGATTTTCAGCTATATGGATAGCTGATTTGCTGTCACAAAATACCTAAATTGGTGTAGGATGATCAATGATCAATCCCATAGAATGAAAGCAATGACTTGAGGCATTGAATCTCACAAGCGAGCTGAGCTAAAGCTCTGTATTCTGCTTTTGAAGACGATCTAGAAACCGTCTTATGCTTCTTACTTTTCCATGTAATCTGGGAGTCTCCAAAGAATGTGCCATACCCAGTTACAGACTTCTTTGTGTCAGGGCATGTGGCCCAATCAGAGTCACAATATTCTCTCAACTTCAATGTAGAATTGGCAGAAAAGCATAGTCCTTGACTCGGGTTACCTTTCAGATACCTCAAAATTCTGTGCAGCCCCTTCAAATGGACATTAGTAGGCTTGTCTTGGAATTGACATAACTGCTGGACAGGGAATGTTGTGTCTGGTCTGGTGGTAGTCAAGTATTGCAGTTGTCCAAGAAGGTGTCTGAAGTGTGATCCGTTTTCTAATGGTGTCCCATCTGAAGCAGACAATACAGTCTTCATAATTAGAGGAGTTTTAGCAGGTTTACTTTCCAAAAAATTTGTATTCCCCAAAAACTCTAAATAAAACTTTCTCTGATTAAGTGATATCCCTTCTGATGACCTTTCTACTTCCAAACCCAGGAATTATTTTATGTTCCCAAGATCCTTGATCTTAAAACCTTCCTTTAACTGGGACTTTACCTTCTGTATGTACCTCCAAATTGGGTCATGCTAGTAGCAAATCATCCACATAAACTACTACCACAACAGTAGAAGTCCTGAACACAAAATAATCATCATAAGATTGTTGGAAACCCAATTTCTTCAGAAAGTCAGACAGTTTAATAAACCACTGTCGACTGGCTTGTTTTAAACCATAAATGGAGTTTTTAAGCTTGCAAACCTTTACTTGCATGTGATTTAGATGCCTAAGACCCTCAGGAACTTCCATTACACCTCCTCCTCTAAGTCACCATGCAAGAAGGCATTGTTGACATCCATTTGATGGATATGTCAGGATTGAGCAGGTGTAACTGCTAGTAACAACTTCACAGAATTCATCTTGCCAATTGGGGAAAAAGTGTCCATGAAATCCATACCATAGGTTTGAGTAAACCCTATGGAAACTAGCCTATCCTTGTGATTATCAATGTCACCATCAGAGATGAATTTGGTCTTAAAAATCCACTTTTTGCCCTCAACTTTCTTACTAGGTTGTAAATCAACCACATCCCATGTCTGGTTGGCTTCCAATGCACCTAACTCAGTCTGGACAGCATCATTCCACCATTTATCCTTTATAGCTTGAGAGTAGTAGAGTGGATCAGGTTTGAGAGAAATGGAGAAGGTATAATGTCTATGATTTGGTGAATGAGAGGAATAGTTCAGGTGGTGTGAAAGGCAATATAAAACTTGAGAGTCATGCTGTCCAAAAGTGCCATCTGTGAGAAAAGCAGGGTGAAAGTCTTCAAGATAAGCAGGTTGTTGAGGTAATCTCCTTGGCCTCCTCTGTGCTAGAGGCAAGGATGGTGGTGTGGGAGAAGATGAAGAAGAGGATGATGGGATAGAAGAACTAGTACTGGCAGGTGTAGAAGTACTAGTACTGGTAGGTGTAGAAGGAGAAATTGGTTGAGGAGTGAAAGGTGAGTGAGGACTGTCTAAATCAAGATTGTCTGAATCAGAGGGGTAATAATCTGAATCCACTATTTCATGGACATTATGGTATGTGGGTAATGGAGGTTTAGGAGAAAAGGGGATTGATGCAGGTGTGGTGGTTGGTTCAGATGGAATGAGATTACTGTAACACCCTACCCTATACGTTTTGCCTAATCATATTGTTCATACAATTGCAGCGGAAATAATCTCGGGTGTTACATTAATTACCAAAATTTACCTAAATAAAATTTCGACATGAATTACTCGCGTAATGGGCTAACAGTTCTTCCATCTAATCCTGCAAAATAATTCATCTGAATCCATGCATTCATAGACAAACATATATACTCACAACCATATACATGGACTTTCATAGCTATAGTCACAGTTTCATACTACACAACTGCATACCATACTGATACATTCCATAATCGTCACAACTTACATAATTACACAAATATACACATATCATCAACTTTCCACACCTGTGGATATCTCACACTACATCAGAAGCTAGTATGCACATGAAAAACGTTCTCAAAACATTTTACAAAAAGGTGTGGATCACTGGCCAAAATCTCAAGTAGTCGTCCAAGCACAGAATAGTTGAAGACCATACCTCATCCTGGCTTCAACTCTAGCTCCTCTCCCACCTAACACCTATCTACTGCTGCTGCTGATGATCTACTTACACATACCATAAGCAGAGAAAAAGAATAAAAGAGGGTCAGCTCATAGCTGAGTGAGATAATCATAGCATCGTGAGTTCATAACAGAGCATACCCCTACCATACATCTAGCAAACAAGCCAAAGCACTAGGATCAGACCTCAGCCATCCGACATCCCAATAGGCAAAAGACTCAACCACCTTGACTTATGCATATGCGTCTTATCATGTTTTACTTATAGGCGCCTGGCTACTCCCATGCTAATAACTCTCCCGGGAAACATACCCCACATCCCGTCGGATGTAGTCATACATACCCCAACATCCCGTCGGATGTGGTTATACATACCCCACACCACTATGGGTGTAGTCATACCCCGACACCACTCTGGGTGTGGTCATATCTCGTAAGAATTATTCAGTCACCACCACATGAGAGGTGTGACTATCATACATATCATAATAGAGTAATAGCATAGGGAGCCCTAATTACTATGTAGTTGACCATGAGACCACAACACTCATATTTGGTATCCTTATACATGATTCATATCTCATCTTGCTTAATCATAATTCATTACTTGCACATGTACTTGACCTGGCCATAATTGGCTCAACATAACAAGGAGTCGTATAATTGCACTTCCTCGGGATAAACCCTCGTGCAAGTCATCCTCCTTAAACATCATAATATCACCATGGGATATATATTTTCCCACTTGTACATCCAAATACATCAATCATGAAAAATCATACCCAATCACCTTTTCGAACCATCATAAGGCATATCAACAGTCAAGCCCACAATTTGCAACATATACAAAATCATCAGCATAAACAAGGCCCATCTCGATTAGGACAAGTCAATAATATCATACAGTAGTCCAGGGTTCATCATATAGCACAAAAGCTCATACACCCCTAATCATGCCATTCTAGTTCACCTAGGTCAATTCTAAGAATCAATATAATTATCGTGATACGACAAACCCGGTATGCCGTGCTAATCCCTCACCAGTTTTGGTCGTTCAAACACCGGTTCTAGCCTCCCGTACTAAAACGTCAATTTCAAGAACGAACCCCGAATTAAAATCCGAGACCGTCCTAATATCCCCTGCAGTATCCCCGTCAATATTAGTTCTAGGCTCCGGGTCAAATTCTTGATAAAAATACATCAAACCCTGGCCGGAGCTAAATTCAGCGGTTTGGACCCCGGCCTAAATAATAGCCGAAATTCAGGGATTAGAACTAGAGGATTGATTACCTCGCTGCAGGAAGCTCGTATATGAAATTTGGGCTCAATCCGGCTTCCGGATACTCCGAAACCCTAATTTGGCTTATCGGGAATTCAAGAAATTCCTGAACCAAAAACTCGTTTTAAAGCTCTAAATCGATAAATCATGATGTATAGATGAATTAGGCATTACTTACGGGATTTTTGGATCACTAGGGCTCAAGAATTTGAGCTTTGAAATTTTGGGTCGAGAGCTCCGCGTGTGCTCTGTTTCTCTCGTTTTCTCTCGGTTGAGAATGGTAAATGATGATGATGAGAATTGTGGAATGAAAAAGTGACGGGAATTATATATATACGGCCCGTCCGCTTTTATGTAATATATATATATATATATATATATATATATATATATATATATATATATATATATATATATATATATATATATATAAAATTAATACGTATACTTATTCGATCGATAATCCGATTTTTGTCTAAATAGTGTCGAAATGCTCGATTTTAAATCGCGAACTTTCTAGCGATCGAAATATGAGTTTTGCCGTAACGGGATGTTACAACTACTCTCAGCTTGCTGAAATGGTAAAGAAGTTTCAGAAAACTCTACTTCTCTACTGACAAAAAATATCATGTGTTTCAATATAATATAGTTTAAATCCTTTGGTCCCAAATGCATAGCCAATGAACACACACTTTCTTGCTCTGGGAGCAAACTTCCTTTTGTGTTCATCCAAAACTGTGGCATAAGCCAAACATCCAAACACCCTCAATGAACTGTAATCTGGTGGTATTCCATACAAACACTCAAAAGGTGATTTGTTATCAAGGTTTGGTGTTGGTGTTCTGTAGATCAAGTAAGTTGAGTGTAGAACCAGATGGCTCCAAAAACTAGTGGGAACCCCATAATGGAACTTCAAGGCTCTAGCTACATTCAACAAGTGTTGATGTTTTCGTTCAACTCTTCCATTCTGTTGAGCAGTTCTCACACAACTCATCTCATGTATAATGCCATTAGACTGGTAGAAAGAGGGCATATTGAATTCATGTCCTTGGTCTGATCTAATGACCTTAATACTTTTGCTAAATTGATTCTTGACCATAGCACAAAAGGAGAACAACAACTCACGAATATCAGACTTGTTGCTCATTAGAAACAGCCAAGTACATCTACTAAAATCATCCACCACAGTCAAAAAGTATCGATAACCATCATGAGAAACCACATCAACTGGCCCCCAGATGTCTACATGAACAATGTCAAAAGCTTCTTTAGCTATAGAACTACTTCTGTTGAAAGGTGAAAGGCAACCTTTTCTATTTCGACATATGACAAACATCACAATCACTAGAAGTAGGTAAGACTACTTCATTACATTGTTTATTAATCTCTCTTAATCTTGGTAAGGATAGATGTCCTAATCTGGCGTGCCAAAGGTCTGATTTGAGGTTGGTGTTCACTCCAAAAACAGGATGGCTCGAAACCTCTCCCGGTGCTGATGTCTCTCCAAGCAAATACAGGCCTCTATTTACGAGGATTAAACCAATCTTCTGATGAGATATGAGGTCCCGTATGCAACAAAAATTTGATTCAAACAATAGTGAGACTAGACTGTTTTTGGTTAATTGGCTAATAGAAATGAGGTTGTAACTGAAGGAGGGAACTAGTAAGACATTGGTGAGAAATGAACCACATTGCAACTTAACTATGCCAATGTGAGTAACTACTGCTTCCTGTCTTGTTGGGAGTGTCACAGACAGATTGGTAACTTCCTTATATCTATGAAATGACTCTATAGAGCATATAATGTGGTCACTAGCTCCTGTGTCTAATACCCAAACTGCCTCACGTTTTATTTGCTTTAAAACAGACATTACAGCCATACCTGTCATTGAAGTGCTCCTGGTAGTAATAGCGTTTGCCATTGATGAAGGAGATGGAGGTTGGGACGTCTGCAGCAAGGCTTTGAGACGATTCAGCTCCTCATTGGTAAAGCCAGAAAATTTGTTAGGACTCTCAAGATTGCTTCCTAGACTCTCAGGCATGTAGGAAGAACCAGTGCCTCCCATAGCAGGTTTGTCAAGAGTTGCAACATCAACTGATCCAGCTAAGGTTCAACCTCCTCCTCCTCCTCCTTCTCGATTTTTCTTCTTCAGTTTCCAACGGTCCTAGATAACATGATTATCCTTTTTACAATACCTTCAGAACAAACCCCCACTCTCTTGTTGTCCTTCCCTAGGACCCTTGTCTCTGGACTGCCCATATTAAGGTCTAGTGGCAGCTAGAGTTGTGGCAAGGGCAATTGTTTCTTCAATTTTCCCAGTGTTGCTACTGGCTCCATTCAGCTGTCTTTCAAGTTGTGTTACAGATCTGTAAACACTATCAAGATCTGGCAAGGGTTCAATCATTAACATTTGTGTCTTGACCTGTTGGTACTTCTCATTCAGCCCCAACAGGAAATTTCATCACCCTGCCCCTATCACGATACATAATCACTGTTTCATAGGTTCTTGAAGCACAATCACAGTATGGAATTGGTAAATAACTACTCTGTTCATCCCATAACAGTTTCAGATCTGTGTAATACTGCCTGATTGTCTTGTTGCCCTGTTTCATTAGGTCAATATTGTCCTGCAAATTCGCGATTCTCACAGAATCCCCTTGACTGAACTTAGACTTAAGATAAATCCATGCCTCAGATGCAACAGTGATGTTGCGCAGGCTGGGTACTATGTCGTCACACTGAATTTCGAATCCAACACACTACTGTTCCATTCACACGATCCCAAGTTCCATACAGAGGATTAGTTAGAGATGGTGCCTGGATCGTCCCCTGAACAAACCCCAGTTTGTTCTTGTTGCACAGAGCCACTTCCATGGACTCACTCCACAGAAGGTAGTTATCATCGTTGAGCTTGAAAGCCTATGACTGGTAAGAAGGAGTTATCACTCAAAGCCAAGTAAAATGGATTGCTATAAGGATCTTCGTAACGAGCTCTTGGGGTTTCCACGGTTGTGCTATCAGATACAGAACTGTCTTCTTTGGTTGCCATGGCTAACGAGACAGATTAAGACGAATTGAAGGCGTTGAGAGTAGTACGATTCAGAAATGAGAAATGGGTAAGTTCTAAGAAGAGGAAATGGTATTCAGAAGCCTAACCAGGCTCTGATACCATGAGAAAACTCTAAACCTAACACAATAACAACTAGGGTTTCTGAGAAGGGAGACAAGATGAAACTCAGGCCATTGTGGGAATTGGCATCTTGCTCTTTCCTCTGTGGGATTTTCATATATATAGCAGAGTGTAAAAGTGATTATATGTACAACACAAGTAGGGCCCGCCGTATTTCGCACAAGTAGGGCCCGCCGTATTTCGCAAGTAGCCCAACTGGTTGGGATGTTGGTTCTTGGTATCTTATTATCCAGTGGTTAGAGTTCGAACCAAGTAGTTGGAAAGTTTTAACTCCCTTTTTAAATCAATTTCACTTTTTAAATCAATTTCACTTCCTCCTTACACCCCATCCTTATTCATACTTCAATTTTTTCATTTTACAAGGAAAACCCCTCATCAATATAACCTTAATTACATTTGATGCAAGAAATGTTGCATGAAAACCCTCTCATCATTATGCTAACCTTAATTACATTTGAATTTGATGGAAGAAAATGTTTGATCTAATCCATAAATCATGTAATTGTTCTTAATTTTTTGTAGTTAAACCATCGTTATTTGAATACATTTCAAATAAGTAATTGCTTTTTAGTGTTTATTAAGAATCTATTTAAATCTTTTCTTCATGAACTTACAAAATGTCGTTCTAAATTGATTCCAATTTTTTATTTCATTGCATGTCCTCGTGACTGTAATTGTATTTTGATTGCAATAAATGTGGAATCTTATCCAGAATTATTAATCACCTAATATTTTTCGTAGTTAGATCGTTGATTATTTGTGTAAATCTATGAAAATAATTTTGTCAACTTAATTTTGTTGCTTCCTTATGTTATGGGAAAAAATTCCATCAGTATTCAACGGGGAAAAATTATCGACCCCCCTAATTTCAAATACTGGCTCCGTCCCTGTCTTGGATTTGTCGATGTACTGGCCTCTCAATCATTAGCACCCATTATATGTTGGTGGAGTACGTCGGAGAGAGGGAAATGTCGTTGTTGTTGTCGTCGTCAATTCTGGTTAAGTGGACATGCTGCAACCCTGAAATAAATAAGCTGTGAATCAGTACGCACGGAGGCGAGAGAAGGAGCCAAGACTATACATGCAATGTAATGGACATTCGCTAACATATATCTTATGCAACAAAAATCAGTGGCACGATAATTTTTGTTGCATATTGTTAATAATATGCAACACTTGTACGATAAAATAATTTGTGTTACATATTTTTGTATTTTAGGCAACACCTAATATAATTATGTTACATATTGTACCAATTAATGTTTATTAATTAAGTATATGAATTTCAAACTAACTGAAACTCTCACTACCATCACAACCGTTGATACAATTTCTTTTATTTTGAATCAAATGTAGCAGGTAGCATAAACACAAGAACACCTACTCATAAAATGCAGCTTAATGAACAATTAAGAGCTAAAAAATGATGAGTCCAAATGGGATCTATTCTTTGGAATTGGGTCAATCATACCAATTGTACTCTTAGCTCGTTTTTTTTTTTTTTTTTTTACTGAGTACTTTTAGCTGGTTGCTGTGATATTTGCTCAAATCACTGATTACCCATCCTCTGTCATCACCCACACATTCACGTATTATGCGTCACATGCAGATTCTTTCTACTTTCAATTAGTAAACAGAATTAATTAATCACTATCACTTTGGGTTTAACGTTGAGGGGATGCATATGATATTTTATCTTCTTGCTAATACTCTCTATTAATGAAGTTGATACGAGTTGAAATCGTATGAGTGAATGAATCCCTTTTCTTGGCGGGATTGAGCCAGTTCTCTCTTTTCTTGGCGAGAAATGACCAGGGGGTTTCCTTACTAAAATTCTGCTTGCCTCTTATTTCATTTAATCACCCCTTAAATACATCACGTTGGAACAAATAAATCCTATCTATATGGGACTACTCCCACGTCCAGCTAACCACTTGCCACTTCTCCTATAACTGCTCCTACTGACTCTAACAAACATAGAACTCTAACAACCTTGTTGACCCACTAACACTCCTAACTAGAATAGTCAATTACGTTCCTATTTTACAATGGCAAGCTTGCTGTCGGGTTTAAGGCCTCGTGTCTTTATGGGCTGGGCTACGTCTCGTCATCACGATAGCGGTGTTGGGCTACGGAACTCGAGCTGAACGATATATGGTTGCATCATTACCACCCCCTGAAAAACGGCCTTGTCCTCAAGGTCGAGCTGAACGAAGCGATGAGAGAACAACCATTGAATGTTCCCGGTAGCATCATCGATGGGAAGCGGCCTCCCTTGGCTCAATTCCGTCGTCGAATCCAACCCTTCAATTAATGGTCCATTAGTCACCCCAGATGATTGACTAGAGTTGCATATCACCTCAGTTAGCTCCTCCACCCTTGCAATACTCTTCTCGTAATTTATGGGGTTCCAAAATGTCAAGACTTTTCTTGGGGCTGGTTTTAATCCTTCCAATTTTCCCATACGTGCGTAATTCCTTGAAGGATGGGACCCAATAAAGGAATACCACCCATGTACGCATGCCATCAATAAAGGAGACTCCAAATTAGTGTTCTTACGAGGGTAATTGTGTTTTCTCCAACGCGGGTTGGATGCATATTTACTGAGAATGGAGCTCCGATAGCAATCCTCCTGCCTGAAATCGAATCTGCGATGTGACGTGGTAGTAACTTCGGTAACTTGAATTTTCTTCCTTGTCTTCCTCCAATAAATAAGTCTTCCCTTATGACCCTTTTCCGTAATCATGGGAATGACTGCTACTCTTCGAACTTGTTGCGATCGTAGCGAGCATCTTAACCATGGATCCCAAGTAGCAACGTCGTTGACGAGGGCGGTTGTCGGTGATGTAAGAGTCCTGTAATCTGATGAGGCCACAACTGATGGCGGTGGTGCGATCAGATCCAGGAGATTTGGTAAGTCTTCCTTAGTTGCAGTTGTCCAATCCACAAACACGGTGAACTCTGCTGCGGCTTCTTCCTCGTCGATCATGAGTAGGTTGGTGGTGATGGCTGAGGGCGCGACGATAGGTACGAAGAACATGGACGGTGGAGGTGGTGCGATATGGATGACATCAGCAGAGTCTTCTTCCTTGGAATTCTTCTTCCTTTTCTTCCACCAATAGAGAAAATCGGCATCAATACCACATAGTCCTACTGTCCTGGGGAGTTTCTTTCTAAACCGCCAAGGGTTTATATTTCCTAAGATGACTATGCATCGAATAGGAATCACACAATTGGGGATTAAGTCGATTCCCATTGATAGGACATACCCATGTAGTTGATGCGGGCGGTTGCTAACCAATAGGGACTGCGGCTCACTCTCCTGGTGCTTCTTTTTGGCAAGGCATGTTGAAACATGAACGACCTTGACTGATAATTCAAGGTGTGACTCCAGCTCAAGGGCGATAGATCGCGGTTCAGGTGCGCCTACAGGTGGAGCGATCGTAGAACTCGAAACGCTCTTAATCTTCGGCGGCGATGGACCAATGACGACGGCAAGAGCGGTAGGTATCGACATCTTTGTCGTGACGGCTAGGGATGCAACGAGACTTGGTTGTGGAGCGATCTTGTTGTCTTCCAAGGCGGGGAGGGTATCGAGCGGCGGTGGCGGTGCAACGGCATTCGAAGGGAATGCTGCTGTGGGAGACACGAACGACTTCAAAGGCGCAGGTGGTGCAACGTTGACAAAATCGATATCTTCTTCCTCGACCTCTACCCAATCGGCAGCTTCAACTCGCGGCAGTGGTGCGGTGACTCTATCGTAAGCTTTGATGGCTCTACGGCAAGCTGCCATCGCAATATCCAAGGATGTCATCATCCGATTGATGAGTTCGTCTCGTGATGGTTTCTCTGAGTGCATCGTGATCGAAACCCGGATCAACGGCTCTGATACCAAATGATACGAGTTGAAATCGTATGAGTGAATGAATCCCTTTTCTTGGCGGGATTGAGCCAGTTCTCTCTTTTCTTGGCGAGAAATGACCAGGGGGTTTCCTTACTAAAATTCTGCTTGCCTCTTATTTCATTTAATCACCCCTTAAATACATCACGTTGGAACAAATAAATCCTATCTATATGGGACTACTCCCACGTCCAGCTAACCACTTGCCACTTCTCCTATAACTGCTCCTACTGACTCTAACAAACATAGAACTCTAACAACCTTGTTGACCCACTAACACTCCTAACTAGAATAGTCAATTACGTTCCTATTTTACAATGGCAAGCTTGCTGTCGGGTTTAAGGCCTCGTGTCTTTATGGGCTGGGCTACGTCTCGTCATCACGATAGCGGTGTTGGGCTACGGAACTCGAGCTGAACGATATATGGTTGCATCAGAAGTTGATGTATAATATAGTTAGATGGGATATTAATGATTCGTATTCTTGATTATTCCCTAGTTGATTCTATCAGTTTATGTTTGAGACACCATAAGGATTCGAAACTATTACCTTTCGATCAAAATCTCTAATATCATATTAACGGAAAAATCACTTAATTCTTTCAATATAAATGGTATGCTCATTTTGTTTTTATCATTTCACGATATATTATCATCCTGAGTGATGATACAATTAATATGATACGTTCAGAGACACGTAGACAAGAAAAAAAGAAAATAGGAGATATAAACTCGATCGAGCAGATGCCCAGTACTTCACGAGCGAGCTAGAAGAAGAAGAAACTAAATTATACACACTAATCCAGTATAATTAAAATCAAGGTGTCACATCAAGATAATTGAGGAGGCAGTCGCCACCGAACGCCCGCCTGCCCATATCCAAGAAAGAAGGGGAATAGTCCTTCAAAACGATTCTTCAGTTTATAGATAACCTAACTTAATTCCACCCTTATGAATTACGAAATGCACTAACCTAACAATCATTAACACTGTTCGCACGGCAAACCACAATAGCAAATTTGGAGTAATGTATTAAAAGATGCTGTCTTATATATGTGTACGTTTTTATGTCTAGCTAGTAGAATGAGCAACTTTTAATTCACACTGGGGATTAGGGAAATTAATGGGTTCTCAATATATTCAATATGATAAGATTTTTTTAGTTTCTTATCTTGTGTAATAATTGATCAGCTAAATTATATGGGTTTCGTAATTTCTATAAGATATTCAATTCAAATTTTATTCACGTATTAGGCTTGAATTTGTACATACGTACACACTGTTTTCACACTTAACGGCCCGCGGTAAATCGTTGGAAAATGAGGGCAACTCTACGTACACACAACTGGCAGGCCAGCAGTCCATATCCTTCAAAATGGGAAGCGAGAGAAATTTAATTAATTGAATTAAGGTGCATTATTCTTGCTCCTGCAGAAGGCAAAACGATGGTGACATGCAACTAATTACCAATTCGGCAATTATACTTAATTAACGAAGAACCCTAAGGAAATAATTGCTTAAATAACTAATTACCATTTACCAATCCTCTGCCAGCCGCACGACCCACACATTTATGTGTATCAGTATATGTGTCACATGCAGACTCTTTCTACTTTCCATGACTAGTTAGAATTAATCACCATCCTTTGGGTTTATTGCTATCTTCTTACCAATACTGTATGAGATATAATATATTTTGATCAGATATTTTATTTGGAAGAGTGCGAAGAGTGCAATTGCAACCAAAGTTAGAATTGAATTATAATTGTAAAAGTGACCTATAAAAAATTCAATACGGCTCAAAATAAAATATTAAATGACTTACTATCAATAAAAAATGTAGCTGACTATATAGTATATACATCCTTTCGAAGCTCCACCTCCAAACATACTCAATAAATTAAAAGAAAATAATAAATTGTAAACCATACGATTATTAGCTATTTCAATTTTCATATGTTATGGACCTATTGGCCTATGGGTATGGGCTTAGGCCCAAAATGGCTTCTCTTCTTGCGTACTTCATATGCTGCATTCGAGCTTTGAAGTAGCTAATCTGCTTCAACAGAATTGACGCTTCGTATTTCTCAACCAAAAAAAAAAAAAATTTGACGCTTCGTCATACCGGCCGGCGGCCACCACCGCCTCACTTCTACCGAACTATAGGAGCGCTCCACGTTGCATGGAGGCGGCCGTGGCACCGCCGCTGAGCGGGACCCACCCGCCGCCACGTGGGGCATTCGGTCCCGAATTCCCCGTTCCCCCGAAATCTAATGTCTCCCCTACCTTTTCCTTCTCCCGCCTTTATCTCAACCATTTCCCCCTCATTTCTTTTCCGGCACCCTTCTTCCCCCTTCCGTTTTCTCCATCATCTGAAAATTTTGGGGAAAAATCGCAAGAAGAGAGGAATCATGGACGCCAATTTCGTGCTGGTCAGGCAAATTCCGCCGGGGATTCGGCTTCTCCGAGCAGCCAGAGGCCGGGATTGGACCCTGAAAACCTACCGGTACGTGATCCTGCTGGTTACCTTCATCGCATACGCCTGCTACCACGCTTCCCGAAAACCTAGCAGCATCGTCAAGAGCGTCCTCGACCCCGACCCTCTGAACCAACCGCTCTCAGGTAACGACCCTTACCCTTGGCCGATTGGGAATGTGTTCATCAAGGAGGAGGAAGGGCAAAATTCGTCAATTGAAGGTAGCAGTAGAGGTTGGGCGCCGTTCAACGGCAAGGACGGGACGTCGAAATTGGGGGAAATCGACGTAGCATTCCTGTCCTGCTACTCGCTAGGGATGTATGTGGCGGGGCATTTGGGGGATAAATTGGATTTGAGGCTGTTCTTGACCTCTGGCATGGTGGGCAGCGGGATATTCGTCGCGCTGTTTGGGATGGGTTACATTTGGAATGTTCATGTGTTCTGGTTCTACCTGGCGATGCAAATGGTCGCCGGGCTGTTCCAGGCCACGGGCTGGCCGTCTGTTGTGGCGGTGATAGGGAACTGGTTTGGGAAGAGGAAGAGAGGGTTGATAATGGGGATCTGGAACGCGCACACCTCCGTTGGGAACATCAGCGGCTCGCTTCTTGCGGCTGCGGTGTTGAGCTGTGGATGGGGGTGGTCGTTCATTGTCCCGGGAGCGTTTATTGTGCTTGGAGGGGTGCTGGTTTTCCTGTTCTTGGCTCCGTATCCGGAGGATATAGGGTTTACTACTGCACAGTTGATGGCTACGGATGATAATGGTCAGGATGTGGAGGGTCAGAATCGCGGTGAGGCTGCTGGGAATGATGGAGGTGGCCCTGTTCCTGGACCGTGTGGATCGGGGCTTAGGACGAGCGTTGGCCTCGTAGAAGCTTGTTTGATTCCCGGAGTTATACCGTTTGCATTGTGCTTGTTCTTCTCGAAGCTCGTGGCCTACACGTTCTTGTATTGGTTGCCTTTCTACTTGAGCCAGACAGGTTTGGGTCCTTTACCTTTGGTGGCAGTTTTTGTCATCTTGATTTGGTTGATTTTTTTGTCAATGCTAGCTGTGATTCAAACTCTCATATGGGAAACATGGTTAGATGCCTATGCGAACATTTGTAGAATGTAGCAATAGATTGGTTGAGATTCATAGTCTGAGATGGGGGAGATGGCTATATGAATATTTAGAGATTGTAGCAATGGATATTTCAATTTTATTCTCTAGTCATTCAATATGTACAAGTCTATTCACTCATTGACCTTGTGTATGCCAGCAATATTTTTTTTTGCTTGAATTGGTTTAGATTTAGAATATGGTATCTCTACATGTGCTACAATTTAATGATCGAAGTTCGTAATTGCAGCAATTGGTGGCCACTTCATGTCCGTGAAGTCTGCTGGCAACCTCTCTACCCTGTTCGACGTAGGAGGCATCGTGGGCGGTATTCTTGCCGGTTACATATCAGACAGACTCAAAGCTCGAGCCATCACAGCAGCCAGTTTCATGTACGTGGCGATCCCAGCCATGCTCTTATACCGCTGGTACGGGAGTGTCTCCCAGTCCCTGAACATCATACTGATGATGATTGCTGGCTTGTTCGTGAATGGACCCTACGCACTGATCACAACAGCAGTGTCTGCGGACCTTGGCACCCACAGCTCTCTCAGAGGTGATTCTCGGGCACTTGCGACTGTCACTGCAATAATTGATGGCACTGGATCGATCGGTGCAGCCCTTGGTCCCCTTCTCACCGGGTTTCTATCGACGAGAGGATGGAACTTGGTGTTTGTGATGCTGATGCTCTGTGCCCTTGTCGCTGGCCTTCTTTTGACGCGTCTAGTAATTGCCGAGATTGCTGAAAAGGCTGATCGGCCAATACCTGGTGGTAAGCAGGGACATGAAGGTAAGGATTTGAATGACATTGCTTGGTATTGTTGCTGCTATCTTACAAATTTCTCTCCTCTGAACCCGTTTTCTCAATCTGTGATTGACAGCTCCAGCATCAGAGCCACTTCTAGGCAATCTAAAGTGAAAATTTTCCGGTATATAAGTTCGCAATATCTTCTCTACAAGAACAAAGAACAGACGTTAGACTCTCAATTTTTTGGATAGCTGAAACATTGCAGCCTGTAAGAAGGATTCAGAGGAGACATGCAAATGCAACAGCCATATAGTTTTGTATAGTCTCATTGCAATATATTATTTTTGTTTCCTGTGTGAAATGTAGTGTACAAATTGGACAATACAGAGTTAGTAGTATGTATATAGGAATCATCATGAGTGTTTTACTACGAGATGACAATTTTGATCTGATCTGACCCGAGGCACTGGAAGGAACGGGGTGTATTGCCAACTCCGAGAGTAAGACTTCTGAGTTCTGACAGAGATCAATGTTCAATACAAATCAAAGTCATAAATTTTGTTGTTTTCTTTTTCGGAGTGATGTGTAATGCAATTATCTTGGATGTACTTTTTTTTTAGTATTTTTACTTTCCCTTGAGAATGGTTCACTATTTGCAGGACAGTGAACCAGTCATTAAACCAGTAATATGCTTCTACTTTTGAATATCAGAACAAAGCAAATATGTTCTTCATGGTGCATTATTTGCTCTTTTGTGGGTTTTTTTTTTATACAAAAATTGAATATTGATCGAGTTCAGTTGGGATCCAAAAACACACCCAAAAAGGCAGCAACTTAGCTCGCAAGTTAGTCTCCCAATACCACTTCAAACAAAATAGTACTCTGTTCAAAAAAAAAAAAAAAAATAGTACTCTGTTTTGTAAGCTTATGAAAAGAAAACAGGTTCGGATGTTTAAAACCAGATGTTTAAATCAACCATAGTTTTAGGATTAATCTGGCGCTGTTAAAGGGGAGATGAGAGATTAGTTTAAATAGGGATATTGGAATTTGGGAATTGTTAGATGTGATTGGATATTGGTTTTCTTTTGAAACATGAAACTTGTTTTGGGATATACTTTGGAATTGGTTTGGTGTAGTGGGGATGTTTTTATATATATTATAATTAGGTGTTCATCTGCTTGAGCCCTTTGGGCTCTCCACTAAGATCCTCGTTAGCATCGTTGGGAACACAACGAAAGGGCATCGAGGGGGTCGAACTCAGGACCTCACACGTCCAGAACGAGCGCCTAATGAGGATTCACCAATCGGGTTATGTGACCTTTGGCGTAGTGGGAAGAGTTAGTCAATAGAGTGAAAATATCATATTGACAAGAAAGGTAAAGTGCAAATGGTTTACAAAGTCTTTTTTTAACTTTATTTTATTGATTAAAGTTATTAGTGGTTTCTTTTAGAAAAGTGTGTGCAATTTAATTTGACATATTAAATCACACTACACATTTAACATGTTTTTTTTTTTGGTCGACACATTTAACATGTTAGCGCCGTGCATTTTGGAATTGATTTTTTTTCTACTAAATAATTAATTGTTTATTCTGAATTATTTTGTGATTAATTAATTTTGGATAATTAATTAATTGATTATCTTTTGTGAAACACATAAGGAAACTATCATTTTTTCACAATTTAAGTACCGCCTAATTTCTTCCTAACGTTAATATTTTTCTTCCAAGTTTTCTTATCAAATTCACAAATACAGAAATATGCAAGATTTTCATTTCCATACTTAAATTGAAGGGACTCCTAGGGTAATTTAATCGATTCCTACCAAAAATTTAGAGTCGACACAAATTACATATTAAAAAGAGTGATTAATTCACGCTTTAAGTCTGTTTCTTTTCATCCAAGTTACTAACAGGAAAGCAGGCGACAGTGAGCAAAAAATTAGACAAGAGAACCTGTATTTGTGTGTTGTGGGTTAGTTTGGTTTGCAGCATGCTCATCATGGGTTGTACATATAAATATAATCATAATAATTGTTTTTGTAATAATTATAGTCGATGTTTCTACAGCTGCAGGACTACAATTCGAACACAATCTTAATTATTGTTATTGTAACACTTTAGACAAATCCCACATCGACAAAGCACGGGAGAGATCTATGGTTCATAAGTAAGAAACCGATCTTAACTGACAAGACGCGTTTTGGGGTGAAATGGAGGAGTTCTTGTGAGAACTCCGAAGTTAAATGTGCTCAGTGTGGAGTACAACAAGGATGGGTAACCTTATGAGAAATCACCTTAAATTACACCACAAGTCGAAAACCGTGAGGATTGAGGCCCAAAACGGACAATATCTTCGTCGAGAACTGCAAAATCTATAAAACTTCTCTTACATAGATTCTACACTATATTATTATATTGAACAAATATAATTATCAATTAAAAATTCAAACTTAATAGTTAATAGTTAAGTTATAACTTTCGACCATCATATACGTCCAAAATAAAGAGTATTTTATAATAACACACCTTTTTTCAGGTTGTGCTAACATTAGAGGACACTTTCTCTCTCATTTCTCTCTTTGCTCTATCTTCTCTTTTGTTTGATTTAGTCCCCTTATAGCCGTTGTGCTTTCCTAGACTTGTTCTGGATGTTGAACCCTCTCCATTTGTGAGATGATTTGATCTTCCTTCTCGGTTTCTGAAGTGACGATGAAGATGGCTGATCCTGCTTCCTTTCAGAGAAGGTCTTGTTATCTTATTAAATGCAAGAAGGAGGTGTGTTGTTCACTCCATGCCAGTTGTGTGTGCCCCGAATTGATTCAACAACTGCAACAAAGGGATTTAAGGCTTCTCAATTACTCTGCCTTTCTGGTGGATGGAAGTTATTGTCCCTCTGTTACTGAAGGTATAAATATACCAAATGCAGATACCAGTCGTTTCAAGCCACCATTAATGAAGGAAGAAAGGTGTTTCGAGCCACTAAAAGCAGCAGGGGAAGCCAAAAGTTCTAAGGGAAGGAGAACAGCAATAAAACCTGGTCCAATCAAATCAACAACCCTATTAAATGAAGCTGTTGGAGAGTGTAGAAATGCTAGAGGAGTTATAAGAAGGGGAATACTGCCATCAAACATTAACATCCATACTCAAAACCTACCTTTCTGTCGTGAGCGTACTGATACCCCCTTTTGTCTTGAGCAAACATAGCCTGGGAAAAATATCACAAAAATGAGTGTTAACGATCTGGTCAATCAAGCTGGGGAATGAGATCTGGAAATGGTTCTTGATGAAGAAATACTTACCAATCGATTCTCCCTGGTTGTCAAAGTTTTCTCTGAGCGCAGTATCAGCCTAAGGGCTTTGAGAGGTATGATCAGAACTGCCTGGGTGGATAATCCGAAGCCAAAGATTCGGGAGATGCCCAATGTTCAACCAGTCTATGAGAATGTTTTCACTCTTGATTTTGAGAAGATGGAAGAAATGGAGGCGATTTGGCTGGAGCAACCCTGTCCCATATCTGGTACTTTGATGCAAGTGAGGAAGCTATTGGGGCTAGAGAATGCAAGAGAAGTCAGCTTCAGGATGGTGGACTTCTGGATCCAAATCCATAATCTCCCAGAAGCATACAGATCTAAGAGCAACATTGCCATGGTTAGCAGAATGTTTCACAAAATCATCGACATTGACCGGGCTGCACTTCAAGCTCAAATATACAGGAAGTTTGTGAGGGTGTTCGTTCAGGTGGACACCTCAAAACCGATTCCAGATGGGTTTTACATCTGCCATCAACAAAAGAGAACTTGGATTGAATTCAAGTATGAGAAACTCTTCTCACTTTGCTACCACTGTGGAGGAATCGAGCATACCAGATTGGAGTGCGATCTGAGAAGAATCGGCGAAGAATATGGAGCTCAGCCGCCAACGATTCAGAGATGGGGACCGTGGTCGAGGGCCAGCTCACCTCTCTTATCACCTAGGACGATCCAGCAGCAGGAGGTTGAGGCCGTGGTGGTCAGAGACACGCCATCGACATCTGAATCTCCTGGAGGATCCCGGGTCCAGTCGCCGGCGAACACCATGAGCGGAGCTATCTTCGCTCAATCTCAGATGGTCCCACAATCCTTGGTAATGACGCCTGTCATCCATCAATCTCCTCACTCAAGTTTCGCTCAGAACTTCCCTCTTTCTCCATCTGTTAACCCTTTCCAAAATCCCTACTTTTCATCTCCATCTCCACAAAGCTATCCCATTTTTACCCAGAACCGAGAGCAGCTCGCTTCCCCGCACCAAGGAGATAGCTTTGCTACAAACCTTTTTGGTTTTCCCAAACCTCCACCAATCCCATTCTCCTGTATCCAGATCCCCGATTTTCAAAACCCTCCACCAGGCTTTTGGTTGTCTAACCTAAGCCCATTACCTATCCAGGCCCAGACCCATTTTACCTTCAACCACAATTACTTTCCTAGCCCAATTGCAACCCAATCTCCTGCTGGATTTCAACCGCGTGGCCATGGATCGATGTTTCGCAATGGCAGCCCAAGGATCCAAAAAAAGAAAAGAAAGACATCTGGCTGTATTTTAAAAGAACAAGGGGCAGAGCAGTCTGATGCCATACAAGGTGGAGCCGAAGAAAAGGTTGACAATGAAGATGCAGTGTTCCCGCCTGGGTTTGAACTCAATCTTGCTGTGGTTATGGTGGCCGATTCCAAGCCACCAGGGGTCCCATGAATGCTATTGTGTGGAACTGTCGGGGATTCGGGCAGACCCCCACAGTTCTTCATCTCAGGAAGTTGGTTAAGAAACACCAACCATCTTTAATTTTTCTGTCCGAGACAATGAAGGAAGAATCCTATATGAAGTCCAAGAGAAGGAGTATGAGATTTGCTGATGAGTTCCATGTCAATCCGGTCCAAAGGGTAGGGGGTTTAGCTCTTTGGTGGGTGGCGGGGTTACCTATCACAATTCTGGATTGTAGCTGCTTTTTTATTGATGCTTTTGTTGATGTTAATGGGGGCTTTTTTATCACCTTTGTTCATGCCCCGTCTGATCCTGCTCGGCGTAGGGATTTGTGGGATCAGATTAGTAGTCTTAGGACTAGTGTAGATGAAAAATGGGTGGTTATTGGGGATATGAATGCTATGCTTTTCCCAGAGGAAAAGAAGGGGGGAATGTGCCTAGGAACGTATCTACTGTACCCTTTAAAGCTTTTGTTGATGGGAATGGTTTAATGGATATGGGTTTTAAGGGCTACCCGTTCACTTGGAAGAATAATCAGGAAGGGACGAGACGTATTGAGGAGAGACTTGATCGTGGGTTGTGCTCTACCTCGTGGTTCACAATGTACAGTAATGCCCTGATTATTCATGAGTTGCCTATTGAATCTGATCATAGTCCTCTGCGATTGGAGTTTGAAGGGATGCGTTTTAAATCAAGGACTCCCTTCCGTTTTGACACTAGATGATTTCAAAATGATGAGTGCTTTGAGATTGTGAATCGGAATTGGGATGGTGGAGGCCTTTGCCATGAAAGACTGCATAATTGTGAAAATGAATTGACCAATTGGGCTAAACAAATGTACAAAGATCAAAATAGGAGGGCTGAGGATATCCAGAAGAGATTGGTTGACATCCTACATCTTGACCGATCAGTGGAGGTTGTTGAAGAGGAAAAAAACATTATGAATGAGCTTTCTGCCATTTGGAAGGATGATGAATTATTTTGGAGCCAACGGTCACGTGTGGATTGGCTTAGTGTCGGTGACCAGAACAATAAGTTCTTTCATGCTTCTACCTCTCTTCGCAAGCTTCGGAACAAAATTTCTGCCTTGAAAGATGATTATGGAAACCTGATTACCCAGCCTTATGCTCTTTCCTCTCATGTGACTAGTTTCTACAAAAGTCTGTTTACAAAGAAATCAGGGGTTAATGATGGAGGCCTCCAGGATTTTCCGAGGCTGGTTTCAAATGAAATGAGTCTTGATCTTGATAGAGATCCGACTGTAGAGGAGATTCGAGCTGCAGTGTTTGACCTTGGCCCTACAAAATCACCAGGTCCTGATGGCTTTGCTGGATCGTTTTACCGCAAGTTTTGGAGCAAAGTTGGTCCTGATTTTTGTAGTGAAGTCATGAGTTTCTTCAGAACCTCTATTATGCCTCAGGGGTGGAATGATACTCATATCGCCCTTATTCCCAAGGTTCTTTTCCCGGAGTCTATTTCCCCGTACCGTCCCATTAGCTACTGCAACTTCAGAACAAGATCATTTCTAAAATTCTTTCTAGTCGTATGAAGAAGTGGCTTCCGGGTTTGGTCTCTGAAATGCAGGCAGCGTTTACAAGAGGGAGACTTATCCAGGATAATGTCATTATTGTTCATGAGATGTTGCATAATTTCAATAATCGACGTTATGGTGATTGGGACATGATGGTGAAATTGGATATGAGAAAAGCATATGATCTAGTGGACTGGGATGGTCTCGATTCTATTCTGCATGCTTATGGGTTCTCTGAGAAATGGCGGGGCTGGATTCGAGAATGTACCAGGACAGTCAGATTCTCTATCTTATCGAATGGTAGCCCTACTGAGCCTTTCTCTCCATCCCGAGGCATTAGACAAGGCGATCCCATCTCTCCATTCTTGTTCATCCTTATGTCTAACGCCTTGTCTTTCTTGATTGAAAGAGGGATCTCTAATGGTGATATTAGAGGCATCAAGCTCAACCAGAACTGTCCCAGAATTTCTCACTGTCTTTTTGCGGATGACACTGTCATTTTCGGCAAAGCTAGTGTCTCGGAAGCTGACAGGATTAAGGCCATCATTGAGATTTATGGAGACACAACAGGACAGGAGATCAATGCCTCCAAATCTTCTATTTTTTTCAGCAAGAACACTCCCCATGCCATTCAGAATCTTGTGAGCACTAAGTTCGGATTTTCGTCTGCAGTGTGCCATGATAAATATTTGGGAGTTCCAACTGAATGGGGTAGATCCAAAAAAGAAACGTTTAGATTTCTTTTGGAGCGAATGGAAAAGAAAGGTGAATCCTGGAAGAGCCTCATGTTATCACCAGGAGGGAAAGAAGTTCTGTTAAAAGCAGTGATCCAAGCCTTGTCGACGTATATCATGAGCGTCTTCTTGCTGCCTCTGAACTTAACGAACAAAATGGATTCGATCCTGAAGCGTTTCTTCTGGTATGGTTCCATGAAGAAGAGGGCTATTCATTGGTGTAAAGCAAGGGATTTGGAAATACCGAAAGATGAAGGAGGATTGGGGTTCAAGAACTTTCACCTCTTCAACCTTGCTCTTATTGGAAAGCAGGTTTGGCGTATCTTTGATAACCCCGTTGCCTTGTGGGCAAAGCTTTTGAAGGGACTTTACTTTCCCAATGGTGATTTGTTTTTGGCAGCAAAGGGGAGTAAGAATTCATGGATTTGGAATGGCTTTTGCGAGGCTAAGGAGAAGATGAAGATCGGTTTGATTAGAGGGATTATGTCAGGGGAGGATTCTTCTTTCCATTGCGACCCTAGGCTTCCTTCCATTCCAGGTTTTAGTCTCTCTCCTTTGGGTTTGGAGCCATCTAAAGTCAGTGATTGGATTGATCAGGATACTCGGAGCTGGAAAATGGATGATATCAGGAATCTTGTGCCCGAGGAGATTGCCCTTGCTATTGCTCGAGTTTCGATTGGCCTGTGCACCGCTCATGATAGATGGATTTGGAGTTGTACTGAGTCTGGTGATTACAGTGTTAAGTCCGCTGACTCGCTGTTACTGTCACTCTAGAAAATGGCCAAGTGTAACCACTTCCTAAAGCGTAGTATAGCGGGTTTGGGTTTTATTATCAACCCGGGTCCTAGATGTGATGACTACTCAGTGAATTCGTATTATCTAGCAATGAAACTTTAGTGAAGTTCTAAACTAACAAGCAAGCAAAGCAACTAAACGTTTGTATTCAGATTAAGAGAGGTCACCCGGATATGGTTCCCCCTAGACTGCAGTTAAGCCGGATTGTAATTGCCAAGTTCGATTTCTATGATAGTTATACTGCGGAAGGTTCTCAAACAGTCTGAAGTCTCGACTAAAGGTCTTCAGACCCTCTCAATCTGAGTCTCTAGCTGGCGACTAACCTACAGTCCTACACCGGAGTAAACAGATTGAGGCCCTATGAACAAAACCTCCACTACCGAATGGAATTCGGTACAGAATAGTGAACTGGCTCCTCGACTAAAGTCACCAATTCACTACCTTCGATTAAGGATACTCTATCAACCTAGGCAGATATTATCATTCTAGGTTAAAGCAGAAACAACAGGAATTTGATCAGGATTCAAGTCATTCAATCATTCAACCGGTGCCCAGAAACTTGCAGGAGGCAGTGATGGAGGCGACTAGGCGATTTAACAAATGCCTGGTGGGCAGAATCCTGTGGTGTCTTGTGCTGAGCGAGATTTGGCGGGAAAGATGTAGACGAGTTTTTGGTGGCAGGCAAATGACGGTTATTGAGCTGGTGCGGAAGCTGCAGGATGTATTGGAGGCAAAGGAGCTGGGAGACCTGGGATTTGCTGATCTACCTAGGACTAGGCTTTTGTGGTATAAACTGTAGCTAGTTGTTGACCTCTTTTCTTGTTTTCTTGCAGTCTGCTTACATGTACTGTCTCATGTAGAACACTGTAATTGATTGTATTTGATGAAATAAAGAGCTCACCCATTCATCAAAAAAAAAAAATACTTGGGTTCATACAATCAAACCTAACATACAGAACTAGGGTTTCCCATACCCAGATGAATGGGAGAACTACTCCATGGAGAGAGAAGCAAAAGCAGAATCAGACGCGGAAATCATACTGTGAAGATGGATTTCTGCTCCTGGACGTTGAATCGGCACTTCTCCAAACTCAAACCAAGCTCCAATGGTGTTGAAGATCGATCTAGGGCACTTGGAGGCTCTTGTTCGTCGCTTTCTCTCTCTAGGAACCGCTCTGTCTCTCAAAAACTCGAATCCCCCTCTGTTTGGCTCGGAATCCGCTTAAAAACCAGAATTTCCCGACTCGCACGGCCAGGGTGCACAGCCGTGCATATCACCATTCTGGCCGTGCACCTCAAAACGCGGCGTACCATTAAGTCGAACTTCAGCCATCTCGCACGGCCAGGATTGCACTTTGCACGACCGTGCGGATTTCACTTGTGCCTGTGCGTGCCCACGCACAATCCCGCACGGCCAAACTGGTCACGTGCACGGCCATGCGGGTTGTGGGTGTGCCCGTGCGTGCCCACGCACAATCCCGCACGGCCAAACTGGTCACGTGCACGGCCGTGCGGGTTGTGGGTGTGCCCGTGCGACTTCCTCAGAACCTCGCCATGAATCCAATCCTCGTCCAATCGACCTCAAACTCGCTCCCAAGCCTCCATTCACGTACTAGGACCTGAAATATCATAAACAAGCACAACCTAGCGTGAAGTCGGCCTAAAACACGAGAATCAATACCTCAAACGGAGTAAGAGCAGGGGTAAAAACATGTGTAACTAACGGTCTATCAAACTCCCCCACACTTAACCGTTTGCTTGTCCCCAAGCAAACCTATCTCAAACCAATGCAACTCTCCAAACCTCTATAGCAACAAACAACCTAGATCGTAGGTAGAGGACTTCCTAGATCATTTAGCAACTTACGAGGTCAACCGACGCACAAGTCATCTCATAACTTCTTCGGCGAGAACACTAGTCCCGAGTCGGCATCATGGTAAATAGTGAACAGAGGACAAATGATTCATGGATGAGGAGACTCTCACAAACAAAAGATCATGGACTCACATTCTTCAAGGTGCTCGATTTTCTTCTTGAAGATGGTTGGAACCCCTTTTCTTTCTTCTTTTTGCTTGTTTTTCTGTTTTTCTCTTTTTTTTCAAGGGTTCCAACCTGTTTTTGCTGAAAACGAGGGCTCCCACCTAGCAAAGGTTTTGCGGGAGCCCGGCTCTTACCGGCCATGCCAGGAGCAGTTGTCTCGAGCCTCTTGCGGGGGAAAGACATGTAAGGGGGCTGGAGGTAGTAGGTGGAAATTGGGAACGGATTCCCATCTCCCCTTATACACTTTCGCCCTATTCGCACGGGAGACGTTATTTTAAAGCACATTTCGAGCACCTGTTACTTTCAAAACATGATACAAGAGTCCATGACAGGCAGAGAGTCCACAACACCACACAATTCAAGGGTCCTAAGATCACTAATTCACTCAATCAGCCAACACACTATGAAGAAGAAATGAGACTTCTTAAATGCATCAACATCCTCCATAGTGCTACACTACCTCCCTAGGTTGCAAATCACTACAGAGACTGTCAATTCAAAGCATACTGAGCAGGCAATTGCAAAGAACACGTACTTGGAGCCCTCAAATTTAAAAATTTGGACAGTGGACTAGGCTCCAAGCACACAAACAGATCTAATGCAGTCAAAAGATAAACACCCCCCCACACTTAAGATCGACATTGCCCTCAATGGAGAAGAGGGAAGGAAAGGGGAAAGATGTTACCGGTATGCACGGACTGCAGGAGACTGGAAATGGACCAGTCGGGAACACAGAACAGCTCAAGGGGAACAGAAGAGCTCAACCAGAATATGTTAGGTCCGATGTCAGCCCAATAAGACATCATCCAGAACAAAGGAAACAAACCAAAACCAAACCAAATCGCAATCCGACTCGAAACACAAGAAAGAAAGTCAAACCGTGGTGGGGTTGCCTCCCCACAAGCGCTTCTTTACCGTCTTTTAGCTGGACGCCCATGGTGGATACTCAGGGAGGTGCAGGAACAGGTGCCTCCAAGAGCGGATCCACATCGCTCTTGAGGTACAGCTTCAGGTGGTGACCGTGCACCCGACGGTTGCAACCACCAGCATCGGTCAGCTCGACCTGGCCATCCGGCAAGATGCAGGCGAGTGAGTACTCGGATGGCCAGGGTGGTCGTGGTGCAGGGGGTGGGACCAGCTTATAGTGGTCTCCACTCTTCTTCCGTGCCGGCTTAGCCACCTGCGGCTTCGGTCGCCACTCCTCCTTGAGCTTTTTGTTCGGAGGCGAGACTGGATGGAGTGGCGGCGAAGGAATGATAGGCGGGTCCTGCAAAATGAGAGGTGCAGAAGGGTACACGACAGGCTCGTGTACCTGATCAGAAATAGCATGCACAGGCGATACAGAAATCATAGCACAATGATCAAACTCAGTCACAGGAAAAATAGCATGTTCATTTCCAGCACGCAGAATCAGTTTACCATCATGCACATCAATCAATGCCTTGGCGGTGGCAAGAAATGGTCTACCCAGAATCAAAGGCACATCCACATCATCATTTATGTCCAGGATAACAAAATCAACAGGATATGTGAATGCACCAACATTAACAAGCAAATCTTCTATGATACCCCTAGGATGCACCACGGAACGATCAGCTAGCTGAATGCTCATCCTAGTAGGGCTAAGTTCACCTAGGTCTAGCTTTTTGAACAATTTATATGGCATGACATTGATGCTAGCTCCTAGGTCCGCCAAGGACTTTCCTACATGCATGCTGCCAATAGTAAGAGGGATAGTAAAACTCCCTGGATCCTTGCGCTTTTCGGGCAGCTTGTTCTGCAGGATGGCAGAACATTCCTCGCTCAGCAGCACTGTCGAGAGATCCCCAAGTTTCTTCTTGTTGGTGCAGAGATCTTTAATGAACTTAGCGTACTTGGGCATCTTCGACAGTGCCTCCACAAATGGTACGCTGATGTTGAGCTGCTTCAACATTGCCATAAAATTGGCAAACTCAGTCTCCAGCTTGTCTTTGTGAAGGCGAGTGGGGAAGGGAAGCTGGGGTACGTGCTCCTTCACCACTGGTTGTGGCTTGGGAGCAGGGGCTTCCTTCTCCACCCGCACTTCTGCATCACCGGCTGGAAGTGCTGAAGCAGGTAATGGTTCCTCCTGCCTGGTCGGGGCAGGATCAGCTGATGTAGCCCTGCCGCTCCTGGTGAAAACGGCACCCAGCTGCTCGTGCGGGTCCCGTGGATTAGGGATGGTGGTGGCAGGTAGAGTCCCCGGGGCCCGAGTAGTAATCTGGTGAGCTATGACGCCAACCTGGTTCTGTAAATCTTGCAGAATGGCACCCTGGTTCCTCTGTCCTGCCTCCAGGGTTCTCTGGCCTGCCTCCAGTGAAGCTATGGTCTGATCCATCCTCGTGATACTTGCCTGGCTGGTGGTCATGAATGCTGCCAAAATGTTCTTCAGCTCGGTCATCTGATTATCGGGAGCTGGCGCTGCTGCTGGCTCGGCATACTGACGCTGAGGCTGCTGGAATGGCTGCCCTTGCCTAGGCTGGTAAGGCTGCTGCTGTGGTGGTGGCCCCGGCCTAGCCTGAAAGGGCTGCCTCTGCTGGAAACCACCTGCTGGTGTTGGGAAACCAGGTGGCTTGTTGGCGTTGCTGCTCCAGGCAAAGTTGGGATGCTGGCGCCATCCCTCATTATAGGTACTGCTGTATGGATCCAGGCGCCGAGCATTTGCTATGAAGTCCACCTGCTCTTGGGGAGTAGAAGACTCCCTCATAGATTGACAATCCTCCACCAGGTGATTCGGGCTCTCACACCACTGACACTGATAATACGCCCCTAGGGGGTGTATGTTTATCAAAGTAACGCAGCAACGACTCAATCGAAGAATCGATTGAGCTCGAATCAAGAACGAAGCGTTCTTAATACGAACTTGGATAAAACGGAACCAAAAGGACGATTCCATACCTGGGGAACGCTCGATTGGTATAATAGGTAGATGCCCGACCACGATCAACGCGTTCTTGATCGATACAAGAGCTCAACGAGCTTGGAATCCACCAAAGCTCACACAAGTACGCAAAATTGCAAAAACCCAAAGGTTTCGATTTCTATTCAACAAAGTCTGAGTTTACAACGTAAAAGAAAGCTTTAAATAAACCTAAGCTACGTCTAACAACTAAAAAGGAAGTCTAAATACAATCTAACTCGAAAAGGAATCAAATCTAACAATCATAGTTGAATAAGGAAAGAAAATCCTGTTTTACAAAGGCAGAAATTCTGTGATTTCGTACTAACTTCGCGCCTTTTGTTCGAGGCCTTCCAGAGCTCCAATTCTTCATCCAATTCCTTCTCTTTGTTCACAAACATACCTAGTTTCATGTTGAGGAAGCCTTTTGACTTGGATTCCATCCACGCTCCTTGAATTGAGCTCCAAAGTAGGCTTCACAAAACAGTTTTCTGCCTTGGTCATTTTCTGGCAGTTTTCCAGTTTTGAGGTAGCAACTTTGAGGCCTTGGAAAACAACCTTAATGACATTATCTGGATCCACAAAGCATACCATTGAAAACATGGTAACTTTATCTGTAAAAAAAACCCTTAAACTTGAATTTCCACCAAGCCAATTGAGAGAACCATGCCTCCAAAGTATGTACCCTGAACACGGATTTTGACTTAGCCAAATTCTGCCTTTCTTCTTTCCAACCTTGATAGCTTCTTTGACAAGTAATTGTGAGTTGTAGAAGTGGCCAGTTTGGATCATATCAACTGAGCTACTGGAGGCGGAGCCACACCTCGGCCCGGTAGGAGACTGTTGGGCTGCTTCAATGTCTGCACCAACTCCGCCACCTGCTGCTCTAACCCGGACCTGGCCTCCATAGCATGCACACCACGGTCCCGGGAATGCCTGCCTCTGCTGCTCTGCCCCCCAGGAATGATCACGGGCAGCCAAAGTACTGATCATCTGGTTCAGCTCGGGTGGAGTCTTAGTAAGGATATCCCCTCCTGGGCAAAGAGACTCGATCACCCTCTGGCTGTCTGGGGTGAGGGCACTATAGAAGTTCCCCACTGTGAAAGCATCGCTGAAGCCATGATGGGGACACTGCCAGAAGTATCCCATGTACCGCTCCCATGCATCACGAAGGGACTCATCTGGCTCTTGGCGGAAGTGAGTGATCTCCCGCTGAATCTCCGTGGTCTTCGATGCCGGATAATACCGGTGCACGAACTTGTCAGCCAGATCGTCCCAAGAGGTGATGGACAATGGGGGCTGGGTCTCCAACCACCTCTTAGCATTCCCCGCCAGAGAATGGGGGAAGAGGTGAAGGCGGATTGCATCATCCGGAACACCATTCAGCTTGAACCCGTTCGTCAGCTGCAGAAAACGGGAAAGGTGTGCCCGGGCTTCCTCATCCTTCAAGCCATGGAACTGGATAGAGGATGTGATGAGCTGAATCCAGCATGGCTTGATCTCGAAGTTATTTGCAGGAATGGGCGGATAGAGGATGACTGGGCGGATGTCAGCAATCCGTGGAGTATAGTAGTACTCCAAGGTGGGACCCGGTGGAGGTGGATGATGATGGCCAGCTCCCTGGGGGTTTGGGTCGTTCCCCAGGATCTGGTTCTGAGGAGGTGGGTTCTGATCGCCTTCCATCTCGTACTCGTCCTCGGAGTCGCTGCTCAATTGGCCGTCTCTGCGCTCCACCGTAGCCAGTCTAGCTCGCTGTTGTTTCCGAAGTTGTTTGCAGGTGCGCTCAATCTCAGGATTCAACGGCAGTAAACCTCCCGACGGGCTACGGGTCATGCACTATCTGCACACAATCAAGCAATGCAAACCCGTGAAGGCACAAGTGGGAAAAACAAAAACTCAATGCAAAAATGAAAATGCTAAAGTAACAGAAATCACTTTTCTTCAACAACCTAGCCGTCCCCGGCAACGGCGCCAAAAACTTGACTCGCTGTTACTGTCACTCTAGAAAATGGCCAAGTGTAACCACTTCCTAAAGCGTAGTATAGCGGTTTGGGTTTTATTATCAACCCGGGTCCTAGATGTGATGACTACTCAGTGAATTCGTATTATCTAGCAGTGAAACTTTAGTGAAGTTCTAAACTAACAAGCAAGCAAAGCAACTAAACGTTTGTATTCAGATTAAGAGAGGTCACCCGGATATGGTTCCCCCTAGACTGCAGTTAAGCCGGATTGTAATTGCCAAGTTCGATTTCTATGATAGTTATACTGCGGAAGGTTCTCAAACAGTCTGAAGTCTCGACTAAAGGTCTTCAGACCCTCTCAATCTGAGTCTCTAGCTGGCGACTAACCTACACCGGAGTAAACAGATTGAGGCCCTATGAACAAAACCTTCCCTACCGAATGGAATTCGGTACAGAATAGTGAACTGGCTCCTCGACTAAAGTCACCAATTCACTACCTTCGATTAAGGATACTCTATCAACCTAGGCAGATATTATCATTCTAGGTTAAAGCAGAAACAACAGGAATTTGATCAGGATTCAAGTCATTCAATCATTCAAACCTCAATCGAATATAATCGAATCATAGAATCAATACTTGGGTTCATACAATCAAACCTAACATACAGAACTAGGGTTTCCCATACCCAGATGAATGGGAGAACTACTCCATGGAGAGAGAAGCAAAAGCAGAATCAGACGCGGAAATCATACTGTGAAGATGGATTTCTGCTCATGGACGTTGAATCGGCACTTCTCCAAGCTCAAACCAAGCTCCAATGGTGTTGAAGATCGATCTAGGGCACTTGGAGGCTCTTGTTCGTCGCTTTCTCTCTCTAGGAACCGCTCTGTCTCTCAAAAACTCGAATCCCCCTCTATTTGGCTCGGAATCCGCTTAAAAACCAGAATTTCCCGACTCGCACGGCCAGGGTGCACGGCCGTGCATATCACCATTCTGGCCGTGCACCTCAAAACGCGGCGTACCATTAAGTCGAACTTCAGCCATCTCGCACGGCCAGGATTGCACTTTGCACGGCCGTGCGGATTTCACTTGTGCCCGTGCGTGCCCACGCACAATCCCGCACGGCCAAACTGGTCACGTGCACGGCCATGCGGGTTGTGGGTGTGCCCGTGCGTGCCCACGCACAATCCCGCACGGCCAAACTGGTCACGTGCACGGCCGTGCGGGTTGTGGGTGTGCCCGTGCGACTTCCTCAGAACCTCGCCATGCGTCCGATCCTCGTCCAATCGACCTCAAACTCGCTCCCAAGCCTCCATTCACGTACTAGGACCTGAAATATCATAAACAAGCACAACCTAGCGTGAAATCGCCCTAAAACACGAGAATCAATACCTCAAACGGAGTAAGAGCAGGGGTAAAAACATGTGTAACTAACGGTCTATCATCCGCCTACCGAATGCTTCGGGAGAGTCGAGATTCTCCCTCGCATGCTGCAGGGGTGTCTTCAGCTCGTCCAAATAGGGACGATTGGAAATGGTTGTGGGATCTCAAGTTGCCCCCTAAACTTCGGTTTTTCATTTGGAAGAGTGGTAAAAATGCAATTGCAACACGAGCGAGGCTTTTCGAACGAAAGTGTGCTCCTAATCCTTTGTGGCCGCTTTGTGAGGAGCATAACGAGACCATCGTGCACTGCTTGTTCCATTGCTCCAAAGCTTCCGCGACTTGGTCCAAAATGGGATTGGTGAATGTTCTTCCTCCGGCTGACTCAAGCTTTGCAATATGGTTTTTTGACCTCAAAGATCGATTGACTGATGACCAGATTACCAAGATTGTTTGCACTCTTTGGAATATTTGGCTTGCTCGTAATGGTTTGGTCTTTGATGGTCGGGCGTTCTCTCCGCCCTCAGTGGCAATTTTAGCTGATAGAGATGTCTGGAACGTGCAAGAAGCTAGGATCTCATCCTCAGGTTCTTCCTCTTGTAGGTCAGCTATTTTGCCGTCTCAGCCTGAGAGTTATCGGTCGACGACCTTATCACCGCCTGGTCCTTTCAGTAAGGTTGTGCATTGTCATGGTTCCTTTGTTTCTGATGCACAGGTGGCGGCTTATGGGATTGCTATTGCTAACTCCCACGGTCAGGTTGTCGACGGAAGGGCTGAGAGATTCTTTTGTTTCTCTCCGATTCAGGCAGAAGCTTTTGCAATTCTCAATGCAGTTATCTTGGCGGCCCATGATCCAGTCCCAACATGTATCAGGTCTGACTGTCAGAGACTAACGATTGCGTTGAGACAGGATCCGAGCCTTTGGCCCTGGCAGTGCAGGGCAACCCTTGCTCGTGTGGTTTCCATTCTTTGTGTTTCTCCTTGGATCTCGATCGAGTTTGTTCCCCGTCGACTCAATTTGTTGGCAGATTGGATCGCAAGGAACTCTCGTCTTGATCTTCTTCCTCCGGAATGGACTGTCATTGCTGACCTTGTAGCTCCATTATTGTAATTGTAATTCTTCCCTCTTGTTTGGAATGAAATGAATGAAGTTTGTTGTAAAAAAAAAGGGGTTGTGCTAACATTGATAAACCCGATGAAATTTGAAGTTGGTTTTTAATAATTTAAGCATCATCTTAGGAATAGTTGTAGCATTCAGGCAGGGGCGGAGCCAAAATTTTAGGTTCGGCCTGGCTTCTCATTGCCGGGAAGGCTTTCATGTCGAATACTAATAGTGGACATCGCCATTGATAAACCAGATAAAACTTGGAGTTAGTTTTTCATTAATTTCAGCATCATCTTAGGGATAGTTGTAATCTCAAAGTTAACTAATCTTGCATAATGCGAATTGATGACATGTTAAATATGTTAGTTAACAATAATAGAATTTCGATTAATAGTAAATGAATAATTAAATATTGTTCATATTATTTAGTAATTTACATTGAAAATAAATTAGTTTTAGATATTTATTAACCTATCTAAGAAATATGTGTATAATTAGAGGTGGCAATTGGATCGGATTCGTGGATTGGATTGGTGGATCTATGGATCAAATGGATTGGATCCAATGGATTGGTGGATTGATCCATGAATCAAAATGACATAAAAGGCTTGGACCAAAATGTAAAATTTGAAAATTTTTGGTACTAAAATGTCATAGTGAAAACTTTTAGGTACCGAAATGTAATTTTCCAATGATATTTTTCGTATAAAAATATAAATGTTAGGTACCAAAATGTAAAATATAAAAAATATAGGTACCAAATCGTAATTTGCCATTTGGATCCATGGATTGATCCATGAATCCACCAATCCAATTGGATTTGGATCAAATGGACTGGATTTAAATG
The DNA here is from genome assembly GCA_946122785.1 of Linum tenue. Classification (NCBI taxonomy): domain Eukaryota; kingdom Viridiplantae; phylum Streptophyta; class Magnoliopsida; order Malpighiales; family Linaceae; genus Linum; species Linum tenue. The sequence goes on along the minus strand of CAMGYJ010000005.1, from coordinate 25,289,027 downwards.
GATTGGATTAGGTGGATAATTTGGTGGATGGATTGGATTGGATTCGTGGATTTGGATCCTAATTGCCACCTCTATGTATAATGTAAGGTTGGATATAGAGAAAAAGATTTATCGTAAAATTTCATATGAATTTTAGACTTATCGTAGATATGGTTGTAGGGGATTAACTCATATGAATAGTATTGCTAAAAACAAGAAATAAAAAGGGTTATGGTAGAATTTCATATGAATTTTAGACATATCATAGATATGATTGTAGGGGATTAAACTCATATGAATAGTATTGCTAAAAAGGAGAAATAAAAAGGATTATGGTAAAATTGGGTGTATGGGATAAAACCCCCTTTTGAATAGTACCATAGAGAAAAGGGTTAATACCCTAGTTTGGCCCGAAGTTTGGCGTCAGTGACAGTTCTGACCCCATTTTTCAAATAAGACATTTATGGCCTACTTTTGAAACTATTGAACAAATTTGGCTCAAAATTTTCTTTGACCGTTAATATTGACGGTCAAACACTTTCCGTTAGTAACTCAGCAAAAAACAGATGATATGGCATGCCACATCACTAAATAATATTATTTTAATTTTATAATAAATTAAAAAAATCCCCTCTTATCATCCCAAATCCAAACCAAACATCTGATTTTCCAGTTATCAGAGAAAATCGACAAAACAATATCAACCATCACAGATCAAACCCCAACCTGCCCCTGCCGTTTATCGCTACCCTCTGAACCAGAAACTCCCAAACCCATCTTCTTCCTCACCTCCGCCGGCGACAACACTTCTTCTTCCTCCTTGTCGCTTTTGGCGCCGTCACCTGCAACAACCCATCTCAAATACCATCTCCAGAAATCCATCCCAAATCCCATCTCCAAAACCCAACCCAAATCCAAAAACCACAACGAAATCAGAAACCCCAACCCCCGGATGGGAGGCGAGCGGTGGCTGTGGGTGGTTGTGGCGTTTCGCGACGGTGGGAGAGAACGAACAAAGACAAGTAGAGGTTGAGGCGGCGGGAACGACGGATTCTACGCATTCGGAGCACCGCCGAGTTGTCATCAATTATCCGCCGGAGAAGGGATGTCGCGAGTGGCAGGGGAGGCTGGGAAGGCTCGAGATGCAGGGAAGGCTGGGAAGTCGTAGATTTCTCACAGAAAAGGGAGGTGGGGAGGCTGGGAAGAGATTCTATTTAGGGTTAGATGTTTGACGGAAAAGGGAGGTGGGGAGGATGGGAAGAGATTCACTTAGGGTTAGGAAGAATGGTTCCAATTCCCAAATGTTGTCGAGGGGATTTTTTTTTGTTTTAAGTTTTATTTAATTGAATTATAAAATTAGAAAAAGTGTTAGTTAATGATGTGGTGCCCATGCATCAGCCACATCAGCTGTTTTTTGCTGAGTCACTAACGGAATATTGTTTGACGGTTAATATTAACGGTCAAAGAAAATTTTGGGCCAAATTTGTCTAATAGTTTCAAAAGTGGACCATAAATGTCTTATTTGAAAAACGGGGCCAGAACGATCATTTACGCCAAACTTCGGGCCAAACTAGGGTATTAACCCTAGAGAAAAAATATCCTATTTTTCTTAATGAACATTAAAAAGTGCTTTGGTCGACAAAGATTTTTTGTGCCATTAATGTTCTAATTAATTAACTAACTTATGACAATTTAACTCTTAAAAGAACAAGTTGTAAAACACTATTTCATAGAGTCACATCATAAGGAGTGCTCTTTTTGTAATTATAAAGAACAACTGAACAAGCGAACAAGAATTTCATTTCGTGATACTATCATTAGTGTTCAACTTGAAAGTTCCAAGTTCGATTCTCTTTAGTAGCACCTAACTTCAAGTATAAAAATATATCATCCGTACAATTTTTATGTCATCCTTATAAAAAAAATCATAAAAAACAACAAATCTATGAGCAAGCCAGCATCTTAACTTCCTTAATGGCAAGGCTCAGGTGGAATCCTTCACCTGCGAGCGGCTTTAGCGTCAAGTCTATGTTTCAACAACTTGCAAAAGAGAGATTTCCTGAAGAAGTAAATTTTCCTCATAAAGTAATCTGGCAGCAGATTGTACCCAGCAAAGTATGCATCTTTATGTGGATGGTTTATCATAAGAAAATTGCAACAGTAGATAACTTGAAGAGGAAAGGGTGGTGCCTTGCCAATAGATGCGCCCTATGCGAAGCTGATGAGGAAACAGTGAATCACATCTCTCTTTCTATGTAAGAATCTACAAAGCTTCCTTGATGAAAAAGCAATATAGTTTTTTTTTTTTTTTTTGTTAATTTCTCAAAAATAAAATCTTGTCAAACAAGAAAGGAATTGTCCTTACCTTCTATAAAATATACAACGACTCCATTAAAAAATCTATATGGCCTTGCCCACACCATTGCATTTGAGAAAGTAGGGATTCCCTTTGAGGTCCAAGTAAGTATTTCAGCTGCTTTTGGCTAAATTACATATTTGGTCACTCAAATTACATAAATCTTTCACGTTTACCATCCGAATTATTTTTCTTTCTTATTGACCATTAACTTTACGAATCGTTTCACCGTTGGTCACTGGTCGTTAGTCTCCGTTAACACCGTCAGATTTTTGATGACGTGGCAAACAGAATTGCTGACTAATCCGTTAACTTAATGACATGTCAATTAAAAAATAAAATAAAAAATAAAAAAACATTACACCTCATTCTCTTCTCCTCCCTCTTCGCACGACTAGCAGTCCGACCGGAAGGAAGACCGCCGCCCTCCTCCTCCGTTCAGGTCGCAGCCGCACCAGAGACCAGACCCGCCTCACCAGTTTCCAAATCCAAGTACTTCAACGACCTTAACTGCAACAAGCTATCAGGCGAAGGCATTTCAACCTGGACTGAACTGAAATCCAAGTCCAGTTTTTCCAAATTGGTTAAGAAACTGCCAAGCCAAGATGGAATAGCAGCACCCAAATCCTGATTCCCACGCACTATAATAAGACTATCAGGCAAAACACCATGGAATTTTTTGTGGCTCAGGTCAAGGGTTCTGGAGTTCTTCAACCAACCAAAGCAAGTTGGGACTTCACCTAAAAATTTGTTCCTCTAACGAATCAGGACTCAAGATCGACAAACTTGCACATGTTGGGATGAATTCGACCTAAAAGATTCATGGCTTTGAAATCGATTGAGATAATTCGGCCTTGTGGTTGTGGCATCCAATCCCCGTCCAATTTGTGCAGTTGGAACCAAACAATGGAAAAATCAAAACAAAAGAATAGAGGGAGTCGAAACCTTCAACTGCCCTGACATCTAATTGTCGACGAGAACGTCCCCCGTTAGGTCTGTCTCCAGTGAAATTCCAACACAGGTCTCGACCATCAAGTTCAAGAAGAGAAAATAAAATCAAAATTGAAACTCCTTATACTCAGAATCCAAAGAAAACCTTAAAAATCGACAAGAATTGAAAAGGAATAGACCACTTACCGTTCTTTCTCTCGCCGACGAGGAGAGCAGAGCAGCGGCAGATTACGATCGAGGGATGAGAGGATAATGCGATTTGGGGTTCTTATTTGTCTGGGTTTGATAGAAGAGGGAGACAGAGAGTAGGTCGAGAAGAGAGGGAGAGATGAATGAGAGATTCGGTTGATTTTTCTGTTCCTTATGTCGATCGCTCTTCAGAGGCAATCAGAGAAGATAAAAGGTGAGAAAGAAGAGGAATCGCACGAGAAGCAGAGAGGAGGGAGGAGGACGGCGGTGACGAGAAGGAAGGAATAGGGGAAGATTGATGAGCATTAATATTTCTTTTTTGCTTTATTTTTGTTTTTTAATAAAAAATTCCATCTCAGCTATTGTCAGTCCGGTCAGCAGTTCTGTTTGCCATGTCATAAAAAATTTAACGGCGTTAACGGAATCTGACGGAGACTAACGGTCGGTGACCAACGCTGAAACGATTCGTAAAGTTAGTGGCCAATAAGAAAGAAAAGTAATTTGGGTGGCAAACGTGAAAGATTTATATAATTTGAGTGACCAAACGTGTAATTTAGCCAGCTGCTTTTATATGGCAATTTTTATGTCACATATATCGAGTATGTTATTGAGTTATGTGCATAAGTTTTGCATATCATGATGCTTTCATAACCATCTGTATATATATAGGTCGGAGCTAGGTGAGGTTTGGGAGAATTTTAAAACATGTGTATAATTTTGTACGAGGTTTGAGGAATCTATAAGATATATGATGGAGATTCATGACTCAACTTTCTTCCATTTCAAATTTTCTGCAACGAGAGTGAAAGTAGGAAGGGTACTTTCGTCATTGCAATTGTTTATTTTTTTATTTGAAAAAAATATCAGTGTCAAGATTTGAACCCGGGTCTCTTCTAACAAGGACAAGAGTCATAACCAATAAGACTAAACAAATTTGTTGCATTTATTTATAAAAAAAACATACAAGAGGCAAAATTCTGAAAATCAAATGACTTTTCCAGCACAGTTAGCTACCCCACTAAGTCTTTCTTAAGCATTTTTAGTGTTGGATCTTTGATTATCATTTATTATTATTTTATTTTGACTTCAATAATAATGGTAGTCTATCTTATAAATGGAGGATAATCTTAAAACCGCAATCCAAATATCATTTATTCGAATATTGCATATCAAATTACAATATTAAATATATATGTGCACACACAACCACATATATATGGGTCAGACTGGTGTACTCCTGGAGTATATTATACTTCAGGTACTCTTCGTGAGATATCTCTATCTAGACCATGATTTTTAACCGAGTTTGGGGTATGATACTCTACCCTAACCTCTGATGGATAAACCCCAGGCCCCGATTCTCTAAACTCAAACCCAAAGTTTAATTTAATGGAAAATTATAATTGACCATTGAGATTGATTGGAGCTCAACAAAGTACATCTAATGTCTAGATCATGTGGAGTATACTATACTCTTGGAGTATACCAGTATACTATACTCCTGTAGTATACCAGTATGTGTGTGTGTAGTGTTTTCTATCATATTTTGAGTAAAATCAAAAGGTAACTCATACCCTTGGTAAGAAATGGCAATCTAGACTTTGAATTAACCTGATTTCGAGACGAGACACTATATTCTAACCCTTGACGAGTGAACTCTAGGTCTTAACTATTTAAATAATAGATCCTAAACCAAGGATTATAAAACCTCATCAGAGGTTGTACCGAAAAAGTCGGCAAGAGGGTATTTTATGCGAAAACTGTGGTTAACCGTGATTCAGTCGTTTCACAACACTACATAGTGCCTACTGGTTTAGTCGAACCCCCGGTACGTTAAGGGTTTTCAATCCTTGCCCTAAACACTAAGATTATGCACATAATTTTTTTGATGTATTTTGATGAAACACGACCTTCGATTATTGTTTCTAATAAAATTGATCTTAGTATATGAGCTTCATAGAATTAAGACCTAGATTTTAATCTGTAAGGGCTTAAGGTATAGTACCATGTCCCTAGCTCCGGCCACTAGACATCATTTTCATACTCAGAGTATATCATTCAAGGTCTATATATCATTTCCTTATGTAATTTTCTTAATCAAAATATGATAGAACCACCCATACTTATAGTTGTGTTATCCTGCTGGAAAGTCATTTGTTCTAAATGTTAGTTGGTTGGACTGCAGTTTTATCAGGGTTGTATGTTGTTTGAAACATTTTGAACTTCATTAGTCCATTATTTTTAGTACTCCTATATTATTTAGGGATAATATCCTATTTTGTGTTGAACTTTGATGTAAATAACAATTTTGGCATGAACATTCAAATAAGATAGTTTTGTCCGAATTTGAAAGAAATTAACAAATTTGACCCGAAATTTGGGTCGGTTATTAATATTGAGGGTCAAACATTTCTTTTTTTATGACTCAACATACAATGTTAAGGTGACTGTGGTGTGACTTTCACGTCATAGGTATAATATGCTATTTTGCCCTACACTTTCAAATAAGACAGTTTTGTACGAATTTTCAAAGAAATGAATAACTTTGACCCAAAATTTAGGTTGCCGCTAATATTGATGAGAGGGGTACAAAGAGAGATAGTTTCGTGCTTTGGGATTTTTGGGGGCCTGAATCAATTTCTTTTTCCTTTTAATATGATTTATGCAAGTAAATATGAAAATATTAGGATATACTAAGGGTCCTATTTTGTGGTATTTTTTTCTTCTGAAAAATTCACTTTTTTAGACTTTATAAATAAATGACTTGGAAGCCACATCGCAACCGAAACCTCTCTATCACAACTGTCAATATTAAAGGTCAACCCAAATTTCGGACCAAATTTGTTCATTTCTTTCAAAGTGCAAACAAACCTATCTTATTTGAAAATTCGAGCCAAAATTGTCTTTTACATCAAGTTCATGCCAAAATAAGGTATCATCCCTATGACATGGAAGCCACATCGCAATCGCAACCACCTGAGCATTGTATGTTGAATGGATGAAGAAATTTTTAACTTTTAATATTAACGAACAACATAAATTTCAGTCCAAATTTGTCCATTTCTTTCAAAATTTTGAAAACTGTCTTATTTGCAAGTTCATGTCAAGTTTGGCTTTTACGACAAACTTCAAGGTCAAAATAAGGTATATCCCTATTATTTATGGTCAACTTACCAATCAAAGTAGTCAGTGAAAGTATCAGCAACACTGACAAAGACAAACATATGTAATTCAAAATTAGTTGCACTCAGCCTTAAGTTTGAAGCTCTCTTGAGAACCCGGACTATTTTCTAGGCATCTTCGGGGACTACGACTAGCATGCTTCCAAACCAGCTGATCCTTATTCTACTTTCTATGAAGAGGAATAATATGGGTGTATCTGTTAGACATTAATTAGGGTTACAAATGATCTCATTCCTAAAATCTGTTAGAGACCAATCTTTTTCTTTCCTTCTGAGGGTTCATTATGTATGTTTTAGGAAAAACAACTCTAATCTTGAACTATTTGCCATTTTTAAGTATTGAAAACCTATTATTTTGTATGTTTTTCTTTTCTTCTTTGAACAATTATATTTCTTTTTTCAGTGATATGTCGTATCTTCCTATTATATTGTAAGCATGTTATATGAACATATTTTTTGTCTAGACTTTCCCGGCCAAGGGGCCGGGCCCGGTGCTAGTTATGTATACAAGAGGTATTCATAAATGCCTCCGTGTGCAAAAATAGAACATAAGTGTCCCGCAAGTCTAGAGCTAAGCACATTCAATATTCCTCCTCCGTTGACTAGAGTTCCTGCCTTGGAGGAGCAAATTAATTGAGTTTTGTTTTCTTAGTTTTTACTTTTTTTTTTTTCTAAAATTCCCTCATTAATCACCATTCACGAGTTACTAAGGTCTAAGGGAAATACATTACCTTAATGTTTTCAGTTTTTTTTACATATATAAAAGAGTTAATGTAATTTTTATATTTCCTTATAAGTTCACTCATTTTGAACTATAGCAATTTAGTTCTTCAATTCTGAATTCGAATTTATTGTCTTGGCTGTATTAATTGTCTTCAAACATTAGTATATACGTACATTTATTTTTCAGTTGTAAGGAAATTGAAGGACATGCTACACATTGGAATGCATGATTTTTTCCATATAATCTAATTACTTATTTGGAACATAATATCATAGAATTTTATTTTTAATTCAGATAATTTAATAACTTATTCTTCTAATTCACCAATTCCTGATAGTAAACAAAAAAAATGTCCCCCAAATCTCAATTCCTGACTCCGCTCCTTATATATATATCATCTTGAGATTTCTGATTTTGATGTTTTTTCCTTTGAATAATTCTTAGTTTGTAGAATATATATTTAACCACTTTGGCTCATGACTTCTCTCCTAGGTTCTTTCTTTCATCAACACATGGCTCAACCACAATGTACTAACAAAAGTATTTCTTACATCATAAGGAAGAAATGGGTCGCATAAGAGTAGCTATGACAAAGATTACCCTCACTTTCAAACTCTGTTTTGGAAAAACGAGTTCCGATAGCAACGCGTCTCAACAACTCGATGCTCCTATCAGCCCCGATAATAACACATCGCAACGAGTAGATGCTCCTATAAGTTTTGGAAGGAGAAGTTCTGATCATAATGCCTCTCAACAGCTAGATGCTCCAATTAGCTCCGCTTCGACTTCTCATACTGATGAGTCACTACATTCGGACACACCGACGTTGCCCTTTCCAAACGGAGAGTACGAGGTGTTTCTGAACTTCAGAGGTCCAGACACCCGTCGAAACATCACAGACCTCATCCATCGTTTCCTCGTCCATTTGAAGATTCGCACGTTCAGGGATGATGATGAACTTCGTGTGGGTGAAGGAATATGGCCCGAACTTGTCAGAGCCATTGGTCAGTCCAAAATTTATGTTGTGATATTCTCAGAGGGTTACGCAGACAGCAAATGGTGTCTCAAAGAGCTCGCGGAAATCGTTGAACAACGAAAGCAAGGCAAAGGACACATAGTGATCCCCATTTTTCATATGGTGGATCCTTCCGATGTACGACATCAAACGGGTTCTTATGAGGATTCATTTCGAGGACATCAAATGGAGTTTGATGAAAGGATTGTACAAAATTGGAAAAACGCTATGAAGGAGGTTGGTAATCTAAAAGGATATCCCATCAGCGAAGAAGGGTATGTGACGCAAACCATTCGCCCTTGCTTTTGTAATATATTTCCCTTTCTATTTCTCTTATCGTATTATGCAAAAAAATTACCACTAATGCACCTTTTACTATACATTTCTTTACGGGTTAATTGAATCATTAGTCATTGATTTAATAATTCTTTTTCCCGTTTGTTATTGCAATTTTTTCAAACACAAATCCACCAACTTTAATATGTGGCTCTATTATGTATTTTTATCAAACATGTTTCTCTACTATTTTTTACATCAAACATATTTTTATATTTTTAAAAAATTATCAAACATACTATTCTATTAAGATATCACAAAAAAACCTTACGGTCGAACCGTGGTTCGGAAGACCTGACTTCGACAAGAGGAAATGCTCATTTTTACCTCTTCATTTATTTCTTTAATTCTCATTGTATAAAATTATTAGGGATATTGGGCTACACAATAGAAATCGAGAAAATACTAAAGTGAAATTATTAGGGGTATTGGGTTGTAAAATAAAAAAATATATATATTATAAAATTATTAGGGGTGTTTTAAAGCCCAAACCACTAATCGACCATTAGTGATGGTGTTCGGATGGCTAGCCGCCCTATCTACTATGATGCATACAAATTTCACATAGTCGGAACTATAAATTGCGAATACGAAACTTATATAAAAATTACTGAACAATTTGACCTATTTTTAACAGTGAGTCAATCAAATCAACAAATTGGATCATGAGTGAATTTGTCGAAAAAGTAAAGTGAAGGGTGTGAAAAAGAACGTAATGCAAGGGGATAAAAGAACAAGGATATAAAACTTACAAAGGGGAAGTTCTACTACATGTGGGACGGGGCTACTAAGGGTGGGTCTCATTCGGCTGGTGTGATGGTTCTGTTTGGCCCAGATCGGACAATTCTAGTGGCTAGATGGGTCCAGTTTCCTCAAATGGCGGATCCTGTAGTAGTGGAATTGATGGTGCTTAGGGAAGCAATTATTTGGTGTGTGGAGCAGGGTTTGTCGGAGGTTCGATTTGAGGGCGATGCGAAGGTGATCATTGATAAAATTAATCACGCCGAAACAAGAGATAGCCGGTTGGGTGCTGTACTGGAAGAGATTGTTCATTATTTTCATACTCATTCGGGGTTTAGTGTGCGTTTTGTAGGTCGGGAGAACAATAGGGTAGCTCATTTGGTAGCTAGGAAAGCCCTCTCTTTGTATCCGACTATGAGTCGCTTTTTTGATTTCCAGACCTGGCTGATTTCCAGGGTGTAACTGTCTATTTTTTCGATCAATACATGATATCTTTTGACAAAAAAAAAATTATGGGCACCTCGTTTTGACTTATATTGTTATTATAATTATAATATATAAAGCTAAACTCCATGTTACTGTTGCCTAATATTTTGCTATGATGCTCCTTAATATTTTGCTTATCCTCATTTTGCTTATCCTCATGGTTCAACACAAACTTTCTTCAACTAATCTTAGGTTATACCGTTTCGTTTACCGATTCACACAATTGAGATTGTATCATGTGAATTTTATTTTTTCTAATTCTCACTTTGTATTTACAAAAATTCAAATCTTTATAAAGTAAGAATTGAACATCCCGTGCGAAGCACGGAATTTCAACCTAGTATCATCTAAAACCTTACTTTTTCCAGGGAGGGAGCTACGGCAGATCTTGTTTCCAACCTCGTATGGTCATACTTAAGCAAGAACAATTATGCATTGGAGACTGATGAGTTGATTGGAATCGAGAATCATGTTGAAGAGGTAGTTCATAAACTAAGTCTAGAATCTGGAAGTGTGTCTACAGTTGGCATTCACGGTATGGGTGGCATCGGCAAAACCACTCTTGCAATGGCCGTCTATAATAAGATATCTGCTCACTTCGATCGTTGTAGTTTCTTGGAGAACATACGACAAAAGCAACAAGAGACGAATGGTATTCTTGCTTTACAGAAGAAGTTAATCTCTAACATTTTGAGATTGGACTCGGTTGGCTCGATGGTTGATGCTCGAGAAGGAAGGAGAATTATAAAAGAGAGAGTTTCTCAGTTTAGAGTTCTCATCGTTCTTGATGATGTGGACGAGAAGTTTAAATTTGAGGAGATCTTGGGGAATTTCGAGAACTTCTTTCCTAACAGTCGATTTATTGTCACTTCTAGGAACGTAAAAATCTTGAAAAGTTTAGGCAGAGATCGTCGATGCGAGTTATATGAAGCTCAAGGAATGACCCCGGATCGCTCGCTTCAACTCTTCTGCAAGCACGCATTCGGTATGGACTCTCCTCCACCGGGTTTCGAGACCCTATCAAAAGACATTGTCTCCACCACAGGAGGGCTCCCACTGACACTCAAGGTTGTCGGCTCATCCCTGTTCAAAGAAGACGTTGGCATCTGGAAAGACAAATTTGCAAAGTTGAAAGAAATACCCGAAACGGAGGTAGTGGAAAGCTTAAAGATAAGCTACGACACGTTGGCGCATGAAGCAAAACAAATATTTCTAGACATTGCTTGTTTCTTTATCGGAGAAGACAAAGAAAATGCTTCTTACATGTGGAGCGATTGCAACTTTTATCCCATCACCAACATCAACATTCTTATTCAAAGGTCGATGATCAAGATAGGAAATCTTAACGAGTTTCAAATGCATGATCAACTCAGAGACACGGGCAGAGCAATTGTCCGGGAAGAAGATATAGACCATCCTTGGTTGCGAAGTCGGATCTGGTCAAGAGATGTAGCTACAGATTTATTACTTAACAAGAAGGTAACCACTTAATTTAGAAATTAGAATCAATGCCAATAAACATATATAAGCTTCTAGTGATGATTATTGGCTTGTTTTTTTTTTTTTTTTTCCACAGGGAACAGACAAGGTTAAAGCCATTAGAGTGAACTCTATTCTGGGTCTCGAAAGTGAACACTTCTCAAATTTGTCAGAGTTGAGATACTTTGATGGACAAGCTACGTCGCTAAGAGGAGATTTTAGTGGCCTTCTTCCAAATTTGAGATGGCTTCAATTGCAACACCATGAAGAAAGTCCGAATGGTCATCTCACCAATTTTCATATGAAAAATTTGGTGATTTTTAATTTTTCCTTCAGCGAACTAGTTGGAGACGACTGGGGAGGTTGGAGCCATATCAAGGTCTGACTATCACCTAGCAAAACTAGTAACCGTAATGATTCACCGCATTTATAAATTATAATGACGCGAACTGTTAGAATAGAACGCATCGACAAATTTCGTACTATCTCGACTATGTTCGATGTTGTAGCGACTTGTATTTGTCAAGAAACATGAATGTAGCTACTGTAGTTAATGTTTTTCTTCTTTGTGTGGTGTGAATGCAGATGGCAAAGAAGTTGAAAGTTCTGGATCTTTCCGACCCGAATCCTTATCTGACGAAACTACCTAAATTCCCAGAATCCGGGAGTCTAGAGATGTTGAACATTAGCAATTTCGCGTACCTGTTTCTCTTGAGTTCTTATGTGGAGCTGGATACGAGGAATTTGCTGAACCTGAAAGTGTTGAACCTGAACAACTGTAAACTGAGGAAGATTAAAGGGGGAACCCTGGGGATGATGAAGGGGCTTCGAGAGCTCGATCTCACTAACATCAAGTTCATAGAGGATGGGAGCGAATGGCTGGCTGATATTGGGGAACTGCCATTGCTTGAAATCCTGAGAGCTGAAGAGGCGTCGTTTGATGAGTATCGTCAGTTTGAAGTGCTGGCAGGGATCAAGCTCCCTACAAGTTTGAAGGTGCTGACCACTTCATCCGCGCTGGCCAACCTCGCAGAGCTGCTACAGTTGCGAGAACTCAGTATCATCCGGTGCAGGACGAGGGTGGTGATCCCGGAGACCAGCACATTGTGGTGGAAGTCGTCCAAGTTGGAGTCTTTGACACTCTTTTACTCCCCGAACCTTATCATGGCCCCTAATGCTACCCTGCTTCCGTCGTCTCTGACCATGCTCTCGATCAACTTTACAACTTTGGAGTGGCTCCCGAACTTGGAGAATCTGGAGAACCTGATCGAATTAATACTCAATAGCTGTTCAGAACTTAGAGAGATCCAAGGGCTTGTAAGGTTGAAACGGTTGCAGTCGCTCACAATTGATTCTGCAAGTCGTTTGACTTGTCTGGACGGGCTTGGGGATCTCATGTCTGGTTCTAACTGCAAGCTGACCAAGTTAACGATGCTGGACTGCCCTCTGCTAACTACTGCACTAGATGATGACTGCCGAAGTGCACTAGACGTCGTTCACTCTTTCCAAGAAATGCACATCGATGGATGTCCACGGTTGGATGGTGACTCCATACCCCGACTGTCAAAACTGCCGAGGCTTAAGATCTTGCGAATTGGGGGTATATCGAGGTCCGATGGCGATCACGATGGATCAGCACTGCTGGAGGGGCTTGGGGAACTCAAAGAGTTGGTTGAGCTGGAGTTGGTTAGGTTGCCAGCTGTAGAGAGGCTACCATCCTTGTCGAAGCTGAGGCAGTTGAGGCGCTTGGTTTTGTGGGACATTCCAAATCTGCGGGAAATTGAAGGGCTTGAAGGCTTGAAGTCGCTGAAGAGGCTAGTTCTAGCCCAATGCAAGTCGCTGGAGAGATTCCCTGCAGCAAGTCTTCCTTCTACAGTGGTAAGGATGATATTGGACCTTCGAGGATGCACCAACTTCACCTCCGATCTCTCCTCCTTAGCTGTCAGCGGGAGCAATGTGACCATCCGGTGGCCACATGAACCAATCACTCGGTACCCCAACCCTCGACCTGTGCAAAGGTTTTTCGACAACGAGTCAGACTGACCGAGTTTGGTTAGCACTCCCATCCACTTGGTGCACTATTTAATAAGTCAAGATACTGATTCATCAAGAAACAATGGTACTCAAGTAGGAACTAGGAACTACCAAACCTTTACTTATTCTTGTATTATATATGTCTCTTGTAGTTTGTTCATCATCCAGACACAGCATGGAGACACATCTGTAAAGTATGCAATGGACTGGTTATGCACCATATGTGTGCCTGGTTTCATCTGAGAGGAAGCATTAATGCATGTATTTTATTTTGTACTAGGAATACCAGCTGAGTTACTACTTCATTGAGAACTTTTTCAGGTTGCAATGGACTGTTGCTTGTTGCTCCACTTGCCACGCTGATGCCACCTGGCAACGATATTGGGAGGCCAGCTTGAATAGCTGACATATTAGGAACTCCTCCAAGTTTCATCATAACTGTTGTCATTGCTTTCTAGGAAGTTCAAAATCGAATTTTAGTTACAGAAATAGTAAAGAAATGAAAGTCCGTAGTAAGCGGACAAACAATACTTTGTAGCATACCAGAAAGAAAACTTGAACTTACTGCAACACTCCTGGTTTCACAGCAATGCCTGCCCAGTAAAAGTTTTCAGCCCATTGTAACTCAGAAACTCCCTTCAGTCATTCAACAATCAACTAAGCAGATAATTTAATATGAAAGCAAAGCCAGCAGATATGTCCAACATACTCCATACATAGAACACGACCTACCAACTCTGAATCCGTGGCCAAAACCAATTCGACAACCAACTCCAGCCTCAATGTTCTTAGCTCCCACCTTCATTAGCTGGAAAAATAATAAAGGAGACTCTAAAGGTAAATCTGAGTTGAACTAGTGTGCTATGACAAAAAAAGGCAGATACAGTGGAATCAATACATTCTACTTACTGCAACATTTACATGTCTGCTAACACCAGAGAAAGCATCAGTGGCACCTCTGGTCGCACTGAGGAATTGATTCACCATTGGCAGTGCACCCAAGAGTGGGGATCACACCAACATTTTCAGGTCACTAACTACACAAAGCAGGGCAACAAATCAGTGCACTGGAAGGAAATCTCACAAAACAAGTCACAGATATTCTAAGACACGGAAGTCAAATAAAAACCAAATAGACAAATTACTATGTTCGGTTATCATTAAAGGGCAATTCCGAGCCTCGAAACAAGGCTTCATCCGCTGAGTGTCATAAACCCCACATACGAAAGGACCTTACAACTAGGGCATCAAATCCTCCTTCGACATTGGATTAATAACTCCAAGCTGCAGTTCATTCAATGCTAGCAGTGAGACAATCTACACATAGTTGCAACTTAACATGTCCAGAGAAATAAGTCGGACGAGCGTAAGTAAAAAAGATCCATTACAAGGCGTCCCAGGATAAATTTTTTTATGGTTTCCACCATTTTTAACTTGAAGAAGCTTCCAACGTTCATCTCAACTTCCCAGTTATAGAGACAGCACAATATTGGAATAAAGGAAAGAAGAAATGGGGAAGTACCGAGATGAATGGGGCGACCATGGCCAATACCAATGCCAAAACCACGAAACACTTGACCCACTTTGAAAGTAAAGGGATTCTCCCGTTGAATCCCTTCTCCAAAGGGCTTTGTCTCGTTGCTGCTGACCGCCATTTACTTCCACCTTCCTCTTTCCACAAACCCTTTCCTTTTTAACTTTCCCGCTTTACTACCTCTCTCTCTGTCTCTCACTTGTAGAAAAGAATATTATCGATGAAAGCTCTGTAAAACCCTGAGCTGGGTTCTTAGTCGAAGCGTAAAACCTCGGTCTCTCCAGTCTCCACTATAATCTCTAGTTTCCCCTGAGAACGAAGGATTGGCGGGTGAGACAGAGAGAGGGATCGGTGGGAGGGAAGTTCAGCCGCCGTGTAAACCCAGAAATACTCAATAAAACTAAAATCTATAAACTCTGAAGGCCCATGACCAGGCCCGAGGCCCGGCTTGCCCATAATTAAGTTTGACCCACAAATATTATTATAGGGGCCGTGGCCCGTGTGAGTTCCAGGACCAGGAGAGTGGTGAACAGTTAGCTAGGGCTGCAAACGAGTCGAGTTTTTGTTTAGCTTGAACTCAGTTCGTTTATAGATTTTTTTGCTCGAATTTGAATTTTGATCATCGAGCTCCTATAATAATATTTGTGGGTCGAGCTCGACTCGATTAAAAATAATCCAGCTCGAGCTCGGCTCGATATAGCTCGGTAAATGCTCATTAACACAGCTTGTCAAGCTGAGTACAAGTTCGGCTCAAGATAAGCTCGATTTGAAACCATTCTTGCTGAAAAATATGTACAAATAAGAACATTAGAAATTAAAAATGATAAAAATAACACTAGAAACTAAAAATAACATCTAACTTCCATACACATCCTTATTAACAAGATAATTTTCATGTTCAGAAGAGTAATTAATCTTTTCACAAGCTTTAAACAAGCCAGCTCGCGAGCTTAGCTCAACAAGCCACCGAGTCAAGCTAGCTCACGAGCTTATCAAGCCGAGCATGGCATAGCTCAAGCTTGGCTCGTTTACTAACGAACCGGCTCGCGAGCTGGCTTGTTAAACAACGAGTCGAGTGTCGAACAAGTTTTTTCCGATTCGAACGCCGAATTGCTCGCGAGCGGTTTGGCTCATTTGCAGCCCTACCGGTAGCCCATAATTGCCTAACACTGTCGTAGTATATATAGGATTTTGATTCTATGCTAACAAAAGAATTTGACTAGTTGTAGTCCTAATGATTCCACATGTTGAAAGTCTCAAACCACTCATTTACATTAGTAATGACAATGGTCAAGGGGACGGTGCATGAATGCGTATTCTGATGCCCGTATTCGCCTTACACTAAGCATAAGTTGTGTATGATCAATTTAATTTGTTTGGGTATGCATTGGGTCAAGTCACCCCATTTTAATATATGATTAAAAGAAATAAAAAATATGCATGAATTTGAGTTTTGATGAAGCTACAAATTGTAAACACTATCCCGTTAAAACGAGGGAAACAAGGGCATGGCTAATAATGAGCTCGTACACAAAATTGTGAAGACTAATAAGAACGAATTTCGCACTACTTTTTAACACATCGATTTGTTGGAGATGGAGAGGAGATTAAAAAAAGAATATGGACACTAGAGAATAACTTACAATCTTGAAATAAAAAAGAGTGATTAAAAGAAGTGTTCGAATATCCAACCCAATCTAATCAATGGAATTTATTAGACATAGATATTTTAGATAGTGTATATTATTTGGACATCCAATAGAACAAATAAATATATTCGTGTTCGTCTGTTCGATGTGTTTTCTCTAGTTCTCTGACAAGAAGTTGTCCAATACTTGTGACACTTATTTACTTCTATCACTGTAAGTCTTTACTTGAAACAACAATCATGGTACTAAATCCCAATAACCATATGAATCCTTTGCTAAAAACATTTGAACAGTTCAATTTTGTCAATAATTAGTAATCATAGACTTATATTTTTTTTTTTTTTTTTGCATTAACGGGAGGCCGAGAAGAAAAGAAGTACAGGGAGCTAAGAGAAGGAGGGAGTTCGAGCCGCAACACGTCGCTCGAAAGTAGTACCAAGATTATCATCTCTAAGCAAAGCCACTAGCCCGGGTGGCGGAGTAGCAAGCTCATGTACACCGTAGGGATAGACGAGACTGTGCTTCGAGAGCCAGTCCGCGACTCTATTCCCTTCTCGATATACATGAGTGATGCTGACCAACCAGTCCCGTCCTAGTTTCTTGCGAATACTAGAAAGAAGAGTAGCATAAGGATGAATAGGGTCATCTCTGTTCTGAATGAGATTCAGAGCCAGCTGAGAGTCCGTCTCTACCCTCACCGTTCTACAGCCAAGTTCCCAAGCCAGGTTCAAGCCATGGTTTATCCCCCAAATCTCAGCATGAGCAGCAGTAGCCTCTCCAATGTTGACAACAAAGCCCCCAAGCCACTTCCCCGTAGAGTCTCTGACCACTCCCCCTGCTCCTGCAGGACGAGGATTACCGTTCGAGGCTCCATCGACATTCAAAGTAATCCACCCATCCGGAGGAGGGGACCAGCCGATGTTCTCCACATGGCGCGCAGCCGAGCGAGTACGATTGTCCGGTAAGATCGCAGGGGCATGCCAGGAATCGTGCCAAATCTTCGTCTTGATCATGATGGAATGCTCCAGAGACAGAGCAGAGAGAGCGGAGGTTCTCCCCTGGATAGCAGTCGTGCACCTGTTCTTCCAGAGAAACCAAGCCGTCATACTGAAGAAAGCCGGCCAACTGATGTCACCCGCTGTCATCTCTGCCTCCATGAGGTTCCTGCGAAGCCAGTCATCCTGCGTAGCACTGAAGAAATTATGCTGATACTGAGGAGAGACATGGCGTGACCAAAAGAAAAGAGCCGGAGCGCAATCTCTGAGGATGTGGAGGATCGATTCCGGCTGCCCCGTGCACTGCGCGCAGAAGGGATTCTCCGCGATCTTCTTGCTGTACCGGAGGGTATTCGTTGCGAGCTTCCCCAACAGAGTCTGCCACATGAAGGTTCGAACTCGTTCCGGAACCGGTAATCGCCAAATAATCTTCCAGTACTTCTCATCAGGGTCAGGTTGCTGCTGCGTCAGAAGGGTGAAAGCCAATTTGGTGGAGAAGCGGCCGTCAGCGGAAACCGACCAGAAGAGTCGGTCCTCTTCCTGGGAAAGCTTGTCAACCGCAATGCACAAGTTCTTCTGGTAGACTTCATTCGGAAGAAGGTCGCTGAAGAGCTCTGTACGCCAGCTTCCATCTTCCTGAGCAAAATCGGCCACAGTAGCATCCTTCAGGTCCGTCGGGATTTCACCAAGGGCCACCTCTCGCAATGGAACCTGCAAAACCCAAGGGTCATTCCAAAATTTAGTGCTTCTACCATTCTTAATATTCCACGCACACCCATTTTTGAGGATGGGGATAGCTTTAGAGAAACTGGTCCAGGTGAAGGAACTTCCCTGAACAGGACGGAGCAAGCTAAGCCCTTGTCTCTGTCTCCCGTACTTCGCCTGCATAACTTGCGTCCATAACGTATCTTTATCCTGCATTAGGCGCCATCCCCCTTTAGCTAGCATGGCCAGGTTAGCTAACCTCTTTGGTCTGAGGCCCACTCCACCTTGATCTTTTGGAGTTGTCATCTTCTCCCACGCCACCAGGTGCATCCTGCTTTTATCCGGTTCATCGCCCCAAATAAAATCTCTGTTCATCTTGTCAATGTTTTCGCCGACTTTGTTGGGGATCATCTCAGTCTGCATGTTGTACACAGGCAGGAAAGCAGAGACCGACTTGGTTAGAGTGAGTCTTGCAGCAAAGGAGAGGCGTTTGGCTTTCCACGGCGCCATCTTCTTTTGGATGCGGAGAATGAGAGACTGATATCTCTCACTAGACACTCGCTCCTGAATCGCTTGAATGCCCAGATATCTCCCAAGAGCAGCTTTAAGAGGGATACCCGCGTGCTGGCTCAGTCTCGAAGCCCTCTGCCGATTAATGTTAGGAGAGACATATAAGATCGACTACTCGTAGTTCACCTTCTGGCCCGAGCTAGAACAAAAGTCCTCCAAGCAATCTTTCACCACCTGAATCTGCCTAGTCTCTGCTTCCGCGAAAAGGAGAAGATCATCTGCAAAGAAAAGATGTGTAAGAGGAGGGCCATTAGCAGAGAGCTTGATCGCTTTCCACTGACCCCCATTCACCGCCTCATCTATTCTGTGAGATAAACGTTCCATGCAAAGGACGAAAAGATAGGGTGAAAGAGGATCTCCCTGACGGACACCACGAGACGGCGTGATCGGTTGAGAGAGCTCGCCATTCCAAAGAATGCGCATCTTGTTTTGCTCCACACAGGTCATGATGCAGTTGATCCATGAGCTGGGGAGGCCAACCTCCTTGAGAGTGTCCCTCAGGAAGTCCCACCTAAGTCTGTCGTAAGCCTTCTCCAGATCAATCTTGAAGATTAGCCCTCCTTTCTTTCCTCTCCTCTTCTCCAAAGAATGTAGGACTTCCTGGACCACGATAATATTATCAGTCGTCTGTCTGCCTGGGATGAAACTGCTCTGTCTAGGTGACACCAGCTTCCTCATAATGGGCTTTAATCTGCTGGTCATAGCCTTCGTGATCGCCTTGAGTCTGACATTGTTGAGAGAGATTGGTCGAAGTTGGGTGACTTTCTCAGGGACATCAACCTTCGGAATCAGCACTAAGGTAGACTCCGTAATGGCGTCCGGGATAGAACCTGTAGAAAAGAAAGACAGATCCATATCCGACAACTTTTTTCCAACAATTTCCCACAAATGCTGGTAAAAGACCGCGTGGTATCCATCCGGTCCGGGCGCTTGAAACGGCTTCATCTCAAAGATCGCACTGTGGATGTCCTGGATGGTGAAGGGGCGAAGCAGAAGAAGCATTTCCGACTGGTTCAGCCTCGGAAACGCCTGCTTGGGAAGTTTATCTTCATAGGGGATGTTCTCCTGCAAGAAAAGATTAGCAATAGACTCAAAAACAAGAGAGGCCAAGGCTCGAGGATCTGTCACCCAGTTATCATTGGCATCCTGAAGGGCTTCGATCTTGTTCCGGCGTCTTCTAATGTTTGCTAGTTGGTGGAAGTAGGCCGTGTTGCGCTCACCGAACTTCACCCACTTCTCTCTCGAACGCTGGAACCAAAGAACCTCCTCCTGCTCAAGAATCTTGTCTAATTCCACCTCGAGTTTAGATCGAAGCTTGGCTAGACCAGGAATAAAAACGTCCGTCATTCTGGAGTCGACCCCTTTGATCCGAGCAAGTAACTGATTCTTCTTCTTCTGGATACTCCCAAACACGTTGGCATTCCAATCCTGTAACTTCACCGCCAGGCTCGCGATCGAGGCATGAAATTGACTATCGGGGTCCCAGGCTGTTGACACCAGACCCTTTAGATTGGTATCTGTAAGCCAAGCTGCCTCGAACAGGAAGAGGCGGCTGCTGTTGTGGTTTCCGCCGAGGGGAGAGGTGGACGTCAGGAGAGGAAGGTGATCTGAGTGAAGCCTAGGGAGGTGCAGAACCGAAGTGCTTGGAAAGGCCTCATTCCACTGTAAGTTGCAGAGGCTTCTATCTAGCCTGCTGGCCTTAAAAGTTTGAGGCTGATCCCCCCTAGTCCAAGTGAATTTCGGACCGGAAAACCCCAAGTCAATCAGCTATGCTTTGTTGATTCTGTTATTGAAAGAGTGACACTTCCTAGCAGTAGCTGCCGTCGGGGGCCCGAATTTCTCCTCTAAGCTGCGGATAGCATTGAAGTCACCACTAAGAAGCCACGGAATATCAATCCATCTGCTCAGAAGAAGGAGATTATCCCAAAGAGTATGTTGTTCACTTGGCCGAGGGGAGGCATAGACAGCAGTTAAGATCCATGGCTGTTTATTCGCTTCCTCCACTCGCAAGGAAATCTGCTGGTCACAAGCCGAAATGAGCTGAGCCGAGAATTTCCGGGCATCCCAGAAAACCCAAATTCCTCCACTTCTTCCATTAGCTTCCACACGAATGGAGTTCGGATAACCCAGCTTGTCACAAGCAGAATTCGCCGTCGTCCCGCTGATTTGAGGCTCCACGAGGATGACGAAGTCGGGGCGATGGGTCTGGATGATAAGCTTCAAAGCACGGATGAAAATTCTGTTACCCGCTCCACCTACATTCCAAGACAGAACTTTTAAATTGGAATTGACAGACATAGGCAAAAGGAAAAGGAAATAGAAAAGGGAAGGAAGAGAAGAGAGAGAAGTCTCAGGCGGTGATATCGGTTTGATCGATGGCATGGGCGGCCCCTGGTTGCTCCTCCGATCGAGATAAAGAGTTGTCACCGCCTGCTTTCTCCGATGTCCCCCTAGCAACATCAGTCCAGGCGTTAATTTCTTGGAGAGTTAGCGCTGCAATTCTCGATCTGGATTTAGTTTTTCGGTCTTTCTTAGGAGTCCAGACTTGAAGTCCTTTCAATGGGCTGAGCTTCGTGGGAGTCCTTCGTTCGCCAGATTGCCGAGCTTTATTTTTCTTAGTTCTCGTCTTGACCGAGGGTGATTGGGATGTGATTCCTTTCTTTTCTTCTGTCGATTTGGGATGGAGATTAACAATCTGCATCGCCGTGCCATTGACGCCGGTAACAGAACTGATCGGAGGGGGAGGAGCAAGGGTCGACGCGGTACCATTTCCTTTACCAGATGTGTGTGTTGAGGACGAAGATAGCATCGGGGGTTGGGTCTTCGATTTTGGTGTAGCAGAGACTTTAGGGAGAGAGTGGGCCGATTTTGAGTCATGGGCCTGGCCCGATGTGGGCTTAGATCCACTACGACTAGCCTTGCTATCCAGTTTCGAGCCCAGAAGCCCCTGCTCCTGGAAATGGGTTTCGTAAGAGACGATTTCTTTCCCTTTCTTCGTCCCGACCCCAGCCTTCTTGCCCGCCCCGCCTTTCCTTTCTGGAGATGGTGGCCGTTGTGATGCAAAGGGGGTAGGTGTCGAGGACATTGGGGGCGTCTGCCTACTTTCCTTAATCACGCCGTCCTGCTTTCCCTGTTTTGGCACAGGCCCACCGTTGGAGCTTCTATTATTGGTCTCGAGTTTCCCTTTTTGGGGGAGATCCCGTGGGTTCCGCCTACTTTTGCGGGAGACGAGCATCCATGGCCCGAATCCTGGGTTCGATTCCTCCGTCCCTTGTTCCGCCGTAGTCACCTGATTCTCCCCGCCGGTGATCGCCAAGGTCGCCGGAGGCTTTGCAATCTGAAGTTGGGGACAGAGCGTAGAGGAATGCCCGATTTTACCGCACTCAAAGCAAACCTCCGGCAGATTTTCATGCTCGACCTTTTGCCACGCATCATCAAGCCAGATACGGGGCACCAGGGGCTTCGACAAGTCCACTTCCACAGCTATTCTGGCAAATTTCGCGCGCTGAACCGTTAGGGTATGATAATCCAGTCGGATAGTCCGTCCAATGAGGTTGCCCATATTAGTCAGAATTTCCTTATGGTAAAAATGAACCTTCAGTGCCGGGAACTGGACCCAAACGATCATCTTCCTCGGAAGAGGATCAGAAACTTTGAAGCTCGGGGTCCACTGTTGTACCGCTAGATAATGATCGAAGATGGTCCATGGCCCGTCTGTGAGTGCTCTAAAGTAGTCTTGTTCGTTGCTGAGTTTGACAAGGAACGCATCCTGATCAAGATCCATGATTTCCAGAGAGCCGCTCGGTCTCCAAATTCCGCGGAGACGAGAGCATAAGGTGGAGTAGCCGATCTTGGTACCAAGAAGTCTGACAACAATGGTGCGCTGCCAGGGAGCACAGATCCTGTCTTTCAACGACGGGGATATATTTAGTGCTGGTTCACCATTTCGGAGCCCAGGAATCAGATCATTTTCTCCAACGGGGGTCCACTGAGTTGTCGGTGAGGGGGCCGAAAGGGCAGGCTGCCAACCCGCAACCGCCGCAGCGTAAGAAAAAAGAGGCTTTGGGTTCGTCGGCGGTGTCAGATCAGGGTCGGGCGCCACTCCTCTCTCCTCCATCGTGGCCATCGAATCAGGTCTGTCGGCTTCTCCCAACAGGGGGACGCCCAAGCTAGAAGAGTCGATAAGCATGTCGGAGGCTATAGAAGGAGGTGTAGCTGATGTCGGAATGAGCAAATTTGGATCCGGAGGCCGGTCTGAAGGAAATAGAGCCGGCGCCGGAGAGGGAGTTCCGCTAGCAGAGGTTGAGAGCATTTTCAGAGAATACCAACAACATTTTACATAATCATAGACTTATATAATACAATGAGTTTACTATACAAAATTGATACAATTAAAGTCCACAGAACAATAGTCGAATCCGATTATCGAACCAAGTGGTGAGACTTTATTGCAAATATGGAATCTTTGTGCATCCAAATAAAAAAAAAATTCCAACTTAAGAAAGTAAAATATCAAATTAATTCACAAAAGTTTTCCATCTCAACCGATATTGCCCCCTTAAACAAAAGAATCAAAATACAAAATGGGAACAATTGCACAAAACACATACTAGTAATTATTACTTAATCGCAATTAAGTACCAACTAATACGTGAGCTCAAACACTCCCTTCCCAGCCTGCCTTCTTTTCCTTCTTCCGGGTCGGGTCTAAACTACGATGTCGTTCATTCGCTTCCCCTTGGCGGGGACGGCAACCACCACGATCACATCGCCGCCGCCGACACCCCCACAATCGCGAATCGGCATCACCAACACGTCGTCGTTTAGCCAGCTCACCCAACACGCGACGCCAGCGGGCTTATTCCCAGCGTAAAATGACACCCCCTCGATCCCCAAATCCTCCCACGTCGCATTCCCGGCGGTAATTCCACCTCCTCCCGGCGGCGGCTTCTTCCCCTCAATTCCCTCCGATTCCGGGCTCCACGTCTTCACCTTCAAGACCGCCGGCGATTCCTTCAGATCCACCACGCGGAAGCTCGAGATCATTTTCCCCTCCGAGCCAAACCTGCGCTGGGCCTCTTCCACGCAGAGCTCCGCAAGTTGGGCCTCCAGGCCCAACTGATTATTGGGCCGCGTGATTTTCAGAATTAAAGTATGGGCCTGGCCCCTGGTCGGGGTCGAGCTGAATGCTTCGAGCGTGAACGACCCATTGGGCTTCAGGTTCGGTAGATAGAAGATGGGGAGGTTGGGTCCGGCGGCGGAGGTGGAGATCATTCCCTTCTGGATTTCCCCCCATTTGTGGAGGAAGTTGCCGGCGATGAGGAGGTCGGCAACGAGCAGGCTGCAGCTGATCCCGACGGAGTATCCGCCGCACTTGAAATTCGTCACCTGCGATCAAGATTTGGTCGGCATTAGGCAAGAGAGCTGTTCACAGAGCCCACGTTGTTGATCTGTCATTCCTAAATTTTTGGGCGCAATCCGTGAGGCCGACCCAAACCCGACTCGTGACACCCACTCGTTATTTATGATGATGAAGAGTTATATGGGTGTTTTTTTTTTTTTTTTTTGAAAGGTGAAGATTTCTATGTTTGTTCCTCTTCTATCATGAATCGTGATTTCTCCTATATAGACATCTGCCATGTATAGACTAAAGTGAAATGACAAACGAATTGTATACCACGAGAGAAACCCAACACCTAAAAGTTGTCCTGTTGTCTTGAGAAACTAGATGAGAAACCATTTAATCAGTAAGCTAAGTATTTCCGGTCATCACTGTTTCGGAGTTACAAATTCATGTTAATGGTATAAATTCAGTTTGTATCATAAAAAAAAATCTGTATAAGTTTAGTTTGTATCATAACATAAAGGTACGAAGCCAGTTTGTATTATAAAGAAATTTGTAATAAAATATATAGGTACAAATTAAATTTATATCATAACGTTAAAAGTACAAGTTCAGTTTGTACCCCAAATGAATTTGTACAAAAAATATAGGCACAACTGAATTTGTACTATGACGTTAAAGGTACAAATTCAATTTGTACCATAACGTTAAAAGTACTGATAATAAATTATTAAAAATTCCTCATATATCATTCATGTCTCTATGAAAATAAAGTTACAGTTTTATATAAATATCCATTTTTGTCAACACAATTCGTATTCTTTCGAAATTTTGAAGTTAACATTTCCGGCAAAGAAATGCAAAAATAGGCTCAATTATCACATAGAAAATATGTCTTATCCAAATAAATAGAGTATTTTTTTACTAAGGAATAAATAGATTATTTATTGAAGTATCTCATACTATAATATGTCGTTGGATACAATTTCATATATACCTGGCGGCTGGCACTAATGCACGTATTCTATCCTTTTATTGTCTTCCTTCTTAAATAGCCAAATTTTAATATAAAATGTAATAATTAGACCTCCTCAATATTAAAATGTAAACTAATGAACATCAATACCACATAAAAAATATCCAATAATTAATCCCAAAATTATTAATTATTACCTGAACGTAGAGCAAGGGAGAGAACTCAGGACTCTGCTCATCAATCTCCTTCCAGAAAACCAGCTCCGCCTCCGCCGCCGCCCTGACCTCCCCCGCCGTCGACATAAACTCCTTCAACCCCACCGCCACCGTCGCCTCCAGCAGCCGGGCTCCGCTATCGTTTGACACAATCTCCATTTCGTCCCCCGTTTTCCTGAGCCGCCCTCCGAGCAGCGGCTGCTGGTTCAGCACCCGGGCCAGCGATTCCTTCATCCACCCGGCCGCAACCCAACCGGAATCCTCACGAACCGACCGGTTGGAGTAGAACAGAACCAGATTGAAACATCCCTTCGTCAGCCCGGCCGCCGCCGGGGACGCATCGGACACGTGGCGGGTCGTCCTAGGCTCTGTTATTCTCGAGGGAGGTACCGTCTGGATTCCTTCCAGCTGCGGTTTTGGGATGATGGTGGTTGTCTTGGTCGCCATTTGTGTTATGTTTTTTCCTTTGCTTTTTTGTTGTCTGTTTTTGTTGGGTTTTGGATGGGGTTTGCGTCTTTGGGGATATACATAAGTTATATTTTATTAATATATATAGAGGAAAGCAGACTTGGTAGGTTGGCTCCACGTAGAGGCAATCTATTGGTAATCACTAACTGAGTAGGGGTGTCTGATCGGGTCGGGTTTGGTTACCCAAACTGAAATCCGATGCACCCGAAAAATCGAAATCGTTATCTTTTGAAAATCAAAAACTCGAAATCGAAACCCGAAACAAAATAAAAAAACCCCATAATGCATCTAACCAGTTGGGTTTCGGTTAAAATTGAAAATCAAACCTGGACATAGTCCATATATATTTGTGCCTAGATCAATAGGGGAATTCACAATGCCATTAACATCAATATTGGTGTAGGTTAACAATCGTTGTTGAGAAATCAGAATACGGTGGAAATTGTTATGTGTCATTACTGAAACCACATAGGGTTTATATAGAGTATAGAGATGGACTTCTACAATAACCCTAATACTAATACGGAAATTGCTTAACTTCTACGACTCTGATAAGAAATATAACTCTGACCAATTAGATAACGGTACTCGTAGTATAATATAATACTACTCGTACTACCCAATACCCATACTCTAATGACTAATACCCTCCCCAAATTGATGGTACTAACTTACCGACAATTTGAAAATTAAAACAAAAAACAACACAACGAGAAAAAACTATAACTATGACACGAATAACTGCTACTAATCTCAAACTTCACGCCAATGTCGAAGAAAACCATGCCCCACCAAAACGTTGATGGTGATGATCACTGGATGCAATGAGATCTCTTGCCAAAACTGCCTTGTCGTTCCAAACACCTGTCCTCCAAACAAGCTCCAAAAACTGACTATCGTGAAAACAAACCAAAGATACCTCGAAAAACATCTTCGAACCAAGAAAACCAAATCACAGAACCATGTATACTCCGAACAGTAACACGGCAAGGATTATATAGAGTACAGTGGCGAACTTCTACAACAACCCTAACACTAATACAAAAATTACTTAACTTCTACGACTCTGATAATGAATATAACTCTGACCAATTAGATAGCAATACTCGTAGTATAGCACAATACTACTCCTATTACCCATACTCTAATAGATCGATCATGCTCACCCTTTGGTAATTCGGCGTAACTTCAAATATGAGTGTGTTTTCGGAATCAAATCGGATGTTGAACATGAAAAGCTAGTGATTTCATACCCAATAGAATATAAAAGAGATATATAATACCCGACTCAAATTATCACTAACCAAAATAATTCCAAATTTATATCTTCAAGCATCAAAATTTATAACACACCATTCAACCTTTGTCCCAATTAAAATAAATCACTTAATTTTATCAAAATTAAAATCAGTATTAAAGTGACAGTTGGTAGTGGATCGTGTAAATCCATCAAGGAAGAAGAAGTAAAAGCTAAGTAAAATAAGTAACCATGGTTAGATGGTATTAGTTCACGTTATAACTTATAATATGCATGCTTTCTTAAACATTTTGTTATGGTTAAAAAGTGTGAAACTAGTGGACCAACCAAAATGGGGTGGTTCATTATGTCCAACCATGAAACATTATTTCGTTAATCTTTTATCATCTAGTGATCAAATGAACCGAACCATAATTGTAACTATTTTGGTTGCTCTACCAATCTGGCCGCTGATGCAGTCTGGTTCTTATAACAAGGATTTTATATAAATTCTTTTACTACAAGGACATTCCCACAACCCCACCTATTTTAGTAAGTAAAAAGGTAATTACCTATAAGGGTGACTATATAATTCCCCTGTAGGCAACAATACATGGTAAATTCTTGAAGTCTTTAACAGCTTCATGAATGAATGAATGAATGACACAGTTGCCAGAAAATGGAAAGTGAAACTGCAAGAGAAAGAGGGAATACCTAATGCTCAAGCTATAAATGCTTTGAAAGCAACATTCAATCGAGGGGAAAAGTGGCCAGACAAAGAGGGAATATCTAATGCTCAAGCTATTGTGGCTATTGTGGAAAGTAGGTGTTTATTGTTTCAGTGTTACACCCAAATGGCCAAGCCCTAACATTAAATAGTGACCTAGCCAGAAATTATTATTACCCTAAGTAGAAAAGAAAGATAGTGTAAGAGTATTGACATGATCTAGTTAGCAGTAGAATAACTAGCTATAAGGATCCATAAATATACTGTTGGATAACAATGGCACATCACAAATATGTTGAGCCCAAAACTAGGGATGACATAAGTATCCGTGGATATTTGCTCGAATCCGATCTAATTGGGTAGGGTAAAATCCATATTCTTTTTTTTTTTTTTTTGCGGATGTGGGTAAAACCCGAATCCGAATATTGTGGGTGATGGGTTGATGTTTTTTTCACTATCCAACCCAGATCCCCCGATTGTAATGTATGTATTTTATCCAGAATTGGTCTTTTTTTTCTTCCTCATATGTAATATTTTTAATATATATAATATTTTCATGAAATTATGTTCTATTCAACTAATTTTCTTTGTTCTATTGATTTATTGTTGTATTTTTCACTTATGTAATTGTTAACATGTTAGTTGAACTTATGAACAAAAATTACTGCCCATGAATAACCATAAATACCCGAAACCCGAACGAATTTGAATATAATTTTGATTTTCTACCTGATTCTTGTGTGAGTAATAAGTATAGCAAAACTCAAATTATTTTGAATAGGGTAGTGAAAATGCACTATACTGACCAAAAAAGTCGGTATTGATTTTGGGTTCTATCAAATCAAATGTCCAATCGGTGACTTGGATGAAATATGAGGGTTGCAACAAAATGGTACATGATGAATGAGAAATTTACGTATAACGAAAGGCTAACTATACATACCGAGTTTGTCTCAGTGTGATACTGACTCTAGTTTGGTTGGTTGATTGATTGAGTAGTACATGAGAGAAAATAGAGTACTTGTTATGTCAACAAAATTGACAATTCATCAACACTTAAACTCGAATTGGAAACAACCGAGTATGGTGGATGGTACATGGGAAGTTGATTGGATGATGCTGTAAATCTATTCATCGTGATTTTTTTTACAAAGTTTAAACATTAAACATAATATTATATGAAATGAGACAACACGATTGTTTTGTTATTATTATTTTAATAAAAAAAATATTGGCAGATTGGCCCTGTGATTGTTAGTTTGTGGTATAAGATTTATTATTGAATCTTTCTCAACAACTTAAACTATTGACAACTGATTCTTGACACGGTCTCAGAACCTTCTGTTGCCGATAGGTCTTCTGTTTGAATTCCAACAACCCCCACTTGTTAAACACATGGTATTTGGACCAGCGCAACTTTCAAACCTTTATGAATCGGATTTTGTTTGAGTGAGCGTCTTAGTATGTGATATAGAATTCGTCGAATAAACAAGGATCAATTCGAGATTTACTATATTTTTTTGGGTTAGGGGCGTTATTTACGGGGAAAAGGGAGTCTAACTCTAATGCACCTTACGATCTATGAGACTATAACTAATTAAGGGTGTATTAAAAGCACAAATTTTTTTAAAATTCCCTCTTGGGTTTAGCTTTGCTTAATGTCCAGCTTAATTATATTCCTTTCACATTATGAGATACAGTTACAACCCCCTTTGTAATTATAGGATATGTTCTCTCTTCTGTTTTTTTTAATCAATGGTTAAGATTAAAAGAAGTGTATTTTTAAAATGGAAAAAACTTACCACACTGAATCATTGACCCATATAAATGGGGAAAATCCTAACTCCTTCCTCTCTCCCGCGGACAGCTCTGCTCTCCCTCCCTCGTGCGTCGTGGCCTGCTGCACACCTGCCGTGCGCTCCAATGTTGTCGCATCCGCACCGTGCCGCGGCCCTCCGCCTCCCTCCACCACTGCCTCATCGTCCCACGACCCTCTGCCTCCCTCAACCTCGTCTCACGACCCTCCTCTGTCTCACTCCACCTCCAGATGCGCCCTCCACCGCCTCCCTCCACCCTTGCCGGTGACATCTCTCTCTTGTCGCCCTCCTCTACCGCCAACCTCATCCACTGACGTCGTCGCCTCCTTTGCTCGCCTCTTCCGGTGTTTGTCCCTCTGCCGCTATACTCTTCCTCCTCCCTTTCATTTTTTAGATCTTTGATTTTTGGATTTTCATATCTGATTTTTTTTTCTAGTGGTAATGATTTTCTTCTAGTAGTGGTACGAGATGGAGTGGTACGCTATCACTACCATGTACCAAATGGTAGTGGTACCAAATGATAGTGGTACGCTACCACTACCATTGGTACTAATGGTAGTGGTAGCGTACCACTAACACACTGACTGGTGATAATTTTTTGCAGGTGGTCGAAGCGAGTCTGATTCAAGAATTTCGCCGGAAAAAATCTGTCGGACGGAGAAGTGGAAAAAGGAAGAGAGAGATAGGAAGAGAGAAAAATGTATTTATTGTAGGATTTAAATTAAAAAAAAAAACATGTATTTAATATAAATTTTGAATTCCCAATGTATAATTAATAGACAAAAAATAATTCATTCATTCATTTTTTTGTCATACCCAAAACGTCCTTGATTGTGAATCTCACAAACTCCCTGTCTCCCTTGGCGGAAGTGAGCATATCCCGCCCCTCTGACATTATTTGCAGGAAACCAAGACGTACGCACATACGTTGTCGCTTTAACATTTAACTTTGTTCGTACGTGGTTTAGAATTAGATAGACTTCCATTTACTTTCTCCTGCATTGAAGAATGAATACCATAAGGGAGGATAAGGTTACATTAATCATATGTAGCGACCAACCGCCACCGATTAAATATTCCAAAAATGAAATCACAGGGCAGCTGCCAGGCCACGTTCGTAACAGTACAGGCGTGAAAGGGATAGCAATTAGCAATGGATCATTCCAATCCATCATACATTGCACGCCATAAATTAAAGAACATTCAAGAGAGCTGCCAGGGTTAGCGAAAAGAAGCAACGTCAATAATAATAATAATAATAATAATAATAATAACGACGAAAGCGATCGACGGGGATAGATTCAGGCCAGCTGCCGTCTGCCGGCATCACATATTGGTGCTGTGCTGCTTCCATCTCATTGCTTTATATCGATTTCCATATTGTTCAGCCATGCATGCAGTCTGCAGATGCAACACCCAACTAAATTGGGCTGACTACTTTCAACGCAAAGGTGCCACTGCCACTCTCTGTCGATGACACATCTTCAAATAATTGATGCATATATATCATATTTAGTGGTTGGTGCGAGTTCAGACGCGAAATCTCTCTCCACCAGATTATCTTAATCACTATCATGCTAATTGAGATTAGCTAGTTATTTTTTTACCTTTCTGGAGGCCACGATGGGTCATGTTGAAAAAAAATATATAGGATATAACTTGTCAAAGTACGGGTGAGTAATTACAAAGCATCATCGAGCTCTAGCTTATTTGAGTCTTGAGATATTGGAGTCCAGTCTAGGTAATTAGGAAATAAGGACAAAAAATTATGATATGAGGTGAGACAATTGCATAGGTGTGTTTCAATTTAATTAATAGTAAACACAACTTTTAGCAACCAAAAGGACAAAAAATAATTATATATTTTTTTTTAATTGTCACGTCACTCACTTAACGGTCAACGGTGAGAGTTAACCGTCACATCAGTAAAAGTTAACAGAGACTAACGGCCAGTGACCAAATTTGGACATTAATCTAATTTAAGTGACCACGTATAGAATAAATTAATTTTAGTGACAACGAGAACTTCACTAGTAATTCAAGTGATCAAACTTGCAATTTAGCCAGAGAAATAAACTTGTCGTGTGAAACAAAACTTACTATTCAGTATTCATCAACACACGGTCTCGCCGAACCCAAAATCCTTATCCTTATCCTTACTTAATATTATAGGGTTTGAAAACAAATAGAGTGTCACGTCAGCCCATGGCCAGCTCTCAGGGCCTCCCACCCATCAACGAATGAATTTTTTTTTCTTTCTCAAATTTAGTACCTTGGTTCACTTCGCCTACCTTCTCGGTTAGCTACTTAACTCATTCCATTATGTTTTCTTCCTTTGTATACCATAACTCTTGTTTTTGCTTTTGTCCAAGAATCTAATATGATATGAGCTGCCAAAATCAAGTAGTTGTTATTTTCTTCCCCTCTTTCTTCCCAAGTACAGTTGTATCTCAGGCCTTTCAATGGCGGCTGCAAGTGGTACTGGATACAGAAAACAGCCACCAGCTACGGAGGTGTCGGCATTTAATCACATTCTCACACCTTGAACCTCTTTCTATGATTCTCCAATCCATCCGACCCATTGTACATCCATCCCGGCGTTGCGTTGATTAACGGAGCCGACGACGATGAGGAAGCTCTCGAGTTGTCACCGGCAGCGGGGACGAAATGAGATGGAAGAATCTTGAGTGTGACGAAATAGGGTTGTAGAGATGGCATACTGGCGTTATGGATTTTTACTGGTGTTGCTCTTGCTGTATACTTAATTAATTTCTGATATGCAGGGGAAGCGTTCTGGTAGAGAAAGGAAAATCCAAGAGGGAAGACAAATTAGTGTTGGTGTTGATTGAGTCTAGCAAGTGAGTTAGGTCCCAATTCACTGATTGAAGCCACTATAGAGTATAGAGGACTGCATTGGAAACCTGGATTTCTTATACAATAAAAAAAAAGAACAAAGTTGAAGGCAAAGAAATGAAAACAAAGCTTAATTTGGTGTTTTGATACTTCAAGTTTGATATTTTTATTTTAATTATAGTTTAATACAATTTAAAATTTTATCTGTATTATAAATAGACGATAACCATAAATTTGCAACCAAAAATATTGTTGGTTCGAATATTTCATATCAAATTATAGTATTGAATATGTAGAAGCGATATAGAATTCTTAAATTATCATTAATTTTCAAAACTATAGTGAAACAATCATATCTTTGTGCAAACTATAGGGGACTGGTTCTCTGAACATTTTTGTCCGGTTAAATACTAAGGTTTGAAACTCTTCCTAGGGGTGTGCGTGGGTCGGTTCGTTTGGGTTTAGATATTTTAATCACCTAACTCATATACCACGATTTTGAAAACACTAAATACAAACTCACCCAAATAATTTAGAATTTTAACGGTTTGTGTCCTCCATACCAAATGACCAATTTACATGTCGCTTAACTAAGGACGATCTCATTGTCCAATCCCATCATTCTAATGTCAATCCATAAAAGTAACCCATATTCGGGTTTGTTAACACGTGTTTCACATTGTCATTACTGTGACCGGTAACTTCGCTGCAACTGATTCGGTATTGCTCATCATATAGCCTCCAAACTGATAAACATATGGGGCCAGCAGTTTTATTACAAAACTCAAAGTGAAGACAACTCATCGTCTGGTGGAATTTTGGCGCTTGTTGGTGTTCATTAATCTAATTGCAAACATAATGATTGCTAAAATTAAGCTTTCACGCAACACACTGGGAGTTGGGGTGTGTACTTGGAGTAAAAGTTGATATTGGGTTTGGGAAGGGATTAAGGGAAGTGGCGAGGGGAAGAAATTGTGTTTGGATTTGGTAGCAGGTAAAGTTCATGGTTCGGTTTCTTTTTGTAAGATGCTTTGATTTAATTTAGTTAGAGGTATAATATCATGATTATGTGGGATCAAATGAACCAAAAATGAGCTTGGGGAATGGGAATTCCAACTTAGAAGGAGTGGATTAGATTTTGATAAACTCAAGTTCATGATTAACTGAAAGAATATTTAGATTTAGACTTTGTGGTATTGAGATGTTCATAGAGAGTCTAAAACTGATCCAAGGCCATGGATTGATATTGGTTAGTTGATTGTAATTTTGAGGAAGGTGTATAAAAAGTCATGGAAGTAGTTTGCAACAAGTGAAGGCAGTGAAGAGGCAATTGGTCAGGGTAGTGATTTAACCAATGAGGGTATTGAAAGACATAGAAGCATAATCGGAGCAGTTGAAGAGAGAGAAGTGATAGATGATCAGGATATTAATGAAAATAGAGAGGGTATTGAAAGGTGTTGGAAGTGAACTGGATCAGTTGAAGGCAGAGAAGGAGGAGAAGAGCATATTGATGGAATTGAAGATGAGTGTTGGTTTTACGAGCTTATTAAAACTGCCCTGAGGAGGACGAGTTGGCCAAATACAAGAAAGAGGATTGAGGAGTTGGAGATCAAACTGACAAGAAACTCAATTGAAAGAGAAATTCAGGTTCATGGAGAGAAGGTACATCAAAGTAGTATAAATGGAGTTGCAGAAGGAGGATTACAAGTTGAATTTTGGTTTAAAACATATACGTCGAGAGATTGAAGATGGACGGCAACGGAGAGTGGAAACTATTGGATCTTTAGGTGTTATGGTTGTTGCAACTATCACAACCTATGTTTATGTTAAAACGAGGAATCGTTGATTGATTAACTAAAGTTAATGTCGATTCACTATTCAAACTACTGGAACCTGTAGATAAGGAGTGTCTAATTTTGTGCCTCATTACTTTGATCGAGTCTATTAGTATATTGGATGTAATTCTAATTTTGTCATTTGCTTTCAAGTTTTGATGGTTTCCTTTTAGTTGAGTTGTTAGCATATGATTTACTTGAATCAACAACTCTTCATTTCTTTTCTTTTTTTTATAAATCCATTTCCTTCATTAGTGGCATGTTATTCATAGAGGAGAGCTTTGAACCATTTATGTGGGATTGTGAGGTTTCATTTCAGTTTCAAACTATCTAGGGTAATGTCTATTTTTTACCCAAACCTTTTCAAAATTCTTTTATTTTACCCAAACCTATCAAAATTCTATTTATTATCCAAACTTATTGTAACTGATCAAAGTCTGGGCATTCGTTCTGTTACCGTTACTTATTTCGTAACAGAACTCCACGTTGGCATCCACGTGTCATACACGTCTGAAATTAATAAATTAAAAAATTATAATTTTTTTTGAAACTACAAATAAAATAATAAAAAATATTAATTCTATTTTTTGTTCCTTTACTCTCTCCGCCTCTTGACTATCTTTTTCCCAATCCTCTTCCTCCCTCGCCCTTCCCTTTTCCTTCCTCTTCTTCGAGAAAACGAAAAGCTCGATCTGGATCCTGGCTAAGCCAAATCAAGCACAGAAGCGTCGATCTAGATCTCGTCGAAGATGAAGCTCTAGGAACGCCGGTTTTGGCGGCGATGGCGGTTTTCGCAACAAGGGCTTGAGGGTTCTGAGCGCCGATCTAGATCTAGTCAGAGACGAAGCTCCAACAACGGCGGGTTTCGCGGTGATGGTGTCGACGGCGGGTTTGGCAGCGAGGGCTTGAGGTCGACGTCCTCATCTGCTCCTCGTCTTCTCTTCTCATCAATACCTGATGTAGTTGCTGCAACCTTGATGGAGATTGGAGCTACGGCCAGCCAGTTTGGGATTCAATCCTAGAAGTGTTAACAGAGAAGAGAGAAGAAGAAAAGGACATTTGAGTAAAGGTTCTACCATTTATGAGGTGGAATGGGGGATTGGGTCGTGAAAGAAGAATGGGAGAGAGAGGTATGGGCATTGGAGTGCTGCAAAGGAGAGGAAAAGCAATCGATTTGGAGAGTACAGGTAAAGCAATCAATTGGGCTAGAAGACAAGAGAATAAAGTGGCATAATAAAAAAATTAATTTATTGCCACATCAGCATTTTTTTTGCCCGCTCAGCACTTTTTTTGCCAGCTCAGTTTTAACTGACGGAACTGTTAATGGAAACTTAACGTTTGGATAATACATAGAATTTTGATAGGTTTGGGTAAAATAAAAGAATTTTGAAAAGATTTGGGTAAAAAATAGACATTGCCCAACTATCTATGGATCGCGTGAGAATTCCAATGAGCTTTTATATTATATATTTATGTACAATCTATTAATCAATATCATTTTAATGGGGGCTCAATTATCATTATGAAAATGGGATTAATGATACATTTTTATATTCTTAAATGAGGAGAGTATTTTCCTGAATATTCGACCTATATATTCATTCTTTATGTAGAATCTCGATTGAATGATTTTCAATAAACTTAAACAAATTAATAGACTTAAACATAACATAAAAATATAAATATTAAAATATGAACATTCCGGCCAACGGGCCGGATTATAAGCTAGTACACTAAACCAGTGCAACATCATCATTCATGTGGACCAATAAGAAACAGCGGCATCGGTACCGCACCTTTAATAGTGGCACTATAGTATGGGCCTTAAATCTAGTGTTCATGTATGTAATATCTCAATTAATTTTTTGACAGTCTTGTTATTGTAGCATTATGTCCATGAACTCCGGTTTCAAACCACGAATAATGATTTCTTCTTGTTCGAACTTCCAAAATTGAAATTTCAGTTATTCAATTTTGAGAGTTCAACATAATCACTTTTTGATTATGATGAAATATTGACTGATGGTCAATGTTTCCCGAGATAGTAACATCAACTCATTCTCTGGTATTTGCAATCTCACCTCATTGATTTTGGAGAAGATTGCAGAGAGATTATCCCAATCTTCCTTCACGGATTTTCTTTCTTTGATGCGAGATAGAAATTGGTCATCTCTTGCGACTGCTAAGATTTATACTATCTTGTCTTACCTTTGGTTTCAACCCTCCAAAAACTTATTATTCACTAGTGGTGAACCGATAATAACTTCCGAGAGCTTTTGGCATCTGAGATAAAACTCCATACTGGTATTTCAACTTCTATACTTGTCTCACCAAACTTTCTCGTAAAGATAACTGAGAAATCTTCCATCATTTTACTTGGTAACTCATCTAAGTTACCTATTTCAAGCTGGTTGAATAAATGCAACCTCTTACCACTTGATAGAGATTTTGTCAATAGCAATTCTCGGTCGAACCAGCTCTAATATCAAATACTAAAAATTCAACCTAAACTACAAAACATATAAGAAATAACCTTGACTTTGATACCACTTGTTGAATTTCATATCAACATGCTCTACACAACTTTATAAAGTTTGATAACTCGAACTATAAACTCAACTCCTATTAACTTCTTCTCATAACAAGCACTCATTATATCGGGTTGGGTATTGATCAGACACTTTAGGTGACATTATTCTTGTATACCAAAGATGCTAACTCAACCGAGATACCCTCAGTAGAACCATTCTAATGTTACCACAATACACCTCCAACATCGATCAACCCATGATCCTGAGAGTCTCAATGAAGGGCAGTTTCTCTCCAGAGGCAAGGTGGTCAAGCAGGTCCCTCAAACTTCTGCCCTTATAAAACGGCTTCAACAACTCATCACCGTCCATTTCTGCAGCTGGTTCCACCACTTCATCCATGCCAAAGCTAAGCAAACTCGCCACGGAAATCCTGCTGCAATTGTCAGGTGAGCATTGAGATACACGATGCACAGCTCCTCTGTACCTCCCATTGCTCAATACCTCAAGCTGATCCCCAACAAGAACCTGCAATGTATTCTGCGCACCACCTGCAGATCCATTACTTTAACTACTGATCTCTCACTAGTTTCTATATTTCCCCATTGCGCAATGTTAACTTTACCTTGTATAATTTCTGATGGGGCAGCGGCATCTTTCCAATTGCCATCGGTGGGATCCAAAACGTGGAGGCCGGGGCTGGTCTGAAGCAGGACAGTGATCAAGGTGTGGTCTGTGTGCGGAGGGATCCCAATTTGGGCTGCAGAATTGGAGAGCAGCTGCTGCTGCAGCCCAGTGTGGTAATGGTTGACAGCCATCATGTGCATTCCTTCAGAAGTGACTTTGTGGAGCAGTGGCGATGGATCAGTTATGTGGAGGCTTTCCAGCATCGGTTTGAGAAGTGAAATGCTGAGGTTCCTTGTTTCCTTGCTGTACTTCCCCATCTTTGACCTGCATTTGCCAATATGGATATTGGAAGAAAGAACTTGACCCGAACTTTAAAAAGAAAAGAGAATGTTCTGTTACCTATAATCTGGGGGATACGACGGCCAAAACTCGATCCAATCTTCCAAGGGGAAGCTATAAAGCTTGAGGAAATCCCTGACGAACGTCCCACAACCACTTCCATGGCCTCCCCTGCTATCCAGCACCGTACCAAATCTCACCGGCTGGTAAACGTCGCCGGATTTCAGCGCCTCCTTCACTTCCGGTGGAGCTTCTTCGAACCTCCTGTTCGCGTCCACGGCGTCTCGTATGGTTTCGTCGCTGATGCCATGGTTAATCACCTGCCGAAAGAAAATTACAGTGAGAAAGCAGGAGGAGAAGGAAATGGCAGGGGAAGGGAGGGAAAACAGAGGACGGAGAAGAAGACGTTGAAGAAACCGAAGGTTCGGCAGGCGGTGGCAATTTGGTCGATGGCTTTGGCTCTGGTTTCAGGGTTGGGACTGTGTAGATGGGAGAAGTCAATGATTGGGGATCTTGAAAGCTCCATTGATGATTTGATTAAATGAAGCTCTTCCTTTTTGGCGGTGATTTAAATAGCCACGGTGCAGAGCTCCCGCTGCCCAAGACCTTATCTTGGACTTACGTGTCGTGGTAGCATGTAATTCGAACCAAAAAAAAATTACAATCCGCTTGAAATGCTAAGTTGTGATGTCAGTTTGTTTGATTGGTTAAGAAAAGGGAGAATTGCTCGAACAATAAAAAAAAATCGAACTTTAGGATTCTAATTGAGTGAACACTCATCTCCTCCACTCGTTTTCCTCTCGCCTTCCTTTATTCTTTCCAGGCAATGGCTGCCGCCGGTCAATTCTCGCTCCTCTCTCCCATTTCCCCTCGATCAATTCCTCCAAACAAACCCTTCTCAGGTACCCAATCCCCAATTCTTCCAACCCGAAACAGAGTCTCAATCACCAGAGCAAAGAAATCCGGGGCAGATGTTCGTGAAGAAGAGATTGTGATAGTCGGCGCCGGAATCGCCGGACTTGCCACTGCAGTTTCACTCAAGAGGTAATACAAATGCACTTTGTTTTTTTCTTTCTTGTGAATTTGTCTCTGGGAAATATGTGAAGTTGGCAGCTTGATTGGTTTTCACTTCAGGCTGGGAATTGGGTCGGTGGTGCTTGAGCAGGCGGATTCCTTGAGAACTGGCGGAACCTCGCTTACCCTGTTCAAGAATGGATGGAGGGTTTTGGACGCCATTGGAGTCGCCGGTGAACTCCGACCCCAGTTCCTCGAAATCCAAGGGTATGAAAGTAAAACTCTGTAGAACCTTCAATTTCCTTTCACATTTCCTAAATTTCTGGTGTCGATCAGCTGTACAGGATGGTGGTGAAATCAGAGGATGGGCAGCAGCTTCGCTCTTTCAGGTTCAAAGATGAAGATCAAAGGTAGATCAATCATTCTGGGTTCTTTTTTGCTTACTCTCCTGGCAATGATCTGAATCGTCATTTGCAGAATTAACTTCTAGCTTCCACTTTTGCTGATAGCACAGCCAAGAAGTGCGCGCTGTGGAGAGGAGAATCCTCCTGGAAACTCTAGCTAACCAACTTCCAACTGAATCGGTTCGCTTCTCGTCAAAACTAGCCAACATCGAGACATCAGAGAACGGCGCAACTCTTCTGCAACTCACAGATGGGACACAGATACTTGCCAAGATCGTTGTTGCGTGCGATGGCATTCGATCTCCGGTGGCCAAATGGATGGGCTTCTCCGACCCCAAATACGTTGGACATTGTTCATTCCGCGGACTGGGAGTCTACGATGGTGGGCAGCCATTCGAGCCGAGGGTGAACTATGTGTATGGAAGAGGAATACGTGCTGGATATGTCCCGGTTTCGCCCACCAAAGTCTACTGGTTCGTCTGCTTCAACAGCCCTTCTCTAGGTCAGTCCACATTTTGCTCCAACCCTATCGGTTTTGAATGAGCTACTCCTTATCCGAGCTTCAGTTCAGTTACGGTTACCACAAAGTTTGAAGTAAATATTTCTGCAACTCTTGCATCACAGGTCCACGAGTCACTGATCCCTCCATCCTAA
The DNA here is from genome assembly GCA_946122785.1 of Linum tenue. Lineage (NCBI taxonomy): Eukaryota > Viridiplantae > Streptophyta > Magnoliopsida > Malpighiales > Linaceae > Linum > Linum tenue. The sequence goes on along the minus strand of CAMGYJ010000005.1, from coordinate 25,249,064 downwards.
AGCAACAAGCCAAAGACCTTGTCAAGAACTGGCCCTCAGACCTCCTCAACTTGATCGATATAACCCCCGATGAAACTTTAAGCAAGACTCCCCTAGTCGATCGTTGGAATTGGCCTGGCATAAGCCCCGGACCTTCTCGAGGAAGCGTGGTTCTTGTTGGAGATGCTTGGCACCCAATGACGCCTAATCTGGGGCAAGGCGCTTGCTGTGCATTGGAGGACTCTGTAGTTCTGGCGAGAAAGCTTGCTGCTGCGATTGAGTCCGGACCATCTTCCACAGCGATAGACGAGGCTTTCAGATCATATGGGGAAGAGAGGTGGCCTCGTGTCTTTCCGTTGACAATCCGGGCGAATGTGGTTGGATCGTTGTTGCAGTGGGAGAACCCTGTGGTTTGTGGTGTGAGGAATCGCGTTGTGATTCCTAAGCTTGTGAGGCTTGGACCGATGCTTGAACACACCGATTTTGAATGTGAGCCTTTAGTAAGTGCCAAGTGAATAGCTGATCAAGAGCCCAGTAATGACGGAGACTGATAATGGAACAAGAAGACAAGTTTGGTGAAAGAGGAAAAGCTTGCAAATTGGTACAGCTGAAAGACGACAACCTAATTAGAAGAAACAAGGGATACATCCAATGTTGGCTACAGAGCATAAATTCATTCTCTCATTCAACTTAGACAATGGAACAATGATTCGCAAAACCAGTAGCTTACAGTTGCAAAACTCTCAAGTGCTTCCGCTGCAGAAACATACATTGTGATGAACCCTTTTCGTTTTGCCTCGCATGTTCAATGGCAGACTTCTGGGGTAACATTGCAGCTCGAAATCTCTGAGGCGACTGGTGAGTCGCCATGGAATCGCTGATGCCAATTTGTATGCAGGGACGGCAAAGTTCAGTTTCTCAAATTCTAGATTCTGCCAACAAAGGGGGAGGAGAAATTATTGAGACGAGATTATCAAACAGATCCACTTACCGGACTAAGCTTATATCCTGCAAAATCGAACAGATTTCCCCAATCTCTCTCAATAAGAACGAGTTTTTTTTTTTTCCCCTTCCCTTTCCCAGAATCCAATCAATTGGTTAACGGAAGACCAACCCAAATGAGGGAAGTGATTTCAAGCAAAACCCAAATGCCAAATTACCCCAAACAAACAGCAAAACCGATTGGATGCAATACAGTCATTCGACGAGATCAACGTTCTTTCTAGCAAAGCCAAAATCTTTCAATATCTTGAGCCTGGAAGGTGGAGCGCGAGCGATGCCCAAAGCTCTCGGAATTGAACAGTAAGCAATGGAAAAAGTACCTGTGCTGGAGAAGAACCAGAGAACGATGGCGGAGAGGAGAAGAACGAGAGGGATGAAGTGGACGGCGTTCTCTGCGGATCTGAGACGGGAGATCTCCTTCTTGGCCACGTGGGAGAGGGGATCGTAGGTTGGGAGATCGTGAAATGTGGTGGATTTGGATTTGGGGATGGAGTAGCTTGGACGGTCCTCGTCGGAGAACCGGGAGGTGCTCGAAGATCTATGCATAACTCTTCTTTTTTCCCCTGTATGGATGGATTGAAGACGCGGCAAAGAAACTGGTTGTGGCGGCGTCAATACTCAAACCCAGCCGAGCGAGCGCCTTTTGCTTTCCTTTCCTTTCCTTTCCTTTCCCCCGCTTTCCTTGCGTTTACTTTTCTCCTGGTTTTTGTTTTTAGTTTTTAGTCGGCTGTACATAAATGGAAAAGTATTTTACGTAATGGTCACCAAACTTTGGGTTCAGTACGAAATTGGTGAATTGAATATAAATTTGTAGCAAATTAGCTTGTTTGCTGTTGCTTGGTCTAATAGTATTGGAATTTTCAGCCAACTATCCCAAAGCAATAGCAAAAGCACCGTATAAGTACTAATTAGATGAGAAGTTAGTTGACATGAACAAGTGAAATCTAGTTAAGTCAGGCTCTTTGCTCAACAACAATTCCAACCTATATAGTGTCAAATCATCATGGCAATCTATTATTCCCTATGTTTGGCCAGGTTTTTAGAAGTGCTTTTCGGCTTCAAAAGCTGAAGCAGGGCCAAACACCTCTAAAAGCTCGGCTTTTGAAAAGCCGAAAAGTGCTTTTGTATAACATAAAAACAGAAGCTCCGATTTGGAGCTTCTGCGAAAAACTATTTTGAAAATACAAGATTATCCTTACCATATTTTAATATTATTTCTGAAAATATAATTTTCCTTCATTTATATCATTTTAAAAATAAAATAAATTATAAAATCATATTATTTAATATAAAAGAAATCTAACAAGATCCATTTTGACTACTTTTATTGTTTAGAATTTTTATTCATATTTTATATTATAAGTCATTTATATTCATTTTACACAACCTCTCATATTAAAAAGCACTTATAATAGTTTTACCGCCAAACATTCAACTGTTTTTTTTTTTTTTTGAAAAGTACTTATCTAAAAGCTCCAGCCAGAAGTTGCTTCTGCAAAAGCTACAGCAGGGCCAAACTAAACTAATTATCAAACAGTTCGTACAAGAGGGATTATATAAAATTTCTGTTGATTTAACTAAACCAACACATTGATTTGAGTTATAAATGCGAACATAATGAAAATAAAATGATGTTTTTTCTCACTATATCACAACCAAAATTGGTTCAACTTTGAATCTAAATTGAGTGACTCAATTACTAGTAAATTTTCAATCAGAGCTCATAAGACCATGAGTATTTTTTTAGCTTTTGCAAATTGAATGTGACACATCCTTATTCATCATTCTTAACCAAACCAACTTAACAGAATTTCAACAATCTTACAAAATCGATATTTAACCTCAAATTGAACCAATAATCGAAATATATTATATATCAAATTTATTAATGTAAAAAGTGTATAATTTTGGGTACGTATGGCTATAAGGATTTCCTTTATTATTAAAAAAAAAAAAAAGATTGACCTTGCATGGAATCCCTACACAACAATCTGATGAAATTATTGAGCATAATCATTCCAAGTGTGAAGTTCTAAACCTGTAAATTGGAATCCCTTTCTAGTTCGAGTTAAAAGAAAAAACACAGTTTAAACGCGGTCACATGTGGCCCCGTCGACACGTCACAACTACTTTTCCGAACAAAAAAAAGAAGAATTGTCTCCCAAAAATCGGGGCTTCTTTATAATAATCCCCAAACACGCCTCTTCCAATCTTCTTCTCTCTTTCTTTCCTTCCCATCTCCGCCTGAAATTCCAATTCCTCGTTTCCACCCAATTTCTTCGTTCTCCTCTCTCTCTCTCTGTCTCCTGCCGCCGGCGTCAGCTTTGATTCGCTCGGCGATTTCAGTTCGCGTCGATCTCCTTGCGCCGCCGCCATCATGAATCCTGAATAGTAAGTAGCTCCTGATTCTCAACTCTCTATCATGCGCTCTAATTACTTCTGTTTCTCCGCCGTGGACATCAATTGTTCTTCGCTTACGCCTCAGAATTCTGGATCTGATCATCGATTACCGTTCCGGTTTCCTTCGCTTGCGTTTGTTCTTAGATCTAGGCGGTTATCGCTTTAGATCCGTTCCGCACAGATTTTGTTTTGGCCGGATTCTAGTTTTTATATTTTATTTTGTGGCTTGCGATGATGTGTTGATGAATCAATTCCTGCTGCTCCTCAATTTGTTACTGCAGCGATTACTTGTTCAAGCTTCTGCTTATTGGAGATTCTGGTGTCGGGAAATCGTGTCTGCTTCTGCGATTTGCTGTGAGTTTTTTCTCCAAGTCTTCGTGAATTCGGTTTGTGTTGCTCTTCAGGGTTTTCCATATCTAATACTCCTTTGTAGATTAATGAAACTGGAAAATTTTGTTAGGAAGCCTTCAATTTAGCTATGGAAAACCCTGAACCTATATGTTTTTTATTTGGTTGGAATGTAATGTTTTGGTCGCCGTAGCTGTAATTTTTGCGTTGAAATTTCATTGTGACGGCTTGTGATTATTTGTTGATTAGGATGACTCTTACCTGGACAGCTACATCAGTACCATCGGAGTTGACTTCGTAAGTACATAGTTTTGCTGGATCTTTGGTTGTTTTTGTACCTGCTCTTTGTCTGTTAATGGTTACTAATCGCCATCGATGTTGTTGCTTGTAGAAAATTCGCACTGTGGAGCAAGATGGGAAAACCATTAAACTGCAGATTGTAAGTTGGCTTTTGCTCTTTTTCCTGTGGCTTCACTGTTTTGAACAGGACTGGTTTCTATTGTGTTTTGGTTATAATTTGTGCCGATTATGCAATAACCCAACACTGGTAGTATCGAATGCCAAGGAACACGTTGATGCTCTGTATATGGATATAACCTTAGTCTAGTAACTGATTGCCACTCTCCACCTGCAGTGGGACACAGCAGGGCAAGAACGATTTAGGACAATCACGAGTAGTTACTACAGGGGTGCGCATGGCATCATTGTAAGTTTGGCACCCTTTTCCTTCTGCCTTCTGTCTTCTGCTTTATCCTCTGTCTATCTCGCTGATTTGAGTGGTCTGTCTCTGATAGGTTGTTTATGATGTCACCGACCAAGAGAGTTTCAACAACGTAAAGCAGTGGTTGAATGAAATTGATCGATATGCTAGTGAAAATGTGAACAAGCTTCTAGTGGGGAACAAGAGTGATCTGACAGCCAACAAGGTTGTTTCATATGAAACAGCCAAGGTAATATTGCCCTTCACATTGTGTGGTTTACTGTACAATAAAAATCGCGAGAGAAACTTTGCTGAAACAACTTTTACATCTCTTAGGCATTCGCTGATGAAATTGGGATACCGTTCATGGAGACAAGTGCCAAGAACGCCTCCAATGTAGAGGATGCTTTCATGGCGATGGCTGCTGCAATCAAGACCAGGTACTTCTGTTACTCCAAACAATTATATGCATGTTCTCCTTCTCTTTGTTGCTGTGATCTTACAGTGGTGTTGTAACTTGCTCACAGGATGGCTAGCCAACCTGCATCAAACACGGCCAGGCCACCAACCGTCCAAATCCGTGGCCAACCTGTTAACCAGAAGTCAGGCTGCTGCTCTTCTTGAGAAGCTAGAACCACAGGCATTCTGTTCGTGATGTTTAATCTCTCGTTCTATCCCTGTGTGGCATGTGAAACTTAGTTCTCTCTATTCTTAACGCTTTTGATATGAAAGAAGCAATTACTGTTTGTTCTCTGTTTTCACCTTCCTTATTTTTCCTCGTCCTTTCTGTTTAAACTTTGATTCTCTGATTGTAATTTGAATTCAGGAAGGTTAAAAAAAACATTTGTACAAATTAGGAAATACTGTTGAATAGCAGCTCCGTTATGTCCTCTTTTGTCTCCCTTGTGTTCCACTCTATTATTTTCTACCATCGCACACTCCATGGGAAGACAACTTATCAGCTTGATTAGATTAGGGTTTTGTCATGAAAGCGACCTGTCTTCCAATAATTGCGTGGGAGATTCCCCAAGCTAGAAGACTCTTTATCTGTGCACTGTAGATGTGGGCATCTGAAGTAATGCCAGCTTAACCCACTTCAATCCTTGCCACTTAAGGATTATTTTTAGGGGTATCTTCACAATTAGGCTATGATTGAGATGGAATCATTGCAGCCCACATAGTTAAGTAACTTCGAGCTTTGCCTTAACGATTTTGTCATAACGACTATAAGTCGTTTCCGGTCTAGTTATGCCTTCGGGTTAACAAAATCTGCCACTCAGGTTGATGTTATTTGATTATCGATTTGGAAAAATGGACTGTAAAGTAGCACATTTCAAGTGGGGAAATTTTTCCACTGTGCACATGTTTTTAAAAAAAATTCTCAAAATACACATGTTATGAAAAAAATTCCCAATCTACGCATGTTTGGGCCTTCACCGCGTCTGACCAAGGCGGTGATTGAATCACCGCGTTAAAGAAGGGCAGTGATGCAATCACCGCGTTAGAGAAAAACGGTGATTGCATCATCGCTGTAGACAAAAACGGTGATAGCTTCACCGCGTTCGACGGCCGCGGTGAAGGCCTGACCTGCGTCGAATCTTTAAAAAAACGTAACTTTGTGCTCGGTTATCCGATCGTAGTGAAATTTTTTTTGATTCCGCATAATTTTTCAAGATCTTGCAAGCCACAAACCGCCGTTGGTCCCGCCTTCGTCCCGAAAAAACGTCGTTTGCTACCCCGAACGAGCCTTTTTTCGATTTCGTCAAACTTTGGACGACCATAACTTTGTGCTCCACAATCCGAAAATCATGAACTTTTTTTTTATTTTGCATAACTTTTTGAGGACTACAATTTTTAGTAGGAGAGAATTTTCAAAAAATGAATTATTTTGGATATACAGGGTTTTGAGAATAAGTTTACCTTTCCTTTTTAGGAATCCAAGTACATTCCGAAATTATGTCTATGATAAAAATTGTAGTCCTCAAAAAGTTATGCAAAATCAAAAAAAAGTTCATGATTTTCGGATTGTGGAGCACAAAGTTATGGTCGTCCAAAGTTTGACGAAATCGAAAAAAGGCTCGTTCGGGGTAGCAAACGACGTTTTTTCGGGACGAAGGCAGGACCAAACCGCCTACGGCGTTTGCGGCTTGCAAGATCTCGAAAAATTATGCGGAATCAAAAAAAATTCATCACGATCGGATAACTGAGCAAAAAGTTACGTTTTTTTAAAGATTTGACGTAGGTCAGGCCTTCACCGTTTTCCTCTAACGCGGTGATGCATTCACCGCCTTCCTCTACAGCGGTGATGCAATCACCATTTTTGTCTAACGCGGTTATGCAATCACCGTTTTCGTCTAACGCGGTGATTCAATCACCGCCTTGGTCAGACGCGGTGAAGGCCCAAACATGCGTAGATTGAGAATTTTTTTCATAACATGTGTATTTTGAGAATTTTTTTTAAAAACATGTGTACAGTGGGATTTTTTCCTTTCAAGTGGGGGGATCTACCAGTAATCCCTACAAGAGCAAGATCCATCTTTGAAATGATGAAACCTCGTAGTGTCCCTCACAATTATCTCCCTCTTTTCGATTTCTGAAATACACTTTGCAGCGCGATGGCAATCCGCACAGATCCTCAAGTTCTTGAACACCCGAATTGGAACTCCTGGCGGCAGCTTCATCAGCCCATATGCAATGGCGAGCTTCTCACTGTGCCTCAGCAACAACTGCTTTTTCTCGGTTTCCCCAACATCATGCAATGCACATTCAAGATCAGGGACGTAACCGGCCAACTTCATCTTCTCCTCTAACTCGTTTAGCTTCTCGTGTATCGAACCCAAATCTGGATGAATTCTATCCCCGGATCTAAACTCATGGACTTTGTTCTTCACATCAATCCAACTGTACCCAGGTGTCTTCACCAAGTTGCTCCGATTCATCAACTGACGGACCCTGGCAACATCTTTCCACTTGTTCATTGCAGCATAGACATTGGCGAGTTGAACGTAGGCAGCTGCACTCCCCGGGTCAAGATCGAGTAGGTTCTTTGCAGCAAATTCGGCAATTTTGGTGTTCTTGTGTATCCTACAGGCACCCAAAAGGGTTCCATATATAGCCGGATGAGGCTTGAATGGCGATTTCTTGATTAAGTCTACAGCTTCATCAAGCTTACCAGCTCGACTAAGAAGATCGACCATACAACTATAGTGATCCGGTTTTGGTTCAACCCCGTAATCCTTCCTCATCGAATTGAAGTAGCCTGTCCCTAGATCGAGTAATCCAGCATGGTTGCAAGCTAGCAATACTGCAACAAAGGTTATCCCGTCTGGACTGATCCCAGCTTTCCTCATCCTATCAAACAAACTCAGAGCTAGTTCGCCTGCTCCGTGCTGCGCATACCCTGAAATCATGGCATTCCACGTGACGAGATCTCTTCTGGGCATTTCTACAAACAGCTTCTTGGCATCTTCCAGAGCTCCACATTTACAGTACATGCTGATCAACGAGGTCCCTGCTGTTGTATCGATATGCAGTGGTGATTTACAAACTAGCTGATGAACTTGCTTACCCAATTGCAGAGCAGATAACTCACTACATCCCAACAAAACACTGCTCAAGGTTGAAGGATTTGGACCAACACCGCCGGCCATCATTTTCTTGAACAGCTTCACACCAGCTTCAGCTCTAGAATTCTCGACATAACCAGAAATCATTGTGTTCCATGTGACCAAGTTCTTCTCCGGCATTTCCCAGAACAACTTCTCTGCAGTTTCAATCCTCCCAAGCTTCATGTGCCCGGTTATCACCGCCGTCCAAGCAACCACGCTCTTAACCGGCGCAGTTTCGAAAAGCTTCACCGCTCTATCCAACTCCCCACACTCAACATACCCAGAAATCATAGCGTTCCAAGTAACAACATTTCTCGACGGCATTGCAGAGAACAACTTCCCCGCTTCCTCCATTCGCTGATTCCGGGCTAGCCCGGTTATCATCGTGTTCCAAGAAGTTGCATCCTTGCGAGGGATTCGATTGAAGAAGCCTAGAGCCGCTTCCATGTCGGAGCTGTTGACGTAGCACGCCAACATGGTGTTGTAGGAGACGGTATCTGGTTGGGGAATTTTCACAAACACCTCCTGGGCATCTCTCAATCTCCCGCGCAACTTCGAGTAGCCGGCCAAGATCGAGTTCCATGTGACCGTTGTTCTGACGGACATGTTGCGGAACACGCCGAGAGCAGCATCCAGGTCACCGGATCGCACGTAGCTGGTGATCATCATGTTCGAGAGGATCACATCGTCACCTTCGTTGGGGGAAGCAGCCGGGGAATAGAATTTGCTCATCGGAGCTGGAACGCCGGCGGATCCTGGCTTTGCCGCGTGGTCGTGTGGGGTTTTGCTGGCGGGGGTGGAGAAGCGAAGCCATGGATGTTCGGTTAGAGCCAAGCCCCTGAGGAACCGATGAGAGGATGGGTTTCGTAGTTGCCCGGCGAAAAATGCTGTTCTCATTTTACTTTATTATTGAACAGTATCACTATGATTTGTAGAAGTAATCCTTTCATACATTCAACAGTTCGTTTCCTGCAAAGAAATGGTCAATTGGCCATAGCTGATAGCCCAAAAGTTCGAAGTTGGTCACTTAAGGTCCACCTCTTAGTTCCCTTTAGATTTGAAACTTCAAAGGCTCAAACCTAATTCTACCCCCTTCAACAACAGAACTAAACCGCGATTACGAGACCGAGATCAAATGATACGTGGTTTCATAATGATGAAATCATATCAGAAGTATTCATTTGATGATAATTAACTTTCTCTCTGGAGATAGTTTTGGTTAAACGGTCAACACAACCCTCTCATCCATCTTTCACTAGGAATGGAAAGCACCATCGGACATTCGGCGATGCTTATCAAAACTCCACTTTGCTAATAATTGGACGAAACACCTGACTCATTAGACCGGAACGATGAGACTCGTAAAACCGAAATAATGAGGCAAACCTATCACAACATACTTTACTTAAGCTATGGACGCTGCAATTCAAACATCATTATTACAGTAATATAATTCAACCTACATCGTTGTTGAATCAAGTTGAATTCACTTGCACTCCAAGTCGCTTAAAAGTTAAAACTGTAACTCATCGAGATAACGGAAAACACACCAAGGTCCATAGCACATACTACAAAGGCCGTCCCGAAGGAAAAGAACCAAGTGGTGAGACACATTGGTGTCTGTACCTAGGTTAAGAACCTAGCCACTCGACCATGGCCCAAACAGAGAAACCTGCTTCTATAGGGCAGACCTAAGCGCAGTTGAGGAGACCCAAATCAATCAAGGATAAGAGATGGAAGTGCTCAACACAACAAAATATCAAGAGAAACACAGAAAGGAAATATAGCTAAGAGACCAAAACGAAAATGGCAAGTAGTACAACTACAAATCCCTAAAATTGACAAAACAAAACTGATTCTAAATGCTAACCATCCAAGTTCCAAAAGACAAAATGACTCAAAGACTCTCCTAAACTTACCTGTTTTAACCAAAAATATAACAAAAGGGGGGACATAATGAAAAAGAAAAGCGACGACAAGAGTATCATGCTTATCCAAAGTTGCAGCAAAGGAATCACTGGCAGAAGATAGACCCAAGACAGGCATATCTAAAATTTACACCCAAATTAAAACTAAAACAAGAGTTGAATTTAAAATATGCGTTCTGTTCTTGAGCGCGCGACTCCTGATGATAACAAACCAATCCCCCTTCGACTACACCGGACTTCTCTTCTTGCAGCAAAACCTCACTTGCCGCCCAGCGACGGGAACTGCCCTGGGTCCTCAATGGATGGGGCTGACACGTCGCGACTGTTGTAGCCTCCTCCATATCCTCCGCCGGTTCTACCACCACGATCACCACGCCCACGTCCCCTGCCACGACCACCACCTCTGTAGGGGTTATCGCCTTCAGCTGGCTTCAGGAACTCGTTTATGCTCACAGACTGCGTTTCATAAAGACCAATCATCAGCCAGTGCCCATCAAGGTTAACAAAGAGAGAGCTAGGGGGGACAGGCCCGTGTGATACAAGATTACACAAAACGAACCTTCTTAACCCTCTCTTCCCTTTCAGCAGCAGTTTCTTTCTTCTTGTCTTTCTCAGAACCCTAACGAACCCAAAAATTTCTCGAGTCATTACTTAAATTCTTGATCATATTCATAAAATTTTGTGGATGGGTTTAGTTCTCTCACCAGCTTGGCAAAGATTTCAACATTTTCCTTCTTGCAGGACAGCTGTTGCATGGACTCGAATTCTTTAGCATCAACCTTCCTTTCCTCGGTCTTCAGAGCAAGCAAAGCCTTTCTCTTCTCCTCAAGAACCTTCTCATACTCCTCCAGAGTCATCTCCTGCTTTGAAGGAAAACCATAGAACAGAGATGGAAATTAAAACAAGCCAAGTGTACTGACACTAGGTCACTACTGAACACACAAACAACAAAGATATGTTAGATTCCCACCAAAGTTAACCTTTTCTAGATGTGTGTTGTACTAATGTAGAGATGCAAGCTAATGTAACAAACTTCACGCAATCGACAACTCACAAGGAGACCATAAACCATAAAGCAGATGAGTGAAACAGTTCATAACAACCACTGGACTGCATAAGGACATGAACTCCATCGCAACTTGAAAACAAGTGTAAAGTTGAAATAGTTTGTAGATACAGAGTATAAGATGAGAAATCAATCGACCTTATCCTCCTCAGGCTCTTTCTCCTCGGTTTCATTTGCAGGACTGTCCTTGTTGGCATCAGCAGCCTCTTCCTCTGCAGGTTTCTTCTCAGCAGTGGCATTCGCCTCATTCTCAACCACAGGTTCCTCAGTCCCACTATACCAAATAAACCAAAACACAATCAAACATCACAAGCGAATCGAACATCATACCAATCTTGTGACATTTGTAGAACAATAACTTACGGTGCAATATCATCTGAAGCAGTCCCCCAGTTTCGACGACCGGACCCTTCACGCTTCATCTCGCTCCTGATGCATACAAATTGGCAAACAATCTTAGTTACGCAATCAAACACTAAACTGACAAGCTAATTACTAAACCATCAAGGAAATACTAACCCACGGCCAGTTCCACTGCGACGCTCATAAGGCCTTCTGGGGCGCTCACCCTCACCAGCTTCCCCATTGCTGTAGCCACCTCGGCGGCCTCCACGGAAAGCACCGCTACCACCAGGACGAGGACCACCATAGTTACGCCTCTCAGATGTCCTCCCTGACTCGCCATCTTCAGATGGCTTGCTGTTCCCAAAACCAGCATCGTAGTTGTTAGGCTCCCGGTTGAAACCACCGCCACCGCTTCGACCTCCACGGCCAGAGCGCGTTCCAGCACCACGACTTCCTCCTCCTCGCCCACCTTCATTTCTTGATTCCCTCACTACTCAACATAACAAACCAGCAAGTAAACAACCAAGCTAAAAACAACCATAGCACTAAACAATCGAACCCTTAACCACACACTCCAACTGGGCACGGAATAACTAACATGGAGAATAGACCTAGGATATCAATCTCCATACAAACGAAAATCACAACGCACAGCTCAAAGAAGCTAAATAGTGAACGAATCAATCACAGCAATAGTCTCCATCCATCTACGGGTCCAAACCAAAATCTGAATACAAACAGCTCAATAAACCGGGGCGAAATAGAGAAATACAGTGATTCGGAGCTCCTCACCAGCTTGAGCAGGGGCAAGCGGCTTATTAACGAGCTTGCCTTGCGGAGCTTGAGCAGCAGCAGGAGTGGCAGCAACCTTAGGCTTCTCCTTCTCGGCCTTAGCGATGAGCAACGAAGGATCGTCGTTATCGTCGTCTCCGAGGAGATCGAAGGGGTTCATGGTCGCCATTTCTGTTCTTCCGATTACTTCGCGAAACCCTCCCTTCACCAATCAAATTAAAGAGCCTCTGGAACAGTATAGACCGCTCTATTGATTGCTGGACGCCATAGCCGAATGAAGAGAGTGTTCGGTGGGAGAGAAAATGGGGAGAAACGAGAGAGAAAATTATTGTGAGAGAGTTAATATGTGGAAAACCCTAGCCACTGCGGCTGAAGAGAAAATGAGACAAGTGAAGAGAGTGAGCTTTGGCATCCTAATCTTAAAAACCCTAGTTGGAAGAGGTGGGAGTGTTTCGCTGCGGGAGGGTGCAGTTTATTGCTCGTGGAACCCGCTGTGAGACATTAAGATCTGTTCGTTGATTGGGTGATGCCTCATTAACAAGTAGGGATGTCCGTGGATATCCGCCCGAATCCGACCTAATCGGATAGGGTAAAACCCGAACTCGAAGGACTTTTAGTGGGTATGGGTAAAACTCGAACCCGAATATTGCGGGTAATGGGTGGGCATGGTTTTCTCACTATCCAACCCGAACCCGCCCGATTATATACATGCATATGTATTTTGTTTAGAAATAATCAATATTTTTCTCTAACATACTTTATATTTAGCATATAAATATCATTTTGTTTATGAAATTATGTTGTTTTAATTAATTTTCTTCATTCTAGTGAATTATTGTCGTACTTTTCGTCTTACGTGACGTGAGAATACGTGTAAATATTAACATATTGGTTGGAGTTATAAATAAAAACTATTATCCTTGGATAATTGTGGATACCCGAAACCCGAACAGGTATGGGGCATGGTTTGGATTTTCTACCCGTTTCTTATGTGGGTAAGGGCATGGGTAACGCCCGAACTACTTTGGGTAGGGTAACGGATAGGCACTATCCGTCCCCGACCCGACCCATTGCCATCCCTATTAACAAGATTCTTTACGGTATTTTTGTTTATTAGAGTGACTACTAGCCCCGGATCGCGGTTATTCGAATAGGGGAAAGTAATTTTGGGTACTTCAGTTAAATGAATGGGAAAGTAATTTCCTCTTTGGGTCGTTCCAAATTCCAATAGGTAAAATTCTCTTCCCGGTGATCATCGGTGATCGTATCTATTACCGATATAAGCAAAATTCTTTGTCGTGTAACTTTCGAACCTCACAAAAGGCGTAACGATTTGGGCACTGTCTCGGAAAGAGGCTCAGTGAAATAAATATGTTTGTGAGTATGCGGATTACCTGCACATAGACTGAAAGACCCTATGAAACTTCATTGTTCCTTGGGATTGACTTTTGGCGTTCGATGCGTTATAGAGAGGAGTTATGTCATTTGAATGAGGAATTTTGATGGATCAATTTGATCCAGTTATTTTGTTTTTAGACAATTTGACCAAATTGACACGTTTGGCAACATAAAATTTTGCTTCCTCCGACGACGCAAACACAACAATCTTCTTCCTCCACGCCCATCAGTCGTCCTTGTCGCCCTCGGCGTCGTCACGCCATTGCAACACCACCAACAACCACTTCCCGTCCCAATCCCACTCCTCCACGTCGCATGGTTACTAGCCTCCAAACCGGCCGTCTCAAAACAAAATCCTTTATCACCGCCTCTCTTCCCCCATTACCCACCTCCCCTAGCATAGCTATGAAAAATCCATCACGGAGGTCGACCGTGCTTGCGGATTTCAACGCTTTATTTAAGAACTACACCTGGACACTTGTCCCTCGCTCTCCTCACCACAACATCATCACTTGCAAATGGCTATTCTGCATCAAGACAAACCCTAGCGGCTTTATAGACTAATATGAAGCTCGTCTCGTCGCTCAGGGGTTCCAATAGAGACATGGACTTAACTTGGGAGACATGTTCAGTCATTTGATTAAACCCGCAACCCTTCGACGATACTTTCCTTTGCAGTTACCTGGTAGGTCAGGTAGTTAGACATTGTCAATGCCTTCCTCCATGGCTCGCTCACTAAGGATGTATTTATGAAACAACCTCCTGGCTTCATTGATCCTGATCGACCCAACCATGTGCCACCTTAAGCTCTCCCTCTATGACCTCATACAGGCTCCTCGCGCTTAGTTCAACTGCCTCCACCAAGCTCTCGATGAATTTGGCTATTGTGGCTTCAAGACGTACATTTTCTTATTCATCTAGTGTCGTGACACTATTCATCTCTATGTATTGGTCTGTGTGGATGACATCATACTAATGCGCAATTATCAAAGTTGCTTCATGCTACTCTCACATTTCTGCAACATAAATTTGCAGTATGTGACCTCGCCATCCTCTCATATTTCATCGGAATTGAAGCTCACCAACAAGCTAATGGACTCCACCTCTCACAAAAGAAATATATCACTCAACTTCTCGCACAAGCAAAGATGATGGATCATGCCCATCTGCACTCCCGCTACAGTCACCACCAAAGATCTTGACTGCACTCCACTCCGTGATGGCTCCTTGTATCAGTAAAATCATCGGGTCTCTATAGTATCTTCAGTTCACTCGTCTCGATCTATCACACGCTATCAATTATTGTGCCCCACACTTGCATGCTCCTCATCAACATCATTGTACAACGTTAACCGAATCTTACATTATTTGCGGGATACACCAGACCATGGCCTCCACTTCAGCACTCACACAGATACACAAATCTCCGACTATTCTGATGCAAAATGGGACAAGAATGTTACTGATCGTCGTTCCACAACAGGGTAAGCTGTCCACTTGGGTTCTCATCTCCTGGTCTTCCTACAAACAAAAGATTGTGGTTCGTTCATCCACAAAAGATTGCCACCACTATCCAATATTTTGCTAATTTGTTAACTTGTAACGTTGTATATATCTGCCATTTGAAGTGAATATAAAGTGTGCGAAAACATTGAAATTATAGATGATTCATCCCATCCCCGCTCTACAAGTTTTAATATCCCATCATTTGTGTTCATTTTGTAGATTCCAGTTGATGACTTGCTCCATCCTTGCACCTAGTCGCTCTTGGGAGTTAGAGATTATTTGTTTGGCTATGGAAATTTGAAAACGGGAAATTTGTCATAATTCCCACATTATGGAAAACCTGAGAAATATCAAGTGGAAATTGGTGGAAATTCCATGTTTGGAATGGGTGCAAGAATGTGAAAATCATTGGTGTGAGATTAAGTTAAAGTACCATTTAGCCCTTCATTGCACCTAGTCGCTCTTGGGAGTTAGAGATTATTTGTTTGGCTATGGAAATTTGAAAACGGGAAATTTGTCATAATTCCCACATTATGGAAAACCTGAGAAATATCAAGTGGAAATTGGTTGAAATTCCATGTTTGGAATGGGTGCAAGAATGTGAAAATCATTGGTGTGAGATTAAGTTAAAGTACCATTTAGCCCTTTCTTATGTAAACTCATAATCAACCTCACATATAAACGTTTGCTTCTAACGAAGACACAATGCTTCAATGGAAATCAATCCCCCACTTCTCGTTCTCAATCCTCAAACACAATAAATCAATTTGCCCAAGTTTTTATTGAATTAGAAAACAGTTGGGAGTACAAGTTTGCTTATGTTTCAACAACCAAAAAACACAACAAAACACCACCATGCATCGACACAACAGAAGAAACACAACAACAACATTGTAGCGGCAAGCCAGCAATAACACAATAGCACAACAAGAATATAGCAGTTGGCTTTCCATTCAATAGGCGACTTTCTACTCAAGCTTAATAGAACCCTCTCGAATGACCAATCTATTTTCTAGAATTATTTTTCCTTCTTCATGGAGTCATCTCAATTCCATCCAGAATAATTCCAACATTAGACCTCGTCCATGCAATTGTCTACACATTTGTGGATTGTACTAGAACTCCATTGTTTGCTTGGTCGAATTTGGTCAAGGCAATCTATTGTGACAATTGTTTGATTGAACTAGGGTTTTTTAAATAGCGACATGAGATAAATAGTGGAATGAAGAAGATGAAAGATTGGGAGGAAGAAGATGGGTACGAAAGGGAGAAAGCAGAGGGAGGATCGAGAAGAGAAGGAGGAAGAAGATGACTCAGGGTAGGGGAGAGACGCATAAATCATAAGTAAGAGGGTGGGTTAAATTTGGGATGAAAATAGTAGAAATGTGAGAATGTCAATTGTGGGGAGGTGGGTGTTGTATTTCCCATTACTGCGATCGAGGTTCTGTTATCCCATTTCCATGGTCCAATTCCCACATGTTTTGGGCTCAGCCAAACATGAGATTTTAACCAAATTACAACATTATGTAGAAATTGGGGTCAATTCTCACACCCAATTTTCCAAACAACCCCAGAAGGTTCTATGCATCTTGGCAATCCGATAGCCATGCAACAGGCTTTGGAATGATATAACTTTCTTCTATGCTTTAGTTATTAAACAAATGATTGCATCTTCTCTTCCAAATATGTCTTAGAATAACACAAAGTCTTTGGAGATTTTCATCTAATTATGTCTGAAAGACGGCGAAGAAACCGTCCCAACCTAACTACATTCACCCTATAGAATCACAACCTTGTTGATTCGAAGAGGTTGAGATGGACGAATTTTTGGTGCATCTGGTTTAGGTGCTGGACGAGGTTGAGATGATGTGGAGGTTAACAAAATTTCAGAGTTGGAATTCGACTGGGAACAAGTACTACGGGATTTAACCCCGCTCGCTGGAAGCATATTGGTGTTGCCATGGATATTGGAATGGAACCAAACATACAGAGCATTACGCTCGAATAAAAGTATTTATTTTTCCTGTCTCTACACAAATACACAAATGCCTGGTCTAGTTCACGTCCAAGGTGGATCACAGGTATGGGTATTTGCTAGGGGTATTAATGTAACAATCTCACATCAAATCATTGTAATTGGGTTTCTTATATTTTGCCTTGCTTGTCAATTTATACGGCATTGAGTTGATCATGGATCTCGTACATAATTTCTTCAGAGTTATATCTATTTTGTTTTAAGTTGGAAATCACATTTTTCTCATAAAAATATATAAAATATGTTGAGGATATTAATTACTTAGTCAAAAAGTAATTAATTCCTTGTCCTACAAGTCCCTAGTTTCCTTGTTCAAGTAAAAGAAGGAAACTTGGTTGTCATTAGGGTTTTAACCCTAAGTCTATATCTATAAAAGCTTAGCTACGGTCATGTCGTAAGCAAGCCGTCAAGATGTAGTCGTATAATAAAACATCAGTCGTGAGCTCGTTCCGAGCTCACCGTGGATTAGTCTCGATCAATCAATCGATCGAGGATACCACGTAAAATCTTGTGTTCTGTGTTCGTTTCAATTCCGCGTCATCAAATTCTACAAAATATGTATATTATTATGTAGCTCGCCATGCACTCGTTTTATGATATCACTCCAAGCACATTTCTCGTTATGCTTTGATCCATATCGTAGATCCAATTGCTTCAAATCTCTTTGTATGGTGTTAGAACTTAGAAGACGAAGATTGTCATTGTGAAATTAGGCCGTGTTACAATGACCTAATATAAAATAAAACCAACTATTGTATTTTTCTAATATTGCATTGCCTTGAACCATCAACATTAAAAAGTATAGTATAAATGATACATTAACGTCAAATCCCTTCATTTTGGGCTCGAATTCACGAGGTGTGCAAATTGAATTATTAACCCACAAATTTTTTTTACCTCGAATATCAACACCAGTTTGTCTATTCCAGACATTTATGGGCTAAACTACCAGATTCAGCTCATAAACGAGTTTGGGGGATTGATAAAGGATCTATATCGTGAAAGCCGGTCAAGTCATGGACTTGACAAGGTGACTGGGTTTGGGAGTAAAATGGTCGAAATGGAGTCGATTCGGTGGAATGAATTATTAAGAGGATTGTTATTTACCGCCCTAGATATTACTATTTGCCGCATGCAAAATTGACGAAAAAGTCAATTTTGCCCTTTTATTTTTGTTTCTAACAAATAATTTAGCAGAACATAATCCCAATCAGCACAAGGTGGAACATTTTTTTTTCCTAACAAAATTTTACGACCAAAAGACGAGTTTCCGGCGACCAGAGGAATGGTCCGACGATGGTAAGGTCTCTGAAGACGACGACGAAGATCGTACGCCTGCACATGGTCCGAATGCTGACATCAGCTCTGGCATCTCCGTCTAAACTGCAACGTGGGACCGCACATCCCTGTCCGAATGCCGAGGTCGGACCCCGTCCGATTGCCAACGTCGCACCCCGTCCGAATGCCGAGGTTGAATCCCGTCCGATTGCCAACGTCAGACCCGTCCGAATGCCAAATTTTCTAATCATTACTTAGTTGAATTAATTATTGGCCAAATACACTTGTATAGCCAAAACTTTGACGGTTTTGCCAAATATAGCCACTTTTGGAGAAATACCAATAATAGCCATATTTTTGAAATTTTGATGACAATAATAGCCATTTCTGTTACATAATTTAACGGCGTCAGTGACACCGTTAGTTAAATTAACGGAACGCTGACTTGGCTGCCAACTCACCCTCTATTTCATTTCCAACTCAGCACTCACACGACACGTCATTTACAAAAAAAAAATCGCCCTATCCCTATTGACCTAATCTCTTCGAACCCTCTTCTTTCTCCTCCAGCAACCCCTCTTCTTCTCCATCAAAACCAGCAGCTGCCGCCGGTAAGTCCTCGCCACCGCTGCCAAGATCGAT
This sequence comes from Linum tenue, assembly GCA_946122785.1. Taxonomy (NCBI): domain Eukaryota; kingdom Viridiplantae; phylum Streptophyta; class Magnoliopsida; order Malpighiales; family Linaceae; genus Linum; species Linum tenue. The sequence continues at coordinate 25,230,037 of CAMGYJ010000005.1, read as the reverse complement.
TGTTTCAGCTCCTGATTTTGCAGAGTTCTCTATCATTGCTGCCACCTTCAGCAGGCTTAGTTTCTCGTTGGAATTCACTTCACCTGCAAATCAGTGAGGCAAAAACACAAACAGTTGGCATGCATCAAACTCTACACAAAATTTTCGACCCCATAAAAAATGAAATCTGAAACCCAAGCTTCCCACAAGACGAGAAATCTGAAACCCAGTTTCCTTAGCAATTTTGGCAACTGGGTCGTCGAATCCGGCTGATTTCTCCACCTGGGAATCGCCAGAGACAAGCAAAGAAGCTCGCTGGATCAACCCACCGAGCATCTCGAACATCTCGTCGAGTTCCACCAACCGAGCCGCCTCTCTGCTATGCTCACGGCACTGGTGAACAGCCACTGTCCTCCTCACTTGCTGCAGCAGCGCGAAGAGCTCCTCTGGCACATCTGGCGGGCGCTGGTGTTTGGAGATTTCTTCTAGCTTCGCTTGCTCTTCGTTTTGGATGGACTTGACTACGGCGACGGCGGCCTCCACTTCGTCTATAGAAGGCCTCGACGGGAGGGATCTGTAGAGCCTCATGATTTTGGCGACGGTATCCACGAAGGCGGGCGACGGAGCTGCTGGCCCACCGCCATCGTTGGATTTCATGGCCATGGCTGCTGTCTGGGAGAAGAGTTGAGGATGTGATGTGCGGAGAGGTGACGGCGGCGTGGATTTGTGGAAGTTTGGTGGTGGCGGGGATTGGGGATTTGGTGGCACGAAATCGTCGCCTGCGAGGCCGGCGATTTCAGCGAGGGTAGGGGAGAAGCAGGGATTGGGTCTTGAATGGGGCGGCGGAGGAACTGAGTATCTAAGTGGAGCTAGGGATTTGAATGGGGCGGCGGAGGAACTGGTGAGGAAATCGAAGTGGACGGTGGATTTGGATTTGGAGAGGCAGAGCAAGGATTGGGTCTTGGAACCTCTGCTAAGGGTTGACGGGAGGAAGGTGGTGAATGGGGCAGATGGATTGAGAGCTCGCATGGTGGAGATTGGAGAAGAGGAAGCTTCTGGTAGGAAGTATTGATGAAGGTGAACAGGTGGTGGTGGGGAGAAAGAGATTTATTTTTGTTATTTTTTTAATTTAATTCGATTAAAAATATAAGTATAAAATTTTAATTATTTTCCATCTAACATTATTTTTTAATAAAATATGCCACGTCAACCACTGCTGTTAGTCCAGTCAGCACGTTAATTAACACCGTCAAACAATTGGACGGAATTGGCTATTTTTGGTATTTCGCCAAAAGTGGCTATATTTGGCAAAACCGTCAAAGTTTTTGCTATGCAAGTGTATTTGGCCTTAATTAATTACAAATTTGGAAAACATAACAATAAATGGAATTCATTGGGCCCATCGTAGAGTAGAGGATTGATTCAAAGACCCTCCTTTTCCGAGGCCCAATCTGTTTGCTCATAAGACTTTAAAAGATGTCTTTTCGCCGATTCACCAACCGCCACAAAGGCTACCCGGGACGATGAGGAACGCCAAGGAGAGATCGCGAGCAGGGAGTCGATCCGGCCGTCCATGGGAAGATCTCTGTCCCGATCTGTGGAATTCGATCTGCGCAAAGCTCCCTTCCGTCATCTATCGAGCCGAATTCGGCTCCGTTTGCAAGAACTGGCGCCGAATTTACACCTCCACCGCCGACTACGCGGCGCCGCGGTCGACCCACAACGCCAACTTCACCATGTGCGCCTTCCGCAGGGGACCGACGATTACATCATACCCGCAGCGGCTGCGTCACCGCCTCCGCCAAGATTTCGCCGGCGCATCCGTCGTCGGGAGCGATGGGAGCGGCTGGTGGCTGATGAGCAATTCCGCGGGGGTAATCTTCTGCTGCTTCAATCCCCTGCTCCAATCCTCGGGAATGAAGAGCGTCATCGACCTGCCCAGAAAACCGAGAGAGACAATCCCTAAGCAAAGAGCGGCGTTCTCTGCTCCGCCGACGGATCCCAATTCGACGATACTCGTCGCCCACGGCGGCGGCAGATCCATTATTTTTAGCTGGCTACGGCGCATCCATAGTTGGTGGACGGTTCGCTGGACCATTATCCAAGAACGGGGGATATGCGCGGGGATTGAATACAGGGAGGGCAAATTTTTCTGCCTGTTCGAGTCAGGGGATGTTTTTGTCTTCGAAATTTTGAAGGAAGGCGGCGCGTGGGAGTGGAGCCGTACGATGAGATTAGCGCGTCCGCTGGCGCCGGGACAATTCGACAGGGTCGACTATCTGCGCCCGGATGTGAAGACTGAATTCGGGTTTGAAGCGGTGAGTTGGGAGAGATTGGAGAAAGGGCCCGGCGGGAGGTTCCGGTTGTTGACGGTGGAGAGAGAAAGACCGGCGAATGGAACCACTCGGAGCAAGACGACGCTGTGTGAAAGAGGGAAACACCTGGAGCAATCCGAGTTTCGCTCGTTAATAGTGGTGAATCCATGACCAAAATGCCATCACCTAGCGAGTTTTTTTGTTTTCATATTTGAAATGGGTTAATTGCATGGTTGGTCACTGAGATTACAAAAAACGTTCATGTTTGGTCACTGTAAATATTTAAATCCAATCTTGATCACTCAAATTAGTTAAATGGTTCAAGTTTGGTCACTCTCCGTCCAACTCCGTTAAATTTGTCTGATGTGGCAGTCAACCCTCAAAGTTGACCGTTAACTCAGTGACGTGGCAATTAAAAAATAATAAATAAAATAAATTTTAATCTTCTACCATTTCCAACTCATTTTCACAATAAAGTAAAATAAATAAAACAAAAAAATATTATAATTACAAATAAAGGGCGCTTCCTCCCTCTCCCTCTTCAACTCCTCCCTCCCCGGCGCCGCCATCTCCGCCTGCCGCGCCTCCGCTTCCTCGACCTCTGCCAGAACCTCCTCCAAGGCCCCATCCCGCCCGCTCTCGCCGACCTCCCCGACTTCCGCCACCTCGACCTCCAGGGGAACAGCTTCTCCGGCCAGATCCCCGCCCGCTTCGGCCTAAAACTAGCTAGCTGAGGTAGCATCCGTTCCCCCCAAATCCTCTTCCACGAAACCACTTCCCATCTTTCCAACACCAAGAGATTCAAGCTCCTCCAATGTAAAAAACCCCATATAGACGAATCAAACACATAATCCACCTTTTCGCTTCGTCTTCAAATCCCTAATCTAAACATAAAAATACAATACGACGGGACATCGTAGGAAGCCTTTGTGAGGCCAAGACGGACAGCCAGTAACGAACACCAAGTCGGCTCTAATGTTGACGACTGGACATTGCTAGTAAAGGGGAAGCTGATGCGGTCGAGCGAAGAGGGCACCGATGTGCCTGTGCAGGGCGTCAGCGAGGGTTAAGGGATTTTCTCTCGCCATCATTGCAAGGCGACAATCCAGAGATTGATTAGAGGAGAATCCCCAAATTTAAGACCATCCACTGTCGCTGTCACCGCCGATTCGTCTACCAAACCGCCAACAGAAAAGAGGAAGGAGAGCCTGTCAATGTCTTCGGGCGGGGATCTGGTCGGAGAAGCTGTTCCCCTGGAGGTCGAGGTGGCGGAGGTCGGGGAGGTCGGCGAGAGCGGGCGGGATGGGGCCTTGGAGGAGGTTCTGGGAGAGGTCGAGGAAGCGGAGGGTGCGGCAGGCGGAGATGGCGGCGCCGGGGAGGGAGGAGTTGATGGAGTTGTTGAAGAGGGAGTGAGAGGAAGCGTCCTTTATTTGTAATTATAATATTTTTTTTGTTTTATTTATTTTACTTTATTGTGAAAATGAGTTCAAAATGGTAGAAGATTAAAATTTATTTTATTTATTATTTTTTAATTGCCACGTCACTGAGTTAACGGTCAACTTTGAGGGTTGACTGCCACATCAGACAAATTTAACGGAGTTGGACGGAGAGTGACTAAACTTGAACCATTTAACTAATTTGAGTGACCAAGATTGGATTTAAATATTTACAGTGACCAAACATGAACGTTTTTTGTAATCTCAGTGACCAACCATGCAATTAACCCTATTTGAAATACATTCGTATAAGTTCTGTTAAGTTTAACTAATCCGTTAATTACCTTGTTAACTAGACCAATGCAAATATGCAATGTATTAGCGTGACTATTTTGATCATTATCAAATTTTTTGTCGAAGGTCATAGAAGGGAATTGTCAAATACTATATAAAAAAAAGCGAAAGAAGAATCACACAATGATCCAATGATTTTATGTGATTTCCTCGAGATCGGGACTCACCCATAAGAGAGGCAAAACTCGGTTGTAATTTTATTCAACAATATTTTGCACCGCGCTCTCTTACTTTCATAGGATGCATATCACTCTATATATACCCATCTTGCTAGGGTAACGATCAAAACCTAAGATCGAAATACACAATGCTCACCATCAATTATAATATGTACAAACACATCCAATAGATACCGACCCACCACCATTGTGGCCTCCGATAATCAACGAACGCGCCCTTTCGACAATAATGCAATTCCAGAGAATTGTAAGATGATATGATAAGAGGTTGTAATTGTAACTTTAAATGAAATAGATGTGTAGTGTTATTACAATTGTGCTGATTTGAATAATGTGCAATTCTTGTTGCATTTATTATATATTTAATAGTTTAAAATTATGGGAATGGTATATAGCTGGTTTAGTTGCACTAAATTTATGTGTTGGTCCCACTAATTGAAATGGATGTACGTGGAATGAAATTGATAACTGGTATTTTCTTAAAGTTGCAGAGTAGAAGCAGGGACTAAGTATGAAATTGCAAATGAATTTCATAATTGGAGATGCTATGACTAATTTTCATAAACTGACATTTATAAGTGTTCAGTGTGCTTCTTTCAAGTAACTAAGAATTTATGTGTATTTCTATCAATAAGGTAAACTTTAAGTTGATTTAAAGCCAACCTAATGCACATTTTGAATTTGAATTTTTAGAAAAGTAAGGAGGAATTAGTAAGTATTAAAAACTGACTAAAAGTTAATTAAAATTAAAAATCATATCCCACAAATAAAATTTTTTTTTTGGGTAGAAACCGGACGCAAAGGGCGTCCAACCTTAAGAATCAGGGACAAGTCTGGGAGTTTGACTCCCTACAAGGTCATACATCAACCAATAACGTAGATCAGGGCATGGCGAGCCGATCAAGTGAGTCCCCAGCGGCCGATGGTGCCCGGTCGCCGCAAGGAAATTCGCAACAACATTGCCCTCCTTGAAGGCGTGGTTCAACCGGACTTCCGAGTCTCTCTCCAGCATCTGACTTATCTATAAGATCGACTGGTAATGAGGGTGTCGTGGTGATGCCGTCGTGACCAGCTCAAGAGTAGTGCGTGAATCTGTTCGCAGCTCCAGCTTCCTAATTCCCAACTCCCAAGCACATTTTAGGCCCTGCAAAACTCCCATCAACTCCGCGCGGGTTATCGAGCCTCCACCCAAATTCATCGAAAATGCTTCTCTAAATCGGCCTGTCTCATCCCGAATAATACCGCCCGCCGTCGAACTTTGAAGCGGCAGAATTACCGATCCATCTGTGTTAGCACAACACCATCCCGGTTCAGGCGGTTCCAATCCAATCATCCTTAGTGATTTTGGCTTGTCCCCCCCCCCCCCACGGGGTTCGATCCTTTGCAAGAGCCTCTTCTATCTGAATACTCATTCTCCGCGCCCCCACTTGTAACGTGCTCACCTCCGCCAGCTTCTCTTCAAACACATGGGTGTTCCTGTTCTTCCAAAGCATGCAGCACACAACAGCAAAGATGACGAGGCTAACCTTCTCACTCTTCCCTGCAAGATAGTGCAACAACCACCCCCGCTCATCCGTTCGAAAGAACGACTCATCAGGCTCGTCCTCTAGGAAGCCCGACCATACAGCCCTGGCATAGGAACAATCACGTAAGACATGGATGGTCGACTCTCCATCACTATCGCAAACCTGGCATGCATCCGAGTTCGTCAGATGGCGTCGCCTCCTCTCCCCATTCGTGAGCAATCTTCCATGCGCCGCCAACCAGAGGAAAGACCTTATTCTTTGAGTGGTCGGGGTCTTCCACACCATTTTCCATATTGGATGCGAATCCTCTGGGTCGGTCGCATCATTGAGGAATTCGTAGGCAGTTTTAAGTGAAAACTTACCATTTGCCGTGAATCTCCATACCGGCTCGTCGACTTCTGTCTCTGATGGGATGCCATGGAGGTTCACTTGTTCCACCAGGTGCGATGGAAGGAAGGCTCGAAGGTACACAAAATTCCAGTCCTGGTTGAGGGTCATCTCTGCCATCGTAATGGACTTAGCTTCCTCTAGCAGACCCGGCGCCAACACCGCGAGGGGCGGACCACCAGAAAGCCATCTATCCATCCAAAACCTAGTCTGTCTTCCGCTTCGAACATTCCACATAATCGCATCAGGTAACACGTGCAGCACTCGGAGAACCCCTCACCAGAGATTGGACAATCTGCCCGATGTTATGGGTTGCTCCATGCCCCGACCAGCCTAAGGTATTTGCTTCGAATAACCCTCGCCCACAGACTTTCCGGTTCATTCAGTAGTCGCCATGCAATCTTCAGCATAAAAGCATCGTTCATTTTCGTGGCTTCCCTCATACCCAGTCCGCCCTCTTCCTTCGACCTGCAGAGAGTGTGCCAATCCAGTAGGTGAATCTTTCGGCCAGCTTCTGAGCTTCCCCAAATAAGCATTCACATCTTGCGATCAATATAGTCTCGTACGCTAGCATGTAGCGAAGTAGTCTGCATCGTGTACGACAACAAGGAAGCCAGAACCGATTGTGCTAGAGTGATACGCCCTGCCAGCGAAAGGGTAGAGACCTTCCATCCGGCTAGTCGAGAATCAATTTTATCAATTAGTTCCTGGAAAGTTGCTTTGGACACTCTGTCGTGTATTACTGGAACACCCAAGTACCTTCCCAAGTTCTTCGTCTCAGGGATTCCCAACCCATAACTGAGTGTCGTCGCTTGAGTAGCCTGGACATTCCCGAAAAAGTACACTCTCGACTTTGCTTTGCTAATCTGTTGCCCAGAAGCTCCCCCAAATCTGTCAAAGGTTTCATTGATGACCTGGACTGTGAATTATCAGCCAAGCTAAACAGGATAAGATCGTCAGCGAATATGAAGTGCTATATATTTTTTAATTTTTGTAGATGAACTTCGAAAATAAAAATGAAAATGACCTGCCCAAAGGCAGGGGTTTCTGCTCGTTGGATAGAAGAGCAAATTTTGCTGTGTTATATTGGTCGCCAATCCAATTAAAGGCCACGTTGGTCAGCGAAAATAAAACCGAACAACATGAAGAGATCACGAACAGGCCGCCCATGGGACGATCTCTGTTCAGATCTCTTGAGCTCGATCTCCGCAAAGCTCCCTTCCACCGTCGATCGAGCCGAATTCGGCTCCGTCTGCAGGAACTGGCGCCGATTTTACTCCGCCACAGCCGACTACGCGGCGCCGCGGTCGTCCCACGACGCCGACTTCACCATCTGCAGCTTCCGCAGTGGCGCCACGGTGACATCATACCCGCAACAGCTGCCGTACCGGCTCCTTAGGGATTTCGCCGGCGCATCCGTCGTCGGGAGGAGCGGGAGCGGCTGTGTTGGAAATTTGGTTGAACCGGACTAACCAAGTCAAACCGGTTTTGGTTTGGACCGACCAACCGGTTTGGTATTAGACCGACCGAACCGATATTCTAATTCCGTGAAGGGACACATCCCTTTGGCCTAGTGGCGGTTGCATTATTTTATGGATAAGGATAACCTTATGGATAGAGGCAACCCTTCATATGGATAAGGATAACCTTTCATATGGATAGAGGCAACCTTTCATATGGATAAAGGCAACCTTTCGTATGGATAAAGGCAACCTTTCATGAAACAATGCATGGATTCGGCCCCTATAAATATGTGTGGGGTGGATGATGCCACATACCATCAAACATATTCTTCTTCTTTCTTCCAAAAATTTCTAAGTATGCTTTAGTGTTCTTGAGCCTGGAACCTAAAGTGGTGATAGTTTTATCCTCGGGAGAAATTTCCTGTAACCCTAGGCTTGTTGAGGGTGGAAATATTCTTTTCGGAAAGTGAACATTGTTCACGACTCTATCACAATCCTGGTCACCCGGTCTCGGGCTATCTTACGTGTACCCTCGTCCCTAAAAGTCCCAACAATCGAAAAGAATAATTTTCCGGTACGATGGCTCGAACCGCTCTTTACAAGAAACCGGTTCCGGTCTATGGAATTATGAGAATGTTCGATGATGGGTTTTTCATCGATGGCAGTAGAAGATGGGTTTTCTTCGTACTTATCTCATGGTGTATTCCATATCCGGAAGGTAACTTGGAAGAGGGATGATTCGAAGATGAGGAAGAAGGAGAATGATTCGTAAAATGGAGAAATAGAAGAATGGAAATTGCCTTTGGGTAGGTCACATACTCAATGGTTAATTGGCCTAATTCTCTATTCGACATTTACGAAGTTCTAGATAAACTTGGATTTGTCTAGTGGTTTGGTGGTGTGATTTTGTCTAGTGGTTTACGTTAAACCAAAGAGACGAAATTGTGTATACAATGTTTGATGATTCTGGTAATAGAGTCGTTGTGTTTGTATGTAAATGACATATTTATCTTTGGGACCAATCAAAGATAAGTGATTTTGTCAAGTGGTTTATGTTATTTTAAACCAAAGAGACAAAATGTGTACACAATTTATGATGATTTTGGTAATGAAGTCATCGTACATTTGTATGTATAAGACATGCTTATCTTTGGAACCAATAAAAGATAAGTGAACTTTAATAAAAAGTTGTTATTTCAATTCTCCATGTAGGATATTGGGGAGGCAAATGTGATTCTGTGTATTGTATCAAGCGGAACGACAAGAAAGAGTCCTTCTCTCAATTTTTCTGCACGAGAAGGTACTTGCATAAATTCCATAGTAGGAATTGTAGTGAGTTCAAGACCCCAATGGATCCAAGTATGGAACTTATGGTTAATACTGAAAATCAGTTTTACAATTGGAGTATTCCATGTTAAATTGAGGGCTCGATGTATGCATGATTTACATGATGCTAGATATCGCATATGCGATAGAACAATTAAGTTGGTATGTGATGAATCCTAGTTCTCATCATTTGAAATGAAATGAGGCGTGTACTAGGATATGTCAAAGGCACACTGTATTGACTTATAGTGGCTTTCCATCAATTTTGGAAAGGATTTGTTGATGTTAGTTGGATTTCTCATGTTAAAGCTGATACTTCAACATTGAGATGGGTCCTCTTGCTTGGGAGAGGTGCCATAATTTGGGCCTCTAGAAAGCAAACTTGCATCACTAAGTTTCACTATGGAATCAAAATTTGTGTGGCCTTATTTCTCTTAGAGAAGAGACATAATTGTTGAGAGGTTTGGTTTATGACATATATTTATGGCCTAAACCAATCTCACCTATTACTATCTTTTGTGATAGTAATGCTAATTTGGCTAAGGCATATAGTCAAGAGAAAATGACAAGTACGGTCATGTGGGAGTAAGGCACGGTAAAAGCTGTGAACTGATCATTCATAGTGTTGTGTCTAGACAGTATGACCAAACTCAAAATAATTTGGTTGATAATTTGACGAAGTGGTTAACTAGTGACTTGGTGATCAAGTCTGTGAAAGGGATGGGTTAAAGTCCATATAATTTCTGGTAATGGGACACCCAATTCTCCTCTAATACAACGTTAGAGGCTGAATTCAATGTGGAAAGCTTATTATCAGAAATTGAAGCACACAATTTTTCATCCCGAGGTATGTGCTTGTTATCCTGCATGAGAGAAGAGGATGAAGTTCAAAACTTCTTAATTGAATCTTTGAAAAAGTGTATTATGCGGGTAGACGAATAAGAGATTCAACCTACGTAAGCATGAAGTGTAGCCGCTTCAAGAAACGCGGACTTTGGTTTCGTGTGCGCTTATGAGAAGGATTGGACACATGGCGGATAATAGTGTCAAGGCGCTTAGAAGTTTTGAAAACTTAAGTGTATATTATCTTCGAATATTCATATGAGTCAATGGGTTCAATCGTTACCGACACCCTTTGTATTCGAGTATTCGTCAAGTGTAATATACTAAGGTGAAAATTCAATCGTCACGACATTTTCATTTATGCTTAAGTTTTGTTGGAAGAATGTTGTGATTTTAGTGAATTCTATGAATACACTAAAATGGGGGAGGAATGTTGGAAATTTGGTTGAACCGGACTAACCAAGTCAAACCGGTTTTGGTTTGGACCGACCAACCGGTTTGGTATTAGACCGACCGAACCGATATTCTAATTCTGTGAAGGGACACATCCCTTTGGCCTAGTGGCGGTTGCATTATTTTATGGATAAGGATAACCTTATGGATAGAGGCAACCCTTCATATGGATAAGGATAACCTTTCATATGGATAGAGGCAACCTTTCATATGGATAAAGGCAACCTTTCGTATGGATAAAGGCAACCTTTCATGAAACAATGCATGGATTCGGCCCCTATAAATATGTGTGGGGTGGATGATGCCACATACCATCAAACATATTCTTCTTCTTTCTTCCAAAAATTTCTAAGTATGCTTTAGTGTTCTTGAGCCTGGAACCTAAAGTGGTGATAGTTTTATCCTCGGGAGAAATTTCCTGTAACCCTAGGCTTGTTGAGGGTGGAAATATTCTTTTCGGAAAGTGAACATTGTTCACGACTCTATCACAATCCTGGTCACCCGGTCTCGGGCTATCTTACGTGTACTCTCGTCCCTAAAAGTCCCAACAGGCTGGTGGCTGATGAGCAATTCCGCCGGCGAAATCTTCTGCTGCTTCAATCCCCTGCTCCAATCGCCAGGAACGGAGAGCGTCATCGAAGTGCCCAGATTTGGAATTGGTAATACGACAAACCCTAAGCCGAGAGCGGCGTTCTCGGCCCCACCGACGGATCCTAGCTCAACGATTCTCGTCGTCCACGGCGGCGATGGCAGCAGCGACAATCCCACCACTTTAACCACGCTCCTGCGCAATCAGCATCAGTGGGATACTCACGAGATCAGAATCTACCGAGGGCAGATCTGCGTGGCTATTGGGTACAGGGACGGCAGATTTTTCTGCCTGTTTGAGTCGGCAGATGTTCTGATCTTCGAAATTGACAAGGAAACCGGCGGCATAGAGAGTAGGTGTCAGGTAAGCGTAACGATATTGCTGGCTGTGCGTCCTCTGGCGCCGGGACGATTCCCCATGATCAACTATCTGCGCGCAGCGGCGAAGCTCGCTGAGGATTCGGAATTTCAAGTGGTGGTGAGTTGGGAGAGAGTTAAGAAAGGACCCGACGGCGGCTTCCGGCTGTTGACGGCGGGGATAGAAAGATCGGCCAAGGAGGAATCGGGGAATTGGTACTTGGACGATAAGTACACAACGACGTCGTCCGAAAGAGCGGCCAACTGGAGTTTTTTTGATAATGGTGATGAATTTTATTGCAAGAAGAGAAAAGGAAACAAACACTGTACAGACAAGGAGATCACAAGGCCTGATCTCACAGAGCCACAACCGAAAGAACAGAGAAAAAGAAAGAAAGAAAAAACAAACGAACATGAGCGCCAAGAGAGGAAGGCAGCTCACGGGACACAAAAAGCGACAGAGAAAAGCAGACCAGACTGCTCCCACTCGCCGGGAAACAAAGGAAAAAAACGAAGACACAAAAACCAGACCCAGCAACAGGAGACGAACATAGCACCGCCCTCTCACCAAACTCTGCTACGAGACCCTCCCTCACTAACATAGACCCAACAGAATACAACAGCAGCAACCAAAGAACACCTTGCAGGAGAACCACCAAATGAGCAGCAGACGAGCTCAACCCCCCAGCGGAAGTGAACAGCCCCCAAAGAGACTCAAAGAGGCATAGCCCGCCACAGATACAGCAGACAAACTCCAAGCACTATCAGGGGATCCACACAAATCGCGTCAGAGCAGCGAGGAGCCAGGAGGATCAGATCCTCTGAATTCTCTCGTTGAGCCACTGAGAACAAATATATCTATCCACCTTGTTATGAGCAGAAATCCATTCAATAACCTCTTTACACGCATTTTTGGAAACAACTCTGGCGGGGCTACTGCAATCATTGAAAATGCGTCGATTCCTCTCCCGCCAGACGTGCCAACAGACTGAGTGAAGCGCAGCAAAGGAAAACCAGGAGTTCACATTATCCGGAACCTCCGAAGGCCAAGACTGAAGAACCGTAACAATATCTCCACGCGGCGGCCAACTGGAGTTGTGTGAGCTTGGTCCGCGGCGATTTTCATACCACTCTACTTGTTAGGTCCTCGTTCTTACTGGTGAATCCAATCAATTCATGATGCATCATCGTTTTTATCGATCGATTTGAACTTTTTTTTCCCCCCCAGAGATTTGCACCTTGAAATTCGCTGTTTCTTACAAATAATTTGTTGATTCGAGTTTACTTTTTAAGATACAAAACCACATAGTTGACTTTCGATTATATTGACCCACCAAACGCCAACGAATTTATATGAAGTCTGTATTCAGTAATGTAAAGTAAGTCGTCGTCTGCGATTTGAGATTTCTCCAATTATGGCGAGCGAGAAGGAGAGGCCGGGAGGAGAGACGGAAACGCGCCGTCCATGGGAAGATCTCTGTCCAGAGCTCCTGAATTTGATCTACGTGAAGCTCCCTTCCCACGTCGAACGCACCGAGTTCGGCTCCGTCTGCAAGAACTGGCGCCGGACCTACTCCTCCGCCGCCGATTACGCCCCGCCCCGGTCGTCCCACAACGCCGACTTCACCATCTGCTTGTTCCGCAGCGGCGGCACGACGATGATAACGTCACGCCCGCAGCAAATCCCGGCACATCTCCGCGGCGATTTCGCCGGCGCATCCGTCGTCGGCAGGGACGAGATCGGGGGCTGGTGGCTGATGAGCAATTCCACCGGCGAGATCTTCTGCTGCTTCAATCCCCTTCTCGAGCCGCCCAACGTCATCGAGCTGCCCAGAAATAAGAAGAAGAAGAGGTCGAGGCCGACAAAAGCCAGGACAAGAGCGGCGTTCTCCGCCCCTCCGACGGATCCCGATTCGATGGTCCTGGTGGTCCACGGCGGCGGCGGGGGTTGTCACACCAGTTTCAGCACGCTCCTCCGCCGTGAGGGTTGGTGGACGAATTACGAGATCGGGTTCGGGGAAGGGAGGATATGCGCGGGGATTGGGTGCAGGGGTGGGAAATTTTGGTGCTTGTTCGATACAGGGGAAGTTTTGATCTTCGAAATTGACGGCCGCGACGATGGAGTGTGGTGGAGGAGGACGGTGATTATGATGGGAGCGGCGCGGCCGCTCACGGCGGAGCGATTCGGTGGGATCAATTACCTGTGTACGGCGGTGAAATTGGACGGAGGAGGAGAGGGGGAGGGGGGATTTGAAGTGCTGAGTTGGGAGCGAGTTCAGAGAGGGCTCAGCGAGAGCTTCTGGTTGGTCGCGGTGGAGAGAGAAACAACGGTGGCAGCTGCGGCCGCAGAGGAATTGGAGGTTGCGCCGGTGTTGTTGGAGGAAGGGGCCGACTCGAGGAGAGTGGTTTTGGTGCTGGACCAGCTGGGGATGATGTGGAAGTTGAGAATACTTCAGGCAGCTGTCGATTGGGTTGTAAATCTGTAGATGATAGAGATATCAATTTCGATGTAGATTCGTTTCTTCTATTTTTTTATCGGTATGAATTGTTTTCGGTTTGTCTTTTTATTTTTTATTTTTATGTCAAACTGTATTGAGCTTTATTAATCAGAAACTGCCGTTACATCGTCCAGCCGTAGCTGATCAATCACAATTATCGATGGCCTATCTAGCCATACTACTGGTAAGTTCCAGTTCGTATTACATTTGGTCATTAGATGCGCCGCTTCATTCGCTGTCCTTTTAACAAAGCGGGTCACCTCTTCTAATCTCATCCCAAGGACCCTCTATACTCATACATATTGTACCCAACTCGGTAATAATGACTTCTTGACCACAAAGTTTCCGAACCGCTGAAAGACAGTCTGTTTCGATTTGGAAGCTTTGGATTTGGAGGTTTCCCGCCATATGAATGCCGAACTCGATGGCCAGGGCCTCCACTACTTCTGGCTCCCAGGCCCCTTGAATCCTCTTGTCTAGTTCCTCTACATTTAGTTATTTACACAAATTACTCATGCTACTTTTTTTTATAATGAAATTACTTGTACTATTTGAGCGACATTTACACAAATGAGTAAATTACTCGTACTACTTGAACTCTAGTGCAACCATCACAAGAGTGCTTCCATCTTTCGAACATGTTATGCTTCATTTTCAGTTCGGTATGACTTTGAATTCATAGATTATATGTGTTTCATATAGAAAATATTCATTGCTTATTTTTCCACTTACGAGTGGTATGGAATGTACGAAATTATTTTATGACTTAAAAATTATGATTGACTTATCCGGTTTAATAATTTTTCTCTATAATTTCTTTTAGACACGTAGCTAAATAAGGGCTTGTTTGCTTGATGGATAAAATGAAGGTTTTGGGTCCCAAAACCAATTCCTCATGGACTTGGCAAATAATCCATTGTTTGCTTGTGTCATTTGGGGAGATGGACTATGTGGGGCCCACGGACTTTTGGGGTCCAAATCCGTGGGCCCCATGGACTTCCAAAAACCAGCTCCATAGGTGGGAATTTGTTAAGGCTTTGAAGTCCATGATAGTTTTTTACTTTCTTATCCCCACATAAATCGTTATTGCCAAGTTTAACCTCGTTCAGTTTTCTTCTTCCCAACAAAACGAGCGACAAAAAGGGAGTGGCTGGGCAGTGTGAGAAAGAGTGAAAGACGGAGAACGAGTCTCAGCTCCACGAATCGAGAAGGTTTGGGGTTTGGAGAAAGACTACGGCATCAAAACACCAACAAATAATTCTCCATCCTCGATCGATTACTTCGCCGCTGCAACCCAGGTTTGTAATTGCCATATTTTTTTGGCCCTCTATTTTCTATGTCGAACCCTAGAATGCGAATGATTGATTCTTCTCGCTTTGTTCGTGGATGTAACCTGAGGTGAGATTGATTGGCTGTTCTTCGGGAATGGATTGATTCTTCTCGCTCTCCCATTTGTTATTGGTTGTGTTTCCTTAATCGAGGTTCGAAGGTGGGTGGGATTCGGGAATGCTAATCATAATGCAGAACTCCCGAGTCTTGTCCAATTGCTGAAGGAACAATTTCTCTACTGTTTATTTTGGCTTTCCAGCTCTAGTTTATGGATCAATTCCCTTTTTTTTTTGTAAGAATCGATTCCCTTTTCTAGCTTTGTGGAGAAAGAACTGAAAGTTTGGAGTCGGGCTGTTAGTCTCTATGAAGTGTGGTGCTTGATCTTGGACTGAATTTGGTTGGGAATCCTGTTGATGATGGATATGGGATCCTTTGCAATTGGTTTCCTTATTTTATTGACCATAGATTTCACAATTAGATCTTGGTCCTGTTGAAGGAAAAAATAGGAAAGAAGGTTGCTATACAAAATGAGAACGAAAGTTTGGAAGCAGGCTGTTAGCTCCTTGTGAAGTGTGGTGCTTGATCTAGGGCTAAATTTGGTTCCGAATCCTGTTGATTAAATGATTTATTACGTCGGGTGATTAGTTGATGTTGGATATGGTATCCTCTCTAATTGTTTTCCTGATTATATTTAACATAGACTTCACAGTTAGATATTATGTCATTATATTATGACTTTGAATGATGTAATAATGAATTTGACGCAAACCAAGAACTGAAAACGGCAGGATTTAGCCGGTTCGCTTTGCAACAACACTCCAGAATCAATCCACGAACATGTATTTTGTTTATATGAAGACTGTTCATGTTGTAGTCTAACTGAATGAAGGGTGCTGCTTTCAATGGATGTTATGTATAAATGGTATCAAATGCTTGTATTCGAACTGAATGAAGGGTGCTGTTATTTTGTTATTTATGTTAATCATGTTGTATTCTAACTAAATGAAGACTATTTATAAGTGGCTACTGTAAATGGCTTCTTTGTTTGTAGGATGGCAAGAAAAAGAAAGCAAGTCATCAACGAAGGGGAAGTAGCCGAGCCTGCTGGTGGTTACTTCTCGTGGGACGAGAAGCTCAATGCTCTGCTCATACAATGCATGGTGGAGTTAGCTCAGAGGCATCAGGTGGAGAACGGATCTTTCAAGAATGGGACTTTTTCTGAGCTTCAGTACATGATGGAGGAGAGGGCTCCTGGTTGCGGTGTCAGAGTTGAACCACACATTCGTAGTAGGCACAAGTTGCTCAAGAAGGACTTCCATGCTGTGCACTTGCTGCGTAATCAAAGCGGATGTGGTTGGGATGAAGTAACAAAGACACCTACACTGGATGATGATGTCTTTGAGAATATCGTGAAGGTAATTTGTCACTTTAACCCAAATTGCATCAAATATCAGTGACCATAATATTTTAACATTCCTTACCCATCTGTTTGTAGGTGTTTCCAAACTGCAAAAAATTTAACAGGAAGCCTTTCCCATTTTATGATGAACTACTGAAAGTGTTTGGGAAAGTTGGTCCTGCAAATGGAAGGAAAACAGTGGGTATAACTGATGATGTGAGCTCCCCCGCCATAGATGGTCCGACATTTGTTGATTTGGATGTAACTCAGACACCACACGTTGTAGAGGGACATAGTGCTGAGAGATTTATGGAAGATTTGATCAACGAAGGGGTTGAGATGTCCCAGAGGGCAGCTGCAACTACTTCGATGCATAAAGCGGTTCCTCCAGCAGCAGGGGCCTGTGACGACATCAGGAAGAGGGCCAAGAAAACAGAGAATAAGACGGACGATGCAATTGCAGCTGTAGCCGATGAACTCGGTGGGTTGAAGCCTGTCATATCCAAGGCACTTGATGCTCTTGGAACCATCTTAGAAGACCGTGAAGAAGAGACTGGAAAGGAAGCTGCATTGATGGCGGAAATAGGGAAAATTGAAGGTTTAGAACACTGCCAAGTTCTCGATGCTGCTATGGTCTTGGTGGAGAATGATCGTAAGATAAGGCTTTTCTATGCATTGGAAAATGAGGAGGATCGGAAGTACTTTATTCAGAACTTGTTGCGTTGAGAAGTTATGATCATGTAGTAGTTGTGTATGTAGGGCTGTGAATGTGACCGTAGAAGCTGTATATGTGAATGTAGTGGTGTGCCTAGGTATGTAGGGATATAATTTTGTTAGAACACATGTAGTATGGATGGGAAACTCGCCTCTCTTATGCAAAGCTAACAGGTAGTAGTTAGTATGCATAGGTTATAGGAAGAGGTTAAGGTATTTTGCTTTTGAAAGTTCCCCATCCATTCAAACTATGTGTATGCAAACTGACTTTGTAGTATGACTCGGAATGCTTTGATATATAATTACATAGCTACTTATGCGGCATATGTTATGGTTTATATGATGTTTGTATTTGATGAGTTGAACTGCAAGCTTCTCTTCTTCTCATAATAAAAAAACTATCAATCTTACATAACCTTCTCCGGTGGAAACGTGTCTGTAGCTTTGTAAATTGATATATGAAAGATACTTTAATAAATAATTAAGAACGAAGGGCAATAAGGTCATTTCCAACCGTACCTACAATTCTAATTATAGCAATATCCATCATCAATTCCATCAAACAAACAATGGTTTTGTAAAAGTCCATAATGAACTCAAAACCTTCATAATTCCATGGTTTTTGAAAACCCAGGTTTTATCAAAACCTTCATTTTTCAAATCCACGATGCAAACGAGCCCTAAGTCAACTTGCCCCAAAACATCGTTACAAATCAATTACGGGCCCGTTTACAGTTTAGGCCCATTCCCCGTATCCAATTATGTTATAGCGTCATGTTTGAAATGGTAATGAGTGTCCTTAAATTTTTTTTTTTATGAATAATAGAATAAGTGGTTTTCATTTCATCAAAATACGATCAGTACAGCTCAATACATCAATACAACTTGGTACAAACTAAAGATCAACCTTCAGCAAGACGCAATCTACACTCGAATTGGATTGATCAATGAATGACAATTTAATAATATTATGTTTTAATTTAGAATGATAACAGTAAAATTAGGATGTCTACTTACGTTTTGAAATTAAATAATTGAAAATTAGACACTCTAACCCTTTTGCTCCCGCTCACACTCTATCTCCGATTGAAAATCAAGTAATTAGAAATTAAGACAAACTTCCATTAAAGAATAAAAAAAGAACTCAAATCATCGATCCATTTACGTTATACATATATGTATAGCCTCTACATATAGAGAGGACGAAACGATCCAAAGGATAAAAAGAAAAAAGTTGCATTTCGCGACACTGCTTAACTCTTGAAATGCATAATCAAAACTTAAATACGTAGTGGTGATAAAACGTAACTCAAAAAATGGGATTATTGTATAGTATATCTTGAGAGTTGGCCAAACAAGGAACCAACTTAAAGAGCATGTCCTCCTTTGCCTCTTCTTGCTCATCGTCCAAGCGTCTGCATAATGTACTCAGCATAAAGATCCCTGCATTAAAAGATCGTAAAATGAAAAGAAAAAAAAAGTCAAAACCCTTTTTGCAAAGGAATTAAGGTTGTATAGAAGAGGGAAATTAGCTTTATAATTTAAGATAATCAAGAACTTTACATAGAGTACTGGATGGCTTCAGTAGCAGAGTCCGAAGGCAAGAACTCATTTACTGCAACTTCCTTGTTCTCATTCTTCTTATCTGCAAAGACATTGTTAAGAAAGAGACTAATATTATTAGTCACCCTATTTAGTTCCGTCATTAAATGGTTACTATTAGAGAGAGAGGACATACAATCTTCAAAGAAACGACGGATCTCCATAAGACGGTGAGGAGGCAACTGTTTAATGTCATTGTAATACTTATATTCAGGATCGTCAACACAAACTGCAATGATCTTGTCATCTTTCTCACCCTGACTCACCAAAAAAAAAAAAAAAAATGAATGAACCCTAATTGTAAACTCTTGGGTCACAAATGCTAAGGAAATCACATGGCTACTAATATTAGAGATGAAGCATATGCATTACCTGATCAATCATGGGCATAAGTCCAATGGCCCTGGCTCTTAAAAAGCAGCCTGGGAGAACAGGCTCCTGTCAAATGGAAAAGAAAATTAGAAAGATTTGAGTTGGAGATGAATATCAGATAGACAAAAAGAAGAAATTAAACCTATACCTGCATGAGAACCAAAACATCCAAAGGATCATTGTCTTCGCATAATGTTCGAGGAATGAATCCATAGTTGTGAGGATAAACCACGGACGAGTACAAAATACGATCAACCTGAATCGGTTCATGGTTGTAGATCAGGAGGAAATCTCAAACAATGTGGATGAGTATTTTTTAGGGAACATTGTGTGACTCAAAACTATGGTATTTATTACCTTAATCATTCCCGTCTTCTTGTCCAATTCGTATTTGACCTTGCTTCCCTTAGTGATCTCAACGACCTGCATGAATCCATAACCATGATTGAGGACGAGTAACACGATTTATCCTGCGAACCACTAAATCCGAAAAGAAATCATACCACGTTGAAAACCTTGGGCGCTTCAGGGCCTGCAGATGCGAACACCACCATTTATAATTTCATTGATAAAGACTCCACAAGAAAAAATTTACAAGATAACCCTTTCTATGATGACCGAACAAATTTCAGATGACACTATTTGTGCTTTATTTATAAACAATGTGAGTAGCGTTACCGATCTCTAGATCATGCCACGGGTGAGCAGCAACGGTTCTCTTGGACAGCGATGAAAGGATCCTCTCGTTCAGTTTTGGGGTACGCTTTTCGCCATCGTTTCCGTTGTTATCGTTGGTACTCATCTGCATCAAAAACGAACCATGCAGAACATAAAACATTTGAAATCTCACGTCCCTATGAATGCCGAAGCTCAAATTCCGAGCAACACATGAAACTATCCAGATTGTGAATTTTCGAAATTCTCCATCACATGAAAATGAAAAGAGATGTTTTACACATAGACCATGCGGCCCAAGAAAAGAAAACTGGACTTAGAGAGGGAATGGATGGCAACCTTCTTTTGCTCTTCTTTTGTTTTCAAACCTTATTTTTGCACCAGTTTTCGTGTTGAAGTGGCCTTGATTGGTTTGAGTGATATGTTTCCGTACCCTCAACCGTGGCGTATATATATTTGAAGGAAAGGGGCTGGAATGTGTTGATAAAAATGGGCGAAAAAGAGAAGAATGTTTCATAGACTGCCTCGTGTTTGGACGCGATGAGATGGTAGATTTCTGCTGCGGATGACCCTCCACTTTTCTTGTTCAAAGCTTTGTTATTGGTGTTTACTATTATGTTTTCTTCTTCCTCTAGCTAACACGTTATTATGGTACATTATTATGTCTTGTCCTCAACAGTTAGTATAATTAAGCCTACTTATTATAATGGTTGGATTCTTGTTGTTTATGCTAACAGTCGACTGTGACATTTAATTGGATTAGTTTATGCAATAAATATAAATTTATGGTACATCAAAAGCTCCTGGTCTGGCAGTTGAGAGTTGAGACGAGAGGTACAAGTTCTAAACAAAGAGCCCACCTCATGCAACCCATAAACTGGGCCTGTAGGCCCAACATGGAGCTATCCACGCCAATTTGATTTAGAAACCAAAAAGACTACACATATATACGGCGCCTCCGACCTTGTCGACTTCAGATGAGTGAAGAGAAATAAAAATAGGCGTCGAGAATAGCAAATGACATCATGTGCCACTCAGGGTCTGCAACAATACTACGTACGTTGTCGTGACACCAAATAGGGAAGTACGAAGCAATAAATACGGTGAAGGCGATCGATGAATCTATCAGGGGCAGCGTTGGAGACAATATGACTTTAGATAATAGAAAGAAGATGACTTCATTTAAGACGATTGGTTTGACTCTCTAGCTCACAACATACTTATCTCGATCTTACTACTTCAAGACATGAGAGTCATAAAGAGAAAGTTAACTTATTATGTGTAACACATGATCAAATTAATTAAAGTTTCCTTGTAAACCCAGTAGCAACTGTACAAAGTCTAAAGTACGCTTCCAAAAAAAAAAAAAAAAAATACTAGTCTAAAGTTTGTAGCCGATTCCTCAATTTGCACACCGGATAGTATTTAACAAAATGGCCAGCGCCGGGAAACATGGCATTGAATTCCAGATTTGATTGTCCGGTTGATGGAAGACCAAACAGTGTGTGGACACTCGAATTCACATTCCATCACTAAGTAACAAAGTGGCCATTTTGTGCCAGTCCTGAATTCCGAGTCACTGAAAGTGTCCCACAAATATGAACAAAACTACGGTATGTGTTTAACAAAAAAAAAAAAAAAAAAAAAAAAAGAGCAAGGTTTACCTCTATACGATGTATGGTCTCCACTAAACGGTAAATATCACACTACGATTATTAGTTGTTTAATATAGTGTTAGTTCGATAAAGTCACATTAACAAATAGCTTCACCATGTCATCAAAACGACCATGTCAAACACCCACTCATCACCAAATCCTTTTCGAACTATACCCTCAATAGCAAACTCACAAAATTGGTCCCCTTAACTCATGAGTAAACATACTGAAATACAATTTACGGAGCGTAAAAATTTGTATCACACCAGATTATTCAATCTGTTATGAAATTGGTAAAAAAAAAAAAAGGTTGGATACATTGGTATGTTGAGGCTCTGATTGTATAGCATTGCAAACGCCCTTACACTATGAGTTTATTTAAACGTAAATACTTTTTCGAACTAATATAAAATTACATATAATAAGATGAAGTATGGCATGGAGTACATTGTATGTTCCCACACCTCAAATACCTTAAATTGTATTGTCTTTTGTTGATAAGGATGATACAAATTAGTTGTTATTTAAAAGATTCGAACTGATCAGTATTTTGTTAGGAGGTTTTGAGTCGTCAATAACGCATCCCATATCACCTAACCCCCACAATGTTCCCATAGTTTGAAGTTGGATTTCAAAGCGATACCATTATGGACAGTAAAACAGACAACAAATTTTCTTGAACCAAAATGGTCTAATTTCATTAATAGTCAAGAAGAAGAAGGGCTAGGCAAGCAGCCAGTAGCCGCAAGCCCTTGCCTCTCAAATTTCAAGCTCAAGGCTTGCGCCTTGCTAGTATACAACTGCTTTACATTCCCTCTCTGCTCATTCAACAACTTCACCAAACTCCTCTTCGCATTCGCCCTAAACGGACAGTTGGACGCCAAAAACCCGTCCACCAAGTGCAAGTACGCCTCCAGGTCATGGCAGCACGCCACGTCGGCGTTCGGCTTCAGGTAGGGGGACATCCGCGTGTCTACACGTAGCTCCGTGCCCACGTGGCTGTACGCCAATGGGTGGTTGTCATCGTCCAACTCATCCACCATCGGCAGCCCGGGCACTTTGGTAATTACGTCCTGGTTGTTCACGATCCTTAGCACCTTCACGCTCTTCCCCGTCAGCCGCTTGCCGAATGCACGATTCCCGACGCGGGGGCTCCCGAAGGAGAAAACCGCCACCGGCGGCACGTCGGGGGAGCAGCTGCTCAGCTCGTCGGCGACGAGGAGGGACAGAGCGGCGCCGAGGCTGTGGCCGGTGACCGTGATGCTAAGCGTCTCGCCTTTGTACTGCTCCATTAGGCGTTTGATTTCCTGGACCACGGATTGGGCCAGGCTGGCGACATGGGCTCCTTCGGTTTTGTACAGGCTTTGGAACCCGCACTCGACTTTAGGCTGGGTTTGGGTTTGGGCTTGGGGAGATGATGATGATGATTCGTCTTCCATTGGGACCAATCCGGCCCGCATGTTTTCGGCCCATTCTAAGCAGGTCGAAGTGCCACGTAAGGCGATCACGATGTCCCTGCGGCCCATGCGCTGGATCTCCCTACGGTCGTCGCAAACCGCGACGTACCCGACCCAGCTGGTTCGCTGGGTCATCCACCCGAGATCCGGGGCCACCTCATCGACCCACTTCGGCAGCCCGACGGATGACGTGGCGTAGAGCGACTTGGTGACCTTGTAGGACCTATCGGGGAGCGCCACGCGGACGGGGAGCGGGGCCTCGTCGGCCTCCGTTGCTGGATCTGAGTTGAAGGCGTGGTACGCCGCCTGGACGAACTCGCCGTACCGGACCACCTCCCGCCGGAGATTCTCGTCGAGAGGGTCGAGCATCCCCTTCCAGTCGTTACCGCCGTGGTAATCCCTCCATCGGCAGGCCAGGCTGTTGCGGGGGGAGTACTCCGCCGTCATCGAGAGGAGGCGGTGCAGCCTGTTCAGGTGCCTCGGCGACATCTCCTCCGCCGCCGCCTTCATCTCCGGCCAGATCCGAGCCAGATTCAGCCCCTCTAGAAAATTCCTCCCCCGACTCGCCAAACCCGACGGCGCCGCTCCATTATCCGGTCTCGGAACTTTGGGAATCGAATCGAGGCGGTTGGATCTGGAATTCGGCGTTTCCTTCTGGAGAAGCTTGTCGAGGTTGGCGAGATGCCTCTTGGTGCAATCGGGGGCGGAGATTGTCGCCGGAGAAGAGGCGGAGGAAGAAATTACAGTTGAAGGATTGAGGGGGGATTGGTTGTACTTGAAGCTGCCGGCGCGCCTCGCCTGAAAAAGGTGGACCTGGTGCGCCGGGAGAGTGTTTGCGATTCCGATCTGCATCTTCTGGTCAGGATTTTTTTTTCCCGGTGGCCGGAGAAGAAAGGAAAGAGTCGAGTTAATTAAGTTTTGTTAAAAGCTTTGGGAGAAAGCTTGTTGTTAAAAAAATGAGAGAGCGAAGCGAAGTGAGGAGGAAATGGAAGGGGATGGAGGTTTATATAGTTCCGGAATTTACTGCGGGGTAAAATTGGTTGGTGGGACTTTGGGAGGGTGAATGGTTTTTTAATTTTTACTGTGGGGGGGCGGAGCCGTGTGAGGCGTGTCCGGAAGTCAACTCGTTGTGGTTACGTCAGCATCGTTAGCAAACGGGAAAAGTGAAAAAATGAAACGGAAAAGGATGCTAATTTTTTTTTCTCTCTCGTTGAATTAAGTATATAATAATTGTTTTTTTAAGAAAAATAAAAAAATGGACTTTCTTTATTTCAATAAAAGTCTGCGAGGTGCACTGCAGACTGCAGAGGGAAGGACAAGTGTAGGCGGGAAAAGGGGAACGCGGGCAACGCAACGCTGTTACTTTTTTCTTTTTTCGCTTGGTGCAATCAGAGGCCCTACCCACCAAGTTCCCTTTTTAGTGACACTATCCGCCAATTTAATTTCATTGACATACTGTACATCGGATCTATGTTTTGGGTTTAATGTAGAACGTAGAGAGTTAAAAGGTTTAATTATGAG
Source organism: Linum tenue (assembly GCA_946122785.1). Classification (NCBI taxonomy): domain Eukaryota; kingdom Viridiplantae; phylum Streptophyta; class Magnoliopsida; order Malpighiales; family Linaceae; genus Linum; species Linum tenue. The sequence continues at coordinate 25,205,608 of CAMGYJ010000005.1, read as the reverse complement.
GTTTTTATAATTTCAAATGGCTGTGAATAGGGGTGATAATCAGTTGCCGGTTATCTGGCTTAACCGAACAATCGAATCGAACCGTCGGTTTATAACCGAAACCGATAACCGATAAGCTGTTGTCGGTCTCGGTTGCGGTTGATTGATTTTGGCCTTTACGCTAGCCGGAAACCGTCGGTTACAAACCGAAATACTTTCGGTGCACCGCTATAACCGGCGATTCCTCTCCCTCCTCTTCTGCATCGCCAATTCGCCTTCCACTCCAGACCTCTCCCTCTCTTCCTTCTCCAAACATGTCCCTCTCCCTTCCTCTACTTTGCCATACCGAGCTCTTTCCTTCCCCAGACCTCTCCCTCTCCCTTCCTTCTCGAAACATCTCCCTCTCCCGTCCTCTACCTCGCCATCCCCGACTCCTTCCTTCCTCTAACTCGTCGCCCCCTTCGCTCCGCCTCCCAATCCAGAGGTCGATTTCGAAACGACGATGGTCGTTGCTCCACCTTCGCCTTGCATGTTTCGAGCGACAACGGATTCAGATCCACGCCTCTGCCGCCGATCAAGAACTCCGACCATGTATGCTCGTCGTCGCTCCTCCTCTGCCTTCGATGACGGATTTAGATCCAAATCCTCCTCTCGACGCTCTCTCCTCTTCCTCCCTCATCTACCTCGATTCACGGACTCAGATTCGAATTTGACACCCACATATGCTCGTCGTCGCTCCTCATCTGTCTCCGACGGGTCTCTCTTCTTCCTCTGCCGATGGTTCAAAATTGGGATTTTTCGGTGACATGCATAGCGATGGTGGTGGTCGGAGGTGGTGTGCGTCGGTCTCTGAATAACCGTCGTTTGAAACCGAAATCGACGGTTGCGGTTATCGGCTAACCGATGGTGCCGTCGGTCGCGGTTGCGGTTGCCGGTGTTGCCTCTTTCTCGGTGTCGCCTAACCGACTTTGCGGTTCGATTAAAACCGAAACCGCACCGCTAACAGGCCTAGCTGTGAATGATGTAATTATACTTAATTATTTAAAATAATTTCTATACAATCGCCTCTCCATTAGTTTGACATGTGAAAGTTTATAAGTCTCTTTTATAAAGAAGTTTTGTATTCGAGTTGGTTTGAATCAATTTATTAAGTTATAAAACATACACATATGACATCTCCATAATATTCTTTTTTCGTGTAAAAATGGTCGTTGATCATAAAATTCAAATCTAGAGTGTGATTGATGTATTATGATTTCCGCATTATCAAAATTCAAAAGGATCATGCCTTAAAATTATATCAGAATTCTAATAAATATTTATGGTAAAAAAAGCTATGAAATGTGTGTACTTTTAAATGTTGTCATAGAGTTTTGAAGAGAACATAATTTTAACTTGTAGCTAGTACTTCTTGATTGAATTCACACGTGAAATGAATTCAAAGTGGTTTAAAGGGTTAACTGGTTAAGAATTGAGTTAGTTATATTAAAAGAGTTGGAATATAATATATACACAGCACTTTTTCATCCTTTGCCTTACAGGAGAGCCCTTGTTGATCGATGACAGAATTTCTCCTAACAAAATTCGGAGACTTTTCAATTTTCGTCATCATTTGACTCGCGAATATATGTGACCTGGGCATAGTGTATGTATGTCGGAACATGTTTGTTGTGAACTTGGAAGCTGAAACCCAACAGATAATATGAAAGCAAATTAACTTGGTAGTGGTAGTTCACATAGTTTCACTTTAACCTAATATTAATTAACGATAACCGTTTTGATATGACTCCCTAAATTTTATTTGTTTCTCAGAACGAGTTATCTATCTTTTGATCAGTAAAAAGGGATATGATATAATATGATCAGTCCTCCTTCTACCTAACCCTTCTTTGTTTAGCATCATTCTCGACCCGTTTTCATATAAGTTCTATCTAATCTCTACAAGACTACAACTATTGTTCCTGTTCTAACTTATGTTATACAATGATGATACAACTCTACTTATGATAGCCTTTATTAAGTCGTACAATCCATTATTAACGCTATCCTCTCCATTTCAACGTGGGGAAAAAATTGATTCTTGATTCTTTCAAGGTTAATAAATTAACGCGTTTCATGTTTGTACTTTGACAGATGTGCATTCGAATAGATAGACCCTTCTGTAACCCAGTTCTCATAACCAACTGCAATACAATCTTATTCGTTACTAATTAATATGAAAATGACATTATCAGTAATGAGAATAAGAGATGCCTACTTCGAACTCGACTCTTCCCGTCTCCCACTGGATGACACAAATTACTTTTAGTGATATATAAATATACCGAACAAGGAAATAACTCTCAAATAATTAGGGGTCGTTTGCTTCATGGATTTAAAAATGAGGGTTTTGTAATTTAAAAACCCAAAGATTTATCAAGGATTTGAGGCATCATGGATTTGTAACAATCCTTTGTTTGTTGGGATGTTTTTATCATGCATTTAAAGGTGTGGGATTTACTACTTGAAGTCAAAAATTACATTACTGCCCTTTTCTATATGTTTGACATGTTTATGATATGTACACCAAACAAGGACAAAACTTCAAAATTACCTTACTATCATTTTCTATATGTTTGACATGTTTATGATATGTACACAAAACAAGGACAATACATACTAATAAGCATAATGTTGCCACATGGACAATAATAATAAATGAGAAAATTCTGTTTTAACTTTTAACGTAACATAATTAATTACCAATTCTTTGTCCTCCTTTTCAAAAGTAACATATAACAACATATATTAGAATCGGGAGAATAAAGAATTACATGTTCCATGAAAAGGTCAAAGAAAACTAGAACACAAGAAATAATATAAAAAAATCTAACTCATGTTTGCACATTAATTGAACGTTTATATTATTCATTTATTGTTAATTATAATGTATAATAGTTAAATTTGAGGGCAACCTTGGAATATTAAAAGCGCATGAGGGTATATGGGTAACATCTCATCAAGGATTTATGTCATATTCCAAATCCCATATCAACATGTGGGATTTATAAGTCCGTGGGGTCCACGGATTTGGACCCTTAAAATCCATGGGCCCCACGAATTTGGTCTCCAAAAAAGGTGCAAGCAAACAACGGATTGTACCTAAATCCTTGATAGTTGGTTTTTTTGTACCAAATCCATGTACCAAATCCTTGAAGCAAACGACCCCTTAGTTTAATGAGCACTGGGGTCAAAGCCCGAAACAACTTTTAATTTAATTTTGCAGTAGAGCCGAAATCCGACCCGATCCAATATAATTAAAGAAAGGGCACAGTATCCATAATTTTGACAAGAAAGAACCCCACCCAAAGGCTCAAGATAGGGTGCATAACCCATGGTTATGCACCCATCAATAACCAAATCTGGACCCTTCATTTAGAAAATCCAGATCTAGGATGGAGAATTAAAGGCTATTTTTATTTTCACTAGTTTTCTTAATTGACCCATATCTTTTTCGTTTTAACTCGGATTTTAATTTTTTTTGCACAGATGGAACGAGTTCATCGTGTTCTACAAAATGAGATCAATTTTCAATATTTTTTGAGGAAAAAAAATTCTGGCCTCTCGGTACCAACTGCATACCATATGGTATTTTCTTCGTTTTTCATTCGTTTTTGAAAACGTTTGCACAGCAGGGACGAGTTCATCATGATCTATTGGATCTACAAATTTCTGGGTGAACAAATTACAAGACCAAAAAATACCACACAATACCATACAATACCACCCTGGTACGGGGTGGTATTTTATGGTATTTTATGGTATACAATGTTAAAAGTCGTAAATGACAATTAATATACTTCTACTATCATGTATTCAATCATCCTACAGTCTTGGTTTGTTCATACCACCATGGTACGCTTTTGAACCCATAGGTATGCTCTTATTTCAATACCAGTCAATACCATATGGTATAGACTGGTAAAAAATGGCTCAATTTTTTTTGTTCGAAAAATATATAAAAGTGGATATCATTTTGAAGAGCACAATTAATCTGATCTAACTGTGCAATAAAAATTAAATTTCGACTTAAAACGAGTGAGAAATCGTCCGTCAAAGATTAAGGAGGGGAAAATTAAAGGCTTTCCAGGAGAGAGGATGCTGATGTCATGCTGATGTGGGCGGGTTACTCATAGTTACTCACCATAAAGTTACTAACCTGATCTATTCCCCACCCAAAGGACTTCCCATTTCAATCAGTAATTACAGATCCGGTTACTACACTAATTAAGCTCCCACCGTCCATTACCGTTACCGGCCAACTATAGTTTCCTCATTTGTGTACTGCGGCGTACGGTGGGGCCACGGTGGTCGTCTACTTTCGGGAACTCCCATAATACGTACAAAATACGCGTACATTGTGCGCCGCTAGCTAGACATGTGTTGTGTATGCAACTATTCTATGCATATTAGTTATATATATATATATATATATCTGGAGTGTGTGGGTTTTGACTTTTTGGTTAGGTTATTATGACCTGAATCACTTATTCATGAATACAAATAAAATTTGTTGTTTAGGATCGTGCAGGGTTGGCCGTTTGGTTATTTCGGTTATAACCGATAATCGAGCGGTCGGTTATCGGTTAATCAAAATAACCACTCCCCCTACCGAAAACAGCCCGAAATAGGTTTCGATTTCTCGGTTATTGGTTAACCGAACCACTTTTAAGACCAAAAACCATTTCGTCTAGCCTCCAATAACTGACCGAAGTTCGGTTACCGGTTAGTGGATTACCGGTTGGTTAACCGATAACCGGTAACCGAACTGCCACCCCTAGGATCGTGTCGCCACATCACTATAATCGATTTAATTTGTTTATATATATATATATATATATATATGATTTGTTAAAGACATATATTTAGTGTCATATTGTCAGTTAGGTTGAGTTAATCAAGACTCGCTTTCGAAATCTCTGTGTTCACGGACCTCACATGAAAAATCAGGGACAATTCTGCTCGATCTGGGGTGGTACACATAATAATATGCACAAGCAACTAATTAATTAACGTGTGTAAACCCCTGAAACAAAAAAAACCATACTAAACTGCACGAAGTTTCTTTTCCGTCGTATGAATTCAAGTCGATGAGAGACATTGATAATCAGTGGAATTCATAATGGATAATCTTGATACATTCAAACTAGCTAGTACGTGTCTAGTTTTTTCCAAATCATGAATTCAACTCAAGTAATATCGTTCGCCTCATGTGCTGTCAAAAGACCAAGCTAAGATATTTTTTTTTATTTATAATGCAAAAAAAAAAAAAAAAAGAGACCAAGAAATGTTTGATCATCTCAAACGTAAGATGCTATATGAACTAAGAATTTGAAATCACCAAGACTCCTGCCTTGAGGGGTAAGAAATGTACGAGGGTTGACAACTTGACATGCATATACATCTTTAAATTGATGGGATTCTCTCATTCTCATTAGTAGTTGTTTATAAGTTTAACCTCAAATAATCGACTGCTTTATTATGATTTTTTCGATATTTATGAAGAACGATCAGCTGGATATATGTATATGACACGGTCCCATCATAATAATATTTTATTTATTATTAATTAACATATATTATACTAATTAAGAATTAAAGCTGTTTGGGGTCCAGGCTATCGAAAGAAAATCAAACTTTTTATATATAAACCCATCTTCCTGGAACTTCAGCAAATTAATAACATTCTTGGTGGCTGTTTTTTTCCGTATTGTCGTGTTTGTATTTTAGTTATTGACCTTTGACGAGATGAGAAATTAAATCCAAGACTTGCTTTGCTTGCTTGTAAAGCCAAAGCACCGTGAGTCCCAATAATTGAATTAAGCAATATATCCCATCGATCCATCATCCACACAAAAAAAAAAAAAAACTGCATGATATAGTAGTGGACGTCATAATCACAAACTGGCTATGCAGAGCCGGCCGGCGGTTAGGTCAGTCACGTAAACAAAAGCTAGTTAGTTAAAGATGGAAAAAAGGCTAGTCCTCTACGTTCTGTCGTGGCCGGCCGGCGCTCGATCGCCGTGGCATGCATTTCTGAGTTTAGCTTACTGAAAAAAACAGTGTACTACTCTGAATGAAAGTCTTTGTTCAGTTTCTTGGGTAGGACGCCACAATTGGTCTCATTCAGATTAAGCATCTGAATACCAAACATTCCAATAACTTGAATGGTCTTATCGCAGCAGAAAGATATTAAGATGTTAGGTTCAATATCAGAAAACCGACGACTTTTTCTCTAAATACAGTAATAACTAAATTTTTTTTTCCTAAACTATACAACTTGTAATTTCCCCCCTCCAAAAGTACATAAATTTGGAGGGGTTCGAGTTAGAGTGTCTCGAACCACTAATGAGATCGAGATAGACAATCTCGATCCACTTTCTGAAGTAGCGGATCGAGTTAGAGAGTCTCAATCCACTACGTTAAAATTTTCAATGATCTTAACTTTATGATCAGTTATCCGATCATAGTGAATTTTTTTATTTTACATAGGTTTTCGAGAACTACCAACTTTTTTCATAGAAATATTTTCAGAATGTATATGAAAATGAACAAATTAAAACTAAAGTCATTCTCAAAATCCCTTATATGCGAAAAGATTTCTTATTTTTAATTTTTTTTCCTAGTAAAAGTTCTAGTACTCGGAATTTTTTGCACAATCAAAACAAATTTTGCGACGATCGGATTACGGAGCACAAATTTATGATAATCTAAAGTTTGAAAAATTCGAAAAAATCCCATTAGTGGTTCGAGACACTCTAACTTGAACCACCCCCAAACTTAGATATTTTGATTTTTTTTTTTTGACAAGTGTTGTAGTTTAGGAGTTTTTTTTAAAATTATTGCTGTATTTAGAAAGAAAAAAATTCGGGAACCGAAAGGCTGCTCGTAGGTAGCTAGGTTTGACAAGGAGAAGAATTTGAATTGAATTGAAGAAAGGTGCATGGTGTGGAAGAGATACATAAGTTGAAAGTTTAAAAGTAGTACGTAGTAGAGTGTCAAAGCTCTCTGCCTACTAGCCAGCTCATTTTCGTTCTTTCCTTTTTATCAGTTGAAAAAACTTTCGGCAGGGCATAATGTCTGAATTAGTTCCTTTTCGCCGGTACAAATTGATTTCTTTTTGTACAGCACTATAGGTGTGCCGCACACAATTAATAAAATGCACAACCAACTGTTACTTCTACAAGCAAACCCTATTTTCTCTTCATGAGTTTTGTAGCTTTTAACTTTGAAGAAATCATGGCTCGCGGAGGACAGCGTTGATAATTTGTTTCACTAAAACAAAACACGCACGTATGACACGATTGAAAAGGAAACTTACATTACATGCACAAGCAAAACCAGTGAAAACAAGTTCTTCGTAAGTAATTACGTACGTACTTGCATGAGGCTAACGAAATGTACAGTCGAGTCCTCTCTCATTGTCAACAGAGAATAAAATCATGGGTAATATATAGTTATTTAATTGTTCAGGTGTTGAGACTTATTGTTTTGAATTTATGATGATGTTTTTGTAGAGTCTGCAAATAAATATCCCACAGCGTTTGGACCGAAGACATTTTTATAAGCATACATAGTTGATTTGGACCGATCTTGATTACATTCAAACTAGTACGTACGTAGTTTTTGAAACCAAACTCGAAATCAATTCACATCATCATGTGCTGTCCAAAGAACAGGCTAAGATATTTATAACGGGGGGGGAAGAAATAGTCCAACCAAAGATTATTATCTCAAAGTTCCAATACTCATAAAAATTTACCAACCATAATGGTGGCTCAAGCCGCGGTAAGCATGAAGTTGGCACGATGTTGTTCTAACGATGGCCGTCGAGTAGGGTTGTAAGCCCAATACCGTCGAAATATGATTTTTTTTCCTACTTATTTATGTAATCGTACGTGACAGCTTCCGACAAATGCACATAAGTCATCATCGTACGTAATATAGAAATTTTTAAAATTGAGCTTTAAGTTATTTATTTATATGTAAATTATACTAAAAAATTGGTCCAACCCATGAAAAGGAAAAAAATTTACAAACCCCATCTTCCTGGAACTTTCAGTTGTGTTAACATTCATTCTGGCATTGATGGCTGATCATTTATTGGTGTATCTGTAATTTAGTTATTGACCATTGACGAGATGATGATGATGATGATGAACGATTAAATCAAGACTTGCTTGCATGTAAAGTCAAAGCACCGTGAGGCCGAATTAAATAGTGATGATGATCACAATTAACTAGTATCCCGTCATCCCCAAACAATGCATTTTCCGTCAGTATATGTCATAATCTCATTATTATAGACAGATAGATAAGAATGATTTAAGAGGTAATTAGATAGGAAGCCGGCGGTTAGGTCACATAAAATAAAAGCTTAGTTTCAGTTAAATACATATAGAAAGACTAGTCCTGTTCCGTTGTGGCCGCGCTCCATCGCGGTGGACATGGTAAACGTACGTAATAGCTAGGTTGAAAGTCTTGTTTGGTTTCTTGGGCAGGACGCAACGCTTAATTTGAACTATGAGACATTGAATTTGGGTTATTTCTCTAATTCTCTTCAACGTGAAAGGTGACAACCAACACTTTCAAGTAGCTTACGTACACAGATGAGAGAGGATTAGACGATCCGTCAAACATGTTATGCTTATGGTATTGACGTATTGTTACTATTGCAAAAGGATATGGCATGATGATGGAGGAGAAGTGCTATAATTAGGTCAAGTTTGTAGGAGAAAGTTGGAAGCGATTGTTTTCATTTTAAAGAAAAAACGTATCAGCGATTAATATGTACACCGGGAGTTTGGTAAATATGAGGGTATTGAGGGGTTGTTTGGAGGTTGGGATTTTCCAAATTGAAGTATTTAATTAATTTGTGTATTGTAATTTGATGTATTGATGAAATGTATGAATTTGAAAAATACTTTGTTTGGAGGTTTAGATTGTGCTTTGTTATAAATGAAAAAATAGAGGGTAGACAGTCGATTCCTTGGTTACAATCTCACCTTTTGGTAGAGATTGTTAATCACTCATTTTGAGTGATTGTAGGTGGACTCAGAAAAACGTAATACATTTATTCTACCACAAATTTAACAAAAAATAAATTAATCTTGACATTACATGCATTGGCTAAATACATTGCTTGAAATCCCAACCTCCAAACGACTCCTGAATATCCTTCGTAAAAAGTGTTATATAACATTGAATTAATCGGAGTTTGGGGCTATAAACCCTAATGAGTAAAAGCTCGGTTATAATTGTTTATCATGCACATTAAAATCAATTTAATCGGAAGTATTTTATCAACGGTTTTGATTTATCGAAATACACCCAACATACTAAAGGCACCATGCATCTTGGAAGTTATAGAGTAGGGTTTAGAGGGTTAAGACCTAAGATTCATTCATTAAAAATTATAGTAAAATACGATGCCCAAAATTCGGTCAATTCAAAGACTAAATTATTAATTTTTACTAATTATGTATATATACCGAGATCTACTTAAGATCATTCCCAGGTCTGGATGTTAGGTTGAACATTTTGAAACCGCCGGAAAAGTTGGGTAGGTAGGTTTGACAAGGAGAAGAATTTGAATTGAATTGAATTGAACGTCGTCGTCGTGGAAGAGATTAGTAGAAAGTTTAAAAGTAGTAGTGTTAGTAGTACTACTGCCAAAGCTCTCTGCTGCTTTACTTTTTAATTTCTTTCTTATCAGTTGAAAAATCTTTCGGCAAGGCATAATGTCTGAAATTAGCTAGTTTCATGCATCGACCGACCGGCCGGCCGACAGGAAGGAAGTTGCATGGGGAACTTCCTTTCACCAACTTACGTTACGTCGTCTCCCGCTGCATGCTGCGATTGGACCTAAATCGATTAACCCGTGTAACTAACGAGACCGAAAAAGCAAAGTATGAACTCGAAATTAATTTAAGAGGAAAAAAAGGATCAGAGAATAAATAGCAATTAGGATAAGAAAAATGAGAACGTAGAATGTGAAGTAATTAACTAATTCATTGTCAAATTGGAGAATTATATATAATCGTTTCCCTGTTCGCAGCAAAGCTAGGCTACTTCCTTTTCCAACTTGTAGTTCTTTTTTCTTTTCTTCTCTTCTTTCTCCCAGCTACTCGATCTACTAACTAATTCATGGTTGCCCAAAGGAAGCGAGCTGGGTCCAAGAAATGAATTGACTGTTTCGCTTCTGCTTTTGATTATTCCGTTCACATACATTTTTTTTTTCCCGGTGAATCATTCTGATTTTTTCTTGTTATGTATTTCACTAATCATGATACAACATGTCAATTTTCTTTTCATGTAATTTTACAAGCATCCTCTGTTTGGTAATGAGGAGTGCGAATTCGAGAAGGTGTAAGTAGAGTGGGGGAAAAAAACTTGATACAGGGTTCTCGTGATCAGTTTAAATTTAAATTGGATCTGGTCAAACTTAGTCAAACACGTATGAATATGTGAGTTTTAACTATTTAGTCGAGTAAATTGGGTCAACCAAAATTTTCCTCTCTCTACATTTTTCACAAACACTATCTCTCTAATTTTCAATGTAAATTTGAGTCAACCACGAGATCTCAAATTGACTAGACGAACCTTGACAAACTTGCTCTCGGAGTCAAATGGTCACCCGAACAAAATCTACATTAATAATAATTACAATAAAAATTGATAATATTAATTATTATATAGTTATAAAACAATTAAAATAAAAATTTATAATCCCTCTCCTCCTTGTTTCCTTCACATCCTTCCCTTTCACCAAAAAAAAAAATGTGGAGTGTAAGCCGAAATAATAATTTTGCACCCCTACTGTAACAAATTAACCAAATTATTGTAAAACTGTTGAAAATTGTGTATACCCCTCTAATTTGAACCCCACTCTTCCCTCTAATATGATAATATGACCTACACACAACGTCTAATTCATGCATTACTCTAAATTATGAATAATATACTCTAAACCCTAAATTCTTAAATTCGAACCCATTAAATTCTCAAAATACAAGTAAATCCTAAATTATTTTCAATTTTTTTTTTAACAATTATAATGTTACAATTAACTATTGAGATTGTTTCAACACGACTCGCATTATCAAAATGTTGATTTGGAGATGTGTTAGTGAAAACAAAACCCTTGTTGTACTTCTACTATACAAGTGGGTTTATCATGCACACATGAAATATTAGCGTTAGTGGAATCCAAATTACAAACCGCGGTCATTTCACTTGCGCACTAGCTATCTATTTACTACCAACAAGAGCTAGCACTACTAGTTATGGTTGGTGATCAACCACTAGCAACAACAATTAATCAAAATTTATAATCACACAAAATTTCATCAGAAATAATTAAGATAATTAATGGAAATCATGATGAAATTAATCCTGTCACGTTATTCTCTTTCCCATCATTTTGTAATAGAACATCAGGGAATGCCACAAACCCCCTTATTTACATCCAACAATTTATTGTTACAAGTTGGCAACCATGATATATGATACCAAGTGATAGTTGAGCAGGATGTCAACCGTTAATAATATATTCATCACAACCAGATGTTAAAACAATAATTCTATGCATGGCAATGATTTGTACACATTTCCAATAAAGAACAAAATTCATTTCACTCATTCGCATTGAAAATGGTAATAAATTCAAAAACATATGTCATTGTTCCTGTATTATATGTCAATATATAATCGGCGCCCTGATTAATAAAGAAGATAAATATTGGAAAAAGTACTTCATTGATACATTGAACACCATCAAAGTACAATCACTTTCTTTTTACGATGAAGATTGATAATGTATGTATCATAGGAATTAGGAAGCAACTACCATGTCATATGGACTGTTTATAAGCACGCAACACTTTGTTTGTAAACATATAGTCACTATTAGATGCATTTCTTTGTTAATAATTTTGACTTTCTCAGGTTTTCAATATGTTTTAAGCATTACCATAAAATTACATTTGAAGCATACTCAATGTAATTTTAGTATTTTTCTAGATAGTACATGAGCAAATACCAATTATTAATATAAATAACAAATGCAAATTATATAATCATAACTATGTTGCCCGAGGCTTGTGCTAGTGTATTATATATGATTTCATGGAACAAAGAGCCCACACGTCTAACTATATATACTTGCTTGTCCTTTAATCGTGGGCTATGTGTAATGTAAACTATTGGCCTATTTATATGCACGTTATTGATACATACTTGCTTGTCCTCTAATATGTTTGGAGAGGATATATCCCTTGTCCCACTTGTTAGGAAACTTAACTTTTATGTTAAGTGCAATTAAAACGTTGGAAAAAACGAGGGCAGATTATTTTGTATCAATTCAATTAAAGGAGATGATAATATATTTAAGTTAATTTTGATGGTCTAAATTAGGGTTGAAAATTTGACCGGTCACGCTGTTAGAAAAGTTGCGAAGAAAACCAGACATCCCAATTTGATCTGGATCGTCGACTATTAAGAATAGTTTAGTCTGTCCATAGTCTGTATTATTAAATCTTTTAATGATTTATGATTTATCGGACCAAATCGTAGACCAAACCCACTTTTCGTTCCTGGTAGCAGGTCAATCGCCACTCTCTCCATATTCCCCCAACGAGACTCAAATATGAAGTCTCAACCTTAATTTCTCAAATCTCATCTCCTTCTTCGTCCATAAATCATACTCTGCCAAAAAACTAGAGACGATCGCATCCCCATACAATATTATGTTAATTTTTTTATTACGTTATGACGTAAGTTGGGTTGCTTTGATTTTGTCGCTTTGTTAATGTCTTGGACCGAGGGTACCAAAATTACAATGCATCTTGGAATTTATGTTTGAAGGCAAAAGATAGTTTTTCCCTAAATTATTCATTCGAAATTTTGTCTGATGGATTAAATAAATTGTTAATTTTTTGCTCGACGTGGTATGCCTTGTCCAGATCATACTACACATGTGTATAGTCTGGACTGTATAGTATTACGTATTCGGTTGATCCTTGGTATGTGCTTCTAACCCCTCTATTTGGATCGTAGATTGTACATAGCACCCAGTTTTCCAGCCCTAACTGAAATGACTGGACTAAGTGAGATGCTTCGACGGACAGGATAAAAAAAATATTTATTTAAGTCGAAGTTCAACCTATTTCGCAGTAATGTTATAAACCATATTAGAGAATCCAACTAGAGCACGTAAAATTTTATGTTCAAATGGGAAATATACTTAGATAATTGTTGACTAATGAAGTTTCAAAAACGTTAAGCTCGAAGTAGATAAGATCATTAATATTATCTTGGAAGTAGACATACGTACGTCCCCAAACACTTGCACTAGCAAAATGTGCAAATGAATGAGATCCACTTTAACTGATGAAGCTCATGTGGTCTTTGTTTGTAGTCAGTTCGTTCGTTCCTTATTCTGCTAACCCGCCATTGCTTTGCTACTCAAATAGCTAGCGAGCGACGAAACAAGCTCTGCAAACCCTCACGATTTGATTTTCCGTTCTATATATTCGACAGTACTGACCATATATATCTATATTCTATAGGGACATATATTTTTAAATTTTGTGTGCATCTTTTGCTAATTATCAATGGGAATTTCCAGCCTTTGCCAAAAAGACAAAAACAACGAGTACTGTAGGAGAGGCAGATGGATTGGTAATAAATCAAATTAAAACATGCCATGCCATGCCATGCCAGCCTTGTGCCCTTGTCCCATGCACCAGTGACAGTCCATTCCAGCCAGGACAAAGTAAAGAGATATGCCAAAGATTTGGCCGTGGCAGAACACACATGATATATATATTCGATCCCTCAAGTGAAGCTGCCATCTCTACTGTGCTATTACTATTAGAGTATTATTATTATTAGTGGTTGTTGAGGGTCTATTCCACTCTATTCCCAAAGGCAAAGCAAATAAGGATTGGCCTTGTGGTTGTATAGATCGAGGAGGAGAAGTGGGTTTGATAATAAAGACTGTGAAGAACTGGGGCACTGAAATTTATAGTGGTGATTCATTTCTGCGACATTATATATGCATCACATAATTATTATCAGTACTTGAATCCACCAATGGATGGTCTCCATGGGCATGATTACTACCTTGTCAATGGCATTACTACCACAATTTTAGTGGACATCACAGACACTCATCTATACTTTCAACACAGGTAGTAAATACTTCGTTTAGTATACAAGAAGTTGGGGGTGATTTTGCTTATGTGACTTTACATTATACGCAAACTCATGCTCTATTGATATCCCACGTTCAAAAGATAGATAGCTAGATAGAGAAGAACTTTAACAAGGTGTGTAACGTGAAATTTAAAGCTGCTGTCTGTCACTTCAAAAATGTACATCCACTACGCTACTCCTTTTCTCCACCAGAACATATATGTGATCAACAGTAGTACAACTCCTCCCATTCACTCGATAATGCTAAAGCTCTAAAGTAGTTAGTGGGTGGTGGTGGCCGGCCGGCCGGCCGGTGGATATTCATTCGTCACGATCCATCAGAATCCGGGCCCAAAATGGATAGGAAAGGAAAGGATGCTTTTCTCTAGTGGAAACAAACATTGGTGAATTCAATAACAAAAGAGAAAAAAGGATTGTTGATACCCGCAATGATAAACATATGTCCTCAGTAATAAAAACTATTGGATATGGATTTTGGCCGGTTTACGCTGCTTTGTACAATTGTGTTGTCATGTTTCTCATATTTCCCACATGGAAATTATTGATATGGTCATTAACATTCATAATAACAAAATTATGGATCATATATAGTTAACGCTTCATTTCACACCACGTATGCTATAGTGCAATGAGCCAAATGTTTTGCTTTACAAATTAAATATAGGTAATATGGAATTAAGTTAGAATTGTATGTGTGTCTCTACTGTAGTTCGGTTACTAAAAACTAAACACGAAAATACGTATATCCTTAAGAATAAAATCTCAAAAACAACTTGTGAATTAGTCAATATATATCGTAAGTAGCTCCTTGAAACTCAGTGTGAAATACATATATTTTAATTAAAAAAAATGCCCATCGTAAACTCTGATATCGATATATCGATCACCTTCTCATGTTGGACTACAAAACACGTTACATGGCTGGAAATTAGCTAATTAATCACATTTTGGAAGATAATTATTAACAAAACAAGAATCTACAGGTTGGAATTAGATGGATCATATCTAGTATATATAGCTAGTTTAGTTGTGCACACCAATCGAAATATTATGGCTTGTATATAACTCTTTGTGTTTGTCACTCACTCCCTTAACCTTTTTATTAGGGCTGGCTATTTGGACCGGGACCGGATAAAAAACCGGAAACCGGACCGTATAACCCGGACCGAGACCGGACCGGGACCGGATAGTAAACAATCCAATCCAATCTTTGGGCTTGGATTTGAGGTAAAAAACCGGATAAAGACCGGATAAGAGAGCTCAACACCCAAAACTTAAGGGTAATTTGCATAAACGGTCACAAACCTTTGCACTTAGTACAAAACTTAACCAACTCCTCACCCTTTTAGGCCTTAGGCCACTCAAATTCCCACAATCTCAATATAAAATCAAGACCGAATTGGGACCGGACCGGGTCAAGACCGGACCGGATCAAGACCGGACTGTATCCAATCCAATCTTCGGTCCTTATATTTTCAAAAAAACCGGACTGGACCGGATCAATTTGGGCCAATTTAACCGGACCGGACCGTATAGCCACCCCTACTTTTTATTGCTTAATTAATTTAGTAGGTATACATGCCTAGCTAGTGACAGCTAATTGCGCTACTGATAAATAATATACTATTGGGATTTCGTCATTACCCCTAATTAGGTTAATTGTCACCTTCTATGGTTCCCTTAACAATCAAATCCTATATATATATATATATATATATATATATATATATATATATATATATATATATATATATATATATATATATATATATATATATATATATATATATATATATATATATATATATATAGCGTGTAGAGTGTAGACAAGATCCATGAACCAATGAATCAATCAGTTTTGTATCGTTTTGCGGCTAACTTTTGGACTGACTTGCTTAAACTAATATCTTCTCCACCTCATCCGTCATCCTCTTATTGGAATAATATATATAATACCTTCCTATCCTAGTCAATAGTAATCAAAACTTTGCTAAAAAACCATTCTCTTCTCAATGCTGTAAAGCCATCCAATTAATATTTTGTGAATTTGGCTATTTCGGTTTATTTTCATGTAAAACTGTATTGATGGTTTGACCCGCGATTTTTTTTATCGGAGTCTAAATCAATAAGTAGTTTTTATATTTTTGAAACAATATTTAATTAATTTAAACCATGATTTTTGTACAAAAGACTCTATCACTGACTTTTTTTTTGTATAACTCCGACATAATTTTACAATCCCTGATTTATTGATATGGATAATTATCCATGGAAAAATATTGAATCGATATTTGGCCCTGAATCGAATTGTATTCGAATTGTCAATATAAAATTTGACTCGAATTTTATTTGATCCTCCAACATATTTATGTTTTTTTATATTAAATTCGTGTTTTTTGTTCGGTCATCTCTATTACCTAAAACAAAAGGATGGAGATATACACATGTCCCGATCAAATAAAAAACTTAAATAGCCAAACTAAATCATATCGGATGTAATTTATCACTATTTTTTTTATAAATTCAATCTAATTTTTTACTAGATTCAACCCTCTGGTGGAGTTGATGGCACTCCGGGATTGTCCGTTTGTGTGTGCACCATATGAGACGACGAGAGTGGCTTTATCGGTGATGCAAAAAGGGTCTTAGATAAGTCTCGGAAGGGGAACACATTACACATAGGATGTTTGTGGTGGTGTCATCATTGTTGGGATCACATTTCCTTTTCCCGTTGCTTTCAGGAGTTTAATGTGCAATTCAATTGTCGGGAGGGTAACAAAATTCCCTATTTAACGGTGAAAAATCTCTTTTTATTATACTCCAATTTATTGAAATGTGATTTTGTTTCACGACCCGTTCATTATATCGACTCTTCTTTATTTCACTTGATTACACAAGTGAATTGATGACTAAAAGAACCATTACCTAGAGTTCCCGCGTATTGATAGTTCATATAGTTGAATAGTGTATTGGTGTGTAGCCTTAGCTTTTACACTGCATGTGAATGTGATTGCATACTATTTAAATAGACCATGTACTTCACACCATGTTGAAAATACTTACTTAATATTCTATTATTTCATCGATTCCCATGCTTCCCCCTGAACTATTGTCCACAAATTCTAGTTCTTGATACGCTATCTAAATAAACAATTGCAAATCCGTGTCAAGAGAAGAAATTTTAGAAATTAAATTGATGGGGAAACGTGGGTCACACTCTTCAAGTCAACTATGAAACACAATATTTGAACATGGCATGCTATTTTATTTGAACCTTTTCTCGGACAAAAATAAAGCATTCAATCGAGTTTAAAATTTGTACAATTCGATTATACACTATCGTTAAACTGGATTTTATTATTGATAGTTATAAAAGTTTAAATATGAAAGTACTCGATTGATACAAGATACTGTATTAAAAACTAACAAGTTCATCATAATAATTCCCGTTGTTAAAAATTTAGTAGACATGATAAAGAGAGATTAATGGCAGTATTATCACAATTAATCAAACATATAATCTTCCATTCAGCTTATGCGGTGCTTTTACTGCTTTGTTTGACATTTAAGTTGATTGTTTATAATAATATGTATGACACATTTTTTTATTGTGAAAACTTCAAAAATAAAACTTCCGTTTCCCCCTTCTTCTTCTTCTTCCCCCCCCCCCCCCCCCCCCCCCCCCTCTCTCCGTACAGCACCACTATTTCTTCTTCTAAAGTTGTTAGTTGTTACACTCCGACCAATTTGCCATATACGCGGAAATATAAATGCTGCAGTTGGTTCCCTGACTTTGGTTTTACAAAGAGGAATTTTTATTACACTTTGTATGATCAGTTAAAGATAGTGCAATGGATCCAAATTTGAGAGTAAAACATCTCAAGAAATTGTGACTGAACAAGGATTAATGAAATTGTGACTGAACAAGGATTAATATACCGTAACGAATGTCGTATTGGAAAAGTCAGCGATATGGTATTTTATGCTGAAACAGTTGTTCAATCTTTTCATACAACTAAATACCACTTACCGATTTCACTTCTGGTAGGAGATTTTTCTGATCGAACCGTCGATACGCTACGGATTTTCAATCCTTGGACTAAACACACTCTTTGTTGAACCGGAGTTAGCTTATATTTTTCATCTATTGGTTTCCCTTATTGAAATTTTTTATTATATGAATTGTTATTTTTGTTTAACATATTACTTCCTATTTACGAAAATAGAAATCTTAATAAAAACAAGAATTGAACACTAGCTCGGACTTTCAACCTACTTATAGTAAATTCCCATCAATTACCGCAGTTCTTAACTTCTTATTCAACTCTGATAAGATCTATCTTCATTAGCTGAGTGCCGTTGACATTCTGCGATATGGTGAATTCCCACAAATTGAAGCACAAATCTACATGGTAATGGTGACGTATTTCCGGCGTTGACATTCAATTTTGACAACGCCGCAAAGACACAGCAATAGACAAGTTCAAGGGCCTTGACAACTTCAAGCTGCTAGCTAGCAGCGCCTTGACATTCTTGCAATTCGTCAATTGACAATTTCACAAAATCTGTCCACTCTATTCGTTGAATAGTTAGAATTAGTTTATGTTGCTGAGGGCAACTAAGGCATCAAAGGGATCCGTGGCGCAATGGTAGCGCGTCTGACTCCAGATCAGAAGGTTGCGTGTTCGATTCACGTCGGGTTCAATCCCCGTGTCCCAATGTTTTTAAAATTTTTTCTTTTTCACCCACAAATATGGAACCAAATATCAATTATGAGAAGAGCAATCAAAAAGGTCTACAGCTGCCTAGTCACCCATTTTTCCAGTCGAAGTTGCTTCAATGGAGGTCCCATGACAGGCTTGCTCCTCTGAGGGCATTTCCACTTCCCGGTGATCTCACTGTGCTGCACAACATTTGGACTTCTTTCAGATAGCGCCTTTCTGTTTCCCGATGAATCATCCTTCGCTGCATTGTCATATGATGATGAAAAATTCTTCCTCCTCTCACTCTTGAAGCCTTTCGGTGCAACAATCCTCGATCCTGGACAGGAGTTCTCGTCGTAGTTCAGTCCTGTGATCCTGTTCTTCTTCCTTGTTGCCACAAACCCACTTGCAGAAGAAGCTGCATTTTTTGCTTCATGATCGGTAATGTTGCTTCCATTGTTTGATTCTGCAATCAACTTGGCATTGCTTTCATCTGATTCTGCTGCTTTTGACTCCTCAAATGAATGTGCATCTACACCAGGAGTCAACTTAGTTGGAGATTTCTTGTTACTGTTATGAATCTTGTAGGATTCCAGGCTCTTCATGGCCTTGGGGATGCTCTACAAAAGATATGCCACAGAATCATGAATAAAGCTACATCAACCAGATGATTGGAAGTTGACTTAGTAGTAGGTAGGAGACAAGGGAAATAATGGTACCATATCTGAATGCAGGAGGTGGCTGTGGTTATTATTTCTTGAGGAGCTGTTACAATGCAAACGGGCATCGAGTTTGAATTCCCTATCAATGTTCCCTTGATCCATGTCTATGCATTGAGATTTCAGTTCTCCAACTTCATTTCCTTCTCCGTTAATGATAAGGTCGTCTGTATGTTGCAACTCAGATTTGGCGCATGGACTGCATTCTTCTACCGGCGCAGGAGATTCGTATGCATAACTGGAGAACCAGTTCCTAATGTCAGGTGGCTCTGGAAGTGTTGAAAGTGCAGGACAAGTTAAACAACTGGACTGCAAGTTCTGGTCAGGTGAATAAGAATAGAAGTTTCACAATAGATAGTTACCAGATAGGAGTGCTGATGGTGACTGGGAAAGAGGATCCTGAAACAATGAACATTGGTCAAGAGTTGGTCCAATCACCACCTTACGTTTTGTTAAAGCTCATTAACAACTTCAAGAACAACACAACATAAGCCACAAGCAGCATACTTCAAAGGCAAAAGAATGACCATTCTGTGTAGTGTTGCATACTTGCATGTGGTTCAAGATGGAGGGAAACAAAGGACTGACCATTGTCAAAGGGCTGTCTACATTTGCTTCGCCCAACTTGCAATCATTTACGAAGTACTCATCTGACAGAGGCAGCTTTACAAGAGTCTCACTGTGTTCCTTGATAAAGCCATCTTCACTTCCTTGAGTTTCCCAAACAGCAGCACTCTCAAGTTCATCATCAGGATCCAACCCACCAGAGTCTGATACATAGCTCGAAATCCAGTTTTCAGGGTGTTCAGGTTCTGAAAACAAAGGATCAAAGAAACAAGTTGCCACACATTATACTGACCATTCACATGGATCACCTAACTGATACGAACTCTTGAATTTCAGTCTGGAAAACTACTTAAGTATAAGATATTCAGACTACTAACCATTAAGGAATGGTGGCGAGCATGAAGGTTCTGGCCCCTACAAGAATGAAATGAAGAAAAATATGACAACACTTAATGGCCACCAAAGACACAGGAACTACCCACTATGAGCAATCCTTCTGTAATACTTGGTACAATGAAAGCTTATAGAACCGTCGTGGCGTACATCTGTGATATAAACCCCTAATGAAGAACCAAAACTAATGTCTGGAGTAGTGATTGATACTGGTTCAAGATGGAGATGGAGATGGAGATGTAAAAGTAAGAAATAACTCACCAAAGGGCTGTCTTCATTTCCTTCTCTATATTGGAACTCATTTGCGATTACCTCATCTGAGGAAGGTGGCTTTTCAAGCGCCACCTCGCTTTTCTCCTTCGAATTCTCAAAATGTGGTTCTCTGTTGATGCCTTCCTCGATAAAGGCACCTTCGTTGCCTTGACTTTCCCAAATAGCAGGCGTCTCAAGTTCTCCATCATGATCCAGCCCACCAGAGTCAGATACATAGCTAGAAAGCCAGTTTTCTGGGTGGTTAAGTTCTGAAAACAGACATTTATGATACAAGTTACCATTCACATTATACTGATCATCCACAAGGAAATCTAACTGATTGGCACTCTCTTGAAAACTACTAAAACCAAAGAAAGAACTCCTATAATAGCATTTCACAACACTAACCATTAAGGAAAGCTGGCGAGTATGTAGATTCCGGAGCCTACAAGAGCGAAAGTACATGTAAGCAAAACATGACAACTCCTAATATTCACCAAAATAATAAATATACAGAGAGTACTCACTAGAAGCACTTCTGATGGAATAATTACTACAGTGCAGAGCTTAGAGAACTCAAGCACTTGAATTCAACCCTTGATTAAATAGGCCCATACACAAACTTGATAGCTAAAATCGCATGCAAGCAAAAGCACTTGAATTGAACCTTGATTAACCCTAATGAAGAACCAAAGCTGATAACTAGACTAGTGATTGATACTGGTTCAAGCTCCATTACCTCACTCCCTTCGCCGCATTCACCAGTTTCCAGGCGTTCACTCAAATTCTCATCTTCATTTGCCCTGATTTTGTCTGCAACATCAACAATAGAGGGATCTTTCTGACCTCGGCTTTTGAATGCGTCGTCGCAAGTATCCAGAACGAAAGAGTCATATTGGTAGCTAGAAAACCAGTTCCTTAAATCAGGAGGCTCTGCAAGCAAAAGGGCGGGAAATCAGCTTACAAAAGCCTGAACCGAAGAGAGATTACCGATTCACAAAATAACTGCTTCACAGTTTACCTGAAGGAAGCGAGAACGAATCCGAAGAGTGGGAAACCTGCAAATCGACATTACCAGATCCAAATCAGCACCTTTCTTTTTTCAAGTTTCTCAGGAACCAAACAGAAGAAATGAGACAGAGATAGAGAAATGGGGATATTGAATTCGGGGATCCTTACCTCGGAATCAGCCATTCTTTCCATGGATTAGACGTCCGAGCACTGGGAAGAAGATGGGGGGAACCCAGAAGAAGAGTGAAAATACACACAAAAAGTTTTGAGCTTTTCGAATATACCGCCCCGCGGGACTCCTTTGGCGCCACGGAAATTTTCGAGGGAAAAATGAAAATGGTGGTAAAATTACCGCGCAACTCTTAAATTAAAAATGGTTAATTTTCGGACTTTGGTCAGGGAATATTACAAAACGGTCACCGCCGCCGCCCACCTGTTCATTCATCTTCTCGCCTTACTATCCCGCGGCTGAAGTCTCACAGTAATCAGTATCCAATCAAGAAACTTCAAGTATTCAACAATTCTGCTTAAGAAATGGGAGCTCTGGGGATGGTTACGAGATCTCTTACCCGCCATTACTCGAAGAAGACTTCGGGGCCATTCAAATTACATCATCAGTATCAGAGCTGGAGGACGCTGATTTTGGAGCCCTTGTCGTCCGAATCAGTCCAGGTGCGGCGGCTCTCCGACGCCGATTCTGGTAAGAGATTCAATTTGAGCTTGCCGGGGGAAAGAAACCCAGAGAAGAAATCAGTTTGCTGGATGTGTTTGGTTGCAGGTATAGTTGAGGTGAATTTGCACAGGCCGGAAACGAAGAACGCGATTGGGAACGAGATGTTGAGAGGGTTGAGGCATACTTTCGAGACGCTGGAGATGGACGACGATGCCAACGTGGTGATGATCTCTAGCTCTGTTCCTAAGGCGTTTTGTGCTGGGGCTGATTTGAAGGTAAAACTTAGGGCTTTGAATCGAGAGTTAAAACTTTTGATTCCATCATGTCGGAATTGAGATGGGATCGAATGAGACGATTTCGATTCGAGCAAAGACAGGAAAGAAATTTTGATATTTGTATTAAGCGGAGTACTGTTCTTGATTTCTCTTAACTCAATTGGAATTTGTTCTTGGCTTGGCTAACTCATCTACACTCTTGGCGATTACTTCAATTTGGGTTTTTCCATATTTGCTTTACTTTTTTCAGACAAACTTCATATCTTGCTATGTGATTATGCCCAGTAAACTATCAAAAAAAGAATCTATCTTGAAGTATGAATAAGAATGGAGCTGTGATAAGATTGACTAATGCTGCAGTCTTTTTCGCTTGGATGGACAGGAACGCAAGGAAATGACTGCATCAGAAGTTCAGTTCTTCGTCAACTCATTGCGATCTACATTTGCACTCTTAGAGGTACAGTGCTTGCAATATAGCTCTACTTCTGTTAGTGTCTTGCATTGAATGCCAAATGAAAGGAAAATCGTGTCTTTGTTTGAAAGTGTAATTCAGCGGAGCTCCCTGCAACATTTGACAACATTAAGATTATAGTCTGATGTATTCAAAATGGTACTGCATTATATTAATCCAGGCTCTTCGTGTTCCCACTATTGCTGTTATTGAAGGAGCAGCATTGGGCGGTGGACTCGAAATGGCTTTGTCATGTGATCTCCGGATTTGTGGTTAGTACTGAGGAATTAAGAGCATGTAATTCTGTACATTACTGATATCACTTCATGCTCTAACTGACATAAATTCAATTTTATTCAGGAGAAAATGCAGTTCTGGGATTGCCAGAAACAGGACTTGCTATAATTCCTGGGTAAATGCTCTGTCGACATTAGTGCTTTGTAATATTGGATCCTTCTTATCAGAAACAGTATAATTATCTGAAAATGGCTTAGCCTTATATAGTTTCCTATAGTACTCAGTCGAAAGAGGTCAGTGTCTAATAGAATTTACTTAATAGGGCTGGTGGGACTCAAAGACTTCCTCGACTAGTTGGGAAAGCAGTGGCGAAAGAACTTATATTTACCGGTCGAAGGATTGAGGCCAAAGAGGCAATGTCCATTGGTATAAGATTTGAGTCTTTTTTTGTATTATGTTCTGTATGTGCTTTATATGTTATCCATCAGCATTCAGCTTTAACAATGAGTCATGCCACAGGCCTCGCCAATTATACTGTACCTGCAGGCGAAGCTCGTCCAAAAGCGCTTGAAATTGCTCGAGAAATCAACAGCAAGGTACAAGAATTATTATCCTTGATGATTCTAATCCTCAGGATCTCTTGAATTGTAAGTAAAATAGGTTGTATAGATTGATCGAGGAAACCAAATTGGAGATTGTGTTGTTAATAGGCTCGAAAAATATGCCAGGGTCCAATAGCGATCAGGATGGCGAAGAAGGCCATCAACGACGGTATCGAAGTTGATCTGCAGGCTGCACTGGACTTGGAAGAAGAGTGTTACGAGCAGCTGCTGAACACGAACGATCGACTGGAAGGCTTGGCAGCATTTGCAGAAAAGCGAAAGCCGATGTACAGAGGGGAGTAACAGTGAAGTACCCGGCCCCTTGATATTTTTGCTGACACAAGCAATTTCTAGGGGAGTTTGTGCTAATCTACTTGAGATTTGACATAGATTCGTGCATGTTATGTTGCTATGAAGTTTGAACTGTGCATATATTTACCGTTCATTATAATGACGATGGTGATTATGATCCGTGTCAGACTTTGATGTTGCTGCTGTGTTTCTATATTGCTTGTTCGTGAAGAACTGGGATCTGGTCGAGTTTGTATCCCCTATTAGGGATGGCAATTTACCCACCCATGGGTAATTTTGCCCAAACCCAAGTAGACCCATCTATTATGGGTAGGGTTTGGGTGATGTGTGTATGGGTTTGGGGTTTGTATATGGGTTTGGGTTAGATATGGATATTATCTAAATGGGTATGGGTTGGATATGGATATCCATTTACTTGAGGGTGTCTTAACTACACATGCAAAAATTGGACTTATTTGTAAAACTTGAAAAATTTTAGGTACCAAAATGTAAGACCAAAAACATTTAGGTACCAAAACGTAATTTTCCATTGATATTTTGAGGACTTATATGCAAAAAAAATTAAATTTAGGTACTAAATATGCATAACTATTAAGTTTAGGTACCAAACTGTAATTTGTATTTGGGCATGGGTACAAACCCAAATCCATTTGTTATAAACCCAACCCAACCCAAAGTAAATTGGTATGGGTACAAACCGATCAAACTTTACACATATCCATATATTTGGATTTCATACCTAACCCAATTGGGTTGGATAGTAAAATACCCATGGGTATGGGCATAATTGCCATCCCTATCCCCTATTCCCTTTCTTCTTTCTTATTGGTATATATTATTTTAATTATGCAGTCACTCTGAAAATAGCATATAGTCCAATTATAAAAAGAAAAGAAATGACATATAAAACTAATGCAAACTCCAAGTTATTGCAATTAAGTAGTTTGTTCGCTGGTATGGTACTATCAGAACCTTAGACCAAGAGGTTATCGTGTTTCGAATTGTTATGACGATCCTCAATATAAACAATGGTGCACAAGGGAAGAGACATTTGTCTGAGGCTGCGTGTAAAAAGCAAACGAATGACATATAAAACTCATTTCAAACACCAACGAGTTGTAGGGACTAATTAAAGTGGTCTGTTCATTGACACAAATCGAACAGAGCCAACATGGAAGGAATCAAAAGTACAAAAATCATTAATTTCTCATCTTACTATATTATATCATGTATTAACATCGTTATACACTATTAGCAAGAGGATAAAATATCACATGCATCACCTATCGAAATTTAATAAACCCAAAGTGAGGGATTGTTTGTAGCTAGCTACTAAATGAAAGTAGAAAGAATCTGCATGTGACAGAAAATAAAAATGTACGTGTGGGTCGTTCGATAGAGGATTGGTAATTAGTCGTTTAAGCACATATTACCTTAGGGTTCTTTGTTCACTATATGTGTTGGAATGGCAATCCGTTGCATGTCACCATCCAACCAACCTTCTGGTCTGTCTTCCCGTTTTGGAGAATGGATACTGACCACCGGCCAGTCGTGCGTACGATTTTCTCTCATTACTCACTCACTAGTTTCGTTTGTAAAGTTGGATTAATTTTGACCATCTAACTATTTATATATTATTATATCAACTTCATTATGCAGTATTAGCAAGAAAATAAAATATCACATGCATCCCTTCAACGTTAAACCCCAAGTGACTAAGTGAGTGATTCTGGCTACTAATCCAAAGTAGAAAGAATCTGCATGTGACACAGGATTGGTAATTAGTGATTTAAACAAATATTTCTTCTTATAGGGTTCTTCGTTTACTCTATATGCTGGATTGGTAAAATTCGTTGCATGTCACCATCGTATTGCCGTCTGCCGGAATAATGCACCTCAATTAATCAAATTGCTCTCTCGTCCAATTTCGGAGAATGGGCTACTGGCCTGCCAGTTGTGTATACACCGAACCACACCGTATCGAATATAATATGGTTCGGTCTTTGGTCCCGTGAATTTTATAAAATACCGAAGGAAAATGGACCGAATTGACATTTGGACCGGACCAAAGTGTACCAAACGGACCGAATGCACTATTGATCCGGTCCTTGGTCCTAAGTTATCTTTCTCTATTGGACCGCGATTCTCCAGAATTCGGTCTGATTCGGCCCGGACCGGACCGATGCCCACCCCTAGTGGACGTAGTTTTACTCATTTCCTACGATTTACCGCGAATCGCGTTAAATGTGAAAATAGTCACTTACATACGTACGTACAGATACATGCCTAATACGTGAGTAGGTTCCATGGAGTCTGAAAAAGCAAAGAAAAGGATAGGGTGTGCAAGAGCTTGTCATTTGAACATTTGAATGGAGCTATACACGGTACAATAAAAGATTAAGCAAAAGAGAAACACATGGCCACTTAGTTTTATGATATGTTGTAATAGAGTTCACTCCTTCAAATAGGATAACTTTATAGTTATCTAAATGGAAGAGAAGATGGAAATGAGAACCGTAAGTCCAAAAGCATATGAAAGTAGTTCAGGAATTACACTTTGCGAGCTTCCATGTTGGTACTGGGGTTCCATGAAGCCTCAGTATCGCCATGGCTCCTTCTCCTCCAAAGAGCAGATTTGCATCCTACGTAAAGTAAACTTCTCGCCGGTTGTATGAATCTGGCCTCCTCTAACTCAACTCCATTGCAAAAGGGCTTGCTTGAAGATGTAACTTTGAGACAAAACTTTTGTTATGTTATATGGCTCTTATACCCTGTGATTTTGACGTGTCAAAACCACCAATACACATTAAATCGTGTTGCTAAGTTAAAGTAATTGGACAACTACTCTAAAGGCTCTAACCTCAAAGAATTGGATCATATATGAGAAGACGACCTTAATAGAATGACACCTTAACAATGGCAGAAAAGGCCTCTAGCATACATCCATCATTCTGCACCAAAACGTATGCATTCAGCTGCGAAATCAGAGCAATGATGCTTATAAACCATCCATCTATCTAGTTAGCCCAAGACCATGTTATGATACAGCAAAGACATGAAGCAGTGAATTTTGGCGTGTCACCAACATATTATAGCAGTAAGATATGAATTGAAAACTCGGAGATATGCGCATTACATCACAGTTGAAGAATTTTTTTAAGTAATCAAGAAAGTACAAACAACAAATTGAATTTCATCTTACACTTTCAAGGAATCGTCCTCCAAAAGGTTCGATGTCCAGAAAATTTCTTCAATAAATATGGGAATTGATCGCCGACTGTACAGTCAGTACAGAGGGTGTGGGTTCTTTGGGAGTTGGGAAAAAGGAGTATTTTATTTTATTTCTTATAATGTTTTAAACAATAAATAAATGAGGGCGACGATCAGGTGTGGCTTACTTAATGCGAGCTCATTCATCTGCTTGGCCTATCCAAGAGAAATACAGATGGGCTCACGTGAATCAGGCCTCAGGGAATCATCCAACCCTCTACGTGAACAGTGTAGCGCGATTTTTTCGTAAGGATTTCGATTTTTGGTAGGTTTTGGCTGCTTGTGCTTTAAATTTTAATAACTCTAACTAATTACGGAACACATGCAATTTAGCTGGCCAATTAGGACACGAGATAAGAAATAAATAAATAAAAGTTCTTATATATATTGAGAACCAAGGTTGTCAAACCGGTTTATGCCGGTGTGCCGGTTTCACAAATGAAATGGTTCAACCGTGGTATAATCGGTATACATACCGGTTTATACCTGTTTAAGAAAATATGTATAAAAAATAATAAAACATTCCTAAAAAATATAAACCCTAATTTATATCCCCAATCCGCCACCGCCACAACACTGGGCTCGCAGAAACACCACCCATGAACCCTTCCTCCTTTACCCTTTTACATAGAATGTCATGCCCAACCAAACCCTCCCAATTTCCATCTATTTTGGCTACCCTCAACAGAGATTATCTACAAACAGATTGCAGAGGGAGGAAGATGTGGTGGCGTCGCCAGGAGGAAGATGCGCCAGGAGGAAGATGACATAGAACTGGTAGCTTCGCCGGAGGAAGATGCGGTGGCCGGTGGCGTCACCGGAGAAAGACGGGCCGGGAGGAAGTGGCGCCGGGAGAAAGAGTTGCTCGAGCAAGACCTTGTGATGAGGCGAAGAAGACTAGGGATCGAGGATGGGTCTTGGGAGCTCGCCTGCAAAATCCCTAAGTGAAGCCTAATCCATTTCGACAGAACGACGGCGGATTGCTTATCAGACCGGCATTTTCTATTCCGGTTGAACCACTGACATTCCAGGTTTTGACCGGGTTTGACCGGTATTGACCGGAATTGACCAGAGGGTTATGCCGGTGGTATTCCAGCCGGTTTCATCACCGGCACCGATTGAACCTGGTTCAACCGGCCGGCATACCACTGGTATGACAACCATGTTGAGAACCCATTACTTTCCCAATCCCTAGTGTTAATTAAAAGTTCGTCATTCTGATGGACATAATAATAAAGTGGTTGCACATAAGACAACATCTTTTAATATGAGATTTCAAATTTTCTATTGTGGTTTCAGTATGTTATATTGTGTGGACGACTTTAGCCATAAAAAGAAGCCAACGATCCCACTGTTACGTACTTGCATGCAGACCGGACCGGCCCTTAGATTCCTTCCTTGCATGGGTTAAACGAATATAAATAATAGAGTCAATGTGCCATTTAATTAAGCAATTATTTCTGTTTGAGTCTAACTGAGGGTAGGAGGTAGACTCGTGAGAAAGAAGGGTGAGAAGAGTAAACAATAGAAAGGTTTTCGACACCAGAGCTTTTAGAGAGGGAAAGTTCTTTGTAGTAGAGTGAGAGAGTGAAAAATGCGATTCCTTCACCCACCGGAGTAAATGTCATATTTATAGGCTACATGGTGGTGGGTGAGTGGTTGGATTACATGATGGTACGACGACATGACCATTGACATGTCTGGGATTTAGGCCATGCCTCTACCTAGGACATGTTAGAGATTTACCTATGACTGTACCAAGGCCCTTGATGTGACTACCTCTAGGGAAGCGCGATGACGCTTTCTGCGGCTCTTTGGTCTGGTCCACGCTTCAACCTCTCTACGTGCGCGTGGCCCGTAACGTGCTCGAGGTCTTTGCGCTGAGCCGCGCCGGTGTCTTCGCGCTGTGTCGCGCGAGAGGTCTTCGGTCGTGGCGCGCCTAGGCGGGTCCGGCAGCCACTGGGATGATGTCGGTGCGTTTCTCTGGTGCGGTTTGGTCCGAGTCACATGCCCAACAATTTCCTTAGGGTTGTTTGTTATCTATACTATACAAGTTGGATTGGTAATTAGTTAGTGGCATGTCACCATCCACCTATTCTTAAATTGGTCTGTCTTCCCGTTTTGGAGAATGGACGACACTAACCAGTCACTTGCGCCAACGTATTTTCCCAAGATTTATTGTGAGTTGTTGGATGTAAAACTAATCATACACTGTTCCAGTGTGTGAGTAGGATTATTTGAATCCAATAAAAATGTATCATTATCAATGTAGTCAAAATCGCGCTTAAAAACTTACGATTTTACGTTTCTAGATTGCTAAAACGCTTCTACACAAAATCTCAATTTTTATAACTCTATGTAGTTAAAAACTCCGCTTTAAAACTTAAAAACTTACGATTTTACATTTCTAGATCATCAAAACGTTTCTACGTAGAAACTCGCTTTTATCATTATATTGAGTATATTGACAATCGAACACTGAAAACAATCCTTAATTCATCTCCTAGTAGAGGACAAAATGTGGTTGTTGCGCTGCGCATAAGACATGATGCATCTGTTGAGATGAGATTCCAATTTACTATAGTTGTTTAGGGCTGCAATTAATTAATGAAATGGGAGTTTGTTATCTTGTCTGGTAACTTAGCTTAAAAAGCCAACAATGGTAACTAGCAACGTGTTTGCGTGCATTTAGGGCACACCCTTAGCTTCGATGGTCGATCCATGTGGAACTTTTGTTTTGTACTGGCCGGCCGGGAGGTTTAGTACTCATTAATTTCTTTTTTCTATTTTTTCCCCAGAAATCCTTAATTAATATAAATATCATATCTCAGCTGCCTGATTGTGGACTACACCGGATATGATATTTTCCTTAATTCACTGCACCATATATCGAGCTCTTCTCTAGCATAGCACCCAATCACCATACCAACAACAGACAAAAGCAAATTAATTCATCTCTTCCTTTGCCTTTGCCTTTGCATTTGCGTTTGCTTTCCCACCGCCGGATAACCAAAAAGCTCTCGTTTCGCCCGCATTTCTTCCCGGCCCACATCCCCGCCGCCAGAGCGACTACCCGCGTCCGCACACCCGACTCACCAACTGCCTGCTGACTAGGTTGTTGGCACTTTTGATTGAGTTACTAGTTTCAAATTGGTACTAATTAATTAAATTAAATAAAATATATTTGGCTTTCCTGTTGACTAGGTTGTTGTGGAGCACGTAAATAAACATGTACGAGGTTTGGGACCAAGAACCGTTCTACGTACGTACGTTTTGATCTGTCAAATCCTTGTGTCCACGCGAGCCCTTATCGAGACGAGAAAGCTTCTTCAACAACAGCAACAAAACTAAATCAGCTCTTCCTTTACCTTCCCACCGTCGGAACCAAAGGCTTTGGCCCATTATTTTGGTACGTATTAATTTATCTTGATTGCATGCGTTAGGTACCGCCCGGCCAATTTGTTAATTAGCCTTCTATCGGCAAATTTGTTATTATTTTAGTTACCAAAATATAATTATTTTTAAACCTTAGCCCTTTTCAAACAAATTTAATTATTTTCCTAGTAAAATTTTTGGTCGCAAAACCTAGCTACTGCACTTTTTGTTGTACTGTCTGTGACTTTGTTCTTCCTCAACCTAGCTTATTCCCTTCCCTTAATGCATCAATAATTAATTAATGTACATGTGTTCTTGCTGTGTGATGTTTGGCTTTGCAGGCAATACGATAAGTTCCGCATCATCAAGTTCAACGTAACTCCACCAATGGCTGCCAATGATCGAATTCCAAGGGTAACATTTCGACTGCCGGAGCAGCAGGATCAGCCCATAACGCCACCCGCTGCCACAGATCATAGGGTGACGTTTCGGCTGCCGGAGCATGACGGCACAACACCCGATACATATATCCATCCCCTTGACATCTTAATCGCGTGCGTACGCTACTCCTCCATCTGAATTTAATATTTTATTTTCTCACGAAATTTCAACTTTTTAGTTTCTCTATAGAATATTAATATTCAATACGGTAGTTAATTAGTGCTCGATCGCATAAATATGTATGTTGACCTACATAAGATGGATGTTTTTAACAGTATCCAAACCTGTTCTACTTTTTTGTTGTTGTAACTTGTAAATAATGTACATGTTACTTAGCTTGCTGTGTGATGTTGGTTTTGCAGGCGAGCA
The DNA here is from genome assembly GCA_946122785.1 of Linum tenue. Lineage (NCBI taxonomy): Eukaryota > Viridiplantae > Streptophyta > Magnoliopsida > Malpighiales > Linaceae > Linum > Linum tenue. Next base: position 25,173,723 of record CAMGYJ010000005.1, on the reverse strand, counting down.
GGGTGCATGACAAGTTCCGCATCATCAACTTCAACTCCATCAATGACAGCTGCTCATGATCGAATTCCAAGGGTAACATTTCGGCTGCCGAAGCAGGAGCCCAAAACACCAGCCGCCGCCACAGATCGATGGATCACATTTCGGGTGCCGGAGGAGGATCCCACAACACCGGCCGGCTCCACAGAACGATGGGAGACATTTCGGGTGCCCGAGCAGGCGGCCACAACACCGGACGGCGGCACATATCTTCATCCCCTTGCCTCCTTAATCACGTACGAATTTTATTATTTTTATTATTTTCTCCACTAATTAAATTAATTTCCACTTTATATATGCATAGAGCATGCTAGCTAGCAAACTTTGTACTTCTTCTACGTACCTTCCCTTAATGTATCAGTAATTAATATACATGTTGGTTTTGCAGGCGAGCAAGCAGTATGATTAGTTCGCTCTCTACTTCTGCCACAACGTGGCCGTGTTTTGCAACCAAGGATGGTGGGTAATCAAGACGGCGATAACGCCGTCGCCAATGACTACATTAGCCCTAGCTGCGTCTTTCCCCTTTTTCTTGTACGGATACGGTAAGTAATTTAGATTCGAGAGTTATTAATCAATAATGGCTTAATGAGTAAATTGCAACTTCTCATCACTAATAATTATCAAGGGGTGGGCATATTTAATTACGGTCAAATATGTGGTGCGGTTCAAACCGCACCAAATTGCATATCTAAGTGGTTTGATTTGACCGCACCAATTAAATTGCGGTCTAATATGCGGTGCGGTCCAAATGATATGCGATGCGATGCATTTTGTCTTAATGTAAGTGGTGCGTTCCTTGCCCACCCCTATTTATAACCAAACAAATAAGGTCACAGTCAGTTGGAAAATTTGTTTCAAAACAATCCCAATTGAAGCATCAAATCTTGAACTGATATTCGAACCACCCAGATCCAAGTCTAGGCACAGTGCCACACTCCCTTCCGCCACTCCTACTCTCCCACACACAATCTCACCCACACTTCCTCCAGCCCACTAGTCTAACAAAGCCGGGCCTCAGCCCAAATCTAAGCATAACAAGAGTGGGTGGGTATACAAATTAAAGTGAGAGGAGAATAAGATTGGAGGAGTATGAGTATATGGCGTAGGGACAAGATAGCAGTAATTCGGTGGTTGAGTGAAAACCCATAACTATAATTATTAGGTACAGAATCTATTGATAATTTAGGTTGGATTTAGGATTCGGTTTATATTTGATACTGTTCGAGTTTGATCAAATCAACCGAATGGCCAGTATTTATTGACATGTGCGTATTGTACTCATTAGTAGCCTTTGTTTACTATGGGTAGTTAAGTGTAATAGTGTGGTCTTCTTCCTAATTACCCTAGGTTACAGTCGATGGGTATTAGTAGGGCTTTCTATGCCCAGCCGCAAAACACACTTTGTAAAGCAGATTTCTATTATGCGTTGATAGTGGAATCTCTCGAGAGCTCTGCTCTTCGTGGACTAGTCTCGTCAATCGGGGAAACCACGTAAATCATCGTCTTCTCTACTTTCCGCATTCACTAGGTTTTACAGTATTCGTTGCACATATATTAGAAGGTTGCTCGGATATAATTAGCATGTGTTGCAAAGTTTTTCGTTTTCGTATCTGTAGTTGCATATATATATATATATATATGGGGAGTTCTACGGTACCCAGGGTGAAATCCGGGGTACCACATACCTTGAGTAAAAAAATGCTATCCAGAACTTGAATTGACTGATCTTTCGGACATGATACTATACTCTAACCCTTAAAGATCAGCATTTAGGTCTAATTCTCTAAATTTTATACCCCAAGATCAATTTAATTAGAAACAATAATCGACGGTTATGATTCATCCAAATATAGGCAAAAAAATCAATGCACAATCTTAGGGTTTATAGTTTATGATTTAGATAATTAGGACCTAGGGTTCACTCATTAAGGGTTAGGGTATAGTATCAATCTCAAAAATCCTGCTAATTCGAGGACTAGATAGCGTTTTTATACTCAAGGTATGCGATACCCCGGATTTCACCCAGGGTACCGTAGAAGGCACTATATATATATATATATTCACTCACCATATATGGGTCAGACTGGCATACGTCAGGCGTATACTATACGTCAGGTACTACTAGTGAGATATCTCTATCTAGACCATGAATTAAATCGAGTTTGGGGTATGATACTATACCCTAACCTCTAATGGATAAACCCCAGGCACCCATTTTCTAAATCCTAACCCGAAGTTTGATTAAATGAAAAACAAAAATTGACCGTTGAGATCAGCCGGAGCTCATCTAACTACATCTAACGGCTAGATCACCTGACGTATACTATACATCTGACGTACACCAGTATTCACCATATATATATATAGGTGGCTACTTCGGCGCACTCACTTTTTTGGGTTCACTCAGTGCACCCAACTCTAAAAGTGTCCATAGCACATCAATTTTTGAATTTTAATTAGTACTCTCAATCTAATATGATGATATGAGATAGAATCATAACAAATCAATCTATTACCCTAACCTCTTAACCTTCAATTTTGAATCCCAACCCAGAATTCCAAATTGTAAACCTAAACCCTAACCCTAAATCCCCAAATCCTAAATCTTTCAAATTAAAGTAAATTTTGAATGATTTTTTTTCAAATTCATGTGCTTCTTGTTCATAATATCATAAGCAACCATTGATACCGTTTTGACAAGGATCGCATGCTCATAATGACAATTATGAGGTGGGTGCACTGAGTGCACCCCAAAAAGTGGGTGCACTGAATACGCCACCATATATATATATGCTTTATTGCATGGTAATTAACTAACTAGTAATGAGTGAGATGCAAGCAAGAGCAGTGTAGATGAAGAAATTATTCATGATTAGTTAATTACTTGCATTTGGTCGCTTCATGATGAATTGCTGAGAAAACTCTCTTAAAGCATGCAGACGTGGCGAGCTCACGTTGGGCAGATGCTGTTTGGCACGACCTGAACCTCACTCACAGCGAGGTGTCACTCTACGCGACCTACACCGACAGGCTGTCCTACGCTGTAGGCGCCTTTGTCGCTGGAGTGGCTGCCAACCGGTACGGCCGGAAGTACTTGTTCGTCGTTGGGGGCATCGTTTACATAATAGGGGCGTTAATAACGGCTTTCACGACGAGCTTCTTTGCGTCGTCCCTGGGACGGGCTGCGGGTGGTTTCGGCGTTGGGATGGGTCTCCTTGTGGGACCTATCTACATTGCCGAAACGGCACCCTCCACTACTCGTGGTTACCATGGTACCTTTCCCCAGGTAACTTGTTGGTTTTTTTCTCTTCTAATTAATTACTGCAACAAATTAAAATTGTTTTACCAATGTTTTAATTAATTAGATTAGAATGTGGTAATTAAGAAACTTCTAACATGCATCTTGTTTTTTTCTTCGCAGTTACTAATTGCAGTGGGGTCCATGGTGGCGTACGCTTTGGAATTGGCACTCGTCCGGGCTCCACGACACGTAGCATGGAGGGTTATGGTGGGGGCTGTGACGCTACCCACCGGGCTCTTCACCTACTTCGTCTTCTCGCGTTGGTTCTCAGACACGCCGTGCTGGTTGATGATGATCGGCCAGGTGAGGCTCGCCGAGCAGCTGATGGAGCAGTGCGGGGCCACGGGCAAGGAGCCTTGGGATAGGAGGGAGCAGCTGGAGCACGTCGCCGGGTTTCCCTATCGCTCCGTAGTCGATCCACGTCGGGTGGATCTGTTTCCCGGTCGGATTACCGGGTTCTGGGCCCATGTGTCCGACCGGTTGGGTTCCCAGTTTCGGGACGTGTCGGCAGTCACTGTCTTGCACGTCGCCCAGGAGGCGGCGTGCGAGCAGATGGCGATCCGATACGCTCTCGTGGCGCTCACACGGAACGGCTTCGGGTCGGTCCATACCTACTCGGGCGTACTTCTAGTGCTTTCCTTCGCCAAGTTGGTTGCGACGACGTCCTCCTTGCATGGAGCGCAGAGATCCATGGAAGGGCGGAGGAGAATGGTGCTTGGAGGGATGGTGCTAGCGGGATGCTCCTTGGGGTTCCTCGCCGGGACGAGCTTTGCCGATGCGCACGACCACATCGGTCGTGGAGTCGCGGTTGTGCTGCTGTGCGTCGAGACGATTGCACTACAGACGGCACTTGGGCTCGCATTGGGGCCCATACCCTGGATGTACGGTCCAGAGGTGTTCCCGCTCGCAGTGCGAGCACCCAGTGTTGGGCTTTGCCTCGCCTTCAAGTTTTTGTTTACTACATTTTTTAACTGGACTTTTGATGGATTTGGACTGTTCTCCACTGTTGATACAGTCTGGCTGAGCTTCCTGTTAGCTTTTGGGCTTATCGTAGTTAGTTTTTTGGTTTCTTTTGGGTTGGTTAGGGAGACTACTTTTAGACTGTTGATGGATGATCCGTAGTATAGTTGTTTCCTTTTCTTTCCTCTTATTGTATGTAAGACATTCATTCAATCCTTTGGAGGTATATATTTAAGGCAAAATACACTTCTATAGTCATAACTTTCACGTTTGTGACTGTTGGGCATATGGCTCGGGTCTAACCGCGCCAAGGAAGCACACCGGCATCGCCGTCAGGAAAGTAAAGCCAACGCAACCAGAGCCCGCGCGAGGATCCCAAGCACGGCAAAGCTATCGGGCGCGGACAAGGATGCCGGATGCTAAACGACGACGTCTAAGGCCAAGGGTCAACCAGACCAGGAAACAATGGAAAGTGACCTTGCAGTTCCCAAGGAGGGGTCACATCACAATCCTAGATAAATCCCCCTTGTCTTAGGTAGAAGCCTACATCCCCTGGCATGTCAGTAGTCATGTCATCCAGTCACCATGTAACCCACCCACCACCATGTAGCCTATAAATATGGCATTTACTCCGGTGGGTAAGGGGATCGATTTTTAGAGACTCTATATCTACAACTATCAACTTCTCTCTCTAAGATTTTATTCTCTCAATCCCTTTCTCCTCTGCCTTTGTTCGTCGACCCATAACTGACTCTCATTGCTTGCTCTCCTTGACCCCCCTTCTTCCCTGAACCTCACTCCTACACTCAGTTAGGTTCAAACAATTGGCGCCCACCGTGGGGCCAAGTGGAGAAGCAAAAGAAAACCGACCAATGGCAGAACATAACCCCAACTCACCTGACGAAGCAACGCCCATCAAAGCAATGACCAACCCAAGGGTGTTCGCGGAAACCAGCAATCTCAACGCGGTGCTCATCGAAGAAGAAGAGCCCGAGCTGACAGCCAAAGAAATGAGGCAGCTAATGGCGAAGCAAAACAACGTCATAGCCGACATGCAAAAACAAATGAGCCAAGTCATAGTGCTCATGATGAGCAAAGAAGCCGCGACGACAGTAGACGCGACACCGGTCGCACCGCAACAAGCGCCAGAGAAGAGTCAGGGACCGCCCCGCTACCACAACCAGCGCCAGCCGAATTTCCTGCGTGTGAAACGCAACAAGTTGAGCTGCCAGGCAGGGCGGACCTCAGCTTCCTGGAGCAACACCTATCCCCGCAATACCGCCCCAACCCACCCAGAAAGGCCCTCCACCAACCGCTAAGCGCGGAAATCATGGCGGAGCACCTGAGCGGAATGCCACCCGCCCTCCCAACGTATAACGGGACGACCGATCCCGAGGACCATGTAAGCACCTTCTTCATGCGGATGCAACTCCAAACAAACTCCAACGCGGCACTATGCAGAACCTTCTCATCAACGTTCTCCGGAATATGCCTCGATTGTTATAACAGACTCCCAAACGAAATCATTCGCTCGTGCGAGGAGTTCATACTCTTGTTCACAACAAAATTCGCGTCCCAAAAAAGAAGGCCTCTCCACCTCAAGGCGCTGATAGACATCAGGCAAAAGGATGGAGAAAGCCTGCGAGCATTCTACGCCAGATGGTCCAGGGTGGCAATGGCCGTGCGCGATCTCACCCCTGAAACCGCGGCCCATCACCTTATGGAAGCCACCACCAACATGGAGCTCAAGCGGGCATTGGCGAAGAGACCCGTCACGCTATCAACAGAGCTAGAGATGAAAATCGAGAAGGCAATCACACTGGAAGAAACCCTCGGCGCGGGCTCTGTCAGGCGCTTCGAACCCGCAAAACCTCCCCAAGAAGATCAGGGCCGGAGGCAGCTCCCGGTGCCGCGAGAGCAATTGGTGCAACTACACAGCGGACCAAATCGCCACCCCCCTCCCCAACCAGAGCAAGCTCAGCGGGGACGGTCACCGGATAGGCGCCAATCAAACGCCTACACGCCGCTCAACGATTCCGTGAAAAATGTGTTCCACGTTATCCGAAAAAAGCATTGCGACTTCCACAGAGAGACGGGGCACTGGACAGAAGATTGCAGGGAGCTACGATATGAAATAGAAGGCCTCATACGAAGAGGACTACTGACCGAGTTCATCCACGGGAAAGAAGAACAAGTAGAGCATCCCCAAAATCCACCACCACCCCCGCAAGCCGACTACAACGAAGCCACCGGCGCGTATGTAGTACGAAAGGAAATAGGGATGGTAACAGTAGAGGGAGATCACCCAAAGAAAAAAACTAAGCACGAACGCGCAATGGAATGCGCGATGGCCGAGGTTCAGGCAAAATGCAACCTGAGCTTCGATGAAGCTGAATTCCCACAAGGAATCCCGTTAGAAGACCCACTCACCATCACCGCGCTAGTTGCCGCCTGCAAATTCACCGTCTACTGATAGATGGGGGCAGCGCGGCGGACATTCTTTTCAAAAGCACCATCGACCAAATGGACATCGACCCACGGCTGATCAAGCGCGCACAAGGCAACTTGGTCGGGTTCTCCGGGACAAGGGTCCCGGTGATCGGCGTGGTCACCCTTCTAGTCGTAATCGGAGACCAAGAGACACGCGTCTCCAAGCAAGTCGAGTTCACGATAGTCGACTGCAAATCGCCGCACAACGGCATCTTTGGCCGACCATTCCTAGCCAAATTCATGGCTCTCCCATCAACGTGCCACCAGAAGCTCAAATTCCCCACCAAAACAGGAACCGGAGAGGCGCGCGGGACGCCGTGGGAGAAGCGCGGAGAAGTGCGCCAGACCAACATCGTTGACACAAGAGCAGAGGAACCCTGCCCAGAATCTATGGATTCTGACTTCGAAGTCGCGCTTGACCCAACCGAGCCGACTAAGAAAATACGCATCTCGACTCATATCCGCGGTGACGCGATTGAGCCGTTGATAGCGCTGCTGAAGGAATACAAAGAACTGTTCGCCTGGTGCACAGAAGATATGTCGGGGGTGTCGAGGCAAGTAGCTCAACATTGCCTCGCAGTTCCAATCAACGCGGAGTCAAGGCAACAGGCGCGACGAGGCTTCACCGGCGACAAACTGAAGGCCATAGAAGAAGAGGTCGCGCGGCTATTAGCAGCATGATTGATCCGCCCTTTGAAATATCGGAAGTGGTTGGCAAATGTGGTCTTAGTGAAGAAGTCTTCAGGGGCCTGGCGGATGTGCGTCGACTATACAACGATCAACAAAGTGTGCTCGGGAGACCCTTACCCCTTGTTGCGCATCGACCAACTGATCGACGCCACTGCCGATCACGAGACACTGTCTTTTCTTGACATGTTCTCGGGATACCACCAAATCCCAAAGTCCCGCGAAGATGAGGAAAAAACGGCTTTCATGAAGCCATTCGGAAACTTCTTCTTCGGAATGTCGTTTGGACTGAAGAATGTGGGCGCGACATACCAAAGAATGATTGATTCGGTGTTCTCACAACAGATAGGGCGGAACATTGAGGTGTATGTCGATGACCTCATCGTGAAGACCAAAACTAGCAATTCGCATCTGGAAGATCTGCGCGAGACATTTGAGGCGCTCCGCAAACACAACCTCCGCTTAAACCCATTGAAGTGTGTTTTCGGGGCAGTAGCAGGGAAGTTTCTTGGTTTCATGATAACCAAGCGCGACATTGAAGTTGACCCGAAACAAATCACTGCAATCCAACAACTGCGGGCGCCAAGGAGCGCGTTGGAAATTCAATCTCTGAATGGCAAGATAGCGGCGCTAGGGAGATTCATACCAAGGTCAGCCGACAAGTGTGCGCCTTTCTTCAGGACGCTTAAAAACGGCACACGATTCGCGTGGTCCAAGGAGTGTGAAGCGGCCTTCCAAGAGCTAATAGCGTATCTTGTATCCCCCCATGTATTATCTGCTCCCAAGCTTAATGAAAAACTTTTCCTGTATCTTGCCGTGTCAACAAGAGCTGTGAGCGCAGTGCTAATATCCAGAAGGGATGGCCAAACCGAGCGGCCCGTGTATTACACTTCGCGAACTCTAGTCAGCGTAGAAACAAGATACTCCCCAATAGAGAAAGCCGCTCTGGCGCTGGTGAGCGCATCACAGAAATTGCGCCCCTACTTCCAAGCACACCAAATCACCGTCCTAACCAACCTCCCGTTAAAAAATATTCTAACCTCAATGGAAGTGTCCGGGCGGATGGTTAAATGGGCGATCGAGCTGTCAGAGTACGACATCCAATATGCGCCAAGACCAGCAATAAAAGCGCAGATCCTAGCGGACTTCATCGCAGAGAGGGTCACCCTCGAGACAACACCAGAAGGAGTATGGGAGGTTTACGTAGACGGCGCGGCAAGCAAACACGGCGCCGGCGCGGGTGTCGTCGTGCGCACTCCCACAGGCGTTAGTCATGAAATAGCAATCAGGTTCAGAACATTGAAGACAAATAACGCGGCCGAGTATGAAGCCATCCTGGCAGGAATTACCGCGGCCAATGACTTGGGCGCTAGAACGATCAGAGTGCTCTCCGACTCCTCATTCGCAGTGAACAAACTGAACGGAGCCTTCGATGCAAAGGAGGACACACTCACGCATTACATGGAACGCGTCAAACAACGAGCGAGTACCTTCGAGGAGGTGACCTACGTGCAAATACCAAGGGAAGAAAACATGCACGCGGACGCGTTATCGAAGCTGGCAATCGCCACCGACTTCGAGTCAACGCGCCTAGTGTCAGTCCAAAAAGAGGAAGAGGAAGTCCGCCAAGAAGCCGTGGTTAACAACACACAAACAACACAAGATGAGGACTAGAGGAACCCGATTGTGAAGTACTTACAAGACGGTGTAGTGCCCGAAGACGCTAAGGAGGCGTGGGCTTTAAGGCAGAAGGCGGCCAGATGCACGCTTATTGACGGGAAGTTGTACCGCCGGTCATAATCCGGCGTGTGCCTGTAATGCATCGGGCAAGAGGAGGCGTGTAACATAATACACGACCTACACGAAGGATTGTGTGCAATGCATGCCGGCGCGCGTAGTATGGAACGCACTATCCTACTACACGGATACTACTGGCTGCGAGTGAAGAAAGACACAAAAAAATATGTCGACCAATGCCACAAGTGTCAACTACACGCGCGCCAACATCATCTACCATCAACTGAGCTTCAAGGCAATCTGAGCGCATGGCCCTTCGCGCAATGGGGGGTAGACCTCTTGGGCCCCTTCCCAACGGCCCAGGGAAAATGCAAGTACATAATTGTAGCGGTAGACTACTTCACCAAGTAGATCGAAGTAGAATCACTAGCCTCGATAACAGCACAATAGGTAACACGCTTCCTCAAAAGCAACATCCTATCCCGCTTTGGGGTCCCAAGTGCATTCATATTCGACCACAGAAAGCAATTCGATTGCGCGGAGGTAATAGACTTTTGTAACCAAGGTGGGAGCCATCGCAAGATTCGCATTAGTAGCCTACCCCCAAGCCAACGGCCAAGCGGAAGCGGCAAACAAAGCAATCCTGCACGGCCTGCATACGCGACTGGGCGGATGAACTTAACACGGTGCTATGGGCGCACCGCACCACGTTCAAAGTGTCCACAGGCGAAACTCCCTTCGCGCTTACTTACGGAACCGACGCGGTGATACCCATGGAGATAACATCCCCAACCTATCGGATCACGGCATATGACGAAGCGGACAACGATGAAGCGCGCCTTGTAGACTTAGAGCTAGCGCAAGAAAGACGAGAATTGGCGGCCATCAAGTTAGCGGCGACAAAAGAACAGGTAGCAAAGTACTACAACGCGAAGCTAGTCCCGCATAAGCTGACTCTCGGAGACCAAGTACTGCGCAGGAACTTCCGCCCCGACCCCAAACACGGGAAACTCGCTTCAACGTGGGAGGGCCCATACCTGATCCGTGAAGTTGTCGGCGCCAACACCTTCAAGCTTAGCGATTTATGCGGCGCCAAGATCCCAAGGAATGCGCAAAATCTAAGGAAATACTACCAGTCTGCCTGATGTGTACCTTGTTCACAACGGCGCATTTGCGCGCGAGAATAATAAAATACAAAGTTCGACAGAACAAACAATAGCAATAGTCATGAACTATTCGCGCCTACAAAGTTCGCCAGAACAAAACATAGCGACAGTCATGAACTGTTCGCGCCTACAAAGTTCCACGGAACATCATTAGCAATAATCACGAATTATTCGCGCCAATGCTCCACCAGAGCAAAACATCCAAAAAAAAGTTCCAAGGGACACTACTAGCAATAGTCACGAACTATTCGCGCCTGCAAAGTTCGCCAGAATAAAACATAGCGACAGTCATGAACTGTTCGCGCCTAAAAAGTTCGACAGAACAAAAAATAGCAATAGTCATGAATTGTTTGCGCCATCGCTCCACGAGAGCATAACATACAAAGCGTCAATCACAAATTGCACAAAAGTTCCACGGGACACTACTAGCAATAGACAAGAACTATTCGCGCTACCTCTCCACAAGCACAACGAAGCATTAACCGCGAACCACGCAAAAGTTCGGCGGAAAGGAACAATAATAACACAAGAGTGAAGAAGGAAAAGAAATCTTTGGATTATATAGCGGGAACAATATTCTCGTGCCCAACGCCGCGATATGACAAAACAAGTTCACATAGAACAAAACAAAAACAACATAATAACTGGCGCAACTACACTTGGTTTGTAGCAACATCTGCATCGGTAGACTGCGATGCGCCACCCGCCTCCTCACCACCATATTCAGCTTCCTCACCACCGCCCCCGCCTGCGCCTGCACACACTTCTTCTTCCTCAGCTTCCGGCTCGGAGTCAGAATCTAAGGGCTTCTTCTCCCCAATCCACGTCTGAACGTGTCGCACCATCGCGCGAGTGTTCCAGCGGATCCCGGGGTTCTCTGGCCGCACCTTCTTACGGATCGCGATCACCGCCTTAGTCATGGCATCCGCAACAATCTTCCCAAACGAGGGAGACGATTTGAACTGACGGACAGCGGCGACTTGAGCGGCGCGCACCGCCTCCGCCTTGGCAACATCATGAAGGCGGACCAGATCCTCCTTCTCCTTCTGATGCTCCTCGCGCACTTGCTTCAGCTTCTCCTTGTGCGCTTCCTCCAGCCGCTTCTTCTCCTCCGCAAACTGTCCTCGCACCCCCTCCCGAAGAGCGTCACGCTCCTCCGCCCTCACCCGCTCTTTGGCGGCTTCCACATCGCTCGCCAACTTGCTCTACAACACGCCGAGCTCCTCCAGGGCCTCGTTGGCCTTATTGGTCGCCACTTCCGCACGACTCTCTGCCCCGGCAAGCTTGCCCTCCAGCTGGACGATCCTCGACTCCTCCGCCTTCAATTGTGCGCGGCGCGAGGCTCGCTCCTGCTGAGCTCGGAAGGTCGCCAGCAAGCCCTACATTTAACAGCGCCATGAGACTTGGCAGAATACCACTTGATAAATATTTAGATAAACCAGGCGTAAGGTCAATTTAATCTTACTGCAAAGTGAACCTGAGCAAGGTCCTGCACCGGATCGGACATCTCCAGCCGCGTAGGGACGCTCAACAGAGGTCCAACCGCTCGCAACGCGTCCTGCGCGGCTTTACTGTTTCACGTCGCGCCGGTATGGAACCGCACATCGCGGTAGTAATCGATGGCGGCCAGCTCTGGCAGTTTCTGTTGGGCAGTCGCACCAGACAAACTGGCGGCCACCGTCTTTTGAGGGCGCGGAGACTTACTCACGCGCACCTCTGGTGCGGAAGCCAAAAGTGGCAGCGGTTGCGCCGCTTGCGCGGGCTGCTCAGACACCCGAGCCGCTTTCATCGGCTTCTCAGCAACCAGCGACTGCTCCATCTCCTTCCTCTTCGTGCCACTGGGTGGCGCATTGCTGGGTTGCGCGCTTTCTCTCTTCTTCTTCTCCCCGCGCGAAGCTCGAAGAACCTTCACGACGTCGTCCACCGACATCATGCTCACCAAACTTGAGAAGTCAACACCTGCGCCAATAAATCGTAAGAAGACGGTTAAATATGATAGAATGCAAAGGGAAAGAAACATAACTAACCATCAGCAAAGAGCTCCTCCAAACAAGCCTCGCGGACACCACCCAAATATAAAATTAATCTTTTGAAGCATGCACGCTTCATATTCATCATCCAGCCCATCGTAATTGCCCGGATCTGACTCGTATCCGAGTGTGCTACCCTTTTTCCAAACAGTGGGCTCCTCCGCATGCTCACTCGCCCACTCCCCCAGCGTCGGCTTGACATAGAAGTGCTCAAACCAAGTCTTCTTCAACTTTGGAGACCCATACACGAAGCCGTCGGGCCTCTTGTCGCGCCGTTTTATAGATAGACAGTCGCTCCTCCGCGTGGGCTCCTTGATTTTATAAATCATACGGAACAACCCATAAGTGGGCTGGATATTGAGCCTCTTGCACACGAGACGGAGGCAGGAAGCGTGCATGATTACCGAGGGGGAAAAGCGCCCAACTGAACAGTTGAGACGCCTGTACAGAGCGCACAACAGAGGATCGATGGGGAATTTAAAACCCATCACCCAATACTCGGTGTACACCCCGAACCACCTTGGGGGGAAATTACCGACCATGCTCCGCGCGGAAGGCACCGCGTACTCCCAGCTGGGGAGCAAACCCAGGCCGCGTACAATCTCGGCCACGTCATCCCAACCGTAGATGGACGCAAAAAGTTATCATGCGGCGCGGGCTGGTCGCCCCACATCTCCGCCCAGTCAAGAATGGTGTAGACCGCGCCTACACCGCGAAGCCCAAGGCGACTCATCGCCTCCGACACGCGCGCCACACATACCGGCTCTGACTGAGTATCAGAGCCCTCGCGCGCATCGGCGTCCGCGACCCCAGACCCGCCGGCACGGTCGCGAAGGATTATCAATACCCCACGTGGCCGCGTGCTCGGCTGCCCACTCCAGGACGCTACAGCATCCGCATCGGGGGAGCTGATCATGAAATCAGGGTCCGAATCGATGTCATCCGACGGCGTCGCCGGAACTCCCTCGTCACCAGCTCCGCCGCCGTTCCCGTGGCCGGAGTCGGCCAGATCCAGCGAAGGATCAGTAGAAACATGCGAAAGAGGGGAGAGATTACCTTCTTCGTCTTGCACGACCTCGATCTCGTTAATGTTGGTGTTATCCATGATGGTACCACAAGTGTGGGCAACAACAACGTGAGAAACAAGGTTGTAGAAGGAGAGGAATCTCAGAGATGAACTGGAAGAAGAGAGAAGAGGCGAAACTCGGAGAAAGCAGAATGACCTCCACCCCCGATAGCAAGCCAGTATTTATAGTTGATGGAAGAAAGCCGAAGGGTCAAAGTCACATTGAGAATCGCAACCGTCAGGGTTTTTCGAATTTCAAAACCGCCGCCCAAATAGACCAACCACGCAAAGACACGTGGATACCTACCAGATGTAGGCACTAGCCGCTAACGTAACAAGTTCCGCACACCGACTGGGGGGCATGACACACCCGCGAAGAAGAAAAAAATACGCACAAAATTCAAACTCAATCCCGAGAGTCACGCGTAAACACCCAGGAAAATCTCACGGAGATCGCGCAGGCGCGAATCGAAGAACACACCCAGAAGCCAATCCCAATCTCGAGCGTCACGCGCAACCATCGGGGGAATCTCGCGGAGATCCCCGCAAGCCAGACCAGAGCGCAAGCAACAGAGCGCGAGCAAGCTTAATTCCGAACGTCGCACGCAACCTGCCAGGAAAATCTCACGGAGATCACGCAGACCCGAGCCAACCTCCGGGAAGTCAAACAAGCGGCATTCGCGGAATACCTCCTGATGGGGGGCAATTGTTGGGCATATGGCTCGGGTCTAACCGCGCCAAGGAAGCACACCGGCATCGCCGTCAGGAAAGTAAAGCCAACGCAACCAGAGCCCGCGCGAGGATCCCAAGCGCGGCAAAGCTATCGCGCGCGGACAAGGACGCCGGATGCTAAACGACCACGTCTAAGGCCAAGGGTCAACCAGACCAGGAAACCATGGAAAAGTGACCTTGCAGTTCCCGAGGAGGGGTCACATCACAATCCTAGATAAATCCTCCTTGTCTTAGGTAGAAGCCTACATCCCCTGGCATGTCAGTAGTTATGTCATCCAGTCACCATGTAACCCACCCACCACCATGTAGCCTATAAATATGGCATTTACTCCGGTGGGTAAGGGGATAGATTTTTAAAGACTCTATCTCTACAACTATCAACTTCTCTCTCTAAGATATTATTCTCTCAATCCCTTTCTCCTCTGCCTTTGTTCGTCGACCCATAACTGACTCTCATTGCTTGCTCTCCTTGACCCCCCTTCTTCCCTGAACCTCACTCCTACACTCAGTTAGGTTCAAACAGTGACAAATATAGCCATAATTATCGGAAAACAAAAAATAGCCAATTTTGTCCATCTCTTTGACGGTGTTACTTAAGAGAGTTGTTATTTGCCGCCCGGAGATTTACTATTTTCCGCCCATAATTTTAGTAAAAATGTCGTTTTTACCCTTTTGTTCATTTTTTATAACACAAATCTTCATCCACCAGCAGACCACCACCACTGTCGTCGCCCAGGCCACCGCCTCCACCATCAGATCTCGTCCAATCACGGATAAAAAAAAAAAGTCAGACCTTGATGACGAGTCCTTCCACGACGGCGGTGATTTCTTTTCCAGCCACGAAAATAATTTTTTTGACAATCTATTACGAAAATAATGGTGGAGGATTATGAGGAGAGAAATGGGGAATATAATATATTTATAAAGGGTTAATTAAATCTTTTTAATCATATTTATGTCATAGATAATTGAGTGTAATTAGAAAAATATTTTTAGACGTGGGTTATGCTTATTGAGGAGGAATATTTTTCGTAGTTAATTAGGGAAGTAATCATTAAATGTGAGTTATTGGAGAGGAGAGGATATTACGTTCGGGAATATATCAACGGAAAATCAATCTTAACTTAAAAAACTCTATTTAATTTACCTAATTATAAGATTTATAATTATTTAAAACAATAACTATATAATCACAATTATCACAAAAAATAGCTTTTATTTCCGCAAAATAGGTCATCGGTGGCTCGTCCGACGCCGGAGATCGCACCCCATCCGACGCCGGAGTGTGGACCCCGTCCGATGCTAGCTGGCGGATCCCGTTCGGCGCTCACGAGCGGACCACGTCCGACGCTCACGAGCGGACCCCGGCCGACGCTCACGAGCGGACCCCGGCCGAAATCCGACATCGGACCGAGCGTCTCCGTCCGTCCGATCGTAGGCTACGGCGATCTCCGTTCGGACTCCGACGACGACTACCCTTCTCCATTCGATTGTCGCAGTCGGACCACCCATCTAGTTCCGAGGTCTTGCTCCCATGGCGACTCCCTCGCCGCAGCCGCCACACAAAAACAAGGAGATTGAGAGCTCGGGAAGCTGATGAAGATGGTGGAGGCAGTGGCGGATTCAGAAAATTTTCATAGGGGTGTCCTCTTAAAAATTAAATTAAATAATAAATTAAATAATTCGTATATTAAAAATATCATACTTGTATAAAATTTTTTATTAAAATTCATGATGTGTTTTCATATTTTGAAAAAATAATATAAATAAAATCCGTGTCTGCACTGTTAAAAAAAATCTACATATCCTACTAAACAATACTTCACGAACTTATCACATATTCGATTTCTAACCTTGTTCTTAAGGTAGCTCGAAGTAGAAGAGACTCTTTCAACACTTGCCATGCAACCATAAACTCAATTCAAAATTAAGGGTAGCGTGTACGTAGTTTAATTATTAGGTATTGAAAATAGTTGGGGATAAAGAAATAGCGTTTTACTGTTGCATGATGTTTAAAATAGAATAACAAATGAGTAGCAACATAATTAGAATATGTTTGATAATAGTAGTGTCCTAGGTTGGAATAACACGGACTACCACTTATATTTTGTTAATCATAAGCAAACTATTATCGAGGGTAGGATAATCATTTTTTCAAATGTTAGGGTGTCCCGGATTACCAATTATATTTTGTATACCCATACGAAACTATTATCGGAGGTTGGATAATCGTTTTCCCAAATTTTAGGGGTGTCCCGGGACACCCCTAGAGTGCCATGTATCCGCCCCTGGGTGGAGGGGTCATTGCGGGAGAAAAAAAGAGGAAGGCGAATCATGCCGGGAATTGCGGGGAAAAAAGAGGAAGATGGGCTGATTTGTCGCCGGAATTTGCGGAACAAAAAGCAAGTTTGTTGGCGGCAGCAAAACCCGGCAACCGGTTCCGGCGACGTGAATGGTATTTTAGTTAAATTTGGTTAGTGTTGAAGGATAAAATAGTCTTTTTTATAAAATTACGGGCGGCAAATAGTAAATAGACGGGCGGTAAATAGCGATTCATTTACTTAACAGCCTGATTGTACTGACGGAAATGCTGACCTGACGATTTTTCGTCAGAAACGTGTATGAACAAAAAATAAAATAGAAAAAGCTTTATCTTCCTCCCGTACTCCTCTACCCCTATTCGCCACCATTATCCAGCAACCCTAAATCGTCGTTGCTGCCATCAACATTATCTTCATCCTAATAACCCGCAACCCACAACCTTATTCCCCACCAATTACCCAGCAACCTGCAACCCTAAATCGCCACCGCCATCGACATCATCTTCATCCCAGCAACCCGCAGCCCATAACCTTATTCCCACCAATTACCCGAGCAAATCGCAGGCCGCGAGGCAGAGCACCGGTCTTACCTGCATCGTTGTCGTCGACCTCAACTCTACAATCGCCCTCTGATTCTCCGTCTGCCTCTCCCGCACTGTTGTCCCTGATTCGAGTTCTGACGGAGGTGGTTGATTCGAATCTCCGGTGTCTGACTCCTTGCGACCTCCACGGGTTTGGGTTATCGAGGAATCCCCATATCTTAAAATGTTTTCGTCTAAGGGAAAATCAAGAAGCTGCCGTGACCCTCACCACCACCCACAACACTGAACTTCCCCATCGTCGGCGATGGTCAGTGGTCACGGTTGTGCCGACTGTGTCTAGGACTGCGCCGCTTCGGAGGACCTCGTTGGAGGGAACCTGAAATTGGGAGGAATTTCATCGATAGAGGAGGCGACGAGCCGAGAAGCGTAGCCGTGGCGTTGGATTCGGTGGGAGGATCTGGATCCTAGTCCAGAGATGGCTTTCGGGCGGTGAGGATGGGGTTTGTGTCGAGCTTCCGCCGCAGGAGACGAGATCCATGGAGAAGTGTTACAGGGAGATGGTTTGTGTTGAGCTTCCGTCGTGAGGATCTGGACCCAATCAATCTAATTTATTATTTATTTTATATTAAAATATGACATGACATTTATGTGGCAAGTGTGGTTGAGTTGTCGCTGGCGTGTGTGATGATTTGGCATCCTAGTCAACCAAACGTTAACCTAACAGACGGAGTTTCTAACACCGTTAAAGTTTCTAACGGAAATGGCTAGATTTGTCACATTACCATTCCATTTTTGGGCTATTTTGTGTTTTCCGATAGTTATTACTATATTTGTCACAAACGTGAAAATTATGGCTATGGGAGTGTATTTTGCATATATTTAATTATCCTCCCTATATGATATCATGATCTTTATGGATTGGAAACCTAAGCATGCATTGTATTTGGTGTGATAACTCGTATTTTTAAATATTTCTTACCTAATAAAACTATATATTACCAATCATGATAATCCATTCTCTGGTTCTAGGAATATATATTTATAGAAATTTTGTTCCCTTATCTTTTAGCAATTAGTTGCAGTAAGTTCCCACTTCCCACTATATATGTATAAGAGTTGAAGGTGAGAGTTGGAAAAAGCCGTGAAACAACCAAGAGTCAGGAATTTGGAAAAGATCGAAAGATATGATTATGGAGTCGGGCAAGAGAAGAGTAATGGTGACGAGTTTGGTGTTGGTGCTGTTAATGGTGGCTGCTGGGTCGATGATGGATGTTGTGGCCGCCGACAAATTCACCGATTGCTTCAATAAATGCGTAGTGGATTGTGAGCGGACAGGAAGTGCGGAAGCTTGTGTGGATATATGCCTGGACGAGTGCGCACCACCAAAACAGTCATCATTGATAGACAACCACCAATAAACAAAGTCGATGAAGGGTTTTCATTTTTAATTTACCTATCTGTTGTCTCATTTCTATTCTCTAAGGATGCAATGATTTTAATAATAAGTGTTAGAGAGTGGTATAAGATCCAACATAAGCTTCTCCTAACAATTCGAGTTATTGGGACCAACTAGTTTATGACATGGTATCAGAGCTTAGAATCGAAAGGTCATGTGTTCGAATCTCCACGACCCCCAATATTAACAGTTTATTAAAGCACAAGGTATGGTGGGCCTGTGCAAACTTCAAGCCGGTGAGTTGGCTTTCGTTTGAGGGGGCGTGTTAGAGTGTGATATAAGATCCAGCATAACCTTCTTCCAACAACTCGAATTATTGGGATCAACTGGTTTTTGACAACAAGAACAATATGTCTATCAATTCATACAATGTTGTTGTTGTTCTACCCTTCTCGTTTTCATCATTTATGCTTTAATTTTTTTTTAAAGTTTATGGCCTTAATTTAATAATTGGAATTGATGACACTTTAACTCGCATAAGCTTCTCATTTGATTTTTCTTTACAAAATAATGAAGATTATTAAAAAAAAAAAATCGGATCTTTAGAAGGAATTAGACCTTCCTCAATGTGATGCAAGTCCGGGTTTTTTCCTAAAATATTGCAGTTTTAAAAAATATGATCCAAAACATTGCAGTTAAGAAAATAATTTCAAATCTATCGTTAATATAAGCGAATTGGGGCACGCACGCCCCAATTGGGTTTGTTACGCTTATGATGACTCTCCTTCACAAATGATAACCTGTCGAGATTCATAGGTAGCCGGTTTTTTCTTGCAAGTTGTTTTTTTGTCGTCGCTGTGTAGTTCTCGCCATTCCTGGTACAAAAAAAACTACATTGTTATTCATATTTAATTGAAACTTGCTATGCTACCACGATAAACCATTCAACAGTGCCACAAAAACTACCACTAAGTACTAATGCCAACTTCAACTACCACTACCAGTAACAACAACTTCGACTACCGCTACCAGTAACAATTAATTATTTTAAACTCACTGTTGCCAGACCAAAATTCACTGGTACACAAATATCAGTGCTACCACTAATATACTACCACTACAAATGGTACAAGTGAGCGGTACCCTCCTAGTAAACTACCACTATTAAACTATCACTACTGCTACTCTGCTAGTACCGGTGGTACCATTCATTTAAACTACCACTATCATGCTACAATTAAAATTGGTACAATTGCCACAACTACCACTAAAACAGGTACCAATAGTGTTGCCTCTGTAGTGATAGCAACACTACCAATTCAAAGTACCACTCGATTATACAAAAACCAAATCGAACAAGCCACACAAGAAAGAAAGGATCACATGATTATACCTCGGTTGTGATGGTTTGCACGGTAGGGAAGTGGTTAAGTACCATACATGGGCATGTATAAGATCCAGCATAACCTTCTTCCACCAACTCGAGTTATTGGGAGCAACTGGTTCTTGACATGATATCAGAGCCTTCTGTGATCGAGAGGTCTTGTGTTCGATTCCCGGTGACCCCCATTTGTTAAGCACATGGTATTCTTGTCTTCAGACCTGTGCAAACTTCAAGCCCTTATGAGTGGCTTTCGTTTGAGGGGGCGTGTTAGTGTTGTGGTATATGATCCACAATTGAACATCTCCCAACAACTCGAGTTATTGGGATCAACTGGTTCTTGACATGCACGGCAGCAAGAAGGGACGGCGGCGGTGACGTTTGCTGGGTTTTTTTGGAAGACGATGGGTGTTTTGGGAGACGATCATGAGAGTACACAGTGAAGTCTGCCTATAGACTTTGGTTCAACCGAAATGAAGAGGAAACATGAGAGATCTATTCCCTAGTTAACTGGGAACGATTATGGAAACTCTACATTCCACAAAAAGTCAAGGTTTTCGCCTAGAAATGGCACACAACATATTACCTACGGGAGCCAAAATTGTAGAACGAACCCAGAAAGGTAGCGATGGCTGCCCCTTCGGTGACCTTAAAAAAACACAGAACCATATCTTTCAGGAGTGTGGTTGGGTTCAAAGGGTTTGGAGGCCTAGTTCACTTATTTCTATGTTCAATACGGGCCGGGATCTTACCTCTGGAATGGGTGTGTGAGCGGCAAGAGAAGGAGACAAACGAGCAAATTGGGTGATTCCTGGTGGCACTATGGTTTATCTGGGATCAAAGGAACTGTCAGATGTGGAACAAGCTGAAGATGGAGGAATGGGAGATAATGGGTCGAGCTGAGAGATGGATCGATGAATACCTGAAAGCTCAACGAAAAAGGGAACCCAACCTAGGCGGTGTATTGGAGAAATGGACCGCGTCGCGCGACGCAGACTTCACCATCAACGTCGATGCGGCGTGCTTTCCAGATTGTGGCACGGGGATGGGGATGGTTATAAGAAGCAGATCCGACGACTTTCGCATGGCAGCAGTCAGACAAACGCGTCGGCAATGGGAACTGGAAATCGCTGAAGCGATGGCAGTGGAATTTGCGGTGGAGATGGCTGGCCAATTTCATTTATCTGGCAACGCTATCCAAATGGATTGTCGGGTAGTGAAAAGAACTCTTAGTGGGGAAAGAAGCACAAAGCCGGAACTGGGTCGGGTTTGCGAAGAAATCAAGAAGAAGGTTGTTGGGTTGGGCTCGGTTTTGTGGGAGAATGTGGGAAGAAAGATGAATGAACCGGGCCACTGTTTGGCCCATTGGGAGTGTGATTGGGAAAGGGAGAAAATTTGGGTAGATAGTCCACCACATTTTCTTATTCCCCTCTTACAGAAAGATGAAGATGTACCTACTCGTTCCCATTAATTAATGAAAGCACGACGTTTATCTAAAAAAATTATGTAGAATTATATTTAACAAATAAAGCAAGACTCAATTGCTTAAGTCTTAAGTGTGTAGATTGTCAAATTCAGGTTCACAACCTTGTACGTAAGCATTTGGCATGTTATAGGGTTCAATTGCAAATTAATTGGCCTAACTATATATGGCCTGCCCTCCTAATACAACCCATTTTTCGTAATTTCTAGCTCAGTCACGATTCAATTTCGCTCATGTGTTCAGAGTTCAGACCATCTCTCTCTAAATAATATGCTCGAATGTCGATCAAGAAAATTTTAACCAAAGGCCCGAAGTTATTGGCAACAACTTCGAGCCTCGCCATCAAAATTCCCACATGCAATTTCATATTGTTCATTTCTCCGTGAACCCTCCACCATTCCCCTCGTTCTTCGTTCAACCACAAGTTACCGCCTTGGATTTCTCTCTGCTATTTTTCTTCTTCTTCTTACCTCAATCGCCATTTTGTATCATCTACTTTCGTCTCAATTCATTTATATGATTTCATGCCCTTCTTTTCTTCCTCTAGTTTTTTTTCATTTTGGTTGGGTTTTGGGATTAATTTTACTTTTCCTAATTGTTGAGTTTCAAATAAACTTGGTTGTGTTGTCGACTTTACCATGTCAACAGGCGGCGGGGGCAATCAAATGATAACCATCATTCCTGATGAGCTCAAGTTTGTGTGTAAGTATATAATTTTTTGTTCTATTCTATGCTTTTTTATGCGGGGAATTTTCTCGTCATATGAAGAAGATGAAATAGACACTTGTTTATCGTGATCTAAGCACAATCAAAATTGCAACTAAGTATTGTTACTTTGATCTAGCATAATTGGATTAGTGCACGTTTGTTTCCGATCTTGTATCTTTAACAGCTAATACATTCGACAAAGTACGAATCTTGATCTAATATCGACAAATTTATTTTGAACTAATGATGCGACGATAATTTTGGAAGGCTGAATACAAAAAGGCATGAACATGTTCTCTTAAGTGACATCTAGAGACAGTTTCACCCCATTCAACCACATTCATAATAATGCATTAATCTTATTACATAGTGTTACAATTCTTTTTGGTTGTGAAATCAGTTGAGGTGGAAAAACAGAGCTTCTGTGATCTTAAAGTCGTTAACAACACAGAGAATCATGTTGCTTTCAAGGTACAGTGTACCCATTAAGAATTTTTTTTTACAAGGAAGTTAATTATGTTTTTTCTAGCATTCGTCTAAAACTATGTTCCTCTTTGCAATTAGGTCAAAACTACTTCACCTAAGAAGTACTTTGTAAGGCCAAATACTGGAGTTATACAGCCTTGGGACTCTTGTGTCATCAGAGGTAAAGATCCTGTTGTTCAATTTCTATCCCCTCTTGGATACATTTGCAGATTTTTAACCCAAATCGCAAATCCAACTCAAACCCAACTCGTTGAAATGATCATATACCTGTAGTAACCCGACGTTAACTAACCTAACCCGATGGTCAATTCATCGCCTATTATGATCCAACATGCTTGACCAAGATTATGCTAATGTCTGGATTTGTATACAATTTATACATGCAGTTACATTGCAAGCACAAAAGGAGTGCCCACCAGATATGCAATGCAAAGATAAATTCTTGTTGCAAAGCACAACAGTGCCTCAGCTTACTGATGTAGACGACCTCCCTTCAGATTTAGTAAGAATCTAATTAACATGAACAGTAATAAATAGAATTTTCTTCTTCTTCTTCTTTGTGCACATTAGTTTTAGTTATAATATATATCTGCCTTGCCAGTTCACCAAAGAAAGCAATGGGAAGGTGGAGGAGTGCAAGCTCAGAGTTCTATACATTCCTCCCTCGTCGACAGCCCAAGGGAATGGAGAAGAAGATGGCCTCAGTAGCTGCAGACAGAGCTTTGATGGCAATTTCGTGAGTTCATTTCTTGATCAGCTCTTGATGTTAGTCAGAGGCAGGCATGGTCTCCTCTGGTCCAGAATCGAAGAGTATCGAAAATTGGTCGCACCCAAAAATAAAGGGAAATCGAGGGTCAAAATCGATTAAATGTGCATTCGGTTTGATTTAGTTCGGAGTATACATTGCATTTTGATTCATATTTTTACTGTTATTTTGAGATAATTCATGGTATCATACTCTAGCCTATCCGATTGATTTCATTTTCATAAGATGTGTTCCATCAGGCATTGCAACGGTTGAAAGAAGAAAGGGATGGAGTTGTAAATAAGACACAACAGTTGCAGCAAGAACTAGTGAGTTCCGATTTTTTGTCATTGGTACCTTGCTTAATAAGTAATGCACATATAGGTCCCATATATAGTACTATTGACTTTTTAGTATATCTAAATCTAAGTGATATATCGAGGAGGGTTGTTATAGCACTTTTGGGATACTCAATTAGGTATCACAAATTTAGAAGATTTGCTTACCTGTGGTATCCAATAGATAAATTTTTAAACAAAATAACTGTTTATTTTCTTTAGGATTTGTTGAAGCGTCGAAAATATCCAGAAAAGGGTTCGGGATTCTCAATCACATTTGCATTGGTGGCGGGGCTTATCGGCATCGTCCTTGGTGTTTTGATCAAACTTTGGTTTTCTTCTCCATCAGCTGTAGAAAATACAGAGATTTTGACAGAGATTTTAACGCCACCACCAGAATTATAAGTTTTTTTTTTATTTTTTCCAGTTTTCCATAATCTCCGATATATTTTTCTAGCCCTGCATTTGATCTTGTTTTGTATGTTAAAAAAAGATAAAAAAATACAATGATGATGGATGAATCCTTCTCCTTTGTTTTAATTATTTTGCGATTTTTTGTATATTGATCATTGCAAAAACATACAAAAGAATTGTATGATATCTTATTGTCGGTTGGGCGTTACCATTATTTAGAATTGTTATAAATCTTACTTGTATTACTTCACAGATTCATTGGAGAAACACATTAATAAGTCTAGGATTATCATTGTTTAGATTCATCATTTGCAAGGTTAAGTACTACCCAAAAAAAAATCATTTGCAAGGTTAAGGACTCAAATGGATATTTTGAAACTTTAAGAACTTCCAGAACTAAAACTTGGCGTTTCTAGGATTGAAATAGATATTTTTACCTCAAGTGAGAAATGACAAGGTATTGGCGGGAAACTAGCACGCTCCAACTCTCAAAAAAGGGGAAACAGGCAAATCTCCTAAATCCCGCGCCCTTCCCAAATCTCTATCCCGCTCCTTTCTCTCTCTCTCCATCTCCATCTGCAAAATTGGAGAAAACCAGTGGATCTCCAGCTCCGCCGCCGTTACCGGAACCTCAAAGCTTCCGGTTAAGTGCTATTTCTCTCCTCCAAACTCGCTATGAGAACTCACTCACCCGTCGCCGGACACGAACTCGCCGTACGGGAGCCGCTCTCCGTCGTCACCAACACCGCCGCCGCGGGCTCCGATTCTCAAAAGGCATGGTACCTTCTATATATAGTTTTTTCAATCGGCCGACCGGCGACGCTTCTGGAGGTAGCATCTCGCTGCGCTCCATTCCGAGCGACGCCCGATCTAGTCCGCAGTCTTTGCTCGCTCCTGGACTCGCCTATCGCGTTAACCTGCAGTGGCCGAAACGGCGCCTGCGTGACCGCTTCTATGCTCGGCCGGCAGGCCATTAGGAGGTTCTGGTCTAATTCCGAGTCGATTCACCGGTTTCTGATTTTGATTGGTGTGGGATTGGGCGTTGATTTAGTCGGAGGATCGCCGCCGCTTCAGGATTCAGTGAGGATTTACTTCAATAAAAGGAAGCGCATCGGATTCGTCCCTCAAGGAGACGGTGAGGTTTCTTCGCCATTTCCGCTATTTCATTTCCCTATCAAATTGATTGATTCTGCGTTGGTTCTACTTTTGTCTGTCTTTTGCCCTAATTTTTGTCCTTCATTCATGTACATGGCCGCTTGCAGCGGAGAATGAAGATCCAAATGTTTCTCGTCCTGTCAAAAGAATTCGTACTGTTGGATTGAAGGTATTCCCGCTATATCTGCAGCCTTTGCTGGTTTAATTACTGGATTTCAGAGTTCAGGCATTTCCATTAGTAGTATGAGAGTCAGTACAGCTCAGTTTCTTAAATCTAGTTGAATTCTGTTGAATTTCAGGTTCCTTTCTTTTTGTCGAAATTGATGGAAAGTAGCGTAAGTAATTTGACTCCGTTTCCAGAATGCTTTCCAAAAACCGTAGTCAGTAGGTTAGATTATAGACTGAAGGACAACAGACATATAGAAGATGAGTACGATCTAACTGCAATATCGGAAGGAGATGAGGAGAAAACAGTTTCTAATGCTGAGGTTTCCGAGGAGTTTTGTATTCAAGGTGTGAAAAGTGACGATCTCATGGAAGTCATGCTAAGTACTATGGCACTGATTCCGGAATGGTCTCCAGAAATTGTTCTCAGTAGATTAGATTGTAGACTGCAGGATGCCAAGCAGATAGAAGATGAGCATGTTTCAACTGCAATAATGGAAAGAGAGAAGCAGAAACCAGTCAGTTCTGATGGGCATATGGACATAATGGTAAATGATAGAGTTCATGTTCCAGAATGCTTGTTGAAAACAGTTGAAAGCAGTTCAGACTCTAGATCGAAGGATGCCATGCAGCTAGAAGATGAGCCTATTCCAACTGCAATAGTGGAAGGTAAGGTGCAGAAAGCAGTTGCTTCAGCTAGGAAAGTTGATAATCATGAATCAGACCGTGATGTTATAGTAAATGAGAAGGTAGAACACTGCATAAGAAGCAATATAGAAGCTGGAACTTGCAATAGAGAAGTCCAGGATAGTACTATGATTCCAGTGGAGTGTGAGATGATTGTTAATGACTCCTTTGATTCCAGTAATAAGATCGGCGATGAAGGTTTAGAGATCATACATGATAGAGAAATTGAGTTCGGTGGAACTCAAACAGAAGCTGGAACAAGCAGTGTGGCACTAAAAACTGGCCTTTGTGGCATGCCAACTGCAAATGGATGTGAAGAAACGAAAATCGAGGCAACTTCAATAAAAGAACTGGTTACCATTGTTGGTAGCATTCAAACAGAAGCTAGACCTAGCATTGCAACACTTAAAACTGGCCTCTGTGGCATGCCAATCGAAGATGGCTGTGAAGAAAAAAAGATGCAGGAATGTTTGAAAAAAGAGCTAGTTACTACTGATACAAACAAAGAGGATTGCTTTAAGACACTTGATTTATCTGTTACCGAGAAACATTTGCAGAAGTCCTCTGCCAAGACTAGGTTTGCAAAGGGAAATAGAATGTCTTCAAGGCATCAAGCTCTCCGCAAGTCCATTGATAAAGTCAAACCCGAAAGCCCGGTCAAAAGGCAGCAGGGAAATGAGCACCACATAAGACATTCCATTCCCCCAACTTCAAAGCGAAAACATGACGATGTGCAAGCAAGAGAAGGAAGGAAGGATGCTGCTGCTGCTGCCACTTCCAATGTAAGATCTAATACAGAAAGCTGTGTAAATACGTCTAGTTGTATGTTTAGTCATTACACTGGCGTATTATCTTGGGGGTGATTATATAGTGAAGTTGTGCCATTAGTTGACTAGATTTGTCTTTGTTTGTAGGATCAAGTCGAACCGAAAGGCCTACCTACCTTTGAATCATACATTGTTGACGAGGAGGAAGGTTCAGGTACGAATTTGTTCTCTTTCTGGGTTAGTTTCTCCTTGTAGCCACATTCTTTTGCATTGTATTGCTAATTTGGAAATCCAAACTTTCAGGTGGCTATGGTACTGTATATAGGGCAAGGAGGAAAGGCAATGGAGGGACTGTTGCCATAAAATGTAAGTGCATATAGATTATGCTCTTTTTTCTAATTCCTCTTTCTGGGATTTTTTATGGTTCTGACTATCTATCTATGCAGTCCCTCATGCAAATGCACATAAACAGCATGTTACCAATGAGCAAAGGATGCTGGAGAGGTTTGGGTAAGGCTTGGACAAAAGTTCCATATAAGAAAAAATCATGCCTTTCCATTTTGTCTCTTTAATATGCTATAGCATGTATATAATTCAGGGGTAGAAACTATATCATAAGATATGAAGGCCATTTCAAGAGTGAAAATTCCGACTGTTTTGTTCTGGAGCATGTTGAGCATGATAGACCTGAGGTATTGAAGAAGGAAATTGATCTGGTTCAGATCAGGTGGTACGCATATTGCCTATTCAGAGCACTTTCCAGTCTTCATAAGCAGGCAAGAGTGTTTCCGCCATACCGAGAGTTTATCTTGGGCTCTTTACTTCTATCAAAGATCCTTATTTTGAATGGCGTGACTATTTTTTCAGGGGATTGTTCATAGAGATGTCAAACCTGGCAACTTTCTTTTCTCTCGCAAGGCTAATAAGGGTTATCTCATTGATTTCAACCTTGCCTTGGTTAGTAATACTAGTCTGTTATGTTTCATCTGTCTGACGATGTGTTCCACTTGAAATGTTACTTATAGTTGCTTCCTTTGCTTTGCAGGATCTGCACCAGAAGTGTGGAGCAAATAGTAAGTTTCTTTCTCCAGAAATCTGTATGACAATATGCGAAGTATACTTACCATGTTCCGCTTGATCCCTTTGTCAGACCTGTTAGATTTTTTGGGGGTCGAATGATATGAGGTCGTAAGTGGGAGTGGACAATAATCTGTTCCACTTTGGATCGGATTTATATTCCGATAAATTAATTTTTATTTGGTTTCGATGTTCAAATCCATGAGTTTTTTTGGCTCAGATTATGTAGGTTCTGTTAAACACAACAGAAAAGGTTGACTTAAGTGAAACCGAATCCGACGTAATCAAGTAGAATGTTCTTATGATGTATGATTTTTGGCTTTTTTTATGTTGTATGGAGTTTTGTTGGGGGTGCCTAGAGTGTAGGTGAGCAGGTTTTGAGTTCTTGTCTCCTCTGTCGTGTCCTTTTACTGATGTGCAGTTTAGTATCTTTTATAAGTAGTGCTGGGACTTTATAGGTCAGTCCCTTTGTACTGCTGCAGTTTTTGCAGACTTGCTGTCTTTGTTTCACTGTCTTCTGTAATTTCCTTTTCATCACCATTATAAAAAAAAAGTCGAATGTTCTTGTGATCACACTATGATCCTTAATTTTCTTCATTTTTTATCCGGCCTGATTGGACCAGCCCGGTCGATGCCTACTCTTAGTTTTGTGTTCTGAACTCAGAGTGGGTTAGATATTGATCTAACAATACAAGCTTACATACGATAGTGGAGTCATAGTATTACTACGATCTCGTAAAATTGTGATGATAACGCTTTTCTTCGGATCCTGCAGCCAAATTCAGGACCGGGAATGACAAAAGTTTCAGCGATGCAATGCTAAACAAGTCAGAACCTTTTCAACCTGTCAAAGCTGGGAGGGCTCAGAATCTGAAGTCTTTGGATGTAAGTCGTGAAGAATCTAAAGGCTCAAAGACCTGGAAAAAGAAGGCTGGTAACGCTTTGAAAGCTCAGAATGACATGCGTGGATGGAATCTCACACAAAGTCAGGGAGCAGAAGGCTCAGGGGTAACATCCGTGAAAGACTTGACCAGTAATAGGACTCCTTCAGCCGAAAGGCTAAGAGAGCCTTTACCAAGCCACGGCAGGAAGGCGCTCCTGAGTTTGTTGCATGAAACAATGAACTCCCCGAATCACGAAGCATCCAGCGCTCCATCTTCTACGAGGAAGAGGGTTGCAGCTCCTCCTTCGAAGGTTGATGGAAGGCTTCTTTATGTCTCTCCAATGCCTTTGCAACCTTCTGGGATGGCTGTCACACTTAATGGATTTACCAAGGGCAAAGGTTAGTAATCCTCATGCAGTTTGGATTGCCAAAACACTTTTCCCGTTTACCTTAGTTAATAATATCTGCTATTTTTTTGCTGATCATTAGACGGGAAGTTGAAGAAAGAAGGCCCTTGTGTGGGAACAAAAGGCTTCCGTGCACCAGAGGTGAGTAACTAACTAGCTAAGTTGGTTAATGTAGCTATGAATGTACTTAATTACGATACCATTATTTAACAATCTGAACCCTCATGTCGGAATGGTATTGATGCAGGTGTTGTTGAGATCACAGTATCAAGGTCCCAAGGTTGATTCTTGGTCAGCTGGGGTAACCTTACTGTATCTAATGATTGGAAGAACGCCTTTCTATGGTGAACCTGAACAGTAAGTTTCGGAGACTTGATTTTCTTAATATGAATTTTCAGAGACTTGATTGAATATATCTGTCTTGGGTTCTTAAATCTCTCATTTTATGCTATGCTGATGCTGATCTATTGTTTTTTTTTTTTTCAGGAACATAAAAGAGATAGCAAAGTTGAGGGGTAGTGAAGATCTCTGGGAAGTTGCGAAGTTACATGACCGTGAATCCTCGTTTCCACCGGTATGTGAAACCATATTCTATATGCAACTTCTGATGTGAAATGTGGGGCAAAATTTAGGGTAGGGCTATAGTTCGGTTCATTCTCTCCAGTGAAAGCTTCTTCCAAATATGAAAAAATACTCGGAAGTGATTCATGGACTCGTTGCTATTGTACCTGCAGGAACTGTACAACGCTCAATCCCTACAATCTCTACCACTCCGGGAATGGTGCAAGATCAATACAAAACGGCGTGGCTTCCTTGATCAGATGCCTTCATCACTGGTCGACCTCGTTGACAAGTGTTTAACCGTAAACCCGAGGTCCAGAATCAGCTGTGAGGATGCTTTGAAGCATGAGTTTTTTGCTCCACTGCATGAGATAATCAAGAAGCACAAGCTTGCTCGTGAGGGCGATTCGACTGCAGCAGCTGGACCGGGCACCACCAGGGTTCCCTTGCACAAACGAAACTCGGTCGAGCCCTTGGCCAATCTCATTTGACCATGGATCCTCAATGGTTGAATCGTTTGTTGGTTATTATTAGGTTAGCCAGCTCCCTAAATATCATTGTGATGCTTCTAATTGACTGAAATGTTGTGTAAAAATGCCTTCACTAACATGTAAGCCTTCTTAGTTTTTGAACTTTTGATCTGGTCTTTGTCAAAAAAGTGACGAAGCTCCATTTGTAACATTGTGGTTGTAATTGTAGTTGTAGGCCGGTTGGGAAACTAGCAGTTAATTAATGTTGTAAATTTAGTTGCTCTCTCTTTCATCTCTTCAGATCGGATTAAGCAGTGGCAAATGTCTAAAACTTTATCCATCCTGATCAACTGGCTGAAATAACTCAATTGGTCTTGATTTCATTACTGAAATCTGTTTGAGCCAGCTTGTTTTCAATAAAGAATTTGAACAGACTAGCTCTAATCCCTCTGATATTGAATATAGGACCAAGGATATAATAGAATCAGTCCATCCTAACAAAAAATGAGATTATCTCGCCCTCCAAATCTTACATGGCTCTGAGCATGCGATCTAGTCTGGTTTTCAGGTTACCTGCAACAGGAAAACCGCCTACCTTGCCAAGAAAACACGGCTCCCTGTTGGAGTTGTGTGTTACACAGATTCAAACATAACAGCTGTTCGCTAACTAACTTGTGGGGAGGGCACTTTATTTTGCTCTCTTTTGGTCGGATACTCGGGCTCCAGCAATCTTCACAACTGGCTGTTCTTCCTGCGGTACGGGCTTCAATGCAGGATGAACTTTGAGATCACCCACCAGCAATTTTTCGCCAACATCCAATTCGCTTAGGTCTACTTCGATATACGGAGGGATGATATCTGCTGGGCAGAGGAACTTCACCGTCCTCTTAATCACATTCAAGTACGAACCTGTTTGAGTTTGTTTCAGAAAAACATTGAACATCAGTACATAGGACATGAATAGAGATCTCGTACAGAAATGCTGAAATGGAGTCAAATTAATGAGTTTCGGTGTCACAACTCACGAACTACTTGTGGGGTTTCCTGCCAGAAGCAACTTATAAATTATAATATTGGTTTGTGAAAGTAATGGCATGTACCACTTCTAAATACTAGCTGTTTTTGAAGTACATGATTACCATATGATCCTAACAGCCAGAATAGCAGGATGCTTTCCATAATGGAAACAGCATTTCACCATCACATTACACTAGACAATGACATTCCCCTCTGACCTTTCTAGCACAGGAGTTTTGTTACATAGAAGGGGTGTCAATAAACATTAATGCAGATTGCCCTGTTAAATTCATGCAATCTCTCTGTCATTGTCTAACAATAAGCTTAATGAAATCTCGAGTCTGCGACCCCATAAGTTTCAAATCTAATTCAGCATATGATCTACAACTCAAATTGGAACCTTAGGGCATTCCTACTCTAGCGGTACAAGGCAGGGTGGCTTGTATCAGCGTTTTCACCATCTCGGCTAGTCGAGTAATAGTTCTCCTAGAGGTTACAGAGGTTGCCAAGACGAGGGAAGAACAATTATATAAAAAATTCAAGAACCCTCAAGTGATGCAATCCATTTCTGGCAAAGTTCATGTTTTACCAACATCATCACAGTTGTCACCAAAGAAACTCAGGTTCTCTACATTCACAATAACCTCCTTGAATGTTAAAAAAAAAAAAGAGAAACCATTAAAAAAACAAGAAAAGCAAAAATGCATATCAATTCTCAAATCGCAAGTCCAATTCTGTGAAGTCTAAGAAAATCTTCCGAAGGTAAAGCTTGAGATGAAATCATAATGAATTAAAAGGAATAACTCATTTGCAAAAGTACGATCCACGTGAAGTATGTCCGAAGAGAAATCTTCCCAAAAGCATGGTACCTCTCATGTAAGATCTAAATCACCCATATGTTATACTTCCTCTGGATAAATGCCTAGCGAAGTACTCTTAACAGTAAGAATAGAGCATTACTATCCTAGGACTGAAATACCATGCTAGTTATAGCTAATGCATAGCAAAGTAGTTCCAAGGCCGGATGACATGGTAGAAAGGAAAACCACACATCGAATCACTCTCGGCAGTACACAAGTAAATCATTCGTTCAAAGCACTTGGCAAATGCAATCGCACATATAGGAAAATTGAATACCGACAATACGATGCAGCTGAAAAGAACTTCAACTATGCTAAAGAAAAAAAGAACACTAGCACGTACACTACAAATTAAGCAGCTAGATTACAAATTCCCAATACTAGAGCACTGAAGATTGAACCTAACACCAGCAAATTGAACCTAGCATTCAAAAACTCAAATATAGCCCTCAAATGGTCATCTCACTGCACAGGAATCAGAGCCCTAACCTTTCCTGAGTCCAGGAGACACGTCATCTCCTATGAACACCAGAGGAATATCAACTTTCAACAGAGCCTCTGAAGGTGCCCTTATGAAGGTTACGTTCAACGGAACATCAGTTCCAGAGTGCAAATGTAGCTGCCAAACAAACAAAAGCAGAAAAATATTGATTCAAATACTCTTAGACACCAATTCAGCTCAACAAAAAATCTCACCCAAATGCCCCCCATTAACATACCAATCTCGGCAAGACGCGAACTTTCTCAATAATCTCATCCTCCTTGGCAAAATCGCTCCTGACCTCGAGATCGAAAAGCCTCGACAGGAAGAACGACCTCCCGACCTTATCCACCAAATTCCGGATGCGATTCGACTGCACCGAGATCAACCGCTTGTTGCCCCCATGCTGCCCGTCTTCCTGCTCGAACACGATAGCGGGCACCCTCCCGACTTTCCTCTCCTTGGCGGAAATGTTCTTCCCGGAAGAAGCTCGAGGGATGGCGAGAATCTTCTCGGCGGGGCCGGGCTTCGGGAACCCTTCGAGGTAGGTGATTGGTGCTTGGATTGCTGGCTCCTCGACGATGACGGCGGCGGCGGCCGACTGGGAGAAGAAGCGGTGCTGGAGGGTTTTCGCGAGGGCGCTGCGACTGCGATGGACCCTATACATTGTGAAATGAGAAAGTGGGTAGGGAGGAAGGACGGCGAAGGGTTTAACGGGAGAGGTTTTCTCCGGGTTTTTGCAGCGTCGCGATTTTGGGGAATTTCACTTTCCCGTTTACCTCCCTCGAGGTTTGATTTGGAGGCGACGGAGAAAGATTGGCATAATTACAGAACAGTCATTTAACTTTTCCAATTACTCACAAATGAGCAGCTGAACTTTAATTCCTAGCAAACTTGCTATTGTATGTTGGAATAACAATTAGATCAAGTGGATAATATTATTATAATTAATAATTTTCTCTGTTTGTTGCCAGCCGACATGGCAGTCTTTCATTGGATACGGTACGTAGTATTCGTGGCAAACTGCATAACACAGTTGAGTTGGCAAACTGTTTACTGTGTATTTTTATATTTTTATCGATTTTATATTTAACTGGTTTTTAGCCAATGTTTACTTAGAGGGAAAGCATCTCCAAAACCGAAACTTCTAGATTACCCCTATTGACATTTGCCGAATATCCCCTAAAAACAAAAGGTTCCGCAGTAAATAAGAGGAAAAGCATGGGTATATCCGGAAAATCGGAATCTCCATCTTCCTAGAAACTTCATAGGCCAAGAAACGAGAAGATGCTATAAAGGGACCCTACGTCTATTCTTCGCTTCCGTCATCGAACGCCCTCGAGAAAAAAGGATCAAATTCCTCTCTGATAACGAAAGATCGAACGAGTCCATTCTTCGTCTTTTTCCGCTAATTCCTTCTCCGTGATCAGCAGCCTCTAGAGATCGTAACCGAAGCAGAAGAGTTTCCGCCATGGATGCGTTCTTCGGCTCTCAATCCACTTCGAGGAGTCGCTGGAGCTACGACTCGCTCAAGAACTTCCACCAGATCTCTCCCGTTGTCCAGGCTCATCTCAAGCAGGTATTGCTCGATTCTCATCCGTCGGTGATACCTATGGTTGTTACGTTTTTTTCTTTTTCGCGCCTAGTATTTGGATGGAGTCTCTCGTCGTTCGCCGCCGCGGATAGAATGAATTGCATTCTGGAGCGGATTTGTGGTTAGTTACGCAATCGCGGTCGTTGGAGGTGTATTTAGGGTTTGAGATTTTCCTAGTTTTGCGATTTGGACTCGTATCGTCTCTCCCTTTCTATGTATGCGGATTGAAATTCGATCTTGGAAGAATGTCACGGAGGCGTTGGATTGGATTTCGGAGGCGAGCTCTTCTTGTGGCTTATGCTTTGTCGTTCAATTTCGGCTTGAAGCTTCCTGTTTGGCTTAATCACTGGAACTCTGTAAATGGAATATTCTGTTATCGTTTTGCATGATGTGTTGATCATTTAGGAAAGAAATTATAAGGTTCTGCGGTGCTCTCCTGGAATAGTTTCGCCAATTTGGTTTTAGGTTTTGGATGGATGATGGTAGGAAGAACTAGTTCGCCGTGTAGTTCGTGCTATATAATTCAGTTGTGGCTTTTGCGTTTCAATTCTGCTGTAGCAGTAATTATGTTGCTGATAATAGCCTGTTTATGTTTTTCTGTGATGTTCTTGATCATCGGGAAAACAAGCAATAATGAACTACAGTGATCGTATTCAGCCTTTGGATGCTGGAAGTGCTCCTGATTTCATTCTTGTTTACAGGTCTATCTGACATTGTGCTGTGCACTGATTGCATGCGGGATAGGCTCCTACTTGCATATCCTATGGAACATTGGAGGTCTCTTGACGACTTTCGCTTGTGTGGGATCTATGGCCTGGCTGATGTCTACACCTTCATACCAAGAGGTGTAGTCAGTTACCCTCCTGGAAATGCACTTATTTAATTTATGCTGTTATGTGTCCTTTCATCTGTGCTAACCGTATCTGTCACTTCTTGTTTGTTGAACAGCAAAAGAGGGTTTCCCTTCTGATGGCAGCTGCGGTTCTTCAGGGTGCTTCTATTGGTCCTCTGATTGAGCTAGCTTTTGATATTGATTCAAGGTACAAGATCAGAGTTAATTTATTTTTTCATCCCCACAACATTCCATTTATGGTGTCCAGTTTTAGTAGCATCTATAGCATAATTTGGTCTATTTTAAAGCAGTGTGATTATCTGAGAGCCTCTGGCTGCTCTCTTGAGAGTTAAAACTAACACATTGAACTGAAAATTTGGTAATATGCTGTGAGATCAGAGTTAAGTTTTTCATATTTGAGTGGTTTGGCTTGCATTGGTGTTGGATTCGATCT
Organism: Linum tenue; assembly: GCA_946122785.1. Classification (NCBI taxonomy): domain Eukaryota; kingdom Viridiplantae; phylum Streptophyta; class Magnoliopsida; order Malpighiales; family Linaceae; genus Linum; species Linum tenue. The sequence continues at coordinate 25,138,291 of CAMGYJ010000005.1, read as the reverse complement.
TCTGTTTGCTTACTGCATTGCCATGTTTCTTGATCTTTCTCCCTTGACTCCCCAGTAACTTTAGGGGTACAGGTTGTGCCTAAATTGAAGAGTCTTAGAGTCTTAGTGAGTCTGGTTGTCATCAGTGTGATGATTTGAGAACGTCATTTTATTAAATTTTTCGCACTTCACTCCTGTGAAGCTAATTTAATATGGAATTTGAACTTTTGGTTCTTGCAGTCTCATTGTCACAGCTTTTGTGGGGACAGCCATCTCGTTTGGTTGCTTCTCCGCAGCTGCCATGGTGGCAAAGCGTAGAGAGTATCTGTACCTTGCTGGGTTGCTCTCTTCTGGCCTTTCTATTCTCTTCTGGCTGCAGTTTGCATCCTCCATTTTTGGAGGATCTGCCTCGGTCTTCACATTTGAGGTCGGTAGATTGATTCTACCCTACCATTATGCTTCTCTACGTTATTCCTTTGAATGTACTGTAGCTAACGTTCTTCTCAAACGTTCCAGCTGTACTTTGGGCTACTGTTGTTTGTTGGCTATGTCGTAGTCGACACACAGAACATCATCGAGAGAGCTCACGTTGGTGATCTGGATTATGTGAAACACGCTCTTGAGCTGTTCACCGACTTTGTCAGCATTTTTGTCCGGATTCTCATAATCATGGTGAGTTTGTTGTCCTGTCTTGGTGATAAATCTTTCTTCCTATCTTTAATCTTTTTAGTGTAGGATTTGAACTGACCTGGTTCTTTATGTCTTGCAGCTGAAGAACTCGATGGAGAAGGAGAACGACAAGAAGAAGAAGAAGAGAAGAGAGTAAGGAGTAGTTGCCTCGCTGATGGGAGCATGTGCTTGAAAAAAACCACGCTGTGTTGATACTTTTAGCTTTGTTTTGTGGGATCTCGGGGCTCTACATCACCTGTCTAGCAGCGTATAACCTTTGTTGCAATGACCTCTGTTTTCTTCCTCCCTTTCTGTTCAGTGTTGACACATCTTTTGCTTTTAGCACACGGTATAATACATAGCCATAGACCTTCAATCAAAGGATCTGTAACTGTCTTGGAGTTTTGCTTATAGAGCTGGTGATATGGTTTGAGCTCTTTAGTGATCATAGTAGAGGATTCGGAAAGGTCGGTGCTCCCTAATTTCTGGTAACAAGAGAATTTCTAAGAGAAAGCTCTTAGAAATTACAACGTACAATCTTCACTTTCTTCCCTGCTTCACGTCATGAAAACCTACGACACACATCTATCCGGTAAACAACAATAGAACCGAAAGGTGGCAGAAGCACTACTGGTGGTGGGTTTAACAAAGGCTATGCAGAGAGAACATTGAACAAATCTGTATCAAGTACGACAAGCGTCAAACAGAGTTACTTATGACAAGGTTGTGTGACAATGCATTTGCCGTCTCACTATAGTTCACGCTGATCCAGTATCACAGTTGAGAGAACGTTTCATGTTCGGTTTCGAAGAACGCGAAGATACTGTGTGGTGTGCTCTCTGTAGGCTGTACTGAGCAAACTATTTGAGAGAAATATCCAGAAGATAGAGTCATATGTATCAACAGAACGCTATTTCTAATTGAAAGGCGTAGCAGGTATCATCTATTGCATACCATTTCTATTTGCCATAGCATGCAATTCATGAATCGTGGCACCTTGATCCTGGTCGAAAAGTTGTCCACCGACTCACACATTAACACAAGAAAGGCAGAAGTACAATTGATTATAGTGCCAAGCATATACCAAAATTCAGGAAGTCGAGCTCGGATCAGTGCAGTTCGCCAAAATGGCCCACTGAACTACCAAATTCGAAGTTTCGAGGAAACCCTAAAACTATACAGAAATGCTGCAGAAAGCCCCCTTGGAAAGGAGAAGCTCCCTAGGGTTTTCAGACTATATTCCATAGACCAATGACACAATTGAATGAGAGACGAGAGATAAATATTATGGGTTTATTCCAATTCAGCCATTGTTGAACTCTGGATGCAAATGAGCAAAGTAGGTAGCAAACAAGCGGGAAGGAACTGTGATAGGTGTCCTTGTTTCACACGGAAACATTATTTCATGATGTATTTGGTAACTTTTGTGTTTTCCTTTCTTATTCTTGCTCCAAGCCCAAAACAAACCAAAGCAGGCCGGGAAAGGACGAGGCCCAATTGGGATTGGACGGTGTCGGCCTATAACAAAGAGAATTGAGCCCAAATAAGGCTGTGTAATCTGGGCTTCTTTGAAACTTTTGGTCGGGCTTTGTCAAGCTTTTGCAAAGGTTCAATCAGTTTTTGCGTTTGGTCGTGTGGTTGGGAGGTTGACTAAGTTTGTTCTGTGGTCTACTGTTAATTGCTTGGTATGACCACTCAAAACGACAAAGATATAAAGGTTCTCACAAACACGATTACGTCTGCGTCGCATTTTATTACGAGAAAAATATATAATTAACGACAATAACTTCAAGTGAAATGAACATTAATGGATTTCAAGTTGAGAGATTTGGACATAAAAGATAACTGTGTAGATCTAATGGTTTACATTATTCTCCTCCAAATACCCCAAAAGGCCCAAAACTTAGCATGAAAGTTTCGCCATTGAGAAAAGCAGCCATTCAAAGGAGCCACCGGCGAAAGGAAAGTCCTTATTGAGATGAAGTTGAAAGAAAGAAAGAAAGAAAGAAAGAAAGACTTCTTCTCCTCTTCTTGTTGTCCCACTCACTTTTCAACCTTCTCTCTTTTATTCCCATAGAAAAGGTTCTCTCCTATTCCCAATACCATTAGTGGGTCAATTAAGTTTCTCTACCTAATTAAGTAGTTCAATGGCGATCTAAGAATGAATTTCACATTTTATAATCAAATTTATGATATATGTCATGTGACATACATCATTACTGTCATTTCTCCTGGATTCATAGTATTTCCAAATTGAATATTATCATGCACAATGGAAAATTCACCCACCAAATATGACTATATTAGTGAACAAATTATAGAATATTTTACTAAACTTGATGGTTTGAGAATATAATTTCTACATAATATACACCAAAACTTAAAGAGATATTTGGGTCAAAATTAGGGGTATCAACTCTTGCTCTTTACAAAGACATTCTCTAACCCTTTGAGAAGAGGACCCCTTTATGAATCAATTGAAAGAGGATTCCTCCAACTCTTCCAAGACAAAGCAATCGCTGCGATCTATCAGTTATAATTATTTTTTATTTGCATTTTTTCATTCGTATCCATAAAAAACGAATTAACTTTAACTTAAACGGTGACGTGCATAATAGGGGCCACATTTTTTCGTCTCCGTAAGTTTCAGTTATGCTTGGAGATCATATAAAAGAAAGCTAAATCATAAATTATTCACATCATTGTTCTCAATCGAACTTTATATGGACGAAAACAATATATAGTTTCAATTTATAATAAAAATAAGCAAGAGCATAGTTGATAAACAATTTGTAAGACCACGGAAACCATTTCTTATGATGGATAATCTTATTAATCACTTGATTTTGTTTTCCCGATATTTTTAGACTAATCGGACAGGTTTACTTGTATTTTAGATGATATGTAAACAAAACACTAAAGAGTTCCATGTAAAGGGGGGAAAGAGGAGAGAGCAAATAATAGCAAACAATTATTGGTAAATAAATTTAGAAAATGGAATTAAAAAAATGAGTGGGCAATGTGAAGAAGGAACAGTGTCCAAATAAATAAATAAATTAATTAATTAAAAAAAAGAAGGAAAGTAGTCACTACGCTTATACTATACACCATTACTTGAATTGGATTATTGACCTGTCCTTTGGCAAAGTCCAAACGAATTTATTTTGATTTATTATGAACCGTTGGATCAGATGAAAGGATGGCTTCATTTCATCATCCATCCTCATCATTTTCTGTGTATAATAAAAGTTGGGTTGAGGGGTCAAAATCGGTTGGATTTAATTTAAAGAACAATCCCCCAATTGAAATGCCGGTGAGTTTATTTTTTTTTTTTTTTTTTGCATAAAGGGGAGGCAGCAGCCAGGAAAAAGAAAAAAGGGGGTTACAGGGGAGATTACAAAGAAAGAGTAGGGGGAACCGCTATGCGGCGCTCGAAAGTAGTGCCAATATAATCCTCCCGGAGAACCGTAGCCAGTCCGGTTGGTGGATCAGCAACCTCATGCACACCGTAGGGATAGACGAGACTGTGCTTCGAGAGCCAGTCCGCGACTCTATTCCCTTCGCGATATACATGAGTAATACTGATCAACCAATCCCGACTTAGCTTCCTGCGAATCGCAGCTAGAAGGGTAGCATACGGATGAATCGGGTCTTCTCTGTTCTGAATGAGTTGGATGGCCAACTGAGAGTCACTCTCCACCTTCAGCGATCTGTAACCCAGCCTCCATGCAAGTTCTAAACCATGCTCGAAAGCCCAAAGCTCGGCCATCGCAGCAGTTGCAGCACCGATGTTTGCCACGAATCCTCCCAGCCATTTACCAGTGGAATCCCTGATGACCCCGCCGGCACCTGAAGGCCCCGGATTGCCGTTCGAAGCTCCGTCAATGTTCAGAGTGACCCATCCATTGGGGGGAGGAGACCACCCAATGTTTGCAAGCTGGCGCGCCGCCGGACGGCTCCGCTTATCCGGCATCAACGAAGGGGCGAGCCAAGACTCATGCCACAGCCTGGCTTTGGTAATGATGGAGTGCTCCAGCGTTGGTGAGGACAAAGCGGCATTCACCCCCTGGAGAGTTGCCGTGCATCGATTCTTCCATAAAAGCCAGGCCACAATGCTGAAGAAATTCGGCCACTCGATCCCTGTTCCTGTCAAAGTGTTCGAGAGAAGATTAGTTCGAAGCCAGCTACCTTGGTCCATGCTGAAGAAGGTCTGCTGCTGCTGCTGAGGAACATGTCTTGACCAGAAAAAGGCGGCGGGAGGGCAGTCCCGAAGAATGTGCAAGATGGTTTCCGGCTGGCTGGGACACCGGGTGCAGCAAGGGGTTGGCGCAATTCGCCTGTTGTACCTGAGGACATTAGTAACAATCCTCTCAAGTAAAACAAGCCACATGAAGCTCCTGATTCTTTCCGGGACGGCAAGGCGCCAAATAGCTTTCCAAAATCTCTCGTCAGGGTGCGGCTGCTGCTGGGTAAGCAGAGTGAAGGCCGACTTTGTGGAGAATCTGCCATCCGAAGAAGCTGTCCAGAATAAGCGGTCTTCTTCCTGAGATAGGGGGTCAACGGCGATGCCAAGGATCTTCTGGTGTATCTCCATGGGCAGCAGGTGAGCAAAGAGCTCCGTTCGCCAACTCCCATCCTCACGAACAAAATCAGCAACCCGCGCCTCTTCAAGCTCACTCGGAATCGCGCTCAGAGCCTTCTCCCGGAGAGGAACCTGCAAAACCCATGGATCAAGCCAGAATTTAGTGCGTTTACCGTTCTTGATATTCCAGGCACACCCTTTATGTAAAAGATGAGCAGCTTTAGAGAAGCTGGCCCAGGTGAAGGAACTTCCCTGAGTTGGCCGAAGGATATTGATGCCTTGTCTATGCTTGCCGTACTTAGCCCGCATCACTTCCGCCCAAAGGCAATCTTTTTCCTGAAGAAGGCGCCATCCACCTTTAGCCAGCATAGCTATGTTCGCGTCCCTGGTACTTCTGAGACCCGCCCCGCCATTACTCTTGGGCATGGTCATCTTCTCCCAGGCAACTAAATGCATCTTGTTCTTGTCCGTCTCATCTCCCCAGATGAAATCTCTGCTGATCTTATCGATGCTCTTGCAGACGTTGGCAGGGAGGAGCTCAGTCTGCATACTGTAGACCGGCAGGGAGGCCGCAACTGACTTGGCCACAGTAAGCCTGGCAGCGAAAGATAAGCGCTTCGCCTTCCAGGGAGCCATCCTCCTTTGGATCCGGAGAAGGAGAGGCTGATATCTCTCTCTGGTCACCCGCTCTTGGATAGCCTGAATGCCCAGATATCTTCCAAGGTTTACTTTGAGGGGGATTCCTGCTTGCCGGCTCAGTCTTTCCGCTCTCCGACGGGGAATATTAGGGGAGACATACATGATGGACTTGTTGAAGTTGACCTTTTGCCCGGAGCTAAAACAGAAATCTTCCAGGCACTGTTGAATAACTTGAATTTGGCGGGATTCTGCTTCCGCGAACAGGAGTAGATCAACGAATTTGCCGGTGAGTTTATTTGATTGATGTTTTGGATCAACTTATTTTTCAAAGTATGGCTGGGTAATGGTTTGGATCAACTTAGAAGTTAGAATAATAGTATGGGTGGGTAATGGTTTGATTCATATTGGATTACAAATTTAAGTGCAAGTTTTAGTTAAGCTGGATAAGAAAAGATTAACGTATAATTTAATTTTATCTTGATTTTCTTAAATACAAGAATGTGTTTAGTATTCATTTTATTGGGCCCGTGAACAATATAAAAAAACAGCATCATTTGAAAATGATATGAAATTTATTTTCAGATCTTTCAACATCTAGTGTTATTTAAATCAAATGTCTATTAGCATAATATGAGAGTCTGTAAAAGACAAATTTGCTGATTAATCCTAACCACTTCCAATATCACCAACGAATTTAAGCACATAATAACATGGCGAGTGTGTACAAAGGATCAATTTTTGAATTCTTCATAACATGAGACCGGATAGCTATCGGTTAGCATGCTAACCCTTTTAAGGGGTTGGAAAAATTACAACCCCTATTAATTATAGTTATTTTTGTATTAAATTCGGGTTGCATTTAATAATCTTTGGAAATTAAAAATTCATCTTAATTACATTCCTTTTTTTAACTATCATTGCACTGGTACAACTACCATTGCACATGTATGCTGAACTCATATTAATTACGTTCCTTTTTTTGGAATTACCATTGCACATGTGCACCAATACCATTGCACTATACAACTACCCGTGCACTGGAAAAAAAAAGTAATTAATATGTGTTTTTAATTCATACAAATTATTAAATGCAACACAAATTAATTACCTTAAAAACCTATAATTGATAGGGTGTCATTTTTCCAAACCCTTTTAGGGGTAGGCATGCTATCTCATCCCGACCGGATAGGGTGCTACTAAGTGCTAACATACCTTAGTAATAGCACCATGCTAACTCAATTCATTAAGGGTATTATAATAACTATCCACTCACAGTAGCTCTCTTTCTCCACACCGTTCCATGGATTTGGTTCCATATGCAAATTACTTTTTAATACCTAAACTTAATAGATCTTAAGATTTAGTACCTACAAATAATTTTGTGTTCCATATAATTCCTAAAAATACTGATAAAAATTATATTTTAGTACCTAATGTTTTATGCCTTAGATTTTGATACTTAAATTGTTTTAAAATTTACAAATATGTCAAAGTTTATGAGGTTTATGGTATGCTTTGAGAAACTTGTGGTATTTCTAGTATGCTTTAAGAAATTTGTGGTTTGTGTATGGGGCTTCCATCTGTCTTCTTCATGGAACTTGTGGTATGCTTTATTAGGTTTATGGTTTGCTTGAAGAAACTTGTAGTATGCTTTAATAAACTTGTGGTATGTTTTATGAGGTTTATGATATGTATCAGGAAACTCGTGGTATGTTTAAGAAACTTTTGGTTTGCTTTAATAAACTTGTGATATGCTTTACGAAGCTTGTCTCTATTTCAGATGACTTGTGGTCTGCTTTATGAGGTTTTTGGTCTTCTACACGAAACCTGTGATTTGCTTTGAGTTTTCTTGTATGTTTTATTAATTTTGTGGTATGGTGTAGTGAAGTTCTCATATGCTTATATGCTTTATGGTATTTGTGATGTGGCTTGTTGTGTTTTTTTTTTTTTGTATTTTTTTTTCTATTTCATGATACTTATGGTGAGGCATGAGATGTGAAATCAATGCACAGAGTCACACGCGTGTACCTCTTTATTTTTAATAATGAAAAATGTGTCCCTTCCTTTATAAATCCACATGAATTAATGTAAACCACTTAAAATAAAAAATCATCAATGTTCATATTATTTGAGACTAATATTAGTATCATACTAATAAATTGAATGTTATCACGCTAACTTCAATCACACAACACTACTTCCAACTGATTTGCTATGAAGATTTTTTTTTATGATATTTTATTGAAAAGGTAATTGGACCATTCTTCTTCCTTTATTTCTTTCTTTCTTTTTTCACCTTGCTTTCACCCTTTTCACCATTCTTCTTCCAGTTCATTTTTTACCGCCATCCCGTTGCTTTCAGTTAATAAAAGGAGAGGAAAAGCATGCATCATCAAGTTCATGCGCTACCCACTTATATATATTTTTTTATAGACGCTACCCACTTATATATTTTTTTTTATAGACGCTACCCACTTATATTAGGTTTGCTATTATTGTAAAAGTATAATAAGAAGGGTGAAAAAATGATTATGAGTATGAACACAGACTCTTTGCTATTTAAGTGCTTCAATTGTTTTATAACTTCATTTTGAGCACATAATTTCTTCTTATGCTCAATGGCGGACCCAGAATTTCGAGATAAGAATTTTGAGATAGATGTGTTTGATAATAAAAATAATTAAAAACAATTAATTAATATAAAATAAACATAAAAATTTTATTCATAAAGTTCACCAATTTCTTTATTTTTTACAGAGAATCATGATGAGTTTTCATATTCTAAAAGATTTTTTTAATTACATTTATCTATTAGGTTGTAAATTAAATATTTTTTTATGTGCACAACTACACAATTATTCATAAACTGGTCACTCAACCTATACCCAAGATTGTTCTCGATTAAACTTATATATGTAAAATGTTATTTTGTAGCTTGCAGTTGCAAGAGGTAAAGTCAATAGTAATTTAAGATGGGAAAGCTGGTATGAGAAGCTAGAAGGGCAGTGGCGGAGGCAGGATTTCAAACTACCCCTGTCCTTTATTCAGAATATATATAATATTTTATAAATATAATTAAAATTAATAATATCTAAATAATTCATTCACAAAGAAACAAAAAAAATGACTAATACAATTATTGTTTCATAAATAACCAGGACGAGTTTTCATATTATGAAAGAAATTCATTGTTTACACCATAAAATCGTGATAATACCTAACGAGCTGTTGTGAAATGATAGTGTCATGAATGAAACCAATAACTTAATTACTTTTTGTGAATTAATGAACAAGTAATGAGTTATGTTGTAATATTAAAATATCCTTATATTACTTGTAAGTGTTTAATTCGATCTGTACAAATATATGTGGGGTTATTTTTTTCCCTCCCCAAAAGTTACCCCTGTCCCGGGACAGGGGCAAACACCCCTGCCTCCGCCAATGTAGAAGGGTGTCCACATGCGTCAACATGGAAGCTTGAACGAGAATGATGATGTTGTTGGCTCGACGCCGACAATTGGAGGGTGGCTACAGGCGTCAATGTGGAAAGAGATAACTAAACTAAAAGGCAATTTGAAAATTAACTCAAAGAAAAATATATGAAAAAGCTATGGGGAAAGACAGTTTGGAATTCACTGTCTAATTACTTGACCCAACCAGCTTATTAATCAATTTAATTATCATTCAAATTATCAAGGTTATCTTTAAGGTTATAGCTATCTTTCTGAATACTCACCATATACTAAGTAGCCCATTAATTGTTTACTTATGTAAAACCAACTAATTTACTACCTAGTCTCATAACATCAATATTTACATATTTTAATAAGAAACAACAATTTTTTTTGCAATGCAATAAGGTGTGTCGGTTACAATTATTAGTGATGTGTCGGAGGTTTCATTTTCGAATTTTTTACACCGAAAAATGTGATTTTTTCACAAAAATTGAAACGAAAGAATGTCAGGTGACACACCTTCCTTGTGTCCGCCCTTGCTTATGTTGTTTGAAATTGACTTCGCCATATTTGAGTTAGTGTCATGGCCAATGAGTTCATTGAGCTGTAAATGTAGATGCCAAAGATTCGTTAGGGAGAAGTGTTTCTTCTTTAGGAGAAAGAAAGTGTGAAGGGTAGCTAGGGTTTCTTAAATGACCTCTTCTACCAAAAGTCTCCATTCCCTTAGACCTAAAGTATTGCCAAATTTAGGAGATGTTTGCTTCGTGGATTTGGAAAATGAAGATTTTGGTATAATTTAAGTTTTGAAAATCATGGATATATGAGAGTTTTGGGTGCATTATGGATTTGATAAACATCATTGTTTGTTTGATGAATTTCATTAATTAAATTTATATATATGAAGTGTAATTTACCTTTATTCCCCTCAATGATATAAGAAGAGAAGAAAATATGAGGGGTAGGTTTGGTAAAAATGATGGACTTTAAAGTCCATGATCAATTCACACACCTAAAGAGGTGGAATTTTCAAGTCCGTGGGGCCCATTGATTTGGACCTTCAAAGTCCATGGGTCCCACGATTTAGTTACCTCTCGTTTGTTTGTAGGATTTTAAAAAATGAAGGATTTAGGTAAAACCTTGGATTTTATGGATGAAGGATTATGTGAGATTTTATCACTTTGGATTTGTGTTGGATTTTCATAAGTGCTTGTTTGCTTGTTGGATTTCATATTGGATTTGTGTTCATGGGATTTATTAATTATAGGCCGAATTGTATCCTTAATGATTTGTGTCCTTGATGTTCAATATAGGAAATATTGAAAAGAGATGAGGATAGACCCGTCATTTACCATTATGGATTTAGCCTCCCACAAAATTCCAACTAAATAGGTGGGATTTTATAATCCGTGGACCCCACGGATTTTGACCTCAAAATAATCCCACATACATGGGGCCCACACATCATAATCCAACATCACTTTAACACCAAACATGGACTTTGTGTATAATCCCATGGGTGTGGGATTTTAATCCAAAATCCATGATCAAAATCTTACAAGCAAACGACCTTACTTGAAGCGAACATTGAATTTTGGACAAAATTCATCATGGATCCAAATCTATCATCAAATCCTTCACCAAATCTATCAAGCAAACAAGCCCTAATCTTCTTGGCTTGGTGAAAGCCGAAGAGATGTTATCTATTTTGCGACCTAAATCCATCACCCAAATAATTAAAAAAAAACTCTAGCTTAGTTGGTATGAATTTGTACTTGAGTCATTGTGGTTGAGCGTTTTGTCATTCACTGAGTAGAAAAAGAGTGCTCTAACTGTATACTAGTGTTGGGCATATGACTCGGGTCTGATCGTGCGAAGAAGGAGACGAGGCCCGCGCGAAACCAACATCCCCAAGCGCGCCCAAGCCCCTGCGCGCTGTCAAAGACGTCAAGCGCAAATGACGACGTCTCAAAGTAGAGAGTCAACCAGACCAGGAAACCAGGGGAAAGGCGATCCTGCGGTTCCCGAGGAGCAGTCACATCACAGTCCTAGATAAAGTCCCCCATGCCCTAGGCAGCAACCTATATCCTCTAGCATGTCAGAGGTCATGTCAGAGGTCATGTCACCTTACCCCCATGTAACCCACCCACCACTATTTAGCCTATAAATAGGGCATTTACTACGGTGGGTGGGGGGATCGCATTTTTCTATACTATATCTCTACAATCATCGACTTCTCTCTCTAAGACTCTGTTCTCCCAACCTTGTTCTTCCCTACCTTCTTTCCTCATTCTGTAATCGATCCCTATTGCTTACTCTCCTTGACCCTCTTTCTCCCACGAACCTCACTCCTACACTCAGTTAGGTTCAAACAACTAGCTTATTGTCCGATCCGTTGGTCGGAATATTATTTGAATATAATGTAATTATGAATTATGATGTGTATTTAAATTTTAAATTATTTGAAATGCAGAATTTCGTATGACATTAAGATGACATCGAAATTATTTTTTCATTTTTGAAATTCTTATAACTTTTCATCACTGATGAACATTGTAATCTTAATGGTTATAACCAAAACTGTCAAATCGGTTTAAGTCATTGAGCATGTCAAGCAAGCGGTTTAAAGTTTAATGGTTTGATCGAGATCCAACCTATCTGAGCTGTTTCATACCTTTTCTAAATATATTTACATATAAGATAGAAATTTAGTGACTGAAATGAAATGTACTGATTTATATCTATTAAAAACTCAAATTACATAAAAAAAAACAAATCGATCTCAAGATCCACCCACCATCCCTTGCCTCTCCCCCTTCCCTCTCTCTTCTTCTCCCTCTCTAACGATCAGAACCTTGATTTTGCAGAGCTCGTTTTTTAGCTCGACTTTCGTCGGACTTTGTCCAACCAACCGCTCGTTATTGGTGTAACAATCTTGGTTATAACACTCATGAATAATCATTCATAACTTGTCTATTTAATGATGTAGTCACTTAGTTGCCTATGATTGAAAAGAGAATTGACATAACAAAAAAAGAGTTTGTCTGAAAAAGCGTAGCATAAATAGAAAACTCATGAACATAACCTTTAGTCAATATTTATTTCTTTTGCTTGAGAAACAATACATATATAGCAATACTGCAATATCCAAACCTTAAAGTATTTTGCACAATACAATAACAAAATTAGTAAGAAAATAACATTTTTCATCAATACTCTATGCAATGAAAAAATTATTTATCAACCAGCATACTCTATATTTAGTTGATGGACAATCTTATTCACTCAACAAAAAATTTAAGTCTATCTTGTGGTACCTACCTTGCTAATGCACATAACCACACAAATGCGTCCATGAAAACTCCAGCCCGAATTTCACAATTTGTCTTGTACTGCGGTTATTTCATACTAAACTAAGTAACTATGAATGATACATATGGTCAATGTCCATACAAGATAAAAAGATTTAAATAATTGAAATTATCTAGAAAATTTGGTATTAAGAAATTGTGTTCTTTTAAACCCACCCATTTGTCCAATCATGCCATGTTATCAAGAGATATGATTTAACGGATAATCAAACTATAATTTTAAAAAAACTGGTCACTTACAATTTGCATAACAATATCGTTGCTTTAATAATTCTAAAAATTAATACCAAGTTAAGAATTCTACATCACATCTACACATTCAATACTACAATCTAATATGCAATATTCGAATCAATGATATTTGGACTGCAATTTTAAAATTATCCTTCATTTATAAGATAGACATAAATTAAATTTATTATTAAACTCAAACTAAAATGATCAAAATATGAAAATTCAAATATCAAATAAAAAATAAAGCACTTACTAATGAGTTATGGGCTAGCTAGTAAATGAAAAGTCATATAGTTTTTAGATTTTAGATTTTGTATTTAAAAAGATACAAGACATTTCTTTAGTGTAATTGGTAATGGTTCTTGTTTTTGTTTGAAAAAACCATGGTTCAAATCTCGAGATTGATGTATTTTTTCTTATGAATAAAAAATAAATAATGATTGTAAAGACAAAATTACCCTTCCTACTTTCGCTATCGTTGCACGAAATTTAAAATGCTGAAAAACTGCTCACAACTCTACTATAATATATTTGTAGATTTGTGAGTTTACATTTTAATAGTAGATAGTTCTCTCATCGATATCTTGAATAGAGTAACAAATAGTATGTCATATCATGGGTAGGTGATCAAATTTATAGGAAACTAAATAATGTAATTAAGATACCACTAAAGCCTAACTACTTTAGATGCATGCTACATGTGTACAAGACTAGTGACCTAAAATGAGGTGCATTGACGTTGGAGGGGCAGGCTCAAATTTGTGCTAAAAACTAAAGATGTGTCCACACATAGATGATAGGAGTGTTAAAATGGTGATCTTCGTAATTATCAAATCAATCAAACTAATACAACAATCATATTAATCAAACTAAAATTTAATTAGTCAATTGACCAATATAACATATCATTATCATTAGGTGAGAAAAATATTTCAATAACGCATTAATCCTAAATTTATATAATTGAATAAAATCAAAGGATTAACACATAGTTAACCCTTAAAGTAAATGTATACGACTAATAAAATTATATTACCTTCACTAGAAGTAGCCACCTAATAATATAGGTTAATGAATTGGGTGTGTCTGTATGAATCGTCTTAGTCTTTTAGCAATTATCAATGGATAAAAAACTCTTGCCTTTCAGTTTTTCATCCAACAAAATGTATGAGATTTATCTAAATTAGGTAACCATACGTCATTGTCTATTATCTATAAGAAAATTACTATATAGGAACAATAATGAGTTATTTTTTTCATTGATCCAAATGGGAGGAGCATTTGACTCTCGAGTGATTATGCAAAGTATTAAGTACAAGTATATAATGTATTAGATATATGACTTATTGCTTAATTTATTTGATTGGTTTTGAATGACTGAAACCAAACCAGGTAAACCAAACAAACTAAAAATTTAACCAACCAACACCAATTATCCAAATTAGTCCAAACTAAATTATCTGAATACTATTGGTTAAATGGTCAGCACGGTAACCACACCATTTGACAGCCCTAATAGACGGTATGGTTGAAGACTATTGGAGGTGGAAATTTTGAATCCAATCCATCAATTCAATTATACTCATCCATTAAAATATCAAATTAATCAAATCCATTTAAATATGATTCCAATTGGATTGGTGATTCATTGATATTTGGAATATTATTGTTTTGTACCTATATGTTTTATTTTTATATTTTATGATTTGATACCTATTATTTATGTTATTAATGGAAATGTCATTGGAAAAATATGTTTTGCCACCTAATTTTTTTATTATCACATTTTAGTTCCTAAAATTTTCAAAATTTTCATATGAGTTCTATGTTTAGATGCCATTTGGATCCATAAATCCAATCAACCAATCCATTTGATCTAATTCATAAATTCACTAATGAATTTGATCCAAATCCATCAATTCATGCATCTAATCTATTTGCCACCTCTAAAGGCTACATATGCGCTTTCTACCTGAAGGCCTGCCCAATCGCTCTTACCATTCCAGCTCTCCACCTCAAATGACCGTTGAACACATGAAGGCTTATTATCATGAAAACGTACACCGTGAAACTTTCCGTAATACAAATATGTGGCATCCCAGGTTCGAATTATTTAAAAAGTACTTAAAATCACAAAAGTAAATCTATATCCCCTTATAAAAAATGTGATATCCCAACGAAAGAAAAGAAAAAAAAATTATAAGTGGTTACGATTGGAGAAGCTTTCTACCTCATATATGTGTAAAAACAACCTCAGAAAAGAAATAAGAAGGCCTATTTTAACCTGGAGTGAAAATCAGTTCTAAGTCAAGCAAGGTAATTAAACCTTGAACACCACTACCCCATAATTACCAAGTGCTTCAATTATAAAAAAAATTAACCAAAACACAAAGTGCTTAAAATTGTAATTTGGTGGGGCCATGGCCAAATCCTGTTTGGACTGCATCTATTCCAATGGTGGTGATGAGAGAGTGGGAGGTGACCATGTACATGCCTCTTTTAATTAATGAATGTGTTATAGGAAGAAAATAACTCCCAAACCCCAAGTTAACAATACTTATCAACACATCTCATCATGTCATCACTTGCATAAGGCTATAAAACAAATATTTATCTCATTGTTGCAATAAAAATAAAATGGAAAAAAGAAGAAGAGGAGGAGAAGAAAGCAGCCAAGCCAAACAAAACTCCCTCCTTGTTTCCTTCTCCCTTTTTTGGTTGTTCTAAGGTCATGGCTTTCCTTCCTATTTTTCTCATTTTCTTTTGGGGAAGAAAGCTTATTTATTTATTTGGGGTTTGATATCCACTTATTACACTTTGCTACCCCATGTTCTTATTTCATTTTAATTTTTGTGGGAAAATTGGGTCCTTTTTTACTTGCAATAATTTATTATATTTGCCCAAGGAAGTTTGTGTTTGGGGAAGAAGGAAATGGCAACAAGAACCCATTTAGAGGGGCAAGAGGAGAAAGAAAAGTCTATAGTCAACATTCCCAAAAAAATGCAATAACAATCAATTTATTATATTAATAACACTTTTAATAATGGAATTTATATCTCCAAATCAATCTTCCTACCCACTTCAGTTTACATTGTATTGAAATAAAAAAAGTTCAGATAACTTACAATAAAATATTGGAAAATGTTTCACAAAAAAAATATATATTGGAAAAAGAAAAGGTAAGAGTGGATAGTGATTCAATTCATATATGACCGAACCAGTTACGAACCATACCAGTCCATGTAAAATTAGGACATATTTAATTTTGAACTGTAGGGTTTTATATTTATTTAAATTTTATTGATTAGTGAAAGAATGGAGAAATAAATAAACACATATATATAACCAAATTCAGTGTAAGATTATTTATTTATTTCTAATAACTATTTTTTTTTGTTTGTTTATAATGCCCATTTCTCAACCAAAAGAGAGGAGAGTTAATGAAACCTTTCAATAAACATATTTAAGTGTTAACCCCAAAACCACTCTTGAAACAAAATAAAAAAAAAGAGAGAGGAGGAAGAAAGCAAAGAAAGCTCCAACATTTAACTTCATATACAAAACAATACAATACACTTCTTTTTCTTCATCTCCTCTTCCTTTCAGTTGTCCATCTCCTCTCTCTCCCCCCTCACATTTCACCTTCCTTCGTCTTTTTCCACAGCCATTTATTAGAGATTCCTCTATATGAACTTTTCTTCTCTTGTTCATTGGGCTGTACCGATTCCCAGTTGATAATACCCATAAAAAAATCTCCTTTTTTGCATATTTGCTTCTTCTTCTTGCTGGGTGTTTTCCCCCTTTATTTGGGTACCATTTCAATGTTTGCTCCTTTGTATTTTCTGGGTTAAAGTTATATTCAGCTTCAACCACTCCTCCCTGGGGGGAAAAAAAACTCTTCTGGGTTCTGCTTTAAAGAAGAAGAAAAACCGTCTTTTTGCCCACTGCTGCCTTATAGACTTCCCCAACACAGCCCAGCAAATCTTATTGTTTTGCAGAATTCTGAGGAAGTTTTGATAATTTGGGGTTTTCTGTGAATTGGTTTTTTGTTTGAATTACTACCTTCGAGAAGAAAGAGAAGGAAGGAGTAGGAAGTGAGGTAGAGATAGACTCATGGGGAAGGAAGGGCCCTGCTATCACTGTGGAGTTACAAGTGAGTTCTTGGTTATGAAAATGGAGTGAGGAAATTGGATTGATGAATTGCTTACTATGTATTGCTATCTAATCAATTTTCGCCTGTTAAGAAGAAAACTAAGAATAATTCATTGACCTGATGAATGTCATATATGAATATGATTGAAGAGCTGGGGATGGATAACAAATGACACAATGAAATGAAATGGAGCGTGCTGTATTGTTGTTTGTTGTTATCTGCTCTCTCTCTTTCTCTCTCTTTGTTTGCTGAGCTACCATTATTCTTATTTTCGTCGAACATGCTCAGATGGGTTGGTTCTTTTGGGTTCCTTTGGTTTTTGGGGTCTGCTGTTCTTCGGCAGCAATGCGTTTCTAATTTGATTGAATGGTATTTCTTGGGTCATGTTTCAAAGTAAACTTCAGTAGCACCTACTCAAACTACAATGGTTTTGAAATGTGATTCCTTGGTGGCATTCTGCTGGCTTTCTGTCGAATTCTTCAAAAACTTTCCTCCATTGAGTTGTCTCCTCCAAGCATTTTGTTCTCTCGTTGCAGGGACCTTGGTCCATTTAGCTGTTTGCCACTAATGTGGCATTCGTGGACCAACTTGCTGTGATACGAAACAATGTTGAGCTGCTGTAGGGTGAGAGTTTTGTTGCAATGTCTAGCTTCTTTTACCTTTTGTTGAATCCCTTCATTACAGATAAACTAATGTCTTCGATTAGTTTAGCATGGTGCGAAACTAAGTTCCGTCATTGGATCAAAATGTTATTTTGTGGAGACCAATTCTACTACACTTCTTAGCATTAATGAACTTTGTTTAAGAAACCATTTGACAATCTTCACATGCTTCTTCCCATTTTCAGCAATCGTTGGTTAAAAAATCTGTTGATTGATTCCTCATGGCTATTCTTTCCGCTTACTGAATGAGGAGCCTTTGCATTGAGTTTTTAGTTGCTGTATTACTGGTGCAGGCTTTTGTTTAGGACCAGCTAAGGGATGCTACATGGCTAGCTAAGAGAGTCAATCTTGTTCTATTTGTTTGCTATAGTTTGAGCTGCTAATTATTGTTCTAGTAGACACTACCAGATTGCAGTTCCCTCATAAAATGCTTGTTGGACCACGATCCATTTGGCTTCCAAGATAGCTGCTTTTTAGTTTGTGTATTAAACTTGTGTATTTGACTTTTTGGATTAGGCACACCTCTCTGGCGCAATGGACCCCCTGAAAAGCCGGTGTTGTGCAATGCTTGTGGGTCTAGATGGAGGACGAAGGGAACTCTGGCAAACTATACACCTCTTCACTCCCGGGCAGATCCCGATGAATATGAGGATCAGAGAGTTGCCAGGCTGAAGAACATATCTCTTAATAGAAACAAAGAAATAAAACTTGTCAAACGAAAGCCAAACCTTGATGCTGGGGTGGTTGGAGGAATGGCATCTGATTACGTGCAGAGTAGCCGGAAGGTTATGGATGAAGATTTTAGTAATAGATCGAGTTCAGGATCAGCCATATCTAACTCTGAGAGTTGTGCTCATTTTGGTAGCATGGATGCAAGTGAATTGACAGGTTGGACCTTCCTTCACATGCTTTCTCTAATATTCATCTTAATGAACTGCGAAAAATGTTATTGTTTTTGTGAACTGCTGGTCAAAATGTTTCTTGTATGTTGGTATAGGAGAATTTTAACACCATGTTTTTGTCAGGTCCATCTCAAACAGTTGTCTGGGACTCAATGGTACCTTCTAGAAAAAGAACATGCGTGAATCGTCCAAAACAATCTCCAGTTGAGAAGCTTACAAAAGATCTCTACACCATCTTGCATGAACAGCAGTCTTCTTGCTTTTCTGGTACTTCTGAAGATGACTTGCTTTTCGAGAGTGAAACGCCAATGGTTTCTGTTGAGATAGGGCATGGAAGTGTCCTCATCCGGCATCCTAGTGCAATAGCTCGAGATGAAGAGTCTGAGGCTAGCTCACTTTCGATAGAGAACAAGTTCTACCCGGCAAATGAAGCTTATTCCCATTCCGTGAATTTTAGTAATGCATATAATGGAAACACCAAGTGCATCAAGACTCTTGATCCTGTGATTGAGAAACCTCAGTACTTTCCTGGACAAGGAATGCCGCAGCAAGAACAGCTTAATAGGTACATCTGCATCATGCTGTAGTTGTGAATAACTTCAGGAACAGAAGGAATTAGGATCAGCAGTTTCAAAGCTTAACGGCATGCTTCTATTATTGAATTTCAGGGACAAGTCTCAGAATGAGAAAGTGCAAATTCTTGGGCATCATAACTCACCCCTGTGTAATATTGATCTGAATGTAAGCTAACATTTCTTTTTCTTTTTCTCTTGCGATGATAAGAAATATCCCCTTATTTAATGGCACAATGAGACGTTTGTTTTTCTGCCGACAAGATGGCTTCTTTGTAGACATCATCCTAAAATCATAGAGGATCTTATATATTATCACTGTTATTGTGCTCGCTTTCAATCATATGAATGATTTAGCGCAGTAGGTTGTTCCATTTCGACGTCTGTTGCAGTCCTTGTATACTTTTTTTTTGAATAAAGTCCTTGTATACTTACTGTTGTCAAACAATCAACGTTACCTGAACTTAGGTGTTTTCAGAACATTATTCTCTTTTACTTGATTTGTAGATTCCATTGTCTGACAATGGCTGTTCACTTTCCATGCAGTGTGTCCTTAACTTCAAGGAGTTTTCAGAACACTTGACGAGCGAAGAGCAGCAGCAGTTGCTCAAATTTCTGCCTGCACTTGATACTGGCAAACTTCCGGACAGGTTGGTCTTTGTACTATGCTGACTGTACCAAGTAGCATCAGGCTATGCATTATAAACCATTGCTTTGATTTTACGTTGGATCAGGAATCTTAGTTACGGCTCATTATTGACAATGATTTTTTGTTTACATCTAACAGCATCAGAAGCATGTTCGATAGCCCTCAGTTCAAGGAGAACCTGTCTTCCTATCAACAACTTCTAACAGAAGGGGTCTTTGATCTGTCCTTGTCAGGGGTAAAGACCGAAGATTGTAAAACTCTCAAGAGACTCACTTTATGCAACCCTTCAAAGTCAAAGTGGGTGGAGCATTATCATCTACTCAAGGTCTGAACTCTGACACATTGGATTCGCGAGCACATATTATATGATTCATTTGACAATGAACGATACTGAGTTCTTGTGTGCCTTTTTCTTGGTACAGAAATGCAAAAACAACCGTGGAAAGTGTCCTCCTACTGTAAAGGGACTGAATGTGGCGTCAAACTTTTCTACTACGGGCAAAAGACCACGTGAGAGCTCGAAATTCCCAGGTCAGCTACCATCCTCGTTAGATTGACTGCTGACAGTTTGATGCTCATCTGCATTTCCTTGGAATTATTCAAGTGTTAGACATTCCATAATCTGATTGGTAATTTTAAGGACGATTGAACGGAATCAAATTGTATCGCTAGCTGGAATGTAAATTCCATGATTGATGGGTGAAGTGGTCCAATTCCATCATCCAGTTACCCAAAGTCTCTTTGAAAGAACCCAAATTTACATCAATGCCAGTATTTCTTCTTTATCATGATCTTCTCAGTGCTTTAAATCATGTTTTTTCTTTTCTTCCAGAGGTGAAGATGATGAGCCCGAGAAGGAGTTCAACAAAGACGGGTTATGAGAACAATAGTAGGGAAATCATGGACAACGATGCATCATGCTTCAGCCCGAAGAGTCTATTCGCGTTGCCTCCTGAAGGAGGTGGTTCCTTCGTGCTGGACTCCCTACATTTCGTCGATGAGAGCTCTGATCAAGACCTGCTGCTGGATGTGCCGTCGAATGGTTCATTCCCTCAGGCAGAGCTGCTTCATCCAGCTATGAGTTTTGGCGGGCAGCAGGCGAGCACTAGTAGTAGCTCAGTATACCCACATCATCGACTTCAGAATCATCCCTGATAAAAATAAAAACAAAAACAAACACCAGGGCTTTTATATAGAAGATAAATCTATATGCGCAGAACTTTTTTGCCAAGCAAACAAATGAAACAAGTACTGGAATGAGGTCTGGTGATGGTTACTTGCTCTTCACTCAACCCTTTTCCCCACTCTCTCTTCTGTGTTTTGGCCTCTTGATTTCTAATAGAACTCAATCAAGGGGAAACTTTGGGGGAAATGGGGTTTCTCTTTTGAGTTTTGTATAGGTTGAGAAGATATATTGTAAAATATAGATGGGTAAGAGGAAAAGATGCAACCTTTCTTGGAGGTGGCGAGTTTTCAAATGAGTGCCTATGTATGTAGCTTTTAGTTGCAGAAGACAACCAAAGAGAAAAAGAACTCGGAAGAATGGCAAAGCTAAACATCTTTTTCTAGCCCTTTTTTTGTCCGTTTCATTTCCCAGATAATGAAATTACGATGACCGATGATTCAAGATGCAGAAATAATCGATGCTTTTCGGTATCGTAAAGTTTTATCATATGATATTTTGTATCAGAAATCAAGTCATAAATCAAACAAATTCATTACTATTGGGTCATATACTTATGAATGATATTACTTTATCCTCTTGCAATGAGAGCTCTCTTTTTTTAGTGGAGAAATGGTGGGCAAAAATGGGGATCCATCCATGTCAAACGATCAAGAAGTTGGCATATAAAGCTAACTACTATTTTTGTTTCCTTGTGACTTGGAGGGAGCACGTGAACTTGAGAGTAGTGACATTTGTGCAAAAACTAGGAAAACTTGGATCCGTCCGAATTTAACTTAGTTTGATTGTTTCTATGAATTTGTTTAGGGATCCAATACTTTCTAAACCAAATCTATGAATAGGAGAATGGATGATTCAATTTAAATATCGGTTTTGTTTATTGTAGTCCTTCTCATCTACGGATCGTAACCTACACTCCTACTCATCTGGCATTACTTTTGAGTGAAATCAACGGACCTAAATCAAATTAAAGTATTACTATGATGTGAAAGTAATGAGAAAAGGTGGTGCATGTACAGTTATTGAAGGTATTAGCGACCATCTTACTTAGGTGTCTAAAAGCGGAAGAATACCACTATTAATAATTTTGATTTTCAATTGGTATCAACCATAAATATATATAATTTTCCATTGAACTTGCTATAAATTTCCATTAACTATAGTATTATGTATTGAAAATATAATTTAATGTTTACAAAAAAAAAAACACTAGTTTGTTGTTTCATATGTATAAGTTTCATGACAAAACAAATTATACTTCTTTCATTGGGGTTTTTAACGACTATTTGAATGCAATAGAGTTCGACAAAAAAATTTAATATTTGTGACCATTATTAACTACTTTTTAGATCTTCTAATACACTAATTCCATACATAACAAGAGGTGCACCAAAAATAGTTTCACTCGGAATTGATTCTTCTTAACCTTATGAGCATTCGGTTTCATCCCAAAGTGAAATAGAGAGGTCATTCAAGGAGAAAGAAAACACTAAAACTATACACTTCAAAGCATTGAATGGTTGATATTTCTTTAATCTATTAAGGTAAAGAAGACTTTTGGTCCAAAGATAAAAAGAAGACTTATCAAGAGATGGCCCTCATTGGACATCACATAACTAAGCAAAGAATATGCTCTAAGCACAAAGCCCTGGCCTAGAAAGTACACAAACAAACAAAACACTCTCGTCCCCTACTTGCTATAGAAAAGATAGTATTTGCTTGGTTGCTTCATCTCTTAAACACAAGAATCGGTTATGGCTTATAGGGAATAAAACTCATTTGTGGTGACTTGTTTATCAACTCGTACAATCACTCTTAGCAAGCAAAATTTATCGTTGGTATCGACGACAAACATCCTTCTTCACATCCACCGCACAATGCATGCAGTTATTTATAGACAAAAGATTCACGATATACACTTTCGTGTACTAGTTAAAGCGTTACGTATGTCTGGTGACATTTCTAATTATCAAATTTTACTTTCTTGATGTGGACCTTAAGAGCAACTTAACTATCCACATACAAATCACCAAACAATCTTGTCATGCAAGTGATGCAACACATTCATACTTTTAACATTTCATTATTCTATAGAGAATTCTTTTCTAGATTTGTGAACAACTTGCAGTTTAACAATACTCAAAACAATATCGTAACGGATTAAAATCTCTAGTATCAACTTGTTTTTTCTTCTCTCTCGCTTTTAGCATAATTATAGTGGTAAATAAAATAAAAAGAAGGCAACAAAGGAGAAGCTACCAGATAAACCTTTTGTGTTTACTCATTCACACCCCCATTTTCCATTCCACCTGCTACATAGAACTTGCTGTTAAAAAACTTGCAGTAATCATAGTGGGCCAAAGCAGTAGGCTCGGTCGGCGGTCGTGGAAGGAAGGCGACAGTCTAGCTTTGAATATGCCGGCAAGCAAGTAACATATCAACAACCTATAGGTCCAAAATGATTAAAAAAAACTGGAAATAATAATAATAAAAAAAAAGATAAGAACATGAAGAAAAATTCGACCATTTCCTACTTTTGCTCTTCGGTCTCACATATTTCTAAACCTATCGGTCGAGTGGTTTTTCTTCCTCTCTTTGGACTGGATCGCTCGCGTGAGCTAAGACCTTTAGGAAATTCATAAAAAAAAACCAATTAGGAAATGTGTAAAGGGGTTTACTTTCAACTATGACCAAGACTGAAGGGAAACATTCTGCAAATTGGATCCACACATATAAAACATTAAAGAGTATGGTAAAGGACATTCAACGATCTCGACCGCTGAATCAATTTGATATTAATATCATATTTATACGAGTCTATCGATACATTAACTAAATTTCTTTGCAATTATATGTATTTCAGGGATTTTACATAACTCCCCTACAGAACATACATATTAATTCAAAGTTTAGGATGCCCTATAGTGGAAGACGATGCTGTTTTTCTACCTTCTCCACATAATATATGGTGAGATTAGAGTTCTTAAAATAGATGCACAACCAACCCATGACAGCAATACCCTACAGTAAAAGGACTTACCTATCAAGAGCAACAAAATATTTACCTGCAGTATGGAAGTTGTTGGAATCCCAATCCTCAGAACAGTAGGTCGCAGCAAAAGTCCTTCGGTATTATCACACTGGTACTATGGAAATGTCATGCCACGCATCTTCGCGATATCGAATAGGCTCATGCTCTCCAATACTGAATCGCCATCGTCAGTGTCTTCTGCAAACATTTTCAGGAATTCCAGAACTTCAAGACTCACCAAAGCACTCACTCTCTTCCACGATTTCGCGCTCTTCTTGTCTTCTCCAGAAGTTCCCCGTGGCAGCACTAGCTTTTCTACCACATCATGTGTGCCCTTTGTTCCCTCCTGCTCTTTCTCACTGTTACTTTCCCCAGAAGCTGATTCCATTTCCTCTGTCAAGGCCTCTAGCTTCCCCTTCCCACCATTTAACTTTCCATTATCATCAACCTTCATCTCAGCTGGAATGTCTTCAACCATCGAGTGGTTGTTGATCTCGAGAGTCCCTCTAGCTTCCGAACAATCTATTAGAGCATCTTGAATCACATTCATACTTGGACTTGCGAATTTATGCTTTGTTGAACCTGATTTCGCATTCTTCCCACTTTTCACATTCTTCTCGATTTCTGCAGAAGCTCCCTGTGGCAGAACAAGCTTTTTCAAATGTGTACCCTTTGTTGCCTCATTCTCTTTGCCACTGTTACTTTCTACAAGAACTGATTCCATTTCCTCTGGTGAGAATAACTCTAGCTTCCTCTTCACACCATGAGACTGCCCATTATCATCAACCTTCATCCCAGCTGGAAGGTCTTCAATCATGGAGAATTGGTTCATCTCTAGAGTCCCTCTAGCTTCTGGACTATCTCTGGGAGCATCTCGAATCACATTCATACATACACTTAACAATTCACACTTTGGAGAACCTGGTTTCTCCATTGATCTATCTAGAATACTTGGTTCACGGCATAAACTAGCTTCTGGAATATCTCTTGGAGCATCTTGAATCACATTCATGCTTAAACTAGCGAATTCTTGCTTTGGCAAACCTGATTTCTCCGCTGAACAATCAAGAATACTTAGTTCAGGGCATGAACAAGCTTCTGCAGTTTCCGCCACAGCATTATTCGTCCACCTCTTCTGTTTCTCTGATATATAGTTCAATCTATCTAGCGTTTCCTTAAGCTTCTGGATTCTCGCTTCTACAGTTAGCCCGGAAGTATTATCATTATTATCAGGATTTAAAACAGATTCCTCTTCTGAGACCCTAGACTCCATGGACTCGGAGCGAATTACCTTCATCTCATGACCACGATCGACAGCTTCTGAAACTTGCACGAGCGAAATGCTTCCAATTCTGTCAGCAGACTCCGATGCTGCCATTATGGAAAACCCTAGATCTGTGTCCTCCCCCAAATCGACGGCGAACCCCAACGTTTCTTCTTCTTCTTCTTTGTCGTCGCTATCTCCAGCATGCTTCTCCGTGCGACCTTCTCCACGTCCTCCTCCTCCTCCGTCGACGAATCCCTCCGGTTGCGGCTCCTGGTTCTGAGAGCTCGGCAGGCTGCTGGAAGAAGCTCGCCTCGGCGTGTGGAAGACTTCGTTATCGGAGACACTGGAGGAGAATTCAGGAGGCGTGTGGAAGAGGTATGCGTTTTCCCCTTCAATTGAATTCTGATTCACCTCATCGCTGTCATCGTCGTTCTCCGTCGTTATCGCGGCGGATTCCTCCGTGATTTCGCCGGAATTTGCGTCGTTGTCGGAGTGCTGCTCGGAGCCGGGGAGAAGGAGTTGCGATTCCTGAGAAGCCGAGACTCTGCAGAGCTGCGCCATGGAAGCGAAGGGATCGTTTGATTCCATTCCGGGAGAGAGAATTTTGTGAAGCTATGTGTGTCTAGAAGGCATGGAAGAAGGGGCGTTTTTTAGCTGACAAATTTTTTGAATTATTTAAGAAATTAATATTTTTATTATGATCGTTCAACTTTCCCGCCTTTTCTCAATTTTTGCGTTTCGTATCGATGGCGGGAGGTGAGAAGAGATCGACAGGGCCTGAGTGAGGCTGGCGGTGAGGGTAAATTACTAAATTTCAGTCTGTTTGGGCCCGAGCCCAACTTGGCTGAGCGACTTTCTGGTTCTTTTCATCTGCTCCTCTCTGGGCCTGAGCCTGGCCCATCATTATCTTTGTTATATTTTTCAAATCTTGCCAGTTGCAATTTGTGATTAAACATTAACTAATGCATTTGCATTTACATTATCAAATTTTTGTAATAGTTATTGGTAATATTAAAATAATTTATATTATTTTTTAGTAAAATACACTTTTTCCCTTTATTTTTAATATAAATAACTAACTACGCCATTCATTTTAAACAAATATTATATTATTACATGTAAAGATGTTGCTGCTCAATTTAAGTCCTTAAGGCCCATAAAGGCACTTTTCTTCTACAATTGATGATTCTAATTCGACTAAAGTGAACCTCCTCTGTAATTCAAATTTCTTGTTCATATTGCTGTTTTTGAACCCTACGTAATGTGTGGCCTCTAGTAACTCACTCGATTTTCCTATGCTATGTTAAATAGAAAGATAACCAATAATTATAAGTTGCCATGTGTTTTCCGGCGAGGAAAATCTTGTGTTTGAACTCAATAAATGCACATTGACTTCTCGAACAACGATTCTAAATACGGTTCACACCGCTCCGAACAATGTTCGAATGAGAGTGTTTGATGTTTTTTATGGTTTTTTGGGAACAATCTAAGTTACGTTACTCTACTCCTATGGAGATTCAGTGAGAGCTCCGAAAACTAAGGCTAGGGCTAATTTGCAGATAAAAGATAAAAGTTTGACATAGTGTGTCAAATGGTTGGTCGTGGAACCCTTGCTTCTTCTTCGCTTCTTCTATTTATAGCCACTAGGTGTAACTGTCTTGGTAACTGCTAGCTGGCCTCTTGCTCCAAACCGCCTCGGGGTCCTTGTCGCCGCCTTGGTGACTAGTTGGTAACCGTCGCCTTGAGGGCCCTTGTCCCGTCTTGGGGCTGGTGGGTACTTGATGGCCTCGATGCCGGGTTGGGTTGGTGTTGAGCCTTGTCGCCCTGTCATGACTGGATGGGGTTGAGGTTCCTACCTTAGCCTCCATGAACCATGATGAGGTCTTAATCTCACCCTCAACTTGTTTACCACTAAAAAAAAAAATAACTTAATACCACATTGATTATTTTCAAGGAGTGGTAGTGATTTATAAGGGCAGCTCAACATTAATGATTAAAAGAGATAGTTGGGCCTTGTTGGGTTGGGTTTTTGGGCCTAAGTGGCCAAACCCCTTCTCCTCTATACCATGGCCGACCCGTCTTCGTGACCCCATAGCCGGACGATGCCTCCACCCCTTGGTATGAAATTTGACTAAGTGTTGAGACCCACAGCACAAGGCGGGTCATGCATGACACCGTCCAAGGGGGGTCATGCATGATCTCGTCCAAGGGGGTCTCATCCAAGGGGGTCGTGCATGATATCGTACAAGGAGGTCATCATCGTTAGTACCCCTAGCTGTGGTGGCAAAGAGAGCCAAAATTTGGCTAAGTGTTGAGACCCACAGCACAAGGGGGGTCAGGCACAAAGGGGGTCTCGTCCAAGGGGGTCATCGCGAGTACCCTTTCGCCGTGTGGTGCAAAGAAGGCCAAAATTTGGCTAAGTGTTGAGACCCACGGCACAAGGGGGGTCATGCATGACACCGTCCAAAGGGGGTCATGCATGATCTCGTCCAAAGGGGGTCATGCATGACACCGTGCAAGGAAGGCGAAAATTGGCTAAGTGTTGAGACCCACAACACAAGGGGGGTCATGCATGACACCGTCCAAGGGGGTCATGCATGGTCTCGTCCAAGGGGGGTCTCGTCCAAGGGTGTCAAACATGATGCCGAGGTGAAAATCGGCTAAGTATGGGGCAAGAGGGTACCATGCCGGCAAGGAGGGCTTGGTACCAAAACATTGAATTTGGCTAAGTATAGAGCCAAAGGGGTATCAAGTCGAAAAGGCATGCTTGATACTAAAATACATGAAAATTGGTTAAGTATGGAATCACATGGCCATAGCAAGAGGGTACCAAGCCGGCAAGGCATGGCTTGGTACCAAGACATGAAAGGCATGAATTTGGCTAAGTAGGAAGCCAACGGGGTCGGCAAGACAGGCTTGACAGCCAAGCAAAGCGACAGGGTATCATACCCCTTGGTATCATGACCCCAAGGGGGTAAGACTGACTTGGTGGCCAGGCAACAGGGGGGCAAGACGGACTTGATAGCCAGACATCAGGGCATCAAGCCAACAAGACAAGAAATTCGACGAAGGCATGGTGGCTAGTTGAGGTGGCCACCCGACTAGGTACCAAACAACTATGTATGGCCCTTATGAGGCCATATGGAGACAAAGTCCCAAGATGGGCTTGGTAGCGCCCTAACGGGGTACCAAGCCGGCAGGGTGTAATTTACCAACTTGATGAGGCTACAAAAACTAAGTATGGATACCAAGCCACCAGGGCTGGCTTGGTAGCAAGGGGTGTCAAGTTGATTACATAGGCTTGGTGGCATGCCAGAAGGTATCAAGCCGATGAGACGGCTTGGTGACAACCAACAAGTTAATGAGAAGGACTTGGTGTCATGAGGTGGTAGCAGACTCAGGAGCGGGGAGTCATCAAGCAGTCGAGGGTGAGATCAAGACCTCATCATGGCTCATGGAGGCTAAGGCAGGAGCCTCAACCCCATCCAGTTATGACAAGGCGACAAGGCTCAACACCAACCCGACCCGGCATCGAGGCCATCAAGTACCCACCAACCCCAAGACGGGACAAGGGCCTCAAGGCGACGGTTACCAACTAGTCACCAAGGCGGCGACAAGGACCCCGAGGCGGTTTGGAGCAAGAGGCCAGCTAGCGGTTACCAAGGCAGTTACACCTAGTGGCTATAAATAGAAAAAACGAAGAAGAAGCAAGGGTTCCACAACCAATCATTTGACACACAATGTCAAAATTTATCTTTTCCCTGCA
The DNA here is from genome assembly GCA_946122785.1 of Linum tenue. Classification (NCBI taxonomy): domain Eukaryota; kingdom Viridiplantae; phylum Streptophyta; class Magnoliopsida; order Malpighiales; family Linaceae; genus Linum; species Linum tenue. The sequence continues at coordinate 25,109,180 of CAMGYJ010000005.1, read as the reverse complement.
AATAAGCTTTTAGTTTTTGGAGCTCTCACTGAACCTCCATAGGAGTAGAGTAACGTAGCTTGTTCCCAAAAAACCATCAAACAATCAAACACCCTCGTTCGAACATTGTTCGGAGAGGAGTGAACCGTGTTATTAATCGTTGTTCAAGAAGTCAAGGTGCATTGATTGTGTTCAAACACCAGTTTTTCCTCGCCGGAAAACAAATTGGCACACCTGGTGGGACAACTGTGTGTTTGATTTGATGGCTCCACGACTGAGAGAACAGGAAGGTGATATTTCACCAGGAGTTGCGAAGGAGTTGGCGGCCAAGTTCAAATTTGGCCAAGCATCAGTAAGTGTTGTCGGAAACAATGGCATGATTGAGATCTTGCCACCGGCGGCACCTTGTGCCGATGTAACCACCACTGCCATGTCACTCCGCTCAATAGTGGATGATAACTGCAAGATGGTGGTGGAGAACCGTCAAGTGATGGTGGAGATCCGTCGATTGATGGAAGAGAGTTTGAATGGACTTGTTAGAAGTTCACAACAGACAAGTCTAAAACTTGCTTCTTTTAGTTCTATGTTAGATAGACGTTTGGATGAATTGCTTGAAGCAACTACAGAAAATACAAATTGCTTGGATAAGCTTAAAAAATATTTTATAGAACCAGTGGTGCGAGATATTTCTTTACCAAAAAATGGTATAGATCCGCCACCAAGTATTGCTACTGAGTATACAAGTATCATGTTCTCCGGTGGCCGGACTACCCAGCCACGGTCAGGGAACTTACCGCCTCCGGCAATGAGTCAACCACCTCTTCAACAAGGAGATTATGACAAGAATATTACTAACGCATTCACCACCCATGTAAAGCAACTGCCGCCTGTGCAGACAGTTACTCTAGAAACTGTTTCAGAGGCTAGACCATTCTCGAACATGAGAGTTGGTGGAGGGTCGCTAGCTATGGATGTGCTACCACAAGTTTGCCCACCCTCGTTGCCATCGATGCTTAAGAGGTCTGGTGGATGCAAACCACTAGGGGGGTAGGAAGAGGTGCATGGAAGCCTACCCCCTGACAAGTTGAAGATGAAGAGTCAGGCTGGGGGGCAAGTTGATGTCAAGAAAGGTGGACAAAATGGTGTGTCCAACAGAACACCATATTTGTTTCCTAAGGATGGCATGGGGGGCATATCTCCATCTCCATGCAGTGGGCAGGGGGGCATGTCATCAGACATGAAGGATGGAGTGAGTGGCAAGTCTAAGTGGTTGTTTCCTACCCATGCCACCTATGATTTTCATAACTTTGACAATGTGTCAAAGAGTGCACAAGGAGGCAAGGCCCCTTGTAGCATGCCACCCATGAATGGTCGACAATGTGGCATGTCACCAACCACAAACAATAGACAGATAGACGTGCCCAAGAAACAACAACAAACTCAAGCCACACATGCTTATAGTAAGCATGATAGTGTAGCTAAGGATGACATGGGGGGCATGTCATCAATCACCACTAGTAGGTTGATAGGTGTGCCCAATAAGCCACAACATGAAGCCACACATGCTTTTAGTAAGCATACTAATGTGGCTAAGTTCGGAAAGGGGGGCACGTCAACAATCATGAATAATGGTATGGGGGACATGTCTCCAACCATTGGACAGGGGGGCATGTCACCGACCATGAAGAAACAAGTGGGAGAAAATTATATGAGTGTGCAGCACACCCAAGCCACTCAAAAAATTTCTAAGTATGAGAGTGTGTTAATAGATGGACAAAGAAGCAAGTCCATGCTTAACAAACCTCATGGCATGCCAAATATGAATGGCAGGGGCATGGACAAGACATCCCGGCATACAAAACCCAGAAATGGTCCTACAAAGAACCAGAGGTTATGTGCTACGTGTAGAAGTCAGGAAGCCGTAAGGGTTGAACAAGATCAGGTTGGCCACCAGGGTAGTCATCGACTTGTTGAGTCCAAACACTCCTCGTCCCAACTATATGGGATGATTAAGCATGGTTGGGCAAAACCAAGGAAGATAAAGTCTCGTGGTCTCTTTCATGAGCCCAATGAGTTGAGAGTACCTAGAGTACCACCAAAAACGAGACAAACACATCAGGTTCATCATCAACAACCCAACATGTCTAGTAAGGTGGCTAAGCCAGAGGAGCAGGGGACATCTTGCAAGCCTGCCAAGCCAAGACAAGTTGATCAGGTACCATCCGTTGTTAAGTTGGAAAATTCGAAACCAACACCAAAGGAATGGTCTTTCCTTAAGGAGGGAAGGCATGTAGTGTATGGATGGTTGGTCTGGTTTGATTCATGGATTTGGCAGTGGGTGTATACCTTTGGCACATTGGTAGTTGCCAACGGGTGTGGAAATCAGTGACGTCTATCACTCCTTACTATATTAATTATACAATAATAGTTAAAAAAGGAGAGAAAAGGTGAAAATAGGCCACTCATGGCTAAAAAAAAAATTACGAGGTCGAAGTGACAAGTTTTAGTTAGATTTGTGATGTGAGAACCTGATCATAACTGATAAGCCACACTCATGTGGTGGCTGTATCCATGCTTTTGCATAGCATGAGCAGGTGATTGAGTGTTTGCGTGGACCCTTCATTGTCCATGCCACCCGGCCCAATGGGGCCTACTTGTTAAAAGATTTAGATGGTGTGTTTCATGATCGATTGATCAATGGTAAGTATCTCAAGCCCTATGTCCCTTCTCTTTGGGACGTGGGGTGTCAAGGGGTCCAACGTTAGTAGGCCACCATGGTGGCCGACATGCCAAGCCTCCCACACCCTAAGGCATGGCATGACACCCCATGAGGAAGTATGGCTTGAATAGCTAGCCATGACATGGAGGGTATATTGAGATAAAAGTATAACGTTGATATGGGGGCAATGAAGCCAAGTAGATTGGCATCACACTTCATCAATAATAAAAATAAAATTTGCTACTAAGGCAATGAGGAGTTAACTTGTCTTGGGGGCAAGTAGATCGCAGTCCTACTGATGGTTTAATGAGAAAAGTATGGCTTCTTATCTTTTAATCGACTTTGATAAAGCCAAAGCTCCACCGCAGGAGTGTTTGAGAGGTGAGCTTGATACGTACGAGGTGTGAAGCTAAGTGGTTTAGTTGATGTTAACTACTTAGTCCATAATCCTTATGCACTAAGTAGATGGGGGGCATTTGTTTACCACTAAAAAAAAAAATAACTTAATACCACATTGATTATTTTCAAGGAGTGGTAGTGATTTATAAGGGCAGCTCAACATTAATGATTAAAAGAGATAGTTGGGCCTTGTTGGGTTGGGTTTTTGGGCCTAAGTGGCCAAACCCCTTCTCCTCTATACCATGGCCGACCCGTCTTCGTGACCCCATAGCCGGACGATGCCTCCACCCCTTGGTATGAAATTTGACTAAGTGTTGAGACCCACAGCACAAGGCGGGTCATGCATGACACCGTCCAAGGGGGGTCATGCATGATCTCGTCCAAGGGGGTCTCATCCAAGGGGGTCGTGCATGATATCGTACAAGGAGGTCATCATCGTTAGTACCCCTAGCTGTGGTGGCAAAGAGAGCCAAAATTTGGCTAAGTGTTGAGACCCACAGCACAAGGGGGGTCAGGCACAAAGGGGGTCTCGTCCAAGGGGGTCATCGCGAGTACCCTTTCGCCGTGTGGTGCAAAGAAGGCCAAAATTTGGCTAAGTGTTGAGACCCACGGCACAAGGGGGGTCATGCATGACACCGTCCAAAGGGGGTCATGCATGATCTCGTCCAAAGGGGGTCATGCATGACACCGTGCAAGGAAGGCGAAAATTGGCTAAGTGTTGAGACCCACAACACAAGGGGGGTCATGCATGACACCGTCCAAGGGGGTCATGCATGGTCTCGTCCAAGGGGGGTCTCGTCCAAGGGTGTCAAACATGATGCCGAGGTGAAAATCGGCTAAGTATGGGGCAAGAGGGTACCATGCCGGCAAGGAGGGCTTGGTACCAAAACATTGAATTTGGCTAAGTATAGAGCCAAAGGGGTATCAAGTCGAAAAGGCATGCTTGATACTAAAATACATGAAAATTGGTTAAGTATGGAATCACATGGCCATAGCAAGAGGGTACCAAGCCGGCAAGGCATGGCTTGGTACCAAGACATGAAAGGCATGAATTTGGCTAAGTAGGAAGCCAACGGGGTCGGCAAGACAGGCTTGACAGCCAAGCAAAGCGACAGGGTATCATACCCCTTGGTATCATGACCCCAAGGGGGTAAGACTGACTTGGTGGCCAGGCAACAGGGGGGCAAGACGGACTTGATAGCCAGACATCAGGGCATCAAGCCAACAAGACAAGAAATTCGACGAAGGCATGGTGGCTAGTTGAGGTGGCCACCCGACTAGGTACCAAACAACTATGTATGGCCCTTATGAGGCCATATGGAGACAAAGTCCCAAGATGGGCTTGGTAGCGCCCTAACGGGGTACCAAGCCGGCAGGGTGTAATTTACCAACTTGATGAGGCTACAAAAACTAAGTATGGATACCAAGCCACCAGGGCTGGCTTGGTAGCAAGGGGTGTCAAGTTGATTACATAGGCTTGGTGGCATGCCAGAAGGTATCAAGCCGATGAGACGGCTTGGTGACAACCAACAAGTTAATGAGAAGGACTTGGTGTCATGAGGTGGTAGCAGACTAAGGAGCGGGGAGTCATCAAGCAGTCGAGGGTGAGATCAAGACCTCATCATGGCTCATGGAGGCTAAGGCAGGAGCCTCAACCCCATCCAGTTATGACAAGGCGACAAGGCTCAACACCAACCCGACCCGGCATCGAGGCCATCAAGTACCCACCAACCCCAAGACGGGACAAGGGCCTCAAGGCGACGGTTACCAACTAGTCACCAAGGCGGCGACAAGGACCCCGAGGCGGTTTGGAGCAAGAGGCCAGCTAGCGGTTACCAAGGCAGTTACACCTAGTGGCTATAAATAGAAAAAACGAAGAAGAAGCAAGGGTTCCACAACCAATCATTTGACACACAATGTCAAAATTTATCTTTTCCCTGCAAATAAGCTTTTAGTTTTTGGAGCTCTCACTGAACCTCCATAGGAGTAGAGTAACGTAGCTTGTTCCCAAAAAACCATCAAACAATCAAACACCCTCGTTCGAACATTGTTCGGAGAGGAGTGAACCGTGTTATTAATCGTTGTTCAAGAAGTCAAGGTGCATTGATTGTGTTCAAACACCAGTTTTTCCTCGCCGGAAAACACAACTGCTTGACGACTCCCCGCTCCTGAGGCCGCTACTACCTCATGACACCATGTCCTTCTCATTAACTTGTTGGTTTTTATCAAGCCGTCTCATCGGCTTGACACCTTCTGGCATGCTACCAAGCTCATGTAATCAACTTGACACTCCTTGCTACCAAGCCAGCCCTGGTGACTTGGTCTCCATACTTAGTTTCTATATGACTCTCTTAGTTGGTACCTGGCTTGGCCCCCTGTTGCCTGGCCACCAAGTCAGTCTCGCCGGCTTGATACCCCCTATGGCTCCATACTTAGCCAATTCTCATATACTTTGGTACCAGGCCCTCCTTGCCGGCTTGGTACCCGGTCGTTTGGCACCCAGTTGTGTCGCCTTGTTTCCAAGACTTAGTTTTTGGATGACCTCCTATTTGGTACCAAGCTTGGTACCCGGTAGGGCTGGGCATGCGGGCGGATCATCCGCGGGTTTGGGCCGACCCACCCGCATTTGACCCGAATTTCGTTAAGTGGGTGGGTTTGTGGGTGGGTGACGGGTTGCGCTGGGAGCCATCCGCCGGGTGGTGGGTGGGTTGTGGGTGAGTGTGCGGGTGACCCGCTCAACCCAACAGCAAAAAAATCAAAGTCGTTGGCGCTAGAGAGAGGAGAGTGGAGACGTTAGATATAAACTCGGACTGTTCCTGGAGTTTGAACCTCAAAACCAACCTTCCAAATAGAGATCCCCTCTTCTGCCCTTTACTTTTTCCTCTAATTCTTGTGCCTAGATCAACGCTCTTTCCTTTGTGGAATTATTTTCCTTAGTTCCTTGCACCTAATAATCGTCTCAATCTGTAGAAAACTCTTTCATAATAGAATTTCTATCCAATTTAAGAACTAATTCGACATTTTTCGCCCTATTTCAACTTCTGGTTTCCCTCGATGATTCTCTTCACCTATTATCATGTCAAGTTGACTCCTTTATATTATATAAATTGTGATGTGGGTGAACCCACAAACCCACCCGCATCATCCACCATCCGCCCGACCCAACCCGAGACTAAATGTGGGTGGGTGGTGGGTTAAAAATTATCAATCCGTTTAAGCGCGGGTAGGTGCATTTTATGGTCAAAATCCACCCGACCCACCCAATGCCCACCCCTAGTACCCGGTCCGTTTGGCACCCAGTTGCTCCTTGCCGGCTTGGTACCCGGTCGTTTGGCACCCCGTTGTGTCGCCCTCTTGGCTTCATATGGCCTCATATTTGGTACCCGCTCCTGAGGCCGCTACTACCTCATGACACCATGTCCTTCTCATTAACTTGTTGGTTTTTATCAAGCCGTCTCATCGGCTTGACACCTTCTGGCATGCTACCAAGCTCATGTAATCAACTTGACACTCCTTGCTACCAAGCCAGCCCTGGTGACTTGGTCTCCATACTTAGTTTCTGTATGACTCTCTTAGTTGGTACCTGGCTTGGCCCCCTGTTGCCTGGCCACCAAGTCAGTCTCGCCGGCTTGATACCCCCTATGGCTCCATACTTAGCCAATTCTCATATACTTTGGTACCAGGCCCTCCTTGCCGGCTTGGTACCCGGTCGTTTGGCACCCAGTTGTGTCGCCTTGTTTCCAAGACTTAGTTTTTGGATGACCTCCTATTTGGTACCAAGCTTGGTACCCGGTCCGTTTGGCACCCAGTTGCTCCTTGCCGGCTTGGTACCCGGTCGTTTGGCACCCCGTTGTGTCGCCCTCTTGGCTTCATATGGCCTCATATTTGGTACCCGCTCCTGAGGCCGCTACTACCTCATGACACCATGTCCTTCTCATTAACTTGTTGGTTTTTATCAAGCCGTCTCATCGGCTTGACACCTTCTGGCATGCTACCAAGCTCATGTAATCAACTTGACACTCCTTGCTACCAAGCCAGCCCTGGTGACTTGGTCTCCATACTTAGTTTCTGTATGACTCTCTTAGTTGGTACCTGGCTTGGCCCCCTGTTGCCTGGCCACCAAGTCAGTCTCGCCGGCTTGATACCCCCTATGGCTCCATACTTAGCCAATTCTCATATACTTTGGTACCAGGCCCTCCTTGCCGGCTTGGTACCCGGTCGTTTGGCACCCAGTTGTGTCGCCTTGTTTCCAAGACTTAGTTTTTGGATGACCTCCTATTTGGTACCAAGCTTGGTACCCGGTCCGTTTGGCACCCAGTTGCTCCTTGCCGGCTTGGTACCCGGTCGTTTGGCACCCCGTTGTGTCGCCCTCTTGGCTTCATATGGCCTCATATTTGGTACCCGGCTTAGTACCCGGCCGTTTGGCACCCCGTTGTGTCGCCTTGTTTCCAAGACTTAGCTTTTTGGATGGCCTCCTATTTGGTATCAAGGGGTGGAGGCATCGTCCGGTCCGGATATGGGGGCCACGGAGACGGGTCGGCCATCGTATAGAGAAGAAGGGGTTTGGCCACTTAGGCCCAAAAATCTAACCCAACTAGGCCCAACTGGCTCTTTTAATCATTAATGTTGAGCTGGCCTTATAAATCCATTAGTTCCCTTGTAATTAATCGATGTGGTACAAGCTGATTTTTTATGGGTAAACACCATGTTTATAACGCTGATCGATATTTATTTTATAATTAAATTGATTCAATACAATTAATCGTTCTCTTGAACGTGAGACCTATAAGCACAAAAAATGAAACATATTTAAGTAAATTTTAACCCCCTTTTGGTACACTCAATATTTTTTGGTAAGTTTGATCCTCTCTCATTTATCCTTTTATAAGTCAAATACACATTTTTTATCCTACCGATTAAAATTTAAACTCTTCGTACGAAATTATTTCATAAAACAATCCAACAACAACAAAAAAAAAAGATTTAATAAAGACCTTTAACCTTGAATGGTTGAACTATCAATTCTCACAATCACAAAATAGCCCCCCAAAAGCTCAAAAGAAAGAGAACCAAGAACAACTACAAGTTTGTCCCAACCGCAACATTTTACAATAAAAACACACACAAAAGCCATTTTTTTTTTATCTTGCAGAGCTTCTTCTTCTTCTTTTTTTACTTGATCGAAGGGAAGCTTTTTTTCTTCCCTCTCTCCTTCTAAACACAATAAACTACAAACAAACCGATGCACGAGCAAAATCCATTAACATATTAAATTATTACCCAGCAAAATATAATAATCATCATGGCCAAATCTCTCTTATTCCTCTGTCTCGTTCTCATGTCATTCTCGGCCGCCGTGCGGGCGGACCCCACCGTGCTCGACACGGGGGAAGGACTGGTCAACCAGGCGGCGGACGCCGCCGGTGATGCCAAGAACGCGACGGAGAACGCGGCGAACACCGCCACGAGCACCGCGCAAGATGCACACGACGCGGCGGAGAACGCAGCGAACACGGCGGCGAACGCCGTGAATCAAACCCAGAGCGCGGCGAACGAGGCCAAGCAGAACGCCGAGGACGTGGCCAACACGACGGAGACCGCCGGGAAAAACGTCCACGACGCCGTCAGCAGCTGCGGCGGCGGGTTGGGGATGGGTCTGGCCGGGTTGCTGGTTGGCGCTGGAGGATGGTTTGCTCTGATGGGTTCGGTTTGATTCGTTTGGAGGAGGAATTAATCCGTGTCCATTGCGGATTGCCCTTTTAGGCTTTGTTTGTGTAAGTGTAACTTTTTTTTTTTGTTAATGGCGACACAGGTTTTATTTCCTTCTTCTTGTCCCAATGTGTGAATGAATAAAAAGTTGGAGTGATGCTACCACGCTTCAATTTTGTCTATCCGCTCGATGTAAATGAATGGGTTTTGGAACACAATTGGTGTAAATTCGAAGATAAATGTTAGTATGAAATGAAAATATTATTCTTGATTGAATATTTTTTTGTATCGAACTGATAATTTTTTTTTTTTTTTGCATTAGTAGTTTATCTCGAACTTATTTAAAAGATCATTCTTAATTTTTAAATAGTACGATCAATTTAAGAGGTCCAAATTATACTTGAATTAACTATTTATGCGTAACCTTTGAAGCATACAACTTACACATATGTTGAGTTGTGAATTGCCATTTCAACATATTATTTGCATTAATCTTCCATTCAAATCAACAATAAAGGATCTTCATATCAAACATTAGTTATGATTTTATATATATCAACACATGCATGTAAACATTGGAGTCTCTACGCCTATATCGCATTATGCATTATACTTTATGATCCCTCTTTCATCTTTCAACCTAAGATTGAGAGTTGTATGCAATAGAAAAAAGGAACCAAGAGAAAGACTATGACTTTTAGCAAGGCCATACAATGAATCGTGAATGTTCTAGTCCAGAATTGAGAGCTGGTTCAATTTTTTTTATGTATGATAAAATAATATAACAATGTTATTTAAAAATAATTTGAAATAATATTATCTATGAGCTCTTCAGTTTTGGGTTCTCTGAAATATTATTTTCAACAGTTGTCACAACTCACTAGGGTGTGTAAGTTTGACCCTTAAAACCCACTAACGCGCCCCGACCCTCAGGGTTGGGCAGGGTCAGTTTGTCTACAGGGTCAGTTTGTCTACAGGTCAGGGTCAGGTAAGGTCGGGTAAATTTAGGGTAGAGTCACTTTTTGACCCTATGACCCTTAACATCATACAAACACATTGGACCTATTTGTAAAGTTTTAATTGTTTAGGTACTAACTTGTAAAAAAGAATTTGGGTACCAAAACGTAATTCTACCACCAAATTTTTGGGACTTATTTGTAAAAAAAATAGATACTAAAATGTAAGAACAAGATTTGGGTACCAAATTGTCATTTTTAGAAAAGTAGTGTATTTATTAGGGTCGACCCACTGATTAGACCCTTCCTGACCCGCCCGACCCTAAAGGGTCCGACAGGGTCACGAAAGAAACAAGGGCGGAGCGAGTAAGTTATACATTTTAACCCTTCAGGGGTGGGTCAGACAGGATCAAGGGCAGGTCAAGCCAATTTTCAACCCTACAACTCACAACCAATCCAGCAAGGATTATCTGTGTAAGAAAAAAATAAGACTTTCAAAACACAAATAAAAGTTTAACAATAAATCTACATGCCTCGTGTATATACATGTGAATATTGACCTATCACAAATACCAGTATTCTATAATTATACTCACAATCATTTATACACCACATCTACAAATTCATTCGATAATATATGGATAAATTAAGGGGTAGTTTGGAGAATATGAGTTTAAATTTATAGATTGTCAACAATCTAAAGATTCAAACTCTTCGGATTGTTGAAAATAGATTTTAAAATATTTCTTGTTTGGTAACTGTGATTGTTAACATTCAATGAAAATAAAAAATAAATTTTTTTATATTAAATAACATGTTTGTCTTTAATAAAAAAATTGGGTTAATTGCATGGTTGGTCACTGAAATTACAAAAAACGTTCAAGTTTGGTCACTCGAAATATTTAAATCCATTGGTGGTACTTCAGTTTACTGAAACCGTTCACGTCTGGTCACTCTCCGTCCAACTCCGTTAACTTTTGCTGATGTGGCAGTCAACTCTCAAAGTTGACCGTTAACTTAGTGACGTGGCAATTAAAAAATTATTAAAAATAAAAAATAAACTTTTATATTTTCCACCTCATTATTACATTCATTAAAAAATAAAAAAATAAAAAATCTAATTTCTTATTACATTCATTAAAATACTGGTCTCCCCTGTTTTCTACCCGGTGTTCAACCGAGATCGATTTCCTGGCGACGCTGAGGGACAGAGCAGCGATGCTCCAGCAGCGGCCGAAACTGACACAGCATGAACCAGAACCAATCAAATCAAGAAATCACATGAAGAAAAGTTAAAAAAGAAAAAACAGAGGAAAGGAAGAGTCAGGAATTCAGGGGCTCTATGGGAGAGGAGGCAAGTAAGTATCTGTTTGAAAGCAAAAGCAAAACCCCATTAGCCAGCATTAGCATTCAATGAAGTTTCCCCAAAGAAACCCAAAGGACCCAAATCCAAATCAGACAAATTTGTAGTCAGCATTCAGCAGCAGCACAGCAAATGAAGATTAACCAAACATTGTCGAGTTAGTAGTCTGCAAGAGTAAGACAACAGAAGAACATCTGAAGTTCATCTATGGAGGCAAAATGAGAATTGGGTTCATGGGTTCAGTTTCCCTATGAGCTATGACCCTATCTATGGCTACAACTCATGAATTTGACCCACTTCCACCAAATTCTACAGAACTCAAGTTAGTTCCAACCCTGTGGCCTGTGGGCCAACATCAACCATGGAAAAGACTATACAGAACCATAAAGATGAAAACTTTGATTCGAGAAATTGGTATTGTGTATCGAAAATAAGATTTAATTCGTAGTAAATAAAGCTGCTAATTCTAGTTCTGAAGGGTTAAAGGTCGTCCTAGAATTTACTAATCGTCGTCCTAACTTAATACGTAAATTACTTAATTACCCTTTTCAAAATTCAAAAATAAACCCTACCCAAACAAACCCTTCCTCTCCCTTCCTCTACCCGCTGCCGACTTCCCCAGCAGCAGAGACCCGCCGCCCCACCCACACCGGCGACCCAGCCCCACGCCGCCGCCCCAGCCCACGCCGGCGACCCGCCGCCCCACGTCGCCACGCCGCCCCGTCGCCGTCAGTCGCTCTCCCGTCGCCGTCAGCGCTTCCCAAATCGCCCGTCAGCCGCTCCCCCGTCGCCCGACAGCCGCTCCCAAGTCGCCGTCAGTCCGCACGTCCCACGCCGTCTGCCGCGCCTCCACTCGCCGTCGCCTTCGCCGTCAGCCCTTCCTCCTCCAGTCGCCTGTCGTCGCCGGAGAAGAAGGTAACTCGCCATTCGTACATCGACCGAAGCCAACGTTCGGTTGACCATCGGTCAAACCGAGGTCAACGTTCGGTTGGCCTTCGGTCAAACCGATGGTCAACTTTCGGTTGAGCTCGGTTTGACCATGGCTCAACCGAATGTTGACCTCGGTTTGACCATGGTCAAACCGAATGTTGACTTCGGTTGGACCATGGTCAAACCGAGGTCAATTTTCGGTAAGTTTTTATTTTAAATAATTTTAATGTAATTAATGAATAAAAATTGTTATTAAAAATTGTAAATTAAGTAATTTTCGGTTGGCTTTATTTTTAAATAATTTTAATGTAATTAATTAATAAAAATTGTTATTAAATATTGTAAATTAAGTAATAATTAGAAATAATTGTAGTTAATTAAATAAAAATTATTAAAAATTATCTGAAATTTGTAAAAAGTATCAAAATTTAAAAATATAATCTGTAAATTTGTAATTGTTCAATTTTTAAAGTATTGTTAATATGTTTTTTTTTTCATTCATGACATTATTTTTGTATTTACAGTTGAGGAAGCAGATTGTGGAGAAGCTTGGTCCTGTGTTGGCGGTGAGGGACAAGGATCACTATGTGGAGCATGCATCTGAGTACTACGATATGATGAGTGAGGTTCACGAGTTGTATGACCAGTTAGTCGGAAAGACTCCTTAGTGGAGTGTGGCATTTCTAGATTGTTATCCTTGTACTTTATTTTTATTTGGAATTGCTAGTTTGACTTTGCCCGTGAGATGATCTAACTTTTGGAATTTTCAGATGATTGGAGTTTGTTTCTTTTCCATTACTAAAATAGTAAATCAAGAGTTGCATCAAATACAATAACTACAACTACATCTAACCATCAACCGGCTGGGTTTAATCTATCATAAAATTGGCGTTCTTGTGAGAAGAATTGGTCCCAACCATGGACACTAGGATCATGATAAACAGGCCAAAGCCCATTAATCGGAGGCAATGGCACTTGACCAGGCCGAAAGTCAAGACGCACCCAATGACATCCCATAAAATGTAGTGATACGATCCCACGTGGTCTTGTAACTCCTGGTGGGGCAATCACAGGTAGCACGGTATAACGACCGCCTTGACTATAGACAGCAATTACCCATGAATGCAATGTGGCAAAGACGAAAAGCTCCACATTATCCATCCAGTGGGTAACGCCACAACCACGATCTTGAGTCCACCTGCAACGCCGAATCCCATTATCTATTCCGTCGGAAATTCCATCGTAGTATGGTCTGTAAAGCTCAGGTCGGGCTTCAAGCTCTTCTACAACGACGCGTCTCATCTGCAACCAATTGTTTTGGGACCCGGTAAGTGCTTGTGATATTGCTCGAAATCCGCAATGTCCATCCGGTCCTGGGTTGAACCAACCACGAATGTATGGTTGCACGTAAGTTTCCAAACAATACAACCACGGGTAACTCCGCCAACCAGTATTGGGAGTCCTGATAGCCCTCCAAGGGGCACCATCTGTCCCAAAATACACAACACAATGAATTAATACAAGATGTATACAACATCTAATAATCTAAAATAGGGACACTACTTCTAACCTGTATCATTATGAGTATCCGGCTCCGTCCCATTCGTATTTGTGGACTCGAAGTTGGTGTCTGCATCAGGGATACCACCTAATATCATTTACAAAAATAAGTTAGTTATACATCATATTCTACACAATTGAATATAAATTTCCCAAAAAGTACAACCTACCTGTCCTCTGGTCATTGTCCTCTGGTCATTCTACACAATTGAATATAATTCATTTTTTGAAAATTCTCTCCTACTAAAAATTGTAGTCCTCAAAAAGTTATGCAAAATAAAAAAAAAATTCATGATTTTTGGATTGTGGAGCACAAAGTTATGATCGTTCAAAGTTTGACGAAATCGAAAAAAGGCTCGTTCGGGGTAGCAAACGACGTTTTTTCGGGAATCAAAAAAAATTTCACCACGATCGGATAACCGAGCACAAAGTTACGTTTTTTTAAAGATTCGACGCAGGTCAGGCCTTCACCGCGGCCGTCGAACGCGGTGAAGCTATCACCGTTTTTGTCTACAGCGGTGATGCAATCACCGTTTTTCTCTAACGCGGTGATTGCAATTTTTTTTAAAAACATGTGTATAGTGGGATTTTTTCCTTGTTTTGTGTACATACCATAAACATGTCAAACATATAGAAAATGATAGTAAGGTAATTTTGAAGTTTTGTCCTTGTTTTGTGTACATATCATAAACATGTCAAACATATAGAAAAGGGCGGTAATGTAATTTTTGACATCAAGTAGTAAATCCCACACCTTTAAATCCATGATAAAAACATCCCAACAAACAAAGGATTGTTACAAATCCATGATGCCTCAAATCCTTGATAAATCCTTGGGTTTTTAAATTACAAAACCCTCATTTTTAAATCCATGAAGCAAACGACCCCTCAGTTCCCGGCGGAGGGATCTCAGTAAGACTGTTGGGAGAGGGAGTGGGAGACCCAAGGTGCTGACGGTTTGAAAGAAGACGAACGGCGGTGGAGGAAGAAAGGAGGAATTGTGGATGCGGTCTATGTGTTCGCGATCGGAAAATCTCCAGGAAGAAAAACGGAAGGGAGGAAGGCTGCACGGGATGGAGGCAGTCTTTGATTAGGGTTTTAGTCAAACAATTTTGGGGGTCTGGTCTGGTTTGATTTTAGTTAGCGGGTCTGGTCGGGTTTGGGTAGAGGTTTGGTTAGGTTTAGCTGACATGGCGGGTTTAAATGACGTGGCGGGTTGGGTCAGTCAATTTTGGGGTTAAAAAGTGCCGATTAGGCAAATCCGTCAGCCACGTCATCACTTAACGGACGCCGTTAACGGCGTTGGACGGCAGCTAACGGAGAGTGACCATAAATGAACGATTTTTGTAAAGTTAGTGACCAAAAGTGGATTTAAATATTTATAGTGACCAAACATGAACGTTTTTTATAATTTCAGTGACCAACCATGCAATTAACCCGTTTTTTATTTATTTTTATTTTTTAATGAATGTAATAATGAGGTGGAAAATATAAAAGTTTATTTTTTTATTTTTAACAATTTTTTAATTGCCACGTCACTAAGTTAACGGTCAACTTTGAGAGTTGACTGCCACATCAGCAAAAGTTAACGGAGTTGGACGGAGAGTGACCAAACGCGAACGGTTTCAGTAAACTGAAGTACCGCCAATGGATTTAAATATTTCGAGTGACCAAACTTGAACGTTTTTTTGTAATTTCAGTGACCAGCCATGCAATTAACCCTAAAAAAATTAGAGTGGTTCGAAAAATATTAAAATTTTTGTTGACAAATATATTTAATATGATAAATAAATAAAAGAAAGAGACTAAATAGAAGGAAAAAAATCTCACGAATCAAGATATAAAATCTCTCTGATTATGAAATATTTGATATCAGTATATTTTAGAGATTTGAAATTTTAAAGTTCAAATTCACAATAAAAAAGCAACATTCTACAAAATCAACGCTCTAAATCCAAGACCGCCTAATATCTACAAACGAACCCTGGTCGGCCCTGGCTTTTAACCAAGATAACCTAATTACCGTTAATGAAGTCATTTGGTAAAAAGAGAGAATTCCAATCTCCTATTTTCTCCATTTATATATCCCAACATTGAGAGAAGAATCGACTAAAACAAGAAATATTCCTACCATAAGAAGAAAAAAAGAAAAGACATGAGAAACCATGCTCAAATCCACAACAAAAAATGGCCTAAGGAACCCTCTCACTAGTGTAAGTCATTTTGTTCAATCTTCATATTCAGTCTCTTCATCCTCCTCCTCATTATCATCCCTATATCTCCACCCATCATCTCCACTCTCCCTATCCTCCTCCTCCGTCTCTTCACTATCATCTTCCTCCCCACCATAAACCTCTCCTCCCTTGGATCCCACCGTCACCGTGGGCCATGGCTTCTTCGCCACGTTCAAGCTATGTGCCAACGGGCTTGACCCTTTGCTGCGTTGCGCCATCTTCGCCGGAGGCATCTTCAAGCTCGGCTTCGCCCTGCTACTCTGTGATTTCTTCCGGCCATTCACCGCACGCTTGAGGGCACCATAACCACTACCGTCTTGATCGCTGCCCTCGTCCGAGTCATTGTTATCCACAGCGTGATGGCGACGTGGCATGATGGTGTTAATGTCGGTGGTCTCCTCGACGTTGTGGTCTGGATGGTTTCTGAGATGGAGCTTCAACTTGTACTCGTGGATGTAAGCCTTTCTGCATGCCTCGGAAGGGCAGCCGAAAGGGCGGACCACTGATGCAGAGGCCGTAGATGCGGGTGTTGTGGAGGGAGGAGCTGATGAAGGTGGCTTTGGAGCTTTGACGGTTGGTCTCTCTGGTGGTGTTGCGTACCTCACTATCTCGACAGGTGGTGTTGCATTCTGCAAAAAGTTAGGGGAAAGAAGGATAGTTGAGAAACCCAGTTGCTAAACAAATTAGAGAATGGTAGCAACTAGGAGAAAGCTCTAATCTTTGGCTGAATTGACTAAGGGGTAGTTTGGAACAAAGGAATTCAAACAATGTATCCTAAAATAGTAAAATGTAATCAAAAGCATGCATTTCATAGGAGATGATGTAAAATGTTTCATTCTGCAAGTTATTCTTCTCCTCTTTAACCTTTTGAAGTTTTGTTTAATACTCAAATTTTACCGTCCGCTTCCTACAAAAAGAGTAGTAATCGACCCTAAAACGACAACAGTTTGGGTCACTGTCAAAACTCCAAAGCAGTGTATATCTTGCAATAAACTTCTGTCCAAGCATGTATTCTACAGAACAGATTCTAACAATCACAGGTTCCAAACCACACCAAAGTTCAGCAGCAGAGTAGTGAGAGTTTGATAATCCAATCACTCAAGTAGATGAAAGAACCAACCTTTTCACTTTGAGAAGACATGTAACCAACCTTTTCGTGTTGGGATTGAATGTGGTTCCGTAGCTTGTAGTCATGGGCATATCTCTTCCCGCATTCTGGGTATGGGCATATATGATAGTTTTCTTGTGAATGTGTTTTCATATGTGACCTCAGGTTGAAGTCCAAGGAGAAGGCCTACAGTTCCAACATAGATAAATAATCAATTCTATTGCATAGTATGGAAGAGTAGACAAGTCCCACATCAGTACAATCACCCAATTTGATGATACCGTGCTAATGAAAATTACCTTTCCACAATCTTCATGTGGACACACAAAGTTTCTCTCCCCAGTATGAATCAAGTTGTGCCTTTTCAACTTTGAACTATCAATAAACTTCTGCAGCATAAACAAGAATCTGTCTTAGTGATGTAGTTCAAACACTACCAAAAGGAAATTAGGGAAAACAAAGATCAAAGTAGAAATCCTTTGGCCTTATGTTGAAGGAAAAACAACTTCTTTTGGAGCGACAATTTGTACCTTAGAACTCAATATAAGCCTCTTCTTCAGTCATTCATTCAACCATTCAACACACGTAACTTCAAATTAACAATAGTGCTTCAGTTTTCATACCTTGCCACAACCCTCCCAGTGACAAACATACTGGCGTTCCCCATGGATGTGAGAATGCTTTCTCAAAGCACCGGCATCTATGAAGGTTTTCCCACATCCATCATAACTGCAAAGGAACAGAACTTCGGTCGTAGGTTCTGGCTCTGGCTCTGGCGTTGGTGGATCTTTCGCTTTCTCTTTTAAGGCCTTTGATTGGCTCTCTGCATACATACATGATGCATCCACACAAAGGAAAGGTGAGCAAAGAAGTTACAGACTGAAATCTATCGGTATGCATAATCTGAGTTTCCAGTTCAGCTGTGCAGTTCCTGTTATCCCGGGCCATCAAAGTTTGATGTTGTTATCTAAACAAGCTTGACAATACTACCACAACCAAATGAAGCAACACTACACAATATGTCAACAGGTAAAAGAAACTACAACCGCAAGAAGCAGAACTTACCTGTTACCCATCTTAAAACCGAACACTTTCCACCTGTAGCTACAACATCCTGTGGCACCCTAAAGAGGAAAATATCATATCAGTATCTGGGATTCTGGAGCGAAGCAATATGCATATGTCTTAACCAAACAAACACGCAGAAACTTTACAGGTGCCTTGCAGCTATAACAGTTTCTCAAACAAGACTTCAAAGTTATTCCTGCTTTAATGATCTCATCTTTCAGTATACCAACATATGCACCTAATCGAAACCATTGCAGGATAACTTCCCCCCACAATTTAGATCGTAACTTCCAATTCTACGTTCCACAGTTCTAAACTCTAATCATCTAATCTTTCATTCATCTGCCAAGGATACCGTCCTATTAAATTTCTGTAAAACAGTAGACAGCAAGCCCAATCACTTAGTAAACAGAGGGAAGCCCAGCATGAAGCTCCCTTCCATGGGTTTATCCTACACTCAACAATCTCTTCACATGCTACAACAAATTAATTCAACGAAACCACCAAACCGAGGGAAACCCTGATTGAAATTCGCCGTTCTAAACAAAAGAGAGAGGAAAACAATTCTCAAAGGTGAAGACTCTATTACCATTCCCTGAACCATTTAACGGCGGGAGTCTTGGAAGTTACGATCGGGCGTCTGTCGAACGGGATGTGACTGTAGTGCGTCTCCATGGGTTTCCCCCCGTCCGACGACTCTTGAGCTCGGGGAACACTGAACCGCAGCAGCTGACTGGAGAATTGAAATACGGAAGCGAAGCGAAGCGAATTGAGCGATAATATCCTCCGAAAAGAAAATTAGGGTTTAGGGTGAATTGGGGACCAAGAAAGAGGAATGGCCGTGATGCTCTCGGATTCATCCGGTTAATTTGAAGGCTCTCAAGTTCCTTCTTTCCCTGGCCTTCTTCTTCTTCCCCTCATCCGTATTTTTCTCCTTTCTTACTATTAGTTTTTATTTTTATTTTTTTTGCTTTATTAGTTTTGTTTGAGACGTGGAGACACGAGTACTTAGAGTGTTCAAACGAAATAGTTATCGTATTAACCGGTAATATTTGAATAATTTAGTTTGGTTAATTTGAATAATTGATTTGGTCAAAATATTTAGCTTATTTGATTTAAGTGATTTGGTGGATACTCCTAAACAATCAAATCAAATTTTTTAGTTAAGTAATTAACCATATATCTAATATATATTATATACACATACTTAGTGCTTTGTATAACCACTCAAGAGCAAAACGTTCCTCCCTTTTAGCCTCATAAAAATAAAGATCAATTTTGTTCCTATACTATATATTTGTATTTGTAGAGTGTGGACCATGATATATAAACGCCTAATTTAGATAAAACTCATTTATTATGTTAGATGAAAATTTGAAAGTAATGTCTTTTCATCCTATGATAATTACTAAGAGACTAAGTCAATTCACACAAACAGAACAATTCATTAACCCTATAACATTGACATATATTTTTGTTAGGTGAATAATTCAACTAATTGTAAGATAATTGTATTAGTTGCATGTATTAATGTTAAAAGTTAACTATAACTATGCGTTATTCGTTATGTTTTATTCATAATATAAATTGTGAATTGATGCATTAACCAAAAAAATTTCTCATTTAATGAGTGATATTATATTATATTGGTTAATGTGGTTAGGAGTATCTAAAACATACATTGATGCATTAACCAAACATTACAAACTAGAACGACAAAACATACAAACATATTTACAAACATACGAATTATACAAACAATATAAAGTAGACCGACAAACAATACAAAACATAAAAAATAGAAAAACAACCAGCATGAATTTGGAGGCTCCATCCCTATATAGAGGGGCACCGTCCGAAAGTCAACCCAGTTGTTTTTTAGACATACAAACATTACAAACATGGTTGACAAAAATGACAAACTAGACCGACAAACAATACAAAAAAGAAAAAAATACTCGGGTTGACTTTGGAGGCTCCATCTCTATATAGAGGAGTTACGTCACAAAGTCAACCAGGTTTTTTTTCTAAATAAAAAACATTCACAAACATGGTTGACAAAAATGACAAACATGATGGAAAAAATAACAAAACTTATAAACATTACAAAATAAATCGACAAACATTCCAAAAATAACAAAGCTCACAAACATTACAAAAGAAACCGACAAACATTACGAAGTATACTAACCGTACAGAACCACTACTTACAATACAAATTGGTAAACTTGTATTACAAACTAATAAATACAACATATACAAATTATAACATAAAAGTATGCAACCCGATGCCAGAGCAATACCTATTAACATATTAAATTATTACCCAACAAAATATATAATCTTCATCATGACTAAATCTCTCTTATTCCTCTGCCTCTTTCTATTGTCATTCTCGGCCGCCGTGCGGGCGGACACCACCCTCCTCGATACGGGGGAGGGAATGGTCAACAAGGCGGCGGACGCTGCCGGTAACGCCAGGAATGCCACGGAGAACGTGAAGAACACCGCGCATGATGCGCACGACGCGGCGGAGAACGCAGCGAACACGACGGCGAACGTCGTGAACCAAACCTAGAGGCTAGAGCACGGCGAACGAGGCCAAGTAGAACGTCGAGGACGTGGCCAACGCGACGGAGACCACCGGGAAAAACGTCTACGACGCCGTCAGCAGTGGGTCGGGGATGGGTCGGGCCAGGTTGTTGGTCGGTGCTGGAGGATGGTTTGCTCTCATGGTTTTGGTTTGATTCGTTTGGGGGAGGAATTAGTCTGTGTCCATTGCGGATTGCCCTTTAGGATTTGTTTGTGTAAGTAGGGCCGGAAAAATAGACCAGACCGTTAGAAAAACCATTGTCTAAACCGTACCGTACAGTTTGGTCCGGACCGTAGACCGTTAAGTATGGTCTGGTCTAGTTCATGGTATGTATTATTTTATGTTTTGATCTCTTGGTCTGGTCTAGACCGCGGTTTACCAGACCAAACCGTGGATCCAACCGACTTGTCAATACGTGTTAACAACCCATTTGACCACTCTCCCAACTCCCACATCGACACCCAAGTCTTAACCTTAATGTAAAATACGATAATACGAAAGCAAGAACACGAGACACCAGGATTTACGTGGTATCCCCGTTCAATGTGAAAGGGACTAATCTACGGAGAGCTTAGAGCTCTCGGAGAAAAACTAATATGATCGTCTTACACCTCTCTTGTGTGCGGCAGAGAGGAGCCGAGTTACATATATATATGGAAGGATAACCCTAACACCTAATCTCGTGTAACATGGAGTAGGGTAAATTACCAAGTGATCCCTAATCAATTAAACAATGTCTAATTAGGAATCACTACACTCCCCCTCAAGCGAAGGAGTGAATGTCAAGAAGTCCGAGCTTGACGAAGAGATGATGAAACTGATCGACACTCAATCCCTTCGTGAAAATATCGAAAGGCTGATCGGCAGTAGCAATTTTGGCCGGAGCAATCACACCAGACTGAACGCGCTCCCGGAAAAATGGCAATCCATCTCGACGTGCTTAGTACGCTCGTGGAAAACCGGGTTAGCAGCAATGTGAAGGGCTGCCTGGTTATCGCATAACAACGTAGTGGGACGTGAGGATGGAACACCCAAATCGAGGAGGAGCCACCATAACCAGAGAAGCTCACTAACAACACTCGGCATCGCCCCGTACTAAGCCTTAGCGGAAGAACGAGCAACCACTGTCTGTTTCTTGTTGCGCCAGGAAATGGGTGAGTCACCAAGCGTAATGAAGAAGCCCGTCATGGAACGACGAGTGGTGGGACGGCCACCCCAGTATGCATCACAAAAATTAGTTAAAACAAGGGGTTTTGAGGCAGAAAAGTAGAGGCCACGACCTGGAGAACCCTTGAGATATCGTAGAACGCGAACAACAGCATCCTCATAAGCCTGAGTGGGAGACTGCATCGCTTGATAGAGAAGATTAATAGCATAGGCGATATCAAGGCGCGTGACAATCAGGTAGAGTAGACGCCCAACGAGACGCCGATATGCAGCAGGATCGCGCGCTGGAGGGGAAGGCAGACGCCCCAAGCTATGCTGCTGCTCAACAGGTGTAGCACAAGGTCGAGCAGCCTCAAGGCCAGTATCAACCAGAATATTTAGGACGTATTTACGTTGATTAAGGATAAGACCTTTGGGAGAGCGAGCTACCTCAATCCCCAGGAAGTACTTGGGCGTGCCTAGGTCCTTGATGGTGAAACATCATGAAGAAAGGTCTTGGCTTGTTGAATGAAAGACAAATCATTACCCGCGAGGATAACATCGTCAACATAAATAAGAGCAACCACAAAGGTGGAACCACGACGGTATGTGAACAGAGCATGATCCGCCCGGCTCTAGACAAATTGTAGCTCCAACAAAGCTTGCGTAAACTTCTGGTACCAATTGCGAGAAGTCTGACGCAAACCATAGATGGATTTATGTAATCGGCAAACCCGAGTATCACCAGGACGAGAAAAGCCTTGAGGAACAGTTATGTAAACTTCCTCGTGCAGATCGCCATGCAGGAAGGCGTTGTTCACATCGAGTTAGTGAATATGCCAACCTCGTGTGACAGCAACAGCGAGAACACACCAGACAGTTACCAATTTAGCCACCGGATCATAGGTATCGTGGATATCTACGCCCTCAATTTGAGTAAAACCCTTTGCCACCAACCGCGCCTTATAGCGCTCAACAGAACCGTCGGGGAAAAACTTGATCTTAAAAACCCATTTACAAGCAATGACACGTTTCCCGGGTGGAAGATCAACCAAGGACCAAGTGCCATTGGCCACCAACGCGTCAATTTCCAGCTCCATAGCATCCGGTCAATGCTTATATCGTACAGCTTGAAAGAAATGAGTCGGTTCGGTGATGGCAGTAACCGCAGCCACAAAGGCATGATGGGCGGTCGAAAGAAGATGATAACTAACGTAGTCATCTAGTGGATACAAGGCAGTGGCCGAGTGTGTGGCACCAGGTAGCTGAACGTCGTATCTGGCCAGACGTGTAGAGGGACGACGGATCCGATCCCCACGACAAGGGGGAACTGGCGTCGGTGGAGAGGATGGACCTGCATCAGAGGTGGACGACACGGAGGCGGACGAGATATGATCATCACCAGCAGATTCGGACGTAGAGGGAGAGTCAGGCATAGGCCCAGCTTGTGTGGTAGGCGTTGCATGCATGGGAGAAGACTCCACGTAAGAAGTAGTGGTGCTGGGATCGGTAGGAGAAGCCTCCAGTGGAGCACCCAAGGGAACCATATCATCACTCCGCATCGTGTATGGGAGGAGAGGAAATGACATGCTGCGGAATGGACACAACAACTGGGTTGATCTTGGAATCCTCGAAATCACGATAGGGAAAAACTTGTTCAAGGAACTTAACATCCCGTGAAGTAGGGGTGGGCATTGGGTGGGTCGGGTGGATTTTGACCATAAAATGCACCCACCCGCGCTTAAACGGATTGATAATTTTTAACCCACCACCCACCCACATTTAGTCTCGGGTTGGGTCGGGCGGATGGTGGATGATTTGGGTGGGTTTGTGGGTTCACCCACATCACAATGTATATAATATAAAGGAGTCAACTTGACATGATAATAGGCGAAGAGAGTTATCTGGGGAAACAAGAAGATGAAATAGGGCGAAAAATGTCGAATTAGTTCTTAAAATGGATAGAAATTCTATTATGAAAGAGTTTTCTACAGATTGAGATGATTATCAAGTGCAAGGAACTAAGAAAAATAATTCCACAAAGGAAAGAGTAGTGATCTAGGCACAAGTATTAGAGGAAAAAATAAAGGGAAGAAGAGGGGATCGCTATTTGGAAGGTTGGCTTTGAGGTTCAAACTCCAGGAGCAGTCCTAGTTTATGTCTAACGTCTCCACTCTCCCCTCTCTAGCGCCGACGACTTTGATCTTTTTGTTGTTGGGTTGAGCGGGTTACCCGCACACCCACCCACAACCCACCCACCACCCGGCGGATGACTCCCAGCGCAACCCGTCACCCACCCATAGACCCACCCACTTAACGAAATTCGGGTCAAATGCGGGTGGGTCGGCCCAAACCCACGGATGATCCGCCCGCATGCCCAGCCCTACCGTGAAGTATAGATGGTCTTCTTTTCGAGGTCGTAAACTCGATAGCCACGTTGAGACGATGGATAGCCCAAGAAAATGCCAGCTCGACCACGTTCGCCAAATTTATGCAAACTATGGTGGGTATCCCGTGTATATACCAGACAACCAAAACTGCGAAGGTGGGCATACGAGGGATTTTTCTTGAATAAGATTTGGAAAGGAGACTTATTCCCGATGAAGATTAGGGGCATCCGGTTGATAAGATAAGTCGCAGTGAGCACACACTCGCCCCCAGAACTTGATGGGTAAATTTGCATGGAACTGCAAAGCACGAGCAGTGTCGAGTAAATGCCGGTGTTTGCGTTCCACAACCCCATTCTGATGGGGAGTATTTGTACAAGAGGTTTCCAGAACTATCCCCTTCTCCGTGTAGTAATCGAGCAAGAGAGTGCTCGAGAATTCGGGCCCATTATCAGCCTGTATACGCCGCACCTGTCCACCGAACTGGTGCTAACCATGTTGCAAAAATACAGCAAATGACGACCAACATCTGATTTATGACGCAGTAAGAAAACCCATATGCATGACTGTAATCATCAACGATGGTTAAAAAATAATGAGCCCCAGAGGTGGAGATTGTCCTGTAACTGCCCCAAATATCTATATGTATCAATTCAAAACATGACTGTGTCGTGATACTACTGGAAACAAAAGAATCCCGAGTTTGTTTAGCACGCAAACAAGACCGACATGGTTCTTTATTTTGAACAAAAGAACAATCTAGGATTTTTTTGTAATGAATCCAGCTTTGCCATAGATGGATGTCCTAGGCAAGCATGCCACAACTCTGTAATATCCAACGACCGCCGAACCGAATTCGCCACAGGATGATCTTCGTCGAACAGTCGGAGACAGTACAATCCATCAACGTGCTTACCCCTCCCAATCAGCTTCTTGGAGGGTAAGTCCTGAATCACACATAAATCACGTAAGAAGATCAATGCAACTGGCAGATCTGCGGTAAGCCGGCTAACGGAGAGAAGATTGCACTGAAAATTGGGCACATGTAGAACACAACGCAATAATAGATTTTTAGACAACTGCGTTGATCCAATACTGTGAACCCTAACTCCTTTCCCATTGGGAATTTTCACCTGTAAAGATGGCGAGGTATCCAACTCGACATCCAACATAGAAGCATGATTAACGATGTGTTCGTTACATCCCGAGTCAATAACCCAAGTAACAGACTTAGATGGGGAAAGAGGAAACGTACCAGCCATATTCGAGGAGGGCTCGAAGGACAAGGTTGGTGACTTATGCAAATCCGAGCCCAAGAGAGCCTTGAACTGCGCAAATTGCCGCTGTCAAACTTGGAAGAGGGTTGTCCGCAACGTCGACTTGAGCAGCTCGTGGGGCTGGGCGCGTCGCACGATCAGCACATGGTGCTGGCCGCCGATTCCCTTCTCCCTTTTCATTCCCACGAGACGGAAAGCCAATGAGCCTGTAATAGGTTTCCTTAACGTGCCCAATGCGATTACAATTGGAACAATGAGGTTTGTTAGCATCATCTCGCTCGCCGCGGCTGGAGGACCGCTCGCCACGCCTCTCCCCCTGAACTTGAAATACCGCTGCTTCGGAACGAGGCCTGCGGCTGCTAGCAATCAATCGTTGCTGCTCATCGTTTATGACCATTTGATATGCCTCCGCAAAGCTGGGTATGTGTTTCATAGCTAGAAAATCAAATAACCACTCGCTTTCACGTACCTCACGATGCCTTTTCTTCGCATCATAGTGACAACCAGAGCATGTGAAATCCAAAGATGGCGTGAGAGATTGGATCTCGTCCCAATGCCCACGTAGCTTAGTATAAAACGCCGACATCGACGATTTTTCTTGCTAGAGGCCAACAATCGTGCGTCGAAGCTCGTACTGTCGAGCCACACATCCTTGACCAAAACGGGACTGTAAGTCCACCCAAATTTCACGCGCAGTAGCTGCAAATCGAACACTACTGCGAACTTCCTTTGTCATGGAGGTTTTCAACCAACCTTTTACCATGGCGTTGCATTGTTTCCAGGCTTCTATCTCTGCGGAAGTTTGGGGTGTCGGGAGGGTTCCATCAACGAAACATAGCTTTTTTTTTTGCAATGAGTGAGTCGGTGATTTCGACGATCCATTCACCATAATTAACATCGCTAAGGAGATCCCCCACAAACAAATTACTCGGACTATCAGATTGATGAAGGAGAAGATGAGGCGGCAGCGCGACCAGAGCACCAGCCGCAGGTTTGGTCGACGTCGACATCGAGGCCTTCCCAGACTCTTCTTCTCTGGAAACCATGACAGCGAACAGGTGAGCTTTGACCAGCTCTGATACCATGTAAAATACGATAATACGAAAGCAAGAACACGAGACACTAGGATTTACATGGTATCCCCGTTCAATGTGAACGGGACTAATCCACGGAGAGTTTAGAGCTCTCGGAGAAAAACTAATATGATCGTCTTACACCTCTCTTGTGTGTGGCAGAGAGGAGCCAAGTTACATATATATGGAAGGCTAACCCTAACTTCTAATCTCGTGTAACATGGAGTAGGGTAAATTACCAAGTGATCCCGACTCAATTAAACAATGTCTAATTAGTAATCAATACACTTAATTTTGTGAATCTCGTCTCTCCTTCATTCACAACCACATTTAACCAGAGAGTAGAGATAATTGTGTCTCAATATGACATAATGTTAATGTTTTATGACGTTATGGTGCAAGTTGGGATGCCTTTACTTCAAATCTTTGTTATGTATTAAGAATGAGGGTATCAAGATTATTCATGCATGTTAAGATTAATGTTTTAAGAAAATTACAATTATTTTTCTTGGTTATTGGCTCAATTTTTTGTGTGGTTGACTAAACAAATTGTTCATTTTTCGTTGAGTGTGGTCTATCTGGACCAGACCAGACCGAACCAAACCGCACAGGCATGGTTTGGACCGGACCGTATAATCTGTGGTCTGGTCTATGGTCTATACTTCAACCTCTCTATCTGGACCATAGACCGTATATATAGTCTGGTCTGGACCACACCGCACCGTTTCCCAGCCCCCTATGTGTAAGTGTAACTAATTCTTTTTCTCTTCTTCTTGTCCCAATGTATGAATGAATAAAAAGTTGGAGTGATGCTCCCACGCTTCAATTTTGTCTATCAGCTCGATGTAAATGAATGGGTTTTGGAACATAATTGGTGTAAATTCGTTGATCCAAGATAAATGTTAGCAAGAAATGAAAATATTATTCTTTATTACAATATTTTTTCGTGAGAATTTATACTTGACTGAATATTTGTGTGTTTCAAATTGACATAAAATTCTTGTACTAGTAGTTTATCTCGAGATTGTTTAAAAGATAATCCATAATTTCTAAAGAGTACTATCAATTTAAGTAGGCTTGGCAACTGGGCCCGAATTCTGGGTACCCGCCCGGGCCCGATCCGTTTCCTGGCCGGTTAAATCCGTTTGACCGGATTGTTGATGGTTTCCGGGGAACCTGAAACCCGCTGTAGCCGGTTGACGGGCGGTGATGGTTTTGGTAAAATCCGCCCCGACAAACCCCGCGACCCGCATTTAGAGAACCCTAGCCCCCCTTCTCACTTCATTAGCGAAAAATCCTCTTCCTCTGATAAACCAATCTCCAAGCCCGACCCTTCCCCTTCTCCTCAAATCTCGAAGTTTTCTCTTCGATTGCAGAGAAAAACGGCAATAATCCCTACATGGATTGCTCAAAAGATCAGATACCCAATCAATCTGTTGAAACCTCATCGATTTTTTCGAATCGAGCCTTTCCCGATGGCGATTACAGTTGCACTTGCCCTTAATCGACTCTTTCTCTTCGTCTTGAGCTTTATCTTCTGCTTCTTCTTCATGCTTGCCTTTATAAATAGTCTAATTGATTCTTTTGGCAATTTTCATCACAGATTCACAGAACGCAAAGTCGCAAACCACTCTCGAAGCTTGTAGCCGCGTGTAATCCCTGTTGAGAATTCCAGTCACTGGAACTGCAAGGAGCACAACTGCACAATCCGTAAGTCTTCTTGTAGCCTTACTCTGTGGATTTGGTTCTTTATGACTTATGAGTGCGTGTTGCATACTTGCATGTTTAACTCATCCCATGTTTCGTGATTTCTGTAGAGTTGCAGGGTTACTGACTGCCCTGTTTCATTGATCATTAACTAATCACGAAGGTAATTTAGTCGATTCTACAGTCTGGAGTCTTATTAGTACTAGTCATTAGTTCTTAGTTTCAGTTGATTTAACCTTAGTTGTTTTCTTTTTCCTGATTGATGAACAGGTGAGGCAATGGAAGGTGTTGAATTCAGCAACTCTCCCAACTCTCAATCCACACCCCCACTCATCAACCCTGAACCCGAGCAGCATCAACCACTGATTGTTGGTGATGCACCAGCAGCTGGTGTAATGATGGTAATGTAGTGACTGCTGCTGGTGATGCACCAGTCAATGATGGTGAGCCTTCTCCGCTTCCATTTGGGGCCAAACGTCCATTAAAAAGCGATGTTTGTCCTCACTTTACTAGGTTTGTTGATAAGTTTGATGTGATGAAAGCTAAGTACAAATATTGTCGTAAGATTCTTGGTGGTGATACTAGCAATGGTACCTCTCATTCGAGGAATCATAAAAAAGTGTGTTCAAAAACATATTCATGATGGCCATCAGAAAAATATTGCCGCTAATTTCCTTCCAAATGGCGTTCTTGGGAGGAAAGAAATATGTACTGGTCAGTTTAATGCAGAGGTTTCTAGGAATGAACTTGTTACTATGATTTTGATGCATGAGTATCCACTCAGTATGGTTAATCACTTAAACTTCAAAATATTCTGCAATTCTCTGCAACCCTTGTTCAAAGTTCCTTGTAGAAACACTTGTAAGAGTGTCATTCTTGCTATGTATGGGATTGAGAGGAAAAAGATGCAAAAGTTGATTGATGGTAATAAAGGTCGAATTGCTGTCACCACTGACATGTGGATAGCAGGTAATCAAAAGAGAGCATACATGGCTGTAACTGCTCATTATGTTGACAATCAGTGGAACCTTAGGAGCCACTTGCTAAGGTATATGACATATTGGCTGTGTGAATCTTTCATTTTTTTGTGCTTATGTGTTTAACAATAACCACTAACTAATGAATGGTTCTGCCTCTTGTTTGATGTTGTGTATCACATGTTTCTCTACGTTCCTGCTCCTCATACTAGTGAGAAATTAGCAAGTGTGCTTCGAGAGGCCCTCATGTCCTGGAATGTGGATTGTAAGTTATCCACTATCACTCTTGATAATTGTTCTACAAATGATGCCATGATTGATAAGATTAAGAGAAAAATGGTTCTTCCTGACTTCATAATGAATGGTTCATTGCTACAAATGAGATGCTCTGCTCATATTCTCAACTTAATTGTGAAAGATGGGCTTGAAATTATCAAAGATAGGATTGAAAAGATTAGGAAAAGTGTGGTATATTGGACTGCAACTCCAAGGAGATTTGAGTTCTTTGATGAGACTGCTAAGCAAAAAGATGTTGGTATTTCTACCAAACTTGCACTAGACTGCCCTACTAGGTGGAATTCCACACTCACTATGCTTGAATCTGCAATTCCTTACAAGGATGTGTTCACTCATTTGAGTCAGAGAGAACCTAATTATACTTCTGTGCCTAGCAGTGATGATTGGAAGTTTGCCACTGTTATCTCTAAAAAACTGGAGGTTTTCAAAAAACTTTCGGATCTATTTTCTGGAAGCAATTATCCTATTGCTAATTTGTTCTTTCCAAAGATTTGTGACTTGAAATTCGAACTGAATGAGTGGAGATATGGTCCTGATGAGATCATTGGTGCAATGGCTGAAAAAAATGTGGATCAAGTTCAGCAAATACTGGATTGATATTCATGTGTTGCTTATTGTGGTTGTTGTGCTTGATCCTGCATACAAGCTTGAGTTGATTAGGTACTATTGTGAAAAGTTTCAAAGCCTTGATCCTACTCTTGACCCTGCCACTGTTAAGACCACTGTTTATAATGTGGTGCGTGAGTATCAGTTGAAACAGAGGGCTAGGGATGATCTTTCTGCCTCCTCTGGTTATGGAAATGGTCTTGATGTGCCTACCTCTAGCGACCTTGGCTTTGAGCTTTACCTAAGACGGAGGAAAAGGTCTAAAACAACTTCACTGTGCTCTGAATTGGACCATTATCTGAGTGAGGGTGTCAGTCCTCGAGCTCCTAATGTTGGTGTTTTGGATTAGTGGAGGGTGAATGCTGGAACGTACCCTCTGTTGCAAGAGGTATCAAGAGATTTGCTTGTTGTACCAGTGACCTCTGTGGCCTCAGAATCAGCCTTCAGCTCCGGTGGTAGGCTGCTGGATCCTCATCGGAGTAGGCTGCACTTTGAAACTGTTGAGGCAATCATGTGCACTTGTACCTGGATTAAGGATGATATTAGCAAAGGTAAGGGGTTTATTTAATTGTTTCCAGCTCTGTTTGTGGTGTAATGTGAAATTAACTAACTCAATTCTCCTTTCTTTTGTCTGCAGATGCTGGAAAGGAGGGGATTAACGGATTGGATAGCTGTTTTTCTGCATTGAGAATGGAGGATCCCAGTTGTGAAGACTTTAAGAAAGGAGGTTAGTGAATACATAACAATTAGTTAGTAATTTCAATTTCAAAGATGGTGAATACTGAACAAATTTGTATGTGGTCACAGATTTTCAAGATCGCGCACTCCTGGACTTTGATGCTTGAAGATCAAGCATGTGACTGCTGCTGCTGAGTGCTTGTTGCTGCTGCTGCTGGAGAGACTTGTTGTTGTTGCCTGCTGGAGAGTTGAGACTGGAGAGTTACTGTTGCTGCCTGCTGGAGAGTTGTTGCTGCCTACTGCTGGAGAGTTGCTGTTGTTTAATGTTGAGCTTGATGACTCATTTTCTTTAAGTTTGCCTTGCTGCACTTTGGTGGATTTGTGATTTGCTAGTTGCTACTTTGTTTTATTGCTTGGATTGAAGTTTATGAACTTGCCACTATGAATTGGATGCCTTGAGCCTTTTGAATTTGTTTAGACAGTTCGGATTTTGGAAATTAGAGTTGGAGTGCCATTTGATTTTTCTCTAAGAATTTCCAGGTTGCATCCTTTGAATTTTGTTTGTTTTTTTTTGGTTTTTTTTTCCAGGCTGACAATGGTAGCGGGTATACCCGATAAACCCGATTGGAGCCCGCTGCCCGATGGATTTGGGTTGGGCCTGAAAATGAGCACGACAGGACTAGTGGGGCGGATTCGGGGAAAACCCGACAGACTTTCGGGCGGGTGGCGGATAGCCCTCCCCGGCCCCGATCCGACCCGTTGCCAAGCCTAAATTTAAGAGGTTCAAATCACAATTGGATGAACTATTTTATGCTTAACCTTTGAAGCATACAACTTATACATATGTTGAGTTATAATGAATTGCCATTTCAACATATTATTTGCATTAGTTATCGATTCAAATCAACAATAATACTTTATGATCCATCTTTCATCTTTCCACCTAAGATTGAGAGTTGTATGCATTATGCAATAAAAAAAAGGAACCAAGAGAAAGACTATGGCTTTTAGCAAGACCGTCCAATGAATCGTGAATGTTCTAGTCCAAAATTGAGAGCTGTTCAAATTTTTATGTATGATAAAATAAATAAAACAATGTTATTTAAAAATAATTTGAAATAAATATTATCTATGAGCTCTTCAGTTTGGGTTCTCTGAAAAATTATTTTCAACAGTTGTCACAACTAATCCAGTAAGGATTATCTATGTCATTTTAAATAAAAAATAAGACTTTCAAAACACAAATAAAAGTTTAACAATAAATCTACATGCCTCGTGTATATACATGATAATATATTAATATTGACCTATGACAAATACCAGTATTCTATAATTATACTCACAATCAATTATACACCACATCGGCGGCGGTCAGAAGAACTCGCCGCCATGGCTGGCGGAGATAGCTGAGACGATGGCGATGGGTTTTGGGGTTGAATTGGCTAGTCGTCTACATTTCCTCCCAGCCGAGATCCAGATTGATTGTCAGGTAGTCACGAAGATCATACGTGGCGAGCAGAGCACAAAGCTAGAACTGGGCCTTGTCTGCGCCGAAGTGAAGGAAAAGGCCCATGCTCTGGGCTCGGTTAGGTGGTCTTTTGTGGGCCGAAAGTTCAACTAGCCAACCCACTGCATGCTCCATACCTAGGGGTGGAAGTTTGGTTTGCGGATTGCGGATAATCCGCAAATCGCACCAAACCGCATACATTGTGGGTAACCATACCCACAATTTGTGGATAGTGGGTTGGGTATGGGTAGCAAAATATTGATTTTTGTGGTTAGTGGTTAACCACTATCCATAACGGTTAACCCACAAAATCCACAATAACCACACTAAGTATATTTATTTATTTATAATACTTTGTAATATTAAAGTATGTGAAAAGTAGAATGCTACAAATTAAAGTAGGCTCCAAAATCAAATATATACTTATTTTATAAAACAAAACCAAGTCAATACACCGTGTTCGTATGAGATACTTTAATTAAATAAGAATTGTCTGTGTGGTATATGTTTATTTTATAACAAAACAAAGCCAATAAATGTGGTTTTATAGTTTATCTAATACTTTATTAAATTTCTTTTATGTAGGTTTTTGTTTTTGTGTAAGAAGACGCTAATTCCACAACTCGGGAGAGAATTCCAGTTATCTCTTAAAAATTCGAATAAAAAAACAAAGGAGTCATGCTGCTGATAAAGATGCTAATTCCTCCAACCCATACTTGTTATCAATCTGCATTTTCTAAAGAAAGTGAAGTGACATGTAAGCGAGTGAAGTGAACCGAGGAGAGGGAGGTTGACTACTTAGGAGGTTCCGAATATCGAATCCTCGCTCGTTCCATGTCTTGGGCTTTTGTACTTAGGTTTAACTCAATATGATTTTTTTTGCCGTCACTCGACCGATAGGTTTATCATATACGAGTACAAAGGGTGAAGGAAGGAAAAATTTTGTGGGTATCCACATCCAACCCGCAGTGGATAGTGGTTAAGAGACTAAAAAAACAGTGGCACTACCCACTGTGGGGCGGGTTGTGGGTAGCATAATTCTATATTTGTGGGTGTGGTTATCCGCAAAATGTGGGGCGGAGAGAAGATTTCGGTGGATAGACAACTGTTTTTTTAGTCTCTTTATTGAGAAAAAATGACTACGTAAGATTTACACCAAATATTAAAAAAAGCAGAGCTTTTCGAAAAAAAAATTATACACATCTACAAATTCATTCGATAATATATGGATAAACTAATATCTACAAATTCATTCGATTCGATAATATATGGATAAGCTAATAGACCTGCATTGGAGGTCCCTTCGTTTATTTATATTTGAAAGGCTTGTGCCGAACCCTGGTCGGCCCTGGCTTTTAGCCAAGATGACCTCTACCTAGAAGGCTAGAACTAAAAGTAAGACGAGAAGAACATGCCACCGTCCAATGAAGTCATTTGGTAAAAAGAGAGAATTCCAATCTCCTATTTTCTCCATTTGTATATCCCAGCATAGAGAGAAGAATCGACTAAACACAAGAGATATTCCTACCAAAAGGAGGAAGAAACAAAAAAAGAGACATGAGAAGCCATGCTCAAATCCACAACAAAAAAAGGCCTAGGGACGATATGAGCCCTCTCACTAATCTAATTTATTTTGTTCAATCTTCATACTCAGTCTCTTCATCATCCTCCTCATTATCATCCCTATATCTCCACCCATCATCTCCACTCTCCCTATCCTCCTCTTCCGTCTCTTCACTATCATCTTCCTCCCCACCGTAAACCTCTCCTCCCTTGGATCCCACCGCCAACGGGGGCCATGGCTTCTTCGCCACGTTTAAGCTATGAGCCAACGGGCTCGACCCTTTGCTGCGTTGCGCCATCTTCGCAGGAGGCATCTTCAAGCTCGGCTTCACCCTGCTACTCTGTGATTTCTTCCGGCCATTCACCGCACGTTTGAGGGCACCATAACCGCTGCCGTCTTGATCGCTGCCCTCGTCCGAGTCATTGTTATCCACAGCGTGATGGCGACGTGGCATGATGGTGTTAATGTCGGTGGTCTCCTCGACGTTGTGGTCCGGATGGTTTTTGAGATGGAGCTTCAACTTGTACTCGTGGATGTAAGCCTTTCTGCATGTCTCGGAAGGGCAGCCGAAAGGGCGGCCTACTGATGCAGAGGCCGTAGATGCGGGTGTTGTGGAGGGAGGAGCTGATGAAGGTGGCTTTGGAGCTTTGATGGTTGGTCTCTCTGGTGGTGTTGCGTACCTCACCATCTCGACTGGTGGTGTTGCATTCTGCTAAAAAAAGTTAGGGAAAAGAAGGATAATTGAGAAACCCAGCTGTTAAACAAATTAGAGAATGGTGGCAACTAGAAGAAAGCTCTAATCTTTGGCTGAATCGGCTAAGGGGTAGTTTGGAACAAAAGATTCAAACAATGTATAATCAAAATTAGGGTTGGCTATACGGTCCGGTCCGGTTAAATTGGCCTAAATTGATCCGGTCCAGTCCCGTTTTTTTAAAATATAATGACCGAAGATTGGATTGGATACAGTCCGGTCTTGATCCAGTCCGGTCTTGACCCGGTCCGGTCCCAATTCGGTCTTGATTTTATATTGAGATTGTGGGAATTTGAGTGACCTAAGGCCTAAAAGGGTGAGGAGTTGGTTAAGTTTTGTACTAAGTGCAAAGGTTTGTGACCGTTTATGCAAATTACCCTTAAGTTTTGGGTGTTGAGCTCTCTTATCCGGTCTTTATCCGGTTTTTTACCTCAAATCCAAGCCCAAACATTGGATTGGATTGTTTACTATCCGGTCCCAGTCCGGTCTCGGTCCGGTTTCCGGTTTTTCATCCGGTCCCGGTCCAAATAGCCACCCCTAATCAAAATGCATGCATTTCAAAGAAGATGATGTAAAATGTTTCATTCTGCAAGTTAGTCTTCTCCTCTTTAACCTTTTGTTTAATACTCAAATTTTACCGTCCGCTTCCGACAAAAAATAGTAATCGACCCTAAAACGACGAACATTTTGAGGCCCCAAACGTCTAAGCAGTGTATATCTTGCAATAACCTTCTGTCAAAGCATGTATTCTACAGAACAGATTCTAACAATCACAGGTTCCAATCACTCAAGTAGATGAAAGAAAGAACCCACCTTTTCACTTTGAGACAGAACGTAACCAACCTTTTCGTGTTGGGATTGAATGTGGTTCCGTAGCTTGTAGTCATGGGCATATCTCTTCCCGCATTCTGGGTATGGGCATATATGATAGTTTTCTTGTGAATGTGTTTTCATATGTGACCTCAGGTTGAAGTCCAAGGAGAAGGCCTACAGTTCCAACATAGATAAATAATCAATTCTATTGCATGGTATGGAAGAGTAGAAAACTCCCACATCCGTGCAATCACCCATTTTGATGATACAGTGGTAATGAAAATTACCTTTCCACAATCTTCATGTGGACACACAAAGTTTCTCTCCCCAGTATGAATCAAGTTGTGTCTTTTCAACTTTGAACTGTCAATAAACTTCTGCAGCATAAACAAGAATCTGTCTTAGTGTTGTAGTTCAATCACTACCAAAAGGAAATTAGAGAAAACAAAGATCAAACTGGAAATCCTTTGGCCTTCTGTTAAAGGAAAAACAACTGCTTTTGGAGTGACAATTTCTACCTTAGAACTCAATATAAGCCGCTCCTTTAGTCATGCATTCAACAATTCAACACACATAACTTCAAATTAACAATAGTCCTTCAGTTTTCATACCTTGCCACAACCCTCCCAGTGACAAACATACTGGCGTTCCCCATGGATGTGAGAATGCTTTCTCAAAGCACCGGCATCTATGAAGGTTTTCCCACATCCATCATAACTGCAAAGGAACAGAACTTCGGTTGTAGGTTCTGGCTCTGGCTCTGGCGTTGGTGGATCTTTCGCTCTCTCTTTTAAGGCCTTCGATTGGCTCTCTGCATACATACATGATGCATCCACAGAAATGAAGGGTGAGAAAAAAAAAGTTACAGACTGAAATCTATCTGTATGCACAATCTGAGTTTCCAGTTCAGCTGTGTAGCTCCACTTATCCCGGACCATCAAAGTTTGATGTTGTTATCTAAACAAGATTGACACTGCTACCACAACTAAATGAAGCAACACTACACAATATGGAAACAGGTAAAAGAAACAATAGCCGAAAGTAGCAGAACTTACCTGTTACCCATCTTAAAACCGAACACTTTCCACCTGTAGCTACAACATCCTGTGGCACCCTAAAGAGGGAAATATCATATCATTATCTGGGATTCTGGGGCGAAGCAATATGCACATGTCTTAACCAAACAAACACGCAGAAACTTTACAGGTACCTTGCAGCTATAACAGTTTCTCAAACAAGACTTCAAAGTTATTCTTGCTTTAATGATCTCATCTTTCAGTATACCAACATATGCACCTAATCGAAACCATTGCAGGATAACTTTCCCCCACAATTTAGATTGTAACTTCCGATTCTGAGTTCAACAGTTCTAAACTCTAATAATCTCATCTTTCATTCATCTGCCAAGGATACCGTCCTATTAAATTTCCGTAAACCAATAGACAGCAAGCCCAATCACTTAGTAAACAGAGGGAAGCCCAGCATGAAGCTCCCTTCCATGGGGTTATCCTACACTCAACGACCTTTCCCCCATCTCTTCACATGCAACAACAAATTAATTCAACGAAACCACCAAACCGAGCGAAACCCTGATTGTCTAAACAAAAGAGAGAGGAAAACAATTCTCAAAGGTGAAGACTCTATTACCATTCTCTGAACCATTTAACGGCGGGAGTTTTGGAAGTCACTATCGGGCGTCTGTCGAACGGGTTGTGACTGTAGTGCGTCTCCATGAGTTTCCCCTCGTCCGACGACTCTTGAGCTCAGGGAACACTGAAAAGCAGCAGGTGACCGGAGAATTGGAGCACGGAAGCGAAGCGAATTGAGCGATAATATCCTCCGGAAAGAAAATTAGGGTTTAGGGTTAATTGGGGACGAAGAAAGAGGAACGGCCGTGATGCTCTCGGATTGATCCGATTAATTTGAAGGCTCTCAACTCTCAAGTTCCTTCTTTCCCTGGTCTTCTTCTTCTTCTTCCCCGCTTTCGTATTTTTCTCCTTTCTTCCCATTTTTTTCTTCTTTTTGTTGCTTTATCCTTTGCGGGTTAATTTTTGCTTTATTAGTTTTGGTTGAGAGACACGAGTACCGCCATAAACAAAGAAACGACAGTACATTTAGCTATCAACTACTAGTTATTGAAAGGAGAAAATCTCTGAAAATTTGTGGTAAGGGAGGCAGATTGGTGATCGAGAGGTTCCAGATTCGATTCTCATCGTTGTCATGGTGTTCCTGAAAGCATGTTAAATTTTTCTGAATTGTTGACGAAGGTCCTGGGGGTTTGACCCAACTATGACATTACCAAAGGTGATGATCGTGGAGAATGTTCCCGTCATAAATAAAAGTGATCCAATTCTCAATCCTCTCTTGTTAGTGTTGTCTCAATATTCATATTTAATTGTTGTTGTTCATGATTAGATTGAAGGACCATACTAGCATAATTTTACGTTTCCAAAGTTGTTTGATTTCCATGACTTATGAGATTTATTCTGAGGTAGCTTTATTTTGATTTTTATTAAAATTTTGATGGTTTTTGAAGCATTACTATTCAGGGCTGGAAGATTTGGGGGAGGGATTGCCTCGGCACACTTTTCCTTTGTTTCTAAACCGTTTGTTGGAGCTAATTCATCAAACGTCGGTGGTTATGGCTGTTGTTGCGATCCTTTGGAGGATCTGACGATCTCGGAATTGGGTTGTCTTTGAGGGCAAACAATTTGGGTTCCCGGCTCTCATGCGACAGTTTTACCAACAGTATGAGGAATGGGTGGGTCTCCCTGTGGATCGAACTCCGCCAGTAAGTACCCCAGTGTTGCAACCTACAATGCAGGCGGGTGGTTCCCATTTGGTTTGCATGTGGGACGGGGCTACTAGGTGTGGATCGCACTCGGCTGGTGGGATGGTTCTCTTTGACCCAGAAAGGAGGATTCTGCTGGCTAGAGGGGTCCAGTTTTCTCATTTGGATGACCCAGGGATGGTGGAATTGCTTGTGCTTAGGGAAGCTATTATTTGGTGTTTGGAGCAAGGCTTGTCGGAGGTCCGCTTTGAGGGCGATGCGAAGGTGGTTATTGACAAAATTAATCAAGCCGATACGAGAGATAGCAGGTTGGGTGCTGTTCTGGAAGAGATTGTTCATTACTTTCGTACTCAATCTGGTTTTAGTGTGCGCTTTGTAGGTCGGGAGAACAATAGGGTAGCTCATTTGATAGCTAGGAAAGCCCTTTCTTTGTTTCCGACTATGAGTCGCTTTTTTGATTTCCAGCCTTGGCTGGTTTCCAGGGTGTAACTATCTTCTTTTGATCAATACATGATATCTTTTGACAAAAAAAAATTATTTTGATATTTTTCAGTTCATCATCATAGAGTCATCGTTGAAGGAAATTCCCAAAAATGATATTTCAACAATTGAAAGACAAACTCTCAGGGGTCGTTTGGATGCAGGTTTTATAAAACCTGAGTTTTTAATCACAATCCCACACTTTAAAAACCTAGGTTTTTAATATGAGGAATTTTGATAAATCACTTGTTTGGATATAAACATGAGATTTTAATTAGTAAAATCAAATTACAATCTTATCCTTTATCTCCTACCTATCTCCTTCCCCTCATCTCTACACCTACGATCCAGGTTGGAATCAATTCTGAAAAGTTGTTTTTTATTTTATGGAGGTCGGAGCCAAGAAAATTACAGGGCCGAGGTATCAAATAGGTAGGGATCTAAGAGACTTGTCCATTAGTGGACTACAATCAGTTTTGGGAAGTTGAAACTGAAGAAGGAGAAGAACCCAAATTTAGGAGGAAGAAGAATCGTGTACCAATCCAGATCGACAATTTTCCCCGCCATTCGTCGTCTTCCTGCAGTCGGCAGTCCAGATCGGCAATTTCCCCCCGCCATTCATTAATTCCTCCAGCCTCGAAGACCACCATTCATCTTCTTCCTCCATCGCCTCCCCCAATCTTCTTTCTCCAACCTCGAACAATACCCAGAAACAAACATGTAGACTGCCAATCCATTCTCTCTCGAGCTAACTCACAATCTCTCTCTCTCTATCATTCTGTTTGCCAAGAACAACGGAGGAGATTGACAGATCTCGATCCGTGCAGAGGGAATGGCAATGGCGGTTCCTTCTACCTGGAAGGTCGACGGGTTTAGAAGTGTTGGAGTTGGACAGGTCAACTGGTTTGTAGGTATTGGAAGGGATGGAGTCGCCGGAAGGTCAGGTTTGTTAGCGATTGCAGAGGTAGAAGAGGACAAGTTTGGAATAAAGCACAAAAAAGTGAGGGATTTCAGAATAGCTGATCCCCATCAGCTATTTTAAAAACCTGCATTTGAAGAAGTTCAAAATCTCTAATGATAACAATCTCTTATATTTCCAAACATATTTTGTTTTAAAATCCTGCCTAATGAGGGATTGTTTTAAAATCCCTCATAAATCCCTCATTACAAACCTTAATCCAAACGACCCCAGGTGATTTGTAAAGTTCTGCATTGTAGTTGTTATATTTTGTTATTCAGTTTAGAATATGTTTCTTTTTTTCCAAGTAATGCGTTGTGTTACTAATCGTGGTTTAATAGTAAAAGTCTAAAAAGACATTTTAGAACCAAGGACCTGATTAATAGTGTATTCGATTCAGTTTGGTCCAATTCAAATGTCAATTTGGTTCATTTTTTAATATAAATTTGGGCTAATACCACTGGGAAACCCGAACTATTAACTTTGTGTCATTTGTGTCCTAAAGTATTTGATATGACAATTGTGTCCCAACGTTTGGTAGTTTTGTGTCATTTGTATCCTGACAGTTTCGTTGACCGTTATAGATAACGGTTGACCAAACGGAAGTCAACATTAACATTGACTTTTGTTGATGTGGCAGCCACGTAGATGCCACGTCAATGACACCTCGTATTTTTAATTAAAAATTAAATAATAAATAATAATAAAATAATATATTGTTATAAAAATTTAAAAAATGTTAACCAAAAAAAAAAAATTAAAGAAATGTACTCAATTAACCCTCCCTCTGCAGATTCACCTCCCCTCCCCCGATTACCTCTCCCTTCCTTCTCTCCATCCCCGCCGCTGCTTCCGCCTCCTTCTACGCCGTCGCCGTCGCCGCCACCTACGACATCGTCTTTCTTCCTCGAGGTGGACTGCTAGCTTCTCTTTCCTTCATTTTCTCGTCTCTGTCCCTCTTTCCTTGATTTCACGATCGCGATGTCACAGATTCCATCGACTCATCTCGGCTATTGCACGTGGATTGCTTGGGAGAAGCTGCTGAGAGAAATCGATCGATCTCATCTCTGATTTCCATTTTCCTTCGTTTGATCGAATCGATCCCCAACAGGGAAGGGATGAGCCGGTAGCAGGTGAGGGACGCGCTTCATCCCATCCACCCTGCCGACACCATCACCAGCCAACACCACTCCTCCAACACACCTGCTTTCGATTTCAAGGAACCCAATGCCCAGCCATCAATCGGATTCGGCGAAATCGTCGCCGCGCGTCACCATCGGCGTAAACCACGAAGCTTCTGGTGGCGGATTGGAGGAGGGGAAGGGGGCTTGTGATTGGGCGATGTCGGCGATGTTGGCGACGACGAATCCAATCTGGGCGCAGCCTCTGTTTTTTCTCAAATCCTAGATGGCGATGATTACGAATGGCGAGGAGAAGGGGGAATGGCGGCGAGGGAGCTGGAGGAGGTGGCGGCGTTCGATGAGAGGCGGCAGGGAGGAGAGGAGAGCGAAAGCGGCGAGGAAGAGGAGGATGAAGGCGGACAGAGCCGAGATGGGTTTTCATTTTTATTTTTTATTTTTGTAATTTTGTAATTTTCTTTGTTTATATGAAAAATAATTATAAATTAATATTATAAATTCCACTTCAGATGCCACATCAGCGCTTACTGGATTTTCTGTTAAAAACTAACGGTCAACTCTAACGGAGAAATAGTTTAGGACACAATTGTCATATCGAATACTTTAGGACACAAATGACACAAAGTTAATAGTTCGGGTTTCCCAATGGTATTAGCCCAATAAATTTCACATGATCAAACGATCGAATCACATTATATTCGATTCGATATGAACCAATCCAAACATCCATTTGATGTGATGCGTTCTGTAGGACCAACCCATTGTACACAGCTAGTCATGATAATTTGAAAGTAAAATTGTAACTTAAGGACTGTGAGGCTGGTATTACTCGACCCGCAGTTGCATGGGACGGGACATGGATATCTACTTCCGACCCGTCCTGCCTTGCCCCATTCTTGGCCCATTTTATCACAATTTCTTATAGCATCTATGCATATTTCTCCTATTTTGACTTTTCTTCTACTAATTAGAGTCAATCTTTCAATATGTTAGACTCAATTATCCATTCTATTATCACTATTTTTCAATCATAAAGTGTTTTCCCCTTCGTTTTATCGTATAAAATAAAATTTGCGTGTAATTTTTTCAAATAACATGTAAGAGTGGGTCGACTCACCTCGCTCTGCACCTGCGCGAATTTTATCCGCCCTGACCCACAATAACATGGAGCAGAGCATGGGTATTGTGGTACACGCCCGCTTAGCCCATTGCCATCACTATGAGGGCTTGTAACTTAAAGGGATAGAGGACGGGCCTGGACTACAGATTGAGTAGGCTGCCCACAATTTGGGCAAGACCTAAAACGTTGGTCTATTTGAGAATCTACTAAGCCCAAGGCCAAATTTCATGATTCACCCTACTCCGTTCCCAAAAATTGCAGCATAAAGAACCCGCTCCTTTCTCCCTTC
Source organism: Linum tenue (assembly GCA_946122785.1). Classification (NCBI taxonomy): domain Eukaryota; kingdom Viridiplantae; phylum Streptophyta; class Magnoliopsida; order Malpighiales; family Linaceae; genus Linum; species Linum tenue. Next base: position 25,067,002 of record CAMGYJ010000005.1, on the reverse strand, counting down.
AACGTCTCTCTTCTTCCTCTTCCTCTTCCTCTTCCTCTTCCAGCCATGTCTACACCTTCACTACACACTTTCCTTCCTCGCCCCTCACTATCACAATACCATCTCGCCGTTAGGTAAGCTTTTTGCTCGATTCCTTCCTCCCAGCCACTCAAATTTGATCGTCCCTTCCAATTTGATCTTTGCATTCCGTAGTTTCCTATTGCAATTTCTGCTCATTTCCCTTTTGCATGCATGCCACTTGAGCTGGGTTAGGGTTCTTCTGAACTGACGATTCAATCAATTGCGTCTCGGAAATGCTCGATTTTTTGCTCACTCATGGTTTTTGTTTTCTTTTCTGCTTTCGTCTAGGTCGTTCTAGGGCTTGCTGGTGTCTCATTTGGTGAGTATTTTCTTTGGGAAAAGCTTGAAAAATGGGGTTTGTGGACAACATGATGCAAGCTAAATCGACGAACGTGGTGTCATCGTCCGGCAGCAGTGCTTCCCGCGGCTGTGTTGGTGGTCGTGGCGATGGTGGTGGTGCTAAGTTTAAGGCGCCGAGGGTTTGGTGTGTTAGGCGTTATCCGCCAAATTGTGGGCCTCGCAGTCTTCCCAGACCAGGTGGGTTAGCAGGAGTCTCTAATGTTGGCAATGGTGATAATGATCCCGGTGGACTTTCTGCAAATAAGATTGAATCTCCGGATTTAGGACCAGATGATAACTTGGGATTGTCAAGTTCTGGCGTTATAAATCCACTGCTCTTGGAGAGATGCAGTAATGATGTTCGTGATGATTTTGCTGGACATCCTGCGGCTAAGATTGAATCCCGTGATTTAAGAATGTCAGAAAATTTGGGCGGGACAGATATTACTGGGAAAATGCATGATGTCAAATCCAAGTTGGAGAGTCCTACAGTGTCACCTGATCATATGAATGGACGCTTAGCAGATATGCCGGAATCTGTCGGTACTTCACTATCAGAGTCGCGGAATGTTGCAGCGATGAGTGGACCAGTAGAAGCTCTAAAGGATGATGTTATTGGTTCACCACAAGATTCCTCCAACGAAGATGTTAGTGGTTCATTCAAAGCATCTACCACGCATAAATATCCTCCGAGGAGAAAATTTTCAGCTGTTAGGCGCTTCCCACCAAACTGTGGAAGAAATGTTAAACCTCCTACTAAGCAAGAACTAGAGAAAGTTGTTGCTCCGGAAGAGGTTAAAGATGTTAGTATGGATGGCGGAGCTCACAAGGGCAGGTCTGAAAGCAATGTTCTGGAACAGAAGCCTGTGAAGATTCGTTTGAAAGTGAAATATTCTACTGAGAAAGCAACAAAGAGTGGAGATGATGTTGGTCAAGAATGTGGACTTGATAGAGGCATTCGGTCGCCTTATCAGATTGGGGAAAGGTCCAAGGTAGTCCATATGTCTGATAACAAAGGAGAACTGAAGGGGCACTTGCAGAAGGTTGCTTCCGAAAGACACAGTACAAAGCTAACTGTCCCTAAAGAGTTTGATGATCTCAAGGTTGCACCAAAAAGGGCGGCGGTGTTTGGTCATATGGCCTCAACTGGCCATTCCTCGACCAAGGGTAATAACCTACTCAGTGATGGAAGCCAAAGGAGCAGTAGTAACAAAAAACAAGTTACAGCACAAGAACAAAGAAAACCAATTACCTCGTCCAAGGTAAAACCATCATGTAAACCCATAAGACATGAATTTTCTAGGGCGGATGATAAACTGGATGATACAGAGGATAATGAGAAATGTGTTGGTTCCCAATTAGTTAGGAGGAGGACCAATTTAAGTGTTAACCTGACTCCTTTCGGAACTACCACTGCCAAAGGCACCAACAGTGCCAGAAAAAAGGTGAGGGAAGTATTACGCTTATTCCACATTATTTGTAGGAAGTTGGTTCATGAAGCAGAAACTAACCCCAACAAAAGAAAAATTCTCAAGCGCGTTGACTGTCTGGCCGCCAAAGAGCTGAAAAGTAGAGGAATGTGCCTCAATGAAGGCCGGCGTATCATTGGAGCTTTTCCAGGAGTTGAAGTTGGTGATGAGTTTCTGTACCGGTTTGAGCTTAACATCATTGGTTTTCATCGCCACACTCAAGCCGGTATTGATTGTATGCAGCAAGGCCAAGATTTATTAGCAGTCAGCATTGTAGCATCAGGTGGATATGAGGATAACTTAGATAGCTCAGATGTCTTAGATTACACAGGGCAAGGTGGGAACTCTAGAGATAAGGAAGCTGAAGATCAGAAGCTTGAAAAAGGTAATCTTGCTTTGAAGAATAGCATCAAGGCAAAGAACCCTGTAAGAGTGATTCGTGCAGAAATGAAATTGTCGAAGGTTTATGTATATGATGGTTTATACACTGTGGAAAAGTATTGGCAAGAGCCAGGGCCACATGGTAAGCTAGTTTTCAAGTTTCGGATGGTTCGAGTTCCGGGTCAACCAGAGCTAGCTTGGAAACAGGTGAAGAAGTCTAAAAAATCCAAAGTCCGGGAGGGTTTGTGTGTCGGTGATATTTCACAAGGTAAAGAGTTGATTCCTATATGTGCTGTGAACACAATAGATAATGAGAAGCCACCAACATTCAAGTACATCACCCAAATGATATATCCGAAAAGCCTCACCCGTCCTGGTGGTTGCAACTGTAGAAATGGGTGCACTGAGTCAGGTTCATGCGCTTGTGTGGCGAAGAACGATGAACATATTCCATACAATCATAATGGAGCAATTGTTGAAGCGAAGGATCTTGTCTATGAGTGTGGCCCTTCATGCAAATGTCCACCTTCTTGCTACAACAGAGTCAGCCAGCATGGAATTAAATTCCAGCTCGAGATTTTCAAGACTCATTCAAGGGGTTGGGGTGTTCGATCCTTGAACTCGATTTCTTCCGGAAGTTTCATTTGTGAGTATGTCGGAGAACTTCTTGAAGACAATGAGGCCGAGCAAAGGACTAATGATGAGTATCTGTTTGATATTGGAGGACATGGTGATGAAGAAGATGTGCAGGACTCTAACTTCACAATTGATGCTGCAGAGTTTGGTAATGTGGGGAGGTTCATCAACCATAGTTGCTCCCCAAATCTTTATGCCCAGAATGTGCTGTATGATCATGGGAATCGGAAGTTTCCTCATATAATGTTATTTGCTGCTGAGAACATTCCGCCTTTGAGAGAATTGACTTACCACTATAATTATCAGATAGATCAAGTTTATGATTCGTATGGCAATATCAAGAGGAAGAATTGCTACTGTGGTTCTGCAGAGTGCACAGGTCGGATGTATTAATGCCGATATGTTATGGAGATTCTGAAAGTAGCAGCTGCCGGGTTTTGCTAGCTCAGTAATTGTAAGTTGTTGCTGTGATTTTCCCCCCACTCCTTAGTCCTCATAAAATTTTGATGATCTGTGGGCTTCCTGAAGTCCGCGTTCTGTGTATTCTTCTTATTTATGGCCGAGTACTTAGATGTTTAACGATGCAAATGTCTATAGGGATTACAAAAGCCAAAGTATCTCCATGCTGTTGATATCTCTGCCGGCTGTTATTCTCTGGTCTACTTGGTTGATCATGTAACTAACAGTGTGCATGTTTACAGCGGTCTCTGGCTTTGTGAAGAACTGAATTGTAGCCCCCTTTTCTTTACACACGTTAGATATTAAAATGACTGCGAATTTCAGTTTTCCCTATGACGAAATGCTTGAGTTTAAACTTCTATGCTAATTATTTGTCAAAATAATTTTCATGTCATTGTGCCTATGAGATACACTTTTTAATTGGACTTCTTTGCTAGCTGTATATTGTTTAATATAGGTCTTCTTGATGTAAATTGAGTCCCTGTCACTTGAATATCCTCATAATATGCTTTTACCTTCTTTTTCTTGATTTTCATTTCAATCTGAATGCATAAGTTTGAGGCCGCTTGGTGTGTTGCATCAATGAAGTCTCCAAAACTTAGGTTATCCTGATACTTTACATAATCTGGAACTTTTAGAGCCTTCTGATGCATGCCTATGCGAGTGGGAGTAAAAAACTCGTGAATTAGTTTCTCGTCTATTCTTTTCGCAACTACCAGCTTTATTCATCTGCCTACATGTGGGCTGTAGCAACGTAGTAGCAAACATTTCGAATAACTGACGTAGTTTTCTTTTCATTGATGACGCAGGATATTTACCAAAGGAAGCATTTTTCAGCCATAATAATTATGGAAGATCTCTCAAGCAAGCTTGACGTGGGAATCATAACCAGCACCAGGCTTCCACGAACTCGGTAAGGCCTTATTTGCTTCTACCCATTTCTGTTCCCCATTGCTAGTCCCAACTTTGACCTTTACTTTTAGAGCACCCGATGGCGGATTAGGCAAGTCCCAAACTCCACCCCACGCCTTGTTCATACTTTTCCATTCCTCACCACCCTCCTGCATTCCACAAAACCAAAATTAAGTTGCGATGCATGTGAACTTCATGAACTTCTGGATTATTAGGACCCATTGTTATGATATTAAGTTGACTTGACGGTGTTAGTTCAGCAATTAACCGCTGGGGCTTAAACATGAAATAAATGATAGCCTTAGGTGCTCTAAATGCTACTTCGTCAAAAAGGAAATCAGTCGAGAAATATAGCTTACCGGGCAAATTTCCAGACCAAAGATATCTTTTTCCCCACCGTGGAACATAGGGGCTATGGCTAAGTAGTGAGGGAAGTTGCTCTGCTCCACAACCTTGAATATGAGGTTGTAGCCTGGGAACTGGCACGTTGTACGTCGGTACTCAACGTCCACCACCCCTTTCCAGAATAGCTCGGCAGTCTTCCCCGGATGAGCCATGCTTCCGAAGGCATGTGCGCTGAGAATGAAATCAGTGTCCCCTCCTGAGGCATTGTCGGTCACCACCACGGTTATCCCTTCCTCTTTGCATAGGTTGTCAGCCTTGCATCTCACCTGGTAATGATGTATGATCATAAATCAGTGTGTTCGTTTCAGCTGTTGACTTAAAGGCTGAAACATACATATCTTTTTCCATCTAACCCAGAGCAACTCACTCATTCATTTCTGTATTATTAAACCGACTATCCATCATTTCATCAAGTCTACAGCTTACTCATTCTTGAATGATACATTCTTTTACTGGTCTGGTTTGGAATTTCAGGTTTCAGAAGGGTTCATACCTGGTAGCACGCTCCACAGCCGATCCCGTTATTCCACAGCCCGGAAACTCCAGCCACCAGTGCATTGTTGATGGTGCTTCCATGTATGCCATAACCACAAGCTCCAGCTACACAAACCAACCCATTATGTTATATAACTTATGGCCGTAAACCGAAAGAAAGAGAAGGAAGTAAAGAAGAATGTTGCTATGTTCTTACTTGATGTGCCCAAGCAATCCGGGCTGCGGTAGTACTCGGCTTTCGACCTCCGGAACTCAGACGATGATGATGCAGGCAGCAACATGAGTAACACAGAAGAAAGGAGACAGATATGAAGAACAAGAAGACTCATGGTGAATATGGAAGAGGAAAGAAGCATAGAGAGATAGGAATGGGATCTCTGTTATGCAAAGGTAACAAGATCAATCAATGAAAGGAAAGGACTATGGTTCTCAGTGGGCCAAAACTGTAACTTTTGTTGTTTGGTTTGATGGAATGTAAAATGGGAAATGGTCCACAGGCACAGAGGAGGACATAGTTTGGTCAGTTTCTTCTGTTCTTTCTTCTCTCCCATTTACCAAGAACCCACCTCTCTATCTTAATTCGTATTCATTGCTGCCTGCCTATCTAATTATTTATTCTTGTTCTTGTTTCTTCCCCTCTACGTCCCCTGTTTTCCTCTACCGCTTCTACTGTTGGAATTGACGATATTTTTAATGTCTCGTGATCCTACGCAGTGTCCTAATAGAATGGTTAGGCTCGAGGTGAGAGACTCTGGAAGGACTAATGGTGGTCAGTAAATGCTTCAGGTTCAGGCCGCTCCAACTGTGTGTCTGCTGGCTAGACCCGAGATGAGAGATTGGGTGATTGGGCATAATGAAAGAGGAGATGGAAGTATTCAATTGCACAAAAAATGAAAAAAATCATATGGTCTCTCAATAATTCGAGTTGATATGACTAATTGGTTTCGAGTTGATAAGTCCAATTGATCACTTTGGTAGTTCGTGGAGCGAGAGTGCAAATGCTATGCATGCAAGTAAGTGGAGTTAGAGAATCAAACAAGCTACATCAAGTACTACGATGGTCGGAAGAGCGGTTATTCGAGACAGTTGCATCTGATGACTATAAATAGGAGAAATGAAGACTCGAAAGGGTTTCGAGAGTCAACATTTGACACTTCATGTCGAACTTTATATTAATCTTGATCTAGGCATACGTTTTAGTTTCTGGAGCTCTCACTGAACTTTTATAGAAGTAGAGTAACTTAATTTAGTTTGTTTCACAATCCATCAAAAAGCACCAAACACCATCATTCGGATTTTGTTTGAAAAGGTGTAAACCGTATTATTTAGATTGTTCAAAAAGTAAAAAATGCACCTATTAATATCAATGCAAGCATTTTACTCCCATATATAGTTTCATCGTATTGCAAAACTACTTCATCCAAGCAACCCCGCATTTCACTTTTACCATTCAGATTCACATTCCATTGTTCCTTGGAAAATACCACATCCCATCTGAAACTTCATTGCCAGAATATAGTTTTTACTAAACAGTACAGGCAACAGCCCAAAGGCGCTGCAAATTTTATTCATATAAAATCATAAACGTGACAATAATGCCCGAGAAGTACACTAAAGGCCCATGTCTTCGTTCACCAAAGCCCAAAGAGAAAGGCCCATCATTATTTCTTGACGCCTCACTACAAACCACACATTCTATATCATCAAATCCATCTAAGTCCCTTCCCCAAGCCCAAACCCAAACCCAAAAACAAAGCTACAAAATTAACACCAACAAACAACTCCCCAACTCAAACAAAAACACAAATTATCTACACCTATATTATAGTTTAGTTAAGTTGGACATTGGAATCATAAGTAGCTCCAGCCTTCCACTCCCCAGGAATGACACTTTTGGACTCAACCCACGTCGTCTCGACGCTGCTCGCCAACTGGAACCTCAGTTTGAGTTCGCCTTTCGGCGGAGTAACGACGTCGAAAACGGCACCGTACGCCCTCCTCATTCCCCTCCACTGCTTGCAATCCTCCTGCCAAATCTCGACCGCGGCGACGTCGTATTGGCCGGCCTGGTAGAGGAGCACGACGGCCAGGTAGTCGGGGTACTTGCTGTGCTCCTTGACCTTGACCACGATGTTGTAGCCGGCGTAGCGGCAAGGGATCCGCTTGTACTCCACGTCAACGACGCCGTATTTGTAGAGCTCCGGCGCGCAGTTGGGACGCGCCATCCTCCCGTAGGCGCGTGGGCTGAGGATGAAGTCCGTGTGGTCTCCCTCGCCGTAGTCCGTCACCACTATGTTGACGCCTTCGTCGGTGCAGAGTTCTGGCGCCTTGCACCTCACCTGTGTGTTCAAAAATATACATCATTCTAAAATGATTACTGAGTTTAAAACAAAAAAATTAAAATTAAAAAAATAAATAAACATCTTCATCACCAACCTGCAACATATGGAATACATAATATATGGTTCTCTTAATGCACCAAAAAGTAATTGATGTTACTCTATGGTTATTATACATAAACTAATACAATTGGGACTCTTAGTCTAATGATGAGGAACTTATGTGGAAATAAAACACTATTAGTTCATTAGTGGTATGGTGGCTAATGAATTATATTATTAGCAACTTTACCACATCACTTTTGGTGTTATGTAAATCAATGAGCCAATAGTTATCAGCCCTATATATACATTTAAATTTATAGTATACACTACTTATTTTTGATATTTAAGTCTAGTACTTATATGCTATTGAAAATTTGAGTTAAAAAGTTAATTGATTTACCTGATAACAACCGCCACATCCTGTACCGTTCTTCCAAAGTCTGGAGACTCCAGCTACGTTAGCATCATTCACGTTCCTTCCAAATTCACCGTACCCACAAGCTCCAGCTGAAAACCCACGATATAGTTAATCTTAATCCCATCATCCATCTATAGGATTAGTCAATCGTAGGAAAGACTAGATAGTTTGTCCAATGGAAGAAGTCAAGACACGATAATACTAATATTTATACGAAAACAAATGAGACATATGCATCATAGTTGACATGAATGACACTTTTGAATTTTAATTATCACTCACATGTGTAAAATCCTCACAACGGAAAACTACCATTATGAATTAAGGACGTGTAAAAACTCAAACAAGAAATCACAAAGATAACTCAACCACGGATTGCATGTTGTCACCATGTCACGTACTACCAGACTAACCACGAGTTCTTACATAATTGCCCATAATTTCGAATCAATTAAACAAGATAACAATACTAGCCAGAGTACAAGTTTGAAACATACTTGGAGTCCCTAAGCAATCAGGACTGCCGTAGTAAGTAGCTCTTGTGCAGACAAAGTCATCCCCAATGCTCAGACCAGGCAACAGCATTGCTACCACAAGGCCAAACCCATAAGCAAGTGCACAGCCAGCCATAGTTCTACAAACTAGTTCAGCAAATATGGAGAGCTAGAAAAGGAAGAAAGAGTAGAAAGTGAGGGATGTGGGAAACTGGAGGTTTGTGACAATCTCATATTTATAGGTGGTGATGAATGGCTGGCCAGCCTTTACTGTTAAGGCAGCTGCTGCCAGTCCACCTTTGCTATTGGGGTGAATTTGGGATGATGAAGTGTTGCAATAATAATATTTACATGCCGACTTTCTGCTTTTTTTAAGGTCAATTTGACCCATTTAGTTTTCAGGCACAATGAGCTGCATACATGTGTTGATTATAGTATAGTACTGCAAGTGGGTAGTACAACGATTTTGAGAGTTAGAATCTGCCTAACTTTTTTATTCTGAATTCATTGAGATATGTGATCATATGACGTCTTCCAAGTTCCAATTGGGTTTCAGTTTTTTGTACCAAATAGTTAATATGTGATCATATGATGTCTTCCACGTATAGGGGGCTCATATGTTGCTTGGTTATTTGATGGTCGATGGAGAAAAAAAATTAAGGAATGCTTTGATTTGGGCTAAGGGACCTTATGTCTAACGATATTGGAGTATTTCAGTAAGGTTCAGTAAGTGGTTTCAACTCAAGTTTGTTGAGAGGGTACCCGAGTCCTTGGGACGCCAACAAGACGTGTGGTCGCGGGCGTTTAGTTTAGGTTTCACCAATGCACTCAAAAGCGCGATTCTACCTAGAAGCGGTTGGGTGACCTAGAAGCGTAAAACCGTAAGCTTTTAATTTTTAAAACGTAGATTTTGACTACATTTGTATGGGAAAATCACGATTCTACGTAGAAGCGTTTTGGTGACCCAAAAACGTAAAAGCGTAAACTTTTAAGTTTTAAAGCACGATTTTAACTGCATTGGATTTCACACTTCACTGGGATAAGTTGAGTCAAGACCTACCGTCGTTCAGTAGATCAGTTTATCCTTTGTTATCCAAGTCTATGCACCACATGTGCTATGGATATGTACAAACTAATAGATTTCTCAGATTTCATACTCCAACTCATTCAAATAAAATCAGCAACTTGACTGGACTGTACCCACCAATTAATAATAATCAGCCATTATATCTGCTAGGTTGGGTTGGAACGCACTGAGCTAGAGATTGCCATGTCAAACTTGCTAAGCATTTTGCTCTCCATAATATCTGTGTTTGTCAATCCATTTCCACATGAAGAAGAAAATAAGGAACCTATCAAAATTCAAAAAGATAAGAAAGAAAAAGGAAAACCAGAACTTAAGGAATCTGAAAAAAGGATGATGCATATGTCAGGTGAGGGAGCACTAAGGGGCTGCTGATCCAATTTACAAATGCCCAATACTACAATTATACCTATAAACTCCACAATCTCCTCCAGAAACATGCTCAATAAATCCATCTGAGTGGTTAATCAGACATACTTAGGCACTTAGCAAAGACGAGTAATGTTTACCAAATGTTTTTAGTAGAGGAATCGCTATTTTGGAACCCAAATCACAAATCTTAACGCTGATACTAAATCATACCACAAGAATTTCCGTCTCGAAGATCACATCTCTCAAGTTCATTAGAACTTTTTTAAGTGAAGTCCAGTGCCTCAACCACCTCAAAGACTGCAAGAAAGGTATGTATAAATTTTAGACGTTATAGTATTTGGTATGATCTTTGATATGTGCTCCAACCCCTCGATCTAGATCAAATATGTTGGTGGCAGCCTCAAATCCATATTTGCAAAGATGGATTTTTGTGGATATCCACACCCAACCCTCATCAATCCACAGTGGATAATGATTATCCACTAACCACTGCGATGCGAGTTGTGGGTAGTATAATTGCAAATTTGTAGGGGTGGTTACCCGCAAAATGTGAAGTGGGAACCACACCCAATTTCCACCCCTATATAATATGATGATCGTACATGAAAACCATGTTTAGTATTTCCTTGGTTTGTTTGGGAAGTGGGGAGAAATTGGGGTAGGTGATAGAGCTCCGGATTAAGCTCTATCGAGGAATTGGTGATTAGGGATCAACTAGGGATTGATCCCGGAAATTGGGAGATAGATGATAGAAGAATTTAGGGGATTTGAGATGAGAAGGAGGAAGGAATAGGGCTGCTGCCGCTAGGCAGCTTGGAAGAGGGAGGGGGAGGGTTCGGCGATCACAAGGGGGAAGAGAGGAGGAGGAAGAGCAAATAGAAATTAGGTTTATTCTTGCTTACCATCACCTACGTAAACAACAGTTTAAATACCCAAAACACAATTACCGACTAACTACCCCAACTTATTAATTCCCCAACTATTCCCCAATAACCAAATTAATCCCGAATTAAATAATTCATACCGACATTAATCCCAAATAAATAAAACGTCTATCATTCCCGCTCTCTTCAAAACAACCTTGTCCTCAAGGTTGATAACCGTCTCCTGCATCTTCTCCTTCCCTTGCCTCATCCTCTGCCTCGTCCTCCCACCTTCCGACCAGCATCATCAAGTCCGGACGTGCACACTTATGACCGATCGTGAACCTCTCGTCGCAGTTAAAGCACTTCCCCTCCCGCCTCTTTTGCTCGATCTCCGCCGAAGATAGTCGCACAAATCCCTTCGGTGGCGGTCGTGCCCCACCCCTTGCGGCCGCTCCTGGCGCCTCCAACGCCGCGGATCCCCTAGCTCCAGCCGTGGCTCCTGCCACTCCTCCTCCTCCACTGCCGCCCCACCACTGCTCCCGACACCACTAGCCCTCGGGTAGCGGCCTATGGTGCTCCTCCAACTAGCAAGCTCCTCTTCCTTGTACCCTGCAAGACGAAAAGCAGATTTCAAGGAGTCCGGTTCAAAGACCCGGACAGCAGCAGCAATCTCCGGCTTCAGGCCCGCCATACACAGCCCCACCAATGTCTCTTCGGGAACCCCATGGCATTGATTGCCCAGTTTGAAGAATTCAGCACGGTAATCCGCTACTGAGCCGGTCTGCTTGAGCTTGGCCAACTGTTCCGGCGCCCATCCCTCCGATTTACCGAACTGGTAACGCAGCTCCTCCTGAAATAGCGGCCATGTGATCAAGGTTCCCACTGCCCCATACGATCTCTCCATCCATTCCCACCATTGCAGGGCTTCTCCTTCTAAGTAGAAGGACGCCAGATGCGCCTTCCTCTCCTCCGGTATGTGGTGGTTTCTGAACCACCTCTCGGCTGCATACAACCACAACCCGGCATCCTCCTGACCGTTGAATTTGGGAAACTCAATGGTCGGGGGCTTGGCCCTAAAGACCATCCCATCAGTTCCATCATAGGCAGTGGCGGACCCAGAAAATTTTCATAGGGGTGTCCTCTTTTAAAAAATAAATTTAATAAAAAAAATTAATAAATTTTTTTTGTAAATATGAAAAATACATTACTCGTATAGGTTAAAAAAGTCCATGATATGTTTTTATATTTGGAAATAAATGTAGAATACACTTGGTGTCTATAGTGTTAAATAAATTGTCTCTATATACGCTACTAGACAATCATTCACGAACTTATCGCATATTCGATTTGTAAACTTGTTCTTGATGTAACCCAAAGCTGCAAGACTCTTTCAACACTTGTTACAATCATAAAATCAATACAAATTAAGGGTAGTTTGAAATTAGTTTAATTGTTAGATTTTTAAAATAATTAGAGATAGGGAATGCCATTTTACTCACATTGTTTAAAATCGAACAACAAATGAGTTTAGTTCAACGGAAATTAAGTTTATTAATAATAATAGTGTTCTAGATTTGAACTATCCAACCTATCACTTATATTCCTATACACAAATGACAGAAAGATAATCATTTTTTCAAATTTAAGGGGTGTCTCTCACTATCAATTTTTTTTTGTCCATACGTAAATTACTACCGGGAGTTGGATAATCGTTTTCCCAAAATTTAGGGGTGTCCGGGGACACCCCTAAACCTCCCTGGGTCCGCCCCTGATCATAGGCAGGGTGATATGAACCATACCTGTCATAACCCGGACCACCCGACTGGTTCTGGTCGAGCTGGGCTCCTCTTCCTCGCCCAAAACTGCCCGCGGCTCCTCTCCCCATCGGACCCGTCCCATTTCCCCCTCCATACGACCCCTGCCACATATTTGGGTCCATGCTGGCCGATCTGACCAACCCCTGCCCGAACCGGTTCGGTCCACGTCTGGTCGGCCCGGTTCAACTTGTCCTGGTTCGCCCCAGCCTGGATCGGTCGGCCCATGTTCAACTCGACGGGTTGACCCGCCTCCTCGGCCCAATCCGCCCTCCTGCCCTGGTCCACTCCGCGCGGCTCGGCCCCCTGTCAGCCATGGGCCCAAGTAATCTTCAGCACCAGCCGGGTCGGCCCACGATGTCGTCTGACCCACCAGGCTGAGCTCTTCCTCGGTCTGCTCCGGGCCCATGTTCAGCCACCCCAGCCCTCTAGGCTCGTAATAAGAGCCCACAGTATCAACCCGGCCCGTTGGCCTAGGTGGCCCATACCCAGTCGGTTGGGCCCCGTTGTCATACCCTGGCATTTTGGCCTTGTCCTTGCGGGCCGCCAACTCCTGGGCCGTCGGTGTCGGTAGCAGCCCAGGTCCGCCGCTGCATCCTTGCTCACCCGGGCCCACTCGCTCGCCGGCGCCGGGCAGGTTGCCCCCACTTCCCGCGGTCACCACCTCAGCCGCCTCTACCACCACGACAGCCGCCGCCGCTAGCGGCGCTTTCGCCACCACCATCGCTCCCTTCCGCGCGTCGCCCGCAGCCGCCGCGGCGCTCGCCTCCGCGCCCCCATCCGCCGGCGATTCTCCCGGCCCGCTCCGGTTACCACCCTCTTCACCGCCGCCGCTATTCTTCGGTCCGGTGGTGTGCGCGGCGGCCAGTGCCTCCACGATCCTCTGCACCTCATCGAACCGCTTCCAAACTCTCCGGGACTCCTCCTCCTGTACTCGCCGCTGCTCGCCTTGTTCGCGCCGGACAGCCCGCCATTCCTCGCGTTCTTCCTCAAACTCGGCTACTAGGCGATCCAAGGTGGTCTGGATCAGCTCCAATTTCTCGGTCTCGTCCACCAGTTCCCCGTCCCGCGGATCGGAGGCCCCATGGTCGCCGCCGCCATCTCCCGGCATCCCGGTCGAGGCCGTGATCGAGGCTTGCTCTTGCGCCGCCGCTTTGGGGGCCTTCTCAGCCGCTTGCATCGATTTCGTTGACACCATTGCACTCTTCGTTCTCTGTTTGTATTCGAACCCAAGAACCGGGCTCTGATACCAAATGATAGAGCTTCGGATTAAGCTCTATCGAGGAATTGGGGATTAGGGATCAACTAGGGATTGATCCGGGAAATTGGGAGATAGATGATAGAAGAATTTAGGGGATTTGAGATGAGAAGGAGGAAGGAATAGGGTTGCTGCCGCTAGGCAGCTTGGAAGAGGGAGGGGGAGGGTTCGGCGATCACAAGGGGGAAGAGAGGAGGAGGAAAAGCAAATAGGAATTAAGTTTATTCTTGCTTACCATCACCTACGTAAACAACAGTTTAAATACCCAAAACACAATTACCGACTAACTACCCCAACTTATTAATTCTCCAACTATTCCCCAATAACCAAATTAATCCCAAATTAAATAATTCAAATCGACATTAATCCTGTCAAGAACCAGTTGATCCCAATAACTCGAGTTGTTGGGAGAGGTTCAATCTTGGATCATATACCACAACACTAACACGCCCCCTCAAACGAAAGCCACTCACAAGGGCTTGAAGTTTGCACAGGTCTGAAGACAAGAATACCATGTGCTTAACAAATGGGGGTCACCGGGAATCGAACACAAGACCTCTCGGTCACAGAAGGCTCTGATACCATGTCAAGAACCAATTGGTCCCAATAACTCGAGTTGTTGGGAGCAACTGGTTCTTGACATGGTATCAGAGCTGGTTGTCTGTGAGGTCACGTGTTCAAGTCCTCACGACCCCCAATATTAACCGTTGTCTTTCAAGCACATGGTATGGTGAGCCTGTGCAAATTTCAAGCCCATAAGTTGGCTTTCGTTTGAGGGGGCGTGTTAGAAAGTGGTATAAGATCCACGATTGAACTTCTTCCAACAACTCGAATTATTGGGAGCAACTAGTTCTTGACAAATCCCAAATAAATAAAACGTCTATCAGTAGGTGACTCCTTTGGTTTTTTATCATCACCACCCACTTGGCAGCAACTTGTTTTCATACAAATATATTGCAAGATCAGGAAGAAGGCACAGCACAGCAGTAAAGAACTGCAGTGCCACTAATTGAACACCTGCTGATGATTGATTGATTACGGACCAATGACATGATCACTGAGTAATTCGATCCTGAATTCATTCATATATAAAGCTTCAACAGTAAGGCTTAATGTCAGCGTTACCACAAGTGTTGAAATTTGAGGATACAGGGTCCTGAAGGAAGAGGAAGTCTGAACTATAGTACATTTTGGTCACAAATGCTTCCCATCATCAATTCCCACGAATAAACAATGGGGGAAGGAAACTTCAGAGGTCCTTCTTTTCCTCCATTGCTGGAAAAGCTTCTTGCCTGTCTCTTCTATTTTGCACTGCACCTTCCCATCTCCGAAGCTTCAGCCCTAGGCAGCAAAAAGAAAGGAGGATATTCCATCATGTTCTACCATGCAAAATTGACGCGAATTGAAAATAAGTGGCATCAGAGCGAATTGAAAAACACGAAAGATAGAGGATAACCGAATCCAAATTAATACATTCAACCCGATCTCGGCTAGACTGGCTTCAACTCTAATCTATTTGTTTCTTTGTTTCCAAGGAATCAAATAGAACAAGTTCTAACTAAAAGTTGGAGAACCAAAAACTATATCAAATTATGTGGATCGATTCAGTACAATGTGTGAATCGACCCAGACCCACTCCCCTACTTCTGCTTAAACCCTACAGATCAATTAAACACGATTTGCTATGAGATGGTGACAACCACAAGAGCGGGCAAGATATAGTAATGGTGATACATCATACATGTGTCAATAAAAGGACCCTAACTAACTGCACCACCCAACTCTGAAAAGCGACCAATATGGGGCTTTGTGCAAGTATGAGTATCACGCTAAATAGCTATATCCCACTTTCAGGCAAATAGTGCTAAAGAGCAAAACTCAACTTTGGACCAACTCAGTGTTGAGTGTTCTTTCTATGTGTACGGTTCACATCTTTACAGAGCTGCTTAGAACTTAGCATCATCTCCATACATTTTGCAAACGAAGAAAGAAACACCACTAAGTCATAAACACTACCACTAAATATGTTGCGTCTTTTTTCTCAGTATGTAACACAGAACAATCAAGAAGCAACTGAGTGCACTAGGTTAAATCGTAAATGGGAAGACAAAACAATTTTACAACAATTATGCAACAAATGGACCAATAGCAATGGGACAGTCTCACCATTAACAGAACCATGCACCTAGATAAAGAAAGAACAGAAAAGCATAGACAACCATCCAGTGCTTCATGATGTAACCTATTCATGGCTGTCTACATCTTTTACCAGACAGGTGATGCTTTCCTTTGCTGAGCCAGACAAGCGAAGCTATACCAACTAAAATGGTCCACCATTATGTCACCACTCGATATAGCAATTGACCAGGCCTTGTTCCCTTAAGTTTCTAAGAAAACTAAATCAAATTCTACTCCAAAGCACCAACTAGTGCTTAGCATCTAACCGGCAGCACAAGCCCAAACTATTATGCATCAGTACTCAATAACAAACTGACTGCTAGCCTTTGGTTAACAACAGATTGATCCCTTCACTCCAATGGCAAAACCTATCCCTACTGATTACTTCGTTTCTTCACAATAATTTTACTGTAAAGTTGGCGTCTTATCCAACTAATTGTGGTACATGCACTTCTATTTCATTTTTCATAGTGATAAATCTTTCGTGCACGGTGCATAGTAAATATCCTTTACCAACATTTCATCTTCTCCCAGACAAAGTTTACTGTGTGGCTTCTTTGTTCTTAACACTTCTATTACTATCAATTAGTTAGAAAAGACAACCTGGTATCCCATTGGTTAAACAGGATGGGTTGCTTACCATAACAAGGATCTAAATGAAGTACCAATTAACTATAAAAAGGCAAGGTACCAACCATTCGTTGAGAGTATATGCTCTCTACCTAAACAGTTTTAATCCATTTAAGTATGTAAAGCACGTTGCAGAGCTTGTTAAACATCAACCCACTACATTGGCTGAGTAGTATTCTGAATGGAAAGTATTCAACTAATCTTACATTTGAATCTCAAGGCAGCCAAATTGGCTGGTAAAACTCGACGGGCGTACAATGTACGCCTGCCATATGCTAGCCTGAACCATATATATATAACCTGGTACGACTGACGCGCAATTGCATCTTACCTCACGCATCTCAAAAGCCACTGATCATCATCTCCCAGCAATTATATAAGCTGTGCCTTTTTAAGGTCAGAAACAACTCCACGATCTTCGCTGCCTCGTTCATTGTACAAGACCTAAATGCCACAAAAAGAAAAGAAGGGAAGGTAAGCTATTCCGTCTGGCAGATAAAGCATATATGTTAAAACAAAAACTGAGTAAGCTAAAGTACTTTGTCAATGATTCCATATTCAACTGCCTCAGCCGGACTAAAGTACTTTGGCCGACTGATATCAGCTTCAATCTGTTCAGATGTCTTCCCGATGTGCTTTGCAAATAGGTTGACCTGGGCGAAGAAAAATCCACATATGGGCTGACTAATGAGCACAAGGTTCAACCAACTAGCTGAAACTTAGGAAGATGGAAACTTTACTAGAAGTCTAGCAGCAATACTTTATCATCCCACAAAAGGGATTATCATGTTAAGAATTTGGAAGCAAGGAGATCATTATCATCACTTGTGATACGTAACCAGAGGCTCACCAGTTCTGCTTTAACATTATTCATCTCTTTTCTTGCAAGTTCAACATCTGTAGCTTGGCCCTGAAATCTGCCAATGGGCTGTAGATAGGAGGATAAACTTCAATATGGACATGAGCCAAAAACTAGGTAGCAATCATACAACACACCTGGATGATAGTTATAGCATTATTATCTCCAGTTACCTGCTTAATCATGATAGTTGATGAAGGTAATGCAGAACGGTTTCCTTTTGCACCAGCAGCCAATAACAAGGCAGCCTCTCCCCAAGCATTACCAACGCAGAGAGTGAATATTGGTGGCTTTACATACCTGCAGCAGAGCATTAGTCATTTCAGATCAAAACAATTGTCTGCGTGCATAAAGAAACAACTATAGTAGATTAAACACAATATATTGTGAGACAAGGATGATGAAAAAAGAAATCATGACCACACAATAGCTCATCAAGAAGATGAGGTTATAGATTTGGAGCATCAATGAACTAAGGAGCGTGTGGATTATATAAAAAGGAAGAAGCATTAATCAGAAGAGCATGAAGAATCATTACCCCATAACATCATAAATAGCAAAAGCCTCCGTCTCATAACTCAGCTTTTCACCACCCTGAAAAAAAGAACAAAGCAAGTTAACAAGACAAATGGCATGTAAGACAAACTGTTGCATGAAACATTGCTCCAGGATGACAGAATATTTCTTTATGACTTGCTATAAATGCACATATCTCTACATGCATTCTTTAGATATAAACAAGTGGGATGAGAATTATGTGAAATGCAGAGAAGGATTCTTAAAAAGGACAGGTCTGTTAGCAAGATCATTAGATATTTTCTCTTTCACAAATGGAAGCATCAAACTAGGGTTCCTAAGGCATTAGCTGCAACAGAACATAATGGAGGAAGCCAAGAAAGCCAGCTATGATATTTCCTTCAGTAGTGAAAACTTAGAGAGCTCATCAGGAAGCCAAGAAAGCCAACTATGATATTTCCTTCATGAGTATCCATATTTTAACAGACAAGACTTACGCAGAGGCCACCAACTTAGTGCATCTCTATTGCCAAGGAACTCGGAAGGAAAGGTCAAGATATCTTACGATGCTAATCTAATTTAGATTCGGAACATTATGCTAATTCTAACGGACATATACTAGGACTATGAGTGCATATATATGTATGTTACATTCAGAAATTGCCATTATTTAGAGTGTAATAAGATGACTCCAAGAAACAAAAAGTTAGGGCGTTAAGGGGAAGGAAAGAATGCCTTGGTTGTCCCTGTCGAGTTGATGTAAAGATAAATAGGTTTTTCTTCATCTTCATACTGAAGGTAAAGAAATTCTGCAAGTATTAACTCTGTGACGGAAGGAACAAGGGACATGCCCAGGTAAACAATCCGATTCTTGAACAAGTAAGATGCTAAATCAGGTGGAGGTTGCTCCCATGCACTTCCCCTCGTATAAGGAATAACCTGTACAGAGAAACATGCAACAAAAGAGTTATAACCAGAGGAATCTACTGTGTCTGTGATGCTGTATACATATAAGAAACATAGCAATTCACTGAAGCAGGAATTTTTCATAGAATAAGGACATGGCACCCTCATTATTGTCCTAAAGATGTACCAACAGTCAGACATCATTCCATCAAATTTGCCATTCAGACTTGCAATGCCTACATAAATTTTAACACTTTTCAAGGATGGTAGCAAAAAGGTAGTCTCTTTCCTAAATTTAAAGGTACTCTAAGCATTGACATTGTAAACCTCTTTTTTAGAGAAAGCAGGCTAACTGCTGACTACCAACTCGACCTCCATTCACTGAATACATGTTTTGACAAATACTGGGAATCCAGCATCCCTTTGCCACCTCATTACCCAAACTGGAAGCATTCATTATGGAATAAAAAATATCTTGCTTCCAATTTTCAGTGTTCGACAATCAGATTCAGAACCTGTCCACCAATATACTCAATAATCCAACTAAACAAACCGAATTGCAAATTCAACAAGAAATGCATTCAGTTCAACAATCGGCCAGCAGGACAGGAAAAGAAACGAACAGTACCATGGCGACGACGCTTCGTTTGGCCTTAGAGCTTGGAATTGGAGCTGGATACAGAGCGCCCGGCTTGCTTCCGATTCCATACGATTCTCCAACGGCGCCGGACGAGAAGGGAGAGACGGTGCTAGTCGAGAGAGAAGTCGACGAAAAGGGCGAGGAGAAGATTGAAAGAGCTCTGTTGCGTTGAATTGGCCTGGAAGTAGCTGCCGGGAAAGACGAGGTGAGCTTCGGAATCGCAACGCTTGAAGCTGCTGCTATGGCTACCTCCATTTTTTGTTTTCAGTTTTGTTTTTTTTGGCCAATGTAGGTGAGACTGACAAGGAGAGAGTTAAGAGAAGAAGGAAGAAGATAATTTGGACTCGAAGTCAGGTATATTGATGGGCTTTTGACTGTCTTAATGGGCTCGAAGCTGGTATTCCAACTAGGGCTTTCGGCCTAACTTTAGGAATTGGGTGGACAAGAGCAAATTACCTTTTACTACTCTATGTTTTACAGGAAATTATAGTTTCGAATTTACAAAAACAAAATCCTATTGAACAACTTAGGTCTCGTTCACTTCCATTTTCGTTTCCTGTTTTCTGTTTTCATGTCATAAATTTGGCAACCGAAGCAAGAAAACTTGTTTACTTTTCATTCTGTTTTCTATTCGTTTCTAACCATGAAAACAGAAAGTGGCAACTTCCTGCTGTTTTCGAAAACAAAAAAATGTTGTTTTCACCCGTTTTTAACATTTTTTTTCTCAAAACAGGAAACAGAAATGAAAGTAAACAAGCGCTTAGTGGCAAGATAAAAGTTCAGCTGATTTTAAACAGAACTAACATCAAAATTTTTTTCTATAAGAATAAAAAAAACCGATTTATAATTGACAACTCTCTTTCCTATATTTGCTTAAAGCACGTACGGTAGATGGCCAAAATCCATAATTATGTAGCCATAAAAATCTCCTTCAACACAATTTCTACAATTTTTATTAAAAAAAAGAAAACCTGTTTAGAATTATTGAATTAGATTACAAAAGCAGGTAATCGGATAGTGAGCATCAAATCAAATGAATATGTTCAAATAACAAGAAAAAGTCTTTTGAACATATTCATTTGATTCGATCTCTTCAAATTGCTATCCGGTTACCCTAAAAATCACCATCATTCTGCTACATTCTTCTTCTTTTCTCTCGTCGCAAGAATATTATTGTTCTTGATAAACCTCCATTCGCTCCCTCGAAGTGGGAATCTGATTCCTGCTTCGAGGACAGGAGAAGAACAACAACGGAACATTGTTGTATGTTCTTCCTCCTGAGATTACTGGTGATTGATCATTGTTCAATCTAGGGTAACCAGACCAAAAAAAAAATTGCAAGAGAGATTTTTTTTTAATTCGCCCTGTCTGTCAATTGCCCAACAACGAGGCCCCCAACACGGGTATCACAATGATCGAGAGCAACAAATCACACGAATTCTCACGACCGTCATCAAAGATGGTCGTTCTCATCGCCACATTATTCCTCCTGCTGCCGTCTCTCGCAACCTCGACCGACCTGTTCCCCATCGTGAACGTGACGTTCGAGAACGAGATGCAGCACGCCGTGGACCTGATGTGCAACTTCGAGCCCGAGCAGCGGATCACGACGCTGATGCCCGGCGAGCTGGTGTGGTGGACGGTGGAGGACATCCTGTTCCCGGCGGTGTGGTGCTACCTGCAGGTGACGGATGACTTCTTTGGGATGTTTTGGGGGTACTTGGTGACAAAGAATTGCGGGACCCTTTGCCGTTGGAGGATCAAAGAAGATGGGGTTTATTACGTGCAAAGCAAGGATGGGGCGTTGCAATACCAATGGCTGTACCAAATTCCGGGCGGCGGGTTTGTTTGATTCATTCATGTAAATCTGGGGATCCCTGCAATTTCATTTCCTTTTGAAATTGTTCATTCAATGTTGTATCTCTTAGACACAATTGGTCAATTGGGTAACTGGTTGCTGGCTATTATATATATATACGATCGACTGGCTGCATGGTGATTCAAACCTCTCGCGTAATACTTTTAACTATCCTTGTTTTTTAAGTTATGAGATTTCTTTTTCGAAAGTAACCATAGATCACTAAGATGGATAGCAAATTGAAGAAAGCAAGGTCGGAAAAGAGGAAGGAGAAGAAGAGAACAATATTTCATTTCATGATGATCGTCTATAGACTGAGTCAGATATGGGCTAGATCGCGAGTACGTGAATGCACGCGCATTGTTTTCAATAGTATCCAGAAGTATAATCGTCAAATCTGCCGATTTAGTACAATATCTCTGTATAGTACAATATCACAAACATGATAGCTAGCTAGGAAGAAAAAGAGGGTTACTATTTGCCGCCCGGGCAATTACTATTTGCCGCCCGTAAAAAACACTAAAAGGACAATTTTGCCCTCCAAATATTTCTTTATATTCTATTCGCTGAAATGGTTTTTTAAACAACTTACACACTACCCGAGTCCCGACCACCAACCCCCCACAAACACCACAACCACCGGACGGCAGCCAAACTCGCCGGCCACCGGACCAATCTCGTCAGGATAATTCGCCGGGCACTGGACGACAGCCGTACCCCGTCGTCGGACCAGCGAAGCAGGTAAACCTCTTACTGATCCTGGTTTTTTTTGTCGGTCCACTCGCCGGCGTCGGACCGCGTCCGCTCGCCGGCGAACGGACGGGGTCCGACGCCGGAGAGCGGACGGGGTCCGACGCCGGCAAGCGGACGGAGACCGACGACCGGTTGCATAGCAGTTTCGTATTTTTTTCTATTTTATTTCTAGAGCTAATAATCTATATTTAATTTATTGCTTTTATTTCTATTTTACATAGTTAAATTCCTATGTAGTTTGAATTAAGCGAATAGTATTTTGTTGTAGCGCTAATTAGTTTCTTACTGTCAAATTATCGTTATTTTGTAGAGTTAATTAAATTATTGCATGTAGTTTAATTTTGTAGAGTTAATTGAAGCACAATTAGTTTAATTAAGCGATTGTGTTTTGTTGTAGCGCTAATTAGTTTATTGTGTTTAGATATAATTCGTAGAGCTAAAGAAGTTTAATAATTTATATTAAAATAATTTTCTTATCGTCAAATTATCATTATTTTTAAGAGTTAATTAAATTATTGCATTTAGTTTAATTTTGTAGAGTGAATTGAAGCACAATTAGTTTAATTAAGTGATTGTGTTTTGTTGTAGCGCAAATTAGTTTATTGTGTTTAGATTTAATTCGTAGAGCTAATTTGGTTTAATAATCTATATTTAAATTATCTGTATTTTTTAGACTAAATTAAATTATTGCATTTAGTTTAATTTTGTAGAATCATATAATTTGTACATTTCTAACGAGTTGTAAAATCATAATTGCAGGTGGACATGGCTGACAATGTTGAACTAATTGGTGATTACACAGAGAATTTTCTCAATGGCGTCCGATATGCCAATTTCGAAGATGCTGTAACAGTGACCAAAAACATCGCGATGTCTCTTGGTTTCTTTCTAACTAAGGGATCGATGAAGCCACGTGAGTTGATAAACAAAAGAGTATTGGGTATCTGTTATATGTATTGCGACAGATGCAGTAGGGAGAGGAAGTCATACAAGCCGGATCCTTCCAAGGAGAGTCGTGGCAATACAAGTTCAAAAGGAGCGGGATCTATGGACATGTTCAGGATTAAAATCAAAGAACTACTGGTTAATCCAGATGCTCTTGATGGACCTTCATTCTGGGAGATACAAGGAGTCGCGGAGCAAGGAACCGGTTTAAGGCAAGGGTATCACAATCATGAGAAGATGCTTTATCCCGAGGGCCACAGTCAAATGAATAAATTGAGTCAGGAGGATAAAGAATCTCTTAGGGAGATGAGAGATGCTGGGGTACCTCCGTCGCAACAGAAGCAGACAATAAACAAGCAGAAGGGTGACAAAGGGCATCACACCCTAAGGCAGATGTATAACCTCGGGTCCAAGTCTAGGAAAGACGAGATGGGCGAGATGAATGCAGTGCAGTATGCGTTGCTAGAAGCTGAACGTGAGAATTATCATACAGAGGTTATGAAGGATGATGACGACGTGCTGACACATCTTTTTTTTGCCCATCCAACTTCCATCCAGATGTTGAAGGCTTGGCCGTACGTGATTCTGATCGACTCAACGTATAAGACCAATGCATATAAATGGCCGTGGGTGGAGGTCGTAGGTGCTACTCCAGTTGGGACGAATTTCAACATCTGTTGTGCTCTCATGAAGGATGAGACAAAAGAGTCTTATTTGTGGCTGTTGCAGTGCATACAACAATTGCTCCATCCACTTGTGCCCACTGTCATCGTCACCGACCACGAAGGTGGACTACTTGCTACGGTTCCTGTGGTCTTCCCCCGCACCCCGCATTTGCTATGTGTTTGGCACATCAACACCAATGTGCAGAAGAAGTGTTTGGAAATATTTGGGAAGGACAGGATGGATTTGGTCAACGAGGCGTACGACCAATATTGGTGTCCTATGCTTTATTCTTGGTCAGAGCAAGGTATGTTGGCCGCGTTTGGCCGCTTTAGGACAAGATGGGGCAATCAAGAACCACGTCTGTTGCAATACATACAGGGAGTGTGGTGGCAACATCGAGAAAAGTGGGCTGTTTGTCATACAAAAAATGTGTTTCATCTAGGAAATACGAGCACAAACAGGGTTGAGTCGTCACATTCCGCTTTGAAGACTTTCCTCCACAACTCTCGGGGATCTATGGACACTGTATGGAAAGGAAACCACCACTACATTACTAACCAACTCGGGGAGGTTAGGATGATGTTGGAAACTCTAGACAGAAAACCCTTTCAGCATCCGGTGGTACACCATTCACATACTTGAGAAGGAAGGTCAGCATGCAGGCAATTATATTAACGAAGGAGGCTGAAGAAGAATTGGCTGCCCGCTTGGAAAAAAATGAGAACTCCCGATGTGCATGTCATTTCTCTGTGACACACAGCTTGAGGTGTGGATGTCAAGTTATGGATGGCAGAGCGCGAGACATAGAGATATATCCCGGTGATATTTATAGAGTAATTATGATACATACAATTTGTTATCTACTTAATATTTCGTTTGATGTTATCTACTTAATTTAATTAATCTGTTATAATAAATTATTAGATTAGCAATTTCTTCATAGTCATAATTTATCAATTACTAATTATGATACATACAACTTGGTTATCTAATTAATTTATCAATTACTAATTAATTTAACTAGATAGTTATTCAAATAATTATTTCAACTTACCCAATTAATAAACTAACACATTATATAATTAATTAACAATTATAATTATTTCAACTTACCCAATTAATAAACTAACACATTATATAATTAATTAACAATTATAATTATTTAAACTTACCCAATATATAAACTAACACATTATATAATTAATTAACAATTATAATTATTTCAACTTACCCAATATATAAACTAACACATTATATAATTAATTAACAATTATAATTATTTCAACTTACCCAATATATAAACTAACACATTATATAATTAATTAACAATTATATACAAATTAATCAACTATCAATATTAAACTAATTAATATACTAACAATTGTATTTAAAATAAATCTAATAAATATTTCTTTAAACCGAACCATTCAAACCAAATCAGAAACTCAATCAGACCGGTCCGACCAGACCGGGCGGACGGGGTCCGCTCCGACCGGGCAGACGGGGTCCGCTCCGACCAGGCGGACGGCGGGGAGACAGTATTAAAAAAAAAATTACCTCGACGCCGACGACTGGAACAGCGGCGGCTTCGGCTTCTCCTGGGCGGCGACTGCGAGCAGAGGGGGAAGGCGTCGGCGAGCAGAGGGTGAAGGCGGCGGCGAGCAGAGGAGGGGGAAGGCGGCGGCGGCGGCGCCAGCGAGCGGAGGAGGGGGAAGTCGGGCGGCGGCGACTTGCAGAGGATGGGGTCGCCGTTGCAGGAGGGGTGGGGGTGGGGGTGCAGGGGTGCGGCAGGAGGGGTGGGGTGGGAGTGGGGGGTGGGTGGGTGGATAGATAGGGTTAGGGGCAGGGGCAAATTCGTATTTTATGACCTAACTATGGGCGGCAAATAGTAAATCGACGGGCGGCAAATAGCGATTCACTTTTAGAACTCCTTGGAGTCCGTTTTAAAGATGTTATACAAACCAGTGAACATGAGACAATATTTACATCCATCAAATGTTAGACACTTGAAAACATTTTATCAAAATATGACTCAGGAGGAATACATGTCCTTCAAAATGTTACTATAAAAATGTGGGGTTAATTGCACGGTTGGTCACTAAAATTACAAAAAACGTTCAAGTTTGGTCACTCAAAATATTTAAATCCATTGGTGGTCCTTCAGTTTACTCAAACCGATTCAATCAGTACAATATCACAATACAATACGATATCACAAACATGAGAGCTAGTTAGGAAGAGATGTCATAGTCTTCATCCCTGATGTAGCAAAATTGGAGATGTATCTGAGTTCAACTCGATGCGGGAGCAATTTTGGAGTAGGGTTCGTTTGGCAGTCTCGAATCTGAATCTGTATTGCGATTGGCGTAGGCATACAACAGAAAGTGGGAATGGCAATCAAACCCAAACTCATGAGTACCCGACCAAACCCAACCCAATCAATGCGGATAAAACTCGTGTTGACCGAGTTCGAGTTTAACCCCAGTGTCCTGTTGAACGAATTGGGACGGGTTCGGGTTTGGGGTACCCGCCCGTGAATACCCGGCCATACCCCCCCTAACCCTAATATCATAATTCTCCCACTTCCCATAGACCTCAACCTAATTTCTCTATTCTCATTTTATTCCAAGTGAGCGAGCGGCCGCACTTCACCTTCCCTCCCGGTGACTCCTCCAATTAGGGATGGCAATTTACCCACCCATGTGTAATTTTGCCCAAACCCAAGTAGACCCATTTATTATGGGTAGGGTTTGGGTGATGTGTGTATGGGTTTGGGGTTTGTATATGGGTTTGGGTTAGATATGGATATTATCTAAATGGGTATGGGTTGGATATGGATATCCATTTACTTGTGGGTGTTTTAACTACACATACAAAAATTGGACCTATTTGTAAAACTTGAAAAGTTTAGGCACCAAAATGTGATACCAAAAAATTTTAGGTACTAAAATGTAATTTTCATCGATATTTTGAGGACTTATATGCAAAAAAAATTAATTTAGGTACTAAATATGTATAACTATTAAGTTTAGGTACCAAACTGTAATTTGCATTTAGGTATGGATACAAACCCAAATCCATATGTTAAAAACCCATCTCAACCCAAGTAAATGAGTATGGGTACAAACCCATCAAACTCTACCCATTTAACATCTATTTGGATTTCATACCCAACCCAATTGGGTTGGATAATAAAATATCCATGGATATGGGTAATATTGCCATCCCTACCTCCAATTCTCCAATTGAGAAATATATTAGTTAGTAAAGTCTTACCTCCATACTGATTTAAATTTTCTGACCGTAGATTTGTAGTGTCCCAGTGTACCTTGTTCTTGTTTCTAGCTCCGTCATCGGATCAAGGTTTCCTAGATGGTCGAGGCCCATCGTGTGTTAGGCTAACGGTAAGCCCATAAGAAGGTCGAGGCCCAGTTCACATTAAAAAAATGTCCTACATCATATTTGCGGTTGCCAAATCTTTGTGAAGCCCACGTGACTATAAACCATTCACAACCGTACACGTGTCATCTGCCACGAAGTACAAAAGCTGAAAAAAGCTCCGCAGTTGAAGATAGATAACCCCGGCACTCGCTGCAGAATGAGCTACTGAGCAACCACCATCCACCAGACCACCACCATCGTTCGTCGCCACCTCCACCGCCAAAAATGTCCATTTCCACGACGCTCCTCTCTCCACCGCCGGCGGCCACTGCTCGCCTCCTCTTCCACACCCCCACCCGGCCCGCCCTCTTCCTCAGACCCACCACATTCCTCCGTCTCTCCGCCCCCAGGGCCTCCGTCGAAAACGGGACCGGAATTCCAGCCTCCTCCCCCGCCGTGGCGGTCGAGGAGCCAGCGAAAGCTAAGCCCGAAGCAGCAGCGAAAGACAGCTCCAACGGAGCGGCGGCGAGCAAGTTCGTGGATGGTAGATGGATTGGCGGGACTTGGGACTTGAAGCAGTTCAAGAAGGATGGGTCGATGGAGACTGATTGGGATGCCGTTATCGACGCTGGTAAGAGAATTCTCTCGAAATCTAGGTTTTGTGTTTGGCTGTTTATGATCCTGAATGATTAATTGTCCACACAAACGTCGGTTTTCCTGGGAATTTCTCTGGCCATACCTGTGGATTCTCTTGGAAAGAACCGCTGGGGGCTCCATATATGATATAACCTAATGTTCAATCGATCTGTAGCATTAGGAAGAAGTACGCTTTCGGATCATTTTTCGGGAGGAACTAGGTAGATTACGTTATGATGGTATGGATTTGAAGGGAGAAAGTTTGTATCTTCATGAGTGTATATAGATGAAGCAGCCCAAGATTAAAAAAAAAAAAAAATTTGCATAAGAATGGGTGTTTGGTGAAGGACTGTGCGGCTACCTTCATGGTTAACAGATGGTTCAAGCAGCAGCTATCTATGCGCTCATTGCTGGTATAATGTTATGTGTTTGTAGGATTGGGTGGTCAGGGTCTCTCGAGTCTCGTCTTGTCTTCTTAGTTGTTCCCTTGCTCCTTAGGCCAATGTTATGTGACTGTCCAGTATACTGATAGTCAATATCAGAGTGTTCGACGCTGATCGCTCCTATATGTATCATGGGAATCCTGAACTCATTATTGAGACATCTAAAGGTGATCTGTTAGAGGATGAGTTTGGTTGTTCTAGTAGTGTCAATACTGAATTCAGGTGCCCAATGTGATACATAGCATGCTGAGTTCACTGATCAAATTAGTACTTCAACCTGAAAACCAGAGCTCCATGGATTCCTTGAATGGCAGGGTATTGTTATTGGATTGTGAAATGAGTCATGTGTATGCTGCAAGTGTTTACTCTCCTTAGCTCTGGTTTTTCTGTATGGTCATGTTGAAATTATGAGGGCTGGTTCTCTAATACCTAAGGATCCAATCCACCCGTTTATGCAATGTTCTCTTTACTCAGAGGCCAGGAGGCGAAAATGGCTAGAGGCGAACCCTGAATCAACAAGCAATGATGATCTTATCGTATTTGACACATCAATTATACCATGGTGGGCTTGGGTGAAAAGATACCACCTGCCTGAAGCTGAACTACTCAATGGTCTGTCACTAATTGTTTCTTCCAAAACGCGCATTGTTCTCTTCCTGTGATAAGAATGAGTGACTGACTTTATCGCTTCTTATTGTTCTGCCACAGGTCGTGCTGCTATGATCGGGTTCTTCATGGCTTACTTTGTGGACAGCTTGACCGGGGTAGGCCTGGTCGACCAAATGGGCAACTTCTTCTGCAAGACCCTGCTGTTCGTCGCAGTCGTCGGTGTGCTTGTGATCCGAAAGAATGAGGATCTCGAGACGGTGAAGAAGTTGGTGGAAGAGACGACCTTCTATGACAAGCAATGGCAGGCAGCTTGGAAGGATGAGAACACTGGCAGTTCAAAAAAGGAGTAGCCAGCTCTTTTATCTTCCTTAACCTACTTGTTGGTCGAGTTAATTTTCCCCTTGCCTTTTTGGGGTTCCCTCGTGTATCGTTTGGGCCGGTTAACTAGGAAATATGGTGTTGGGCTGGACTGGATTGACTCTTTGATTCACTACCCTGTCATTAAGCATATTATCATGAGTGTTATTCGGCTTGAGCCAGCGTTATTATTTCTGAATTGCTTGCCAACAAACTCTCCGAAGTGTTGCCTTTTTCGAAGCGTCGATTTATTAGTGACAACATTATCACACCTCGTGTAGATTTCAGTTAAAAAAAAAACATTATCATCTAGTTAGAAAAAAAGTATTATAAGGTTTCCGTTACACATAAATGCATTACGAAAAACGATATTATGAAAGTCTTTGATTCGATTCATTAAAGATTTCTTCTTAATGTTCTAATTGCAATAGTATTCACTACTGCTATCATTAGGCTACTTAAGGCATGTGTATCAACTTCTATGTTGAGTGTATCCTTATTACTCTAGGTACAAAAGACTAGAGATTACTCACTTGTATTGTACTGTGCTAATATGATTTTCTTGTATTCTCTAACGGATATGTGAAGGTTATGTGTGAGATAAGAAAATGATCTCAATGTACTGGATTCCCTCGTGAAACCTTACTAGTTAGATATTTGGGTGTGCCTCTTATAACGGTTAAGCTTACTACTAGGGATTGTAATATTTTGGTTGATAAGACGACAAGGTCTAGAAGTTGACCTACTCTATTAAATTATGCCGACAAGATACAACTTATTTCTTTTATAGACGACAAGGTCTAGACATTTCTAATGATGAAACTATATATGGTTCAGAGTAAGTTGTAATACACCTTAATAGTAGATTATAATTTATAAAATATGATTCATATGCTAATTAATTAGACATATGAAAAAAAGACAAGCGGTATGCTATTAGCCTCCTCTCCAAAAATCTGAGTTCAATTCACTCTAGATTCCAATTCACCGCACGATTTTAAATTTCTCAAATCTCCCATTTGATCGACTCATTCACGGAAATGGCAAAGCAACTACTTTTTGGCACTAAGCAAATTGACAAAAACAAAAAATAATATAGTATAAGTAAAAGCCATGTTTATTCGATGGTGGAATGTCTTTAATTTTGGCTCTAAATGTAGGGTTATTTCTCAAAATCTAAATATTAGTGAAATCCTATAGGGCGGCGTTAAGAATCGAATTCTCTTTCGTGAGGAGTTCAACTAATTAATACAGTAATATCATGGGTTAATACCTTATTTTGGTCCGAACTATGACCATATAATCAACTTTGGCCCGTGGTTTCAGAAATTAACATCCTGACCTAAACTATGCAGCATATAAACTCAATTGGCCCGACACATAGTTTGACCATCAATTTGGACGGTCAACTCCGTTGACCGTTAGTCAACATCGTTGACCGTTAGTCAACACGCTTATGTCATTGCCTAGTCAGCCTAAAAATCATTAAAAAAATGCAAATTCAAATTATTTTTCTAATTTTTCTTATTTATTATCAAATTAACCACAAATAAATTATAAAAAACATAAAATAAATTTGATTTTTTTATTTTTTGGATAATTTGAAAAATGATAAATTTTATAAATTAACCAAAAATTATCAAATTATTTTATATTTTTAAAAATTCCCACAAAAATATAATTTATATTTTAAATTTATAAAATTTAATTTGATAATTTTTGGTTAATTTATAAAAATTTATCATTTTCAAATATCCCAAAAAAAATTATTTTATATTTTTAGAATTTTATTTTTTGGTTAATTGGAAAATGATAAATAATAGAAATTAGGAAAATAATTTGAATTTGAATTTTTTTTAATGATTTTTAGGCTGACTAGGCAATGACATGGCATGTTGACTAACGGTCGACGGAGTTGACCGTCCAAATTGACGGTCAAATTATGTGTCGGGCCAATTGAGTCTATATGCTGCATAGTTGAGGCCAGGATGTTAATTTCTGAAACCACGGGCCAAAGTTGATTATATGGTCATAGTTCCGGCCAAAATAAGGTATTAACCCTAATATCATTTAACAAGCACTTCTAGCTAGCCTTTATTTTGTAAGGAGTTTTATAATATTTTAAAGTATTTGTGTTTTTTTTATAGTACAAATTGAAATTGTAACATCCCGAACCTTTTTCCGACAAGATACTGTCTGCTTTAGGCGTTTACACCCGCACGGTTTTCGACTTGGGGTGCAATTCAAGGTGACTTCCCATAAGGTCACTCATCCTTGTTATGCTCCGCACTGAGTACGTTTAACTTCGGAGTTCTCAGAAACTCTTCCATTTCACCCCAAAACGCGTCTTGTCAGTTAAGGTCGGTTTCTTACTTATGAACCATTGATCTCTCCCGTGCTTTGTCGATGTGGGATTTGCCTAAGGTGTTACAAATTTTTTTTTTTATAGTTTTTGTACAAATTTTTTAACAGTACAAATTCCCTTTATAATACAATCAAAATTTGTATTTTAAACATTATATTACAATTTCAATTTATATCTCGAAACACCCATATTTTAAATTCCTATAAATGTGGTCTTATTTCATGGGTAGAAATGGATGTAACCAATATTGCCTTCCAAAGTCGACAAAAAAATACTGCAGTATATATGCCGGAAATTGGTCCAAAACATGTCCCTCTCAATCCCCACCTAATTTGCATATAATTACCAAATGTATATTATATTATTATTAGGTAGAAGGCAGCTGCTAGCCCATCGACACTTGTTTTCAATACGCAACGATATATTTGTCACCATGCACGTTGGAGGCTACCTTATGATTCCAAACCAGCCGTATATGCATATATGTTCACTAACAACTTTCCATTTCATTTTCACCGTCCTGATTGGAAATTAGAAAACAAAACCTGCTGGCCTCTACCTAAGATTGATCGAGACCTTAATCTGTTTTCCGTGGTGGTCAGACGGTTATTATGGCGTTTGTTCATGACTTGAAACAGATTATATGCCATCGATTGGAAATTATGGAGGATTCGATATTCAGTCGATAAGTTGGAGTATAGGAGCGAATCGTTCGATTTGGGGGTTCAAGGGAAATGCCACTGATCCATGGTGTATGAGCTTGAGTGATGGATCCAGGATTTTTGGAAAGTAGTGTAAGTCGATAAAAATATATTAATACTAAATAAATTCATTCATAGAGTACATAATTTCATTGGTTTTCACTGCGAGTTATAAATTTGTACATTATGAGAGATTTGTGAAATATCTTTATTATTTATTTGCAACTCAAATATCTTTTATTGCATACAACCCACTAATCATCGATAAGTTGGTTATTAATCGTATTTCATATATCATTTTGTATATCAAACTCATAGTAAACAATTCATTTCATTACTTGAAATTGCAAAGGATGTGCCAATTAAAATTTTAGAGGTGTGTCGGAGATTTTAGTTTCAAATTTTTATAATGATGAAACATGAATTTTCATCGAAATCTCATGTGTCACACACCTCTCCCTAACCTAGGTTTGCACACAACGTATATATAGCTAGATTTCCTCTTCATATAACAAAAGTGCAAATACAATCCGTTTTTTATCATTGAACATTATATCGTCCCATATCAAGAACACGTACAATTTTTCTACCTTTATAGAAATCTCAAACGAAATCTCTCGACAATAATGAAATTGCAAGTTATATCCGTGATATTATACCAAGATTACAAACACGTCTCATAATGACCTTTTCTTATCATCAATCAAAACTTTTATTAATAATAATGACCTTTTATATATTATTATTATTTCTTTGTATGAATATGAGACTGAATCTCCCAAAGACTGTGATCAAGCATTTCCCCTAGTCAAGATAAATGTCGCAATAATTTTTGTTTATGTTCTCCATCCTGTCGTTGATTAAGTAATTAATTATTCCTCCTGGTTTTGGATGGATAAAACAATAAACAAGACAACAATGGCTGGCTCTCCTCTCCTGCCATTTATATCTCCGTCGCTCTGATAGCAATTAAGACCTGATCACCTCTCCTCCTCCATCGCCATGCCTGCTCAAATGGCGAAGCTTTGCAGGGACAAGGCAGTGATAGTGAAAGTGTACGGAGAGAAGGCCACCAAGAGAAGAAAAAGCAACGCTTCCACTAATACTAAGGTCCACCACGTCGTCCACCATCACCACCACCTTCACGTCGTCCACCACACCGTCGACCGAAAACCGGTAGTTTCCCCGGCCGGCGACCGGAGAGCCCGTCTCCTCGACTTCTCCAGGCGCCTCCGCGAGTCCGCCGCTGCTCATCCCAGCAGCAACGCCGCTCCTCCTCCCAAGAGCCAGAATGGTCGCGATTCTCAGCCGCAGCCGCAGCATCGCCGGCAGGGGTCCAATGGTGTAAGCAATAAATTGTTTATGTTATGTTTCCTCGTTGTCCTCTTTTGAATTCTGATCGGTGCTTGTGAAACCGTAACGTATATGGATGGTCTGATCGGGGGAAAAAAAATCTATTATTGGATTGAAATCGATATCGAGTTTTCGACAGATCGCTTAGCCCCGTTCATCTTCGGCGCAAGAGGGCTCGATTAGTGAGTGAGCTACTACGCACTCTTTTAAGGGTGGCTGCTTCTAGGCAAACTTCTCTGCACCCCTACCTCCTTTATCACGGAGTCATAATTTAGGGGCGTTAGCTGATAATCCGGATTGTTTCTCTCTCTCGCGAAGACGGTTTAATCATGGATAAACTATGATTTCAACATAAAATATTTAACTGTTGACTTTTTCGGTATAATTACCTACGGTTTATAATCCTTTGATTCTGATAATCTGATTATACTTCATGGTTCTTAATTGGGGTTAGATTCTTGCTGTGCGAGGAAGGCCAAGCAAAGTTTCCGCAACCTCTTCTCAGAAATTTCAGAATTTCTTCAGGTCTATTATAGTTTCAGCTGGTGGGTGCAAAAATAGCAGCAACAAGAGCAGAAAGATTAATGGTGCTAAATCCAATTCTTTTGCGTCTACCACTGCCAATCCAGTGACATCTATCATCAATGGAATCAAGGTAATGTGTACATATATAGAAAATCTTGATCCCCTGGCATGCCATGCGATCTTCTATTCCATCTCTTGATTTTGTTATTTATTGTTGGATAAGATAGAGTCAAGTCAAGATGTTCTTAAAAATGGTATATTTTCTTGAATCGAGTTGACTGAATGATATATTTTACAAAGAATCATAATTTTTTTTTTGTTACATAAATGTTGTATGACGAGTCAAGATTCGAGTTTTAGACACTTATTACAGAATTTACAATTAGTGGAGAAAGATTTATAGAATGACGAGAGTGTGATTTTCTTGTGAGTAAGTTTAACCGATTCTAACGAATGTGTGCTAACTTCTGCTCAAACTTCGATTTGTGTTGGATCAGATGCATAATAGCAAGAGGAAGAAAAAGAGTTTCTTCGCAAAGTTGTTCGCGTCGCTTACGAGGCGAAAGTAACACAGAAAATAAAGGACTTTCTCATATACTTTAAGACTTTATCGAACTATTTGAAAATTCGTGGGTTCTCTATTAAATAATAGTGATTGGAAAAATTCTAACCATCACAAAGATGTGATTCACAATGAGTAATGTATCATTTCATACATATTTCTTTTCTTATTCTTACGCGACATTCGAATATGAACCTCGGACATGTACTATATCATTAGGCCAACTCATAGAGATCAACATCATGCATGCAACATTGCAACGTGACGATTCCATCCCTACCTTTTATATAGTTTGTTAAGTGTGCTTTGTTGCATAGTTGATAATGCCCTCGATTGAAATCTTATGTGTGGCGTTCTATGGTCTATTATTTCAAACCTCAGACTAATAATTTAAAAAAAAAAACATCTTATCATTGTTATTTGCATTACGGGCGAAGCAAAAAATCTTAATGAGAGGCCGATTTGAATTATTGCAATTGAGGAAGGGGACTAAAGCCTTACGAACTAATATATTTTCTAAATTGATTACGAATGTTACATATTATTTTACCTATACTTCAAAATTGAGGAGATTATAGCTCCTCCCAACTTCAACTCAGCCACTAATCTGCATTTAGCCACTTACCCCTTAAAAAAAGTTCATCGAAACATTTTCCAGTGCTGCATAATTCTTGACAAGAGAGCCAATACTCTGCCACCAAAAGTTCACTAGCCAATAAAGAAAACTCGAAAGTCATCAAGAACCCCAAAAAAGAGGACAACCTCAAAGTTAAAGCTAAAGTGTAACTAGAGACTCCTCTGTCTCTCTCTAGCTCGGCAACAAAGTGCTAACATAAACAGCAATAGGAATTCTAACGACATGCCTCCTGCTCCCATGCAACACCATCTCCCCAAACGAGTAAGACCTCGTCACATTAGTGGCGAACAACACGATCCTGAGCCGCCTCGAGTTGTGGCCCCTAACGATGAAGAACCGCGGCCTAACAGTGATGTTGATCCCTGCTGGCTTCCTCACGGTCACCCTGTAGAACTCGTCCATCCCACTCACGTTGGTCACTGTCCTGATCACCTTCCTCGTCCCAACTAGGTTGGAGATCGTCACGCTAGGTGTGTTCAAGTCCGAGCACCATGACTGCCGCCTCGGTGGACAACCAGTACCCACTGCTCGCCTCACTGAGTCATCGTCTACCCCTGAGAAAATACAATGTGCATTGAGGCCAATGTGAGAACTGTGTAAAATGCCGAACCACATGAACTGAATGCGAGAGGGTTCGTGTTCTACAAACCTGGAACAGAGCAGAGGAACTGGACATAGTGATCAAAATCGGCATTGAAGACAAGCCCGGGGTCGATGGCCCGTGCTGGGTTCACTGACCCAGATCCGTGATCGAAGGGAGTGGCCGGACCTAGCTGGTTGGCTGATTGTGCAAGGATAGGGGAGCCGGAGAGGTCGCTTCTGTCGGCAGTCGTCATCATGGCAGATGTGATGGCTGCAGGGCTCCACTTGGGGTGTTTGTGCTTGATGAGAGCTGCAACTCCAGCAATGTGTGGTGTGGCCATGCTTGTGCCTGATACTAGCGCGAAGTTTTGCCCTGGAAAAAAGGTTGGCACATGGTGCTAGATCATTATGAAAAGCATTTAATTGAAGAGATAGCATCATTGTTTTTTTTTTTTTTGTATTGAAGGGACTCCTGATGTGCATTTGGAATAACATGGTTGACAGTAGATGCAACAGAATAAAGTGATTTCAAATACAACAAAATGATGGGATTTCAATTTCCAAATACTTGTGAGGTATGAGAGTATTCAAACAAATTCCCCCATGTGAGCCGCATGTCCATTTCACGTTTGCTACCCAATTTGTAGTACCAAAATGCATTCAATGGAACAATGTTTTGATAAATAGACCTCGCATCACGTTAGAGCATGCATAACAAAATAACATGCAATGAACATCCGATATTGATTGACAAATAAACCGAACCAAACACACATGTAAGTTTCTGTAGCCATTACCTTTTATGTAAGGGTCACCTTCACTGTTGGGGCTCCATGCAGCCCAAATCGAAGATCCTGGAGCCATAATGTTTGGCTTGAGGACATCAGCCGTCTGCAATAGCGCATTGTTAACATCAGGGCCTCTAGATGAATAGGACGCCACAACAGGCGCCTGCGCGGTGTAGAATGCTTGTCTTCCGCCCATTATCCTTGCCGATGCAGTAAACACTGTCGCTTCGCCATTGGCCCCTCTTTTTGTATTCGAGTTATAATACTCCCACAAAGCCTGCGAATGGAAAAAGAAATTCGAATTTGATTTCCCAACAAATTTGGAGATTCGAATTTGATTTCCCAGCAATTGCTTTTCATACCGTTGAAGCTTGCATGTTGTTGAGGATAATGGCAGGAATCTTCAAGGTCATTGTGGTACCTTTCACTTGCTCTGACCCCATGGCAGGGTCCATTGTGATTATGAAACCAGAAGCCCCTACCTTCTGTATCGTGTCTGCCACAGTAGCAATGCTTGCAGCCTCGTTCTCGAAATCGAAGTTATACGTACAGATGATGAGCTTCTGATGAGCCAGCGACGGGATGAAGTGTTCTGGATGTTGGCAGCTTTCAACCTCCAGGACACTGGTGGTGTTCCTCTGAGACACGTCAGCTGCAGCTGCTATTGGGACGGACAATGTTCCTGCTGTTGGCGCTACATGATTTTTCCAAGTTCATTGTTAGATATGGTTAATGCTGTCAGGACCACCATTTCAAGTAAAATCAGAACCGTAAGAGTAGAATATAATAGACCACGGTATACTAAATATTTAAATCATTCAAAAAGAAAAACTACAGTAGATAATATTTGAATATCTATATTTGAAATTTGAAGTAATACTTGAATTATTTACAACTTGTGATACCACAAGACATGAGTGAACTCAGTGAAATCACAATCGCAAGTCAAGGGTGAACTTCTAAAACTGTAGGAATGCGGTTCTAACTACATTGACAACTCATTTGTAATAGACAAGGGAAATGGGTTCTGGAGCTAGAGATTAGAGCGCCAAATACGAGTTTAGAAGAACTACTTACGAGCAAGGCCAGTGCCGGAAAAGCTCAGTCCGTTTCCTAAAATAATGCTGTTGTTGTATCTACGATCGGTGATGGATGCAGCAACGGTGGTGATCCATGGGCTGAAAGAAAGGATTGAACTAGAAGAAGGACCACCATTGCCTGCTGCTTGAACCACAAAGATGCCGGCTCTTGTAGCAAACAAAAGTTCCATTTCTAAGACATTGAGGAAAGCAGAAGGACCGGGAGGGACACTTGACGGCCCTATGGAAAGGCTTAATATGTCAACTCCATCTTCCACTGCCTAAAGAAAAAAAAGTAGCCGACTTTTCACGTCAAACTCTCAGCTTTCTGACAAACAATAAGCTTACTGTTCTTGTTATATAAGCTATCAACTTCAGCTATATATACGACTGTTTATACCTGATCAACTGCAGCGACAACATCTGACATGTAACCGCCAAATGTATACAGAGCTTTGTATACAGCAATCCTGTTCCGACAATTGAAAGGGGGAAAAGATTACTAATAAAGTAAAAGAGATGGAAGTAGAGGTGGCAAATAACAGTCCAGCCAACTAAAAATCCATCAAATTCAAACTTTTATAACTTTTGGCCCTTGCACCTAACAATGATGGGTTTTGTCATCCAAACCATACCAAAGTTTGAAGAAACTTTCATTGATCCCCAGCAACCCACCAACCAATTTTAACACAACCCATTATAGAATATGGAGGCCACCGCATTAGGCAAAGCCAAGAGAAGTTTCAGCAATGTACCTAGCACCGGGAGCCATACCACTTGCATATCCATAGTTGAAGTCATTGGCCATCACAGGTATCTGATGGTTGCCAGCAGCTGTTGAAGCTGTGTGGCTGAATAAACAATTCAACAGAACAAATACACTGATTCAAGTAACAATTGAAGCATTGTAGAAATAGAATTCACAGTCAACTAATTGTACTTGCCTTCCGTGGCCATCAGCATCGAAGGGAGATACAAAATCACGGGTAGCATTGAAATCACCAGCAGCAATTGCAGCTCGAGCGAAATATTGTGCCCCTATTATTTTCCCATTGCATGATGTGGAAGGAAACTGCAGTCCAGTGGCGCATTTCCCTTTGAATTTTGTGGTCTTGTTAAACCTTGAGGGCAAGCCTGTCCTAAAACTCGGATGCAAAGGATTTATACCAGTATCAATCAAGCCGATGACAACCCCATCACCAGAACTATCTGCACCACCTAAAGCTGGCCAAACACCAGTAGGTATCCCCAGAAAGGAAGGTGTGTGTGTTGTTAGCTTCTGCATTTTGACGTCTTCGTGGACAGCTCTGACTCCTGTTGCTCTCTTAAGCGCACTGAGGGCCTGCAAAATTTAGCGAACTCCTTATCCTTGTTGAAGTATGAAAGGGAAGTATCATATTAGTTGAATTCAAAATGGAGGGTGTAGGTTGTGTAAGAAAGTTGTTACAGAACAGTTTACCTCATCTGACTCAACATGAACCGCAAATCCATTCAGCAAATGAGTATAGCTATAGAGCTTTGTGTAATTGTGCTTCAGGATAGACTCCAAGAATATGTCATGGCTAATCATCAGCCGCTCTTTGTATGCTCTGGTCGCCTCCTCAACCCTACAAAATGTAAGCGAAGCAGCCACTTAGAGAATACATTTGAACAGTCAAAGAAATATCTAACATTTGTAGGTTCGTCAGCACCAGCAAGTTGGTAAAGCGAAATAAGTTGAGAGAGAGTATCAGGGAAGATCCACAAACCTGAGATTAGTAGTATTGGATTTGACAGAGAAAACAGGCTCATCTTCCATTAGTATCATGAAAACTCTAGCATCCACTATGCATAGGCTGAACATCAGAGACATGAAGGAAACAACTACAGGAATGGAAGCCATGGAGAAGGAACAGTTCATTTGCGACGACACAAGCTTTCGATCTGTTATTGGCACTACAATATCAATGTAGAGATAATAGCACATACTGTATTTTTAGCTACTGAGGAGATGCCAACTTGCAAACTAGCAACCAACCCACTTTACCTGTGAGTATGGAACATGCATGTCATCGTTGTTTTCTAACCACTTAGGGCTCATGCAGATGTAGCTCAAAATTCATCCCTTTCTCATTTTCTAACTGCTTTGGAGTAGATAAAAATCATCTCTCCTTCCCCCACATGCAGGTGATTTCGAATTGGAATTGTGAAAACCGAAACAAGTAAATGAGCATAACAGAGATCCAAAACATGACCAAAATGAATAAGAAGACACGCTAGTGTAGAACATTTCCTTGATAATGAAGAGCAAAAGGTTTTACAAACATCATGCTAAATAATGAATCCCACAGGTAACTAACTGATTTCAGTGAGGGCATTCTGTTCTGTGAAATTAGATCTAAGACATATCTCTGCTTTTCCTGTTCTTTTATGCAGGTAGTAAACATGGCACGAGTTGCAGCGGAGGGTTGACAACTATCAAGATCTTTGTTGTCGAGTATACTCCCACAGAGCAATAGCACCACTGACATGAACGTTGAGTGATCTAACCACTCCCAACTGCGGGATCTCTATACAAGCATCTAGTACATGAATAATATCCACGGGTATACCTTCCTTTTCACGTCCAAGGACAAGGACCTAATAACACATGGAGACATCAGCAATGCATTAAGGCATAATTTTCAAACAGCTTTCTCAAATGTGTAGTGATATCATGATGGTGCCTCTATAAGCAAAAAAAATTTGGATACTGAAGCATGTGACCAAGTTCAAATCTGACTTACTGTCTTTTTAGGGAACGTATATTGATCAAGAGGCACACTATTCGCAGTTTGCTCTAATCCCAGCACAGAGAAGCCTTCTCGCTTCTTTTTTTCAAGGAATTGTTTCACGCTGTGTATTGGGACTTCCATTATAGGAACCCATTTCTCAGCTGTCACACTGGAAAACAAGAATACAATCAAAATCAATGGATAAACGACATGGTAGAAAGTCATCAACTAGAGAAGAGTCTAGCATAGCTATGCAAGGCAAAATCTGGAAAATGGGGAACACAGATACTGTTATTTTCCTCATTTCAACATATCATGCATGAGAAGATAATCCATGCCCTAATAGTAAATTTGAAACTGTATCCACTATACAAGTCTGACCTATGTGTACTGCATGTGTGTAAAGAACAAAATAGTAGAGTTGCACAGAATGAGAACCTTATCAGTTGAAATTGCTTGTCACGTAAGACGCATGCATCTGCAATGACTAGTCCAGATGCTTTGAATATCTACAAGAAAAATGACAAATCAAGAGAACAATAGTTGACTAAAGCATAGAACTACTATATAATCAGAAAACTAACTGATTTCATTAGCAGCAGCTAGAAAAGGACTTAAGGGATACCTCACATGTCCTTGCTAATCCAGCAAGATTTGGTATCCGATCAAGTAAGGAAGCCACAAGTATAATTTCTTGGTATCTCTCTTTTGTTTTCTCGATAGCCAATCTTCTCGATTGGAATGCATTCTGAAGAAGCTCAGCTTCCTTCTCCATTGCTGCAATGAACATTGATATTAATAATAGTACATTTCTATATGGTACTCATTATATCGTTGCAGAAAGAAGGAAGTGCAAAATAAGATAAATGAATGATAAAGTATGAATCCCCAGCATTTTCGTGGTGGGAATGATATTTAACTGTATGGGAAACAGAATATTAAGAAGGGGAAGAGCAATGAGATGTGAAGGTGCCAAAAACTATTTTATTACAGAACGGGGAAAAAAGGTTCGTGAGTGATTTGTTATTAAAGGAAGAACAGAAACCAGAGCGGGTGGCCACAAAAACAAACTGCAACACAATGAGCTGAAAATAAAAAATAAAAGAAAAGGATGAGGAGATTACTCTAGGAGGCTGAAAGAAAAGGGGAATATACCTAAAAGTTGCTTATGTGCATTATTATTACTTGAATGTGTAGCATGGTCCATGTCCTCTGTTTCATTCTTAGTCAAGGTAATCTTTTTCTGGAAATCCAACATTTCATGAGGCAGACCAGAATTTGAAACCCCCTGAGAATCATGAACTTCATCAATTTTCATGCTCTCATTCTTAATAGACACAAGATCCTTCGCCATTGCACTCCTGAGATCCTCTCTAGCGTCCTGCAAAAAAATCAAAGTCAAGCGACTGCCAAAAGAGGAGGAAAAAGAAAAGGAAAACCAACGTAAAGTATTCTGAGGAAAAACCCTTGATGGTCACTGGCTGGGCTTGAAGCCCGGCTCACCCACTCCAGCAGGTTTGCTGGGTCATGGGGGCCAGGGTAGCCTTGGACGTATGCACCAAGGTCCCTCCTCATAAAAAAAAAGTATGTGCTTACATTTAGAAAGCTGAGCACTTCCTCCATGAGGGACGTCGGAACACATTCAAATTCCAGTTCCTTCATTGTGGCAAAAAAGAAAAAAATACAAAGAAATTAAGAAACAATGATAACCTAGACAATAATTCCTCACTAACATAAAGCACCGATTGGACAACAGAATATATATGCAGACAGTAAACTCGAATTCTGATATTTGACCCTTAGCAAAAACAACAATATGACAAAAAAAGACCATGTACTTGTTTGAACTGCTGTCAGTTTAGAAAAGATGAACTATTAGAACAACTAAAAAAATACTAATGGAGAAACATTGCTGCAAAAAAATATTTTTGAGGGAAGAAATATTGTGACAAAATAATTCTAGAGCAAGTTTCTGCCATCAGTTCAATAACGTGCTCACATAACTACCTTAACACACTTAACTTTTGGTTCAAACTTCTATTTTAATCTTCAAACTCAGCAAACATAATCACACATATAATTATATTCTTACCTCTACCCTGTTGACAAAAATTCCAGCAGGTGTAGAGGAGGAGATGGGATTATAGGCCTCCAGATATCCTTCCATTGATTCTCGTAAGCTACAAAAGAAAAATAAATCAACTTACACATATAACCAAATAGATATTAATTACTTACAACATCAACCAGTAGCATCCTTAATTCAGATTAATCAAATGGCATTCTGGAACATGTGCTGCAGCATAAACCTTGCCATGTATTCAGAAAAGTAGGTAGAAGTTAACTGACAGGCAGCCTACAAAACTTTTCATCCCTGTGGAAAATTTAGACGGGTATTTCGGTTTTGGTGGAAAGTTCAAAGCGGGCCAGCACATGCAGAAGAATGGCCAGATGACTTCGGTCAGATAATCCACATAAATTTAGTTCAAGATTGAAGAAACAGAAATTCTCTGGGCAG
Source organism: Linum tenue (assembly GCA_946122785.1). Lineage (NCBI taxonomy): Eukaryota > Viridiplantae > Streptophyta > Magnoliopsida > Malpighiales > Linaceae > Linum > Linum tenue. The sequence continues at coordinate 25,023,916 of CAMGYJ010000005.1, read as the reverse complement.
AAAAGAGTACAAAAGTTATAGATCTATAATACTCATGTCCGGAGAATCTATCGCGGAAAATATGTTCTGCGGTTGAAACTTCAGGAGAAAGATTTTCTTGAAAGAGGTTAAGATGACAAATACTTTTAGTCAAAGATCTGCCAGAGAAGTACCATACCGCTTACAATCAGGATTTCTGGCGAGATACAACTTTATGTCTTCAAAGCACCTTTTTGATAAATCATTTTCACCGGACTGACTGCCTAAATGAGAAAAAAACTTGCAGAGAACCTGGTAGACAAGCAACTGCAGAAACAAGAGAGAATTCAAAAGGATGAACTTCACAGCAACAGGAGGTCAAAGAGCGTTACAGGGATGGGAACCTGAGTGAAACCCCTCAAGCTGTGGTGATGTGAAGTCAACAATGGAATTATTGGAGGAAGCAAGTCATCCAAATGCCTAGATCGAAGAGGTTCAGATGAATGGAGAATGACATTTGCTGATATGAAGACATAGGAAGAGAGTGCCTGCATTTCAAAGATACATGTTTAGCACGGGATACTATTTCTGGGTTCTCCTTATGACTTATCTGAGGAACCACAATGAAATACCTGAGGCCTCATCTCAAAGTTCCGTAAAACAGGAACTAGTTGCTTCCCCACCTGAGACATAAGCAAACAATGCCATCAGAACAGTATTCAAATATTACAAATGCTCAACGAAGAAACACATAAAGCATTTCTTTCTCATTTGTAGGAGACAATCTTTCTAGATAGTATAACACAATAGCTTATATGCAACAAGTACACCTAAGTAGTGACCAAGGCACTCCGAAATTGCATACACAACAGTTACTCTAGCTGAGAAAAGTAGGAAACAAATATTACTCGCCAATACTAAAAATTCAGCTCAAGTATCTATCCATAGAAAAGAGGGAAACCCCTCAATACTCAGGATCTGCAGAACATAAGCATAGAGCGTTTCTTGTCATATGCAGTTCGTTGGTCCACCACATGTAGCCAGGAAGACACGAAGAAACAAAATGCCCACTAATCAACCATTTAGACAAGAACAGTTTCTTCAGCTTTGGAATGCTAAGCACATTATATAACATTTTTTTTTAATTTTACTGAGGAAATCAAGAACTTCGCAAACTACAGAAAGATAAATATATTTTGTCCCTCAATTTCTCTGCATGATCCAAATAAAGCAATGACTTTATCTTGGTGAAAGCCCTTGTAATCAACTTTGTTTTGACATCATTCAAAAAAAATTATCTTCCTAACAATACAGCTGAAGAAGCTGCCATGAAGGTATAATAATGCGGTACACAGGACTGTTCAAGAGAGCTCATGCGAACTGCCATACCACATATCAGAAAATAATAACACAGACCTGAATCAGAAATCTATTTCGCATGTGACTAATGCCTATGTTCCATTATTGTGAAATTGCTACAGCTTTCTTCTTTTCCACCCGACTTAACCAGAAAATACCCATTAAAATTCCAAAAATTTTAGGTTATTGCAATTCTCAAAGTTAGCATAAATCTAGGGACTGAAAGTTGGACGGTTGAAAGGAAAAAGGAAACTGTTGTGGACATGGAATCTTACCAAAGCTGGAAAGTTCAAGAAGATATTAATTGCAAAAGTTTCCAAGTATTGGCGAACAGCTGGCAAGTTGTTGCGCTGCAACCACAAGGTGGGAGTGACTGTTAATGTCAGCATGCACAAAACCCAAAATGAAATAAACCTAGACAGATTAGAAGGTTTGCATGTATCAAAGACTGTAAATAAATAAAAAAGATAGGAGAAAAGACTCACACAGAGAGCAACATGCATACTCTTCGTAACTTCCCCAACTATATCTTCAGTGACAAACCGTGACAGAACACATATCATTTGCCAAACACGTATTTTACGCCGATGGATCTGTGAATATAACAATTTGCAGAAAATTAACATGAGAGAAGACAATACTGGCATTGTCTCTGTCATTTTTGGTACATCTAGCAGAAGTAGATCCAAGCGAAAAGGCATTATTTACCGCACTGTATTTTTTATACAGTTCTTTTGCAAGGTCCCTGTCGTTGACCTGCACAGGTAATTGAAGCAGTTATTTACTGTTCGATCAACGAAGCAATTTGATTTGTGTCACATCAACAAATTACTTCGCGCCATAATGAAACATATGTATAATAAACATTATAGTGCAGAAAGAAACTTGGTCTATACCGCGGAATCAAGAAGCTCAAAGAGAAACAATTTCCCAGATTCAAGAGCAGAATGGCAATCTTCATTTTCATGTGTTGTTCCGACCAAGTCAGCCAACTCACCAAGCTTGTGAAAGAGAGCAGCTACAGATACACGACCGTATAACTCTGTGTTGATAAATGCCTACCATAAAAATATGCATAAGGAAAACAAGCAGATTAGCAGAGAAAAGTAGGAAAGCCATATAACTCTGTGTTGTTAAATACTACATAAAAAGATATAGAGATATCAAGCCACTATTGTTAAATTCGGATGCAATCAGACAACAATCAGGTTGCCGACGCAGGACGCCAAATATATGAAAAAAGCTGTGTGAAGGCCTCAATATTACTAATCTGCAAACCTCTTTGATCATTCCAAGTGGCTTAAAAGAATATGCCCGCCACCCCCTACCACTACAAGTCTGAGAGTTAAGTGGATAAGAAAAAGGTTGTCCTAATAAGACTTGTTACACCCATCAAATCTGCTAAAAAAACAATATCTCCACGCAATAAATCAGCCAAAACTTTAACGTCCTTTGTAATGGTTTTAGCATACAAAAATTATGTCAACAAATCTATGGACAAGGAATACTAAAGATAGGCAATATCTTTATCCTCTCCAAACAAGTAAAGAGACAATGACATATGATGGAAACAAATAACTGAACTGCTTACTTCAGTTATCTCGGGGTCAGGGCTGTTAGCCAAGAGTGCAACTTCAGTCCTCGCGTCATAATTTTCAACCAACTCAGCTTCAAAGTCCTCATCAAAGGCAACTGGCAAAGATTGCATCATATCGGTACAAATTAGTAAGCCCCAGCTATACCCCTCACATGTAAAAATGCTTTCTTTAGATACCCACCAGAACCATATAGTGTCAGCAACTTCAGTTCTTTGATGTAGTACATGGCTATCCGAGGGTGAGAGAGTAAGAGCCCTGTTAGATGTAATGATGCAAGGCGAATCGTACGTGGACTTTTCGTACCCTCCTCGAGTAAATTGCCGATAAACTGCAGTGTAAACACAGCAAAAATAGCCATCTTGTTTAAGAAACTGCCTTCCAGTTAAGTGGACCTTATGAAAAATAGGTTGCAATTGATAGACAAAAACACAGTGCACATGAAAGAGGATGTAGACGCACCCACTTCAAAGGTCCCGGGGTATCACCAGCTACGTGCATCACCTGATCAGCAAACACAGAAGCATGCAAGACAGAAGACAGAACTGCTGCAATAGATGCAACCCTCCGCTTGTTGCTATTGACAAGCAATACCCAGGAGGAACGGACCAAAGGCCACATCATCTACATAAACAAGAGAAGGTTTGTGAAATGAAAAAGAGAATCACTTATGAAGTCTAATAACATAAATAACAGGAAAGAGGAAACGACTTCCCAGATTCAGTCTCGTATAATTCCTAAAGGCATGACATTCATGGCTACACCCAAACCACCACCGCACCAGTTGTTGCCTTGTGTTTTGGAGTATGTTTATGCTTATAAATTATAAATCACAAACCCTTTATGTTCCAACAATCCAAAGGATCTAATTGTGAATCCAATTAGAAGGGAAAAGGTTATAAATGATGCACCAGAATCCACAGAGCATTCAGCCAGTCAGTATCAAGACAGCTTGCAACCAGTTTGAGGTCTTGAGATTTGTTATATATGAAGCAAGATATCATACCATGTAGAGTAAAGATATACCTGAGCATCCACACCAGTAAGTGAACCCAACTTCCCTGGAGCAAACAGTCCAAGGGCCAGCCTGACACACCTCAGCATGGGCAAAAGAGCAACTTCTCCAGCATTTTCAAGGCTGCAAGTCATTCAGAGAAACTTTATGAGAAACAATATAGTCTCGTTGGGACATTAGCCACAGCCGCAAACGTTTGAGCAGAACCGTGTAACAAAAACGAAGATAATACAGTTAGCGACTATGAGAACTCACAATTTACTAAATGAGTCTACAGATTGAATAAAAGAAGCAGCGGACCTTACACTACGCTTAATTGAGTGGTGTCTTTAAGTAGAATAAGATCAAGCTTTAAAACTTTCAGTGGACAAAAATAAGGTAAAATGTCTCATAATTTTAGGAAGAAGTGACAACCCTCTGAATTTAACCAAGAACCAACATGTAAGATCATGAGCCACGTACACCATACTTAGATATCCATCATAATTCACACAAGGATTCAACCAGAGCATCCTTAACTACCCATAAAGATTAGCAGATTGCAATACAACAATTCTCAGTAACAGAATATACAAACCCGATACAGACTTGCTCATTGACATCGATGTATTGAAGGAACCAGCAACATATATCTCTTCAAGAAACGATGTATAACATATACATAATAAAAAATGAGCATTACATGGAGGACTAAGTGTCTCACTAAGCAATAACCATTGAAGGGATGGAGAGACAAAACTTATTTAAGGCAACACTAGCAACTCTGTCACTGGTTACGATAGAAAACAGCAAAGCTGTTACTTAATCTCCTACTCTATAGTTGAAGAAAAAGAAATAGTAGCCATTACCATTATGAGATTAGACCTAAAATCCCTTCATGATAAATCATTTACACAAGGATCAATCAAAAGTACCTTTCAATGAGGTCATCAATAATGGCTTTGATTGCTCTATCGGAGAAGAAGCTGGCATCCTCCAATGGCAACCCATTCCCACGAGCATAACAAGGAATAGAAAGCAGAGATTCCAGACAGAGCCACTGAAACATAGATCTAGGTAAGTGAATTGATCAACATATGTAATACACTTATAATTATTATTATTATTATTATGGGAAGATGAAATAAAGGTCTACAAAAAATTAGTGGGCAGCCGAGACACAATCTGGGCTCTCACTCCATTAGCTATATTATTATGATTATTATTATTATTAATCAGGATCAAGAGGAACATCATGCCTGGTTTTTGTAACTTAACAACATTAGTTATGCCTTCAAATATATACATGACATTGATCAGCACTGCTATGCATAAGTAAACATAAACACCAAGGGGTTTGGCAAGATGATGAGGAATAAAAACATCAAACCACCATAGGTCCATACATTATGGCTGGCATCGAACCCTCGCTAAAACCACAAAACACTAACTCACCACTAAAAAGGAGAAAAGGAAAGGACGGGTGCCTTTACCAAATCCATTTGTGCAGGGACAGGTACAAAAGGTGAACAACATCGAGCCCACCCATACTTGTTGCCCCAAACTCCCAAGAACCAATCAGTAAATTTCAGAAGAAAGCAACTTTAAGTAGAAAGAGCAAAACCTTCTAAGTGGGAGAAAGCCGTAAAACTATTCAAGTTTATAGATCTCCTCAGCTTAATTTAAGGATGAAAGACAAGGAGGGTAAAGGTGTACAAAAACATGGATTAGCACCTTCCATTTCAGCAACACTGCCCTTCGACTTCGTGCTAGTGCTCCAACAGCAAGAAGATTATTGACACTGTGAAGAAAAGGGATAACCACCACATCTAACCATGGTTCATCTTCAGTTAAGTGTGATGATATGTTGTGTTGTTTGATGAGATCCAAAGAAAGTTTTGAGAATGATGATGCCAGTGCTTTCAAAGCATAAGACAATGCCTCATAAGCTGCTACACCAACTTCAGCTCCTGTCTGGTTTACCACAAAAAGCAATCAAAACAATTGTTGGCACAATATAACTAATATAACACCCAAAAGAACATGCATTCAGCACCAGCCAACATTTTCCAACTGGGTCAATCATTGAGCATAAGGCGTACCTCAGAGTTGTAGGTTGGAATTGATATAGTTTTGAAGAAGAAGTCCCACAAAGAAGTCCAAGAAGAATTCAGCTCAAGAGCACTTCTATAGGTAATACACCATGAGGAAATTGAAGCAACCACTTGCACTGATGTTATCTAATCAACCATAAGAAAGAGAGTTTCAGAAAATAGAAAGAACAAAGCAGCAGCAATTAAGCAGCAGCAATTGCTCTGTCATACTTCAAGAACATAACAAAAAGTAAGTACAGGTTGGCTACTTCCTCACTTCAACGGATTAGAGGAGCAAATATAGCAAAGCAAACAGCTTGCAATTCGATTCACAGATTTATTGGAAGAAAACAAGAATCAATTCCCAATCAAATGAGAAATGTGATGATGCACAAAATATTGCTATATCCAGCAAAGGATGTAAAGGTTAAAAGATGTCCATATGAGTAACCCTCTTCCTCACAGGTTTATTGAAAGAAAAAAATACTGGATTCCCAATCAAATGAGATATGTAATGATATGCCCAAAACATTGCAATATCCAGCAAAGGATGAAAAGGTTAAAAGATGTTCATATGAGCAACCCTCTTCCTCCCAAGAAAACATAACTACAGTGAACACTAACAAGTTAAATCCTTGGTGTGCCGGGACAAAAGAACTAGTGTATAATGTGTATTACTTCCACCGGCTCAATGTGTGAAATATTATATCAAATAGAAGACCACCGTAAGGGAAAGACAGAGAGATATTATACAGCTTGTAGCACTGCAGTGGTCGTAGACGATGACAAACGTCGTTGACTAGGACCGCCAAGCTTTCCCCTAACAGGTCCAGGCAAAGTTATATCCTCTCCAATGCTATACCAAAATATGGGACATGACATATTGGCAAAATCAATCAGCTCTTCCTGCATGCAAAAATCAGTTTCATGTTTAACAAATCACAATAAGCCACATTCATTTAGTAATTTGCTAAGGCAACTCTCACTACCAAGATGAGCACAAAGTGAGCACAGAAATTTCTGGCCACTGCCAAAGATTCTACAGAAGTCATTCCAAAACCAAGCAAACTTGCTTCTCTCTCCATTTCCCCACCAATGCAATATTCAGCAGCTCTTTGCTCCGCCAATTGAATCTCTGAAACCACACTCATGCTAAGGATGAGAAATTTGATGAGCAACCACTCTAGTGAACTTTGTTGCTTGCAGATGCTGAGGCCAAGATCATGAATATACTGCACAGAAAAATGAATACAAGATCAAGAGATAGCATGATCATGCATACCAGTGCCACGGACATGTGTAGGACAAGCAAAATAATTTCTACGACATGGAAGTGGCGTCATTTTCATTTCTCGAGGACCTAAGATTGTTTATTCTGCAAAAACAATGGCCTTCTTATCTCACCGGCATTCTTCCTAACCAAGTAAAGGAGGGCTCTAAGGGCAGAAAATTGGTTGTGTAATCATCATTCAGTCAGAGGGGAAATTGCTTAAGGTGGAACCAAAAATGAACATGTGAGAAATAAGCAAAACAAAAAAAGAACACAACATCAAACAATTGACAAAAGTGACTTGGTGCAGTATGCAACAAGGAACTGATTAAGAAGAGCTATTCACCGAAGCATACCTCAGATCCAACCATAATTATTTTACAGCTTTACTTACAAGCACCAACGTATCTAATGTTTTTATGTCAAGGAAAATTATCAACAAAAGCAGATTGATGCCATGTAAATATGAGTCAATATAATGCACAGTACTTCTATTCATTTACTTATTCTTTTTTTTTTTCCCCCGCCTCTTTCGCCCTAGACAATCCATTTGATTACCAACAAACTGAAACCTGTGAAAATCAGCTCAGTTCTTAACAAATAGAGCTGTAAATTCCCATTTGGCTCAAAAACGACAAAATTAACAGGTCAAGAAATGAGAAGTGAAGACAAACCGTCAGCAGAGATGCCAATTCATTTTCCCCCTTGATCACAATAAAAAGAACTCTTGCCCATCTTTTGGCTTCGGCCTCCCATGCATCTATGTCTTCATCATCGTAGGTAGAAACAGTACCAGCAGAAGATTGTTTACTTGTATACTTTAAGGGGAATTCCTGAAGATTCTTCAGAAGCTGAAACTTGGTGCTGTAGTTACTGGAACTCTCATGTTTAGTGGGAGACCCCAGAAACCACTCTTGTGTTCTTACTCTGAAGGCCCCTAAAGGAAAGTTGAGTTCCCCATAAATTGCAAAGCACTCGAGTATAAGGAGAACGAGAAGGATGACAAGCACAAATAAAGATTTGTAAGATAACCACAATAGCTTGTCAACTACATCAAACTATTAAGGCCACATTTTAACAACTTCAGATGAATCACAATCTATTTATCCCCTGAATTCTCAAATCTCAATCTCTTCAGTAGTATCGCGAGGATATATACCCCCATTGTAGCATCTGATAGGAACCTCCAAAAAACCTATAATTCTGACAAGCACAAATTCCTCTTCTATGTTCATGCGGTACCAGTTTGTATGGTCACTCCATCCACTCAAAAGCACAAGAACAGTGATTATTATGTTGCAAGCATCCTCTTGACAACTGCTCACAGTGATTCCACTTTAGGGATCCTACTCATTCATTCATGAATTAAAGCTAGAATTAATAGATGGAATTGTTTCTATAGTTCAATGTCAGGAGGCAGGATAGATATTTCCATCAACACTACAGTTACCCACTACCATCAAGTAGCAAGCGAGAGTGGGGAAGCGATAGGAAACTAGAGCGAAATTGGATAGAGATACTAACACTAGCTAACATTTGCTTACCCCCATGATCTGCAAACTCCCTCGGGAATGCAGAAAGGAACCGCAATACAGCCTCAAGTGGCACTTCTGAGATGCAGACCAAGGATGCAGCAGCCTCGAGAATTTTCATGGACACTGGAATCACCAAGAAAGAATCATCCTGGCTTATGGTAAGGGCATTGGATATTTCAACAATATTAGAGAATTTAGTGGGATGAGTGATTAAGGACCTCGAAGACGATACTTGGGGTTGAAGTGTTGTTTGCTGGTCTCCACAAAAAACCTCAAAACTTCCAATAACTCTGATTTATCAATTGAAGAAAAGTTTTCTGGGGAAGCTTTGACCACCTCTTCAAGCAGATCAGATGCTCCGCATTTATATTTCTCTAATCCACGAGCAGCAGATGCAAGACATTCTGCAAGACCCATTAATCCAGCTCTACCAAAGGGCCGATGTTTAACAACTGATGCCAGAGAATTGATAAGGGCAATCCCATTCCTGAAATCAAATGAGACCAACAGCAGCACATGTCAATCATTTAATGGCCCAAATGTATTTTTAATATGGCATACTCCACAAGCTTCATATACTACGTTCTTTTTTTCTTCCAGAAATAGTACACATCACTACCAGAAATAGAAAAAAATCGAGGTAAACAAAGAACCAGGTTTCAAGATTAATGAGGGTTTGCTTTACTTGTTTCAGAGTCAGGAGAAGACCACTCAAAAGGAGCTAACAACAAAATTACAACGGCTACCCTAGTGTTAAGTGGCGAACCCCCTTCCCTCGCTCAAACATAAACTGTTCGAATAAATTAAATTGCAGCTTCCAAAAGTCATTGCAAGATGAAAAGAGGTTTGCTCATCATATTAGTGGAGAGGAACTACTAATTGCAAGCCTATCCAGCAGAACCCTTTAGCAGAATGCACAGTAAGAAAATTGTTCTCTAAAGAAGGATGAAGGATATGGAGACCCGTCATCAAATCCAGAGCCAGATGTTTAACTTACCTCATGCTTAGGTAAGATATATAGTGACATAAGAACTGGCCCGCTGCTTTTATTGTCCTTGAAGTGTAAACCCCTTTAACACCTAAGGAACCAAAAGACATATAACCATCAATCAGTGAGATGGACTGTATCAACGAGTATAGAACACTACCTAGACTTTATTCGGCAGGACATTACAACAAGAACAAGAGGGAATGCTTCAGCTATCTTGATCTAACAATATTTAAATTGCTTGATCGCAAGTAATTTGGCTTATTTCAAATCATCCAAATGGATGAAAGCATCAATTGAGTGTGATGTTAAGAGATGAATGTGCATCACTAGTATTATAGAACTTGCTTGCTATCAAAGAAGAATTAGAATTTCACTTCTGATATGGGTCATAGATTCAAAATATTATGAAAAGTAAGAGCTTCAACACTGAGAACCACCAGAAAAGAGTAACTGATAACACCAGCAATCCTTTAAGCATACAGAGTTTCTATCCAAATATGGCACTATGCATGCATTGATCTACCAACTAAAAGAGAGACGAACCGAAATCTCTGTGATGGATGGGATCATTCAATGCATGGAGAAATGGACCGAGAATAAAGCTTTCAGGAAGAGATATTGCCGTCTCTCCATATTTGGCCCACTCAATACCCAAAAATGACTGCAAGACCAAGCACCTAACTGCAATCATGATATACAAAACCAGATATTTTTAGTCCTCAGAGTTAACCACAAGTGAAATAAGACCTAGATAGCCACTATACAGCTAACAGAAAAATTAGCATCAATAACAAATATGCTTCTCACTATGCCAGGACATGTCGCAACTACCTTGAGGATTTTCATGACGAAATCCTACTTGCCACAATATTGCTAACCAAGCAAAACTTTCCCTTGAAGTTTCAGATTGGTGTTGATGCATTCCATATGAAGTGTTGGCAAAGTTGTTTTGTGAAGCAGAAACCTGCAGTAGCAATGTCACCTGCAGGAACCAAGTTTCAGTAATAACTCTTCAGCATAATATAGTGTCATGGTTTTAACTCCTGAAGCTAGAACCCTAGAAAGCAGATATTGCTTCGGCTTTTCAAGCAGAGGTTGATCATATTTCCTAAAATCTTTCTTCTCTCTTGAAGCTTAAGATTGTATTTCCCCGTTATAAACAAGCTTTCTTTTCCTATTTCAGAATAAAATGATGACCACAAGGTTTGAGTGCAATGACAGTTAATGTTTTCATCTAAATAGACTGACCTCTAGGCTCACTCATCATAACAGTTACTATGGTATTTAATTAGACTATGAGTAACTGAATCAAGCAGAAAGAAGAGTAATATAGGGAAATCAACAAGGCACCTGGTGATTCCAGGCAGCTTCCACCAGGTGAGTGCCATACTCATCGAGCATTTCATATAGAAGTATAAATGCGTTCCATTGTTGCTGATGGGTCAGAAGGGAATCAACGGAACTGCAGAGTTTTCCCACACCCAGAGATCTAGCTTCCTTGTCAGCCCACAGTTCCCTCCTTGTCATGCCTAGAGGATTTGAAAGTTTACTTTGGGTCTTCGCCTCCGAAGCACTAGATGGACTCTCTCCATTTGTGCAGAGTACGTTTTTCAGTATTTCTAATGACTGCTTCCTGACTAAGCGTTCCTCATCGACCTGGTACGTGTGGTCAAGGGCAGCAATGGAGAAGTGTGCATAGGTTAATCTCAGCTGATTTTGCATGAATATTGTATGAGGAAAAAGAATAACAGTCAGTAATGAAGTACCAGGCCTCTTTTTATTTCCTCCCAAAACTGTCTTTCAGCCCTCACATCAGATTCTTCGGCTTCAATGTTGGAATCAGCAATATCATATCCATCCCTAAAAAAGGTTGAGCACATAGAGAGCACACTATACGCGTCCCGTCTTTCTAATGACCCAAGGGAAAATAGTGATCTGCAGCACTTCCAAACTTTCCCAAGAAAAAGGTTTCTGGTATGCACACAATTATATAGATGCTGTAAGCACATATATGAAGGCATTACACAGATGGTAGATGAACTTGGAAATAAGCAGATTATGGATCATGCAATTGCATGACACCTGTTAGATGAAACTTACCTCGTTAGAAGAAAGCTGTTTTCGTGAATCCTGATCTCAAATGAGACTCCTGGGGTGAATGCTTTGCAAATATTTGGAAGCAGAAAAGCAATAGTACATGACCGAAGGTCTGGACTATGTAAAAGCAATTGCTCGTTCAAACAGCAGAGATCCCAAAGCAAAATACCAGATAGCCTTTTCCCATAACAACAGCCAGGGGTAGCTCTCTCTAATGGTAACATGAGGAAACTTCGTATAGTAGTATCCAGTACAAGAGTCAATACATAGCAAGATACTGGTAAAGGAACATATCCAAACTGAGAAGACAGCACAAAATCTTTATCGTGATGAAGACCATCTTTCATGTCATCTCCACTCTGGAAAGCAGAGGAACTACCCCATTTGAAAACAAATGATTCTGCATGTTGCTGCATGCCCATAGAAAGACCAACGGATCTTAAGAGAAATGGCACCAAAGTTGTCTCTAGCATGGTCCAGGAATTAGTTGCACTCACGGCGCTGAAGAATGATTCTGCAATCTAAGCATATGTTACAGGAGAGCAATGAACAATTTTGTGATTAGAAAGAGCAACAAAAGGAAATTATTCCAATAAAGCTGATAAATGGCAGTTTTTACCTCGTTAAGCAATCCATGGTCAAATGTATTAGCTATCTTCAGCAAGGGAATAAAACATCTCCATATAAAAGACCGCATACAAGGAGAATCAGACCCTGGCAACAGCAAGAAACTCTCATCAACGACCAAAACTACATCAAATTAAGAGCATTGTACTGGGTAAATCAATAACTCCCTAACATTTGCCGCTTCATATCAGAAAAGGAAGGGCCCTAATGTGATAACTTCATGAATGGTCCAATAAACAACAAAATGAAAAGAAACCCACAAAAATGAAAGATCCAGTAATGCTGGAATCCAACAATGCATTATCAGGCATAATATTTCCAGAAACAAATTAACCAAAAAAGTATCTACTGCCTTGGATTTCATTACAGACATGGTTCAAAATTGCTAGGAACTTTCCAGCGAAGTATCAGAGCGCAATAAAATATGCAGTGCAGATTTGGATGCCACATGAACAAGAGCAGAGCAGGAATAACACCCCAGAAGTTACCAAGTTTTTTCAGGAGATGGCAAAGTGCAGCTGCCAATGAGGCAACATTATTACAATGATCAGAACCCAACTTCTCGTCCTTCAGCATATGATCCTGCAGTAAGCAGCTAGAACTGTAAAGCGTGACCAAAGCCTATCTCTAGCATACGAATTCGAAGGGGAACCACAAAGCTTCCGTGTAATGCTAGTCAAAGATGAATGGTTCAGCTGAAGTTTATATCTCATTTCTTCAACAACCAAAAGAACTTTTAGGAAAAATTCTTCGAATTCAAGTAACCTAGCTAGTCTACTAACAATTCTAGCTCAACTAAATTGTAAACACAGGAAGCAGAAGAACTGTTAGCAGCTGCAAGTCGGTATGTCCGTCGTCAATAAACGAAAAATCAGCCATGGGTTAAGCTCCATCTGCAGAGCGAACTACCTTGACGAGAAGTGCGAAAGAATCCTGTAGTGCAGGGAAAAGCGAAGATAGAGATAAACCAGTGGATGCCAAAATGCAATCAAGCATGGGAGGTATAGCAGCCAAGGGGACATCTTTGAAGCTGTTTGACAGAGAAGAGACTACGGAATCCATTAAGTTCCCGTCTCCTGACTTCATGATTGCTAGAAACGGGGAAATACGAGGGATAACGCGCGATGTTCGCTCCTCTGCCGGCGAGGGAAGGCTGGAAGACGTTTGGTTCAAAACCTGGTAGCTTAAAAACCCTAATTCCGTTAAACCCTAAGACCATCCAAAATAGTAAGTGGTAAATATAAATCCAAAAACCAGCTAAATTACACGTTTAATCACTTAGATTATCATATTAGCCACCCAAAAAATATTCATTTCTTACTCGTCAATCGTCATTGACTTTACGTTTTATTTCATCAATGGTCATTTGTCGTTAAGTTCATCCTATGTAGTAGTCAATTATGATCTAGCCAATGACTCCTCCCGTCGCCGCTCTTACAACGCTACCGTCATAGACTTTAATCAGTTTTCCTTCCAACATTAGTGGACTTTACACAGGTATGAGGTAAGTAGGCATAATTTTATCTCGTCGTTATCCCTTGAATCTCAGCAAGCTCAACTTTTTAGACCTTGATCTTAGGTCAGAGGGAAGATACGATTCTCTCGTCATCTGATATGCCTTTTACCATGATTCTTGATTCGGGCTCAATTGTACATCTTTTTACCCCGCTTTCCTTAGTCGTTTGAGGCATTTGCACTCCGGGAGGTTTGGTTTTACGCAGGTTTTTGCCTCGTTTTAGTGTTTTTCAGACTGTAAAAGGTGGAACCAACTCCAGAGTCGAAAGTTGGACGAAACGGCGAAAACTCAGGTCAAAGGGTGGAAGCAGCAGCAGATCACGGTGGAAGCTGTGAGTTCACGACCACTAAGACCGTGAACTGGAGCCGCTAGTTGTGAACCACCAGACGTCCAGAGCATTTTTCAGTCTCACTAGACTCAAGTCAATTCACGGTCGTAAGACAGTGAACTCGGGCCATTGCCCGTGAACTCGACTAAGTGATGCGACGCGTTTTGACTTGAGATAACGGTCTGTGCTTTCAGTTCACGGCCGTGATCTGAGCCCGATCTGGGTATAAAAGGAGGCTTGAGCTTAAGGAGAAAGGGGGGAGACCTAGTGTGAGAACCTTCTTCTTCATATTTCTAGAGTGAGAAAGTGACGAACCAAAGAAGAGAAGAAGCTAAGGTTTCATCTTGAAGCAAAGGATTTGAGAATTCCTTCCCCAAAGGAGGATCTCTTCAACACAAGGAGCAAGGCTAGCATCTCCATGATGGTTTTCCTTAGTCTCTCTTGTGTGTTCCCTTCTCCCAGCATGGAGTAGTCCCTTATTTCACTTGGGTGTTTGTAAACCCTAGCTACAATTATGTGAATGTTTGTAAGGATTGAATGATTTGTGTGTGGATGTGTTTTAATGTGAATTTGGAGGTATTTTCATGAAAGATTGTGTTGTGTGTTTGCCCATCAATCTATTTGTCATTCTAACCTAGGTAGAGAGAAACCCCCTTTCTTTGAAAGAGGCTTGAAAAGCTGGATTTTCTGAGGCAAATCTTGTCTCCTATCTAGGTTAATGTAGGGCAACGCTCTTTGTTCGTATTAGCACCTAGGGTTGGTTGTACTTTGGTCATCTGAACTCCGATTCGAGGGGTGAAGTCTTAACCTTAGTCTATAGGTCAAGAGAGCTACTTTGGTGGCTTGAATCGAATTCCCTTGACCTAGATACCGAGAGAGTGGTGTTTGGCTACTTGTTGCACTTCCCTATGGTTTACAACCACCTTACCACACGTGACCATTTGATCCGACAAGTCATAATTGTTAGCTAGGGGGCAACACCTGGGTGAACCCTTCTCAATTAGTGTCAAATCCATTTACTTTTCCAAACGTTTTAGCTATAGATCGTTGTTTTCACCAAAAAACCAATCGCTAGATAATGTTACAAACAATCGAAGTAAGGGTACATGAACCGACTCGGGTTGACATTTAAACATACTTGCCATGTATTGCACCCAATTGAGGTTTATACTTGGGCCTTAATTTGGAGTTTTATTGTGATATTCGGGACGATTCAATTCTCAATGTTAGATGATTGTGAGTGCAAATGATACAACCCATAACACTTCAAGATTCTACTATTTGTTTGGCTCTATCTCGAGTTGCAATCTAAAAACCCTAGAATTAGAAGTTTTCAACCTAAAAATAGGGTTTGGACCCCTAACGTTCTGCTTGATGCTATATACCATCTCAACCTCATCGCCAATTGTTCACAACAACTCCCTCGGGTTACCCCCTTCATACTTGCGGAATTACCTAGAGGCTTTTGATGCTCCGATGAAGAAAAGTGGTGGAGGAGCATGGATTCCCTTTGTGGCATAAGGAATGAGGAGGAAATTGTGGAGCTGGAGAGTGGTGGTAGCAGGTGGAAAGGTAGATCCCTAAGTGAAAGCAGCTGACGAGAAAATGAGTGCTAATTGCGATTATTGGGGCTCTGATATTGAAGGCGTACCATATGAATGTGTGGATCCTAAGGTTGTCATCGATTTCGAGTCGGAACTACAACAACATGGTGTTGAACCGTGGTTTTTTCAAGAATGTCCTCCCACCGCCGCCGCCGGCATTGGTGACTTGCGTGTCGAAACCCAGGTTCGCCTTGAAGGTGGTGTTGAGTAAAGTTGTATTGTTTGTGAGTAAGAGGCGATTCGCCACGAAGAATGAGAAGAGGCAATTATGTAGAGAGATTTACCTTTCTCTTGGTGGGGCAGAGGGCGTTGAAGATAAATTATTTGTTTATTTAATATTTTATTAATTTTAATGTCTTCGTGGCATTCACGTCAATAAAGCATGTTGATTCACTAACGGTCAATACTGTTGACTGTCTAATTTGACGGAAATTCACGAGTCGAGGAATTAGTCTATATATACAGTGTATAATTGAGGTCATGATTCCAATTTTTGAAACCACGAGTCAAAGTTGATTATATGAGTATAGTTCGAGCCAAAATAAGATATTAATATTATTTTATTACATATGATAATGATGTATAAGATTTCAAGCAACCATATTCGTGATCCTAAGAGAATAATCTGAAATAATCTGGAGAAGTCATCTTCTATCTATAAAAATATTAAAGGGCTTTAAGATTTTGACCTATGCCACGTAATCCTTCCTCTACTTACACGCTATCCACGTTAGCCGCTGAATTCCTTCCCCCAACCGCAACTTCACGGTTATTTCCCTTCCTCGACCTATTAAAACACTGTCCCAATATTTCAGGCCGACCGCCATATGCCTCCCCATACTCCCAATCTTCTTCCTGCCATCGTCGCCGAGATGCTTTAGTCGTTGTTCCAACAACCCTATTACATTGTGTTGTCTTTTCTTTTTTCCGCTAGACTGCTGCGTCGGGAAGGGATTCGTTTCGGTAATTCTTCGTCAATGCTTCTTCATGTATTTGCTTTTCCCCATCCCATCGCTTCAATTGACATATTTGGCTATTTTCTGTTACTTCCACAATTCCACTTCAATTGGTCTTAGGGGTTTCCCCTCTATACGCTTGGGTGTTTGGTACTTTTCTATTTGAGTTTACTCATTATTTTTTTACTACATAATATTTGTTGTCCTGCCTGCCTCATTAAATTGACACCTTATTAATCCCCTGCATGATTAAGTTGTTGCATCTTCCTCATTGATGCCTTCCGCCGTTGCTGCTTCTTCACCCTCAAATAAAGTTGCTTAATTTTCTTTACGCCTAACTATTGTATGTTTCTTTTTCCGATTTGATGCATGACAGCGAAATTCTCATCTTTTCCCTCTCGAATACAACACTACTTAACATGTTAAAAATAATTATGCCACGACTTATTTTTGTAGTTTTAGGTGTTGATCTCAACAAATCTTAATCTTAATAAATCTTAAAAGGGTTTGATAAAAAGAGGTAGTCCACGTCAGCCTTGCAGCAACGTCCGCAACTTTCGGTATTACATTTTTGTTTTCTATTTTTTTATCCATCAGCCTGGCAATTTAGTCTTTTAAGATTTAATGTTTTATTAAATCAAGTTTTTTTAGTTTTAACCGCATAAAATAGTCATAATCTCCAAAACACAACTGTTTAGATATGTTTAAATTTTTTTCCATTTGAATATGTTGATACAACTTCTTATCCGAAAGAGAAAAAGCCTCTTATAAGTCAATTTAAATTGAAATATTTTATCAGACGTTTGCAAACATGATGTTTCTTTCATTCACCCACTACTGAATCTTTATACCCATATACATGCAACCGTCTTCTTTCCACCATAAGCAAACTGAATCGCATGCAGGGGTTCCACCGCCGATTATCCTCCTCCACCACTCCCACGTCGCATCCACTGAATTTTCAGGCAAGTCGTTGTATTTTGCCTAATTCAACCGGATATTTGGGTTCATCAACCAATCAAAGGCCGCAGTTTAGCCATGCAAATCGGCCAACGAATTCTCCTTTTGTCTATTAGGTCGAATCTCCTTAACCATATGATTTTGGATTGCAATTTTTGGATTCATAATAGCTTTCATACACTTCATTATGCACTATGGAGCATGTCTTTTGCAGGCAATAAGGCCATATAATATTGACAACGGTTATCTTTTTTGTTCATTGCCGTTACACTTCCCCGTGGTAAAAAATTTCATCCTATTTTTTTCGCATTTTTTTAGATTTTGAAGGGTTAGGTTCGAATACAAAATCTCGGACGTATCATGGTGAATCGATGATATGATAGAATTTTGAAGAATTTTGCATGTCAGAGTTTTGCACCCTATCCCCTCCTTTTTTTTATTTCATTTTTCTTCCTCGAATTTGGAGTATATTTGTCTTAACACCCCCTCCCCAATCTATAAGGAGAAAAAGTATCTTTTTCATAAAGGATTAGACCGATTCAAAACAAAAAATATATATATATATAATAATTTCGTAAGCATAATGTTATAAGTTTAATAATAATTTCAAATTTTAATTACTTCACTAAAGTTATATATTTACTGTTTTAAAGTGTTATTATGTTTACATGCACCAGAAATTTATAGCCACTATTTAAGATAATTAATTGAGCCATCAAGAATGATTGTTTATTATAAATTATATATGTCTATGAACGAAATAGCCAATTCGATATTCCTTGATTGGGATTTGAACATTTTTACTCAAAATGATGTATTGGTTATACTATAATTGTAAAGTTTTTTCACAGGTCGAGTTTTCATAAACCTACAATAAAATCTCACAAATAAAATTACAAAAAACTTGAAATATTTTCAACATAAAATAATTTATTTATAAGAGTCGAAATATATAAATAATCAAATAAAACCCGCTCGGCCAATGGCCGGGTTCAAAGCTAGTATATCTTAAAGCACTTTAATTTTTTTCCACCATGCCACGTAATCTGATCTAAACGGAGAGATTGTCCACGTCACCAGGTCACTTCTCGGTCTTTTACCTATATTCCTGTTCGTGTGTTTTTATCCCTTTTGTCTTCCTCTTCCTTCTTCTGCCAAGAGAAGTTCCCATTTTTTACCCATATTTTTATCCCGCCCACACAATCTTCTCAGGCCATCTAATATCGACCACTTAAGTTGCTTGTCGGGTAAAGGTTTTACCATCACGCAGTCTCGGTCTGAAATTCGAAAGACCAAAACAATAGGGGGATTTTTTTGGTCTCAACATTCGGCCTGAATTGAGGCCCGACACTACTGGCTGAAGCCTAACCCCAATAGAGTTGGGCTTTCCGGTCATAAGTTGGTCGCCAAACTTACTGACTCTGACGGGGACCTAGGTAGTGCAGCAGTTGTGTCTCCCGCGGAATTCATACCAACAACGACGACTGATAATCAACATCCACCAATATTCAATTCGACGATTGTCTCTCCTTATAATCAACACCGCTATTTCCGGCTACTTTGCAAACCCACAGGTAATTCTAATTTTGAATCGACAGTTCTTTCAATTGTTCAGTCTCTAGATTCCTGCTCTGCCTCTTATTGATTATTCACACCCTAATATCCTCCATACTCACCATATTAACCTAGGCATTCAAGAAGTAACTAACAAAATAAACTTCTTTTCGGTTTTCCATATGTTTATCCATGTTGCACTACCTTTACAGTTTATTTTTGTTATCTATTTGTTTTCGTTCATAACCTGCAAGATTTCTTATATCCTCTATTGTTTCAGGAAAAATAGACCTCCAATATCGCATATGACCTTCCGCTGCTTTGGAGTCAACTACACTTCAACGAACAGCTTCCCATTTCTCATTTCCGGCGTTTTGGTTTGTACCACCGTTACTTCAGCATTGCCTACTAATTTCTCCATCACCATTCTCTAAAGTGTGTGCCAGAAATTCGTCAGGTAAGACTAACGTTTACTTCAACATTTGGTAACATTTAGCTACAACTTCCTCCCATTTTACCCTTTCATGGCAGCTGTCCACAAGGTATTGTGTAGCGCTTTAAGCTGCAACATTAATCCCTAACCCTGTTAGTAGTTCTTCCATGGCTAAAGTCAATGCAGTAAGCAATTTACTTGCCCAATCCAGGTTATTATTTAAGCACGGTAGTTAAGGTAGCCCTATGATTCAGATACATAGGAAGAGCTGGTCAGGTAGTTGATGCTTGGAGGATTATGAACATAATAATAGCTGCTAAAGATTGTGGAGGTTATGTTGTTTGTATTGATCCATATCTTATTCATGCTCTTTCTTCAGCAAGCAGCCTCCGTAATCCTTTTGAATTTCTGTTAAACAAAGGGAAAGTTTATTTCCAGACTTGCCCGTACTCCTCCCATTTCTTTCCACATCCTGATTATTCCAAATTTTCACTGCTGATACTTAATTCCAGTGCACTCCATTGCCTCTGTTAATGTTCAAACCCTTCACTTTTTATGCATATTATTTGTTCAACCTTCTAACATTCCAGTTTCATATTCAGCTGTGATTACATACAGGTTAGGTCCCATCCAATCACTATCGACCTTTGTCTTCTAAATGGACAGAAAAGACAAGAGTCTCATGGTGTCCAACCAGTCTCACCGTTCCCACAAAAAAAAACGACCATTCGCTGCAGTCACCCATGCACAAAGTATGTATTAAACTCATTTGTTTAAGCACTTTGGGGCTCTATTTTTGTTTCACTTTTATTATACCCTTACTTTGGTCCCTCGGGGTCGGGGACTTCTTAATTTTCTATGCTTATGTTCTATTCCCACGAGGAAGATAGCTCTGCAGCTTCAACATCAATTTTATCATCCTTACCGCCTACTTTGCCTCAAGCCACTGCTCCCCAAGAGTCTCCCACAACAGCAAGTAGCTTATATGTATCGGGTACATACACAGTTGCAGTTTAAACGGAGACCACATACACAGTTGTTCCTCAATTTGCGTATGACCAACTACAACTTAATTCATATCCTATTGTCTTTTTTTTTCCTAAGCTTAATAATATGGGTTAAGTGCAGGCTGCCAACACGCCTTAGCCAAGTTGACGGCAAGTCTAATCAGCTTCATCGCAAAATCAAACTATTGAAGACTCCCAAAAAGATTTCAGGTTGGTTTGTTTTTATGTTATAGGCAATGCAGTCAAAAGCGCAATTCTACCTAGAAGCGGTGGATGACCTAGAAGCGTAAAATCGTAAACTTTTAAGTTTTAAAGCGTAGATTTTGACTACATTTGTAAAGGAAAATCACGATTCTACATAGAATCATTTTGGTGACCTAAAAAGGTAAAAGCGTAAGCTTTTTAAGTTTTAAATCGCGATTTTAACTGCATTGGTTATAGGAAGTGTTTAAACTCATGTCGAACACATTTAGACATATGGTTTGCGAACTTTGTGGGGCTATTATGTGGAGGCAAGAAAGCACTACTGCTTCTAGGAATCACAAGAATCCCAAGTTTTCTCTATGTTGTATGGAAGGGAAGGTCAAGCTGCCACCTAATAGAGAACCGTACCCCCTTTCTTAAATGGCTGCTAGAATCTTATGACAGTTTGGCTAAGCATTTTCGGGAGTTCATCCGTACATACAATGCTGTATTTTCGTTTACTTCAATGGACAGGAAGGTTGACCACTTAGTTAATCATGATCATGGTTCATATGTATTTTGTATAGGCGGACAAGTTTATCATCATATTGGCTCTCTACTTCCATCGTCACAGTCACCACCCAAATTTGCGCAGTTATATATTCACGATACTACTGAAGAAATCACCAATCGGAAGCAAACTTACAATGTCCTCCAGAATGGCAACCCATTGCAAGATGATCTCATTCGACAATTGAATGAAATGTTTGATGAACACAATCAATTGGTGCAACTATTTAGATAAAGGTTCCACATTGTTCATGTCTGGAAAGTTATTTCAGCAATACGTTGTTAATGCTTACACATTAATTGAAGCTGAAAGATTGGATTGGATTCACTCAAATCAACGAAAGTTGCATTACAACATCTTCGCAGGCATTCTTGATTCCTTTCTTAATGGAGATACAAATGTCAATTTGACTAGCAAGCATGTCATTCTATCATATTCTCATACAGGTAGCCCACAATATATGTTTGAGAACTTTCAAGATACTATGGTTAGTTGGCGTTGGTTTGGCTATCCTGATTTATTCCTGACGTTCACTTGCAACGCTGGATGCCTCGAGATACAGTATATTATTGATCTCCTCAAAGTTGGCGGCTGTAAAGATCCAAATAGAGCAGATGTTATTGCAAGAATATTCAAGATAAAATTAAATGAATTACTTCATGATATCAAAACCAAACACATCTTTGGCCGCACATGTGCAGATAAATTTTTTATAACTATTCAGCTTAGTCACAACACATTCATTACATCATATTTGCTATTTTTATACAAATTTTACACATTCCCTTTATCAAATCCTTATTTTTATAGGATGTCAAACTAGATGACGATTTTAACCAAATTTCCACCTGTTAATCTTTACATGTATGGTTGTTGTGTATTATTAACAAACAAAACTTGCAATTAGCCAATAATAGTAAATTCAATTTCAATTTGCCCACAAGGCACCTGTTAAGTTCGCGGTGAACAACATTTAGCCTACTTACCATTATTCAACCATATTTTTCTACTTTTTAATTTTTTGTATTGTAACATTTTGGATTCATTTTTGTAGAGATTTATACAATTGAATTTCAAAAGTGTGGACTGTCACATGCACATTTGCTCATATTTTTGTTTCGAAGGACAAGTTTATTGGACCTGATAGAATTGACTCCATTATTTCAGCTGAAATTCCAGACAAAAATGAAGATCCTTATTGTTTTCGCGTTGTTGAAAAATTTATGATCCATGGACCATGTGGTGGTCTACGCCATTTCCCTAAAAAGTTTCATTCTGAAACATCTATCGATGGGGATGGCTTTCCTATCTATCGTAGACGTCAGGATGGACGTACCATTGTAAAAAATGGTATTCCACTAGACAACCGATTTGTTGTTCCATACAACCGCTACCTACTACTAAGATTTGGTGCTCATATTAATGTTGAATGGTGCAATAAATCCATGTATGAGCACCTATGTTTGTATAACCCTTCAATGTTTTTGTTCTGTTATGGTGTATTATGTATGTCCCTTTGAAAGATTAGTCCTCGCGTTGTTCAACTTGGTTGCACGTGATTTGTTCTTTCTAGTGGAACTTCCTTTACTGCATTTTGTGTTCTACTTTGTTGACCTCCTTAGTATTTAAAACTATTTCCAAACTTATTACATCTTTCAGTATAACTATGCTAATGTTTCCTGTAGTAGTCTCTTATTTAAATGCACATCATCAAGCATTTAGCCACAAAACCATCCCTCCTGATGTTTAAGACAACTTGCTTCCATATGAAGCTCAACAGAGGATGAGATACGGTGACAACCCCCTTAGGGGGTTGTGAGATTCACAACCCACTCTCCAACCGTTGGATGCGCTCTTTCTCATGTATCTTTTTTTTTTCTTAAGTTGATGGTTAGGATTAAAAGAAGGGTATTTTTGGAAAGAAAAAATGTGACCACACCTAATCATTCTCCCTCCCATATAAATAAAACAAAACCTCTAACTCCTCCCTCTCCCCCTCTTCTCTCTCTTTCCCTCCTCCCTCTCTCCAGACGGCATCGCCACCGGCCTCCACCACCACTGCCGCCTCTCTCCACCCAACACTGCCTCCGCCGCCCTCCACATTCCGTCGTCATCCATAGCCCGCCACCCTCCATAGACGCCACATCTCTCACCCCCCAGCCGAGCCCCCCACCGTCGCCGCAATCCTCCGGCGCCCTCCACCCCCTGTCGTTGCCAGCTCTCTATCGCCACCGTCGTGCCTCCTCTCCTTACCTCTTCCGGTGTGAGTCCCTTTGCCTCTTTGTGCCTCCTCTACTCTCCTCCTCTTCGTTTTTCAGATCTGTGATTTTTGGATTTTCAGATCTGGTTTTTTTCTAGTGGTACTGATTTTCTACTGGTAGTGGTACTGATTTTTTACTAGTAGTGGTACTATATGGAGTGTAGCTCGTAGTGGTACGCTATCACTATCATTTGGTACCAGGTACCAGATGGTAGTGGTACCAAATGATAGTGGTACACTACCACTACCCGGTACCAGATGACAGTGGTACCAGTGGTAGTGGTACGTACCACTAACGTACTGACAGAGTGTTAATTTTTTACAGGTGGCCGGAGCGAGTCGTATTCAAGGATCTTGCTGGAGAAAGTCTGCCGGTCGGAGTGAGTGGCTGCTTGAAAAGGAAGAGAGAGTTGTATTTATTATAGGATTCAAAATTTTAAAAAAACATGTATTTAATATGGGTTTTTAATTCCCAATCTGTGGTCAATAAAAAAATTAATTAATAAATTCATTTTTTTGTCATACCCAAAATATCCTTGGTTGTCAATCTCACAACCCCCTTAAGGGTTGTTATCGTATCTCATCCCGCTCAACATATGCCATACATCTGATCATATGAGGGCTAATCATAATTTAAGTACAAAATTTAATTTTGCAGGTCCATTAAATACTTATTCAAGTACATCACCAAAAGCCTAGATCGTACATTGGCTACATTAGTGCAAACAGGAAGCCAAGCATCTTCTCGCCAATTACAAACTCAGCAAACCACCACATCTTCTCGCCAATTTCAAACTCCATCACATCTTTTCACCCAATCGACACTACCACCAACACACTGTAAACCTTATCTTTAAACAGACCCACCGCCGCAATTCCGACGTAAGCCCTACTCTCCGACGGATATCTCAATTCCTTTGAAAATTCAAGCTCAAACCCAACAAACCATCGCATCTTCTCGCCCATTTCAAACTCCACACAATCGCCAATTAGATTTACTTTGGAAACGATGGAGCAATATTTAAAGAACATGATCGACACCACCAAAGTCACTGCGTGTCATAGTCACTCCAATCACTACTACCGTCTATGACAAATTTGCCAAGCCATATATTACCCATTTGCAGCGGAATTGTACATCCAACTCCACTGCAAACGTTTACCCGTTCGGTTGCCAGAGGCGTCAAAAAACATCCAACGGTGAAGACTGGGGTTTTATTTACTAGTAGTTTCAACATTTTTTGCATATGACGTTGTATCCTCATCTGGTTTATTGATTAACCAACATTCTCTGCAATTGTCGTTACTTATGTCGCTACAAAATATGTGTATTATGACATTTTTTGTAAATGACGCCACACACTCATCTTGTTCCGACATTTACAAAAACTCTCGCAACATACATCGCTTTAAAATATGTTTTATCGACATTTTAAATAAGTGACGGCACAACTTTTTGTCTCTCACATTCGAACGACATTTTTTAAAATTGTCGTGATAAAAATGTCGCTACAAGGGATTTTTTATGTAGTGACACTGCTGAAAAATCTTCAAGAAGGACCTTTCCAGGGTACGATTCGAACAAGAGTCTCCAGGATGTGGGATGCAGTCAACATCAAAACCAAAGTACTCATGCGTCTGGACATAATTTTAATCGATGGGAAGGTACCAAAATCGATATTTTTGTTAGAATACCTTCAATTACTAACACACCAACGTCAATATTTAGAGTTCCATTGTTTTAAATGTATAAATATATAATTTCTCTAGGCAAAGACATTTTAGCACAAGTGCCAAAGCCATTGATGGACACGATTAAACAACAACTTCAAGAAAAGAAGATTTATCTCATCAATTCTTTCGTTGTCAAGAAAACCAAGGGAGACTACCAGCCGACTGACAATCCGCTCACAATCCTCATCACCAACCATACAATGATACATCCAACAACAGAAGATGAAAACATGCCCCGCTACAAATTTTGCTTCCTGAAATCTTCTGAATTTACCAGCAAATGTAATTACATCACGATTCTAAGTGCTAAGACACTTTTCATTCGGTTTAAGATGGAAAAAACGGGTTGAACAAAATTCTTTCAATATTTATTTCATATGCCTTTGGCCGTCTATTGGAGTACTCAACAACTGCAAGCCATTCCAATGGAACAACCAGAACTGTCAGAAAAGAGCTTCAAATTGCCCTCCCAGGGAAAGTATTCCGACCTTTCATTCCCATAATAATTCATGACATTTGATATGATACTATGTCAACCAATACCCATCATAATCACTTCAAAAAAATTGTATACAGGAATGACAAGGTTCAAGTGACGATATGTGGAGAAACTATTGAGCAGTTCACCTGCATCCTCACCGCAAACGATAATGGTCCAATACTATTGATCATCACTTCCGTAGTCGTCAAAGATTATAAAGGTATGGATCGTATTTACTATTGTAATCAAATACTAATCAGAATTCATCTTCAATACAAAAAGAACATTCAGATTAATAAAAAAAAAAAACAACCATAATGCATTCGCAGGTGTGAAGTATCTGTCAACCACCACAGCCACCAGAATTTACAGCAACTTACATATTCCAGAAATTTTGCCCTACGACAATCCACCAGTCCCAATGGCACCAGCAATTGAACCTCCAAATCAATACAATATCGCTGACCAAGAGGATCCTCTGCTGATGTGACGGTGAACTCTTATAGTTGACCGTTAAACGAGTGACATAACAATTAAAAATAATAAAATAAAAGTACTTTTATTTTCCAATTAATTATTATAAATTAAAAAAAAACCCCTTAATTGCTTGCTCATCCCTTCCAGATGCTTCTCCAATCTCCATCGATCTCTGCTCCTGTTTTAACCTCCCAATCTCCATTGCCATCTCCTCGTTCCCTTCCATCATAAAATCCTCAATCAACATCGACCCTTTGCATTGCTTCCACCTCACTATCTTCCTCAGCAAATGCTTATGCCCCCTTAGAAACCATCGGCTCACGAACTCCCACCTATACGGATCCACTTTCTTGAACCCCTGCAATTTTTTTAAAAAACAGAGTAATTCAATTCGATTATATTCTATTCATTTCGATGATTTGTGATTCACGTACGTAGGTGTAGAGCTGGCGAACAAAGCTGGAGAAATTGTTGTGCTTGAAGAAAGCGGGGAGGATTCGCTTGGACAAATCGAGAGGGTCGACGACGAGGAAGCTGTTGTTGGCTTTCCCCCAGGAGATGAGGTTGTCCATCAATGGGTCGTTGACCATCTGATACGTCTTCATAACGAACGTCGCGATGGTGTTTGTGATGGTTTCACCGTGCACGGCGTTGTTCCCTTCCATCCCATACACGGTCAAGAACAACTCCTCCTCCTTCCGAGCTTTCATCGTCGTCGTCAGCGACTTGTGATCTGTTGGAGCGCTGGGTAGCGACGGTGGGTTCGTAGGAGAGGTTGCGCCGGAGGGAGTCGAGGTTGATAGGGTGGTGACGATTGTGATGGTGACGAGGCCGCAGATGATTTAGCGGGCAATGAATGGGATCAGGTGGCCTTGCGTCATTAATGGAAGCATCACTATGTGCTCGTTGGAGGGAGAAGAAGAAGTACTCCCTGCCTTTTTGGTCTCTGGTGATGATATTTTCAGGGAGTGTAATTGAGTATCACGCGGATGTAATTGTGGTGGCGATCGAATATCTGGGGATTGTGAACGGAAGATTGATTACAGGTGGAGTCGGCCGAGGTGGGGAGGGAGGTTTGGAGGAGGCATCAAATTCGCGACGGGAAATAGGTCTTATGGCCGATGGGACGAACCTTTGGTCGAAGTTGTTCCGTCTCGCAGATTACAGGTTGAACTTTAATTGTTTTTCTTGTTGTAATAACGAGGTTGAAATTATTAAAAGTTAAATTAAATTTTTTATTATTTTTATTTGCCACATCACTCATTTAACAGTCAACTATAAAGATTGATTGCCAAATCGACAAAAGTTAACGGAAAGTGGTCAAACTTAAATTGTTAAACTAATCTTAGTGACCATGAATGAAATAAAGTAATTTTAGTGGCAAACGTGAAATTGTTTAGTAATTTCAGTGATCAAACTTGCAATTTACCCTTATTATATGTATGGATGTTTATGCAAGAAAAATAAGAGTTAGCGATAAGTCAACCTTCAATACGTGTTCTCGAATCAGCTTGCCATATATGTTTGGCTTTCAAGTTGATGTATTAGTAATAGGATATTCAAGTAATTTGAATTTTCGTACAAATATCACATTGTTTAAAAAAAAAAAATTTACCTTAACTTGATTTTTTTTATAAATAACATATTAATTTTTTAGTTGCATAAGTTTATAAATTTAGCTCATACATATTAGTTGTTTTAAGTTAAAATTTACACTTTTTACATACATATTAGATTTTTTAAGTTTATAAAATTACTAACATACAAAAAAAATGCTTACGAAATCATAGGCCGGGTACGAAGCTAGTTTTATATTAAATAACTTGTTTGTCAACGAAAAAGAAAACAAGCCATTTATTTGATTTCAGTGAAATATTCAAATGGCTATTGTCCTCCTAATCATCTTTACATTAATAATTTTTCCTCCAATTTTAATCCTCTCATTTTTTTTTTTTACAAATCCAATACTTAGTATTGTTTGTCGTTATAAACTCAATACTTCCCAACTGTTTTTGAACAATATATATTTTCCAATTGTCTTAAAAGATATTTCCGGAAGTCCGGGAAAAAATTATTGCTAATTGTCTGAAGTGAGAAGCAAAAATATTCTGATAAAGACGTTCCTCCGTAATATCATCATGACTCTTGAAGTCATGTGCGATAGCAATACCAAACCAAATACGGCAAGTAGTCGTTATTATTTTTAGACCGTTTTCAAGTATATGTTATCTTTAGTTGTAAAATGGTATACTATGGAGTTGTTGCAATTTGCAAGGAAATTGAAGTTAACATAAAATTCTTATTCAAAATTAAAAAATAGTAGTATACATAACTAATAGTCTAATACCCAAATCATATGTTAAATTTTGGTTGTAAAATTGAAATTGTTTCCGTGGCTGGCTTTATTAAGATAGAAAACAAGAAAATGAAACACAAAATTGTGACTTATTGAAAAAAAGACTCATCAAAACTTTTTAAACAAAAAA
The DNA here is from genome assembly GCA_946122785.1 of Linum tenue. NCBI lineage: Eukaryota > Viridiplantae > Streptophyta > Magnoliopsida > Malpighiales > Linaceae > Linum > Linum tenue. The sequence continues at coordinate 24,994,847 of CAMGYJ010000005.1, read as the reverse complement.
TGCATCTAAAAATACCTATATTGTCAAATATCTAAATTTGACCAAATGACACGTCTTTTTTAATTTTTTTTAAGAAATGACACGTCTTATAAATACACCAACCAAATGACCTCTACATTATTACATAACCATAAATATAAATAATAGAATTTTATGAAATTTACAAATTCATTTACGGCAAATCTAAAGGAGGAAGCCCGATACCGCCACCGGTGCCGGCACTGTTGCCGCCGCTGCTTGCACCGCCACTGCCACTGTTGCTACTGGCACCGCCGCTGCCGCTGCTACTGGCACCGCCGCTGCCACTGGCACCGCCGCTGCCACTGCCACTACCGGCGTCAATGCTGCCGCCTCCGCCGCTGGAGCTGTCGAAGAAGCTCCTGACGCTGGGGTCAATCATGCTGCTAATGCTGCCCATGGGGGCGCTGCCGCCAGCGGTGCCGCCGGTGCTGCTGCTACTGCCGGCGCTGCCGGTGGCGCCGCCGCTGCTGGGGGCACTGGCACTTCCACTGTCGACGCTGCCGCCACCGCTGGCGACGCTACTGGGGGCACCGGCACTTCCACCGCCAGCGACGCTGCCGCCACCGCCGCCGCCGGCAAGGAGATCACCCGATTTGCCACGAGCATCAGCCTCCGCCTTCAGAATCGCCCCGCTGGCGATGGTGTAAAAATGCCTCCACTTCCTCAGCTCGGGCCCCACCTTGTCGAAATCCCCATTCCGCTTCAACAACCTCTTGCAATTCTGGTAATAGTCTAGCGCCGAGTGGATGTCCTCGCTCTTGAATATGGGGCCCATCCCTTGAGGGTTGAAGAAGAAATTGGCGTCCTTGAAATCCTTCGAGCAGAGCTTCAGCGCCTCCTGAAATTTCGGTTCGCCGCCACCGTTCTTCTTCTCCATCTCGTCGAACATCTTGGTCAGCGTCGCCGACTGCTTCTTCGCCTTCTCCATTGCGAGCGTGGCTAGGGTTTTGACGTCCCCGGCCTTCGCCAGCTGCGGGTCGGCTGCTATGGTTTTGATGCACGACGCGTAGTTGGTGCTCTTCTGGCACACGGATTCGCACAGGTCTGAGACAGGGGCGGAGTGGGATTCGATCGGGGAAAACAGAGCAACTAGAAGGAGAAGAAGAAGAATTGCGATCCGGAGATGAAGGTGTTTATTAATGGAGGCCATTTTTATTAATTTTTTTTCCTTTTTTATTGTGGTAGATGGATGGATGGATGGATTTGAGGGGAGGATGGTTGTGATTTGGGGGAAGATTGAAGGATTTATAGAAGTGGCAGCGAGAAGCTAATTTTAGATATGTTTTAGTGTAGCAAAAAAGGAGAGGTGGTTGTGACTCAAACACTGTTGATCGTTAATTTGAAAAGAATTAGAATTTATAAATTATTTATTACAGTTTTCGATAGAGTCTCTTTTATCTTTTTTGGCGCGAAAATGTAGTCAGAACTGAAAAGACAATTACCACAGAAAAAATAAAACCAAAATCAATGATGCATGAAGACCTCAAGCGCGTTTGATTCGGCAAATATTTCGTTGAATTTGGTTGACAATTAATGCACGTGGGCAGGGTTATTCATTCGAAAAAAGAATTTCTGTAAGGTTTCATTAGTGTATAGAAATTAGAATAGACCAAGCATGCATAAAAACCATTTTTTGGGAATTGATTATCCATTGGTATGTTCATGTATAAAAATATTTCCTCTCCTTTCCTTGTTTTATCACTACAAAACCTATTATTCAGGTTCACATCACTCGCATGAAAAATATTATGTACTTCAATTCCAAATATAATATCTCCGAGTGTACCAGTTGTACATTTTCCCTCGTACCTAAGAAGGCCCATCTATGGATTAAAAAAGACATTGCTATTCGTCGCCCTAAAAATGGGTTTATGCCACATTTGGTCACTAATATTACCAAATCGAGTCATGTTTAGTTACTAGAAAAATTTAATATCAATTTTGGTCACTCGAATTACTGGAAAAATGACACATTTAGTCACTATCCCGTTAGTTTCCGTCCAACTCCATCAATAAACGGGAGAGTGACTAATTGTGACATGTTTCAATAATTCGAGTGAATTGTTATAATTGATATATTTCACAAATACATGTATTGTATATGTAGGGTCGTTTGGAGGTTGGGATTTCAACCAATGTATTTAGCCAATGCATGTAATGTTAAGATTAAGTTATTTATTTGATTAAATTTATGACAGAATATATGTATTACCTTTTTCTAAATCCACCTACAAAATAAGTGATTATCAACCTCTATCAAAAGGTGAGATTATAACCAATACATCAAATTACAATCCCAATTGATTAAATACGGAGAGAATCTAACCTCCAAACAGCTACTAATATTCAAATGGCTGCATTATGAGATTAGGTAGTTGCGTGGGCCCCCGTTCTGGCGCTTTCACACAAAAAATCGCGGTCTGTCTGGCCACTCAGCCACTAGTCACTTACCTCCGTTTACCGTCGCCGGGCAACGCAACTGCAGACCCGCCGGAAGATGACTCACTTCCTACCTTCCCTGCCGTCGATCCTTTTCCTTCTCGCCGTCTTCTCAACAAGTACGTTGCCATCTCCTCTACTTCAATTCCAACTTGTTCGTTTCCCGAGAAAATTTTAAAACGTAATTTTCTCGCTTCCGTTTTCCTTTTCCCTAAAAAAAAAAAAATTCGACTGCAAGTAAGCAAGCAGGCAGAAGTTTGCACAGACCACTAGAACTCAGCGAGATTCGGTTGTCGGTTCACAGTAAGAATCAGTTTAATCTAAGAACTAATTGTTTCCGTAATTGCGAGGTGGTTGTAGCAACGGTGAATCTGTGTTTTGCGGATGGAGGATTCTGCTCCGTGCCTTCAGTGACGGAGACTGAAGAGGAGCAGAAACATCTCTATTGGAAAGTGACGAACCCAACATTATCTCCTGATCATCTGCGGGGTCAGTAATTCTCTCGCCTTCGTCTTTTCTTTTGAGATCATTGCTATTCTAGGTTGATTCCCAACAGTTCTGTTGGTTATCGGTAGAGATGTACTCGGAACTGAATGGGTGGAAGAGTTCATTTCATTGTCTAGAGGATTAATTAATTTAGGGATATGTAATTAGCTTGCTGGTATTAGTTCTACCGGTATCATCAGTGTTTAGATTCATGTGATGCAAATGGTTGTTCAGTTCTCTCTGTGCTTGTAATGAATTGCGCCGAGTACCTGGATAGTTAAGTATTGTGATGAGCTGAAGTACTTTGGCTGGTATGCAACAGATTTGCCAGGTTTCACGCGCAGTGTCTACAAAACTGACCATGCGCTGATCACGCCTGAAAGTCACGTCTTCAGCCCTATACCAGAGTGGTACCTTCTGCTTTCACATTTCAAGTTGCTTCATGGAAAATTTTGAGAGACGATAGATTAGGTTCTTTCTTTTTTCGAGTTTAGATGTTTGTGGAATTTTTCAGGACAAATGCGTTGGGAGCTTATATGATCACCCCAGCTATGGGCTCACACTTTGTGATGTACCTTGCAAAAATGAAAGGTATGCTTAGTTGGCTTGAGCTAGAGTTCTTGGATGGTAAATACTGCCATGTCAAGTGTGAACCATACCAAGCTTTATGCATGTGCTCAATGATTTTGATTGATTGGTTTGTGATGTGAGCTGCAGAAAATTCAAGGGCAGGCCGACCTCCTAGTGGGGTAGAGAGGTGAAGGAATTGTTCAGACACCTCCAAGCTGTCCTTATTATAAAAGTCTGGTCAGGGAAACCCTGCCTAACTCATGTTTTTTTCAATGATTATTAGGTTCCTATTTGTGGTTCAGGGTTCTGCCTCCCTGACTAATGCATCAGGTGCTATTCAGAAGCTTATGGTAAGTTGCTTTTATTAGCAAGATGCAACGTGCAACAGCGGTGTTGATTTCTAATGCAAGCTTCTCAATGACATAGGTGGACTCTTATGCCTACTTGCCTCCAAATTACGACCATGAACTGGAGTGTGTTGAATCTGCTACTCTCATTGTCTTTGAGAGAAGGTGTGTGAACTTAGTAACTTAATGGTATTAGTGGTGCTTGCAGTCTAGCTATACATCCAGCTGCAAATGGTAAACGAGTTTCTTACCCTTGAAGGTATGCTTCTACAATGGACCGCCTGCCCGAGCAAATTGTTGGTTCTACAGACGAACAGCCACTTCTTGAAACTCCAGGCGAGGTTAGATCATTAGATGAGGTTCTTTTGGATCTCACATTTACTCCTAGTTTTTTGTGGGAAAGGGATTTTATTGTTTCCATTTCTGAATTCTTAGCAGTTGCGTCTGTAACTCACATGTATGCATATGCTCATGTGTTCTTACTCTCGCGAGCACATTCATTCATGTAGACAACCTTAAATGTGCAGACATGGTATATTGTGAATTTGTGATGCCTGAATGTAAATGTACTACTAACCCTGGTCATGATCTTTCCAAACCAACATCATTATGTTGAACGGTGCGTATTAATAATGGGTAAGTCATGAAATGAGGGTTGGGACAACTACTGTACATCATTTTATTAATTGAAGGGATATGAAGGGTAGTTTTGAGAGTTTCTCCCCCTTTTTGATGAATAAGAGTAGTTTTGAGATTATCAGCTATGTTATGAAGTTTTCCTTGCTGCACCTTCCTTCTGCCCTGAATTGGTGACTAAGGCTTTAATGGTTTTGTTAAATAAAAGTTATTTACTGTACATATCCAGTTACGGTATATATGTGAGGCTATTTTCAGAGTGAAAGAAGAGTTGTCCTCGTATTATCTATTGCTGGTTTGATACTTATTTACGATTTGCTAATTGAATGGCTATTTAGTTATGATTTGGTGCATGCTTGCACAACTTGCACTGATACATGATATACTAACAGGTTTTTGAACTTAGGAAGCTTCTTCCACAGACATTGCAATATGACTTCAATATCCATGTAAGCAGCAGTTCACTTTTCTAGTTTTGACTCTGCAGTTATTCCTAATGTTATTTTGAAATAGAGATAGAGAATGCAGATCCCTTCAAGACCGTCATTTGTTGAAGGAATGTGTTCAAGTAGTTCTGTAAGTTTAGTGGAATGATAAAGTTTTTATAAGTAATGTATAAAAAACCTTTTGTAAGCCATATTTTTCAGATAAATCAAAGTAAAATATGGGTATGTAAGTATTTGCTGGAGTGGAAAATGCTTCGGCATTAGATTCAGTAAGTGTCTTTACTTTCCCCTGCTGAATCAGGTGGAGGTTGTCTTCACCGTTGTGCCCTAGAATCTAGATTGCATGCCTGGTTTGAAAAAACCATCAATGCTGGGAAATTTTGGAGCTTTAGGGGTCGTTTGCTTGTTGGATTTGGGTCATGGATTTGGTACCCAAATTCCAAGCTTGATGGATTTAACATAAGTCCATTGTTTGTTGAAGGGTGCTAAATCCGTGGGGTCCACGGATTTGGTCTTTATTTTGGAACCAAATCCGTGGACCCCACGGACTTGTAAATCCCACATATTGATTTGGGATTTGCAAATCCTTGATGGTTAGTTATTTATTTCACAAATCTATCACAAATCCATCATCAAATCTATCATGCAAACATTAGACTCTTCAAATCCATAATCCAATAAATCCAACATAAATCCCAAGGTTTTTGTTGGCAAAAACCCTCATTTTTCAAATCCAACAAGCAAACGACCCCTAAAAGTTAAAACTAAGCAGGCCACTTACTGTGCCATCTTCTTACACCCGTTGTTTTGGTTTACTTCCTACTAGGAAGGAGCACATCATATATGAGGTTACCTGATTTGTTTTGTACTGGTTACTTGATACTAAATTTTCATGCTTGCTTGGTTATCTTTTTTGGTTCTAGCTCTTGCTCAAATTTATTTGATCATTCTTGTCTCTAGCTACAATTGTTTGATGGTGTTCTCTTCTGTTTCCATGTTTTGCAGATCATGGATTTTCAACCAGGAGAATTCCTTAATGTGAAGGCATGTTCACCTTTTGGCTAGCTTAAACTCGTGTGCTTACCTTGAAATGTTGATTCTGAATTTCTTTAGTTTATATAATTAATTTGCCATTGAGATAGGATATGAACTCGTATAGCTTGGCTTAGGACAACAGATAGGTGTAAGCTCATCGCCATAGTCTGTTGCTTTCCTTAAATATGCCGTTATGTCATAATGAGAAGAGGATACCATGGGACTTGGGCACTTATCAGCAGTTTGCTGATAGTCAACTCCTGCCCCTCTCTATATGTTAGTTATGTAAGATCTGTTAACTGTTTTGCAGGAAGTCCATTACAACCAGCATGGTCTACTGCTATTGGAGGGACAGGGGATATATCGTCTGGCTGACAGCTGGTAAGAGTTCAATGAACATGATACTCAAGGGTCAAGAATCGTTACTGCAGTTTAAGCAATACCTTAGAAGGGTTTATGTCTGCACTTAATTTGCTCTCCCCCTTAACTCTTGGTTGTTTATAAAAATTGCTCGATCTAACAAAGCTGAGTTTGCAGGTATCCTGTCCAAGCTGGTGATGCGATTTGGATGGCCCCATTTGTGCCTCAGTGGTGAGTGCCGCATACCTTTCTCCACTTTGTATAGGTTGAACAGAGTATTCCTAATGGTACATAACAGACAGTTATCCACCTTTTAATTCTTACCAGGTATGCTGCACTTGGTAAAACTCGTTCAAGATATTTACTGTACAAAGATGTAAATAGAAATCCATTATAGCTGGTCTGCAGTAAAAGACTTGTTCGTGGACTTAGGCTCTTATTTGCAGGCTGGGAGACCAATGGTTCTCAGCAATTGTCAACAAGCTCCGGTAACCACTAACATTAGGTGGATGATAGTGGTACCTTATATTGCAATTGTCCTACTAAGGAAACATTACTTATTTATCAAGCTTTGAAATTTCGTAATATGCGAGCATATGATTAATCTTCTGTTCAGCCACATTTGTGGAACACACTAGTTGAATAGATCTGTCCAGTTTTCTTATATGGATGTGCTCTTGCTCTTTAGTGTCTTTTGTTTGATAAAGCCTTAAATGATGCAGTTATCTTGTGTACAAGTGTTCAGCTATGTATAATCTTGAATAGTGTTGTTGATGGGATTGGAATTAGATTCAGCACTTTTGTGAAGGGTAGTGAAATCAGGGTTGTTTAATCAATCAACTCCTTAAAGAAATACTTGAATAGACCACATACTTTCAGAATACCTTATGCTACGTCTAGGTAAACTGAACCAAATCTTATAAAGAAGCAAACTACCTTAATACAATAGCTGAAAGAAAAGAACATAAAAGATTCCTTCCATACAGCAGACTCACCAAAAACCTAGGGTTGACTGGCCAATCCTAGGTTACTTTCTCTATGTAGAAAAACGAACATTAGGGAATTTGGAATCAGTTCTGAACACTTCTAATAACCCTTTTGAGTTAACCTTTAGATTATGTATCTTTGTAGACTGAAGAAAGACTGGTGGATGCCCTTGCCACGTGTTCTTTAGTAGGCCAACTAGGAATAATCTCAGTCGTGTAGCTGTACTCATACAAGTGAGGATGGAGTCGTGGAGATATGGGAATTAAGCACCATTTTAGCTCCACCGCCGACTCCTCCACTCCCTTCATCTTTGCTGCTTGTCTGCTCTCCAGTTTTCCTCCTCTTCAAATCTCTTATATGCATCTTCCCCTTAATGCCCGGCTTTCCTCTGTATGAGATAAACACTATCCCCTTTTCTGAATGAGAGCATAGGATATTAATCTTTTCTCAGTAGTACAGAACTTGCTTTCCATAAAGGTATTGGTTGGTGGTATCAATATATCATTGAAATTCCTTTGTACAAGTGGCCCTTTTCTTTTATATGTGCCTTCTAACCAATCAGCTTTCATTTTACTGAACAAGTAGCCCAACTTGGAAGTCTTTGTACTTTATTTCTGATTTACTTGCTTCACTGTTTCAGTCCTCTCTATGAGGATTCTGTAACTGTATACTTCACTCTCTATTTTATTTTCAGTGGTAGAAAAGAAGTTGAACTAATTATATTAAACCCATTAAAAAGAGCATAATTAAGAAGCAGGAGATAGAGGCGCAGAGAAAGTAGCCCACTCCTTGTTTGGAGTGACCACCAATGTCTCAAAGCTCTTAAATGACACTCATTTTCTCAAGGAATGAGTTCCTTGCATCGAGTGAGATTATGAATGCTAATAGATGGTTTATAGCATCTTTCTGACTTCGTCAGATTCACTCATAAACAATAATGCTTTCTACTTTTCTTTATGTAGTAATTTTAACATAGTACATTGACTTAATCACATACCACTGGAGATTGACTGTATAGAACCTGGAAAGGTGAAAGACAGAAATCACATGGCTTTGAGCTTCTGGTAAGGAGAGAAGCCTGTACCGTGTTCTTAATGTGTACACTTCATTCACTTGTCATACTTACATTGCTCAACCCTGCATTTCTAGTTATGTTTGATGTTATTGCTTAATTCCTCTCATTTGCTCTCACTAAAGAAAATGACAGAGGGGTGTAACTTATCTGTACCTTATTCAAATCCCTTAAAATTAAGTTCCTGAAACAATAAGTCAATTATCAAGCTTTGCAGTGTTTTAAGCCACTTGTGGCAGGATGTGTCCAAGCCATCCATTAGGTACTTGTCTCTTGCTTGTCAATTATCCCTTAACTTTATTGATTGTTTGAGACCTGATGCATCTCATTTGTAATGGAACCAATTGTATCTTGTGTTTATTATTGGTTGCTGGTCAGTGGGCTAAGCACTCCCCAAGTGTCAAACAGGCACCTTCATTTCAATTCATTTATTTTCATGGGGGCACTGGATTTAGCTTTAGCAAACTAGATTGGGAACTGCGTTCGTCTTAATTAAAATGTCATTAGGAGCTTTTACCAGGCTTTTCTTTTTTGCTCCTTGCACTAATCCCTGTCATGTTGTTTAGTGGACATCACCTGTTGCAATGTCTTCCGAAGAGGGGATCAGTTGGCCTAAATTTACGCCGAATACCTTTGATTCTCTGAGCTTAACCACGTTAGTCAAAGTCTGTAGGGAATATTTGCAGCTTCTTTCCTAAAAGGAATAGTTGCTAGTTGCTAGTCCCTAGGGCTATCCTTCATTAGTTGCAAGGTTCTCTCTCCTTCTCTCTCTAGTTAGCTTCTGTTAGGCATGTGCTAGATGCTTGCTTGAAAAGATTCAACATATGTCTGTAAGCTATAGTTGTATGACTTCCCAATCATTTTTGCTGCTTATTATCATTGACTCAACTTCATGTAGCAGCTATTTCCAGAACTTTCAGGGGAGTCAGCATGTTATAGTGGATCCGGTGCTGAAAGGGAAAGAGAAAAGAAGGAAGGTAATCGATTCTGCACTTGGATGCTAAAATCACAAGTTGAACAACACCCACCATCGACCAAATCTACTGTTTATAGGTAAGATATGACTGGTCTTGGGTCCGAATCAGCTGTGCACTAAAATTATATATATGGGTGGTCATTTCTAGTCTTTTCTCTAGATTTTTTGCATATATAAATTTGTTATTTCCTCCAGATTTAGTAGCTGTATTATGCTTTATGGGGTTGGCACCACCCTCATAAAAGCAAATTTGTTTTGGTCTGGGTTGGTTTTGGAGACAACAATTCCTTTTCTGGATTTACTTGTACTTCAGTGTCACGACATGCATATTCATGATTTCACAACATTCCTGAAAACTACTGGTCCACTTTAGACACATCTCATTCATCAAATGTGACACTGAAAAATGTTGTCGTTTATATTATTGCTTTTTCAGCTTCTTGTCTTAACTTGCTGGGGTGACTTTTATTAATAGGCAAAGGTTGGTGCTTAGGAATGGCAATGGGTTGAGATCTCATTAATCAAACGCGACCTTGAAACTTGAGTATGTCATATTGGGTAATTTTGCTTGGGGCATGTGTCGAGGTAGTGTCGATCCACGACGCTTGTTTGAACTGTACACGATGACATGATTAACGAAGTCAAAATAGACGAAGGCTCGAACCTAAGTGTAGTTGTGTCTTAAAATATAACTACTGAGCAGAAGTCAAAATAGGAGAAATACAATCAAATATTGGAGGTAATCGAGATAGAACAAGCTTGTGCAGGACTGACCGAGTGGGAAGAAGATCCACGCCTGCCCTATCCCATGCTTGCGAGTTGGATGATTTCCGCATAAAGCTGGTCAAGGCAGGTTGGGGTTCTGAAACATGTCAAAATTGCCATCCTTGATGGCTGATCGTGCTTCATGTTTGTGGGTTTTCTTTACATTATATTATATTATATGTTTGTTGATTAATTAACTCTAGCTGATAATAGACCTGAATACATCCCAGCTCATACATCCTTGATGTTGTTCAAGTCACAAATTGCTTTGACTGGCCTAAAACTTCCTTAACGGGGTAGGCCAAAGCTGGGATTTTCAAGCATCATTTTCATGTACGTGTTGTGTTCGATTCACTTTCAATAGAGCAGTTTGATATTTGATGATAGAGACATTTGGATACCAGAATGATGATGTGTGGTATATATTATATGCAAAGGTAGAGATATTGATATCTTATGTGAAACATGAAGCAAACGACAAACAAGCAAGATTTAACATTGCAGGATGTGACTTTAGTTTGGTTTAACAGAGAGTAATGTCAAGAATGGTCTGCTTTAACCCTTTTTCCATATTGTTTTTTCTTCTTTAGCATATTCTTTTGTGTCAAGCAAATTAGACCTGATGATTATTGTTGTTTATTTTTCTCCAATTGGATGGATGTGCCGAAAGGACTCGACTCACACTCTTTTGATGCTGACTAGTCACTTGTTGTGCTCGTGGTTTAGGCCAAGAGAAAGGTTTTCAATGGCTTGCATAGGGAAGTCTGGTGGCTTTCCTTTTTTCTTTTGCATCCCCTTTGATGGCTCTTCTACTAGCCCATGAAATATCTCTATGGCTTTTACTTGTTTATTATTCTCCCTTTTTCCTTTTGCCATTTTCCATGCACAAAGCAGCGCAAATAGGCCACTTTTGATTGGCAATTCGATGCGTATGTGATGGATGGTAAAATTATTAGGACTTTTATAATGTCAGCGTGGATCACGACCTTGGTATTTTTTTTAATCTGGCTTGTTGGTCTCTTTCTTTTTACCCTTTCGATGGTAAAAGTTCCTAAAATAGTGGTTTGAGGGTATTAGCTTTTAGAACCATGATGAGACCAATTATTTATCTTTCACTGCTCACCTCCAATATATTCTTCCTGTTTCTAGTGCCAATGTCCCTTTCTTGTTGATGATGGTTATGCTAAAAGGCATTAAATTTTAACAAGTAGAGCTCTGGTTCATCAAATTTTATTGTCGCGATATTGTAGAGAATATCACTTATGAGGAATACTGATAAGACAATTCGTCTCGAATCACCTCCACCTATGATGATATCCGTGATCATAGTGATTGGGATTCAACTTAGTTTCAATGAAGAGTCCTTGAATAATAAAGATGTCCACTCTTTGTTTAATTTCTTGTTTTTACTTTCACTGTGTTTTCTTCTTTGTCTATACCATCATTCTCTTAGGTTGCGTTTGGAGATCTATTGAAATGGATAACTCCGAGGTAAATTTCATCATGTATTCATAACAATAATGGTAAAAGGTGCGAGATTTGAAAATCTGGTATGTATACAGTGTATTTTGCAACCAGCAGTGGGAAGAAGAAAGCCAAAGTGGTGCTTCTTTGGATCCTAGCTCATTGAACGCATACCATTGGCTAATAGAGACCTCCCACTGCATTATGTGCTAAAAGTTTAGATCATCATTCAATTAACAATATATCAAGGCAGACATTGGTCTCAAGTTGGATCTATAGCAAATCCCACAATTAGATGTTTTTCTGTCCTAAATAGGAAACACACGATATTGGGTTGATAAATAACCATTGGAGGAAGTCATAATGATGATTATCTTGATGATTGCAGGGCGTGCAAGGAGGGCCTCCACTTTGAACACAAAATTGGTGCAAATGGTGGAAAGAAGAAAAGTGTGATTGGTACACCCCATAATCATCTTTCCAGGTCAGAATTATGTGATGTCGTTTCTTGCCCCATATGGTTAGATATGAGCTAAGCATGAGTTCGGTTCAACTCATGGAGTCAACTCCTAATAAAGTCTTGTGAGTGTTACATAGAGCAATTACGTTGCTTCCACTTGGATCAGAGTTTGAAATTCGCGTCGTTTGAAACCTCCGATTCTAACTATGTATTCAAAGCATGCATGTGTTTTAGAAAACAATGTTTTTTTTACTTGGTTTGAAAGCAGAAGGAATGTATTGAGAATATATGATTAATTCATAATACATAGAAAATGATGTTATACTTAATCTCATATTTTTTGTGAGATTTAGTATCCATAGTTCACTTAATGTAGAATTCATGCATTCTTTTATGTTTTCTGGTTTTCCAAATAATGAATTCTTAGAACTCACACATTCTTAGTAATCACATAATCTTAATAAACACATTCTTGTAATATACTTATATACACAATTTCCTCAATCAAGACTCCTCAAGTTCTAAAGATATACTTGCACCCATTTTTTCAGAGGCATGCTCTTCTACATATTCATGACTCTTAGCTTAACCTTGCCCTTATATTCTGCTTGCAAATTAAGCTTCTAAGCATTTGAAAAAAAATGTTTAAGCTCCTCTTTCCCCCCCCCCCCCCCCCCCCCCCAAGCATGTAAGGCTTCCTCTAGTCGTGGCATCATAATTTTCTTCACAAGTGTGTGCATCATGGCGAATTTGGCTCTTTTTCGATGATAAGAAAGAAAAGGGGATCTAACTCCATGCATATCTTTGTGTGTGGGTGTGGCTCTGTAGTTATTATTGAAATTATCTTTATCTGTTGTCCCTATCTGATGCATGGAAGAAAAAAAAAATGTACCTTTCTCCACAATATGGTGAAGGCTGCGGTGCCATTTGGCAGAATGTATAAACAGATTCAGATACCATTGCATAATCTCTAGGGTGAAGAGGAAAGTTACATTACCTGGTACAGTACCTCACTTGGTGGTAGAAAAGAGAGAATCAAGAGCACAGTACTGTTCCCAATTGGCCTTATTGATATTCCAAAAGGCCTTGGACTGAACAAGAACACGAAAGGGTACTAGACTAGCAAGGCTGTGGGTGATGGGAATCAGAATACCTCGAAATCCCTCTATCTAATTGGCGGTCGGTTTCCAGTTAGTTGATTTGTGACTGTGAGTCGAATTGACTTGCAAGGTGGAATCAATCTTGGTTTGACCAAGTTGATTGGTCTGAAGAATAGTTTATGTTGGAGTCTTTGTTAAGATACTGTTTGATGATCTCGCCGTGGGTTGATGAAAGCTTATTTAGGAGGAAAGACGAAGATTGTATGGTTTGGGTCGAATTAAGCATACTATGTTGAGTAAAAAATGAATAATGTGTTCGGTCAATCAAATCAATAGTCGAATCAATAACTGGGAAAAATTACTTTTTTCCTTTTCTTTGGAACTCAGATGCCAACAGGCATGTATAATGTTAATAAACTAAATCCGAGCAAATAACATGCTCAAAGTTAGAACTTAACTTTCCTCATAATGTCTTAAACATTTATATAATATCATTTGGAGACGTGGTCGTCTTTCTACTCGTGGAGGGTGGTCTATTGAGAAAGGTGGGATGATAGTCGTAAATTAGGATTGAGACTTGGGTTTCATTGAAGAGTGGAGTGAGTGGTATAGTGAGCTTCTAACATGGATTATGAAGTGAGTTTGGTACATTGTCTGATCTAGTAAACCACGATATGGACTATATAAATCAGACCAGTAGCAAACAACTCATAATGCATATAAACAAAGATTATATCTCAAACTATGTGGTTTGGTTTGGTCCATAATATTTCAAACGAGATGATATATTTTCCAAAGAGTGAAAGGACCCCGAGTTAAGTCCTAAATAGTAGCTCAATTAATAGATGATTCATCTTTAAAACATCACAATTTTGTTATCCTCCTCATAGTCTCAACTGCGAGGATTTGCTCACAGGCGTTGGGTACCATTGGATCGAGCATATGTCCTTCGCCACCACTAAATGGACACCATGACAATTAAATACAATATCATCACATCTATCCAACAATTGTGAAAATTTTGATTTTCGATCCAATCATATGAACACGTTCTCACGTATATATTGTGAGCATTTAGGGTGAAATATTGTAAGCAGAAGAAAGTCCCAAATTAAGACCTAAGACAGTGCTTAGATAAGGAAAGAAACCCATAACTTCTTTCTGACATCTAGACCACCATGTGGTTGTCAGCCTTGTTCAGGTAGCCTATCCTCCACGTAATTTTGAGGATTGGGCAGTGAAAACATTTTGGAAAAAAAGAAGATAAGAGAGAAAAATAAAATGGTCCTAATCATAGGAAAAAAGAAATAAACTCCCATATTGACATTTGTTGAACATAGTAAGGCCCCATAGATTGTCCATGGACCACTCAATCTGATCGACAATAAGCATTTCTTGGTGACTTTTTCTCTTTTTTTCAATAGTTGATTGATGAGAAGAAACTAAAAAAGAAAGATTTTCCAAACAATATCTTCTCTTTTGTTTATTAACTAAAGAGGGTCGAGAGGAAGAGAACGATCATAGATTATGAGGTTGTTACTACATGTTTTCAGGTCTGATTTTTTTTTTAACAAAAGATAATAATTATATTAAATGATAAGAAAATATCGAACTACACCCTGGAACCAATCCAAGCACGAAAATCAACAAACGACACATAGTCGGAGACAAAGAAAGGGTCTTTCTAGCCACTGAGTGGGCTGCCCCATTGCTATTCCGACCGACGAATCGAATACTAAAACCACTACTCTGCGCCATCAAATGGAGGATCTCCTGGATAATAACCCCGGCACGACTATCCTGCGCATCTTTAGCATTAACCTTATCAATAAGCACCTTCGCGTCACCTTCAAAATGAACTTGATGGATGCCGAGGCCTTGACACCAATTAATTGCCTCCCGGAGGGTTATAGTCTCCACCACAAGAGGGTCTATCATATTTTCAAAAACCACACCTCTTGCCAAGAGACAGAGCCGCCTCCATCCCTTATGATTATACCTCCTACTGAATGTGAGTTGGTACGAACCGCCCCATCCCACATACAGACGACTGAGGTTGAATCCACCAAGTCCATACTATGCTGCACAGGTCCACTGGCAAGGACACCCACTCATGGAGTTGCTGATGGTTTTGACGCATTAGTTGAGGAACTAAGTACTGCTTACCCTCAAAGGCAGCCCAATTCCTAAACTTCCACATACGCCACAGGAGTGCCACCAAAGCCATAATTTGATCAGGTTGGGACAACATATGCATACATCTTTTAAGGAAAAGAGAGAAGGTGTGACGAGGCAAACCATGACCCAAATGATTCAGACCTGAGTGAGCCCAAAGGGCCTCCGCAATCGGGCATTGCCAAAAAAGGTGCTCCATTGTTTCAGATTCCGCCCAACGCACCGGGCATCGAGGCAAAATCTGGACTTTCTTCTCAATCAAAGCTTCAGTCGTAGGCAAGATACGATGAAAAATTTGCCAAAGGAATAACCTTAGTTTAGGTGGGATCGGGAGCCCCCACGGTGCATCCAAGTCGACCTATCCATCCAGCTTACCACGGGTCGCCACGACCCTAACTGTCTAGCCGTCAAAACAGCCAAATGGTAAGCAGACTTGACAGTGAAAATGCCATCACAAGTATCATGCCACACTAGCTTATCCACAATACCCGTGCGAGGCAAGGGGATTGCCAAGATGGCACGAGCTACATCCGGTGGAAACATCTGATGGACCAACTGACAACACCACCCTCCCCCATCCTCCGTTATAAGGTCAGCCACTTTAGGGTCAGCGTCCTCCGGGATGGCCTGGGGATTCACACGGGGAGGGTAGGGGTGAGTATACGGGACCCAGCTAGAATGTTGTATAGAGACTTGGCGCCCATCCCCAATCTGCCACCTAAGTCCTCGTTGAAGGAGACATCGGCCATGGAGAATACCCTGCCATCCCCACGAAGGGCGGGATCGCGCAGTCGCCGAGAGGAAAGTACCATTCGAAAAGTATTTTCATTTATAAATCTGGGCCAACAGGGAATTCGGCTCCGTAAGAATACGCCAGCCAATCTTAGCCAAGAGAGCTTGACTAAAATGCTCAAAACGCCGAAATTCCATCCCCCATCATGTTTGCTTGTACACAGGTTACGCCATGAGATCCACCTAACTCGGGGTTGACCCCCCTCCACTCCCCACCAGAATCTAGCTATGTGCTTATCCAGTAAACGACAAAGAGAAAGAGGGAGTTTAAAATATGACATAACATGAAGTGGGAAGGAGAACACGATAGATTTAATCAACGTCTCCTTAGCCGCCCACGAAAGCACCTTCTGCTTCCACCCTTCAGCCATTCCAGCAGCTTCTCTTCCAAATAACGGAAAGTAGCCATCTTGGATTGAGCAATCAAAGTAGGTAAACCAAAGTATTTATCGTGTACACCGACAGCTCAAACCCCGGTCGAAGGGAAAGAGATTCTTGATCCCCTGGCAAAATGTTTTTACTAAAGCAGACCGCCGACTTAGCCAAGTTCACCCTCTGCCCACTAAGTTCCTCGTATTCATTTAAGACTTCCAGCAGGTTATCACATTCTTGCATCGATCATCTGAGGAAAAGATACGAATCATCCGCAAAGAATAAATGCGACACACGCGGGGCTCTGGGGCTAACCCGGACGCCTGCCAGCTTCCGCTCCTCAATGGCCTTTCGTATTAACGCCGCAAATCCTTCCGTACAGATAACAAAGAGGAGGGGAGACAACGAATCACCTTGCCGCAGTCCCCGCGTGCCTGTAAAGTAACCCGCTGGTGTACCATTCATCAACACAGAAAACGAGGAGGACCGCAAGCACTCCTCAATCCATTGGACCCAAATGGGATCAAATCCCAATTTCCTTAAAACCGCAACTAAAAAGGGCCATTCAACTCTATCATAGGCCTTCTCCATATCAACCTTCAGAGCCATAAACCCTTTTTTCCTTTGGTTTTAATTTTGAGATAATGCATCAATTCATGCCCAATCAGAACATTATCCACAATTTTTCTTTCACGAATGAATGCGTTCTGCCCCGGCGAAATTATCATGGGGAGAAAACGAGCTAATCTTTCCGACATAATTTTGGTAATTATTTTGTAGACGAATTGACACAAACTAATAGGTCTTAGCTGACGCATATTCTCCACATTATCCACTTTAGGGATTATCGTCCTGTCCGAAAAAGGAACAGACAGCTTCAACCAAAGACTCTCCAACGATGTCCCAAAACGTGCGAAAGAATTTTCCAATGAACCCATCCGATCCCGGGGCCTGAGTAGCTCCTATTGAAAAAACAGTTTGGCGGGCTTCTGACGCTAGAACCTCAGCCATCAAAGTCGCATTCATCTCCTCAGTAACCGTCGAGCGATAGGCAGCTCCATCACCCGGGCATCCATATTATCTACCTGATTCTCATATGTGAAGAGAAGTTTGAAAAAATCAACAGCGATGTCCGCCTTTCCTTTCTCATCTGTAATCCACTCATCCGTCTCATTTCGCAACCCTGCCACAAAGTTCCTTTTTCTCTTTGCTTTTGTGACAGTGTGAAAATATGACATGTTGCTATCACATTTTTTAAGCCAGCAAACTCGCGATTTCTGATGCCAATAGATCTCCTCTGCTTCCCACTGACGACTAAGCTCTGTTTCGAGATCTCGGACCTTATCCCAATCTACAGGGACCACATGTTTGACCTGGTCAATCTCCGACTGGAGAGTTTTAATGTTCCGAAGGGAATTAGTCATGCCAGCCCTACTCCAGTCATACAGCAGGTGACAGAGACGTTTTAATCTCGCCCATAGCCGGTACAAGGGGGAACCATGAACCGTTTCCTTCCACACATACTCCACCATAGCTCGTACTTCAGGATTCGACGCCCATCGAGCATCGAACCGAAATAACGGCCGACTTTATCTTGTAAAGGGCTTATCTGAGAGAAGTAGAGTTCTGTGGTCAGACCCTTGATCTGTATGATGCTTCACGAGGGTCTCCGGAAACTGATCTATCCAGGATTGAGAACATAAAGCCCTGTCAAGGCTTTCCCTAACATAGGCCTGTCCCATCCGCTTGTTTGTCCACGTGAATTGATCCCCTTGGTATCCCACATCATGGAGACCCAGGTCATTCACAAAGTCCTGGAGCGTCGCGGATCGAGCCGGATTCCAAGGGTTCCCACCATCTTTCTCGTTACCAGAGAGGATTGCATTGAAATCACCTATCACCACATAGGGTAATTGGATTTCTTCGCACTGAGTTTGTAAGGCAAGCAATTGGGCTGCCCTGATCGAGTCAATACAACTAATATAAACAAACACAACCACATACGAAATATCATTCTCATTAATCCGAACAGAATATGACAAGTGGAATGACTCAACACCAGAGCATCAACTCTGGGGGGACCAACCTACGACAAGGCCACCAGACGCATCAACCGCGTCAACCAAAAACAACTGGAAACATCAAAACCCAAACCACGCATTCTACGCGACACAACTTCAGGTCTGATTTTTATAGTCTTTATCATTGAGCATTTTTTTGTGGTGATCAATAAAAATATAAGTCCTTCATTTTAAATATGTGTGACAACTTGAATTTAATCCACCAATCCATTCATAAAAAAATCAACTATTACAATTTATTTAAATTCATATTCAACCAATCAAATTCAGTGTATTGGTAGATTTATGGATTGTTAAAAAATTGCAATTTAGTAATATATATATATATATATATATATATATTATTTTATAATTTGATGGTTAAACTCATATTTTCAAATGAAAAATGTGATAACAAAATTACATTTTGGTACCTACATTTTTTATAATGACATTAGTATCTGAACTTTTTTTAATTTTCCAAAACTTAAAAGCCACTTAAATTCACAAATTCATTTATTATAATTCCTAAATCAAATTCATTTATCGCCTTTAAGTACTCTAAATCATAAGAATAAATTTAAGAGGAAGAGAATTGGATAAGTTTTATGCCACATTCGCTCTTCCTCTTTCCCTTAACTAAAGGCTTTTTATTTTTTATACGGTCTGTATGCTCTTAAGTTTAGGTTCTATTTTTCTAGCAAAAGAATATAATGGGATTTGGTTCATGCCAAGGCGAAAGGAAAAGTGTCTTTTTGGACTTGAGACTTTTGATTTTATATGCTTCACACGGTTCCGTGGTGATAACGGTGCACTATTGCTGGATTCTGTTAATAATTTATTTGGGATGCTTATACTTGAGCATGGGTAAGGATTCTCCCAAGTTTCAACTTACTAGTAATTCAAAACATTTGATTTTAGTGCTAATCAAAATAATTAATTTTGGGATGAGGTGGAGAGTTTTATTTTATTATTTATATTAACTAATTTATTTATATGTCTAAACTATTTTGCATCTTATTTTTTTTTATATTTTTTATTCTTAAATGAGTATGCGGTATATGTCTATATTGAATATTCTCATTTTTTTTGTATATGAATGAATATTCTCAATATTTAGCACAATCATTTATTATGTATCGATAGTCTAATCATAAATCACGCACTAAGATCAAACATGGCTCATTTAGAATCTTATGTCAAGATTTATTAACCAAAATATTCAAATTTATTATCTTATACAATATATATCAATTCATTATTCTCAGAGTTTGGATAACTCTCATCCAAGGATGTTGTTCATATTAGGACACCCTAGTTAGAATTTCTTAGTAGAGATACTTTATTATTTGACAAATTTGTTCAGCCCAATTGAAACTTGACACGTATTGTATCCCTCATGATGATGATTAGATTCTCTAAACTCCACTCATTTTCATTTTGGCTCTTCATGAAGTCCCGCTATAGGATTTTATTTGTCTATCAAATACCCAAATTTAATATCTTATAACAACGGTATCAATTACTAATTCTTGAAGTTTGAACTAACCATCAATCATGGTTGTTGTCTAGATCGAAGACACTCACAAACACTAGAGTTCTGGTCTTAACATGGGTCCTATAGCTTATAATTATCAAACTTGTAGAATTTGCGTTTGCTAAAATTTCTTTATTTTTAGTAATGATAACATTTGAATTCAAAATTATTTGACAATTCTTGATAATTTTGATCTATCATTGAATAACCTCGGATCTAATTTTTGGATCGACCACTACTCCCTTGTTCTACCCATTTTTTTTTTTCTTCTTCTAATGGGATGGAAACGATTCATTGCAAATGCTAGTCACCTTACTATTGGATCGTACAAGACAAAGTATGTTGCTAGCTAACTTATGTGAAACGTAACAATATTTGGTGGCTTTTACCAACAGAATGATAGGATCGACATCAGACAGGATCATATCATATGTTGTGGAAAGAGACTGGAAACCAACGGATGATCGAGCTTGAAAAGTGAAACGTTCATCTTACCCTCCTCAAATCTCTTGTGGAACTTTCATTTTCAATTTAAAGCGTTTATATACATTACGTACCATGAGAACAAACCCGTGACAAATGTCATCTCCCCTAAACATGATTCCCACCACATAAATGGGGGAGGGGGGAAAGCTAAGCTCTCTCTATATATATCGAGTTGGCACAATAGTAAATACACTTATTTCACATATTGCATATAATCAGGATTTCACTTAAAATGAGTCCGACGTCATAATAAATATATATAAAAATTAAATTTTATTAATATTGAAATGACGTACAACATGTTTGCCACTGCTACTTGTTAGAGTTACTAGTGGGATCGTGTTATTTTTCATCACCTCTCACAATGGTTGGACCGATATGATCGTAGTTCGAACTTCGAACGATTAAAGCGTCAAACTTGTCTATAAAATTAAAGTACCAGGTTAAAATCCAACTAGCATACAACCTTTATTCAAAAAATTAAACGTGGAGAGAATCCCAACTCGATTATAGTATAGCCAATAAAAGTATAATTCAGTTCGAATTCGATTTAAGTTTTGATAGAATTTGGGGACCCGGTAGACATAATTTCGGTTCGGTCAAAACCGAACCGACCGAATGCCTACCCTGTCTTGAACACAAGTCATTACATTTTTACTAACTAATTTTTGGATATTGTTTTCTTTGTCGATCATTTTCATATTTATTATTATTTATTATTATTGTGAAGCATGCTTTGCTTGCACAATGGAACAGTATGTTTTCTCGGGGAACTAAAAGGTTGTGAAAGATTTGTGTAGAAAGAAACAGAGAGAGAAGAAGAAGAATGAGAAGACTGAAGAGAGAAAAAAAGGGATGGCCATGGGGGGCAAAGAAAGGTACATGGGAGCCACTTGTCGTCCCACATTATCCAACGGATCATTTAATTCGTTTCTATTATAAAAGTTTTTTTTTTTGCACAAAAAAAAATAACAGTAAAAACTAGAAATGTTCCGTAAAAGTTTTTGTTACTATCAGTAATTCAGTATGGACTTGTCTGCGACGGTAGGGTGCATAAATTTTGTTTGCACATCATTGATAATTAATTGATAATCGAGGAGAATTTTTTTTTCTCAATAAAGTTGACAACCATTTTGGCAATTCATATGGTGTTTTGTTGAGATTGTGAATATAATATATGCATATAACTCGTAAAGCAAATTCAAATTTGGAATATTTTTTTTTTTATCAATTTCCTTTCAATAAGAGTCAAAAAGTCAATACATCTTGTGTTATTTGACCTGACCACAATTGACACGCTGCAGGGAAGAAAAAGTCCACTATGAGCCTGAACCCTTTATATCGAAAAGTCACGACAATAACGTAAAATTGAAACCTCGTTCATAATCTGAATTTAAGTTCTACGGTCAGGTAAAGGGAGCAAATAATTTGGCAACCAACCGGTGATCATCATATCATGCATGGCAGATTTTAGTAACTTATCTTCAAACTTCCACCAAGTAATGAAAAGTTTCTCTTAATAGTTTGGAGGGTCTCACCATTGACTCTTACCAAGAGATAAAAATAAATGGATAACTAATAAATCTAAAATAGAATCCCATTTATTGTTCAACTAATCCAGTTAAGATATTAATGTGATTATAAAAATCTAGTCTGGATAAGATATGATTACATTCACACCTAAATTTCAAATCCAAAATTTTAAACTTGAGATAGGAGAACAAAACAATATTGCATCTAACTTTTAAAATTACACAACTCAATCGTACGTCACCTCACGTAATGAACAATCAAAATCAACGTAAAACATATGTCTGATCCCACAATGCTAACCCGTATGTACGTAAAAAAATCCTGTTCAGACCATGATCGAACCCAAAATCTTAACTGAAATATTAAAAATTGCTAACAGCTTACTAATTACCTATGTACCAGTCCTAATCATCATCTCCCAACCTAACTTAGTTACTGAAATCCCTTTGGTTAAAAAATTTAAAATACAACGACTAGTCAATCTTGTAACCGAAAGCCACAAGTAAAATAATTTCTGGTCTTTTTACTCTTTAAATTAATTTCCCTGCTTAGCAGTTAGCACTGCAGTGCTTTTTCTTCACCCTATTTTCCTTTTTCTATTTTTATTTTTCCTGTAACTGACACTTCTCTTTTTCCCTCGCATTTATAAGCCCCTGAACCGTCCCCTCAATGAAAAAACAAAAAGCCAAACAAACAACAAGAAGAAGGCAGAGGAAGAAGAAGAAGAAGAAAGAAAAGAAAAAAAAATCAGAATCCAAATCCTCTGTTCCTTCTTCTTCTCCTTCTTCTTCTTCTTCCCCATCGAAATCTCTCATACCAATACTTCGATTTTGGTCCACGACTTCCAGCTATGGCAACCGGCGGCGGCGTCAGTGGCATTGGCGGCGGGGTGATGGGAGCGGTGAATCGGGCGGCGGCGAGCGTGATTGGCGGCGCGTCCGATTACTTCCACTCCCTGGCGACGCAGACGCCGCACCGGCTGCGGAAGAGGGTGCTGGCCACGTGGACGCCGGAGCAGGAGCTGACGCAGGTCCGGCTCCGGTCCGGCGCCGACATGAAGCGGAAGCTCCAGTGGTACGACCTGATGGCGCTCGGGATCGGCGGGATGCTCGGCGTCGGGGTTTTCGTCACCACCGGGTACGTCGCCGGGACGTACTCCGGCCCGGCCGTGTTCGCGTCGTACATCGTCGCCGGCATTTCCGCGCTGCTCTCGTCGCTCTGTTACGCCGAATTCTCCGTCCAAATCCCCGTCGCTGGCGGCGCTTTCAGTTACCTCCGCGTCACTTTCGGTACGGTTAATTTTGTTTTTTTTCCACCCCATCTTAAATAGCTAGATAAAAATTTAACATTATTCTTCACCCTTTGACCTCTTTTCACACCCAGAGTCACGGTAAAAAAAAAAGGAAATGAACATTCCCATTTCCGAGCGAGTATATATATGATTTGTAAAAATACATTTATCCACTTATTCTAATGTTGTGACTTTCAGCTGGATCGTTTTCAATCGTTGGAATACATCGTGCATGCGCGCCGATTTCACGACTAAAACAAAAATATGTGGAATGACGATCCAATGTAATTTGTTGATTTTTTTGTTTTTTTTTTTACTGATGCAACTTCTTGTTGTGTTGCAAAACAGGGGAATTCATTGGGTACTTTGCTGGAGCAAATATACTAATGGAGTATGTGCTATCAAATGCTGGGGTTGCAAGGAGTTTTACTGACTACCTTTGCCATGCCGTTGGGGTAAATGACTCGAACCTGTGGAGGGTTAAAGTGGATGGTTTGCTACCCGGTTACAACAACCTGGATTTCCCAGCAGTTGCTCTCATCCTACTTCTCACCCTTTGCCTCTGCCATAGGTTGGTTGGTTGGTCTTTTCCGTCTCTTCTCTCTTTCTTCATCCGTTTCAGTCGTAAAAAAAGTGAAGTGGAGATGTTAACGATCTGACGATCGAAAATTTCGTAAAAGTGAAGTGGAGGGGGGGGGGGGGTGTTAACGATTTGCCGATCGAACTTTTTTTTTTTACGGATTTAATCGAAATTTGTGAGTTTCAAGTCTTGAAAATGAAACTTGACGTGACAGATCGAGAATATTCTATGATCTAAACTAGCACCCTTCCCTCCACGTTTGAGTGTCATTCGCGTTGGTCGAACGAACTGTTTCATTGAGCGTGCGAATGAGTTTGTGAAAGTTAACATTTTTTTTTTACTATGCCTAAAGTAAAAGGTTTGCCATTATGGTGATAATGATATTTTAGGGCTTAACCGCGAGGTAACTTTTTCTTACCTCGTGATTATTGGCTCCTTTGAAGTGTGGCCTCTTTTTAAAATAAGTTCTTTTACAAATCCAATTATATAAAAATTAATGATAATTGGTAATCTTGTTGGTGGTGATAGACTGATAGTGGATTAGTGGTGGTGGTGCTTAAAAATTTAACCCCAAAGAGAACCAAAGTATATTTTCTTTGAGAGAAAAAAAGGAAGTGGTGATTTCTAGGGGCTAATAAAGAGTCTTTATTGTGTACTTGAACCACTTGATGATGGATCTTCAAATATATTTATCCATTTTAAAAGAAAAGAATTTAATTGGGTCCTCATTATTTTTGTGTTGTTGGAATGGATGATGGAGGATGAAAGTGATTGCTCTTCCCCCCATTTTGGATTTTATTAAAAAAACTTAGAAATATTCGTGTGTGTTTTCAATTCTAGGCAGCCTTTTCTCAATCTTATTTTAAGAAAATATCAAATAAATTTTTGGATTTTTTTAGCTACTTTGGATTTCATAATAATTGCTCTAACTGATGTATTCCAATGTCCTTTTTCTGTGACCATAACTGTTTTCTGGGTTTTGGGCCCAAATGTCTTATGGGTAGTTTGGATAACGAGTCAAAATCTACCGAGTGGAAGCTTTCCTAGGCAACTTGCTAAATTTCTAGCATTTTCATCCTCGGATTGGATTCACGGATTTCATGAATTTAACGAACTATCGTCTGCACTCTTAAATCCAAGAGTTTCATCTTCTAAAATTCGTGAATTTCATTTTTAACATTAACAATTCGTCCTTTTTACCCACATTCTTGCAATTCTTTTTTTTTGCAGTACAAAGGATAGCTCAATGTTGAACCTTGTGATGACGGTGTTCCACGTCATGTTCTTCGGGTTCATCATAGTTGCTGGGTTCTACAACGGGAGCGCCAAGAACTTGGTGAAGCCCAGTGGGATGGCTCCCTTCGGCGTGAAAGGCGTCGTCGATGGCGCGGCCATCGTCTACTTCAGCTACATCGGCTACGATTCGGTCTCCACCATGGCCGAAGAGATTCAGAACCCTGCAAAAGCTCTGCCCCTAGGGATCGTCGGCTCTGTTCTCATTGTCTGCATTCTCTACTGCCTGATGGCTCTGGCTCTCTGCGTCATGGTGCCTTTCAACATGGTAATTAGCCCCTAACATTTTCCACCTACAACAGTAGTTACTTCGATCTAACCCTGTTCGTCGCATCGTTACTTGATCGATACACAAAGTTCGCAATTGATGATTTTCCAAATTTGCATATGGTAGATACCAATGGAAGCATCATTCTCAGCAGCATTCCAACAGATCGGTTGGGGCTGGGCGAGCAATGTGGTTGGAGCCGGTGCGAGTTTGGGCATAATTGCTTCTTTACTAGTAGCCATGCTTGGCCAAGCTAGGTACCTTTGTGTCATTGGGAGGGCCAGGCTAGTCCCTTCTTGGCTAGCCAAGGTCAACCCGAAAACCGGCACTCCTCTCAATGCTACCCTCTTCTTAGGTATGCATCTATGCTCCACATAATGACACAATCCAATTGACCGTATTTCGTTGTTACAACTTGAAAAACGTATCATTTGCTGCTGATCGAAAGTCACAAAAGTTCCGTATAGCGAAACTGATATCTTCTGTCACTGAATTAGTTAACACAAATCGTATTAACGAACGATCGCAAACATTTGTCATGATGCAGGTCTCTGCACGGCGTCGATCGCGCTCTTCACGGACCTCAGCATAGTCTTCGAGATGATCTCTCTCAGCACGCTGATGGTGTTCTACCTCGTCGCCAACGCCCTGATCTACCGGCGATACGTGATCATCGGGGGCAGCCCGCCGCCCAACACCCTCCTCTTCCTCTTCCTCCTCACCGCCTGCTCCGCGGGCCTCTCCGTCGCGTGGAAGCTCGACGCAGAGTGGTGGGGTGTCCCGGTGTTCGGAGGCGCCATGATCGCCACCACGGGGTTCTACCAGCTCGTGGTGCCGTACGTTTGCCAGCCCGACGAGGGCTGGCTCGTGCCGTTCATGCCTTGGCCAGCCGCCATCTCCATTTTCCTCAATGTGTTCCTGATGTCGACATTGAAGCTGGTTTCTTTCAAGAGGTTTGCGGTTTGGGGTGGGTTGATTACTCTGTTCTATCTCATGTATGGTGTGCATTCTACTTATAGGGCAGAGGAGATGGGTTTAGGGAGTGACGGTGGCGATGGTGGCGGTGAGATTCCGCAGCAGAATTCTAACTCGTCGCCGGTTCAGCAGAATGTGCATAAGTTAGAGATTCAGATGCAATGATGAACAATTGTGAAAAAAAGGGAGTAGGATAAAGAGGAAGGAAAAGATTGAGGGTTTTGGTCCATTTTTTGCCCTATTCTCAATTCTCATCGTATCCCCATTTGTTATGGTAAATATATGAGACATTTGATGATATGATCCACAAAGTAATTCATGGGAGAGTTGAAAGCACATGATGTCTATATACAAATGTGACCAAATTTAAGCAAATAATGGACTATTATGGGGCCTGAGAGAGACATATTACAAAGCTTAACAATTTCATGGATTTTTATATCTTCGACAATTGTGAAGGCCAAATAGATAACTTCTTGTTCATATTTAATAATGCCATAAACTAACCCATGCTAATTACTCGAGTTATTCATTGAAAAGAAAGCACAATTTTCATTATGCAAGTGTCAAACGGATAACTCCTACTCTTATTTAATAATGTCATAAAAGTAACTGGTCTCAATAACTCGAGTTGTTGAGAGGAGCTCTTAAAACACTTCCGTACGTGTCCTCTCAAATGAAACTCAACTCATGAGCTTGAAGTTTGCACATACCCTCATACTATGTGTTTATAAGACAACAATAGTTAATATTAAGGGTACCGAGGCCTTGAACACATGATTTCAAGACTAATATCATAAACCAACTTGTCTAAACATTGATTACTTGATCATTCCCTTACAAATAGTAACTCTTACAACCTGCTAAACTAATATAGGTAGGTTATAGAAATAATATTGTGGAAGGACTCCTAATACCTTCTCTCATCATTGAAGGAGTGGATAGGAATTAGGATGATGATGGGTGAAAGGTGATAGCGTGAGATCAGTTGGGGCACAAGAAAGCAATGATGAACCCAATATGCAGAAGCAATAATTGGGAACAATAAGAGATCATCAAACAAAGGAAAGGAAAGGAAAAGAAAAGAAAGGAAAGGCACTCTGGCCAAGCCATAACGAACCATATAGAAAAACAAAATGAAATTTCCACAGAAAGTTACCAATGCGTCAAGAGACCTTCCTACCTGCCCAAGGCCCAGGCATTCTACTCATCACCAAGTAAAGCTTTGGCCAAGAAAGATCCGCTCTGATGGGTCGTTCATAAACGACTTTTCTAAAGTGTTCTACGACGTTGTTGTTATCAAAAGCAATAATTAGTTCTGTGATTGGAGAGCTGAAAAACTTGCTTTGTATATCTTCATTACAACCATAATTGAAGGTGTTATAGAAAAGGATGACACTAGCTCAAGAACCCAACACTTCAGAGTGCGAAAGGATTGCCTCATGCTGGTTAAGACCCTTTATGACTCTCTCTCTTAGTGGCCATAGAGAGTTTCATCATGGATTGGTATCATAATCAACATTCTTCGACTTCTCGCAATCATCAAAGTGAAATTTTTCAGGGATAAGTTTAATGTAAGAGCATATTGGGTTGGCTAATTACTTGCTCATAAATCGTAATGAAGTTCCGAACTTCTTGTAGCACCAAGGTCATTTTCACGTTAGTCGGAATGCATTATAAACTCTTGCTTGTGATAAATAAACATGTTAAGTAATCTTACATTCATGAAAAATATTTTAGCAAAATCTATCGTAAGAATTATTATGAGGTACTATTGAAATGAAAATGTACAGAGAAACATCGTAATTCCAAATTCATTAAAAAAATCTTTTGATAAAATCACTCGTTGACATTATCATGAGAAGTATAAGTGGAGTAAAAATGTAGAGAGAAACACCACATGATCACCAATCCTAATCCAGATGGGACCCGGTCTCAATCAAACCAAACATTCAATTTGCCACTTCCCTAATTGCACTTATTTAATTAGCCAAAATTTTATCACTTCAATGGTTGAATATGATTTCATTTTATGAATTTAAGATTACTTGGAAGTATATTTGCAAGTGGGAAAATGAAAGGTCAATCCACTTGTAAGTATATTTGCAAGTGGGAAAATGTGAAAGTCAGTTTGTTTCGTGAATTTGAAAAATGAAAATTTTGAAAAATTATGGATATATTGTGGTTTTCATTTTATTATGGATTTGAAAAATATCATTGTTTGTTTCATAGATTTTATAATATATTTTGTTAATTAAATTTGCATGTATGCAGTGAAATTGACATTTATCGTACTCGGTTGCATGAGAAGAGAAATGAAATAGGAATTGTAGGTTGATCACAAATGATGCACTTCAAAATTCATGATCAATTCTCACCTAAAGAATAAGATTTTCAAGTACATGGGATCCATAAATTTGGACTCTCAAAATACTCGCAGGTCCCACTAATTTGTTATCCCTAAACACATGAAGGAAACAATAGAATTTGGACAAAGTTCATAATAAATCAAATTCATCGAGCGAACAATCTCTTTTTATTTATATATTTAGAAACAACCCTTATTTGTGATGATTCATCGCGGACATATTAACTTATTATGGATAATCACTTGTGATATTCGAATTCTCCTAAACAAAATGAAAATTTCATTCTTGGTACTCTCGTATAACGCTCTGCCGTTCTCACATTTTGTTTTTTCTTCAGATGACACACATATACCATTTTTTTTTTTTTTTTTGTATTTTGTATTTTGTTGATATTTGGTTATCCTTTTTCCTCTTCCACAAGGATGGGAATTGGGTAGGGATAATTGGAAGAGATAAGACCGAAAGGAGTAAGGGATGGTTCTTCAATCTTCTTTCCCAACTGACACAAGCATGACACCACCACCAAACATGACACGTCATCTAGTGGGTCGCCATATCTCTGAGATGCTGGTACAAACTTATTGATCAGTTTCAGTTGGAGATATATTTCTGGTCCCTCTTTGGGATTAGTTCATCTATGGTAATTATCTGGATAAAATATCTATTAAATTTTGGAAGGATAAATTTAAACTCCACCTTAACGATAGAAAAAAGAATTTGATCAAATTCTATTGAATCGGACTGATAGTGAACATTTATTAAAGAAAAGAATGACTCTGGTTATCAATTCATGAATGCATGGATACCAACGAGTATATGAAGATAATCGAGCGAAATAACATCTTTCAAACACCTACAATATTTTATCCTATTCCATAATTTTGACGTGATTATTTCCCATACCCGCTTCTAGGGATGGACAATGGGGTCAACCGCTAGACCCACCCGAATCCACCCGATTATAATCCAACCATTACATGTTTGGGGGATGTGGTGTGCAGGTGTAAGTCACCATTTTTGTCACTCACTAAATTTGGGTGGATGGCGGGAGGGTAGTTGCCAGTGGGTAGGGATGGCAACAAAACCCGAACCACAGGTACCCACCCGACCCAACCCGGTCAACGCGGGTAAAATCCGTGTTGACGGATTTTGGGCCGGGTTCGGGTTTAAACCCGCTACACTATTCACCGAGTCGGGTTGGGTTTGGGTTTAGATAAACCCGACCCATGGGTACCCGCCCACACATATAATTACTTTCCCGGTATATTTAATAGGCAAAATACACCTGTATAGCCATAACTTTCACACTTTTGACAAATATAGCCATTTCTATTCGAAAACCACAAATAGCCAAAAAAATGGATGGTCGTGTGACAAATCTAGCCATTTCAGTTAGAAACTTTAACGGTGTTAGAAACTCCGTCAGTTAGGTTAACGTTAGGCTGACTAGGATGCCAAATCATCGCACACATCATCGACAACTCAACCACACTTGCCACGTAAGTGCCATGTCATATTTTAATTTAAAAATAAATTATTTAATAAATTAAATAACTAATTTAAAAATCATTTTCTTCCCTTTTCCACAAAAAACCATTTTCTTCCCCAAATGCAACCAAACCATCCCCTGACTTCTTAGATTTCCCATTCGCATCTTCCTTCCCAAAATTTCAAATCGCACCAAGACATAGAGCAAAATCATACACTCGTCTTCTCCCCTGTTACAAAATCATTGATCTCTTACAAATTTCCAGATCGCAAATCCCACCGCTTCAATATCGTCACTTTCCTTTTCCATCTCACGACTAGAGGAGCCGGAGCCGGAGCCGGCAGATCTGAATCGACGTCGTTCTGTATATATCCTCCGCCGCCATCACCTCGACGACCGGCAACTCGTCGCCTCGCTGCTGCATCGCGCCCAGTCATCCACAGTCGTCGCGTCTACTCAACCCACCTTCTGGTTTTGCAACGAACGGAGCCTTCCAGCCGGCGGATCTAAAGAAGCGGCGACGACAGCGACGAAAGGATAGCCGCAACAAGCTCCTATCGCTGCCTTGCTGCTTCATTCCCCCTATCGAAAATCTGAAGACCCAAACAACTTCATTTCCCCATATCGCGCGCCGACATCGTGAAGGGAATGGAAGTAGGAGAGATGGGCGGCGACCGGCAGCGGCTACCCCATCACCACCACCTCCGGCGGCGGCCAAAATCTACAATTTTGTTTACAGATTTCTAGATCTCTCCGATTCAGGGTAGGGTTAGTGACAAAATCTCGAATAAATGGGGGAAGGCTGAGCGAGAAAGGGAGAGAGGAGAGCATTGAGAAGTTAGGGTGGAGTTTGATTTTGGGATGGGTTGCGGCGGCGGCTTGAGGTGCTTCTCGGCCTCGAGGGATCCAGCCAGCAGAGAGGGTGTCGATTGAAGCGTTGATTTCTAGGGATAGATTGAAGCTTCGATTGAAGCAGAGAGGGTGTCGATTGAAGCGTTGAGGATTTTGTGTTAATTTATTCTTTTTGGTTAAAACTTTTTTTTTTGTTTTTTTTTTCCATTTCCACGTCTGATTTCCACGTCGGAAGGTGGGGTAACTCAGTGGCCAACTCAGCGCAAGCCGTTAGTACAGTCATAACGTCTACTAACACCGTTACCAAAATGGACGGAATTGGTTATTTATGGTTTTCGAATAGAAATGGCTATATTTGTCAAAAGTGTGAAAGTTATGGCTATACAGGTGTATTTTGCCTATTTAATAGTCTAAGTAATATATCTTCCTTAAACAACTAATATTCTTTATGTTTGTGGAGACATGTATAATTTGTTCTTTCTAATTGTTTAGAATGAAGTTGATATTATGAAGTGGAGAGTGAAGAAACTTAGTTGACGAGGAAGAAGCTTTCAATTAATCTTATTGTTTATAGATGTTTATCTTAAATTTTGAACAATTTGTATTGATCATTTGCGGTTAGGGCTGGGAAATGGTGCGGTCTGGTCCAGACCAGACCATATATACGGTCTACGGTCCAGACCGAGAAGCTAAAGTATAGACCACAGACCAGACCACAGACTATACGGCCTGGTCCAGACCACGCCTGTGCGGTCTGGTTCGGTCTGGTCTGGTCCAGATAGACCACACTCAACGAAAAATGAATAATTTGTTTAGTCAACCACACAAAAAATTAAACCAATAACCAAGAAAAATAATTGTTATTTGCCTTAAAACATTAATCCTAACATGCATGAATAATTTTGATACTTTAAATCTTAGTACATAACAAAGATACAAAGTAAAAGCATCCCAGCTTGCACCATAACGCCATAAACATTAACTTAATGTCATATGGATACACGATTATCTCTATTCTCTGGTTAACTGTGGTTGTGAATGAATGAGGGAAGAGATTCACAAAATTAAGGTTGAGATTTGGGTGTCGTTGTGGGAGTTTGGAGAGTGGTCGAATGGGCTGTTAACATGTATTGACAAGTCAGTTGGGTCCACGATTTGGTCCGGTAAACCGCGGTCTAGACCAGACCAGACCAGACCAAGAGATCAAATCATAAAATAATACAGACCATGGACCAGACCAGACCATATTTCACGGTCTACGGTCCGGACCAAACTGTATGGTACGGTTTGGACCATGGTTTTTCTAACGGTCTGGTCTATTTTTCCAGCCCTATTTGCGGTTTGCTTGTATGCTCTAGATTGATGTTTTTTGTATGATTAATTTGTATGAGAAAATTGTTGTTAAACTTTTATTTTGAAAGAAAATTGTTATTGTAAATTTTTTTCCACAAAAACCCACGGGTACCTATAAACCCGCGGATACCCAGCGGATTGGGTTGGGTTTGAGTTTTTCAAACTCAACGGGTTTTACCCCGGATTTTTTTGGCGGATAAACCCATGAGTTTGGGTTTGGGTTTGACAAAACCCGCCCCAACCCGACCCATTGCCATCCCTACCAGTGGGTGGGTCATTAACCGCAAAATCACATGATATGTTAAGTCATTGATGCACATTCTATAACAAAACACATTTTTTTTCTTATCTCAAAACTTTAATCGTGATTAATTCAATTAAACTACAATGATCTTTTATAGATTTTACTTGATTCTAACATAAAATCAATTATTTTAAAATATGATAGCTATCAATAAAATATTTTGTGTTCATAAATGAGATAATTAGTGTTAGATTATGCAATAAACTACGTTGAATAACTATCATTTTTATAGATTTGCAGTATTGATATTCAATTAGTTTTATGCAAATTTTTATGCCTCATTATCTAATTAATTAAAAATGATTTGATCTACCAAAAAGTCAAATCCACCCATCATTCGTTGTCACTTGTCACCCACCCAACCCACCCAGTACAATACAGATGGGTAAGTATGGGTCAATTTTCGTCACCCACCGCAACAATAAGTGGGTGAATTTTTGCCCATCCTATCCCATTGCCCATCCTAGACCTCTTCACAAATCACAACCAACATGGAAAAATTTCTTCCAGGCTAATTGGATAAGGGAGAGTTGAATACCTACAGTCTAGTTTTGATGAAAGCCAGGATGGAAGGTGGGTGAATTTTTGCCCATCCTATCCCATTGCCCATCCTAGACCTCTTCACAAATCACAACCAACATGGAAAAATTTCTTCCAGGCTAATTGGATAAGGGAGAGTTGAATACCTACAGTCTAGTTTTGATGAAAGCCAGGATGGAAGTTTTGAAAATTCCGGTTAAGCTTATTTGCCTTGTAAAGAGTGTTTACTGTTGAGCTTAAAATACGCCAGCAAGTCAGCAACTATGCTCAGTAACAAACTTTTACTATGTTTGTAGTCTTTCTTCAAATATACTCAAATTTTTACCATCCATTTTCTTGCATTCATATAATCTATTTACATTCATGAAACTCAATTCAAACATTCCATAACACCCATCCTAGGACTAACACATCAATGCATCAAAGGGGTGAACCCAGGACAGGAGGAAACCAACCAATACCAGACTAATTCCTTAAAGTGCAGTCAAAAATCAAAATGGTCGCAGAAGGCAATAAATGACTCTCCAAATGACTGCATTATCCAAAAAAAAGAGAGGAGATTGCAACCAAAACATGAATAGAGACACTATTTAATTGCATGCCCTTGTGTTCTTATCTTCTACACAAAAGAAAGATCGATGATTAATAAATCAACTCACCATGACCGTACATAGTTCAGTAATTCAAATGAACTCAGAACAAAAGGCCTTCTTTTTCTTCAATGTTGCAACTAGATGAAAAAGGGTAAAAAGAAAACCAATAGGAGATCTAAACCCAGCTGATGGAATCTCAATCTCTCCCCTAACGTACAACTATACTTACTAGACCAGAGATTAAAACATCATCATCACCAACCATCACAATCCTCTTCTTATCCTACCATTCCTAAACCCGAAAGGAATCTTCGTAGTATATATACCATATACAAAGCAAAGCAAGATCGATGGTTTCAATCCAAACAAGAAAAAAAGGGAGGAAAGTTCTTGTTTTGACTAGTCACCTGAAAACCCACCCACCATCATCATCATTTGCTTACTTGCTTCAGTCAATGGCTTCGAAATCCGTAGCTGCAACCTCCGAATCGCCACCATTCCTGTTCGAATTCGGCGACATCATCACATCTACCTTCCTCTTCTTATTCTTCGTGTTAACGTCGCTGCTCTTCTTCTTCGTCTTCTTCTTCTCGTAGGCCTTGGCGAACGCCTCCACGATGTCCTGCTGCATCTCGAGCAGCATCTGGTTATGCTTCAACTCCATCCCCATCCTCATCTTCTCGATCTCCATCGCCATATCCATCTTCATCTCTTCCACCATCACAAACCCTTCTCTCAGCATCTTGATCGCAGAGACAACTTCTGCCACGGGATCTTTTCTGGCAGCTCCATCATCAGCAAGACCACCACCACTACCATTCATCTTCCCATTGGGAAACAACCCTCCATTCGAGTTTCGATCAGGCTGTGAAGAAGAATGGTACGGGTGGCTCTTCACTCTAACCCTAGAAGAAGAGACAGAGCCTGCACCGCCCCATTCCTCGGCAATCTTCTTCCCGTTCATCAAATCATCCCTCTCCAACTTCCCACTAGGTTTCCTACCATACCCACCACTCCCATATTCAGTGTCAAACCCAAAATTACTGCTATTCCCTCCGAGCTTCCTATCAAATCTACCGTATTCTTTAGGCATAAACGCTACAGAGACCGAGTTCTGATCCTTGTTCATCATGAATCCAGCTCGAGAAGAGCCACCACGGTTGTCGAAATCGATGGCCTCGCCATAACCTCCGCCGTTCACCTTGCTGAATTTCCTAGCCCTATATGCCAAATCCGGATCGAATTCCAAATCCGGATCTAGCTGATGCCTCTCCGATGGCATCTTGACGCGGAACCCTTCCCCTACGGGATCCCCGCCGCCGCTCGATTTCTCGACGTCCTGTTCCTGTTTAGTCCCGATCGATCCGATCTCCATGGCATCCAACAGAGGGAACAGGTCCCAGGAAGAGAAGAACCGACCTGGAAAATTGGCGCACCGCTGCTTCTCGGCGCGGTACCGCTTCCTGATCTTCTCGATCTTGTGGCGGCACTGGACTGCGGATTTGGGAGGGTCGGAGGGCGCCGGGGAATCGGCGAGCGCGGCGGCGACGGCGTCCCAGTCGGCAGCGCGGAGGTTGCCGCGGTTGACGGCGAACCACTTGTCGCGGTAGGCCTTGATGAGCTCGACGGTCTCCTCCCTCGTCCAGCACGGCGGGGGGACTTTTCTGGCGGCGGAGGAGGAGTCTGCCGCTGCAGCGGCGGCCGCGGCGGCGGAGGAGGAAGACATCGTTTTTTGGAGATTTGTGGGTGGGAGAGGGCCGATTGTAAAGAGAGAGAGAGAGAGAGAAGGAGAGAGGCGGTGGGGTTATGGTGGTGGCCGTGGTGGTGGTAGGTATAAAGGAGGTGGGGAGGCGCAGGTTAGCAGATTTCGTGCGGTGGCCGCGGTGGTCATTATTTTTTTTATTTTTATTTTTAGTTCTTTGTGGGGAAAATTAATGCGGTGGGTCGGTCAAGCGGAGAGTGGTGCGCAGGATAAGGGCGGGGGCACGATTGGAATGTGTGGAGGGCGGAGGAAAGGAGGGGAGGGGAAGGCGGCGGGCGGCCAAACGAACCGGCCAAATTCAAGAGAGAGAAAGTAAAAGTGAATTAAATACATACATCTAATTATGAAGAGAGCGCGCGTTGCAGATCATCATCGTAATAGAGAGAGAGACAGAGTAGCCTATAGCAGCTTTGTAGGAGTTTAAATGGGCCGGGCCGGGCCTTATTATAGCTTATTATCCTCTTTGATGGGAGATGGAGTGGTATGACAATTGATGGGTAGAGGAAGAAGAAATATGTTTCTTGGGTAGAGGGAGAGAGGAAGCTGTGAGGAGAAATGAGGAAGAGAGCGTAAAGAAGGGCAGGGGAAGGGTGTGGAAGATCGGGTTCTGTCGGAATTCCGAATCGAACAGCGGATATAGTCTGATTCGGCCAAATCAAACTGAATTATATTTCTGTCTGAAATCGGTTTCATGTTTAGAGAGATCGGGGGGATTCGGTAATGTTCATTTTTGGTTCGGTCAAATCGAACCGAACGGATGTTCACCCCTACTCTCATACCTCATTCTCAGAACTCAACACAGAGGTGAAATTATTTAATGTAAAAGTAGGGATAACAATTGAACATAAACTCATGGGTACGCAATATGATTTAATCTAGTGATTGCTGATAAAATTCAATGTTTAAGTGTTTTGGGTCGGGTGCGAATTTTACCTGCTTTGAAATTGATAGGTCAGGTTGGGTTCGACGTTTATGAAAACCCGACTTGCTGTCCATCCTTGACCCGACACACACTCATAAAGCAACACGATATTATTTTGTCTTAAACTAGAACCGTATGAACAATTTATGGATTCTTTTCATTTTAAGGCAATATAAACCTGATAATATAGATAATTTATGAATGTTAGCAGACTAGTAGTTTTTATGGAGATATATTTATAGAAAAAATTTAGATAATATAGTGACGTGGATTTTAAAAAGAATAATAATGTAGATTATGTTTATAAACCCACCGAATTTTTGTAATAGTTACACCCATTGAGTTTAGATAAGAGAAACCAGATCCAACTTTGATCATATCCAAGAGCGGTATCCGTTAGTTTATTAATTGCAATGTCATGACTTGTCCGTTAGTGCTTTGACGTCTCATTTAGGAAAACAGGAATCCGACGTTAGAAAAGAACGATACTTCAATCAGAGCTTGATTGAAAGAAAAAAAGATAAATCAGAAGTACAAAAGCAAAGCTACACTTCTCTTAAACATTGTGTTCACAAGTTGGATTTCCGATATAGTTCCACAAACACTTTTAGATAACTGCAAAACTGATAAGGAGCGAAAAAGGGATACTTTGACATATATATAAGATGCATGGGAGCTTCAACAAGCTGATCCTGGAAACCTGATATTAGCTGGAATCTAACGAGGCATCACCAGTCACCACCATCTTTATATGGTCACACCATTGCTTCCGCCTACGATGCTTTTCCCAGATCTCAATCTCTTCTTCCTCAACCTCTCGGCTATGGCGAACGCCAGCTCTAGCGACTGCGAAGCATTGAGCCTTGGGTCACAGTGAGTATGATAACGCGAGTTCAGGTCGTCGAATGTGATAGTCTTCGACCCTCCAACGCACTCTGTCACGTTCTGCCCTGTCATCTCCAGGTGGACTCCCCCTGGGTAGCTGCCTTCCTGGTCATGTACGTCGAAGAACGCCCTCAACTCGCCCTAAAAAACCAGAGCAGATCATATCAGGAATTGGCTAATGGCTATTAACATACTAAAGGTAAATTATTCGACGTTCAGTGACAAGTTTGTCAAAAATCGAAGTACAGATTAAGGAAAGCTTGGTATAGATGGCGAAGGGATTCTCAGAGTTATCCATTACCCTGATAGCATCAAAAGCTCGAGTCTTCAGGCCACAGGGTGCCTTAATCGTGTTGCCGTGCATGGGATCACTGACCCAAGTGACGATTAAGCCAGCATTCCGAACAGCCCTGATTAGATGGGGCAGTTTAATTCGCATGTTGTCAGCTCCCATTCTGGTGATAATCGTCAGCCTTCCAGGTTTGTTGTGAGGATTGAGAATTTCACACAGTTTCACAAGCTCCGATGGATCCATCTTATCACTAACCTGCGCAGAAAATAAACACAGAAATGCAAGCCCAATTATTCCAGATATTTCTCTGGTAAGCTCAACAACATCATAGAGCTTGCTTACCAAAACTTCGCCAATAGCTAGCTGTTATCATTTTCATTTCCCCTTAGCAAAAATAGAAATGCTATAGTGAACAACTGAGACTAAATCAGCATGATCCACTCAAAGTTGACACACATCCTACAATTCTAACTCGCCAAGGCACCAATTCACATTATATGACCTACCCAAATGCAAGATTATGATTTTAAGTGGATGGCATGTGTGATTTATACAAATCAGTACAGTCTGTTTTGTTGCCACAGAGATGGACTCTCTTCTTAAAGGGTTGGAAACTCAAACAGAATCATGATGCAAGAATATCACTCCTTGTAGCTTAACTTTATGATCATTATTCATTAATGGTTCCAGAGATGATGGACACAGCTACCGTACCTTAATGCCAAGAGGATTTGAGACACCCCGGAGAAACTCGACATGAGCTCCACCCAACTGCCTAGTCCTCTCCCCTACCCAGAGCATATGAGCAGAGCAGTCATAGAAGAGACCCGTCGTCGAGTCTTCCCTTGTCATGGCCTGCTCGTAAGGCAGATGAAGGCACTCGTGCGATGTCCAGAACTCGGTCGTGTTCATGATGGGGTGATCAATGGTAAGACCAGCTGCAGTCATGAACCCAATCGCATCATCCACCCTACTCGCTAGTTCCATGTACCTGCCATTAACAGCAGAAGGAAAAACATTAATTACTAGCCATTTGTAACAAAATCTGGAACCTTCCAAGTTGCAACTGAGGAAAGGAATAAAAGGCCATAAGGAAACCTATTATACCTGTCTCCTTGCTCACTGTGCTGCACAAAGTCGAGATTCCATTGAGAAACTCTCTGCATAGCAGCATATCCACCGGTAGCAAAAGCTCTGAGCAGATTCAAAGTGCCAACGGACTGAAGGTAAGCCCTGATAAGCCTCTGTGGATCAGGAACTCTGGATTTCTCATCAAAGGCATCGCCATTGATGTTATCGCCTCTGTAACTCGGCAGCTTCACCCCATCCTTGGTCTCAAATGAATCCGACCTAGGTTTCGCAAACTGCCCAGCCATTCTCCCAACCTAACACGAAAAAAGAAATACAATTTGAAAATTGAACCGAAATTGGAACTGAATCAAAGAAATTAGGGATTTCGGACTTTCAGTTTTAACCTTGATGATGGGCATTTGAGCACCGAAAGTGAGAACGATGCCCATCTGGAGAATAACACGGAAGGTATCCCTAATCATGTTGGCATTATAATCCTGGAAGCTCTCCGCACAATCCCCGCCTTGCAAGAGGAAAGCCTTCCCGACGGCGGCGCTGGCGAGCGCATCCTCGAGCTTCCGTGCCTCGCCGGCGAACACGATTGGCGGGAACGCGCTGAGGGTTTGGAGGACCGATTCGAGCTCCTCGTTGTTCGGGTACTCCGGGATCTGGACGGCCGGCTTGGATCTCCAGCTCTCCACGGACCATCCGGGCGCGACGGCGGTGGGATTGGAGGAGGTGGAGACCGAGACGACGATGGAGCTCTGGCGGGAACGGCGGCGGGAAATGGCGGGGGCGAGGCGGGTGGAGAACAGACTAGTGATGAGAGAGGCTGATGAAGTGGTGGCCGGAGTCGGGGTGGCGGCCACGGCCGGGTTGGTCGCGGTGGATAGAGCCATGGCGATGGCGGCGGCGGATGTGAGATATGGGGAAGAAAGAAAAGGAAAAGGTGGAATGGTGGAGAAAAGAGACAGCGGAGCACAGTGTGAGATCGGTATCGTTGCCACACGGATTTTTTTAGTAATATAAAGGTTTGAATTTGAATACGTCATTTAATTTGATTTTTTTATTTACTATAGATTTTCTCTGTTTGCGGCTGCCACCACAACTCGACAGATATTTTCGCTGGGCCTGTAGTTTTTCAGAAAAGACGACTGTTCCACCAACCGCAACAAATGCGACCTCTCGTTCAATTTAATCAACGAGGGTTTTTGTGTTGGACTCGTTGTAATCGTTTCGTTATTATTGTTTGGTATATTTAATTTTACCCCAGTTGATGATGGAAAAGGATTGGTGTGTGCAAGTTGTTAATGACGGCAAGAGAGAGGTTTGGGATGAGTTTGCCACTCACTTTTGAAGCGAGAGTTTCTGCGATATGGGGAGATA
Source organism: Linum tenue (assembly GCA_946122785.1). Lineage (NCBI taxonomy): Eukaryota > Viridiplantae > Streptophyta > Magnoliopsida > Malpighiales > Linaceae > Linum > Linum tenue. Next base: position 24,954,503 of record CAMGYJ010000005.1, on the reverse strand, counting down.
AATGATTCTTTTTGTTATTTGTAGCGGCAGATTCATAATAGGGTAGAGTACTTAGCTATATTTAAAAAGAGTCGGAGAGAACTTGGTCGTAACCCAATAAGTGTCAGGAACTGGTAGGAAAGAATTGGATTGAAGGCGTGATTAGATCACTCTTCTTAGATTGTTATTTGTCCCCACTACAAATTACTGGTAGGCTCGAGCAAACCACCCCCAGGAGTCCCTTCAATTCTAAGTCTGGAAGCAGCAATCTTGCAGACTTATGTGTTTATGAAATAGAGAAGGAAAAACTGGAAGAAGAAGTAATTTCTCCTTATAAAAAGAGTTATGGCAATCACATATTTATAGTTGTGAAAATTGGAAGTTACCTTCCGAAGAGACACATCCTTTCGCAGAAAAAAGTAGTTACTTCCCCGAAAGGACACATCCTTTCACAGAGAAGGGTAGCTACCTCTCCCGAAAGGACACGTCCTTTCACAGAAAAGGGAAGTTATCTTTCTAGAAAGACACTTCTTTTCACAATATTCAAACATTAATTAATTAGTTATACAAAAATTAACTAATTAATTAAATTGCCAAAAGACTCAATTCTTGTACTTTTCTCCTCCCATCAATGTGGTATTACAACTCTATTGACTAACTCTAACAATAAGCACTGAAACGAATACATAAACTCGAACATTTATAAGGGATATACTAGCTCTGGATCCAGGGGAGGGCTGGGTCGTGGCCCGGGGGAGGCCCCCCTAGATCCGCCGCTGGTCGTTTGTGAAATTTGGGGAAAAGAAAAGTTGGTTTTAAGAGGAGACGAAGTAATGACAAGTAGGGCTGGAAAAATAGATCAAATCGTTTGAAAAACCACATACTCAATCGGACATGGTCTGGTCCATGATCTATATTATAGGATGTATTGATTTCTTGGTTTGGTTCGGTCTGGTCTAGACTGTGATTTATCGGACCAAACCGTGGAACTAGGCCACTTGCCAATTCATGTTACGAAGCTCACTCGACCACTCTCACAACTCTTCAACGAGACCGAAATATCAACTTTAGTTAATATCATCCCGTCCTTCATTCATAAACTCCACTCATGCATAGAGTAGAGACAATTGTGTCTCCATATGACATTATGTTAACATTTATGAAGTTATAATGCCCGTTGGGTTGCTCTTTGTATTTTTGTTATTTATTTGGATTTATCGTATCAAAATTATGCATGCATGTTTTAATTTATGCTTTAGGGGGAAAATACATTATTTTTCTCAGTTATTGGTTCGATCTTTTGTGTGGTTGACTAAACAAAATGTTCAATTTTCACTAAACTTGGTTCACGTGGTCCATAATGTACCGGACCAGACCGCACAGGTGTGATCTGGTCTGGAACGTGTAGTATTTGGTCTGATCCATGGTCTATGCTTCAGCTTCTTGGTCTGAACCATGGACTATATGTATGGTCTGGTATAGACCAGACCGTACCATTTCCCAGCCCTAATAACAAGGAAACAAATAATTAAAAGGGAAATATTTAAGTAGGTTTACAAAAAAGAGGCAAGGAGACTGTTAAAAATTTGGACTAAATAATGAGTCATTTGAAAATGAGTATTTGAAAATTATTTGATGGTGTCATTTGAGATTTTCGTATGAACGAAATGAATCTTTTTTTTTTCTTTGTAAAATTAAAAATGCAAAAATATTCAGTATTTGATTAAATGATGAGGACTTTTACAATGCTTCATAGCATCTGTGTTTTCTTTTAAAAAAAGCTAAATATTTTTTCTTTGAACTTATACGAACAATATTTTTTAACAATAAAAAAAGAATTTGTATTTTTAACGTTTTGGTATATATTCAGTTTGTACATGTATCTTTTTTTTTACAAATTCCATTATAGCACAAACGAAACTTGTACCTTTATGTTATAGTACAAGTTCATATCATATATAAATTTTCGAACAAATTCTTGTATTACGAACTGAACTTGTACTTTTAATCCTATAATACAAATTCATTTTGTATCCATAAGCACCAATACCTTGGAGCATAGAATAGTGACTCTTAAATGATTAGAAGAACTCAAATCATAATGAAACGACTTCCCATAAACTTATTGATGAAACTGGTTATACTTATACAAATTTGACCAGGTAGTGTCACACTTTAATCTCGGAAATTTAAATTTCAATAGCTATACTGCTATAACATACAACCTAATTCCCCTCACTTTCATCTTTCTTCGCCTTTTCTAAGTTACTCCACTTTTGCCAATCTTTCTTGCCCTTGAGGCCGAAAGGAGTTCAAGCTTAGGCCAAAATATGGGCTTGGCATTGGGCTTTCCGTGTTTCCCCAAATAAAGCGAGGAAGAAATTTCAAACCTATATCAAAATTACCACCAAATCAAACATAGATCAAACTATTGGCAAAAAAAAAAAAGGATTATCAAACAATTTGGATTGAGGGATTCAAAGATGTTTCTATCATAACTAACCATTACTTAGAACCATTTTACAGTAAATAGTTCAAGGACTGAAAATTTTGTCTAATCCAAACAGAAGAACACAGAGAAGGCTCTTAACTTTATATACTACACATTTGACATTACTGTCAAGAATCAAGATATAAAGAAAGGGTTCAGTTAGAAACTGAGGTTAGTGCTATTGTGCTAATCACGGCAATTTTCATAGGCCAGATTACTATAAGATGTGGCAGTATGATCAGTCCTCTGGCTGGAACAACGTATAGGTTGAGCTTGCTTCAGACTTTGTAACCTGCACAATAATGTGTCAACAATGATCAGTATATACTGCCCCCACTCGAAACTTAGTATTGATTTGTCGAAAAAAGTCTGAATCCTGTTTGGGATAGAATCAAGATCTATAGGATAAACAGAGAATCTAAAAGTCCTTGCATACTGACCTCAGGGTTTCTGGACATTCCAGAAGGAAGAACAGGAACCAGGGATGTCCAAAGTAGAGGGTCAGCCAAAGGGTCAACGCTGCCATTGTAGTTGTTCACAAGTTGACCAGACAGGAATGAAGTTAACGGGTACATGTTCCTGTGGAGAGACAATGCTGCTGGACTCATTCCTAATCCAGCTCCAACTCTATTAACGCTGCTACTATTGCCATGACTCATAGTCGACTTGTCATCAGCAGCAGATTTGTCATAATCCATCTTGTTGATCGTCGTCTTGTTTTCATTTTCGTCGTTATTTTCCGTCCTTTTGGATGCCTTGTCTTGCAACTGTTTGTAAGCAGCAGACTGTGAGAGAAGGCTCAAGGCCGAAACTTTATCCTTCTTTGGTTCAGAAGAAAACCCTAGCTGGGGCATCTGGAATGGTTGAGTAGGCCGTACTGCCCACTCCAAGGTTCTGAGTTCTCGGGCAACATCGTCTGAAGAGCTATGCATTGGGTCCTCGGATGATCTGGAGATGGAGTCTACTTGACGGATTCTACTGGGAGCCCACCATTTGATGTAAGATGTTAGATCGATCTTTCTATCCATGCAAAAACCGCCAATGTATTCATTCTCAACATTATCACCTGCATCATTATATTAGATATCAGCATTAACATTTGGGGGTTGACAATCACTTGAGGATAAAAATTACTATTGAAGTATGTTTTCATTTCAATCTCAAACTGTAACGTGAGACGAAATAAAAAGAGAAAGAAACTGTGATTAAGTTTTAGAGATCTAATGATACCGTAGTTCACATTACTGAAGTGGCCAGGTCCGGTCATACGACCAATCGACAAGTCCCATCGATTACTTCATGATCCCCAGAAATATGGAAAAGAGAAAGAAACAGAAGGTGGCCAATAAGTCTCCACTCTCTAGAGTATGAAATTAGCTGCCCGTGTACTCTTCAAAACAAATACTGAAAACTACTATTCAATAAACCTAGTCATGGCATGCACTAGAGATGTATCAACTAGTCCTTCTTGTCAATATGCTTACAACTATCAATTAATCTTCTGGGAATCCGACAATCATGCAAATGAAGAAAACGAAGAAAAAATACCTGGAAAGCCCACGATATTTGGAGATACCTCTTGAAAACCCACTACTCTTTCTGCAGCAAACATTTTCTCACAAATAAGCACAATGGATGCGAAACAGGAAGAACTTTTGAAGGCAGAAATACCTTCGAAGAGAAGCTAGGTATTCCTCCCGGGAGACATTCTGCATTTCATCAAGATCTCTCGTGTAATCTGAAACCTGAGGAGTGCAAAGAAGAAAAAGAATGGGGCATGCAACAGACAGAAAGAAGATCAATACGCATAAAGACACAAATAGATAACACAATTGAATTGGAAAGATGAGACTCCAGATAAAAGCATCAAATTTGGAAACTTTCTCACAGGAAAATTGATGAGTGTGCCAGGACCCCAATATTTCAAGGCAGCAAGGTCATATGCTCTAGCTGCAGCCTCCTCCTCGTCATATGCCCCTGTAAGTAAATCATTACCCTCAAGTATAATTTGTAATGCTAAAATGAAATTCCAAGAAGGACAATAGAGAGTTCGCTCACCTAAGTATACTGGGCACATCGAGTGGCAAACACAGTTCCAGGCAGAAAAGGAAGATCTAATCAGTTTAATCCTTATTATAGCTGCACATGTCTTAACAAATATGAAAGCAAGCCAATTGAACAAAGGGTCCTATGGAACTCTAACCTTGTTTTCCCTTCTTATTCTGGTTTTGATTCCATGTACTTTTATCCCAAAGATGAGCTTCATAGCGACCTGTCCATCTATGCCTGATATTTAAATTGGAAAAGATGAAACCTTGAAGGTATTAAAGCAGAGTTTGAAGGAGCTGAAAATCGAGATCAATGGCATCACTATCCATTCACTCAGCACAATCCACCATTGTAATCTTTGAAGCTATGGAAATTGGCAAACATAACATCTGCCTAGATCTTATGAATTCACGACGACACGACGAGGACTGAGAACAGACTAAGCTAGAGGTAAGCCCCATCACTTTACGGCTCCGGTTATTGCATTATCTATTGCCTCTGAGGCATATCATCAAACACGTAACACGCATACAAAATCAGCAAGTAGCTTTCAATCAAACCCGCCATTCAAAATCCAGCGCCAACAAGCAAGCTACAGAAATGGAGTTTATATAAGTTCCCACACAAACCGTACCTGGTAACTCCACGGTAAATGGAACTGCGTTTCCCAGCAGTACAAGGAGGCATCTTGCTGATTCGTTCTTTCGCAGTACATCCCCTGTCCTTCTTCGCTTTCTTCAACCCTCTGTACAGCAACATCTGATCGTTAGTAACCACGGCCGCTTCTGAACTCTCTCCCCCGCCGCTGCTGCTCCCGGCTCCTCCTAACTCAGGCTTCATCCCCGGGTCCGACGAAGATGAATCCATGATCCACAAAATCCTTCACTATTGTTCCCACCTAAGCAATCAGTCTCCCAACTTAGTCCATCCCAAAAACCTGAAACTCGAGAAATGACACGTTCGTATGAATTGGCCAATCTCCTCCACCCCCCTCAACCTCTTACCTAATCAATCAGAGACGAGTGCCGCCGGCGAGCCGTTGAGCATGCGCCGGTAACAGAACGGGACGTTTCGGAAGATCCAAGCTACAGCTACAGGAGTTCGGAATCGGCAAGCCGAGAGAAGGTGATAGAGAAGTAGACACTGTGAGAAGTGAGCTCGCTTGGTGAAACCGAGTGGGGAGTGATCGGGAATGATGCCGCCGACGGTTCGTGGAAAGCGAAAGGGCTGTCTGCCTGATATTTACAACCGTTGCCGTCGGCGTCATTAGACGCGATCGGGGAAGTTCGCAGGTTTCCTCAGAAGAAAGGGAGAACGTGGGAAATCAACGATCGTCGCCGTAGAATCGGCTCTCTGCTCCAAGGATCGACTATACCGTTTCGAATCTCTCGCTCCTTCCGCTCGCCCTTCCCCGACGACCCTTCACGCCCCATCGCCAAAGTCGTCGTCTCCGTCTCTCAACTCCAACGACGACGAATCTTCTACCCAGATATTGCCGCCACCGGGTTACGGTTTACCGAGCACCGAATAAGAGAGAATAGGGCCGATGATGGCGGCGACTCCTCTCTCTCCTCTCCCGTCCTTTGCTCTGGCGACCAACAAAGGGAGATCAGACGCCAAGTCGCCAACCATGAACGAGGACAGCGATGACGACGACGGTGCTAGGAGGACGGCTTCGTGACGATGGGAGACGACCAAGTCGCCGTTGGCATTGGCGGTTACGATTCCGGGACAGTGGCGGTTACGCCAGATAAGTGCTCTCTCATTTTTATTTTTACTATTATTTATTTAATTTTTTTTATAATTTTCCTTCTTAATTAATTTTTTTTATTATTCTTTCCAAAGCTTATCCGTTTTATTTTCTTTAACTATGAATTCTTTTTAAAAAATTTATTCTAGAAAAGAAAATATTAGTCCCATCTTTGTAAGTGGGTTGCAGAGTCCGTATTGACTCATAATGGTTGACATCGTGCTTTGCCGGTGATGGCCCTCTCCGTTGTGGAGCCTATCAATGTTACTCCACGGTGGAGTCTTCCTTTCTCATTCATTTCGTACTGTTTTGCTGATGAGGATGTCCAACCGGCAGCTCTAAGATCCATTTGGATTGCCTATTTGTTTTCTTGTTTTGCAGGTCACTTCTAACTGCTTATGGAGCTCTATGGCTTTCTACGGAAAGGGTGCGGCTTCGGTTGGCATTCCGGGTACACTGCTCATCCGGGCTTTTGGACGGAGTCGTTTGGAGGACCGATGAATGTCATGTTTGGCAACTCTAATGGCCGGTTGGATAATCTTGACGAGGAAGCGTTTTGCTTGAGGTTATAGGAGCAATGATTTTGGCATAGTTGTTTTCAATATTTATAGATATTCCGCCGTTTGTGGCTATGTGTTTGTTCATTTTGCAGGTACAGCTGCTCATAGGGCTGCCCATTTTGTGGCATATCAGGCCCTTTCATCGGTAGTTCGACTATTTGTCGACTGCCGCACGGTGTTATTTTCTGTTCTTTGACTATATTTTGGTCAGGGATTTACCTGACTACTGTCTATGTAAAAAAAAAGAAGGAAGCAGAGAGTGAGAGTAAAGGGTTTTATGAATTTCCGCCAACTGATTTCCATTTTTCACCATCTTCAAAAGAGCTGACGTGGCGGTCGAACTTCAACGGCAACTTGGATAGTTGGGTTTGCTTTAATTTTCTTACCGGCCAAATACGCAAAACGCTTACAAAAATACGCAAAACGGCAAATTTGACCGAATCTTGGAGAAAAAGTAACTATTTCGTGAATGCATTCAATTAGACAATTAGTCTTTATTAGTGTTTTTTTTTTTTTTTTGGATATCAAAGGAGGCCGAAGCCAAGAAAGAGAGAGATTACAGAGGAGACTATCTAGTAGAGGAGGAGGTCGCCACAATCCGGCGCTCGAAAGTGACACCCATCACGTCATCTTGCAACAGAGGTAGAAATTCCAAAGGTGGGTCAACCAGCTCATACATACCGTAGGGATAGACGAGACTGTGTTTCGAGAGCCAGTCCGCGACTCTATTCCCTTCTCGATATGTATGAGTCAAGCTAACCAACCAGTCCTGTCCAATTTTCCTGCGAATAAGGTTCAAGAGGTCGCATAAGGATGAATGGGATCATGACGTTCCTGAATCAGCTGGATCGCAAGCTGAGAGTCCGAAACTAATTTCACCGCCCGGTGACCGAACTTCCAAGTGATCTCTAGCCCATAGTAGATAGCCCATAGCTCAGCTAGCACAGCAGTTGCTGAGCCAATACCTGCCACAAAACCTCCCAACCAGTTCCCCAATGGACCTCGCACCACTCCACCAGCGCCGGCTGGCCCCGGATTTCCATTGGAAGCCCCATCAGTATTTACCATAACCCAGTCTTTATTAGTGTTGTTAGAGTTGAAAAACCAAGATAACCAATTTAATCACTGGTTTAAATTAGGTTTAGTTGGGTTGGTGTGGTTCAAAACTCGAATGATCCATTAAACTAATTAATCGATGTATATTATACTGTCTTGCTTGATATAATATGGACAAGGTATGCTCGCCTCTAAATTTAACTGATCAATTTGCTGATATTTATGTGGTCGATCAAATCTAATTCCACAAACAAAATCAAGGTCAAATAAGATAGCTTCCAATAACTTTTTGAGTGTGTCCTAATATTAGCAGGAGTAGAGTCAAGATTCGAGACTCGCGGAGCTTGAGTCATTTAGCGTGCGATAAAAAATCAAAATAATATAAAAAAATTAGTATTATTACTGTTGGGGGTGTGACTAAGGGACGGAGCGAACAGACTAAGCAGTAGGGCGCATAATCGGCGATGCCCAACGCTCGATACCCGCTACAGGTATATAAGGGCTTGAAGCCTCCAAAGGGGGGGGGGGGGGGGGGGGGACTTCTCTCTTCTCTCCTCACTTCCTACTTTTCACTATCTCTCTACACCTTATCTCTCTATCTTATTCTCTCAACTTCCACCCAAAATAGGCTCTGACTTGCTCGTCGGAGCTTAATCCGGGGGGCAACCCCGACTCTTTCACAGGTTCTCTCCCTCCCGACGAGATCGGACGAACGGACGACGAGTCAACCCACACCAACAAATATCATTGTTCGATCCGAAGCTAGATGGTTCAAACAATTGGCGCCCACCGTGGGGCTGACTCATCGATTTTGTGAGTCCAATCTCTTAAGGATGGGAGGCGCAAATCAAAGAAAAAAAGTGAGACCCGAAATCTTGAAGAAAAATGGAAAAGCACCAGCTAGTCCGCTACTATGTTGGTCTCCGGTCTGCCCGATCATCCAACAAGGTTGATGAAGATGCCGGTCGTCGTCAAGAAGCTCGTCATCTTCCCCGACGCCCGAGTGACGCACCTTCCTCCTCCACCGCCACTCTGTTCGAATCCGCAACTCGAGGAAGAAAGGAAGAAAAAGGCAAATAAAAATCAGCAGCAGGCTAGCAAGCGATTCAGAGTTTTGTCTCAATACCACAACATTCTAGTCACCCTCTTCTCTGCAAAAGAGGAAGCAAAGAAGTAGAAATTATGGTCGGCAGCAAGACTTCCGGCACCAAACGTCCGGCGGGTAGTAACACTGATGTCGCTATCAATGTCCAAGTTATCCCACTCCTACTGCTCATCTACAGTAGACAGGCCCGCAAAATCGGGCAAATCGGATGGTCTTGTCACACTTTCTCGCTTCCCGAGGAGTGACAGAAAGGCGCACTTCCCAAGGCCAACTCTTCGCAAGTGGGCTACAGGATGGAAACTCCTCGACGAAGAAGATCTGAATCGCGTAGCAATCGAGGGGCGGCTGCGCTGCTCCTCAACTCCTACCTCTACCGCCGTCGCGCCAACGGACCTGGGCCCGAGCCCACCAAGGTCTCCTTCATAACCTGGCGCCTCTTCCTCGCGTCCGCCGCGCTTGGCCTCCGGACGGGCCTCGATGCCTACCTCCACGCCTCGGGCGCGCCATACCTGCCCGTGTCCACGTCATCGCTAATCATCGCCTCCTAGCTAGCGTTCACGGCAGTGTTCGCGTTCCCGCTGGTGAAGCAAAAGTTCACGCCCCTCTCCGTCAAGGCCGTGTTCCTGCTCCGCCTCGAGGCAGGGGTGTCGGCGATGCACGCCAGCGGGGACAAAGCCAACCAATGAGACGAAGGCATGACCATGGGCGCCGCCGTGCTCGCGCTCTCCGCTGTAGCAAGCGCTCCAGCAAAGCAAAAGCGGAACGCACCCAGCACTCTTGACGCGCTCATATCAGCGGCCGCCGATGTCCTCGCGGGCGTCGCCGGCTTTCGCCTCTCCATTCCTCTCTCAATTCTCCCGAGTGACCTGGTTACAAAAAAAAAAAAAAAAAAAATAGAGAGAGAAAAGGAGATATCTCGAGTGTAATCTTCTCCGCACCGCTATCCCAAGTTGGGATCACGCTCCCAACCTCTTCTCCGCGCGGAAGCAAAGTAGAGAGAAGAGCCTCTCTCTTTTTTTTGGGCTCGCACACTCAGCCCACACACACAACAATCCGGCCTCCTCCGTCCCACGCCAGATGAGCCCACAACCACACGCGGGCCAGCACTTATCTCCCTCCATCCGGCCTGCTCGCGGGCCTGCTTTCCAACTCGCGTCTCTGGGCTACCTTCCGCCTCAAGCCCACCCGCGGCCCATTTCTTTAATTCACATCAGCGTCTCAAGCCTTGCTCCTCCTCCCGCCTCCAAGTGTTTCCGCGACAATGCACTCGCTTCTTTAATTCACATCAGCGTCTCAAGCCTTGCTCCTCCTCCCGCCTCCAAGTGTTTCCGCGACAATGCACTCGCGGCCCGCGCCGCTTCTGGCCCAACAGGCGATCCATCAGCGCTCCACTCGCGCCAAAAATATTATTGTCGCCGGGAGGACTCGAACCCGCAACATTGTTCTTCCAGACAAGCGAGGTGACCAGCAGGCTACATATGCGCCTTATGTTTCAATGGCGCGCGGCCAAGTTAAAACCTCCTGCACCATTGCTCGCGCCCAAGCGCACTCGCGGCCCAACTCAACTTAGCCCGCCTTCTCTATTCGCGGCCCACTTCCGCTCGACGGCTCAGCTCGCGGCCCACACAACTCGAGGCCCGCCAAGCCCAAGCTCCGCTGCACTTCCAAAAAGAAAAATTGTTGTCATCGCGAGGGCTCGAACCCGCGCCACTCCTTCGACAGGCAAGCATCCTTACCAGCAGGCCACAAGTACCTTGTGTTTCAACGGTGTGGCGTCTGAATTTTAACATTCACGCCCACTCAGTTCGCAAGAACAAAAACTTAGCAATAGTCCAGCACTATTCGCGCCTAGTTCGAAAGAACAAAAATTAGCAATAGTCCAGCACTATTCGCGCCCAGTTCCACGGAACAAAAAATTAGCAATAGTCCAGCACTATTCGCGCCTAGTTCGAAAGAACAAAAATTAGCAATAGTCCAGCACTATTCGCGCCCAGTTCCACGGAACAAAAAATTAGCAATAGTCCAGCACTATTCGCGCCTAGTTCGAAAGAACAAAAATTAGCAATAGTCCAGCACTATTCGCGCCCAGTTCGAAAGAACAACCTGCAGGCTACCACTCAGGTTCTGTTTCAATGGCGCAGCGCCTGCCTTTCAACTACTCCTGCCGCCACTGCCAATATAAAGCTAAGTACTCTATCCCTCCATCATTATTAAATTTTTAAAATATTTTACTATCCTAAGCGTTAATGGCGCTAATGGGGGGCAAGACGCAAGAAGCTGGCACCGCGTCACTCAAACGCGCCACCAGCTGGGGGGCAACTGGGGTACATAGGCCCCACCCAAAATTACCGACAAAGATTTAAAAAAAATAAAATATAAGCTAGTGATGAGTTAAAACTCACCACCAGCTTGGGGGGCAATTGTTGGGGGTGTGACTAAGGGACGGAGCGCACAGACTAAGCAGTAGGGCGCATAATCGGCGATGCCCAACGCTCGATACCCGCTACAGGTATATAAGGGCTTGAAGCCCTCCAAAGGGGGGGACTTCTCTCTTCTCTCCTCACTTCCTACTTTTCACTATCTCTCTACACCTTATCTCTCTATCTTATTCTCTCAACTTCCACCCAAAATAGGCTCTGACTTGCTCGTCGGAGCTTAATCCGGGGGGCAACCCCGGCTCTTTCACAGGTTCTCTCCCTCCCGACGAGATCGGACGAACGGACGACGAGTCAACCCACACCAACAAATATCATTGTTCGATCCGGAGCTAGATGGTTCAAACAATTACTATAGCATTATAAGAAATTTTTTAAGAACTAAAATCCCTATATACTATAAATCACTACTATGATATGGTGAAAACAAATATACTTTGGTGTAAGGACATTTTATGAAGACGAAAAATGCAATGAACATAGATTTAACACGCGACCTTCAGATCTTTAGCCTGATGCTCTCCCAATTAAGCTATCCCCATCAATAATTTCTCTATTTTTGCGAATATTACATAACAACAAGCCAATTATTTCTTTACTTTTGCGAATATTACATAACAACATAGTAGTATATTAATGATACAAAGAAAAAAATGCGGTGAGCGTGGATCGAACACTATAACTACTACTATGATATGGTGAAAACATATATAATTTGGTGTAAAGACATTTTAATTTTTATGAAGGTGAAAAATGCAATGAGCATGGATCTAACACGTGACCTTTAGATCTCAGCCTGATGCTCTCCCAATTGAGCTTTTCTAGCCAATAATTTCCCTATTTTTGTGAATATTACATAACAACATAGTAGTACATTAATAATACGAAGAAAAATGTGACATTTAGATCTCAACCTGATGCTCTCCCAATTGAGCTTTTCTAGCCAATAATTTCCCTATTTTTGTGAATATTACACAACAACATAGTAGTACATTAATAATACGAAGAAAAAAAAAAGCGATGAGCGTGGATCGAACACGCGACCTTTAGATCGTCAGTCTTACACTCTCCCAACTGAGTTATCCCTGCGAATAAGTTTAATTTGTCTCCGAATACAACATACCCAAGTAACACTATCATAATATGAAACACAAAAAATGCGGTGAGCGTGGATCGAACACGCGACCTTCAGATCTTCAGTCTGACGCTCTCCCAACTGATGCTCTCCCAATTGAGCTTTTCTAGCCAATAATTTCCCTATTTTTGTGAATATTACACAACAACATAGTAGTACATTAATAATACGAAGAAAAAAAAAGCGATGAGCGTGGATCGAACACGCGACCTTTAGATCGTCAGTCTTACACTCTCCCAACTGAGTTATCCCTGCGAATAAGTTTAATTTGTCTCCGAATACAACATACCCAAGTAACACTATCATAATATGAAACACAAAAAATGCGGTGAGCGTGGATCGAACACGCGACCTTCAGATCTTCAGTCTGACGCTCTCCCAACTGAGCTATCCCCGCGAATGAGTTTAATTTGTCTCCGAATACAACATATTCATACCCAAGTAACACTATCATGATATGAAAACAAAAAATGCGGTGAGCGTGGATCGAACACGCGACCTTCAGATCTTCAGTCTGACGCTCTCCCAACTGAGCTATCCCCGCGAATGAGTTTAATTAGTCTCCGAATATAACATATTCATGTTCAAGTAACACTATCATGATATGAAAACAAAAAATGCGGTGAGCGTGGATCGAACACGCGACCTTCAGATCTTCAGTCTGACGCTCTCCCAACTGAGCTATCCCCGCGAATGATATTAATTTGTCTCCGAATACAATATAACAAAGTAACAAATTCATGATATGAAAACAAAAATGCAGCAAGCGTGGATCGAACATGCGAACTTTTAAATCTTCAAATCTTCAATTTGACGCTCTCCTTACTAAACTAATCAAACACGCAACCTTTAGATCTTCGGCCTGAGCTATTACCGCTAATGAGTGTACTGTTGGTAGGGGAGCTTTGTGGCAAAAACTTGCAGAAAACGGGGTTCCCACTGCCACTCTGCATAACTGCATTATGGAACGGAATAATATTTAATTATGACAAACTTCCTGGAGGGAAACCAATAAAAATACAAACAATGAACAAGCTCCCATAGAATGGGAATAATTCTAATACAAGAACAATGGAAAACTAAAAAGAACACTCTTGAATCGACTATGCCAGCAACTAGCTCAAGCCGCATTTATGAACAAGCAAATGCACCAGCAATAACAGAGTGCCTGATCCAATCATCTGTGGGGCTATAACAACGTAGGATACTTGGCGTCGAGGAAATCTCTGAGCGTGCGAGCTGCTTTTTGGCCACCCATTAGCTCAGCTAACTTCTCCGCAGGGAGAAGAGCCAGTTCTGCTAAGCTTTTACAACCGTCCATGATTGCCCGATAGTTCGAGTCGTTCACTCCTGGAAGCCGCCTCAGAAACTCAACCGCCGATGTGTTGTAGTTCTCAGCTCTGCCAGCCACAGTACAGGAAGCTCACATAAGGTTGAACGAAGTATTATCACAAAGCGCAGAGCATAAGATAAGCTATACACTAAGCTGCTAGGGTATATATTACATCACAGATTCCCAGCTCCTTGAAACAACTACATGATGTTCTACAACGGCATATGATGCAAGTGAAAATTGTAGAAAGTAAATTAGTAAAACCGCAAGCAGCATACCTCACATCGCTTTCCACAATACCCTCCTCTGAAGGGACCCCAACTCTAACTGCCTTGTCCAGCTCGGGCTCATCCTGATTTGCCTTCAGGGTAGCAAATATTTCTGCAGTAGCATGTAAGCTTCGAGACCATATGATTCGTAACCGGGGGAAATGCAAAGCGAGCAATGACAGCTTGGAGATCACACTGTTGGGTGTTACATCATCCCCGATATCAGTTACAGACTGCAGTTTGATCGCAAATAAATTTGCACTGTAAGAAATCCGAAGGCGCCTGTACTTCATTCCAGATTTTATCTAGGTATATAAGTGAGTTTAGTCTCGTTCATCATGCTTACCTGGAAAGAGAAGCTCTTGTCCTGTGAAAACTCGATGAGAAGAACGGGTATTCTGTAATACCGCACCATCATATCCACTTGGTTGTAGAGGCGGCCTGATGTGAAACTCATGAAAAGATCAGAGATACTTTTCCTTTCCACGCAGATTTGTGGGGATAGAATGTAGTCTCCGACTTCCAAGGTAACTGGTATTATCCGCATTCCTTTCTGGTGAAGAACATTTGGAAGGCTACTCATGAACTCCCTCATGTCCACTATGACCTGCAGCAGGTGTAATAAATTAGTTTGACAATTGTAGCTCACAAAAGTTTGGAATATACAGGCCAATAGGAGAAAGTATGATGTTAAACACCTGCATTTCTTTATCGGCAACTTTCCTTCCACCGGCCTTTCTAGTTATAGAGTTCTGAGAACTAGAAGCCTCTAGCTCAGCCGAAGAATTCAGACCCAGACAACTTCCATTCTGTTCCCAGGTCCAAAAATAAACAGAAACTGCATTGATCAGCAGAAAGTTCCCTATAGATGTACAAATCTAGAGCTGTCTTGTACCTTAACATGGAAGTATATTTAGAAAAGATACCTGATCAACAGGAATCATCATCATGGATTTCTGCCTGATGAGAGATTCAAAAGCTCCATTCTCTTTGCGTATACTGGCCTCAAACTTCTGTACCTCAGTTGAAGCTTCATAGAAAAGAAAATAAACCTTCACCCTTTTCGATGGATTTTCAGCTTGGAATACTTCAATCTCCCGAACGAATGTCATATCCGGATGGTAAACAATAATTACAGAAGGCTTCAGCATGTCAAGTATAGGCTCATTCCTTTCTAGAGCATAGAAATACAAAGGTGGAATTTTCTTGGCCCCTCCTTCTAATCCTGCAGGGTCATCATGGTCCCCATTATGCCTCCGAAGAGCCCCTGGCATAGAAGCCCCCCTTAACTTGCCTGGTTGATGGAATCCTGTAATTTCACTATTAGTTTTGTCTACTATAAAAGTTTCAGGCTCATTGATTTTACTGCCTGATGTTTGACCATTTGCTGGTGCCTTTTTCTTCGGTCCTTTTCCCCTCCTTTTCTGATCATTTTCAACAAGAGGTGGTATCTCATCTGTAATATGCGTTTTACTTCTTATCTGTAATGCTGCTGCCAACAAAGCCTCATGCTCCTGCTTGTTTATGCTGCTTGCTGATTCTGCACTCTGGGCGGGTTTTACAGGGACTACTCCATCAAGAAGTCCAATTCCTCTCGGTTCCTTAGGTTTTGGTTTCTTTTTCTGTGGTGTTTGGAAGCCACGCAAGTCCATTTTGCTCAACAAATAATTTTCCCACTCTTCTCGCAATACCTTTAATGCAACATGAAAAATAGAAAAAAAGATTAGAATTTAACAGCTCGATAGACTTTAAAAAAAGAATCACTGCTAGCAATTTACAGCAAATAAAATCAGTTCAAAGTGAGTAATAAACCTTTAGAGACCCATTTGTCATGCAATCTTCGACCTGCATGCATGAGCGTTCATCTTTGCAAGCCACTAAAACAATGCCACTATCCAATTCATCGCTATCAACAGCATCTTCATCCAAGGCTTGCTTTGTTCTTTCTTCCTCTATCTCTTCAAGTATCTCCTGTTCCGAAAAGAATCAAATCTAAAATCTTCAGGCACAAAAGTGTAGACATCTATCTGATGATTCATACTGCAGAAACTGATGATTCAACAAAGTTCAGATTCTTCAGAAACAAAGAATACATAAAACAGCCTAGAAATGGAACTCACTCACACGTAACACCTTCCACTTTGGTGCTTCCTCCAAAACTTCCTCCAGTACAACTCCCTCACTTACAGATGAAGTACCATTTGGCACTGCAGATAACGATACAGAACAGTCAACAACTTCAATCGATAAAAAAAAAAGCTATGTCAAGTCCAAACACAGGAATATGATCTCTTAATCACTTGCCTTCTTCTTTACTATTCCGGTCGACCCTCAGTTTCCTCCGTTTGGCAGTTGAGGTATTAGTCTGTTCCTTCAAATTAATGTCGTTCGACCTTGCCAACCGATAGACTCGCTTCTTTGCATAATCGAAAATCTTATAGCTCGACTCTGCAAATATCCAGACAGAGCGAAAACTCTCTGACACCCTAAGCGTATCCAAATACTTCAAATAACTCACAGCATCATACCTAACCATAGTCACAAATCCAAAAACAGCCCAAGAAAACCAGCATTAAGCCAAGTTCCACCACAAAATAAATTCAACGGTTAAAGCAATTCCTTTACTTTCTTCCCACAAATCGATCGCCATTACCAAGTTCAACACTCCTCCTAAGACGCTCAAATCTCACAATGAAACAGAGAAAAGGGAAAAATGGAATTACCTAACAAGATAATCGAGCAACTTCCGCAAGGTCTTCAAATCAGAAACAAGCTGCTTAGTCTTCTTCCCCAAAGTATGCCAAATGGGATCAAGCTGTCTCCTCACAATCTCATCAAACGACTTGAACAGCCCATTCTCCACAGTCAAATCCTCCACATCCACCTTATTCGTCTTCCTCATCTCCTTCAAACAAGCATCCATGACTTCAACAATCGCCTTCTGTATCCCAACCATATACTTACTCATCGGAACCCTAACATCCACCACCTCCGGCGGATTCCTCTCCAGCTCCTCAGAAACGTACACCTGAAATCTCGGCCACAAGTGAAGCTTCCGTATGTAGAGCGCCTTCATGATCCTCTCCGTCTTCGCGAACCCGGCCACCATCGCATGCGGCCTGTCGGTGAACGCGCGAACGTACACCGACCGGCTCATGGATTTCACAATTCGGACGATGAACGCCTCGGTGGAGGTCTCGGAAAGCGAGTGCGCGTTCAGTAAGATCAAGCCGGCGAGGGAGGAGATGGGGATTTTGTTGGTCAGGAGGTCGACGATGAGGATTCTGGCGGTGATGAAGCATGTTTGGCCGGAGGAGTAGAGGGAGAGGCGGTGGTGTGCGGGGAGTTCGGCGGTGATCTCGGCGATTTCGTTGCTTCCGTCGGAGGATTGTAGGTGGTGGGAGATTTGGGACTTTAGGGATTGGGAGGAAGGGGAGAGGATTAGTAGAGAGCCCTGGGAAGGGTCGTGGAGGAGGAGAAGAGAAGAGATGAGTTTGGAGAGTGAGAGGCCGGAGGATAGGATTACCAGTCCGCCGGAAGGTTCGTCGAGGAGCTCTGTGATTACGTGCTCGTGAAATCGGACCATGGTGGCCGCCGGCGGGGCGGGAAGACGGACGGGGAAAGTGGTGGCAACTGGCAAGGGATTTTGCCCGCGGATGGGAATTTATCTGTCTCTTGTCTCGTTTTTTATTTTTATTACTAGGATCTGAAAACTAAAAAAAATTATGATATTCAACGAAAAAAAAAATTATGATAAAAAATGAAGCTAATTAAATAAAATTCCGCTGCCGGGAGTCGAACCCGGGGCCTTCTTTCGAAAACCACCTTGTATCTCATACCAGGATTTGGGAATTTTGAAATATGCTACAGCGGATTTTTGGTACAGAGTTGTTATTACCTCTGTTATTTTGTTCCAAACATTTCAATTTATTCTCAAAAAATGTTTACTACCGTGCGGTACAAGTATTTTCTTGGGGCCAAAAAGGACTACTAGTTAGCTGTGCGCAGTACCGCGCAAATAACATTCCTGTGTTTGGCCCTGCTTTTAGAAGTGTTTTTCGAGTTTAAAAACTGAAGTAGGGTTAAACACTTGTAAAAGCTTGGCTTTGAAAAGTCGAAAAGCGCTTTTGTATAACATAAAAGCAGAAGCTCTGATTTGAAGCTTCTGCGAAAAGCTGTTTTGAAAATACAAGATTATCCTTACCATATTTTAATTTTATTTCAGAAAATATAATTTTCCTTCATTTATATCATTTTAAAAATAAAATACATTATAAAATTATATTATTTTGATATAAAAGAAATCTAACAAGATCCATTTTGACTACTTTTTATTGTTTAGAATTTTTATTCATATTTTATATTATAAGTCTTTTATAGTCATTTTACACAACCTCTTATATTAAAAAACACTTCTAATAGTTATACAGCAAAACACTCAACTGCTTTTTTTTAAAAGTACTTATCTAAAAGCTCCAGCCAGAAGCTGCTTCTGCAAAAGCTACAGCAGGGCCAAACTAAGCTATTAACGTGGTTGGAATTAAAGTCAGCTATGGAAAAGTATATGGGTGATGGATTTGGTCATAATGAAATGAAAGCTTTTCTTCTAAATTCATGGTTTGTTTTAAGTATTTATAGGTCTTTTGTTTCGTGGATTTGAAAAATGAAAGTTTTGGTATTATTTGGGTTTTGAAAAACCATGGATATATGAGGGTTTCGGGTGCATTATGGATTTGATAAACATCATTGTTTGTTTGATGGATTTTATGATGAATTTCATTAATTAAATTTGTATGTATGAAGTGTAATTTGCCTTTATTATCTCAATAATATAAGAAGAGAAAGAAAATATGAGGGGTAGGTTTGGTAAAAATGATGGACTTTAAAGTCAATGATCAATTCTCATCTAAAGATGTGAGTTTTTCAAGTCTGTGGGGCCAACAAATTTGGAACTTCAAAGTCCATGGATCCCACGACTTTGTTACTTCTAAATACTTGAAACAAATAATAGATTTGGGACAAAATCCATCATGAATCCAAATCATCACCAAATCCTTCACTAAATCCATCATAGAGATGACAAATTCGTGGGACCCATGACCTTTGCAGGTCCAAATGCGTGGCCCCACGGATTTGAAAATCCCACTTCTTTAGGTGGGAATTTATAATGGACTTTGAAGTCCGTTACTTTTACCAAACTACCCCTCATATTTTCTCTCTCTTCTTATATCTTTGAGGGCAATAAAGGTAAATTACACTTCATACATACATATTTAATCAACAAAATCCATCATGAAATCTATCAAACAAACAATGGTGTTTATCAAATCTATAATGAACTCAAAACCCTCATATATTCATGGGTTTTCAAAACCCAAATTATAATAAAACCTTCATTTTCCATATTCATGAAACAAACGACCCTGATTTTTCCTATTGATTTTGTGTGTTAAGTTTTTATTTGGTTTGTTGTATTTGACGCTTGAATTGGAAAATAACCATCGACTATGTAGGAAAGAACTATTTGCTTTAATATTTAATTAGACTTGAACTCGTCTGCACATTATCTTTCTTGCCTCCCCACTTCTAGTAAGCACGAATTCATCATTTTAATAGTTTATGTAGAACGTTTAATATTTTATTTACCGCTACTCTTCCCCACCATTTCCTCTCACCGACTCCCCATCATTTGGATGGTTTCGTCTGTCATTCCTTCTAATCACTTTTCTTGTTTAGTTCATATCTAGCCTCGTTGACTCAAGTTTTTATCTTCCGTTGTTCAATATGAGATGATTATTCTTTCTCTATGGGTAAGTTTTTCTTATTTGAACACATATATATTCTTTGCATCTCATATATCATTTGAAACTTCTTCTTCGGGCACATGCAGTCGTCTGGCATATTGTTTGACACTGTTTGTGCTTCTATTTCTTGATTGTGTAGTTTATGATACCCAATCTTTCAAATAGCTATACTTGGGGATTAATCAAAGGCAAATTGAAAGTCTCCGGAGCTGATTCATAGCGAGACATCGATTGGTTAGCCCAATTTTGAAGACTTGCATGCATATTATGTTGTGGGACAGTTCTACGTTGCTCTTGGTTTAGTTTACTATAATGAAATATTGGATGAAGAAGAAACTAGTGCATGAAATAAGTAGACATAGATTCGGGTACTTGATTCATTTGGTTATGGACTTGTATTTTGGGGCAAAAGGTCGCTAAGATCTAGACATGGATAGCAAGTTGCATATGCTTCGAGAAAAACCCAGATGTAGTTGGATTGCGAATTCTTAATGCAAATGGCAAAGCTGTAATAAGTATAAAAAATTGTGTACTGTTGTAGAGATTTTGGACACGTGTTATCCCCTAGTGCATTCTCAACTAAAAAACCAAGCTTCTATTTATTCTTCCATATATATATATATAGAAGAATAAAGGTCATTTATCTCGTTTGTTCACGACTAGTTTTGAACTCTTCTTCGCTTAAGGGAGACGTCTTTGGCAATAAGGTTAAACTGTTTTATTATTTTTATTTTTTGTAAAGCAATTTCAGTACTGTAATTTCGATAACAAATCAAATCTGAGCTATAGGATATTTATGCTCCTTACTTTGTTCAATTATGAATGTTTTCCTTCCCCTTTTGAACGAAAAGTTAAGGCACGAAATGAGAAAATGGTCATTTGATAGGATGATTCTTGGACCGTGTTTAATTAATTAATTGATAACTAAGAGTTTTTTTTTTTTTTTGGAATAGGTTTGATTCGTGGCTGTAACTTAAAAAAACCAGCATCATTATAGCTGGTAAAAGTTGCCAAGGGTCACATAGCCCAACTGATAAAACTCTCTAGTGATCCTTGATCGAAAAGTGTGAGGTCCCGTGTTCGACCTACTTTGAGACCAATTGTAGTGTTATCGGAGGCACTAAAATGAGATTTTAGTGAAGGGCCCAACCCTCCTAATGGGTCAAGAACTTACGAATGACAAAGAATTGCAATCACACACAGCAACGCTTAGTTAGTCAATGTACAATATTGGCTCCGCAACGCTGCGTTTCACTTTCATATACTCCATCTTGAGAGCTCTGAACTTCTCCTCCAAATCATCGCAATCTGGCAGCTTAGGATGAACGTGGCTCGGCAACATGCTCGGAAGCGAAGCTATCCGCTTCATCGACGTCGCCGCCGTCGTCTCCAGATCCTTGTCCGACCGGCACCAACCCCCTAGCTGCGGCATCGAGCTCGCTTTCGGAATCGCCGACGACTTCTTCATTCCCACGTTCACCCTCTCCAGCGACTTCCAAACCTTTTCAATGCTACTCCCACCACAACTACCATCCTCGTCGTCGTCCTGATGGTGACGGTAACTTCTCCCGCAGGTAACATCCACCCCGATTATCTCGCTAACCTTTCTGACCTTCATATCGTCCGAGACGGCACGCCTCATCAACGCGAGCCTCTCCTCCACCCCCAAGTTAAAGAAACGGTTATGCGAACCCTCGCGCAGGGACGATGCCTTGTCGAACAAGTCTTCGCCGTAACGCTCGATGAAAAGGTGTCGAATGGTTTGAAGCTCCGGGAGATCGGGGCAGCTCGAGGCGGCGAACGCCAGCGCGGAGACGGCTCTGCTGACCTCGTTGGGGCAGTCCCTGTGGCGGCGGCGGATGTACGGGAGGTTGTTGACGATGTCCTGGCATGACTCGTGCAGCAACTCGTAGAGTTGGATCGTGTTCTCGTCCTCCACAATCTGTTCCGCGGTCAACAGGGCGAAGTCCCTCTCCTCGTTTTGTACGAATGTGGCTACCTCGGGGCGGAGGCGTTTGACCATTCCAATCCTCGAGTCCTTCGAGTTTTTGAGACGGGCTTGCAGTCGGCTCACGACCCTCTTGCATCGGGAAGCGCTCCGCCAGCGGCCGCCAAAGCCGTCGATGATGGATTCTAACTTTTCGCGACCGTTGCGGGCGGCCACCTTCGCCATCCTCGTCAAGATCATGGTTGTGATTTGGACAAGACGGAGAGGAGAGAACGGAACTAATTAATTATTTCTCGTTTGGTCTGAGTTTGATTGTGCTTGGTCTGTATATATATGTAGGCTTTGCGTATGAATATCCTTGACTCTGTAGTACAGTACTACTGCTTTCATCTTCTCGAGAGGAATTGGTTTCTCTTTTATTTGACCCACACTAATCCGGGAGCTCAAAGGCAAAAGAAATACGTGAAACAACAAAACAAAAACGATAAGTTAATCAAATGCAAATTAAGGATTAAGCTAAACTAATCATAACAAGTATTGGGCCCAGGGAACGAGGGGAGTGGCTGGACCGGACCGTCTCTTGTTTTCTGTTTGTCCTTAAATTTGTTTGTACGATAATCTAACGTTTAGCATAGGGTAAATTACAAGTTTGGTCACTGAAATTACTAAAAATTATTTATTGTTTGTCACTAAAATTAGTTTATTTCATTCATAGTTACTAAAATTAGTTTAACGGTTCAAGTTTGGTCACTCTTTGTTAATCTCCGTTAACTTTATCTGACGTGGCAGTCAACTCTGACAGTTGACACTTTGACAGTGGATTCTGTTTGGTAAACACAGAGAGATCCAGAATTTGATGACGGTTTTGTTGGTTGTTTCCCTCCAATTTTGGCTTGTGGAGTGAATTCTTTGAGTAGATGACTTTTACTTACCGTTCGTTGTATTATCCGTTTTCATAAACCGTGTGCTAGAGATTCATAGATATTTTTTTTATTATACTCACTCCAAAGTAGGCATATGCAGCTAACATTTTCCTACTTTACGGAGATCAATGGCTAAAATATATCCAAACCCAAACGAAGATGCCATTGATATTTGATACAATTAGGGCAATATTTAGTTTGTCAGTTAGCGCTTATATTGATAAACTAACTAATAACTGACAATTAGCAGTTTTTTTATAAGCTGATATAAGTTCTTTTTGTGTGATTAAGGGACTAGTAAAAAGATTCGAACTTGAGACCTCTAGGTTAGTGATATTATCACTAGACAAAATTCTTGTTCGTCACAATTAGCAGCTATACTGTTAACTGATTATAATGTATGGTGCGGTAATCATTAGGCTAAAATGGTTTTTGCTATAATCAATAATCGAGCAGTCGGTTTACGGTTAACATACAATTCTACACTACTTATAATACACTTTAAAGAGTTTGATTTGCTCAATTTCAAATTTCCTGCAACGGGAGTGAAAGTAGGAAGGGTATTTTCGTCTACACAATCAATTTTTTATTTCATATAAAAAGATATAAATGCTAGGATTTGAACCACAGTCTCTTCCACCAAAGACTAGAATAGTAACCAATTAGACTATACACATTTGTTGTACCTTATTAATACAAAACATAGAGGAAGTTAAAATTATGAAAAACAAAGTACTTTTCTATCACAGTTAGTTAGCCCGCTAAGTCTACTGTAAGTATTTTGTGGTGTTTGATACTTCTATTTTCATATTTTAATAATTAATTTAGAATTTTTTCTAACTTATAAATGAAGGATAATCTTAAAATCTCAATACCAATATCATTGGTTTGAATATTGTGCATTGAATTGAAGTGTTCAATGAAGTGTTCAATTTGAATGATAGTTTAGTCAAATCAAGCAAATAATTCACGATTGTGTATAAACAAAAATAAAAACATATGTATTGTTTTATGAAAAATGTATTTATTTTAACAATCTAAAAAAAACAATCAAAACTTCCATACGACCCCTTATTTCAATAATGTAATTAATGAAATAATTTTTATCAACATGATGCAATGTTCAAGCTAAGGTCCAAGTATTAATCACCACTCACCAGTATATAGTATTTATCATAGTTAACTATTTCAATATCCACAAAAAACTATTAATGGTTATTTGCTTTCTCTTAGAGAGTTTAATGTAGCACCCTCATGCCTAGCTATGCTCTAAGCATTTGTTATCTTTTTCAAAATATCATTTGCAGTTATTTATTAAATCAACTTTGTTTCTAACTTTCAATTCCTAATTATTCACTTCTTCATACCAACTTATGGAAATGCTAAATATATTTTTCATGTTTAATCTATTAAACATAAATGTTGCTTATCACTTAAATTCAATGCTATCCATGTTAGGTTTGAAATCACCAACATATTCTTCCAATTTCTCCAAAGAGCATAATATCTTGCGATTGATATCATAGTTTCGTTAGGTAAAGTTCAACAAACTCAATCAATATTCGAACTCTTCAAAATAGCTATCTACATGCGAAAATGAAGTACTGAGTAGCTAAAACTCTACTTGAGTTATTACAATCTTTTGCGCTATCGATTCCAAATTCAATACATGGTTATCTTATTACAATTTAGTCATACTAATTGTGCAGTAGGGGACATCTTATCAAAATCTTAAAGAAAGACTCTTTGATTGATCGCTTTCATGATGTAATCAATTATACGAAAATAGAAGTGATCAAACTTATAAGATGCACTCAAAGTTTGCTATAATTATTGAGGTTCGGCAGCACGTTAGGCGTACGGCGCTCATTGGGCAATTGTCTATCTCCTAGCTCGCCTAGACATGCTTAGACATTATAATAAAAATAACAATTTAATAATAATGAATAAAATAACGGTTCTGAAGCACTTTCATACTTTGGTTCAAATGATTTAACAGTAAACGAAATAACTCTCAAGTTTATAAATTATTTTCTATTACCAAATGATATAATTCATTCGTGAGCTGAAATAGCTAATTATAAGCACTTCAAATTTAAGTTAAAACTCTATATGATGCAATTGTTTGACGAAATGGGGTTTATAATAGAGTGGTTCTATCGAGAGAGGTCTCTAAGAAACGTGGCTTACTTTATTATTCCTTAGGTGGATATAATATCTATCTTCATCGTTACTTTTACATTGGATTCAATTTAGTATACTTTTTCATTTAGATAGTTTTTTTGATGATGTTCTGGGATGTAATATATCAGTATATATGATGGTGTATGATATTAATTCCTCTCATTTTAGGTTCAAATTGATGCATTTTCCCCTTTACCGTTCCCTTTTATTGGTTAATAATTTTTATGATATTTTTCACTTTGAAATATCGTGAGCGGAATCTATACACAACAATTTGTGTTTTTCCGCTTCCTCTTCTCTTGGCTAGATATTGTGTCAATATTGATTCCTATATTGATTATCGAATTACTACCTTTTTGTTCTTTTTTCTTATGCAAGATATGATTTTATGTTTGATAATATAGATTTATTTTTCAAGCATGTGGATGCTTGAGACTTTTCATTTGCCTCATAACTTACATTTTACAATGGCTCCAAACTCGGATGAGTTTCTATTCAGCACATAAATTTTTAATGATGTAAAATTTATGAAACTAAGATGCATATTAATAAACAATAATGTAAGGTCTCATCTTCTCCCTTAAGCACTACATATCATTGTTTACTTACCATTAAATCAAAGTCTTTCTAACTTGAGTAAGAGCTACAATGACTTTTATTAACTTTCACTACTCATATATCACAAGTGTTCAAATCATTATCAAGTGTTTATACAATGACTTTTGTTGTTGTGGATTTCCCCAAAATGTTAGGTATGCTGCTTTTAGTTTTTGCTTTCTTTTCGCTTTGATTTAGCTTTTTATTTGTTGCTCTATTAGTTGAACTTGACATCTGGACATCTGCATGCTTTGTTTCATTATATCATTGAATACACTAAAGTCAATGGAACCATGACTGTGTTAGTTAGTTTGTTTCTTTTTAAAGACACTATAAACATATACTTTGTTTCATTATATCATTGAATACACAAAAAGTTAATGGAAAAGGCAAAAAATTTATCGTATACTGAAGATTGATTATGTATGTGTGATGTAAAACAACTCTTATCATTATTCTTCCCATACATTTTTATATAGATATGACTTTGTTTGAAAATATGTATTTTTGTTAGTGTAGTTGGACATTGTTTGTCATTTTTTAAACTTCATTAGTCAAATACATTAAATACTTTCCTATATTATTCATGGAGAACTTACTAAATTAAATAGTTACTTCAATCCCCAACAACATGAACCATAAAAAAAAATATACCTCAATGTTTACTACACATACACATGAAAACCAAACTCTCCCGGCCAAGAGGCCGGGCCCTAATCTAGTAACCTAATATGAGGATGTATGTTTCAAATAGATATTGACGTTAAATATTATATTTATATATAAGTATTTGTTATTTTATTTGAGATATCCTATTTTATTTAATTATGAATAATTTAATTTAATATGAATTGTAAGTAAATTATTTTGAAATATATTTTATATATAATTTAATTCATTTCATGTTAATGATTTCTTACAATTTTAAATAATTTATTAAATGGGCATGAATCGATATAACTCGAATGTACCACCGGTCAAATCATTACACTTATTAAACCGCCGCAACCGTATTGGATTGACAACCTTTTTTGTCGAGATATATGCTAGGCTGCCCCCTAAACCCAAGACCGTTATAAATGCTATAACAACATTTTTACTACCAGTCACGAATCTCATATTGGTGGCACTACTCATGCTGGAAATCATGATAAATAATTATTCTATCAAGGGCTAATACAAACACAAAACTCGAACTATCCCAAAAATGCCACTTGTGTCCTATTGTTTCCAATATTCCATCTGTGTCCTGAACAATGATTCCATTATCGTTGACTTTTGTTGACCGTTAAATTTTAACGGTATGACAAATCAGCGCTGATGTGTATGCGGACGTGGCTCTTTGTTCTACGACGTGGCTTTTAGTTGTTTCTTATTTTAAAAAGATAAAATGACATAAAAGATAAATTTTGTGTGGCCATTTTACCCACCTCATTTACCTTATCTTATCGAAGATAGAGGAAAACCCAAAGGAAACCAAGAACCCTAAACAGTCTCCCGACGATGGCGATCGATTGATTATCCTCTACTCGAGCATGGGGCGTTCGATTCGGAGCTGGTGAAGGCTCTCAGCAACACGAGAAGCGGGGAAGACGGAAAGCAGGCGATCGATTCCTCGAGGAGAGGGCGATTTCTTCAGCCTCCTCCGTCTGACGAAGCTCGACCCACGACCACCATCGCCGATTCTTTCTTCTGGACATCTCCTAGAACATTCACAGCCTTCAAATCGTCTACCATTGAAGGATTCGAGCAGCCATGAAGAAGAAGGCGCTGATTTGTGGGATTTAAGTTTCCCCAAAAATTTCTAGGGTTTCTGTGCGAGACTTAGTGGTCTCTTTTCTGGAGTGTTGGAAGTATTTGAAGGATGACTGGGTGGTTGGGAAGCAAAGAAGGTGTCAGAACTAGTACAAAGGGGTAAATGGCGTAGCTGTTTCGTTGGTGTTATAGTTGGAGATTCGCTGGGAAAAGATTGAATAGCAGGGACCACGAGGATAGTGTGAAGAGTACTTTACCCTTTGGCCACTTTAGTAACAGGTATGATATGTGTGAAATTAGTATGTATTGGTCATTTACATTGGTGGTTGAGAAGTCATTGTCTTGGGTCGAATTATTCAATTGAGTTGGGAATCGGGTTAGTGGTCTTCCAGATGCAAAGTTGTATTATAGTTGCTTTGTGGAATGCTTTACGGAATAGAAAATTAGGGGTGGTTAAAGTATGCTTAATGTATGAATTCGATGAATTTAGGCTATTGTTAAAGGGGGATTGTTTGGTTTTGCAGGATGTCGACATTGGTGGAGTTGATAGTCCATCATGGTGGGAAAATGCATTATTATGATGATGGCATTCGCTATATAAATGGAAAGTCAGAGGCTGTTGACATGGACATAGATTATGTCTCATTCTTCCAACTCCAACAAATTGGAACAGTCCACTTCGATTACGCAAGGGTTGAGAAGCTGTGGTACATGGCACCCTCCGACACTTTGGATAATGGTATAGTTGAAATACGGTCTGATAGTGAGGTGATGGATGACTTGCTCCCATCCATAGAATATGGAAAAATTATCATATTCATGGAAGCAATAGAAACTCAAATCGGTGACAATGAAGAACTTGGAGAAGAGTTATCTGATGATGGTGATTCGGAGGATGGGGATAACTCACAAAACTGAGACATTATCCATCTCATGGATGATGATATCCGAACTTCGGATGATGAGTTCATTGCTGCAATGGAGGAGCAAGGAGTCAGACCACGCGAGTTCGTACTCGTGTTGATCGAACCGGGGAGGAGGTCGAGCAAGAGTCTTTGTTTGTTGATGGTGACCCACTTGTGGATGAAGGCAGAGGTAACAGTGAGACCAGTGGTGCGAGTGAGGGTGTTGACGAAGACTTGATGGACAGGGTTGTGCAAGATTCAGCCTACAGGGGTTCAATTGAGTCACACCAAGTGAGGGGCAACATTGATGACGAAGACAAAGGTATCCCTCTAGAAAATGTACCTCGATATGACCCTATGTGTGACCATTCAACCCTCAAGTTGGTTGTGGGCATGACATTTGACAACCCCGAGCAGTTCAAGGAGGCCGTTGAAAACCACTGCTGCTCCAGTTACTCCAGCTGCAAGAAGGAGCAGAGGTTTGTGTTCCAAATGCAAAGGAGATGACCACAATGCAAGGACATGTCCCTTAACTGGCGGAATCAAGGTAAGTCTATTATGAGATGAAGCATATAATTGAAATGGCCTTTAACATGAAATCCGATTAATGTATATGTTAATAGGAAGCCTTCGTTAATCGTGAAGTGACCAGTAGGCGTGATTTAGCAAGGGAGGTTAGGATGGTATGTGAATAAGTTGAATACATAGCCTTACTATTCTATTTGATGTTTATTTGATTGTGCATGTTTGCTCTAATATGTTACCTCCATACACGAGTGTGCAGGCTAACCAAGGGATTGGAGTTCTACACACGGATTTGGGTAATACCTATGTCATCCTCAACGGATTTGGGTAATACCTATGTCATCCTCAATGGTGCTAATGGACGTGGCAGAACGCTAAGAAGTGGAAGGATCCTTCAGAATGCAACTCCTACTGAGATAGATCAAGGTGGATCTCAACCACCTGCCACGCAACCTTCTCAACCTCAGTAGTAGTTTAGATGGCAGTAGAATGTGTATGGTTTTTGTATAGTAGCCTACCTCTAGCAGATCTGTGGTATTCGTTTTCAGTTGTGACATTGAAGTTGGATCAACCTTTTGTATGGTAGGTTACTTGTAGATCCATGGGAATGTTGTATATTTCGTAAACATTGGATCGACATTATTATGTACTTATGTGAAGACATTTTAGGTACCTTAAGGGACGACATTTTAGGTACCTTGGTAATGACATGTTTATGTGAATGTAAAAGCAGCTATTTGGTAAGTCCAGTTTTTGTGAATTGATGATGCCTGCTTTTTGATTACTTAAGTATAACACACAAACTGGTATAGACACTAGATGCAAGTTAAAATACAACGAAAGATCCCATTAGATAAATAACATAGAAAGGTTCGTACAATTGCTTACAACAACAACAGATTAGAACATGCTGGAGGAATTCAAAACTACAATAACTATCCCTATCACTAAGGCTGCTAAAACGACCAATACACACAACCGACGTATATTGGCCAACCTTAAATCCTCAATCAACCTAGCATTCTCTTCTCTAATGCTAGCTAAATCACCATACAACAATTTTAAGCCTTCTTCCTTCGCACTGTTTTTTCTCCAGCAACCCTTAAACTCTCTTTCAAGCTTTCAGTGTGCAAGTCCATCAAACCTAGGTTTGACCTGATATGTTCATTCCCTCCAAAAACCCCATTGGAGCAAGCACCTTCGTTGTCTTCGTTCAGAGTATCAACCTAAATAAACAAACGACAACTTTCTTCCTCATTTTGCCATGTAGAAATCAAGCCATGGTGAGATCATTGCCCATCTCAATTAGAAATAAAAAACAAACCACTACTTCATTTACATGCCAATGAGGGCAGCAATAGAACTGCCTCCCCGGATTCAGTTCAGTTTGTGAAACATACAAAAAGCTAGTATATTATGCCGACATTTAATGGTACATGAGTTTGATGAATTCGACCTAGAAATGCTTTGCGAGCCTCTTCTAGACATGTTTGAATTGCTGCCACGAAAATAGGACACTAAATCCCCAATTGAAAGAAACCCTGTGTTGGGTCTAGTATTAACCCGCCTAATACGGGCCCAAGTCCACCACAAAGCATCTCACCTTGGGCCCAAGCCCATTCTAGGGTCCAATACACCGGGAGGCGTCCAGTCCACCCGGGGGGCGTCCATCACCGGGAGACGTCCACCACCGGAGGCGTCCACCACCGGAAGGCGTCCATCGACGGAAGGCGTCCAGTCTACCTGGGGCGTCCACAGGATGCCTCTGACTCCTATATAAGGAGGTCAGACCCTCCAAGCAAGGGGACTTCTCTCCCTTCTCTCACTTTACCACTTATGGTTCTCTCTCTAAACTCTATCTCTCTCTACATTCTCTACACTCTATTATATATCCTATTCTAACTTGGGCATTGGAGTGTAGATCCCGGGGGCCGCCCCCGACTCTTCACAGGATTCTTCCACTCCCGAGGAGATCAGACGATGGAGCCTGGATCAAGGTTCCACACTAATCCCCCGGTACTAATCCGGGTCAAACACCCTGAATTACCAAAATGAACTAGTATAGTACCTAATAAATGGTAAGGCTCTTTTCTGGCGAATTGACATTCCTCGCAAAGTGAGTCTTCACAGTCGGATCTCCTCGCCCCAACACAAATACCAACCTCAGCTCCTCGTGGCTCCTCACCGCCACTACTACGACACCCACTATGCGCCGACGCAACGCAAGCCCCGCCCTCGCTACTTCTCCATATGCGCCTGCTCAAACACAACATCGCGTCGTCGTCTTCGAAAGCCACATTCGAGTAAACCAAGTTCGGGACTTTGGCTGGGTAGAGAAGAAGAAAGAGTAGAAGATAATAAATTAGGCAGCAATCTGACGTCGTTTTAAACATTGTCTGGTCAACCATTAAGACTTAACGGTCAACAGAACCGACATGATACAAATGGCACAAAGTATCATAGTTCAGGACACAGATAGAATATTGAAAACAATAGAACACAAGTGACATTTTTGGATAGTTCGGGTGTCGTAGTGGTATTTAGGGGTGGAAATCGGTACGGTATCGGTATCCCAATCCCAAATACCGAAATCCCGAATACCGAATTATACCCGAAAGTCAATCCCAATCCCAATCCCTAAATAATTTCGGTATCCCAATCCCTAAATATTACGGTATCCCAATCGGTACTTCGGTATCCCAATCGGTATTATCGAATACGAAATAAATTATATTTGAAATAAATAATTAAATATATAAACTAGATTTGATTGTTTAATTTAGGGCAAAGAGACTAAGCAAAGAGTCTTGAGTGTTTCTAGAGCTAGGATATGGGCAAGGAGAATGAAGGAGAGGTGACATCTCAAGTTCTTGTCATTAGTAATCATTAATTTGACGAATTCAAAGCTGATAGTCGACTAATACTAGTGTTTGCTTTTTGGTGTTATGAAAATTACAAGTTATTAGGTGCGAGATGAGAGTGACTTAAATTGAAAAGTCAAAATTGAATTGGATGTGGACTTTTGAGTTGTGAAACAAAGATGAAATGATCTATGTATAATTAAATGACATTCTTGGTGGTTGAGGGTTGTGTAGTAGTGAATGAGAGAGTCTAGTTGAGAGGATAAAATACACACTAACTTATATTTTATTGATCGGTATTTCGGTATTATACCGATCCCAATCCCAATCCCAATCCCATAATCCCTAATACCGAATTACAATTGAAATTCAATCCCAATCCCAATCCCAAGAAACGTATCTTCGGTAATACCAAATATAGACAAATTCGGTACGGTATTCGGTATTATCCCAGATACCGGTACCAAACTTCCAGCCCTAGTGGTATTAGCCTTCTATCGACTATGTTCGACTTAAGGGTAAACAAGTCTTTCAATGTACTGGCGGAAATACGAAATTACCCAATTCCTAGGGGTTTGCTTTTGCTCGTCATTTTTTTCCAGTTTCCCCAACTCCTCTCCTGCAAATTCCGTTATCGGGTTACTTCCGCGAGCTGAACAAAAGTCATTGGAGAAGTAAGTTCCGAATTCTTAATCTTGTTGCTACTCATTCAGCTTTCCGTGTCTCTGCAGCCCTTCGTTACAAATTTTTGTTAATGGTGGGATTCGTGGGAATCGAGTGTGTGATTTCTCTGTTTCCATTGTGATGTTTTCAATCTGGTTCTTCGCCTTCAAGGAAGAAACAATTTTGATTTTGATTTGGTCCCTGAAATTGCAGTACAATAGCCTTAGAAGTGCACGATGAGGACGCGAAACGGGGATACTGCTAAACCGGCGACAACGCCTAAACGAACTCCGGCGAGCAGAAAAACTGCCGCCAAAAACACTTCTGTGACGACGCCTGATGCTGCAGTGGAATCGGTAGCTCCGAAAGCTTCTGAACCGGAACCCGGCTTGCCAGGTAAATCCGAGCAGACCATGGACGAAGATAAACCACCTTCTCCAACTGCCGTTCCTGATTCGGAACCGGATCAATCAGCAGGTAAAACCGGGTTTCTTCCAAGTTCTGGTAATCTGTACTGAATTAGTTAGTTGCCCACATTCAATTGTAAGTTCAGGCTATAGAAAGATTAGTTTTCTTTTAGTGAATGATGGTTCTTAAGTTGAGTGATTTTGCCTATCAGTTGAAGAAGCTCAAGTATCAAACAATACAGACATTGTCATGATGGATGCAAAAACTATTCCGCGGACAAGAAGGGTAGTGAAGAAAGTTGTGAAGATGGTGAAGAAAAAACAGTTGAAGGTGGGTACACCTCGTACTCCGAAAGAGGACAGTGTTGAGCAAGCGGTAGAAAACGTTATGGGTGAGACTGGAGAAAAAAACACAGAAGTCCCAAAAGAAGATAATGTTGAGCAATCAGTGGAACCAGTTAAGACTGAGATTGAAGAAGAAAGCTCTAACCTTCAGAAAGAAGATAGTGTTGAGATGGCAGCAGAACCAGCTAAGATAGAGACTATAGAAGAAAGCTCTGAAGTCCTGAAAGAAGATTGTGCTGAGATGGCAGCAGAACCAGTTAAGGTGGAGACTGAAGAAGAGGGCACCAGAGTCCGAGAAGAAGATAGTGGTGAGAAGGCAGAAGAGGCGTTTAATGCTGTGACTGAAGAAAGCACGAAAGTGGTGACGGTTGGGCTGAAGGATGTTGACTCTTGTAATAAAGAGGAATCTGATTGTATAAATGTGGAAAATTCCTCTGAGATGGAACAAACTGCAGTGAAATCTCTAGTGAAAGGGGAGGACAATGTAGGTGAAGTGGAAGAACTTGTTATTAGGTCTGCAGAGGATTCTCATCCTTCTGCTGATTCTCTTGACGGATCTATTGAGAAAGCAGAAAAGTCTGTTGAATTCGACTTGTCTGCTACATTTCCAGCCAATAACGAGGGAAAAGAAGAATTGGGTAAAGATGTGAAGGAGGTCCCAAAGGAGAATCTGGGAGGAAGTGTTAATGACAAGGAGCAATGTAAAGCTGATAGTCTTAACCCAGAAGGAAGTAAGGAGAATAAGATTGAAGGAGGAAATACTCCATCAGGGAAAGAAGTCTCTGCTTGTGATGGGGATCGCCTGGAGTTGGAAGATCCTATCCAGAGTGAATTCATAGTGGATGACAAGGAGGCACGTGCTGGCGATAATGCTGTTGTATTGGAGGAAGAAGATAAGCAACTAACTGCTGTTGCAGAAGAACACAAAATTAAGAAAGAGTATGAGATTTTTGTAGGCGGTCTGGATATGGATACTACTGAAGAAAATGTGAAGAAGGCTTTTGAATATGTTGGTCCAGTAGTTGAAGTTCGAATGCACAAAGATTTTTCAACAGACAAGAGTAGAGGGTATGCATTTGTGAGGTTTTCCAACAAGGAGCATGTTAAGCGAGCTTTGTCAGAAATGAAAAATCCTGTGGTAGGTATTGTTCACTTGTATTTTAGCATACTCTGACTAAGTTTCTGTTCTGACATTCATTTGTTCTTAGATTTGTGGAAAGAGATGTGGCACAGCTCCAAGGGAGGGCAATGACACATTGTTCCTCGGCAATATATGCAACACATGGACAAAAGAAGCTGTGAGTACATTCTTTATTATTATGTAAGCCTGATAACCATTATTTGTCATTGATTCATGAGATAATCTGTTGTGCAGATAAGGCGAAAGTTGAAGGAATATGGTGTAGAAGGCGTTGAAAGCATCAATCTTGTTTCTGATGTTCAACACGAAGGAAGAAG
Organism: Linum tenue; assembly: GCA_946122785.1. Lineage (NCBI taxonomy): Eukaryota > Viridiplantae > Streptophyta > Magnoliopsida > Malpighiales > Linaceae > Linum > Linum tenue. Next base: position 24,919,966 of record CAMGYJ010000005.1, on the reverse strand, counting down.
TCGTGGGTTTTCATTTCTCGAGTTTTCTTGCCGTGCTGATGCCATGCTGGCATACAAAAGGCTCCAGAAGCCTGATGTTGTTTTTGGTCATCCTGAGAGAACTGCAAAGGTAGCTTTTGCAGAACCCATAAGTGAGCCTGACCCTCAAATAATGGCGGAGGTGAAGACAGTATTTCTTGATGGCCTTCCTTTACACTGGGATGAAGACCATGTGAGAGAACGTCTTAAAGGATATGGGGAAATCACACGAATAGCACTGGCAAGGAATATGCCCACTGCCAAGAGAAAGGATTTTGGATTCGTTGATTTCTCCACTCACGATGCTGCCATTGCCTGTATTAAGGGAGTAAATGATGCAGAAAGCAGTGGTGGAAACACACAGGTAGTCTTTCGTCTTGTGTTGTAATCTACTTGTGTTATTCTTGTATTGTTTTCACATGCCTTTGCCTACTGTTTTTCTTGCTGGATACATGCTAGACTACTTGAACATGCTGGAGTGGTTTCTTTCTTTGTCCTGTTTGCCAAGGAATGAATTTGCTAGCAGTAACTTTCTCTTCCTTATGGCGATCTCCTTTGAGAAGTCATGTCCTTGTGTTTCCCTTAAACTCAGATTTTTCTTAATGACTCTTTTCCTCACCAAACTAAGTGTCCATAGGATGCTTAGACATGTGAAACATGAATCATAACTGGCCAGAATGTTATGAATTCTGACAGACAAAAGTAAGAGCAAGGCTTTCCAATCCTGCGCCTAAGACTCAAGCTGTAAAGGGAGGGATGCGTGGTGGTTTTCTAATTGGTCACACCGGCCGTGTCGATACTGCAAACTTTCAGAGATCTGGTAAGCTTTGTTGTGGAGCATTCTATCACCTGAATTAATGTCATTTGTTTATAATCTCAAACTATTTTACAGGCCGGGAAGGAAATCAGTTTAACTTGACAAATCAGCGAGGAGGAAATCAGTTTAACTTGACAAATCAGCGAGGTAGGGGATTCTATCAACGGGGACGTGGCCAAACTTATAGAGTGGGTCCTGAGGATTATGGATTTAACAACAGATACGATCCATTTCATGGAAGGCAAACTGCTGAACGAGGTTTGCTTAACTCTCCATCTCTCCCGCTCTCTGCCTCCCTTTCCACTGTGATTCTTCTAATCGAGCTAGTCGATTCGATTTACAATCTAACACTTGCATATCTCGTAAGGCAGGGGAAGGGGTCCTATAAGAGGTGGTTATCAAGCGGCTGGTGGAGGTGTTCCGTTTCCTGGCCCACCTAGACCCATTGTAAATAGAACTTGGCATGATGTTAATGAGGGAGGACCAAGTGATCAGGTTCATTTTAGGAGGCTACCATTTGCTGAAGAAGCTTTTGATGGACCTTATGGAGGAAGGCGCTATGACGACCCTTACCTGTACCATGATGGTATGCATGGGACGAAGCGGCCATTTTACATGACTGTAAGCCCTTGTACTTTTCCTGTTGTGATCTTTGGTTGCTTGTTATTGCTGCCGTTGGAAATGTCTACAGTTGTTTGTAGTCCCCTGGATTGTGAACCTCCTTTGTTTGCAGGATCCTGAACCTGATTATGCGGAATCTAGTCGATACCGCCCTCGATTTGATTATCCTGATCCAGCTGTCGCGTACCGTGGAACACACTATCGTGGTAAGAATTTTCTGTTGATTTCTATTTCCTTCGCTTGAAACTTTTCTTAAAGGGATGGGCATGGTCCTGTTAAGAATCAGACTGAATCAGCATTGGGGCTGATCAAAAGCATAATCAGTTCACTTTTGCCTTTCTTTTCAAGATAATTTATGGAACCGGAACCAAATTCTTTGTTAAAACAATTTGACGAGCAGAACCAAATTGAGATATATACGGTCCAGGCTGATTCGACCTGATTCAGTCCATATGTCAATTTGGTCTGTTTCAGTCTGGTCATGGCCAAATCATTGTTCATCCCTAGCTCTAGTTGTCTGATAATCTCTATTGCTCTATGTTGTAGATAACTATCCAGTTGGAGGAGATCCATACCCACATGATTACAATGGCTCTGATGTAAGCTCCTCTGCTCTATATGATCCAACATTTTCCAGTGTGTAAGAATTTAATTCAAAATGCTTTTCTTTCTGTCTTGCAGTTCCGACCACATCCTCCTTATTATGGCCGTGGACGGGGATATGGGGGTGACTATTACCGTTAGCCCCATAATAACCATATGGTAACTCCTATTGTGCGAAGCTTTTGACTTTCATAAGTCATGTTTGAAGATGATATCTCCCAGTTCCTGACTACAGTCATGGGTAGTTTGGCTTGGGAATGCACAATGCCATTTGTTGGTAATTGGCAAATGGCTTCATATCGACAAGCAATTAGCTGAAGCTGCTTGTTTTTTTACCTCCGATTACCTTATTTGACTCCAAGCTTATATGTATTTCCGTCTTTGCTCGTTTAGCTTAGGCAATATCTATGAAGTACATAGCCTAAGAAGAATTCTTTATTTTGGAGAGTAGTAGTTTGGAGTGCTTGGCACTAGGCTTTGGGGATGAGAGTTGGATAACAGCTATTTGAACTCCTCTTATGTCAGAGATCTCTTCCTCGTGGGTTTTTTATTTATGCTTATGGATATGATCGATCCTCTTGAAGCCAAAGTGAAAAGTTGGAAAATCTATCTCGTAGATGCGAAGTTTGAAATGAAGGCTATTGTTATCGTGGAGGTTTAGGGATTGATGTTCGGGTAATGGAAATTCAATGTTTCTGGATAAGAGTTTCAAGAGAATGGGGGTTATACTAGTCTTTTACCCGGTTGAAGAGATCTTTTCAAGTTGGTTATCGTTATCACCCTGTGCCGTACCTTGTTACGCAGATGGGTTCATATGTATTATTTGACTTCTCTGTCTGGACAGTATCTGGCCATTGATGTATTTGTATTTCAGTGCCAAGCTGAACTTTTAGGGCGAGCTTTTCATCATTGCGTGCAATGTCCCTACAAGTAGGCTTTGGTTTTTTATTCTGGAGAAGCAGACGTTGTTCTAGGTGGTTTGTGGTCAGTCATAGTATTGGTACAGTTTTAAGATATGAGATTGATATTTAACAGCTATGATTTCCCTTGGTTCTACATGAAACACCATTGTGACCTACGCTGTTGGTTTATTAGCTATAGGATTAGATAAATGCATTCAGTAACTTCATCTATGATCTAGGCGAGGTGAGATCTGGGTGTAAGCCGAGGTACTTGATCTAATTCTGAGCTAGTCAAATCTCTCTGTAGTTGTTAGGCGATTTCTTGCGTTTAATAGACAAGTTTACAGGTATCAGAGTCTTAGTTACTGTTGGACACTGAGCTTTTGGTGCAAGGATAATAATTACGGATCGAATTAGCATCAATTTAACTGTCTCGCTGTTGAAGGAAGAGCTAGGTTTCTTTGATCGCATGCATGTTTTAAGTCCATCCTTATCCCTGTGAGGTGTGAAGATCGTCTCATTTGCATTTAGTAGTAAACTTGCAGTTACTTCTGTAGAGCATTGCATGGTTCATTCAGTTCCCGTTCGGTAATAGAACCTTTCCTTGGCTGCAAAGACAATACTCTGACATGTTTTGCTTTTGGGATCTTGTTTTCCTTTGCGCTTTACTTGTCTTGACTCTCTTCTCCTTTCTTCCGGTGTACTACATTCTTAATAATAAGTACAATCTGATGTTGTTCGTCGTGCCTACATTTACATTTTCAGTATCAATCTGAGTTCTGATATGTTAATGTGATCACCTCTCCTCCTGTGTTTCTTTTTGTGTCGCCGGTTGTTGGGATTTCACATCTCTTATTTGTTTTTAGCAGAGTCTATTAGAATTACAACTTGTTTAATGGAGTAGGATAATGTCACACTGATGTCAGTAAGTAAGATCATGGTCGGACTATGGGTAAGACCACTGGTATATTTCTGATACTATGATAAGTATTCCAAGAAATAATCCTCGTGCATATGAATCGAGGCCATCTACTGCTTCACTATCATTAGTTCATTACCATACTGCTTCCCAGGAAGCCTTTTGTGGTCTGGACAACCATGCACCAAATATTGATACTCGAGGGAGGAGGCAATCAAGTCGAGGCGGAACAACCTTCTCGGGAGAAGATGAGGTAGGATGTAATGAAGTAGGATTTGCCCTATCGCCATATTTGCTCTCAGGGTTGAATGTCATTTGGAGGTAGAAATTTTATCTTCTGCGTACAGAAATGGATATGGAGGAATCCAGATTTATAAGTCTGTTGGGTGGGTCCATGTATGTTGCTTCAGCTTGAATACACCTGCACTGCATGAATCAGGAAACGGCTTGCACATCATAATGTACTTTGTGTGAGATGCAGTAAATGTCTATGAATGTACAAAGTATTGAAATAGAATGAATTGGGTCAAATTATAGTCATATGTGAGTGTAGAATGTATAACATCCTGCATCTTGCAAGTGATTTTCCAGGTCGTTTGTGAGCCCTGATTCTATTATCAAAGTTATTCCTTTGGCCACAAGTAGTTATTTGCTCGTGGTTGAATGCGGCATAAGCAGAATGACATATTCATCTTCTCTATTGAATATTGAAAATAGATCAGACCGTTTGAAAAATCATGGTTCAAATCGAATTGCACAGTTTGGTACAGACCGTAGATTGTTAAGTATGGTCTGGTCTGGTCCATAGTCTGTATTATATGATATTTTGATCTCTTAGTCTGCTCTGCTCTGGTGTAGACCGTGGTTTACCCGACCAAACCGTGGACCAATCGGCTTCTAAATACGTGTTAGTAGCCTTCTCGACCACTCTCCCAATTCCCACAACGATACCCAAGTCTCAATCTTAATTTTGAGAATCTCGTCTCATTCTACATTCACCAGAGAGTAGAGACGTTTGTGTTTCCATATGACATTACGTAAATGTTTTAAGCCACATTCAAAAATATTTACTAAGATTTATTATTTAGAGGAGTTCCGTACCAAAGTCAATCATGTTATTTTTTAGTCATCTAATCTAACACTACAAACATGGTAAAAAAATGACAAAGCTTACAAACATTATAAAAGAAACCGACAAACAATACAAAAATAACAAGCTTACCAACATTACAAAAGATATTGACAAGCATTACAAAAGTAACAAAACTTACAAATATTATAAAAGAAATCGGCAAACAGTACAAAGCATACTAACCGTACAAACTACCACTACTTATAATACAAATCAATAAACTTGTATTACAAACCAATCAATACAAAGTATACAAATCATAAGTAAAGTATACAAACCAGACAAACAAACATTACAAATTATAAAAGATACAAATTAGTCATATAAACATTACAAACAAGAATGATAAACAATATAAAGCGAATTGATATAAACATTACAAAATAGACCAACAAATATCACAAATCCAGTACTGTCGACGGAAAATCCCCCTTCGCCGTCGGCGAAAAAACCTCCTCCGCCATCGGAAGTCAGAAATCTCTCTCTATTTGTGGGAATGCGCAAAGGAAGAATCACTCTCTGTGGAAAGGCGCAGAGGAAGAAGTCCTCCTTGGACGAGACAAAGAAAGCCGTCGATCAGGGAGAGGGACGGGCGGAAAACGGCGGAGGCGAGGAGGGGACATGCACGATGAGAGACTTTTTTTTTATTGCGTAATAGTTAAAAATTAAATAAGCTATACGAACAAGGGCTTGGTCTAGTGGTAATACCACTAGTCTAACACCTGGAGGTCTCAGGTTCGAATCCCTTAAGTAGTACTTTAATCACAAAAAGAGAAACCTATATCACCCTTATAAAAAAAAAAAAAATTAAATAAGCTATGCAATTACCACATTATTCTTTATCCTTAAAATTAGATTAATTAAAACCATTATATTGAAATGAGGTTAAATAACTGAAATTCACTTATTAGTCACATAATTAAAGGTATCCCATAGTCAGCTGAACTTATCCCACTTAGCTACCCAATATTCCTTTTCAATAACATGCATGCCTCATGCCTGGTGGCGCAGATATGCCTCGCATTCGAGCATGATTATTTTGTGTCTTTATTATAAAGGTTTTAACTTCCAACTCTTCGTGAGCACAATTCGCATGAATACATTGGTTATGTACAAATGGTGAATTTGGGCATGTAAGATCACTCTCTCATTAGATCGTGGGAGTAAATCTATTAGACTGCTAAAAAAATGAGGAAACTAAGAAGTGTCGAGAATATGCATCTGTCAAAGTCTCATTTACCTTGTGTATTTTAAGATATTGGAGAAAATTAATTATGTGATCAGATTATGATCCTCGCCATTTGAACTTTCATGTGCTGTCATTGAGGATTTTTCAACGCAAATTTCTCGAGTCATATTTGATAGAATAAAATAATAAAAAATCGGTGAGTATCACTTGTCCAAAGAGGAGGGACTATTTCTTTTTTCTTCTCTTGACAGTATTTAATGGCATTCTAAAATTACCCCCACCTCATTTATTTTGTAATCAATTTAATTTCGATGGACAGGTTTGATTAAAATGTGTTTGAGACATCGACACCATATTCTTTCCACTTTTTTTATAGGTAGGTTAATAGAGAAAAGAAGGACCATATTCTTTCCACTTTCTCTTTAATACCTCCCTCTGCTGTGTCTATCTTCCAGTTGGTGTCGTCGTAGCTTCTTCCATTTTTTTCGTGTGGTTCTTTTATCTCTCATTTATCGAGTAACAAACTAGTCTTTATTATTGTGAAATAGGTGAATGAGTGAGTCAGTCATCATTTATCCCTCCGTCGCCCCTTGTTCCATCCATCCAACCGTCCGTCATCTTTTGATTCTTCAAATTCGTCTATGTTGTATTATTTCTGTTCTTGCTCTGTTTTTTACGGGCCGAGGAGGGTTTCCCTCGCCTTTTGTTATTATTTTCTCGCTCCCGTGCCAATTACCACGAGAATCACAATCTTTCAATTTTGCCCGATGACCACAATAAGAATCAGCCGAGGTTATCACCATCATCCAGCTCCGCCAGGCGCTCCCTCGTTCCATCTCCAAGACCAACACCTTCTTCGCTTTTCATAGCCAGCCTCCAGGGTGATTAGACCACTCCTCTCTTGACATCTCCAACCACCATCAACGTTACCCGTCGTTGCCGCATCATCGAAAGATTCCATACATGCCCTTGTAATGTTTATGGACATATAATTCACTGATTGGTTTAGTCATATAAACACATAAACTTCAAATTGTGTCGTAATGATAAAACGTGTTTGAGAACAAACTCTTGGTAACGAGTTCAAATTGTACAATTAGGGGAATTCGTTCGAATCAACTCATATGAGATCGTCGACACTAGGGCTTGTCGTCTGAGTCATCATCGCCAATTCCTCCGTCAATCTTGCCCTCACTACTTTGTGATTTTTCCGGTCATGCCAACTAACAACTTCATTCTCATAGTTAGATTTTTTTTTTACGTTTGTTTTTTTAGGCAAAAAAATGGAATCTATGTGGTCTTAAATCTTAACAGTTGTCTTCCATTCATCTCCTTCATACGAATTTGGTGATAGAATAACCTCAAATCAATCTTCAAAACATGTTATGACCATGTAATTCATCAAGCATACTATCTTAAACGAGGTATAGGATGTCGATATTTAACAGTTATTTGGTTGGTTTGTGGAGGATGCCCTTGTTTCTCGTATTCGGGTTAGAAATCTTAAGCTCTTTCATTAATGGGCCAAGAAGTTGTGAATTTGTTATATAGTTATCGGTTACTTCTCTTCCTGTCTATGCCATGTTATCGTTTAGGCTCCCAGCTAATCCTCAATTACCATAGAGTGTCATAATTTAGAGTGATTGGTTACATTGCGCCGTTACGGGGTTTAACTCGAGGGAGTTGAATCGATTGTCTAAATTTTGTTTTGTGGGTAGGGATGGGCAATGGGTGGGTTGATTCGGTTTTTGGACAAAATCCACCCACCCATTGTTATGGTGGGTGATGAAAAAATGAGCTACACCTACCCATTTGTATCGTTGTGGATGGGTTGGGTGGGTGACGGCGGATGGTGGGTGGGTTTGACGGTTTTGGTGGGTCAAATTATTTTTAAATAATTAGACAATTATGAACCATAAAGTTTGTATTAAACTAATTGAATATCATGAATAGTGAATACTACAAATTAAGAAAATTGAGAGCTATTAAACATTGTTTACTAGATAATCTAATACCAATTATCTCCTATGCGAACACAAAATATTTTGTTGATAGTTATCATATTTTAAAATGATCGATTTTATGTTGTAAATCAAGTAAAATTTATACAAGATAATTGTAATTTAATTGAATCAATTACGATTGAAGTTTTGGTATAAGAAAGAATAGTGTTTTATTATAGAATATGCATTAACGACTTAATATATCATGTGATTTTACAGGAAATGGCTCACTCGCTACCCACCCACTACTCACCCGCCACCCACCCAAGTTTAGTGGGTGACGAAAACGATGACCCTCACCCACCCACCATATCCAGCCAAACATGTAATGGTGGGTTCGGGTGGGTCTAGTGGTTGACCCGCCCATTGCCCATCCCTATTTGTGGGTATGAGGTATGTCCCTCCAATTAAATCGATTGAGCATAGTATCATACCTCAAACTCGGTTAAATTCATGGTCTAGAAGGAGATATCTCACTAGGGGTACATGGAGTTTAGTATACTCCAGGAGTACGTGGAGTTTAGTATACTCCAAGAGTACACCAGTTTGACCCATACATAGGACTTTTTTCAGAAATAGCATTGTTTTTAAAAACTTTTTTCCAAAAGTAGCACCCAACTCCAAAAAATTCAAAAAACATCACCCTTGCACGAAAACCGCCACCCGGGGGTGCGTTTTTGCTGACCGCGAGGGGCCGAGGCGGTTTGGTTGCAAACCGCACACCCACCCAACGGTTTGTATTATATATATGTGTTTTTTCCAAATAAATACCATAAGTGTTCTTGGCACAACTACTTTAGTTGTTCATACAACATGTTGTGGGGATGGTGGTTCGAACCCAGATATAATAAATAGTTAACTAAAATTAGCACAGCATCTACACCACTAAACTACAACTCTTCTTTTGAAACAATAATATATGGGCAAAGTTTTATTCCTTAAACTCCGTTAACTTTTGCTGATGTGGCGGTCAACTCTTATAGTTGACTGTTAAATGAGTGACATGGCAATTAAAATAATAATAAAATTTAGTTTTTAATAATTTCCACCTCATTTGTACAATAAATTAAAAAAAATATTGAAACAAAAAAATGACATTTTTTTAATAATTTAACAATAATTAAAAAAATGAGTTAGATCTAAGCAAATTCCCTTCCTGTCGATCCTCTCTCCTCCAGATAGAGCTGCCTTCAACTGGTCCTGCTCTGTAACACAGCTAATGAGGCGCCCGACCACATCTCGAACCTGCGCCTCGAGGCTGGAGGATCGCCCCTACGTCATCTTCAGCTGCTCGCTTAAGTCTCTGGCCTCCATCCGCGCCTTCCTATTGGCCTCTGCAAGAAAGAAAAGAATGGAACTAAGTGATGGCCTGACCACATCTCGAGCCTCAAAGCAGTGAAATGAAAGGTTACCGAGAAGTCCAAGAAAGAACCCTTCGAATTCAGCAGACCCGATCGAGCAGAAAGTCAGAAACAGAGCATTCAAGATTTCAAAGTCTCGCCCTGCGAGCCGACAAGTAAAGATGGGGTGGTGTGCTCGTTTGAGTTATCTATAATTTGCAATAAATATTGGAATTTAAATTTTGCTTTTAACAATGCACTCAATAAAGCATATATACGAGGAGGGAGTCTAATAAGACTTCTGTTCCAGCAAAAACTAGCACAAATACCACTCGCAAATCGCGTTGCCACAAGGAAAAACAGAACATATGGAATGCACAAGGCTACAAAAAGGCCAAAAGGAGAGGATAGGTGCAACTCCATCGCTTTGGAGGAAGAGAGGAACTAGCAACCATATCCAGTAGCAGTGGAGTGGATGGGAATTTGCTTAGATCTAACACATTTTTTTAATTATTGTGACAATTTTTGTTTTAATTATTTTTTTAATTTATTGTAATAATGAGGTGGAAATTATTAAAAATTAAAATTTTATTATTTTTTAATTGCCACGTCACTTATTTAACGGTCAACTATAAGAGTTGACCGCCACATCAGCCAAAGTTAACAGAGTCTAACGAGCAGTGACCAAACTTGAACTGTTAACCTAATTTAAGTGACTACGGTTGGAATAAAGTAATTCTAGTGGCTAATGTGAAATTTACTAGTAATTCAAGTGACCAAACTTACAATTTAGCCAAACCCGAAAAGCCGAACACAACACGAATGGACACCCCTAGTCACAAGCTCAAAAAGAACATTTATGATATGGGTATACACCCTCATTTCCTCTGCAAGTAGGAACATCAAACCCAAAACTCCGTAACAGGGAAATACGGTTTTTCTTCTTCTTTTGTATGTAGCGAGGGCTCAAATACAGGCCGAATTCTGTAAGATGTTAGAAATAAGTGGACCAAAAAAGAAATAAACAAAAAAAATAGAGAATCAGATCACTCGCACCCCGCCACATCATCAATACCCGGCACCCGCTAAATATCACTACTAATCTCTATTTCCATGGATTAAACAGCCAATCTTTCGCATAGACTGCAACTTGCATCAGCAAGAAGTGTTCAGCTTTTCACTTCTGTTTCTCTTTTTTTTTACACCTCAGGTAGCAATCTCATCCACCTCTGAGTTGAAAACAAAACTTGGGAATGTAGTGGTAATATCCCTGCAGTTCAACAAAACAACATTATGTGCCTTGTACAAAGAAAGCACACAAGGAAAAGATTGGATTGGTTAGGTACCTCAAGTAGGGAAGGGTCATTATCTTTAGCAAAGATGGATTCTTGAAGACGAAGTTATGCCACTCGCTCTTGTCTATCTTCCCATCGTTGTCTATATCAGCTTCCGAGAAGGTCTTATTGATAAGCAACAAATCAGAGACGTCAGACTAGCAACAAAAACTCCCAGAAGGAAGAAAAACATTTGGGTAACTGGAGACGTGGGGCGTTTGCATGAAGGGATTGAAACGAGTGAAACGTTGAACTACGTGGATGTGAAGGACGCGTTATTCAATAGCTTACCTTGTCAAGAATTATCTCGATGGTCTCGTCGGTTAACTTCATATCGGATTCACAAAGAAGAGCAATCACCATTTGTCTAACCTGTCATTTTGGGAAGGAATAAAGAAAGGAGAGAATAAGAGTAACACAATTGGACAGAGAACAGCATTAAAAAAGCAGCTACCAGTTTGGAATGAATAAAAGAGAGAATAAGAGGTAAGAGGTTACACAATAGGACAGAGAACAACATGAAAAAAGATTGATAACCAGCTGCTATCGTGACTTCAATTATACAGAAAACCATGCAATGATCTTGGCAAACAAACCTAGTGTTCATGTAGCTATATGAATCCTGCACTACTGAAATGAACAGATACTGACTTGCTATAGTATAAAGCAAAAGAATCACACCTCATGACGTTCAATATATCCTGTGTTCTCCAGATCATAGAGTTTAAATGAAACTGCAGATTCAGTTAGGCATGATCTTCATCAGTAAAACTCAAAAGTCAAAAGATGATACTTTGCAATACTCGCATATTGAGCTTACAATCAATCTTGTCTTCTTGTGGGGCATTAGGATGGAACACATTGAGTGATCTAACGAAGTCCCCGAAATCAATCACACCTTTGTGCTTAGTATCAAATAAATCAAATATCTGCACAAAATGGAGTTAATAAGATCGTGGTTGTGAGACAGAGGCCGTTTATTTTTCCTATTTCCAAAGTCCAGTCTTTGAAAGACAGCAGTTTCAGAAAAGAATAATTACCCTGTTTGCGAAGAGGTTCTCTTTCTTTCTGTTCTTGAAAAGAGCCAACTGGAACTCTTCCTGCACCACAATAAAACAGAGGTACTTAGCATGGGCAACATATCGCAAAATAGCATAGCCTTAAGAGAAGAGAATAATGTATCTTTTATGATTAGATGCTTGAGAACAAATGGGTTCACACCTCGATTTGAGGCTTCTAATAAGCACTATTCTAACAAATCAATTTCAGAAAGCAGTCAAGGTAGGCCATCAATTGATGCTATTTTTGGAGAATACCTTGCTTATCAGCCCATCATCAATAACGGAACTGCTAATGCTCTTGAATAGTTCAAACAGTGCTTCAACTTCACTAACACTGACTAAGAAACTCAAATGAAACAAATTAGAGACTTCAATAATCCAAAACCAGAAAGCATAACCACCAAACACGAAGAAACAGCACAGTAAAAGTGGCATATGATCAGGAGGTTGCATAAACTTGATACAATTAGACTTAGACTTGGATTAAATGCTAAACTGTCATAAAAGAGAGACCAAGCATCCTCCACCTGGAACGATATAAAGTGGCAACAAAGACGCACCAAAGTGAAGTAAAATAATGCCAAGGACTGAATTACACTCCACAGAACTGAAGAGGGGAAGAAAAAATAATGCCAGGGATCTTATCCCCTGTTATATTACTAATCTTGAGAGGGCTTAAGAAATTATCACCAGTTACAAAATGCTCACATGCAGAGAAAAAGGTGGAAGACACATCAGGACTATCAAAAAGGTTGGACACAGATTAAAAGGCAAACAATGCAACTTACAAGATGTTTGTGAAGCAAGAGCTACTGGATCCTCGTGTCCTGGAAACTGCCTAAGTACCTTGGAGCTAAAGCAGCCCATTTACGTGATAAAGCAGGCAGAAGAAAGCAGCAAGTACTAGACTATGTGCCTAGATCCCTGCCTAACAATCCATCAGAAGGACGAGGTCAACCCTGCAAATACAATCATATGCAAAATTAGCAACAAGGGAAAAATTAACTTCATATGTGAAGGACCAAGTAAAATGGAGGAAAACCAAAGAATGGCCAACATAGTTGCAGGAATCAGAGAAAACTGGAAAGAGACAGATGATGCAGTGAAAGAGGAGACCAAAGCATACCCATCACATTTTGGTAATAAAGGAAAAGTCTAATGAAACAAAGCAAGCTACAGATCTATTGGCAAAAGGCTAGGATCAGACCAACAAAGAAGACAAGAAAGGAACAGGACAAGCTTAAAACTTAAACCTTCTTAAGAACTCAGAAGACTGGGAAAGAAAAAGACAAGTGAAACAAAATATACATCACATCAATTTCAAAAGCAACATGTACGACCCCGTAGACAGCTCTATATAAGATGCACGTAGGAAAATCAACTGGAAGAATAACAACTAAGTTGTAGCTTCTCTAAAGCCTGCCTAATAAGTCAACATTGAGCTGTGAAGGGTCCTCGCTTCTAACAATATTTCGAGAAATCCAGCTTTTTAACATCCAGGATGAGGTGACAGGTCAGACAAGGCTTAACCACATACTCGCAGAGATCCAATTTTCCATAACCAACAAGTGAATCATTTTCCTCAAATAGAAACCAGAAGAAAAAAACTTAAAACATCCAACAAAGACAATCGAGCAATCGTGGGAAAGAAACATGTTTATATAAAATTATCATGCATACGATCATGACAATAGCTTTTAACACCAACATCCATTAAATAACATCCAACTATCCAAGACTAACTGCGCATCAACTGTCCATATGATCTCGAAGTAAGCTGCTAGCTCATACATCAGAGGAAATACAAAGCTAGACACGAAAGCTACCACACTTCCTTCCACTCGACATGTAAAACTAAAACAAACCCAAGATCATCAAATCAAATTCAATCCCAGTCTACGACTTAGTCGCATCTACTTGAACTAATGACCGCAGGTGGAAAAGTTAGAAGATAATGAACCAATGGGCAAGCACTTTGCTTACATACAGCCGAAGATCAAAGGACAAAGCAATCGCTTTCACATTTCCTGGGCAGAGGACTACGGAGAGAAGCCATTCCCTGTCTCTTACTTGTCCATTACAGCCAACATTGTCCAGTTATATCAGCAATAGAACACAAAACATCAATATTCAAGTTGATCGGAGCAGTTTCCAAGCAACAAACACCAATCAAACAACAAATGCTCCCAACTCATCAAGCATTCTTCCAAAAAAAGCAAATCGACAAGTCACCTATTCTCGATTTCATCATATCATGGAAGGAGCTTTACCAAACTACTGGACGATCCGAGGGCCGCAGAGCAACGAATATGAAGCGGGAAGAGAGGAACGGCAGCAGCGACGAGAGCGACGGAGAACGAAGCTTGGTGGCGGTGGTGGCGATAATGGAGACCGGACAGCCCGCTCCTCTTTTCTCCCTCCCTCCCTCTCGATCTCGGTACCTCTTACCACTTCTTCCCTACTACCTACGACGGGCGACAACAATGGCAGCGGAGCTGAACAAGGCGCCGCCGCGGAGGCTCTCACAGCTCGCCTCTGCGGCAACCCTAGCGTTCTCTTCGCTCCCTCTTTCCGGCCAACGATCTCCACTTGCGTAGGCGAAGATCCCGAATTCACCTTAATTTCTCTTTCTCGTTCCCTTTCCGCTCGAATTCCTTCTTCAACCTTTCCTTCTTTTGAACCTCCTTTTCTTTTTTCCCCCATAAAAGGCCGATCCCGCGTCCCTCTTGTTCTTTCCTATTCTCTCTCCTGGCCAAACTAACAAAACGACAACTTCATCCGCTATACAACGCGCACGCCGCCTGAAATTCATTTTCAGACATGGTTCCCCCTGCTCTGTTGTTAACTTTAATTAAAAATTGCAATTAAATTTCTACGTGGTTGAATTTCAACTTTCAAACCGCCATTTTTGTTTCATTTATATTCAAGCTTTTCAACTTAAGTCGTGTTGGTTGGATGAAGACTAATAGTTTGTCTAGTTTGAACATCTTTGATATGTTATTCGTAATTTCGATACAACCGTTAAAATTGATTATTTCGTATAAGATTTTATTGAAGCTTTAGTTTGTCAAATGAAATTTTTATGTCTTATCTTCTTGATGATTCAATCTACATAAATTTATACGAAGGCTCAAGTTTATTATCTTTCAACGAACGGTATTCGATTTGGCAATATAATAGTGGGTTCCAACACTCCAAACAAGGGATATTCCACCATTTGTGCTACTAATGTTCAAGTATATTACGGATGAAACCATGCATACTTGGTTTTGCTAGTTATACATCATTAGTATAATCTGTGACGGGTTAACAGAGTTATGTGTTCTTCATAATGTGTTGTATCTGTTGGGACTTTTAGGGACGAGGGTATACGTACGATAGCTCGAGACCGGGTGATCAGGATTGTGATAGAGTCGTGAACAATGTTCACTTTCCGAAAAGAATATTTCCACCCTCTACAAAGCCTTGGGTTACAGGAAATTTCTCCCGAGGATAAAACTATCACCACTTTAGGTTCCAGGCTCAAGAACACTAAAGCATACTTAGAAATTTTGGAAGAAAGAAGAAGAATATGTTTGATGGTATGTGGCATCATCCACCCCACACATATTTATAGGGGCCGAATCCATGCATTGTTTCATGAAAGGTTGCCTTTATCCATACGAAAGGTTGCCTTTATCCATATGAAAGGTTGCCTCTATCCATATGAAAGGTTATCCTTATCCATATGAAGGGTTGCCTCTATCCATAAGGTTATCCTTATCCATAAAATAATGCAACCGCCACTAGGCCAAAGGGATGTGTCCCTTCACGGAATTAGAATATCGGTTCGGTCGGTCTAATACCAAACCGGTTGGTCGGTCCAACCCAAAACCGGTTTGACTTGGTTAGTCCGGTTCAACCAAATTTCCAACATTCCTCCCCCATTTTAGTGTATTCATAGAATTCACTAAAATCACAACATTCTTCCAACAAAACTTAAGCATAAATGAAAATGTCGTGACGATTGAATTTTCACCTTAGTATATTACACTTGACGAATACTCGAATACAAAGGGTGTCGGTAACGATTGAACCCATTGACTCATATGAATATTCGAAGATAATATACACTTAAGTTTTCAAAACTTCTAAGCACCTTGACACTATTATCCGCCATGTGTCCAATCCTTCTCACAAGCGCACACGAAACCAAAGTCCGGGTTTCTTGAAGCGGCTACACTTCATGCTTACGTAGGTTGAATCTCTTATTCGTGTACCCACATAATACACTTTTTCAAAGATTCAATTAAGAAGTTTTGAACTTCATCCTCTTCTCTCATGCAGGATAACAAGCACATACCTCGGGATGAAAAATTGTGTGCTTCAATTTCTGATAATAAGCTTTCCACATTGAATTCAGCCTCTAACGTTGTATTAGAGGGGAATTGGGTGTCCCATTACCAGAAATTATATGGAATTTAACCCATCCCTTTCACATACTTGATCACCAAGTCACTAGTTAACCACTTCGTCAAATGATCAACCAAATTATTTCGAGTCTGGTCATATGCCTTAGCCAAATTAGCATTACTATCACAAAAGATAGTAATAGGTGAGATTGGTTTAGCAATAAATATATGTCATAAACCAAACCTCTCAACAATTATGTCTCTTCTCTAAGAGAAATCAAGGCCACACAAATTTTGATTCCATAGTGAAACTTAGTGATGCAAGTTTGCTTTCTAGAGGCCCAAATTATGGCACCTCTCCCAAGCAAGAGGACCCATCTCAATGTTGAAGTATCACCTTTAACATGAGAAATCCAACTAACATCAACAAATCATTTCCAAAATTGATGGAAAGCCACTATAAGTCAATACAGTGTGCATTTGACATATCCTAGTACACGCCTCATTTCATTTCAAATGATGAGAACTAGGATTCATCACGTACCAACTTAATTGTTCTATCGCATATGAGATATCTAGCATCATGTAAGTCATGCATACATCTCCAATTGTAAAACTGATTTCCAGTATTAACCATAAGTTCCATACTTGGATCCATTGGGGTCTTTAACTCACTACAATTCATACTATGGAATTTATGCAAGTACCTTCTCATGCAGAAAAATTGAGAGAATGACTCTTCTTTGGCGTTCCGCTTGATTCAATACACAGAATCACATTTGCCTCCCCCATGTCCTACATGGAGAATTGAAATAACAACTTTTTATCAAAGTTCACTTATCTTTTATTGGTTCCAAAGATAACCATGTCTTATACATACAAATGTACGATGACTTCATTACCAGAATCATCATAAATTGTGTACACATTTTGTCTCCTTGGTTTAAAATAACATAAACCACTAGACAAAATCACTTATCTTTGATTGGCCCCAAAGATAAATATGTCATCTACATACAAACACAACGACTCTATTACCAGAATCATCAAACATTGTATATACAATTTTGTCTCCTTGGTTTAAAATAACATAAACCACTAGACAAAATCACACCACCAAACCACTAAACAAATCCAAGTTTATCTAGAACTTCGTAAATGTCGAACAGAGAATTAGACTAATTAACCATTGAGTATGTGACCTACCCAAAGACAATTTTCATTCTTCTATTTCTCCATTTTACGAATCATTCTCCTTCTTCCTCATCTTCGAATCATCCCTCTTCCAAGTTACATTCCGGATATGGAATACACCATGAGACAAGTACGAAGAAAACCCATCTTCTACTGCCATCGATGAAAAACCCATCATCGAACATTCTCATAATTCCATAGACCGGAACCGGTTTCTTGTAAAGAGCGGTTCGAGCCATCGTACCGGAAAACTATTCTTTTCGATTGTTGGGACTTTTAGGGACGAGGGTATACGTAAGATAGCCCGAGACCGGGTGACCAGGATTGTGATAGAGTCGTGAACAATGTTCACTTTCCGAAAAGAATATTTCCACCCTCTACAAAGCCTTGGGTTACAGGAAATTTTTCCCGAGGATAAAACTATCACCACTTTAGGTTCCAGGCTCAAGAACACTAAAGCATACTTAGAAATTTTGGAAGAAAGAAGAAGAATATGTTTGATGGTATGTGGCATCATCCACCCCACACATATTTATAGGGGCCGAATCCATGCATTGTTTCATGAAAGGTTGCCTTTATCCATACGAAAGGTTGCCTTTATCCATATGAAAGGTTGCCTCTATCCATATGAAAGGTTATCCTTATCCATATGAAGGTTGCCTCTATCCATAAAGTTATCCTTATCCATAAAATAATGCAACCGCCACTAGGCCAAAGGGATGTGTCCCTTCACGGAATTAGAATATCGGTTCGGTCGGTCTAATACCAAACCGGTTGGTCGGTCCAACCCAAAACCGATTTGACTTGGTTAGTCCGATTCAGCCAAATTCCCAACCGTATCAATATTTGATTTAGGTTATAATATGTGAAAAACTAATAAACAAACGTTAAAAATGACAGAATATATGATAGAATATCAAGTCTCTCCTTCCAACACCCTAAACCAATTTCGATAATGATTTTGAAAATTGTTAATCTCACTCGCTTTAATTTTGACTTCGCTACCAGGTATGATGCATTTAACATATTACATCTAAAAAACAACAACGTTGTTGTGAAGTTGATTTGTGCATCATTTGCTTTTATAGTAACTTTTTATAAGTCGGTTGCTTAGCAGTATTTCATATCATTCTCCTGGTCATGACTGTTTTTTCTTCCTCTTTTTTTTAAGTATTCGTTAATTTGTTTGATTTTCTATTATGAGACGTTTTGCCCATTAAGAAAATATATTCAAAACAAATATAACATATTTCCAAACATGTTAAAATTCAATGTGAATGTGTACAAATATTGGACTACTATATGGAAGTGGATCATAGGTTAGAAGAGAAGTAGAACCTATAGTCTATAGCCTACCATATGATTACTGTTTTAGGGCCCAAATAAGGACAAGGGTATGAGGTGTAGGCTTTGAGACATTGGGCTTTGTCCTTATAGACATCAAATTTCGGATCAACCCAATCCGTAAGACCTCTCATGTTGTCCCGGAAATTCAATGGGTGGTTTGTACGATGAAAACGTGATGGATTCATTTGAGTCAATTGTTTCGTTTTGACTTTTGAGATATGAGATTAAATTGATTCGTTAGTCAGCATAAAATTTGGAAGAATTAGTTTGGGTTGGAGAATATTGAATCGATTAGTTTTGAGATAGTTTTAATGATTTGGGTGTAAGAAGATAATTCAAATTGACTTGTTATAAATGACTCATTTTTACAAAATAAGACAATTGATCAAAATTAATCCATCCACAGCAACACTAGAAAATGAGATATCCTGCTGGTGTATACTTCCCAATTGGGCCAATTCACAAACCAACCGTTCATTGTATTCTTGTGTATGAGAAAACGTTTAACGTTATTGGCCGATTTATTTTGTCAAGGTTTC
Organism: Linum tenue; assembly: GCA_946122785.1. Taxonomy (NCBI): domain Eukaryota; kingdom Viridiplantae; phylum Streptophyta; class Magnoliopsida; order Malpighiales; family Linaceae; genus Linum; species Linum tenue. The sequence goes on along the minus strand of CAMGYJ010000005.1, from coordinate 24,900,556 downwards.
AAATTGACGTCGCGCAGATGCTATGACAAAAACTATCATGAATATCAAACCGGAAATCACTACGTTCATAATCTATTCCATCATAGTCACAACTCACGAGCATGTCTACATACGAAACATTTTTTTTTCTCGTTGAGACTTTGTCTATACTCAATTACCACCAAGTCTTATCCTTCTTATCCTACACAAGTATAACTGATCAAGTTACTTGCGCCTAGCCAATACCGTTTCAGTTATTAAACTTATAAATTATAATCAAACCGTATTTTTTAGACGAAGCTCAATCAACAAGGAATGAAAGCAATGATTACCCAAATTATATATTGTAATTAAGCTTTTGCATGTCCTACCATGACATTCTTTAATGTGTTAGGAATCAGCATCCGCATCCATCCTGCAAATCGTTCCACAACTATCATTGTCAATCAATTGTATGTGACATTTTAGACGTAATAGGTGAAGTCATCCTATTTCAAAGAGTTGACATATTCTTGCATTATTTTCCTGGACAATAATATGTAGTTGCAGAATAATAGATGAGAGTATTCTCTGGGTTTTTTTCTTTGTATTATCGTAAGCATTATATCTAGCAACTTACATTATCAATATAGAATGAGTTTGGTATGGCTTGGTGCTCAATTCATTACTAACTCCACAGGTGACTGAGTATGGAAGATAATTAAGTACTCGAACATTGTTTAAATCATTAGAAGGAACATCTGCACGGAAGATAATTCATGTGTTCGAATCTCATGACCCCCAATATTAACAGTTGATTAAAACACAAGTTATGGTAGGCCTGTGCAAACTTCAATCTTATGGGTTGACTTTCGTTTGAAGGTTGCTGTGGATGATTGTAGTTAGTGAGCTTTGGAGAGAACGATGTCGCAGACTTTATGTTAGTACGGCTCTCACTGAAGAAGATAAGTTATTGAAGAAAGTTCAGGAGCTACTTATGATAATTTGGAATGGATAACCTCCTATTGCTTATGTTATCTCGGAAAATGATGTAATTAGATTAGTTGATAGTGAGGGTGTTGAGTGATGTTGGCAGGGCTAGCTCTGAGGGTGTGCTAGTCGGCCCTTCGGCACAGGGCTTCCAAATTCTGAGGGCCTCTGGACCTCTATTATGTATATGACTAATTACTATTATGAATTATTAGATTTTGATTATACATTTAAAATGATAGAAAGTGTATGAACTATGAATTGGATTTTGATTATGGGTCTAAAACAATAATAAAACATTTAAGTCCGAATGTTAAAGGAACGAACGAATCACATGAGGTGAGTATTTGTTTTCTTATTAAAAAAAAATTCAAACCATATAACATAACTTATTCTTTGTGGTGTGTTTCCTAAATAGAATAAAAGAGGTAATTGATGATGTCTCCTTATTATCATTATTAAATTTGTTGCTTTAACGTTCTTCATAGTCAGCTTTCCAAGGGGGAAAAGAATTCAATTTCGGTAATTAAGCTGTTTGTACTACCAATACAGTAATGCTAAATTAATCAAATAATTCACATTAATTTATTAAACATTTTTTTATGGTATTTATTAAACGTTAACCTAAATAGTTAGGTAAGCCACCAATAGTATAAAGAAAAAAATAACTACATCAACAAGAAATAGTTTGACATTTATGTGATATAGCTAATTCTTGAAATGCAAGTTTTTTTTTTTTGAAATTTTAATCTTTTTGAAACTTTCCGGTTGTTTTTCTAATGCAAGCATATTTTATAGAATCTTTTTACTTTTTTGTGACGGTTACTAGAATATGAAGAAGCTTTTCGAACTTGAAGTTGTTGAAGTCTTATATGAAATTTTAGGGCCACATTTCAAATTTTCGAAAAAAAAGTTTAGAGTTACATTTTAAATTTTCAAACAGGACCCCCGAATATCGTGAGCCGGCACTGGATGTTGGACTGATGGCTTTACCAGTTAGAGTGATCTATTTGTCATCCTTTTTTTTTATGAATAAAGACTTATTCATCCAGAGAGAAAAAAATCATCAAAAGGAGCGGGTGAGTATAAAATGTAAACTATTGTTCAAATTAGTTGTCCTCCTAATAATAAGACCTGTTCTACAAAGAAAGCGGAGGAGAAGCACTGAACTAACGGTAGATGGAGAGAGCCATTTACACGAAATACATATGTTGACACTAAAAGTCATTTTGATGGCAGATTTTTGGTAATATCCAAAGTTGTCAACATGCAGGTTGATCCGGACCCGGTTGATCTAGTGGGTCGAGGATTAATGGGTCATCTATTTTTGCTCGGAAATATGGAAAGAGTCATTATATTGTACTTATCCTGATAAATTATATAAAATCTCATCTAACATATGAGTAATAACATATAACATTACACCAAAGTAACATGTCGTACTTAGATCCAACATGTAGTGAAAATTCACACACACTTATATAACATCAATATTCAAATGTTCAACTAAGGATTCCAAAGATTGAGTTAGGCTAAAAGAAAAATAGGAAAATAGGCGCATTTCGCAAACCAAAAGAAAAAATGACACAATTTGACCTCCAACCCGATACCTTGTAGCGGTTGACCCGGCGGGTGCATGCGGCCCATTTTTCTCATCGGGTCAAGGTCAAAGTGGCACTACAAGAAAACTGGTCTATAGCGACAAAAAATAGAGACAAATATTGTATCTGTCTTTCAAAGTGTCTTATGTACGATATTTGTATTATTTGTCTTTATAGTGGTGATTATCTGATGCTAAAGGTTTATTATATATGACAGATACAAAATGTGTCTCTGTAGATACCAGCTTATACGATTAAAGATATTTTTTATATTAAAAATATATAATTCTTATGGACGAAGGGAACCTCTAATCACACATTAATAATTTATCAATTGCTTAATTAATTTAACAAAGTTTACCTAATAAAAATTCCATAAAAAGTATCCAACTAAATTAACAGGCTAGCTAATTGGGTTTGGGGGAAAAGGGATCCCAAGAGTCACTTTTGCCTCTGAATTTGATCCAAACAAGACAAAAAAAAAATATATATACAGAGTCCATCCCTTTCCTCATCGACTTTGTACCCAAAAGAATAAAGGGTTAATTGCATGATTGGTCACTGAGATTACAAAAAACGTTCATGTTTGGTCACTGGAAATATTTAAATCCAATCTTGGTCACTCAAATTAGTTAAATGGTTCAAGTTTGGTCACTCTCCGTCCAACTCCGTTAAATTTGTCTGATGTGGCAGTCAACACTCAAAGTTGACCGTTAAGTCAGTGACGTGGCAATTAAAAAATAATAAATAAAATAAATTTTAATCTTCTACCATTTCCAACTCATTTTCACAATAAAGTAAAATAAAAAAATAAAAAATATTATAATTACAAATTGAAAAGCCTTCACCGCATCCAAACCAACACCCTATTCCCATCCTAGCTCTGCCCGCCGCCGCCGTCCCCGGCGCTCCCCTCCCATAATCGCCTGCACCTTTTCCACCCTCGACCCCGCCCCTTCCTCCAACTCCGTCAATGCGCAGTAGGCTGAGACGTGCAGCCGACCCCCACCATTCAATGGCGTCCCCCGAGGAACGGCGAGACACGGTGAAGCCGAATGGAGTGGCGTTGAGGAGTGTGAAGGTGAGGTCTGAGTTCGGGAATGATAAAACGAGGCCTTGGTGCTCGGAATGGTGATGGGCTAAGTTCGAGTCCAAGGTGTTATTTTGACGTGGGATGATTTCTTAAGGGATCTCTCATCTCTTGTGTTTGGCATCTGTGATACGTATCCGCAGGCGATCCTCCGTCTCGAAGTTATGCACATACAAGAAAGCAGAGAAGAAACATGCAAAAGACTTAGAATCTCTGAAACAAACAGAAACTCGGCTAGGCATTAACACAAACAGTTGGTCGACAAACTTCTGCATACCTGACAGTGAGGGTAAGTCTCTCAATGTCGGGACCAAAAACTACGGTCTTTTTCCCAAAATGCAAGATTAATTAAAAAAAATTTCCAAACTACAACACTTATATAAATATTTCCCAAAATACATAAGTTTTACGCGGTTCGAGTCAAAGAAACTCGATCCACTGAAGGGTTCGAGTCAGTAATCATCGATCCACTGAAGGGTCGCAATAGATCGAGGAAGAGAAACTCGATCTCCGCCGTTCGATTTTCTTTGCCTCGAACCACCCCCCTAAACCCTATTTTCGTCGGCCAATGTTATGGGGAATCATCAAAAACGTTTCCATTAATTACCCTATTTAATTCGAACGGATGATAGGGCATTGAAGGTGGATTAACGTGTTAATTATTGCCCAACGTTTACCTATTTATTACTTAGCTTTTTCATTTCATTTTGAAAATAAAAGCATCCTTTCTTAACAAAAAAAGGAAGGTTTTTTAATCCGGTGCATTATGCTACGCGAAATTAATATACATTTTCATTACAAAAAGGGATGTTTTTTGTAATAAAAAAACTGTTTTTTTATGATAAAAGGAAGGTTTTTTTTATGGTAAAAAGGAAGGGTTTTTTTTATGATAAAAAGGAAGAGTTTTGAACGTTGGATTATAGGGTGAGAAAAAGGAAGGGTTCTTGCTAAGAAAGGACGTTTATTTTCAAAACAGAATAAAAAAGGAAAAACATTAAATGGTAATATTTATGTAAGATAATTAATGGAACGTTTATGGTAATTCCCACGATTTCGGCGGGCGAAAAATCTTCTTTTGGCATAGATCGAGTCCATCACCCTCGATCTACGCGGATCGTGGCACTGAAGCTCGATCCTTACCGTCAGATCTCCGCCAATCGAGTGGATTTACTACGATGCTCGTGGATCGAGGCTCTGTCACTCGAACCTCTCTGTAGATCGAGGTTGTCCGACTCGAACCACGTAAAACTTTGGTATTTTGGGAAATATTTGTACAAGTGTTGTAGATTGGGAATTGTTTTTAATAACTCGTGCATTTTTGGATTTTTTCCAAAAACTAAAGACTGGTTGATCAGCTTCAGGTCGACGACGAAGGAGTTGCTGCCGAGGGATCGATTCCGACTGATACAACTCTGTACCCGTGGCCAATCGGGTCGGCTAGTTCCCCATTTAATGGGTATAAGCAGAAAAGCAGAACGCAGAACAACAATAGAAGAGGGTGACGGTACTGAAATGGGTTCAGCTCCCGATTCCCACTCTTCTTCTCCACAATGAGGATTTGTGGTAGGGGATACTCTGTATTCGGGCATTTATGTCGAAATCAAGGCAAACTAAGAGACGTAACGCAGTATCTTGGTGCCATGTCGATGTCAGGTCTCCATCATCCATGGCCTCTCTGCTGTATATCCTCCGAACCGATTTGTCGCACTCGATCTCTGGCAGAAAGGGCCATGATTGGGGACTGAAAGATAATCCTCGTTTCGGGTGCTGCGGTTTGTCGCCGCCCTCCATGTTTGGAGTGAGAGATTATCGCAGCCGGCCATGGGACAATGGTGGGCCTCCAGTTGAGACTGCGCCATTTTTGTCCATTAGCTTTCACTTCGGCTATCCAGAATCGCCGGACCAGCAGAAGAGAATATCATTTCTCAACCCAGAAATGACAAAGAAGAAGAAACAGGCATGGACTCCAATCCATAGATCGATTCTCACTGTGGTTACGATCTTTGAATGAATCGCCAAGGCGTTGACGTAGTTGGAGGAAGGGGCGGGGTCGAGGGTGGAGGAGGTGCAGCCCGTGCAGGTGATTATGGGCGGGGAGCGGTGGGGACAGCGGCGGCGGGCAGAGCTAGGATGGGAATAGGGTGTGGGTTTTGTTGCGGGAAGGTTTTTCAATTTGTAATTATAATATTTTTTTTATTTTACTTTATTGTGAAAATGAGTTGGAAATAGTAGAAGATTAAAATTTATTTTATTTAGTATTTTTTAATTGCCACGTCACTGACTTAACGGTCAACTTTGAGTGTTGACTGCCACATCAGACAAATTTAACGGAGTTGGACGGAGAGTGACCAAACTTGAACCATTTAACTAATTTGAGTGACCAAGATTGGATTTAAATATTTCCAGTGACCAAACATGAACGTTTTTTGTAATATCAGTGACCAACCATGCAATTAACCCAAAGAATAAAGGTTCCCGGGCAGCATTCTTTTTCCTTTCCCTTTGATAACCCAACACTAGGATTGAATGCTAAAATATTTGAATCATGACGAGATACATAAGAGGTTTAAAATTTAAATTTTGTATAAATAAGACTTAATAGCTAAAAAGTGAGCGGCTACCATCCAAAAAACGAACCAAAAAGAAAGCGCCAAAATGAGCACCAAAAGTGAGCCCCAAAAGTTCTATTAAACCTAAATAATTCCCGGCGCAGCCATCCATACCTCCTATTAATAGGGTTCCCGCTTCCCCGTCAGGGGTTTCTCAAAGGAAGGCTTCACCAATAGTGATTTCGTAGCGGCGACAAGAATAGGTATCGTCATTTTAATCAAAATTGGCTGCTGGTTTTTTATTTTGATCATATTATTAATAACAGGCGATGGCTCGTTCGAGATCCCAATCGGCTCAGAGTGTATTTCCTCATTCAAATCAGAATCGTGAAAGTGTAGTTCCAGGTAAGCTTACTCTTGTTGCTTATCGTTTGTCTCTTTATGTATATTGAGAGCTATATCTATATACTAACTTCTCTATATTCTTCGGCTTCTTGTCCCATTAGGGATTTGCGAAGGAATTTTAATTTTGTTCTGATTGTAGACTCCTAAACATGGAGGTTACACCTGGTCCATTCATGATTACATTGTTTCATGCAGGTTCAACACATATCAAACGAAAAAGAGGTCCTACAAAGTGCAAGGATACTTGGGCTTTGTCGAAGGGTGAAAAGTTTCATATCAGGGTCAATACTCAGGGACAACCAATAGGTAAAAATGTTAAAAAACTGACCAATTTTTTGGGTACTTTAGCAAGGAATGGAGCTTATGCTCCTCTCAGATATGAGGACTGGAGGAACATGCCAAACTATTACAAAACTCAAATGTGGGATTTGGTACAGGTATGCATATTGAGTCACTTATACAGCAAGTATCTTTAATTCATGAGTTTCTCCATCCTCATTTGCAGTTCAACTCGTATGTAGGAAAAATTTGACATTGGCCCATTTGTTGAACCTTGGATATTGAGTTCCTTGAGTAACAAGTGGAGGAACTTTAAGTCTTCTGTAAAGAGAGATTGGTTTCGAGATAAAGAGCGGGATGAAAGGGTATCAAATGATGATTGGGCATGGCTATTAAGATTCTGGAGCACTGACTCACTCCTACTGTCACTCTAGAAAATGGCCAAGTGTAACCACTTCCTAAAGCGTAGTATAGCGGGTTTGGGTTTTATTATCAACCCGGGTCCTAGATGTGATGACTACTCGGTGAATTCTCGTTATTTAGCAGTGAACTTTTAGTGCAACTCAAGCAAACAAAAACACAAAGCAAGTAAGCGGTTGTTGTCAAGTCAAGAGAGGTCACCCGGATATGGTTCCCCCTAGACTGCAGTTAAGTCGGATTGCAATTTACCAAGTTCAGTTTTCATGAAAGTTATACTGCGGAAGGTTCTTGATTAGTCCGAAGTCTCGACTAAAGGTCTTCAGACCCTCTCAATCTGAGTCTCTAGCGGGCGACTAACCTCCACCGGAGTAAACAGATTGAGGCCCTAACGAACCAAACCTCCACTACCGAATTGAATTCGGTACAGAATAGCGAATTGGCTCCTCGACTAAAGTCACCAATTCGCCACCTTCGATTAAGGATACTCTATCAACCTAGGCAGATATTCTCATTCTAGGTCAAAGCAGAAACAACAGGAATTTGATCAGGATTCAAGTCATTCAATCATTCAAACCTCAATCGAATATAATCAATTCACAAACTCTGTACTTGGGTTCATACAATCAGACCTAGCATACAAATCTAGGGTTCCCCATACCCAGATGAATGGGGGAACTACTCCATAGAGAAAGAAGCAAAAGCAGATTCAGACGCGGAAATCATACTGTGAAGATGGATTTCTGCTCCTGGACGTTTAATCGCACTTCTCCAAGCTCAAGCCGGGCTCCAATGGTGATGAAGATCGATCTATGACGCTTGGGAACTCTGGTTCGTCGCTTTCTCTCTCTAGGTATCGCTTTCTCTCTCAAAAACTCGGAACCCTTCAATGTTGGCCTTCTTTCTCCTTAAATTGACTGCCTGGTCGCGATACCAGGTCGAAATACCCGGTCGGGTATTTTGGGTTTCGACCGGGTATTATCGCAGCGCACCGTTTCGTCTTCAGGGAAAATCCCCGGTCGCTTTCAATAATCCCCGACCGGGGATTTTGGCATTCTGCCCGGGCCCCTCTCTGCTCCTCGGGCGCCCAAAACGGTGAATACCCGGTCGGGTATTCGGCCACCTGACCGGGTATTTTCCTCCTGCGGCTTAATTTGTCCCAACTTCACTCCTATCGACCCAGAACTCGTTCCTCCGCCTCGATTCCAACGCCGGGACCTGAAATATGACATAAACACGTACCCTAGCGTGAAATCGGCTTAAAACACGAGATTCCTCATCACAAACGGCTTCAGAATAGGGGTGAAAACATGTATAATTATCGGTCTATCAAGCACTGACAAAGCTGTGGTATGGTTCATATAACCAACAAATAAGGTCATCTTTTAGTTCTACTCAACCTAATTTTGTGCTAATAAGCTATTACACTTGTTTGCTGTTATAGAAAAGGGAAGTGGTGGGCAAGGAAAACAGGGGTAAAGTGATATCAGCACACACCTTGGGATCCAAAAGCTATGCTTGCAAGAGAGACGAGATGGTAGTATGATAACTTTCTACTTTTAAATAATAATGCATTATCAATTGTTAATTTATTTAATTTGAACATTGTAGGCAGAATCTAGACTGGACAAGCGCGAGCCAACCAGAGCCGAGGTTTATGTTGCTGCTCAACAATGCAGGTACATCCTCTTCTTTAACTAGTAATTTGAAACATTATGGGTTACATTTCTTTCATTAACATGACTGTATTCATTTGAGCTATAGGACCATGTAGTGATTGAATCAGAAACTAATGGGGATGAAATGAGTCCCACTGGATTTGGGAGAGAAGAGGAAAACTTAGGGAGGAGTCCACTGCTTTCCATGTTGCAAGACACAACTCCACAAAGAACTATCAATCAATCAAATGAGGTCAGTTTAAATTAAGTTTTCTAATGGACAATCTTTACTCTATAATTTATAACTGGTTATGTATATTTTATTGATTACGTCAGGTTTCACCAAATCATATTCTCCAAACTTACCTGCCTCATTACCATGGCTTATCATCTGAAGTGAACTCTTCTGATATACAAAACAAGACTTCCCAAATGGTAATTTGTTGTAGTCCTCTGTTACTTTATTAGTTTTGTGGATGTTTATAAAAGTTCTCTCCTTTTAACCTCTATGTTGGTTCCTCGCAACTATTTTTTCTTTTGTAATGTAAGTTTGGTTCTGTTTGCCTTAACTTTTCTATTGGAGTTCCTTTCTTCATTATCAAAGCATTTATCTTCTCTAATATATTATGCAGCCACCAAACAAGACATTCTCGTTTTTGGATTCTATTTTGGATTCATCTCACAATGGTGGTTCCTCTACCCAATCACAGGTGCATTATAGTTCACATATCTATATACAACACTTGTTAGCATGGTTTTGTTTGGAGTTATATTAACATTTTGATTTCCAGAGATTAGAATTTGTAATATTGAAGAGCTTGTTAAGTCCTGAAGTTAATGTTGCGTATGCTAATATCATAACTAAAGATCCAAAGGGTTGTGTGGCTGGCCAAGAATTGGGTCGTGGATTTTATGAAGTATTCATTCACGTCCCTTTTAAAAGTGACGAGCCTTTAGTACGACCATATGGAAGTTTTCGAACAATTGGAGATGTGATTGGAAGGAGTATCGCTTGGCCATCATCCTTGGTAATTAAGTTAAATGCAATTGGTTATATTTAGTTTGATTATTTTTTTTCTTGACAAATATATGATTCATTTAAAATTTTGTTTTTGTAACAGGTCACATTGGCGGATACCCAATTATTTTGAAGATGCTCAATCATATTGCAGATATCTGCTACTTCATCAAGTTTGGAGAGTAGTTATAATAGGACCATTTAGTTTTTAGTGCTAGTTTTCTTTATTGGAATTGGATATTATTTTACTTTGTTTGAAGGATTTTAGTGTTTTTTTATAGATTGGAGGATTTTAGTATTGGTACACGGTTTACAAATGTTACGTATTCACTGGTCTTTTATGATTTATATAATTTTCATTTATGTTTGTCTTTCTATTATACTTTTATTAATCTGCATATGTGGATTTCATGGGTGAAAAGCCAATTGAATACCACAGTTCTTTCCATCTACATATATTAATTTGTGATAAATAATACTGTATTGAAAAAGGTCTTGAGTGACATATATAATTGTTGTACAATATCCATATCGCAAACAAAAATATTTGCTTTTGTAAACAATTTTAGAGACACGAACATGAGTCACCTAAGGGTTATTTACAAACATATATATTGGTCTCAAAAACGTAATTAGGAGGCAAAATGATATGTCTCGGAAAAGAACAGTAGAGACAAATAATAATGTCTTCAAATTTATATTTGAAGACAAGTATAACAGTCTCAATAAATAATTTCAGACACTAATATATTCGTCTCTAAATATAATTTTGGAGACGGATATTTGTGACTTTAAAACTATAAATGGATGCAAATAAAATAGCGACCAAAAGATTTAGGGTGCCTACGGTGACATGCATGTCACGGTGACTTGCACTTTCCGGTCGACCTCAGTTAGGATTAGGTCGACCTCAGTTAGAATTCGGTCAACCTCAAATAGGATCCGGTCGACCACATTTAGGATTCGGTCGACCTCATATAGGATCCGGTCGACCTAATATGTTGTTTCAGTGTAAAAACAGTTCATGGTGCCTACTTTGGATATTCATATCATACAATTGGCTAGATGGAAATTAAAGATTAATGACTTGTTTTGAAGCTGGAGTGTCACTCTACATATTAAAGTGATTGAGAGCTCGATAGGAAGTCCAGAAGACCATTTTTTAACCTCATCAAAAGGCTATGCCAAAACTGAGAAACTGCCTAGAAATGGCTAAGTCTGGAAACGTGTTTGTGAAGCCTATTTTTGAGCTCAATTCGAGAAGCATGAATGCGAGTCGAGTCCAGGAGCCTCTACCACGTTAACTTAGGTATGTTTTTATACAAATTCAAGGAATTGGATGAAAGATTGGATATCTTTAAGGCTTCAAACAAAAGGGTCGAAGTTGCTACGAAGGCTGTTTTTCTGGCAGACTTCGAGCACAAGCAAGCTGCTAGAAAAACAGTCTTCGTAGCAACTTCGAGCCTTTTGTTTGAAGCCTTAAAGATATTCAATCTTTCATTCAATGCCTTTCCTTTGTATAAAAAAATACGTAATTTAACGTGGTAGAGGCCCCTGGACTTGACTCGCATCCATGCTTCTCAAATTGAGCTCCAAAGTAGGCTTGACAAACACGTTGCCAGACTTAGCCATTTTCAGGCAGTTTCCCAGTTTTGGCATAGCCTTTTGGTCAGGTTCAAAAATTGTCTTTTGGACTTTTTATTGAGCTCCCAAGTACTTTAATGTGTAGAGGGACACTTCAGCTTCAAAACAAGCCTTTAATCTCCAATTTCCATCTAGCCAATTGTAAGATATGAATCTCCAAAGTAGGCACCATGAAACTGTTTTTACGCTGAAACAACTGATTAGGTCGACCTGATCCTATATGAGGTCGACCGAAAAGTGCATGTCACCGTAGCAAAGTCCAAAGATTTATTAGATGCTAAAATATTAGTTGCGGTATCTCTAAGTAGTAACAGCTAATATTTGTCTCTATATGGCTATAGTGACAGCGCTACAGGAGACAAATTTGTAATTTGCATCTAAATTAATACAGAGACAAATAACTATCATATAGAGACACATTTTCTTTGTCTCTATAGTCAAGTTTTCCTGTAGTGTGGGTCGACCTGCGGTTTGACAACCTTGGTAATATCAGTTCATCGCTGCTATCAATATTTTATTTTTGTATTTTGTTGGGATGTAATAATATAGGTATATTTCTTGTAAAAGCTAGTGTAGGTCTAACGTGTAATATATGTTTGCTTTCACACCTATTTGATATACTTCGATGAATAAGAATGTTTGGTTATTATTTTCATATCAAATGAATCTTATATTTCACTTTTGAGAAGTAGGGCAGAGTTCAACCATTAGAAGTTAGGTATACTATCACGTCACCAAACTTTGATTAGTTCATAATCTAAATAGTAAAACTCGATGAGCGTACTGTAAGGCTAGCATACATCTGAACGATATATTTATATATTTTATTGCAAGATTAACCATGTGTGATCAATGTAGTTAAAATCTAGCTTTTATGTATAGGCAAAATGATTGACAGATTAGAATTGGAAGGTTTTATACATCCTGTAAATTTGATAAAAATCTTCTACGTACTTTGTTGAAATACAATCACTATTAAGTGAATGAGCATTTCTACTATACTATATAGTATCGGTGCTTTAATGTACAACTTAAAGTTGTACCATAACATGAAATGTATAAGTTTATATTGTACCATAAAAGAATTTGTATCATTATGTTATGGTACAACTTTACAACTTGAAGTTCTACCATCACATAAATGTCCAAGTTCAAGTTGTACCATAAAAGAATTTGTACAAACAATATAGGTATAATCTAATGTTGTACCATAACGTTAAAGGTACAATATCAAGTTGTACCATAAAGGCAAAAACCTATAGCACCAATACTATATAGCATTGTAAAATTTCTCTAAGTGAATAACTATCTATAGGTCATTATATGATAGATCACTCTCTCGCACACAAGCTAATTTGATAGGCTTTTAAACGATGACGAAGTATAACTCATAACAAGAAGTTCATAACATAGAATACGAGCTATGGGCGATAACAGATAGGAGAGCTGAAAGATCAGTGATGAAGAGATAGGTATTAGGGATTCGAAGAAGAAAGGATATCATAAAAAATTTGCTTGAAGCGGGGTAGTTTATTATTGTTTGGCTCACAAAAGCGCTTTCGTCTGATTATAAAACACGTAAATCAAAAGCTTATAAAACGGTATAAAAGTATGCTTCTAATGCTTTCACAACTTCTTTTTAAGTATTACTTGGTTTTTTTTGTTGAGTTTTTGGACCAAAACTTATAAGATTTGAAGGGTCAACGTGCCACAAAATGTTGGACCATGTTACCTTACTAGCTAATATACATCATGCATGAGCTAATATATTACATACCTAAAAGTAATCGAATTTCACCTACTTTTGTTCTCAATCCTTACCTACATTGTGATCATTTGTGAATCTATATGCAAAGGAGGCTGTAACGGTAAAAGTGAATTTTCTTCTTCTTCTTATTTATAAACGAAAGGTGATAATCAAATCAACTAGGGATCGAGCTAGCTAGGCAGACAAAACCCGCCATGAAGATGGATACAAAAATGCGGTCAGGTCAGACAATTGTCATATGTTTTTAATTAGGTTAGTTAGTGAGAATTACGACTATACATGTAAATCCAATGAAATTGATCTTTGTTTGAGTGCATCATTTATATGTTTCAATTCAACGCATTGAATCTTGAAATTTTTTGGCATATATATTCCAACAAATCCCCCTAAAAAGGCACGATTATTTTGGTAAATGGGTGATCAACCATATATACAAATCAACGTAGAAGAAGACTTCCAACATGCCTTGAGGAAATAGTAGTATACACATCATGTATTGTCTATTTTGATGAACTTGATATACCATGATGACGGATTTTATTTACATTTTGACGAACTTGATATACATTTTGACGGACTTGATATTGTTTTATGATTTCTTTGTTTGTTTTGTCCGTCAAAATGAATTCCGGTCTATTTTGACGGACTCGATATACATTAGTATAAACTTATATAATCCACATATAAGTTTAGTTCAAATTTACGCTCGTATTTGTGCCCACCATCAGGATGGAACCAAGTTAATGCTCTAATGTCAATGGACAAACCTTAAATCAAAATCTTAGACTAAAAGCTTTGTGTAAAATTTTATTTTAGTAATGATAGTATTTGAATTCGAGACTATTTAACAACTCTTAGAAATTTTGGTCTACCGTTGAATACCCTTAATCAAATTTCTGACAACACCACTGGCCATTACGACTCAAATTGGTAATATAATGTTTAAATCTACAAGGTTAACTGAACACAATCTATCACCTTATATATATATGGGGGGAAATATCTGCGGCGGAATTGAGAGAAATTTCCCGGCAGGGTGGCGGGGAGATGATCAGGACAGTGCACAAAATGACACAGAAGATGATCAATTCCATGATATAACATAATCCTAGTTAGATTCATGCATGCACCATGGCTAGCTGCTAATCTTAATCCAACGCAATTAATTAATACTAAAAATCATGAATTTTATTTGGTTAATTAGAGTGGGGTTTACATGTACCTACGTGACATTCTGGTCAACCTTTGAGATTAGTTGGGGAGGTTAAAGTATCTTTGTGATGACAACCATGTTATTGTCTTCTGTCTGGCGGTTCAACATTTGCTGAATTAAACTTTACGACCAGCTTCCACGCAATTAATCCTAGGTAAATATGTATATGATATTTAATTCTATCAAACTAGACTTTTTAATTTTCCCACTTAGGAAAAAATAGTTTTTCATATTAATCTGTGTAAGAGGAATTTTTTTTAACCAATGTCAAAGAATAATTTCTATGCATTTCAACGTAAACGTCCTCGAATGGATCGCATTGTGAGAGAGCTCTAAATTTAGATATATGTATCAGAAATTTTACAATGTTTTAAAGCATTGGTGATTTACTTTTAGCTTTACGGTATAATTTGAAGTTGTACCTTTAACATTATAGTACAACCTACCAATATTATTTTGTAAAATCTCTTTATGGTACAAATAACTCATTTGGATGAGTTATTTGTATGAGTTATTTGCACCCAAATAACAAATGAGTTATTTGGGTGCAAATAACCCGTTTGTCTACGAAAGTTGGTGATGAGTTATTTGTACTTGAGTTAATTTGAAATAACTCATTAATGAGTTATTGTCAATACCTCATAGGGGTAGTTATTGTGAAATAACTCACAAATACCACATTCTCATTTTGTGAGAAATTTCACTTTTATATTAACTCGTTACACAACAACTCATCCAAACGACTATGGTACAACTTCAATTTGTACCTTTAACGCTATGGTATAACTCCAATTTGTACTTTAAAGTACCAATACTGCAAAGCATAGTAGAAGTGCTCATGTAAGAGGAATTTTTTTAACCAATGTCAAAGAATAATTTCTATTCATTTCGAAGAGCGTGTAAGAGAATAAATCGTGTGTCATTCATAACATGACAGGTGTGGAAAAACTTTTGATCGTGCATTTATAACCAAATGATATGATAAATTTGTGCAAACTTCAAGTTTAAGTTTTTGTCATTCTTTGCCGACAACTCAAATTACCGAAATAGCTAAGTACTCCTCATATGTACTCACTACTCACAAGCAAACAAGTCAATTAGCCCTAAGCCCCTAACTCCAAGTGGTTGAAAATTCTAAAAAAGGGATGTTACATATACGATAACAAATTAATAAATTTTGGTCACATGGCCTAAATGTATACCCGGCACCGCTGCCTAGTAAAATCTTCCATGTACCGCGTTGAAACTACCTTTTTAGTTAGGTCAAATTCGGATTACTATTTCTTCTCTATCTTGCAACTTCTAAGTAATATGCATAACTCTTCAATAACAGTAAGAAAATTGAACCCCCTGATATAACTTATGAGCAAAACATGCAAGTACCAAGATAATGGTGGATTTCTTTTTTATGAATACCAAATTAAATAAGGTACATGTAGATGGTCCTATCGTACTTTGAGTAGTAAAAGAGAAATTTTACAATGCTATACAGTATTTGTGCTATAGTTTTTTTCTCCCTTTTATGGTACAATATGAAATTGTACTTTTAACGTTATGGTACAACTTCAGATTGTACCTATATATTTTGTACAAATTCTTTTATGGTACAACTTGAACTTGTACTTTTATTTGATGGTACAACTTCAAGTTGTAAAGTTGTACCATAATATAATGATACAAATTTCTGCATGGTACAACCTAAACTTATACATTTAATGTTATGGTACAACTTTAAGTTTTACATTAAAGCACCGATGCTATATAGCATAGTAGAAGTGCTCGTAGTAAAATCAAATGTATAGCATACTCTGAATAAGAAAATGATATATATATATATATATATATAGACCTTGAATTGATTAGAGTTTGAGACGTATTATACTCTAACTCTTAAAATTAAAATAGAGGTCTTAATTCTGTGAACCTCATACACTAAAATCAATTTAATTAGAAACAAATCAAACAATAATTGACGGTAATGATTTATCGAGATACTTCCAACAAACTATACGCAGCATTTTAGTGTTTAGAACCTATAATTTGACATGGTGTAGTAAGTGTCATGTCTCAAAATTCGGTTAATTCGAGATCTAAATACCCGTTTGTTACCATGAGGTACCCTAAATTTAGTACGATAGGAGGCCATGTATATTTATAGTCTTTTGATGTTGAAAAAAGGTATACCATGCTTTGGCGCCTAGACTTACTAAGCTGATCTTTTCAAACTTATGATCTTGATGTTTTATGTCCAAATCCATGGATGAGGCTCACTTTTGTTATTAATCCTATTCAAGCTTATAGCTCCTATCATTGGTTTCCAAATGCATGCAGATAGACAAATACTCCAGATCTTTTCCATATCTACATCATACACATGTCACCCTGGAGTATATTAATGTTATTTTACTTATTTTCACGAATTGGAGAACTATATATATGGTGGTTTCGAGGGTTTGAATACAAAGAATACAATAATATATATGATTTTAATAGCTTATATCATTGAATGATAAAATTAGCAACATTTAGGGATGGGTAACCATTTGGTTCACGATTAGATTTACTCTTTGAACTAATTACCTGTATCGAACAATCAATGTGAAGTTTATTTAGTGCGGGTATATACTGAAACATGATCCAGTAAAACTTGTTATGAATTAGGTGAAATTAATTATGATTTTTTCTAGTCGAGATTCTTGCATTTTAATTATTTGTTGTGCTACTATGAAATCAAAGTTGATAACCTTAAAACTTGGGTTTACTGATAATATGAGAATATAACGTTGACCATACAAAGGCTTGCTTGAATCTTCGAATCAAAATTGAAGATTTACCTAGGGCATTTGAGACTACACTTTAAAATGTTTGTGGCATGTGATTTTAAAACAAAGATCAAGTATTAAATTTTTTATATTAATCATTATTATTATTCACAAACTTAAGAAAGCAGGAATCCATTTGATAGTAGTGGCGGATGACGAGATTTAGGAGTAAACAGATTTTTTTTATTTGGGTAATTTTATCCAAAGACTAATGATAGAGTATTTTTTATACTTTAATTGTTAACCAAACGTTTTATACCGCTAAAAAATTATTAGTTCATCATTTTCTTTCCATTTCCCGGCTCCTTCCCGCGAGCTTGGCCTACCACTTTCATGGAACTTATTGGGTTAATTCTAATCTCTTCTCCTAATTATAGAAAACAAAATCCATTAAAATAATAGTAAAAAACAATCAAATAGATAATTAAATATCTTGTCTGGACGGGTTTATTGCATTATGGGAAACTTCTTTCTCACATCCAATCTTTTTCATGAGAAAAAAAAAAAAACAATGGTCGATGCCTTCTTGTAAACGTCTTGCAATTTGTGAAACCTTTTTCTATATTTATAAAAATATATTCATTTAATTTGTTCTTAATTCCTTGTTCTTCTTCCCATATGACATTAGCAACATTACCTACTCCCCTTTACTAAATTAAAGAAGAGGCTGCAGCCTTGCGCTACTTCCCCCTCACTTGCCTTCATTTCGTAAGCTAGCTATAGCTTCCCCCCTTCAACTAAACAGAATATATTTTGCAGTTGTTGAAATGGATATGGATTCAATGAAGACTTTAGAAGTTGTGATTTGGATGGTTGAAATTGATGGATTTCGAATAGAAAAGATGTGATTGTGTAAATATATGGGTGGTCTTACGATAGATCATACTGATTTTATGGGTCCACTCGATTACTAATTAAGGATAATTTTGATTGAGATTGAAAAATTTACAAAGGTAATTAGCTAGGTCACTAGGCTGTTGCGCGAACTGACTCATTGTAGTAATTAGAAATGTTGTGAGAGAAGTGTCTAATTACGAGTTTCACAAACAAACGGATAAATCACTTGAAGTATGATATATTACTGGAGTACGGTATATTTCAAAAGTGCGGTCATTACCACATAGAAATTTCACCAGCTGGGTTTGAAATATGTACGTACATATCCATATACCCTTGAGTAGCATCGATCGCCTTTATAAAAAAAAATTAATATTAGCATAGGTAGGGTACATATATAAATGCATTTAGACACATAAGTTTCATCAACAATCACATATTCTAATAATACCGTTATCGAGAATCAATCTGTCTTGAGCCTTAATCTATAACTAGTTATTGTTAGAGCTTCAATAATGTATTTTATTCCGTTCACTTACACATTTTCACTTTTTAGTTTTGATGTGAAAATTTAATTCTATTGAAGTCAAAATCAATCATCAGTTTTATAAAAATGTCGGTTCGAGCTACAACTTGATAATTTTCAAACACAATTCATCATTTAAATAACCGGTAAGAAATTTAGTCCTCTCAAATGTACCCTATTCCGTACGTGGTAAAGTCTGGGCTAGCAACTAGTTCAACCCAACCCACGATATTAACACATGCGAACAAGAAATTGGTCTAGTGATAAATACCACAACTCTTAAACCCGGAGGTACTATATTCAAATTCGTTAAATTACATCTAATTAAAAACCTAAATCTATTATCACCCTCGTAAAAAATCAACAACATTAGCACTTGAGACCACTTAGATAGGGGTACATTGACATGTGTCTAAATACCTAAAAACCATCGATCTTAACTTCATCTTCTTAATTCAACGGGTGGATTAATCCACAGTAAAAAAAAATAAAAATAAAAAAATTCAACCGTTGAAAGCGAGAAGATTTATTAAAAAAAAAACTCACACACGGCCCCCTTATCGTTTGCGTTACGTTTCCCATGCAAAAGGGAAACCGAACTATCCCCATCCAAGAGTCAAGCCTCTATATAAACACGCCATTACCCAACACACTTTGTTCATCAACCCCAAATCACAATTAAGTTAATTTTAGTTATCATTAGCTACCTTCACGCCAACACCCAAAACAAAAACCCTGCTAGCTCCCCCCCACTAATCACCCTCTCGATTCGCTAATCCAGTTGCCGACTTCCCCCAACAATGGTGAGGCCACCTTGCTGCGGCAGCGAAGACGACGAGAAGGTGAAGAAAGGCCCCTGGACTGCCGAAGAAGACGCCAAGCTCGTCGACTACATCACCAACAAGGGCCACACCAACTGGAAGTCGCTCCCCAAGCTGGCGGGTCTCAACCGCTGCGGCAAGAGCTGCCGCCTCCGCTGGACCAACTACCTCCGCCCCGACATCAAGCGCGGCAAGTTCTCCGAGGAAGAGGAGAGGCTCATCATCAACCTCCACTCCGTCCTCGGCAACAAGTGAGTACACCGAAAACAGAACCCAGATGATCTCATCGTTCGAAATTTTTATTTATTAATACGTGGAAGTTCGTTTTTCTTTTCCTTCCTTTCTCGTTGCTATAGATGGTCGAGAATAGCGACGCACCTGTCAGGGAGGACGGACAACGAGATCAAGAACTACTACAACACGCACATCAGGAAGAAGCTGCTCCAGATGGGGATCGACCCGCAGACCCACAAGCCGAGGACCGACCACAGCCAGATCGCTCAGATCATCAACCTCACCCAGCTGATCGGGGCGGCTCAGCAGCTCAACAGCATCATGATGCTCAACAACAACGGCATCATCGGAAATAGCAACAACAATAATAATAATAATAATTCCGTCGCTAATAGTATAATTCCGTTGCTACATCTTTTGAACCCGGCAACCACCTCAGCGGCTTCAACTTTCCTGGCCCAACAACAACAGCAGCAGCAGATTATGTCGTCGCAGGAAGAGCTACTATTGGCTAGACTCTTGAACCCTGCTGGAGCTGGAGCAGTTCAACAGCAGGAACTTTTTTGCAACCAGTTTCTTAACACGTTACCAGCTTTGGCGACGGGTAGAGGGTCGTCGCTAATGGTCAACAACAACAACAACGGGGCTTTGGCGACCGCAAGGGAGTCTGCTCTGCCGGGGCTGGTTTCGGCGGAGGCTTCGCCGGAGGCGTCATCGTCGACGTCTCTTGTGCATCATAACAACAACGTTAATGGTGGTGTAGACGGTGTGATGGAGGCGGGGAACAATAATAATAATTACCCACACCTAAGCAATAATTCTTCCAACTTTTCCGACGGGACGACGGCGTTTAGCTCTCCGGGGACGGCGGCGGATGTGGATGACAATCAGTATGAAGCTTGGGAGAAGATGTTGCTGATGGATGACGACTTCGTCCCGACCTTTGGCGACAGCGGTTTCTTCTCGTCTTGGAAAGATGACGATCTTGTATTGGAGTAGGTATGTTTGTAATTCTTCTTTTTATATCATCACCTTGTTAAATGTTAGGTAGGTTTTAGATAAAAAAAAGTTTGAATTCTTTGGGTAATTTCTGATTTGCGTGAATGAGTTGATGAAAATCTATCTCGATTCACATTAGGTCATTAAAATTTGCATATTTGTTACATTATAACGAGAACTTTGTTACATTCATTTGGTAAATTTTAACAATGTCCCCTTTTCTTTGCATGTCATTTTCAATTCATTTTTGTTAAATTATAACTAGAAATTAAATGCTTTCTTGTTGTTTTGCAGTTTATCAGCATCACCTACTCTCAGTGGATGATGTGCCTGGCTAGCATTCGAAAGCTTTTACAATATGAGAGTCTCGGCTGCAACTAGCTAGCTATAGCTAGTATTTTATTTGTTCATTTATTAATTATAGTTCCATTTTCATATCTATTTCTTTAGGTTATAGGGAGAGGATTTGCTTGATTGAATTATTATATATCTGTATAGGAATTGATATATATAATTAAGGTCGAACGATTGGTACCAATTAGATTATTCGTTCGACACACATAGGAAAAGAAGCAGAAACGATTGTTTAGTGTTGCAATTTGTCTTCAATTGTAAGAGTTGAATAATTTGTATACCAGTCTATATATATATGAAATTATTTCTTATATTCCTTCACTTCCTGTTGGTTGACAGTAAGATGAGAAAACAGATCAAATCGTTAGAAAAATAATGGGCCAACTCGTATACCATACAATTTGGTTTTGACTGTACATCATTAAAAATGGTTTGGTTTATGGTCTATGTTAGATGTTTTGATTTCTTAGTATACCGTGATTTATCATACCAGACCGTCGACACAACTCACTTCCAATTGGATTTAACAGTCCCCTCGATCAACACGGTATGGCTGGTCCAGACCAGACCATACAAGCATGGTCTGATATGGACTGTATCACATTTAATATAGTCCCTAGTCTTTGCTCCAGTCTCTCGGTCTGAACTGTAAACCATATACATGGTTTGTTATGGATAATCAAAGGAATAATGTCTCGTGAAAATCAAAGTTGTACTGTCGTAGAGTAATATAATTAAGTTTTATTCTTGAGCTTTTCTCAATAACTCGTGTTATATACTCGATAAACGAGTCATTAATGTACTTAGTATCACAGAGCTACTGAATTTGATCTATAGTCTCGTATTCTAACCTTAACGATTCCGTAGTGTTAATTGTCTATCACGCACAAGTTAGTAGTTACTGACTTTAATCTATAGATCTCGTATTCGAACCTTTACGATCCCATAGTATTAATTGTTGATTCACGCACAATATATATGAATATACCGTTTGAATGTGTAAATAACTAAATATACATGTTGAACATTTTTATCTAAACTCGAGTAATTTGATGAACCGGAGTTGACACGTACAGATATTCCTCATCCCCCCAGCCTTGTGTTTCATGAGTGCTCCTCCACACAAAATGATAATTTAAAACGTTAATCACGATGGGATACATGTATGATGTTGATCAATTGCTTGAGCAAAGGACCATAATCTATCGTAAGCTACAATTTTCTGGATAAAGATTTATAGATATCTATGATAAGAACCGGTCGATGGAATTAGCTCAAACCAACCCTACAATATATATATATATATATATTGAGTTAAAATATATGACATTATTGAATCTATTTTGGATACGTCAATCACCTCAAATTAATGAAATTCATCATGGATATTACCTCGATCCAACGATACCCTATAAGAAGATGAAATTCTGATAGGAGAATGAAAGAGGTACGTAGCACCCGTCTATGTCAATATCGTTAGATCACAGTTTTCACTTTGCACATAATGTGAATGATATATTATGGGTGGTAACAATTTCGAGATCGAAATAACTTCATCGCATATGTAAGATCGCAACGTTATAACGCGATCCGACAACACTAACTTTAGTACATTGGCACCTATTCAACCTCTCCTAACAAAACCCTAAAAATAATAATAGCTTTGGCGACTTATTTAGAGATATTAGGTAGTTAATTATTTCGTTTGGGGAATAAATGAGAAGACCCAAATACACAAGAAATCGAAGGAAAGTAGGGTTCCCTATTCTATTCCCAAGTTGTGTTGTCGTGTTTATAAAAAAAAAAAAAAAAAAAAAGTTGTGTTGTCGTGAAACCCTAAAAACAAGCCTTTGACCTTTGTGGGGGGAAACAACCAAATACAACTATGATAGGATCATTGTCAAAGTCAAACATGTCACCCCATTTTCAAACTAGCAAAAGCTTCCTCTCTCTAGCTATTATATACATGTACACGTTCCTGTCACCATTTCTCCACAGTGTAACCATCAGGTGACGACGACCAACACACAATTTAAGTTTAAGTTGGAATGAAATTAAATGGGAAGCTAAGTATTGGAAGTTAGTGTGTTGTCTAGTGATTAAAAAGTCGGTATTGGTAGTTGCTAAATTGTTACTTAGTAGGTGTGTGATCAATATTTTACGTCCAATACAAGCAATTGACTGTAAAGCGCGCTCCCGATCGATCCAATACAGAGAATGGAAGGCAAAGAAGAAGTGTAAGTAGTCTAGGAATTTTATATATAGTTTAGTTTATTGTATAGGTTCTTGAACTAATTAAATCCAACCAACTACTATTCAAAAGTTTCAGACTTGCTTTACTAATTACTAATGGGCATCTCTCAACAACTCGAGTTATTGAGATCAGATGGTTTATGACACGGGGGCTAAAGAAGTACAAGTGAGCTTGTATCAAGCGTCAGTAGCTTCAGATATGGAGGGTGGATTGCCAAGAATTGAGATAGAAGTTCGGGCGGTATTGTGGTATTCTGGGACGAGCGCGGCATGTCAAGTTGTTAATTGTGGGACTCGTGTTATACTAGATAAGTAAATTTTGGTAATAATTTGGATCACTATGTTAATTAGTAAAAAGATTGGTCAGGATGTTCAATAAGGATAAAGTTCGGGCCATAGAAAGATACTAACCCTTATTAAAACTATTATCTGGTGGTTTTGCGTGTTTTGATACGATTGATCTAATCGCGTCTTTTATAATAGGGTGAGTCGTAGTGGTTATTGGTTGCATAACTCTATTATGTATATAGTCTTGCATAGACATAGATCAAATTCGTTACTTCGAGTTGTAAAGGAGACACATCTATGGGCCTCTCGATGGAGTGACACTAAGAAATTTGGGCATGCTCAAATGATCGATATATTGGTATTAATATTCGTCATATTATGTGTACTCTATATCAAGGAATGTATACAACTTATCTTTGTTTCGTGATTTAATTTATCTGAGTGTTATAACGAAGGTACACGAAATTTATCAAAATTTACATTGACAATTTAATGATGATCATATTAAGAGATAGGTTGAATTATCCCAATTTTCACTTGGCTAACAATAATATACTGCTAGACCGATCAGAATATCGGGTTCATCATAACACTACTGGGCAACACCAACCAGCATCCAAACCACCAAAGCCGTGCTTCTTGAGACTAACAGCCTGTTTGGAATCAATTCCTATAGGAATAGAATTCCATTTCCTATGAGAATTAGAATTCATGTACGAATTCCTTTTCATAATTTTTGTTTGGAATAAATCCTAAAATTTGGGAAATCATATCTAGTTTTTGTGTTGGAAGAAGATGGAAATGAATTCTTATACATACTTTTACTATTGTGTCCCTATAATCTATTAATATAACCACAAACAAATGGAAAGAGATTGATGCAAAACAAAATTTCTAAAAGAAATGAGTGATGAAGCGCTCATAGCTTCTAGATCTGGACAAAAAAAATCATGAAATCAAAAGTCTAAATTGTTATGCAACGTGTGGAGAGGAGATTGACAAAAGAAAAAAGTAATGCAGAGGAATACAAGGCTAGAATGGAGATTACTAGTTAAAGTAGCAATGGGCCCCACCAATTCCAATGAAAAATAAACCAATTCCGACCAGTTTTGATTGGAAATATATTTCCACAATTTTGTAGGAAATGATTTCCATTTCTCATAAAAAAAGTGTTCCAAATATGAGAATTCATTTCATTTTAGAAAATGGAATTCCATTTCTTAAAATTTATTGCTTTCCAAACAGGCTGTAAAGAAAAAGGAAAGCCTCAAAATGAGATGACAAAAGAAATGGATCATCTCAATAGTAAAAAGAATAGAAAAACTCATGAAGAGAATAGGAAATGGATTTAAGAGTTGAATTCAGTTGCACGATCAGGATTTCTATAATACATGTGACATATGAGTTATGACATTCTTGCTACTTGCTAGTGTACAAGGAATGGATCATCTCATAATAAAAAAACTGTTGCTAGAAAATTTTAATGTACGGACTAGATATATAGTACAACATTATATATGGCAACAAAATATAGTAATGATACTTGTTTGTTAAAGCAACCAGATTTGGGGTTGTTTATTTCGTGAATTTGATAATCAAGGATTTTAGTAAAATATGTAGTTTTGGAAAATCTTAGATATATGTTGAATTTGTTGGCATCATGATTTAAAAAGAGTCCATTATTTTCTTATTGAATTTCATTAAAAAATTTTGTTGGATATGAAAGATTTTAGCTCTCACTAAAATTTCATCTCCAACCATGAAATTTGCAAGTCCGGGATGCACGAATTTGGATATCATATGAATTCTAGGGGTGTTAGTCGGTGCGGTTTCGGTTTAACCGCACCGAAATATCGGTTAACCGCAACCAAAATTGTCCCAATATCACTAACCGAAACCGAAACCGACAGAGACTTCGGTTAACCGAAAACCGCAAACATCGGTTTCGGTTTTTCCTTGCGGTTAACCGAAACCGCAGTTTCTGGTTCACTTTCTCGGTTTTCGTTCAGAAACCGACCACCCAAAACCGAATTTCAACCACATTTTTTAATGATTCACCCTCAATTTTGAGTGACCTGCTTTTGTTTCAGCCTCTATAATCACACACCATAAAGTCATCTAAATCAATTGAGCATAAAGCCTAAAGCAACCACACAATTCAACCACAACTCCACAACATAAAGTCTAACCACAAGTCACAATCACAACAAGACACAAATAACAAGTTCATTATCTCCAAATCATCAACCTAAATGATCCGAGGATCTCGCTCCAATTCATCTAGCCCATAGTCATCATTTACTCCAAGATCTTCATCTAGCCCATAGTCATCAACCTAAGGTTCACTCTATTGAGTGCAAAGGGGATTTAGAGAGGGGTGACTTTCGAGTTCTAACTCTTAAAAACATTTGAGACTCTTGATGGAGGGTTGTTTGCAATAGGTGAGAATTGGGATGTTTGGAATTGCAACTTTGATTGGTTTTGAATCTTACAACTTTTTCCCTTAGCCAAAGTAAAAAACCATGTAGTCACACTAGTAGGCGGTTATCGGTTTTCTTATCGGTTAACCGCTAACCGATTAATCGGTTAGCGGTTAACCACTAACCAAAATACTACTAACCGAAACCGAAATCAATAAAGAAGTAGCGGTTATCGGTTAACCACTAACCGACATTATCGGTTCGGTTATCGGTTAAAACCGATAACCGACTAACCGTTTATCACCCCTAATGAATTCCATCGAAAAACTTCAATAATTGGCTAGCAAACAATGAACCCTAGGACAAATTCATAAATGAATTGGATTTGCAACCCAAATCCACAAAGCAAACAACAGAATGACTACCAATGAAATAGGGACACGTTAGCATGCCGCCAAAGATCCTCACGCTCCTTTCCCGTCTCAAACGTTCCTCCCAATCGGACTTGCTAAATCTGCCTTGATCCCATCGGCATCGGCGGCCGCCACTGTCTCGGAAATTCCGGTTGAATCTGATAGATACGAGGCGGAATTCTATCGTATTTGCGTTTATCTTTAGGGCTCGTTTGGAACCTCCGATTACAGATGTTATATTTTCAATATATATGTATCTTGAGAATACAATGTTTTTTTACTTGGGCTTGTTTGCTTGATGGATTTGGTGAGGGATTTCAATCCATCATGGACTTTGTCCAAAATCCATTGTTTGCTTCATGCATTTAGAGGAATAAATCTGTGGGTCCCACGAACTTTAAAGTACCAAATTCGTGGACCCTACGGACTTGAAAGTTCCACCTATTTAAGTAGGAATTGATTATGGACTTTGAAGTCCATCATTTTTTATTTGCTTTACTCTTCATATTTGCTTTCTCTTTTTATATCATTGAGGGCAATAAAGGTCAATTACACTTCATATATACAAATTTAATTAACAAAATCCATTATGAAATCCATCAAACAAACAATGGTGTTTATCAAATCCATAATCAAGGTTGTTAACCCGCGGGTCAACCCGGATTAACCCGGACCCGGCCAAAAAAACGGGTCATACCAACCCTTTTTACTATCAGCCCGGAAATGGTCAAACCCGAATAAACCCGGTCAAACCCGGATTGGCCCGGCCGGTTAGCCCGTTGGAACGGGTCAGCGGGTTGCTCCTCCTGAGCCCCGTTTTGGCCGCTGTGGCGCCGTTTTTGCTTGGAATAAACGAGACGGTGCGCTGGGCCAAGGCGAGGAGGGTTCAGGGTTCACTTCTTCTTCTTCTCCCTGCAGCGAAACCCTAGAGACACCATTTCATATTTCCCGCAGGCTGCAGCGCAGCCGTGTCCAACCGATCGCCATCTCCAGGGTGAATTTGGCGGCGCGGTCGCGGTCGCCGGCGGAAGAACAGGTCCGCCTTCACCGCTCCCTCTCCTCCCTTCAGATCCGCCTCTGCTCGGCCTCTGCTCGGCCTCCTCTGCCTGGCCACCTCAGCTCCGCCTCTGCCCGGTCGTCTCTGCACAAGCCACAAACTCATTTGTCATTTGGTAAGGGTTTCACATACATCAGTTTTCTTCTTTTATAATGGTATCCACTCTTTTTTATGTGGAGAAAAATGTTGTCATTAGTTTGTGTCTATACAGCAGCTAGCCATCTTGATGCTTGCGAACTTAATTAATATTAAATTTATCATCATGGCAATGTAGAGGGGATCTCTCTAGGAAATCAGATATACTGTTCCTATTTCTTGTCAAATTAATTTTAAATTTTTTGTTCTAATGTTGTAGTTGAAGTAGTGTTGCATTTTTTATGTTTGATTCAGGATAAATAGAATATATTGGCTCTTTTCATATTTCCGGGCTAAGCCGGACTAAACCGGGCTAAAACGGGTGACCCATTGACCCATGACCCGCTAGCTCGTCCGGGTCCGGGTCAACCCGCGGTTTGACAACCTTGTCCATAATGAACCTAAAACCCTCATATATCCATGATTTTTCAAAATCCAAGTTATACCAAAAGGTCCTAAACCTTCATTTTTCAAATCCACGACGCAAACGAGCCCTTTGATGCAATAACAGAATGCATGTATTCATAATTCATGTTGTATTACTAATACATAGAAAATGATCTATTCATAGATCATAGTCTTACCTTTTTTGTGAGATATTAGTATCCATAGCTCATTTAAACTATAATTCATGATATTACTTGGAAATTTTTTTTATAATTCATGCATTCTTTTATGGGTTCCAAACAATGAATTTTTAAAACCACACATTCTAAGTATACACATAATCTTTAATACCACATTCTCGTAATACATTATTTTCAGAATCAAAGGTTCCAAATGACTCCTTAATCAATTATTATCAGTTTTAGTTTAGGAGTCATATTAATTATTTAAGTTCTCCTTAGTTTTTTTAAGGGGTAAGTTTTTCAGTCCTTGTTGAATTAGTAAAGTAATTAAGATTTCTGAATATGGTTATAAATTTGTACGTTGTATTTTAGTTTTCATGAAGCGAATAAAAACTCAGAATATTGTATTTTCGTAGGAGATTTAGGAGTAGAAGACTAGAAGTAAACGTAGATTTTTGTTCTACGTTAATGCTTGAACTGTGGCATACAGTAATACAACCTCTTCGATCTCCAAATATGCATTCCTTCTGGCTCCGAGCCAATGCCGTACTGACCTTCTCCGTCATCATCCTCGCATTCACGTGCGCCATGGCTAGCGTCTCCGACTGCTTCAATTCTCCCTCCCCTTCCGCCCAAATCCAGGTCGGCTGGCAGCTCTTTTGCTCTCTGCTTCTACGCTCTCTGAATCTGTTTTCCCCTAATTCGGAAAAACCCTAGCTTGTTATGTTCTGAAATTTAGGTTTTCATGATCCCTTCTGTTGTTTCTGTAGATAACGAACATCAACTGGTTTCAGAAACAGCGTAATGGAAACGAGGAGGTAAGTCGATTTGGGCTATTCATTCATGGGGTTATGACTAAGCTGGATCGTAACGAACTAGGCATGTTAATTGCTCAATTCTGTTGTAGTCTTGTTAGTCGAGAAGAATGCTTGTGGAGAATTCCCCTTTACCCGTTTAGTAAAGCTGTGGCTTTTACTCTAATCCTTGTTTGACTAGGATTGTGAATTGGGTAGAAATAGCTTACTTTCATCTATTAATTGGGGGAAACTTCTGCTGTATCAGATGCTTTACTGTGTATTTTTCACAGGGTGATCTGCATTTCTTCTGCAATTTCTTTTACTAGGGTCTGATTGGGGCTTTTTCTGTCATATAGGTGAGCCTCGCGATGAATATAACAGCAGATCTGCAATCACTCTTCACGTGGAATACGAAGCAGGTTTGTCTCCTAATCTATACACCTTCTCGATTCTGTTTGTATCATGGTTGATTGGCTGGCATTTTGTTTGTAAAGCAAAACTTTGTGACTTTATGAACTGAGGAAAGGAGACAGAGTTATGTTGAATGATTGCCTTTTAGTTGCTGGCTTGTTGTGTCTGAAACTCATTTAGATTGCAGAACAGAGCTTGATTTGCTAAGACATATAGCCCCCCCTGAAAGATTTGTGGTCTTTTGGTGTCAGGTATTCGTATTCGTAGCTGCAGAATATAAAACTCCAAAGAACGCGGTGAATCAGGTACCATTGTTTACAGAACATTCAAGACAGGCCTAGCTTTCCTTAGTTAGTTATTTGTATCAAGATTTGCTCACCTTCGACTCGCTGTTAATGCAAATAGGTGTCACTTTGGGATGCAATTATCCCAGCCAAAGAGCAGTCAAAGTTCCGGGTTCAGACGGTAAACAAGTATCGATTCATCGATCAGGTAACGAAAAGCCTAGGAAGTTTCACGCTTTGGTGTTTGGTCTGAGTTTTTGAACTGATAACCCTTTCTTCCTTGTGCAGGGAAGCAATCTCAGGGGTAAGGATTTAAACCTGACATTGCATTGGCATGTCATGCCCAAGGCTGGCATGATGTTTGCTGACAAATTAGTCATCCCAGGATATCGTCTCCCGAAAGAGTATAGATAAGAGCAAGAGGAGGAAGCCTATATAACTTCAGCCATTTTGATGTCTGATTCCAACATAGCAGAGAAATCGTGAAACTCATTTGAGTTGTGTTCATTCAGCACAGTGATAGTTTCGGTGGTCAGTTTGGCTTTCTGAACTTTTTCACTCTAACCATGGTAGATTTGTCCAAAGCAGTATATATCAGTGTGTCGATTGAGCCAGGATAAGTTTTGTTATCCGAAGACATCGTTAGTCTTGGTCGGTAATGCTGAGAGAGCAATGTTTTGTAAAATTGTACTATAGGTTGTACATGAAAAGTCAATGGTAGAATATTTTGTGATTAAATCGTTGTTTATTCATTTCATATATGACAAAACTACCTACCAGCTTGAGCTTTGGGAGTCGACTTTCTGATCGAACATCTAATACGGTCACATCAAGAATGATACGAAAATGCAGGTCAAGTTGAAAAGAGGCATGTGGTGGACTTGATTAACTCGGGGCAGGAACGAACTTGGACTTAAAAATTGGACCGAAATTTATTTTTTCATTTTGAAAACAATCTAGACTAGGGGTGCAACAGTTCGGTCCAGATCAAATTCATGAGAACCACGATCCATTAGTGAAATAAATCTTAGGACCCAGGACCGGACCATCATTTCGTTGGGTCAATTTGGTCCGGTCGAAATATCAGTTCGGTCCTTCTTTTCTTCAGTAATTATAAAATCCATGTGCACCAATGATCAAACCGCATTATACTTAGTTCGGTGCAATCCGGTCCAAACTTTGGTTTGGTCTGGTACGAACCGGTCTCGAACCGGACCATTGCACACCCCTAACCTAGACAATGATTTTACAAGGATCAATCATCAATATATCATTGTAACAATACCAGACAGGTGACTGAATCAAAGCTCAATATCAGAAGTAATAATATTATATATTTTATAATAAGTCTGATGTACTATGTTCTCCCTGCTGCAACACTTTTACCAAGCATAACTATGTGGAAACTCTGCACAATTTAACCAGTTAGCTTCTGGACCATCTTAATTCAGTAGCTCTGAAGTGACGACTACAGCCACCAAAAAACCAAAATGGAGCAACTAAATATGGCTTCCAGGCACTGTTCATATCTAAATATCTCTAGTCATTTACACCTAAACCTAAAAAGACTACACCTTTGGGAGACCATCGAGAGATTTTCACAAAAGGGTTGATCAAAGAGTAATCCATATACCAAAAGTAGCAGCAGCAGTAGCAGATGGAACATGATTTCATGATCTAGCTAGTTATATGCCAGATCCTCTTTGGGCTGATAAATGACATTCTTGAACATATCCTTGAGGTTGACAAGATCGAGCATCTTCTCCAGAACTCTATCCTTTTCATCCTCGGACAAATGTCTCGACGATTCCCTCCTGCAAGAATCAGCACCTTCTGCAGAATAAAGAACCAAGTCGGACAGTTTATCCTTCCTGAGTTGGCGAGAGTACTTCTGCTCTTCAATTGCGCCAGAAGTGATCAGATTATAGACATGAACCACTTTGGTTTGCCCTAGCCTGTAAGCCCTGCTGATGGCCTGCCTTGTGACAGAAGGATTCCACACGACATCCAGCAATACCACCCTCGAAGCACCAATTAAACTGATCCCTTCAGAACATGCCTTTGTCGATGCAAGAAACACCTTAGCATCGGTGCTGGGATCGTTGAATTTCTTCATCACAGACTGACGCTGATTCACATCCAGCCCTCCATGCATGTACAGGAAATCTTTGTCTGGTGTCCACTCGAACCGGGCATTGAGCTGCTCAGCTATCATTCTCAATGGATCAAGGTATTGACTGAAGACCAGGACTTTCTCGTTGATCATCCCACTGATCTTGATGAGCTCCATGAGGAACTTGGTTTTGACTCCAGCATCAGGATCCAGCTTGCTCCTTGTCAGCTCATCAGCATCAGCGAGTGCTGCTACTTGGAACACTCCACTGCAGTTCTTGAGCAGATAAGGGTGCACCGAAGCTACAGAAAGCGCATGTTCCTTTTGGAAATACTGGGACGGATCTTTCCTCTCTGTTGTTCCTTCATTCTTCCTCTCTTGTTCCGATTCGAGCTTCTGAGTAATTGTTTGAACTCTGGTGAGAAGGCGT
This sequence comes from Linum tenue, assembly GCA_946122785.1. NCBI lineage: Eukaryota > Viridiplantae > Streptophyta > Magnoliopsida > Malpighiales > Linaceae > Linum > Linum tenue. Next base: position 24,868,203 of record CAMGYJ010000005.1, on the reverse strand, counting down.
TTCTGAAGATCAGCTGGGTTTAAGATCACAACGGAGGTTCTTAAGCCAGGTAGTTTCTCTTGCAGTATACCACCATTGTAGACATGGACAAAAGGATTGATCAGAGCCCTAAGGTCTTTCCACTGTTTGTCCTTAACCCCATCATTGGTGCTTTTGTGAAGATGTTTGGTCATCGTTTGCCATTTTTTCCTGGCTTCAGTTAACTCACGACCGCGCTTCCTGTCCTTTTCACTCACCCATTTGAAGGTTGATATGCTATCTAGGAAGTTGGGCCTCGCCAACCAGAGTGTATTGAAGAACTCTTCGAAGTTGTTCTGAAATGGAGTTCCAGAGAGAATAACCCGCTTCCCGGTTTTCACTTTGGACAAAGCTCTCCACAGAAGGCTACTTTCGTTTCGTGCTGTATGTCCTTCGTCAAGGACCATCAAACCAGGAACTTCAAGAAGCACTTGCCTAATTCTTTCATCTACAGGCTTACCCTTTGCTTTGCTTGGGCTGCTGTCATCACCTTGATTCTTCCTCTTCTTTCTCATGCCTTTCCCAACAAGTTCCTCAAAGAGAGTGTAGCTTAGCAACAAAATTCCAGTTTCTCTCTGCCACGAGTATAGCTTCACCCAGCGGACAGCTTGAGCATCCCTGATATCCTTCAAAAGATCGGTAGCCACGACACTCTCCTTGCCCGTTAATTTGAGATCATTCAAGTTGTGACGAGGTTCGGGTACTTCCAAGCTTTTGAATTCAGCTTCCCAAGGCAGTAGCATGCTACAAGGAACAATGATCATCGGCCTGCATTTCGGGTACTTTTTCATGTAAGTCTGCAGGAATCTTATGGTGAGTCGGGTCTTTCCTGTCCCCGGAGCATGTGATATTACACATCCACTCAATCCACCTGAACACTCTGCTTCTTTCAACTTGTTCAGACGGATATCTCCTCCTATGTTTCTCCACAGAAACTCGAAACCGTCTCGCTGATGCTTATGCAACCCTTTCCGAATCCAAGGAATGATGTCCCAGACTGTACCCTCATCGAGCATGCACTGGCGACTATGATCCAATCGAGCATCGGAATCACAGTCAGCAGGTCCATCGGGTATTTCTTTCTCCCCTTTGTTGGAAGTTCCTCTGTTCACTGTTCGGTAATACTTTTCGGCCTGCCAAAACAAATGGCATAAGGTGAGGGAGAGGGGTAATCAGCCCAAAAAGTATAATCATAAGTTCATGAAAAAGAGTGAAGAAAAGCAGTAGTGGCAACGGGACTTACAAAAGGTGCTACAAGATATCTTATCTCCACTTGCACAAAAGAGCAGTATCTACACAGGAGACCAATTTCATCATCGACTACTAACTGATGCTTGCCTTGCCTACAAAGTGTGAAAGGATCCGCTTTAACGCCTGGGGAAGAAACATCAACTTGCTCTGGGGCCTTTGATCAAACAAAACGATCATGTCCATTAGTATAAAGAAAAATACATTTTTCACTCAGGCACAGTTATATCTTTGCACCAATCCATACATCGTAGGCGTAACTGCCTAGCAAGGGACACAAGGAGCCAAGGACACAAACCAGACAAGTTTAAGCTTTCGAATCTTTCTTAGCAGTAGGATACTGAACGGGCTTGAGATCATTTAAAAGCCTCAGATGTTAAACAATGACTAGATGAAACCCACTAGCTTCAGAAATCCAGGGATGGCATGCAGCAAGAGAACTAAAGTACATTTGTCACTCATGCAAACTACATAGGAGCCTTTTCATTCCTCATGCTGATTAATTCACAAAACCACGTATCCAGAATGTATAAAAATAAAAAGAACCACAAAAGAAAAAATTGAGTGTAATAAAAAATAAGTTGAGTTAGAGAAGGCAAACAAACCAAAATCTCATCATCCACATGCAGACCACAACATACCTCTGAAACACGGGGACAATCCTCATTTTCATATTGAGCTAAGGCCATTTCATCCCAAAGACTGTCTAGTTCTTTTTCCTCCTCCGATTTCTCTGGTGGAGCTGGCTGTTCATCTTGACTGATCTTCCGAACAACACATTGTTGCTGCTCCTCGGCTGGTGGTTCCTCTGCCTCATCATCCTCAACCGGTAACTCTGCATCTCCCAGTACAGAACGAGCAAGAATGTTAACAACATCAACCTCCTTAAGTTGTTCCCGAATGGGTTGCCACGAGCTTTGCTGATTCCTTCTTTGCTCTGCTGCACTGTTCTTTTGCTTAGCCTGATCACTGCTGCATGATCCTTCAGCAGCATCACTATTCTCCCGCTCCACCAAATCTATCGAAATTGGAGGATCCGAAGACCCAAGTACTGCATCTTGAACTTTCGTAACTTCTCCGGCCCACCACCAACCTGCTCCATGGCTATCTTCGTTTCCACTCTTATCAGTTTCAACTCCCCCTTCAACTGTCCTCCCTCTTGTCTCCTTTGCAACATCATCTCCTTCACCAGTTTCAGATACCCTTTCAACTTTCCTCCCTCTTCTCTCCATCCCAACATCATTTCCTTCATCAGTTTCAGCTTTCCTTTTAAATCTTCCCACTCTTCTCTCCCTCCTGGCATCATCTCCTCTCTCTTCCTGTGGGACCTTTGATCGTAAATAAAGAAACGAGTTCATCAGTTTCTATTTCCAGAACTTTATGGCACCAGTGATATCTCAGCATTATTCATGCATCGTAGACATAAACTTCCAACCAAGTTCCTTTCAACGGAAGCAATGCCAGCTCCATAAATAAGCCAACTCCTTACCAGACAGGTTAAGCTTTAGAATCTCATATTAGCAATTGGCTTACTGCGACTGCATACGAAATTAAGCTTGCCGACGCCATGAGAAAGCCAAGAGATTTTCAGCCAAATCAATCGCTAAAACTACTAAATTTACTGAACGCTACAAATCTAGGGATGACATGCAGCAAGAGAACTTGAAGTAATCTAAATCAGAACAGCTTGAACAAGAGAAACCAAGCAAGCAAACCATAAATCTCATCGCCAACATGCAAAAGATCACACAACATACCTTTGGAATATCCGAACTATCCTGGTTTTCATATGGAGCATTGGCCATTTCATCCCAAAGACGGTCCAACTCATTTTCATCTTCAGAGTTTCCTGATGGAGTGATGTGATGTTGCTCATCATCTTCTACTCCTTGTTTCGCTTCCTCCATGCCCACTTCTTCATTGTAGGAACTCAACTCATCAACTTTTTCATCGCCTGCTTCTTTTCTGCCACTACCGGCCCTGGACCCAGCAGTTTCAGCATCAATAATCTCAAAATCATAATCATAATCATCCTTATCTATGCCCACTTCTCCGTTGGAGCTTAACTCCGCATCTCTTTCCTCAGAGATTTTAGCCTCAGTTCCGCCATTACCAGCACTAGACTCTACAGTTTTCATATCAATAATCTCTACATCATCATCCTCGTCTTTCTCAATGCCCACTTCTCCCTTGGAGCTTAACGCCGCAGCCATTTCCTCACAGATTTTAGCCTTAGTTCCGCCATTACCAGCACTAGACTCTACAGTTTCCGTATCAATAATCTCTACATCATCATCGTCCTTCTCTATGCCCACTTCTCCGTTGGAGCTTAACGAGGCAGCTCTTTCCTCGCAGATTTTAGCCTCAGTTCCACCATTACCGGCACTAGACTCCACAGTTTTCACATAAAGAATCTGTACATCATCATCTTCTTCTTCCTTTTCTTCTTCTTCTTCTTCATCTTCTTCTTCTTCAGCTTCTGATTTTTCGTCTAGGTCGTCGGAGGCCTCAGACACAGAACCCTCGTCATAATCACCATCGTCAGAATCATCCCTCTCCGACTCGCTCGAACATGCATCCGCCGTCTCCACCTCCTCCCAAGAATCCTCCGAACAATTATCGCCGTCCTGTACAGTATCGGAGTCCCCATTCCTTTTAGCCACATTTTCCCCTCCTCCGCCGCCGGTCTTGCTCTCTCCCGTCGTCGCGACATCTCCCGGAAATCTCCCCTGATCGTAATCAGACTCTCTGTTGCTCCCCATGTACTGCACATCGTTCTCATCACTGTCCTCCTGCTCCTCCTCCGTCGCCGCCGCCGCAGAAACGCTCCCGGCCGGATCCATGCCGACAAACACCACGCTGCCGTCTTCTTCGCCGTCATCGTCGTCATCGTCGCTATCACCGCCATACTTCCTTGAACCTACATTGTACTTAACATGCGCAGAAGAGCCCCTATGCTCGGAGCTCTGCCTTCGGCGGGGGCGGCGGCGGCCGCTTCCTTCCCCCTTCGGCTGCTTCTCCTTAAACTCCTCGTACCGCTTACTGAGCAGATCGGCTTCCTGACTCCGAAGCCACACCATCTCTCTGCCGTAAAAATCGCCGCCTGAATTTTCTAATTTCCCCCCTCTCTCGCTTTCTTTCTCTCTCTCTATCTCTCTGTGCGGAATTTCAAAGAATTGACGGGAGATTCGGAAGGAGGATAGGGAGGATTTGAATACCTAATTTTCCCCCGACGGAGATCGTGATAATAGAACTGTCAGAGCTCAGGCAGCTGCTGCAGCAATGGCAGTGAGAGATTAAGGGGAAGAGGGGAAAGGAAAGAAAGAATGAGAGAGAAAGTGAAAGGGCGCGGGAACTAGACCTTCCATTGATGCGCTTGAGAGAGAAACGAAAACCGAAAGAAAAGGGAAGGAAAAAGAAAAAAGCAAAGCTAGAAAATTGTTGCGGAAGGTGTTGCCGTTTTGAGGACGAATGGCCGTCAGAAAACCTCTGCAGTCCGATTTGGAGATATCCCCAAATATTGAAAACGGATTCGCAGAGTCGCAATCAATTAGCCGCCCAGTTCGCCAGCCCATTATTCATTGGTTGGGAAGGAGAAAGCTTGCGTGTAGCAGCGGTTTTGATTCTTTGAGCTTTCCATGGTAATTTTTGTTTGCCCTTTATTACCGGCAAACATTTTAGTTTTTATAATGGAACGTGTACATGACAATCTCAACTGGAGTTGAGGAATCAGAAGACTAGTTGGATTTCCTAGTCAATGTAGTTAAAATTGTATTTTAAAATTTAACAATTTATGATTTTATGTTTTTGGGTAACTAAAACGCTTTTACACAAAATTTCAGTTTTTATAACTTATGCAGTTAAAAACTCCGCTTTAAAACTTAAAAATTTACGATTTTACGCTTCTAAATCACCAAAACATTTCTACGTGCAAACTCGCTTTTGACTTAATTTGAATAACGCTTGTTGTCTCTACTATCTAGAGTTGCCACCAACACCTAATTAACTTAATTGGAATGGGTTAGGGTAGGGTTGGCAACTTTATTTTCAGTATTCGCGGTGGCAACTTACGAGTCGTTTGGATGAGTGTTTTTGATGAGTTATTTGGGTCCAAATAACTCACTATGAGTTATTTGGGCTCAAATAACTTGTTTGGGTGCTTATTTTGTGGATGAGTGATTGTGTACCGGGTTATTTTCAAATAATGCGTAAACGCGTTAATTAGAATACCACCGGGGGTGCTGTTATTTCGAAATAACGCATAGACCCACCTTTTCTGGCCGTCTGCGCCTTCCCTCTCTTCTCTCTCCTGCGTTCTTTCCTCTTCTCTTCGAATAATCCATTCTGTAGCCCAAAAACAAAATCGATCGAGGGACGGTCTATTCTTCTTCTACCTTTGAACTCCTTGTTTCATGCAGATCAATTAGAGTAGGCGAAAGCCTAGGTTTCGTTGTCGGCGAATGGAAGCAGCATCAGTGAATTTTATTGGTGGAGAACGGCAACGACGGACGGAGAACGACAAGCAGCAGCGATTCGTTGGCGAACGGCGGATGAAGGCGGATTCGTTGGCGAAAAACAGTAAGTGGATTTCGTTGGCCTTGGCGGATTCCTTGGCGGCGAACGAAAGTGGATTGCAACGAACGGCGAATGGTGGCGGGTTTTGAGCGGAAGCTTCGTCTGGCCTTGGAATTCCTTTTTCTATTTATTCTTCAAATTGCAGCCGGTCAATCTAGAGCTAGGTTTCCATTGTATGTTATTGAATCTGTTGCATGAATTGGAAGCTGGCTATTTTGATTCTGTGTTTCTAGAATTGGGAATTGCATGAATATGGAGAATTTGAGGGTTTCTATAGAAGTGGAATGTAGAAGGTTGATTGAATTATCTGTGTCTCAGTGGCAAGGAAGGAGGTGTGTAAGTTGTCCAACAATTTAGAGAAGTCGAATGTGGAGTTGAGGGTTTCTGCCGACGGCCTCCGCTCATGCTTTTCTTCGTTCTATGTTTTCAGGCGTTGGAAGGCGGTGGCCGGAGGAAATACCCCAACAAATAACCCATTTTTACCCAAACAAGATAAATAAAATTAAAATACCACATTGCAACTTCAAATAACTTTGAAATACCACAATCTCAAAATATGCGTAATTTGTACACAAATACCACACCACGTTCTATAACTCATCCCTTAGTTATTCACGTTCAGCCAGGGTTAATTTTCGGAGAGGCCCACACAATCCAACCCCAAGATGATGTCACTAATCCCCGCTAAATAAGTGGTCTTTTTGATTTCCATCAGTTCCCCCTTCTTCTCCACTTTCTATGTTCGACGCCGCTCAATAAAAACTGTTGTCGTCGTTAGGGATGGCAATGGGGCGGGTTGAGGTGGGTTTTGTCAAACCCAAACCCATGGGATTATCCGCCAAAAAAATCCGGGGTAAAACTAAAACCCGCTGAGTTTGAAAAGCTCAAACCCAACTCAACCCACTGTGTATCCGCGGGTTCATGGGTACCCGTGGGTTTTTGTGATAAAAAATTTACAATAACAAGTGTCTTTCAAAATAAAAGTTTAACATCAATTTTCTCATACAAATTATTCATACAAAAAACACCAATCTAGAGTATACAAGCAAACCGCAAATGATCAATACAAATTGTTCAAAATTAAAGATAAACATCTATAAACAATAAGATTAATTGAAAGCTTCTTCCTCGTCAACTAAGTTTCTTCACTCTCCACTTCATAATATCAACTTCATTCTAAACAATTAGAAAGAACAAATTATACATGTCTCCACAATCATAAAGAATATTAGTTGTTTAAGGAAGATATATTATTTAAAATATTAAATATACCGAGAAAGTAATTATATGTGTGTGGGTGGGTACCCATGGGACGGGTTTACCTAAACCCAAACCCAACCCGACCCGGTGAATAGTGTAGCGGGTTTAAACCCAAACCCAGCCCAAAACCCGTCAACACGGATTTTACCCGCGTTGACCGGATTGGGTCGGGTGGGTACCCGTAGGTTCGGGTTTTGTTGCCATCCCTAGTCTTTTTTTTTTGGCATAGATCGGTAAGATAATAGATATTACAGGACGCTAGATAACCAAGTGCGACAGTCGATACTAAATCGAGCTGTCGATGAAAGGGCATAAGAAGCCACTAAGTGGGCAGCCCTGTTGTACAACCTCGGAGTAAAAGTACAAATAAAGACATTAAAATACTTTGAGACCACACAAATCTCTTCCAAGATCGCTCCACAGCTCCCATGCGTCACATCCCGGTCTTGAATCCTGCGAATCAATGGCTGGCAGTCTCCACAGAAATTGATTACCTTAAAACCATGTGAAATACACCAATAAATTGCATCTCGCAAGGCAAATGCCTCAGAAATAAATGGATCAGACACACCTGGATAAAATTTCCCGAATGCGAATAAAACCTGTCCCGCAGGGGTAAAGCCTACAAAACCTGCAGCACCACCGATTCCCCGCTTGTATGCACCATCAAACCTGACCAGAATCCCATCAGAAGGACACTCACCTGCAGTTCCCGGCCGAGTCAATCTCTGCATTGTCTGAGTAGCTTCCGCGGAAGCACCCCCAAGGCCTCTGTGCAGTGTCAAGGGAGCGGTAGCAAGCCTCCACTCCTCAGACTGAGACCTGAATTGGCGAAGGAGGGCAGGCCCTAAGTACTGAATATGCTTGTGCACCGCCCAGCACCGGGATTTCCAAACTCGCCAACACAGGAACACAACATCAGCCATCTCTGTTTTAGACAAATTGCAGGAAAAGAACAATGTAATCCAACACTCTGAAAAGGATAAACTAACCAATCTGCGACGCAAATTCCCCAAACCGGCTAGCTCCCATAAATCAGTTGCTACCCGACATTGGAGAAAGGTGTGGGCCAGAGTTTCCGCCCCTGCCGAACAGATCGGGCAGGTAGCATCTGTAACCAGCCGCTTCCCCTGCAGTATCGCACAAACCGGAAGGAATCCTCGAACTAGTCTCCACCAGAAAAATTTAAGCTTGGGAGGTACTTGCAGACCCCAAAGCACTTTCCAAAACCTGCTGTCATAAGGCAACGGAGAACCATCCCTAGTCGTCATTCCCCCTTCCCTTGCTCTAGTCCTTCCCTTGTGTCGGCTTCTCTCTATTCAACCGACGCATCGATGACCGCCTCAACCGGCGCACCCACGACCGCCTCAACCGACGCACCACGACGCCTTCTCAACCCGTATCACCGTTCTGCACACTGTTCAGGTAAACTCTGTTTCCCCAACGAGAAACTCTTCTACCTTGGGTGATTTGTGCTTCATCGGCTGCACATTTTTTCTGTAGTTTTTTTTTTTATTTAGTTGATAGCGTAGCATGTGCACCAATCTAATTCAAAACTTGTGGGTTTTAATCGGGTTTGATTATCGCTTTTTGTGGTGGAATGGCATATATTGAACAAGTCTCTTGTTTGCGACATTGATTTGTGGATGTGGATGAAATCCTCTAAGTCATGTGATTGGTTTGTCATGTGGAAAGGTGTTGATCGTGCATGCTCATCTCTGTTTGGAGAATTTGGTGTAGATTAGTTTTAATTGGTATAGGTGTTCCTATGTGAATGTGGAATGGTATTGGTTACACATGTTCTGTTCAGTATCCATTTTGAAATGGTATAGGTAAGGCTGCCAATCAAGTGGAATGGTATAGGTGTTGTTTAGTTATTCATTCCGTAATGGTATACCTAATGTTGTAGCTTTTGTAGTATGATATAGGTTCTAGACGTTCCTTTTCAGTTATCTATTTTGTAATGGTATACCTAATGTTGAATCTCAAGTAAAATGGTATATGTTCTAGATATTCCTTTTCAGTTATTCGGGTTATTTTCAGGAATATTGTTTTTTTTTTAATTTACCACGAATATAGTAGTTTTAAAACTATTTACAGGAATATTGTGTTTTTTGATATGTTGAAAGCGCCGAAACTCCAGTCCGGGGCGCCGACGCTAGGTGCTTTTAAAAAAAAAAAACTCGGCGCCGGCGCCCCGGACTGAGGCTTTGGCGCTTTTGAGAAAGAAAAAGCGTCGGCGCCCCAGACTGGGGCTTCGTCGCTGCCATTTTTTCCCACTCCAGCACCACCCATTCCATATATATACTGCACCTTTCCTTCGGTTCTTCATCACCAAAAAACTGAAAGAAGTTCTGAGAGAAGCTCTGGTGTTGCTGTCTGGTTGCTGGGAAGATGGCTAATAACAGGTAAGAGTCGTAATTTTTTTTTCATGTATTCATCATAATGATTTTGTCCAATTAGTAATTAGAGTTTGTTTTTAATGTAGTGGTTTTAGGAGATTTGAACTAGCTGTTCGGTGGCGATCAGAGAAAGTAGAAGACAATTTGGGTGTCCATTTTGTTGGTGGTTTAAGTTTCCAGATGACTATTCCATCCAGGGTGAACTATCAGAAACTTTGTGATCATCTAATTCGGAGAATACGGATTAGAGACGAAACAGTACAAGATAGTGTTGTGATTACAGGTTTCACCTACTGTCTTCCAGAATGGCAAAATGGTGTTTTATTTCATCATGCAATGCCTATTGTCGATGATGATAGCTTAAATGTGCTTTGGAATTTTATGGCACAAAATTCTTATTGTTTGGGTGCTGAGATACATGCTGAGCTCAGTGAGGATCGGGATGGAGAGGAAGACGATGATGACGGTGATGATACATGGAGCGTGCCATCCGATCCTGCCTTTGATGACGATGATGACGAAGAGGAGGAAGATGAGGAGGAGGAGGAAGACGAGGAGGAGGAGGACGACGACGACGACGGGGAGGGAGGAGAACTACCTAATTATCCTCCATATTTTTACTTGCAGGGTAATGAAGAGGACGAGGAATTATCATATGCTGATTCATATGGCGTAATTCCAGGGTCTACTGTTGGTGGTTTTGATGGAGAATTCTACAAGGGGCAGATATTTCACTCGAAACAAGCTGCACAGGTGGCGATTAAGCACTATGCACTACAACGCAACTTTCAGTATAACGTGAAGGTCGAAGTAGGTCTGACTGGCTGACGATCTGAGTACCTCACTCCACGAGGTACGTCACCCTGCTCACGTCGCTGTCTCCTCCTCCTGGGCTCCTCTGTGAACTGTGGCGGTGGCACGCCCCAGCCCGATGGCTGAGTCCTACGCTCTGGCCAGCTGGCTAAGCTACGCTCATCGGGGTACCGCTGTACCGGCTCTGTATCCGAATGTCGGCGATGACTAAAACCTATAGCTGTAACCCCTGCCGCCAACTGGTCAGCATACTCCGCCATCTGGTCATATGATAGCCCTCCTGCTCTCATCCCATCACGTAAACCCTGCTCAACGGTCTCCATGCAGTCGTACTGCAATTTAAATGGAAAATATCAGAAATTCCACACATCTAAAAACAATTAAAACACAAATTTTAATTACGAAAAAAACTCAACGGTGGGTTCAGTGCAGCAACTCTCCGTGTGCCTGAACGTCTAGTGACATCTCTATACCACTCTTGATGCTCCGAGTGGTAAGCTAATTCCACGTCACTGTAGCTCGTCTGCGCTACGAACTCATGTCGACGGTTCCACAACTCAATCGACTCGCTGGCTGCCTGTAAGAACTGCTGGCCCCGTGATGGTCCATGCTGTCCCACACGAAGAAAAAATCTAATCTCAGCCGCGGAATGTGGAGGATGAGGCCGGTCCTGAACCATTCCAAACTGTCCTAGCACGCGATCTGGATGATGCCACATCTGCGATGAGAAGCAGATCAGCGGAACTACTGCTCTAAACGTGTGGGACTGGATCACAGTACCGCTGTAGTCCTGACCTCTATGAAAGTACGGACGCCACTGCACACAATGATTGGTCACATAATTACTCCTAAATCTATAATAAATCAATTAACACTATTCTATAAAACGAAATGTTATATACTAACCACGAATGTCGTGCACTCGTCAAACCACAGCTTGTACAAGTAGAACTGATCTCCATGCTGACGGGTCTGGGCCGGAAGCCACCGAATGCCACGTGGCACTGCGTCCTGAGTAATCTGCGCACCCGTCACCGCATGTAGTGGTGATGTATGAGGAAACCGCTCCCACGTCCAGAGCATCAGCAAGGCGGCCCATCCACCAAAGTCACCACCCAGTGAAGAAGATGCCGTCATCTGCAGCGCCGATCTACCCATCTCACGGTACAAGTAGGATAGCACAGCTGCTCCCCAAGCAAACCTCCCCGCTCTGCGCCAATCCTCTACCAAAAGTAGATACTGCAGGTGAACTGAACCTCCAGACCGATCGGAGAACAAGACACCTCCCATCAGAGACAGCGCATACGCTCTAGCAAACTGCTCTGTCGTCTCTGGTGAAGCAGAAAGCGGTAGCTCATCGAAAGTCTCCCTGAGCCAAGTAATCCGGATGACGCCGCCACCAAGATCAGTAGGAGCCTGTCCTAACAGTCGAAGACACATAGCCGACCAGTCCTCGTCTGGTATGTCTACTATGACGGCATCACCGTCGATCGCTAATCCGGTGAGTGTCGCAACGTCCTCTTGGGTGATCGTCACCTCACCGAACGGCATGTGAAATGTCGATGTCTCGGGTCTCCAACGCTCTACGAGCGCAGTAATCAAACCCGGATCACCGGTAAGAGGGGCTAGTGGCAGAACACTAGACAAGCCGGCATCGACGAGATACGGCAGGTACAGTGGATTGTATCGAACTAAATTGCCCGTATGACGAATGTGGTATGGTCGATCACCAGCCTATAATTAATTAATGCACAAAACTATATTAATTCAATTCCTTCAATATAATATTCTTAATTTAATCTAATTCTATTCTTAATTTTTATATATCTAAACTAAACTTATTCTAATATAATATTCTTAATTTAATCTAATTCTATACTTAATTTAATTTAATTCTATTCGTCTTATTTAATTTAATTTAATTCTATTCTATTCTATTTCTATTATACCGCTAATAAAAAAAACTATAGAAATAATTTAATTTAAAAAACTTACCTCATTTGCCCAAACTGCGTCAATCCGATGGTGACCATGCCCCCAAAGAAATTCCGGATCATTCGGAGCAGTATCGATTGTCGTAGGTGGTGGTCTCATCGAACAAGGATCGATAAGCCTAGGAACTGAAGAAAAAAAATGTTAGACAAAAAAAAAAAAAAAGTCGCCGGAAAAAGTCGCCGCCGGCAATACTCACTCCGGTAACGTTCGCCGCCGCCGCCGTCACCGCCACCGCCGCCACGCCGACCTCGCCGGCCTCGGCCTCTTCCTCTGCCGCCGCCGGGGGCCTGCTCGTCGTCGGACATTGCGCCGCCGCTAGAGAGGTGGCGACTTCGCCTTGTGCCGCGCGCCGCCGCCTTGGACTGGGGCGCTGCCGCCTTTCTCTCGGCGTGGCCGCTCTGGTTCTCGGCGTCGCCGCTTGTTCTTGGCGCTGGGATGGAGAGGGAGGAGTGGAGAGGGGAGGTGGGATGGGTCTGGTCTGGTGTGGTGCGAGAGGGGGAGGGGGGAGGAAGGGGGTAAAAAAAAATAAAACTTGACAGCGACAGCGCCTCGGTCTCGGGCTTTGGCGCCTCTTAAAATTTTTGAAATTTCAGAAGGCGCCAAAGCTCGGGACTGGGGCGCCGTCGCTATCAACAGCGTTTAAAACTGGAATTTCTAAGTCTCGGGCGCCGTCGCCGACTTTCTTCCTAAAAACACAATATTCTTGTAAATAGTTTTAAAACCACTATATTCGTGGTAAATTAAAAAAAAACAATATTCATGGAATTAACCCCAGTTATTCATTCTGTAATGGTAAAGGTAAGGCTGCAGGTAAAGTGGAATGGTATATGTTCTACACAATTGTTTTAATCCAGTATGTGATGGTATTGTTTCTGCAGGTGGTCAAATGGAAGTTATCTGAGTCGTCAAATGGAAGTTGTAGGTGGTGATGCTTCTTTTAGGGATGGCAACAAAACCCGAACCCACGGGTACCCACCCGACCCAACCCGGTCAACGCGGGTAAAATTCGTGTTGACGGATTTTGGGCCGGGTTTGGGTTTAAACCCGTTCACTATTCAACGGGTTGGGTTGGGTTTGGGTTTAGGTAAACCCGGCCCGTGGGTACCCGCCCACCCATATAATTAATTTTTTCGGTATATTTAATATTTTAAACAACTAATATTATTTATGTTTGTGGAGACATGTCTAATTTTTTTCTTTTTAATTGTGTAGAATGAAGTTGATGTTATGGAGTGGAGAGTAAAGAAACTTAATTGAAAGGAAGAAGCTTTCAATTAAACATGTTATTTATGGAAAATTTGTGATTTGCTTCAATTTTTTTTAGTTTTCTAGATTGGTGTTGAACAATTTGTATAGTTAATTTGTGATTTGCTTGAATTTTCTAGAATGGTGTTTTATATATGGATAATTTGTATTGAGAGATTGATATTTGACTTTAATTTTGATAAGAACTTGTAATTGTAAATTTTTTACGACAAAACCCGTGGGTACCCATGAACCCGCGGCTACTCAACGGCTTGGGTTGGGTTTGAGTTTTTCAAACCCAGTGAGTTTTACCCCGGGTTTTTTTCAAAGATAAAACCATGGGTTTGGGTTTGGCAAAACCCGACCCAACCCGACCCATTGTCATCCCTAATGCTTCTGCAGTCACTGGTAGTGTTTCAAAGAAGGCAATGGAGAAGTCAAAAGCCTTTGGCAAGAAGTAGAAAACTATAGGTTCTAAAAGATCTTTTGGTTTTCTGAGCTGTTTTCCGATCTGTCTAACCGAGAACCCCCATAAGTGGGCAAAGTCCTTGTAAAACTTCACAAATGCGTTATTATTTCCAAATATCAAGTGTTGTCATATGGGTTTGTCATCCGATACCACCTAATACATTTCATCTGCAAACCATATAAACAAATATCACTACCAATACAACGATAAACAAACTAACACTACCGCTATGTTAACACTGCCGTTATGATAACATATTCGTATAGTTACCAATACCATTTCGAAACAGTACCAATCCAACTATACACGTATAGCGATTAAGACGTCCACATGGTGTCTTCCAGAACATAAATAAAAACAACAAATACCTTTATAACACATCGACAAGGAAACCCGATCATTTTAACTGAATCGCTAAATGTCGCCCTAAGAATTGCTAAACGTCACCCTAACTTAAATCTAAAATTACCTATATGCCCTTAAGCAAAAACTCAAAACAAACAACCCCTTATTCACAATTCAAATTCATTCCCCCTCCCTCCTCAACTCCTCTCACCTCTGCAACTCTCCACCTCACCTCACCGCCGACCACCACCCACCTCCGCCCGCCGCCTCCCACCGTTGCCCGCAGTCGCCCGCCGCGCCGCCTCCCGCCGCCCGCAGTCGCCCGCCTCCCGCCGCGCCGCCTCCCGCAGTCGCCAGCAGCCGTCTCCGTCGCCCGCCGCCCAACGCCGGAGAGGTAAGCCCAACCGCAAGCGACTCGCGGTCACCCGTTGGCTGAACCGCGAGTTGACCGCGGTTTTTTTTTAATTCTGTTTTTATTATTCATTAAATGCTAATAATAATAAAATTATTAAAAAAAAATATTTAATAAAAATAATTTAGTTATATATTTTTTCAATAATGATATAAAAAATTTAAAAAACGTATTCGATAAATGTTAATTAATGATAACAAATTAAAGAACATTATAAAAAAATTAAAAATGCGTTTTTATCATTTTAATAATCAAAATTTCAAAGTAATTTGTTTATCTACTTAATTATTAATAATTTTACCTTGATTAAAAAGTAAATAATTATTACATAGAACGTAACATAAATGTTAAAACTATTAGTTTAATAATTTTAATTATGAAAATCTTAAATTAATTACTTTATGTGCTCCATTATTAATAATTCAAACTTTTTTTTGAAGATGTCTGGACATGAAATGGGTAAACTGGATATGATTAAGGCGAGAAATAAGGAGATAATGGAAGGTAGTGCTTGTAGACTTACGGCGACTGGTAGGAAGGAAAGTGAAGAAAAAAATCCACCTAAGGTTAGAAGGAAGAAGAAGAAGGCGGATGTAGTGCGTCCTGACGGCCACCCTACTGTGGGGCAGTTGTCTCTTAGTCGAGGTACTACCAGTACTCCTACACCATATAGCGCACTGGTATGGCAGGCTAATTGGAGTGATTCCATTGACGAGGATGATGATGATGACGGTGATGCTGAGCTTGGGAATGCCCCAGATGCTGGTGATGATGTTGATGATGATGCTGGTGCTGATGCTGGTGATCGTGCTGGTGATGCTGAGGTTGGGGATGCCCCACCTCAAGCTGATTTAGGCGTGGGGAAGACGGCGCGGGTCGGGATATCTTTTGCTGCCTCCTCCCACTTCCGTGGGCCCGATGGACGCTATGCGTCCAGACCTAGTAGCGAGGATGGCGGAGATGGAAATAGGAAGAGGAAGACCACGAGGAAATATATGTCGTGGTTTCTTACAGCCGAGTCTCCGATGTGTTCAGGTGGACCAGTGATTCCTGATGTGATCCCTAGCTTTGGAGGTCACATTGGCTTTGTACTGTGGAATTCCCCTGAGCAGGACCGTGGAGTGTTGGACGGCTTCCATAGGCCGAGAGCTGTAGAGACTTTGAGGCGATATAAGTGGAGTGCAAAGGGTTCCAAGGAGATGGTTGAAGCCACAGGATTGTCTCACTTGACAGGGTGCATGATGCAGCATTTAGACATGGCTCTACTGTCGGCATTTGTGGAGAGGTGGCAGCCGGACACAAACACCTTCCACATGCCGTTTGGGGAGATTTCGATCCTTCTACACGATGTGCATCACATTCTTCGGATACCGGTTGACGGAGAGCTGATGGGAGATGAGGCGTCGCAACTCGCAGGATACTCTTAAGTCAGACATGGGTGGTCTAGTTCGACTTTGGGTGGATGCTCAGGTTGGTGGTAAGTGGAAGTCTAAGTGGTATGATAATGGTGCTATGCATGCAGAGGGATTGTTGGTGCGTGGGGGAGAGCTGAAGATTAAGGAGATGGAGGTGCAGTGTTACCTATTTGTGTTACTGGGATCCACGCTTTTTGTGGATAAGAGTCGTGATCGCCTTCGTCCTGCGATCAACTTGTTTCTGAAGGATCATCGACGATTGACTGATTACGCTTGGGGAGCTGGTGCACTAGCCTATCTCTACAGACAGTTGGGAGTGGCCACACGAGCGGGTAGTAAGGGTCTTTGTGGTTGTTTGACCCTGCTTCAGGCTTGGATATATGAGTACTTTCCTCTATTCCGTCCGAGCCAGCTGTCGCAGTCTCCGGATGCACCTCGTGCTTCCTCGTGGATTTCTCCCCGTTTTCCTGGTGGGGATGAGGCTAGACAGAGGTTAGCACTTTATCGACAGTTGTTGGATGAGCTTTCAGCTGATGATGTGACCTGGACTCCGTACGGACGAGATGGCCACACAGATATACCCCGCTCCTTGTATACTGGCCCCATTCGCTTTTCTGACATTGTTGAGGGATACGATCCTGCACGTTGTCTGCGCCAGTTTGGATACCGACAAATTATCCCCCGTGCTATGACGGTACCACATGACCAGTACCGTCCGGCTTCCAGCAGCAGTTACATAGTCTTTTGGGATCCGTGGGTGAATCAGTTGTGGGATAACGTGGCAGCCCGTCGTCTAGATTTGGATTTTGCTTCTCGGCCGTGCGAGCAGCCATCGGAGATCGTGGAGGAGTACGTTGACTGGTTTCTGACTAGATCGCACCCACGAATCACCCACCCCACTGATGGGGTGCCTCAGCCTCGACCATTACTAGTTCATCAGGTTAGTTATGACTTTCCATTGCTTTTCCAAATATAAAGGACATTTGTTATTTATTCTAACATTGTTTTCTATTTACAGTTGAGAGAGGAGATTGTGGATCGTTTAGGTCCCGTGTTGCTGACGAGGTCCCTTCCTCAAGTTGTCTTCCCCGGGACGATCAAACCAAAATATATGACTTTAAGGTGGCAGTTTCCACCTTCTTCTATCTGTTCAACAATGAAATTGCCCACAAATGATGAGGGGACAAAATTGGGAGGAGAAGGGACCATAGTACCAAGGAATTAGGCCGTCTTCCCTCCTCTGTAAAGGTAAAGTCTGACTTGCCATGTAATTTTAGTTTCGAAATTCACTGTATTTGATTGTCTTCGAGCAAGTCCTAGGAAGTAACGTATGACGGTTATGTTCAATAGTCATAGTCTTGACAGTGTCGGACGAAGTGGATATGTTCGTGATGCTGCTATGTTTGGTTTGGTTGTGAGAGGGCTTTTTGAATTTGTTGGTTTTGGATAAAGTTTTTAGATCCGCTCATGGTTGGTTCACTCTTTGCTTTGCTTTTTGAATTTGCTGGTTTTGGATCAAGTTTTTAGATCTGTTGATGGTTGGTTCACTATTTACTTTGCTCTTCTTGAATGTATCTTTTAAGTACCGATTGGTTCAATCATTTACTATGAGCCAACTTTTTCTATTCGGGTACTTTTTGGTCCCTTCTTGTAACCGATCATTCTAAGTACAATCCAAGTCATTCCCTACCAAACAAGTAACGCATTTACCAACTTCCAATACTACAAGCACATGAAAGTACTGATATCTAACATAGAACACCATTGGGATATAGTACGAACCCTAAACCAAAGTATTTTAGACTGTCTACCATCATCAATGCAATGCATGCCTGACATGACATCCCTGCTCTGTTTTTCTCTCTGCCCCATTTCTTTTGGCTTATGCAAACGATTCCCCGATCATACTTTATCAATTTTCTTGTTGCATGAGACTGTGAGTCAATCAATACCCTTCCTCCAAATCTTGGGAAAATCAGAGGGGGAATTAATGACGTGAGTTAATATGAAACCACCCAACCACCCAACATTACATTATCTCTCTGTTTTCTGTCTTTTTTCTTTCTCCATACTCTGAGTGGGTCTGTACTTTCTGGGCTTTTCCTTTCATGGTTTCAAGATTTCCCTTTCAAGTTTGTAACTTTTAGGCAAAGCAGTAAGTACGATTCTGTGTTGTGGTGAGGAAGTGGATCCTGATTGGGCAATGTAGTTAGGGAATCTCGTTTCTGTTTCAGCTGTGGTGGCCAATGAGAGTGGGAGTCAGAAAACCTGAAAACGAAGAGGGAAAAGACAAACCAGACAAACCAGTTTTGACGAATCTAGCTCATGCTATGGGCCCGTGAGGAGAATAGCTATTGGGCTTTGGACTAAAATGAATGGGTGCATTAGGTTTGAATGGGCTTGCATATATCCTCAAGAAGCTAGCTTGTGGCCTCCTCAAATGGTAGGTGATTTAAGAACCGCTACCATAGAGACCAGACACCAAATGAAAGGTGATATTATTTTTAGCATAACAAAACGGTTGAATCATAATTCAATCATGGTTTTAGTACAAAATACTTTATTACTAACTTTTTTTTATGTAATTTCTGGTACAATTTTCACCGTCATTGTGTTACACTACATATGGCTATACGAGAGTGGATCCTTGGTGTATCAAGTGTACGTTTATGGAATTGAGTTATTATATTGGAGGCAAATCACAGTAGATGGTATCATTATAAGTCGTGTCGATCGATGTGTTCTTGATATCGCAAATTTTGAAATGGAGCTTACCATGCTTGTTTGACCTACATTACATATGGAAAACTATGTATTTGTTAGTTTTATGTAGGCCGATGTAAATGTCATTCAGATGATCACTCATTTGAACATATGTCAAATTAAGATAAACTGAAGTGATGTGTTTGAATTACAACGTTGATGGTCAACTACGAAAATTGCCTCAAATATCTATATTTTCATTCCAATTTTTCATTGTTCTACAATCTTCTTCGAATTCTTTCTCGAATAAAAAAACACCATAAACCCTAGATCATATCATCGATCAAGTGGAAATACACAAATTCTACAATATTCTTGGTTCCTCTTAATTTCCTAGTTACTAATCACAATGTTCATCCCAATCCAATTGTATTGATTGTATTTGTCAAGCTAGTTCCAAACCAAATATCCCGATTTATTTCGTTTTATATTGAATATTTGGATACTCGAAATTTTCACGATCGAACCAAGAACATTTGTTTGAGGTAAATTAGCAACTTTCGACATTCTTTGGTGACAAATGATCCATTATTTTCGTTGTAATGTTTTTGTGTGATATATTTGTATCGGTACAGGAAGCAGGTTCGATAGATCTTTTCAAATGGATCAATTATCGCTTATTAGTGAAGAAGCAGCTGAGCTCGACGGACAAATTGCAGATATTTTTCGAGCTTTATCGTAAGCTGACTTTTCTTTCTTTATTTTATAAGTTTATCCTTCATTTTGATTCACATTGCTTTCAAATTGAAATCATGAATGTGTTTATCAAAGGTCTAATAATATTGGATTTTGTTTTTGTTTTACATTATGATGTTTACCAATATTTTGTTAGAATAAAATTGTTTTTTATATGTTCATATGATTATGATAACTAAACACATTTTATATTTTTCAGAAATGGATTTCAAAAGTTGGAGAAGGTTAAAGATGCCAATAGGAAAAACAGGCAATTGGAGGAGCTTACAGATAAGATGAGAGAATGTAAAAGGTATTTTAAATATCTATTGGTAATTACTTCACTTTTACCCTTTAAAACTTAAATAATATTTCACAGAATTTTTCCTTTTATTGTTTTATTACATAAATGCTTTGCATTATTAATATTACCTATTTACCTTTAGGCTCATCAAGGAGTTTGACAGAGAAGTCAAGGATTTGGAAAGCAGAACTGACGCTGTGACAAATAGAATGCTAAGTGAGAAAAAACAGTCAATGGTAATTAGTGCTTTTATCTTTTAATTAGTCTAACTTTACTGGGTGACAGTCATAAAATTTTGATTTCTGAACCATTTTGAAAGTTCATTAGTAATTTTTTTCTTTTAATGCAGATTAAGGAATTAAATTCTTATGTTGCTTTGAAGAAACAGTAAGTTCGTATTTTTACATTGTTAAAAGTAATACACAGTCACTAAAAATATTGATATGATATGTCTGCTTCCACATCTCTCAAAGACTATTAGTTCTATTGTTATTTCATTTTGATTATGACATTAATATAGGTAAATTGGACCCAGGTTTGACAATGGGGTTATTGAAGATTGAATTTTATTTTCATTTGATAAATCATCAATAGATTTCTTAATTGTTAGTTTATGTACACAGACATACTACCAATATAGAGAAAAAGAAAATTGATCTTTTTGATGGACCTAATGAAGGAATTCCCGAAGACAATGTACTCCTTGCTTCAAGTAAGATGTTCCCTTTCCTATCCAGATACACATTTATCGAAATTGAAGAATTTTATCGATCAGTAGTTATTGTTAGATCGTCCAACGTAAGTTGATTAATCAGATAAATCGTTGACATATTTGACAAAACTACTTGATCATTCCAACTCTTTTCTGCATAGTATGAGCCGCAGCATTTGCAACTCGGTTGATGTAAATCTAGGTATAATAATGGAAAATATTGTTACTTGTTGCCATTGCTTCCTTTTTTCCCATCTTTCCTTTTCTTTCTCATAAAAAACAGTGATAATTTGGTCTTCATTTTGGTCCTTTAAACAGGAAAGGTCTTCATTTTGGTGACACATTTTCATAGATAGTGTAATTGTTATACAACTTTTAGCACCACCATTGTAGGTACTGTCTAATTGTAGAACATACCTAATACACTCCATCAGACCATCACCAAGTAGTTTGGTTTGGGTTTAGAGCTTAGTTAGATGAACTTCAAATCAGTTAGCAATTCATGTATCACTAATCATTAACTAGTTGTTTCATATTGTCCTTTATTTGTTTGTTAACACAGCAAGACTTCTAAATTGTGTGTAGCCATGACAAATGAACAATTAATGGACCGCGGAAACAAAATGATGGATGAGACTGATCAATCAATTGAAAGGAGCAAAATGGTTAGTCTATATCCCCATATCACACTAACCGTTCAAAATTTTGACCCAATAACGTAACTTTTATTTATATAGATTATACGAAAGTTATCTATTTTGTTATTAGGTGGTTCAAGAAACCATTGACGTAGGAACGGAGACTGCTGCTTCTCTTAAAGCTCAAGTATGTAAAATACGAATAAGTTCTCTAATGATTTCTGATAATTATAGGTTGATCATGTGAATCAATCACCTATTAATTCCAACATTGTTATGTAACGATAATATTTCCATGTCCAGACCGAACAAATGAGCATGATAGTCAATGAGCTAGATTCTATCCATTTCTCGATGAAGAGAGCTTCTAAACTGGTGAAGGAAATTGGTAGGCAGGTCAAGCTCTGCGATTTTACCTCTTTCGATATGCGTTTTTATTACATAGTTATCGAATTTTCTCAAACCAACATTGTTTTTATTACCAGCTTGCAACTGACAAATTGATTATGGCAATGCTTTTCCTTATTGTCATGGGAGTGGTCATAATCATCATTGTCAAGGTAATTAGTCAATTAGGCATCTATAACCACAATATGATCATTTATAATTTTCAGTTCATTCATTCCTGTTGTTTTCCTTTCTTAATATCTTTTTTCCAGATAGTGAATCCCAATAACAAGGATATCTCAGATATTCCTGGATTAGCTCCACCCGCACAGTCTCGCAAGTTGCTTTGGCATGAAAAATGACTAATTGGAAGAAGAAGAAGAAGAAAAAGAGGTGTGTTGGTTGTAATTGCCACAAGCACTAGAGACCAGAGAGCTTGACTATGTATCACTATCACTATGAAGATATGTCACTATGAATGCCTTTGCCTAGGGTTTTCCTTTTATGATTACATTGTCTTATGTCTAGGATTTTGATACGATTCGAAGGAAAATAATTCATCGAGCTCGCATATGATTTGAGACAATTAAATTTATTTGTGATGAGTATAATAGAACTTATCCGGAACAAATAGAACTCATATAGCAATAGGGATTAAAGCGATCAAAGTCGAAAGGGTATAACATATTAGGAAATGTGTTAGCTTGTACGAAAGTTCATTAAAATCGTTGAGGTTAAGACTCTTTTAGTTAAAAGTTAAAACCTTGAAGGTCAATTTTGATAGTACTCAAACTAGAACCTTAGTGACCGTTATAGTTCAAGATAAAGGCCGATGAATTTCCTACACAAGATATCTCTTTTCCATCCAAAGTATAGTTTGTGCAATATGAAGGAGAAGGAAAAAAAAAAGAGTTTGTGATGATTACTTATCACATTGCCAAGAGAGAAAAATAAAATCAAATATCAAACTCATTTGTACAAATTATATAATAATAAACAATTCATAATTACTCGAAGTCAATTTGTATATTGAAAAATAAACATGTATTAAGATTCTTATAGCGAGATAATCAACACGCGACATGACCAATGACTACAGCATAACATGGATACCACAATTTTTGAAGGATCTTTCATAGGTTAGGCCACGGTCGGGCCCTAGTGAAACATTGGAACCACAGCATGTGAAATCAGCTGTTAAGAGAAAAATAAACAAAGAAAGAACAAGGAAGAAGAGGAATAAAAAAAAGAGTTGAAAGTTCTCAAGTCAAAACAGTCCTCTTGGTCTACTTTCGTGTCTCATTTTCTCCACAATTCGGATAGAATAATACCATTTTCCACATACAGATTTATTGTGTTTATATACGTACGACCCATGACATTCAATTAATTAAGCATAATGGAACCTTCATTTGATCACTTCTGAGTTCTGTCCTTATCATGTTGCATAGAAAAGAAAACCCTACTCGACCAAACTGTAAATGAGAAGATGGACCATCTTTTCCCAAAATTGAAGTCCAGACTGGAAAAACGATAAAAGGAAAAACAATACATGGAGAATACATAGGCAAGCACGATAGTATTGAATTATATATATATTTTTTTTTTGCATTAGCCAAAGCCAAGAAGGAGAGGTTACAAAAGTAGATTACATAGTAAGAGGAGCATGCACCACTATCCCGCGCTCAAAGGAAACACCCCTCGCATCCTCTTGGAGGATCGAAACAAGTTCGATAGGCGGGTTTGTAAGCTCGTACATATCGTAGGGATAGACGAGACTGTGCTTCGAGAGCCAGTCTGCGACTCTATTCCCTTCCCGGTATGTATGAGTGATGCGCACCAGCCAATCTTGACTGATCTTCCTCCGAATAGCTGACAGCAGGGTCGCATACGGGTGCACAGGGTCATGTATGTTCTTGAGAAGCTGAATGGCAAGCTGGGAATCAGATTCAAGGATGAGAGCTCGACATCCTGTCTTCCACGCCAGGTCTAGTCCATGAAAGATGGCCCAAAGCTCCGCTAGAGGTGCAGTCGCCACGCCAAGTCTCGCTGCAAAGCCGGCAATCCATCGTCCAGTCGAGTTGCGGAGGGCTCCCCCTGCTCGGGCTGCCCTATGATTCCCGTTGGAGGCTCCGTCCACGTTCAGGGTCATCCACCCAACAGGCGGTGGATTCCACCCGATCGAAGCAACCGTGCGGGCGGATGGGCGACATCTGGAGCTCGGGAGAGACGGAGCAAGCCACGCGTCATGCCATAACTTGCTTTTCACCATAATAGAGTGCTCAAGAGATGGAGGTGAAAGGGCAGAGCTCACACCTCTAAAACAGGTAGTGCAGCAATTTTTCCAGATGAGCCAAGTCGCGATGCTAAAAAAAGCGGGCCAGCTTATCCCGGAGCCTAGCTGCTCACTGCTATTGAGGTTCTCCCGCAGCCAGCTACGTTCGTCCAGACTTTAAAAAGTATGGAGCAAAGTTCCAGGAACATGGCGAGTCCAGAAGTAGCAGGCTGGAGTGCAGTCTCGAAGAATGTGAAGAATCGACTCAACCGGCTCATTACATCGAGTACAATTCGGGCTGGGCGCCACCTTCCTGGAAAACAGAAGAGAGTTAGTCGCGACCTCCCCAAGCATTACCAACCACATGAAGCTTCTAATACGTTCCGGGACAGGCAGACTCAAAATGATCTTCCAGGACTTCTCCTCAGGGTCGAGAGGGCTCTCATTAAGGAGAGAGTAAGCTGACTTTGCCGAGAAGCGGCCATCCGACGACGCTGTCCAAAAAATAGTATCTTCATCCTGCGACAGGTTGTCCACGCTAATGCTCAGGATCTTCTGGTGCACCTCGACAGGGAGAAGCTCCGCAAAAAGGTGGGTCTTCCATCTACCATCCTCAGTCATGAACTCCGCTACAACAACATTTTGTTGATGCTCCGGGATGGTCCCACAAGCCACTTCTTTAAGAGGAACCTGCAAAACCCACGTACCATTCCATAACTTAGTGCTCTCTCCATTCTTAATGTTCCAGGCACAACCTTTCTTAAG
This sequence comes from Linum tenue, assembly GCA_946122785.1. Taxonomy (NCBI): domain Eukaryota; kingdom Viridiplantae; phylum Streptophyta; class Magnoliopsida; order Malpighiales; family Linaceae; genus Linum; species Linum tenue. The sequence continues at coordinate 24,843,487 of CAMGYJ010000005.1, read as the reverse complement.
AAGACTAGCAGCTTTAGAGATGCTATTCCAAGTAAAAGAACTTCCCTTAAGATTCCGGATGAGATCGAGGTGCTCCCGCTGGCGACCGTACTTGGAAACCATCAGCTGAGTCCAGACTCCAGAGAGTCTCTTTCTCAGTGAGCAGTCGCCACCCGCTTTTAGCAAGCATCGCCAAGTTTGCATGCTTCAAAAATCTGAGCCCGACACCTCCTTGTCTCTTAGGAAGGATCATCTTGTCTCGGGCTACAACATTGAATTATATATAGTGATCAGACTAATCGGGCAAAATGAACATTTATTTAGTCTAAATGTACCCTTAATGTTTTCAATCAAAGAGGTTCCAAGTTCGAATGTTAGGGTGGATAGGGATGAAGTTAGAAAATCGGATATCAAAAGTGTCATTTTGCTTAAAATAATTTATTAAAGTATATTACTAAAAAATTAATGTTCAAATAATTCATTTGTAAAAAAAATAACAGGGTAATACAAACTTCATCCTTATAACAACTATGATGTATATTCTAATAAAATTATAAAGAAATTTGTTATTCATACTTTAAGTAAGTATTTTTAATATATTTTTTTATAATTGTTTCTTTCAATATTTCCCACTCATTATCACACACAAAATTATTATAATCTAGTGGCCAAAACTTCTTATATTAAGTGCAAATCCATTATTCAATCACATAGACATATACTAGAGGATCAACAAATTTTCATCAAAATTTTTAGCCGACAGTCACTGCAAACTCGGTCTACAAGAGTTAGATTTTCAAAAATTCCTTATAAAAATTCAAACATATACATTTTTTCCCACACACTGAGTTAATATTTTATGATTTTGTTCTGACATTGGTAGAAAAACCATCACAGATTCTTATTTCTTAGTAGGATGAGAACATTAGCCAACCTATCAACAAAGTTACTTTTAAACATATTGAAATGTTATGTCGAGAAATTGTATAATATCCTGATGGAATATATATAGTTAAATACACGTGATCTTAGTCAAAAGGTTGTATATATAGTTAAATACACAAATTTGTAATCTAGGCGACAATATATACTTATTCATTATTTTAAGTATCAGAATCCTGACTAGTTAGGTAAATAAAAAAATTATGGGGTGATTTGGTTTTGGTGATAGTTTGGATGAGATAGTTATATAATGTATGTATTGTTTTTCTAAAATATTTTGTACAAATAATAAATGCATTGTTTGCTTAATATGATATAAACTATCACTTAAAATGAGTGACAGTTAAAACTCAAATTTTTTATTATATTGTTGAAATAGTTTAGCTGAGATTGTAAAAAGAAAATTTGTTTCAATTATGTTCCTACATTTTATGTATAATGTTTTTTTATAATTATTTTTTATTTAAATATTTCAATAAATATCACAGAAACCAAACGATATAAATGATACATCCAAAAATCAAATGAACATGCTAACGTGTAATGATGATAGTAAAGGATTGACCGCATTGACAATTCGCAATTGTCCACTTCCTTCCTCCTCTCTTATCGCCAGCCATTTCCGCCTTCTTCCTCTTCCGGTTCATACACGCCAACTTCACTACTCCGTACTCCCAAAATTTCCCTTCCTTTCCCAGTTCTACTCCGCGTTTGCGTAACCTCAAAGTAGTATTCTAACCATTTCCAGCACTCCGGTCATTGTTTTTCCATAACCTTAAACCCTTTTTGAGCTCTCTCTTCTCTTTCCTACCTCACTTTTTTCCCCACCCAACAAACAGTCCTTCCATGCTTTCCCTCCGTTCCCACTACAACAATTTCTCTCCTGCTTCCTTCCCCCTCATAAATTCCCCACCTTCCCTTCCTTCCCTCATCTGGGTCTCACTCAATTTCGAGCAAAGCGAGGAGCTTCTTAGGTTTCCATAGCTAGCTCCCCTGTTTTGGCAAAGATGACGTGCTTCCCAAAATTCTTCAAGCACACATCGAAGAACAAGAAGGAAGGGTCCAGCTCGGCTCCGGAGCTGGGGAAGTCATCGGCGAGCAATTCGGCGGCGGCGGCGGCGGTGCGTTCGTCGAGATCTCTGCCGTCGCCGAGAGGGATAAAGGAGCTGTACAAGGAGAAGGAGCAGAACCTGCGGGTTTTCTCGATCGAGGAGCTGAAGCAGGCGACGAATGGGTTCAATCGGCTGTTGAAGATTGGGGAAGGTGGGTTTGGGAGCGTTTACAAAGGGACTGTAGCTGTGACTAGTAGTAGTTCTAATGGTGGTGGGGTTGGGAGTGATCGCTTGCCTGTGGCCATTAAGAGGCTTAACAAACATGGCTTGCAGGTGAATTTCGCTTCGTATTGTCTCACTTGTTCTATTTCCCTAGTTAATTGCTATGTTTTTATACACTCCATTGATCTGACCAACTTGAAAGTTAAGGTTCTTTATAAGATGTGGATAGTTTCAATTTTGGCATACTCTATTTGTCAAGGAATCTGATTGTTGTTCTGTCTCTTCTGTTTGGCCATTTCTGCATTTGTATCCATTGAAAAAGCACTCATTTTGAACTGTTGTTTCTATATTTAGGGTCACAAACAATGGCTTGCAGAGGTCCAGTTTCTAGGAATCGTGAACCATCCTAACCTAGTGAAGCTCTTGGGCTACTGCTCGGTGGACGACGAAAGGGGGATTCAAAGATTGTTGGTCTACGAGTACATGACGAACAAGAGCTTAGAGGATCATCTGTTCAGCAGGGGCTTGCCTGTGTTGCCATGGAGGACAAGGCTGGAGATCATGCTTGGTGCTGCAGAAGGGCTGGCTTACTTACATAGCGGATTGGAAGTGCCGGTAAGAACATTGATGGCTTTACACTCTTGTACTGATGGATGAAGACATTATGATCTGAATTTGTAACGAGATGGGTTTGTGTGTGGATATGATATCTGCAGGTGATATATAGAGATTTCAAGTGCTCGAATGTGCTGTTGGACGAAGGGTTTAGGCCGAAGTTGTCGGATTTTGGGCTGGCAAGAGAAGGACCAACTGGTGATCGGACTCATGTGTCAACTGGGGTAAGTAGTAGTTTAGAAGAGGTTTTACAAGCTCCTGTCAGTTTGCATATGTTTCAACGATTCGAATTATTGTGAAAAATCGGTAGAGGTCTGAATGGATCGTAAGTTTGATTATGTTACGTTACAGGTCAAGAGTGATCGAGTCAGTTTGGGGTATAGGTCACTCACTCTAGCTAGATAGGTTCAGGTCAGATCGGGTCAACATTTGCTGCCTCTAAATTGTGAGCAAGTACTTTAAGTTGTTCCCGCATATGGTTGACCCGTAGGAACTTTGTATAGAAGATGAACCGATTCTAGCCTTATCATAGAGTCAACATATCACTCTTACCAAGTTGCCAAATTGTTTATTCATGTCTCATCACTAAACAACATCATATCTCATGTGAGTCAGCTCTGTGCTGGTATCTGCAGGTGGTTGGCACACATGGCTATGCAGCGCCCGAGTACATCGAGACAGGGCACCTGACTATCCACAGCGACCTGTGGAGCTTCGGCGTAGTGTTGTACGAAATCCTCACGGGCAGACGATCCCTCGAGAGGAACAGGCCGACCGGGGAGCAAAAGCTTCTGGACTGGGTGAAGCAGTACCCAGCCGACGGCAAAAGGTTCAGCATGATCATTGACCCGCGGCTCAGAAATGTCTACTCCATGGCTTCTGCAAGGCGAATCGGGAAGCTGGCTGATCGATGCCTGAACAAGAACGCCAAAGATCGGCCGTCGATGGGTGAGGTTGTGGAAGTGCTGAAGCTTGCGATACAAGATTCTGCTGAGCCTGTTGGCAATGGCCCTGCTGCTAATGGTAGAGTGTGACTGAAACTTGTGCTTTTGTGCAGTGTTGAGTTATTAGTAAGGTGATTCTTCCTATGAGTAACAGGCGAAGGGTTAAACTTAAAATATGTTTCTTTTTGGTTTTCTGTGGGGTAACCTTTTCCCGGGATGTGTAAAGATATGATAGGCCATTGAGAAAAAGGAGGAATGTGAAAGTCCTTATATTCTTTTCGTACATTATTAATCGGATAATTATCATAAATGGTCACAAAACTATTCACTTTGTACAAAATGGTCACAAACCTTTAATTTTGCACGTTTCGGTAATAAAAGTTTAAGCGAATAACGAAATGGTAAATCCGTCCATCTCCATCCAAAAAACCGTTACTTCTGTCTAGTCAGCACACATCATCATTTAAAATATTAATAAAAAATTAATGAGCAAATCCAATTGAACTGATATAACCCAACTAAAACCCCTAATTTTATACCCACCCCATCGGTTCCGCCGTCGATTCCGGCGACTCCAGCACTGCCTCCCCATCGCGTTCATCAATACCATCGTCGCCATCTCCTCCCCTCTCCAACGGAAATATAATAGCAAATAAAAGAGAATCGAACTCGTTCAAATCCCTAGTTGGAAGCGAATCCTTGGTGAGCATGTAACACTCTGTATCCCAATCATTACAGAGTACATCGTAGGCAACGGGAACAGCTTCATCCCCCACCTTCAACTCCAATGCCTTTGTGCCATTCTTGCCCCGTACGAGTTATTGTTGTCTGAGCTTGAGGTGGAGGCTCGTACCGACACCCCGCAGTGTCGTCTGAAGGAAATCAACGACTGCGGCGAGAGATTGGAGCGCGAGGGTTTAGCTGAGATTTGGCCCGGGACAGGGGAAATTAAGGATCGCGTTCAGGGGCCAATGGGGTGATGGGTTTGTTCCGACCGGTTGGACTTTCGGGTTAAGTCGGCTGATTAACTATTTTTTAATTAATATTTACACTGATGTGTCATGCTGACGGGGCGATCTAGAACGGAATTTGGAGCGAAATTGGACGGATTTACCATTTCGTTATTCTTTCAAATTTTTATTACCGAAGCGTGCAAAATTAAAGTATTGTGACCGTTTTGTACAAAGTAAATAGATTTGTGACCATTTATGATAACTACCCATTATTAATCAATAAAGTAAGGTTTTCTTTTGGGGGATCATGGGTCATGGCTGTGGAATTGGAATTTGGAAAGTTAGCTCAAGACCAACTTAAGACACATCACACGTGCCTTAAAGAAAGCGATTTCCAAATATCAAACACATTACACTATGTTATACAATCAAGATAGAAAATCAAAAGAGCGATATGTAGTCGAGTACAAAGAAATGGTCTTTTTAGCCACAAAATGTGCTATCCTATTGATATTCCGACCTACAAATTGTACATTAAGATCATTATGAATTGCCAACAAACAAAGAACTTCCTCGAGAATGATTATCATATTTATCAACCTGGTTTATCTTGTCAATGACCACCTTCGCGTCCCCTTCAAAACGAACCTGCGAAAGACCACAATGCATACACCACTAGATGGCTTCGCGGAGGACTAATAGCTCTACTATTGGTAAGTCATCAATATTATCGATATAAAATTCCCTAGTCAAGACAATCAACCCACTTTGATCTTTTATAACCATTCCTCCCGCTAAGTGTGATCCATTCCTTGTTGTACCGTCCCACATGCAAGTGAACAAGAGAGGGTTTGAAGCATTTGAACTCTCAATGTGAGGTAAGCTGAGGTCACTTTGCCCGTTGGTAACGGTCTATTTCGAAAGTCAGTTGTTCACAAAAGAGAGGACATGCAAGATAAATTTAGCTATCATAGATTTTGATCATTTACAAGTCTCAATTTTTTATTACTCATGTTTAATTTGTTTGATAGAGAAAGAAAATATTTACATACAACATATGATTGCATGAAGTAAGCTTGTCACATGATTAAAAAATATAATAATTTAACGTTATCGTTTATTTCTCTTTCATATTCGAAAATTATCATGTCTTTCTCTCGTCTAATGGTTAGATAAATGGTGCAAAATATGATACAACCATATAGTACCGAAATCATGCAGTAACATATCAAAATCATGAGAACCAGATGTGCTTATTCACATATACACATTTCTATTGACATATATGGCCAATGACATTAGGAACGCCTTCACCGTCCACAAAAGAATAATCAAATTTGGGTCTTTTGGGCTTTTGGCACTCAGAACTACGGCAGGAAGTTTGGTATCGGTATTTGGGATATACCGAATATCGTACCGAATTTGTCTATATTTGGTATTACCGAATACACGTATTATTTTGTGGGATTGGAATTGGGATTGGAATTGAATTGTTATTCGGTATTAGGGATTACGGGATTGAGATCGATATATACCAAAATACCGATCAATACCGAAATATAAGCTAGTGTGTATTTTATCCTCTCAACTAGACTATCTCATTCACTACTACGTGACCCTCAACCACCAAAAGTGTCATTTAATTATTAATAGATCATTACATCACTATTTCACACTAATATTAGTCGTCTTTCAACCTTAAATTCGTCAAATTAAAGATTACCAATTACAAGAACTTGAGATGTTAGCTCTAGGTAACTCAAGACTATTCGCTTAGTCTCTTTGCCCTAAATTAAAAAATAAAATCTAATTTATATATTTAATTATTAATTGCAAAGGTAATTAATTATGTATTCGATAATGCCGATTGGGATACCGAGGTATTGATTGAGATACCAAAATTATTTAGAAATTGGGATTGAGATTGGATTTAGGGTGTAATTCGGTATTCGGTATTGGAATACCGATATCGTACCGATTTCCACCCTATTCAGAACTCGAAAGACAGGCGACGAGTAAAATACTTTGCTTGCGGGGAGGGGCAGGAATGGGCCTTAGTTGGATTGGGTTTGTAATATCACGAGCGATGCCCGAATTCAACAAACATTCTTGTAGGCCTAAACAGCGTTACATATGGGTACAGGCTCAAAAGGGAAGCTTGGGGCTAGAGCAGACAACTAATTATGACACATTCCTCTCTTCTTCTATAGAGCCATTAGTACGGATGAAATGTTTTTTTCTAATATTTGGATAGTGTCCCAACATAATTTATTAGGAGTCAAATTAGTTTGGATAATTTTAACTTTGGAGATCCATATGTAATATTTTAGTTTAGTCTAATATGCACTCATGGTACCTTAAAGAAAATAAATATGAAACAAACAAAAAGGTGAAAACATCAATATTAAAGATGTAACTATAGTGAAGGTCGTTAATGAGATTGTCGAAATTGTATTTTTGCGTGTATAATCATCTGGACCCAAATAGACTCATTTGTGTATGATCCAAATTAAACACAATTCAAACCTAATGCAAACCCATAAAATGCATATGGGTTCATTTGGGCCGGTCCAATACCCATATGAGTCATGACAATTATGTCAAATTACCCAACGATTGACTCATTTCCATTCCTAATTGGAGACTAGTTATGCTCTTTAATTTCACTTTGAGCTAACAAGATTTACCCTCTGTTCATGAAAGAGAAAAAATAGAGGATGAGGGGAAAATTGGGAGAAAATGGAGGGATTCAGACATTTTTCTCTTTTCATAAGTTTTGCTATAGTACAAAGGAATGATTATTATAGAGGAAAACTATTGTAGCAGTTGAACCTTAATTTGAGGTGAAAATAATTATTGTCTCTTATTAAGTTTCTTTTTTCTTTTTCTCCCTTCCTTTTTTCTTTCAAAATTGAGCACCACTTTCCCCTCATTATTTCTCCCTCCAAAATTTCTTTCCCCTCCCCAAATTTCTCCCCTTCTTTTGTGAATAGAGCATTAACTAATGATTCGATACGTAGTTAGTAAAATACGGTATGAGAAAGTTACGTATAAAATACGTACAAATATTATACTTCGGCTTTAAGCTAATGTTACATTTAATAGTACGTTAATAGTCATAAATATATAAAATTCATTATTTTTAAAAATATATAGATATATAAAAAATAGTAAAACTAATAATTTAATTGATTAAATACGAATATTAAACGTGTTTAGTACTGGAGCCGTCAAATGAACGGAAACCAAATAAAATGACTTAACAATAATACGGATACAGGAGTTTTAAACGGATAAAGTACGTACGGGTACATATATGTGTATTAAACGGAGTATTTACTAACTATGATTCGATATATACGTGTATTAAATGGAGTATTTACTAACAATGATTCGATATTCATAAATCAGGCCCAAATTAATATTGAGTTGGATCCAAATCCAGAAAATAATAAATTCTGAAGCACACTCAATTTTATTGAATTTAGATAAGGGTGATATAGGTTTACTTTTGTAATTAGGTACTACTTAAGGGATCGAACCTGAAATCTCCAGGTTCAAAGTTAGTGGTATTACGACTAGACCAAACCCTTGTTCGTTCAATTTTATTGAATTTAGTTTGATTTTGATTTGCTTCCATTATTTTTCGGGTTTTGATGGAACTCAAACCACAAAATTTGAGTGGAAAGCACAAATTGATAAATGCAATAATGAATGATTTCTAAGTCGTAACTCGCAAGCAAAGACACTCCAATACTTTGGGTCACAGGAGCACGATAGTAAGAAGTTTGGTGGGCAAAAGATGATCCATCTATACAGATTACAGACTCCTCGGAGAGCTAATAATAACCTGAGATTCAGCTTATCAAATTTCTTGAAGTTGGATATTTTCACTTAGATGATCCCTACCTACAATGCCAATTTTGAAGCGAGGCAATGGGCACGAAAGAATCGTCCATGGCATCAGGGGATCTTGAAAGGAAGATGACATTGGAAAATATCACACCGCGTGGAGCTGATTCAGACAGCCAAAATTGGAAAGGAAAATATCAGGTGGGAAAAATATCTGCAGGACAGATATTTTATTGGGGATACAGATGCGCAAACTACACATTTCACCCCAGATGCAATCTGGTTGCATTTGCATACCACACTCGACGTGGACTCTTTACATTGACACTACACAAATCTTTTCTAGGGGATGCACTTTTCTTGACGACAGAGGATATTGGAATGTCCATCGGAGACTACCACACGTTAATATTTTGGAAACGGGTGAGATTAGTCAAGTTCGAGCTAACAGTCATGTCGATGACCATAAAAAAATTTCGTCAAAACACCAACAATGAAAGTACTGAATTTGCGAACGCAACGTGTTGGTTTCAATGACCTACCAGCGTGCTGCCTCAGCTTGATGATTAGACAATATATACGCATGTTCCATTTACTTTTTACACTTACAAAGGTCACATACGAAGATGATGCAATTGTTACACATCTTTAATGACGAAAAGTAGTAACTATCATAAACCGCGGTCAACCTAAAAATATACACGTGAAGATTGATAGTAGTTCCCGCACCTACGTTGGGGACTGTTTATAATTTGTACACTTCAACTCTAAGAAAGACATACCGACAATCTCCTCTATCTGCAACTCAATTAGTAGGATTTCACAACCAACGTAAACCATTTTAGAACCGCGTCGGTCTTCTTTCCATGTGGCGTGGGGAGCGTCTACGTTTCCACAATCACAACAGCCATGGAAAATGGCTGTCGATCGACTCTTTTATGTGCTACCTCCCAAATAATACAATGGCAACAAGACAATTACTGATTGATGACCAATTAACTGGGCCAAGTTTTGGCAAGAAATGGAAACTAGTTCCCGAATCCCTCCTTTCAGCCACTCCATACCGATCATTTGGCCTTGAAGAAGCTATAGCTAATATGCTATTCCTGTACCCATCAAATATGGGGCACTCTCTCAGTTAATATTACCACTGGAAGTTGTCATCAATAGGCGAGATGGAGATGGATGATTCTCAATTCCTCATCAACGGGACAACCGGTAACAATCACCCTTAACAGTCCCACGTGGTAGCAAAGGAAAAGAGAGATTTGGGGATCTCAAAACATTCCACGTCTGTCATTCAAAGTCATCGGAAGATCGAGCGTTATGTCAAGAACCAGTTGACCCCAATAACTCGAGTTGTTGGGAGAGGTTCAATCGTGGATCATATATCACAACACTAACACGCCCCCTCAAACGAAAGCCACTCACAAGGGCTTGAAGTTTGCACAGGTCTGAAGACAAGAATACCATGTGCTTAACAAATGGGGGTCACCGGGAATCGAACACAAGACCTCTCGGTCACAGAAGACTCTGATACCATGTCAAGAACCAGTTGATCCCAATAACTCGACAAAATATCACGAAAGGTACAACCTCAAATCGAACGGTCCCTGCGTGTTCTGCGCAGGGATACCGCGAGGGGCACTCTGGCCATAGCCAGATTGCATTCATGTAGTACACAAACTTATAGGCAACTGAAGCAGGCTGATGTTGATTCAGCAATTCACCCAGAAAGACATTTTCACAGAAGCACAATAGTAATAGAAATTCAAGGAACATTCAATATAGGAAAAGTGGAAAACATGTTAAGAAATGAACTGCCTAATATTTGGGGATAAATAACAAACAAGCTGTCCTAGAAATACAAGGACAAATACTTCCACCAAACCAGCTAGCAGGGGAGACTTTATGGATAAGGTTTCCATGTAAGCCACATAAAAATCACGAAAATTGGCAGCCAAGCTATAATAGAGAGCATATGTACTCTTCAGTTCAGTATAAAGCCAAACCAAGTATCATCGACACTGACGAGGCAAGGAAAGAGATTCGTCGGCACTTTTGCCTATCACACCTGTCCCCACAAAATGCAGCGAACTTTGAATATACTTCCTCTTGGCTAACAATTTTTGGGCAATGGTCGTCTATCACTTACCAACCAGGCAGCAATTTTCACGTCAGTGGTTACAGTGTAACATCATTGCTAAAAATGACTTGCAAGGAAGCAGCAATTGGCAATTCAGAATCAAACGAGGAGATTACGCGACAAGATGCGATTTGAAAGGGCATGTCCGGGTGATGAAGAGTTGTTATGAAGTAGATAAGAAGAAGAGAAGAGGATAACACGAAAGACACGTCATAGTGATCATCAACATGACAAATGCAGTAAAAAGTAAGAATTCACAGCAAATGTCAAAACAGCATCTGAAGTGAAGTGCAATAATGTGGGAAGGAGGGTGACATATAACATATACATGCGGGCGTCTAGGTTTAAAACTTGGAGTAGACAGACATGGTAAGTATCTAATTCGGCTATTGGTTCCTCTATCGATTCGAAAACAATTCCTCAGCACAGGCTGCCCTGCCCATCTACGAGGCTCATTGAACGTCCAAAAGAGAAGACACATTGGTCATGTTTCCTGTTCTTTCCCAATAGCATTCATTCATCATTCACCTAAATATTAACACTTCTAAGTTCAGGCATACTAATGCTTTGTGTAAACTCACCAAGCAACACAACAATACATACATAGAGAATACATACACAGAGAAGAAGACTTTAGACATCATCAGCAACAACAACTATAGGGAAGACCTTAGAAAAAGCAACACCACACACTTTATGACTTTGAAGGAAACCAAAACCCCCCAAGCAATTCTTATCCAAAGCCTTAAAAACCACAACCATGAAAAGAAAAGAAAAAAGGAAATTTTCTGTGGAAAATTGGAAGAAAATCATCACGATTAGCAGCCACAGATATTATTAGCAACGAGGTGGCGATGAAAAAGGAAAGAACAGACTAATACTGCTATTCTTTGTGGGGTTCAGGAAATTGTGGCGGGAGGACTCTAACATGGGAATTCATTTAAGGGAAGCAATAAAAAAGCGCATATATCCCGTAAATAAGAAGCAACTTGTTCTGTGGGGTTTCCCCACATTGTGGTGCTGAAAAAATCTGCCACGCAAGCTCCAGCACCACTTGCTGTACTGTGTACAGAGACCTCCTCCAGGTTCAATAATTTGATGAGAGGACAAACATGAATCAGCTCAAGGAAAACATGAAGCACTGCCAATTCACATATATCAAGATTTATTACTCAAAACTACTTCAGAAGCTCAAGCCAAGTCCATTCTAATCAACAATCTGTAGCATGCACACGAATTCATGGTCGACAGAGCATAAATTGCATCGAAAAATAAACTCCAACAGGTTGATTTAATGATAACGTAGATAAGCAACAAATTAACTACGAATTCGAAGATTGAGACCAAGATTACGTACCCCAAAACTGCAAATCTGGCACCTCAGCTGCCAATGCCTTTACTGTTGATCCAAGTGTCTAATGCTTGCCCTTCTATATGCAGTTAGTCTGGATAAATTAAAAAGGAATACATATCTGTTGCAGGTCAGCTTCACTAAATAAATTAGAATTATTAAGTCCCAAGTTTGCACAAATTTCGGGTACTGTTCATTAAGAAATTTTCGGAGATCACTGTTCACCAAGGGGTTTTGGAATCTGCTGCAGCCGTTTTTAAATGAGCCCGAGTTCAAAAGGTTGGGTAGGGCAAGCGTGGCCATTAGGTTTACATACAAACAACCACACCCAGCCAATACCACTATTTCACTAAAAAAAAACTAATACCCTTCTCTTTTTCCGTGTGTCCCCCTCTCTCCTCTTCTTTTCCCCATTCACTCTCTTTCCCTATTGTGAACAAAAAAAAAAAAAAAAAACCCAGAAAAAGATTTGTTTCCTCTTAGGATGCCCAATACGATGGAGAAGAAGAAGAGCTTGCCCAGTCCAATGGAGAAGAAGAAGAGCAAGTAAGACCAACAAGAAGAAGACAGACCACACGCTTCAGAGGGAAGAGATCATTGCACAGACTTCCTCTCTGAAGGTGCTGTCGCCGATGAGGCCATGGTTACTAGGTGTAGTTTTCCAATTGAAGTACCAGGTTGAATGCGATTGAAGTCGCAGTTGTTGAGTCCGGCCGTGTGTGATACTTCTCAAATGATATAGCACTATGGCAGATTAGACGACTTAGAGAAAGAGGAACCAGGATATCATGGCTCGGGTTATCGGATCCGAACAAAGGATAGATCTTAGAGGCGTTCGATCTCAGGGGTCTGCAAGGAAAAGGTTGCGTCGATGGAGGATTTGGAAAATAAAGGCGATAGCGTAATTTCGGATGGTCTGTAAAGGAGGAGGAAAGGTGAGCTTGGATTTGCTTTCGGAAGGGCTAGGGTGTTCTTCTCGCTCCATCTTCTGCAACACTGAGATATTACTTCAAAAGGAGAAATAATCGGAGGTCAGTGTTGTTTCATGTATTGAGTTTTGGTGTTTGATGTGCATTGACTTGGGTATTCACGACTTCAATTGAAATATCAAAACTTGAATAGGGCATGACATTGCATTTGTTCTTGACTATCGACCTTTCAAAAACTAGACAACCGTTTCTTTCTGACAGAGCAAGACCAAAATTGGGTTTTTCATAACTTCTCTGCCATAGTTCTCTTAAATTACTATGCATAGGTGATTTGAATTGGTTTCCCTATAAAAGTGCGTTGTTGTTGTATGCTACTGTGTCTATCCTTTGACTTGCTTTATCAAAATTGTCTTTCTTTACAATGATTCTCCAACTGTCTTGACTAAATGCACTTTCACTCAATTATATAGGAAGTTTAGTGTCAATCTAAGCTTTTGAAGGATCAAGGACACAACATCCATTTAGGATCGACAACTCTTCTTCATTAACCAGACTGTTGGGAAAAGGGTAATTAGCAGAACCAAAGGATTGAAGTTCCTCCCTGTCAAGGTTTTGCTGAAAGCTCATAAGTTCAGTACATATGTTTTTGATTTATGATGCTATTATGCACTTTGCCTAGCCTACCCTACCCTACCCTCCATTCCTGTCATTGTGTAGATTATTTATTTCACAGATCACTGCATATCAATGTCACCAGAATGTGATGGTCACGTTTGTTTCAATTAGTAGTAATCATAGATCATTATTTAAGATGAGTATTAACGCTCCAATGTGTTGCAGTACTATGTTTAACCACTAAATGTCATGTTAGTTGGGTCTTCCTTTGGTGACAATGACATCGCTGTTGTTCGGCTCCTCTTTTCTTGGGGGAAGATATTCTATGTTTCTTTGCAGCTTTACTAGGCATTCTCATGTAAATTTGTTTATTCTTTGTTCTTTGCTAACACACCTGATCTTTGATTTGAAGAACTCACAACAACTTGCTTGCCACATGTGCTTTAGATGGCCGTAGTATATTCTTTTCACCCATTAACTAAAAAGATTTCTTCTTTGCTGCAACAATAACGTACAGTTGTTGAAGTAGTTCACCCTGCCCTCTTAACTTCCTTTGCGTTTGAGGACGAACTAATTTTAATGGAGATGGAGTCTTGCCCTTTGATTCCCCTGCTTCTAATTCTACCTATTTGCTTAAATTTTGACTACACGAGATAGGATTGATATGCAGTTTTGATTATTTAATCCTAAAGACTTTGTAGTCTGCGTCTGCCTCCTCATTCAAATGTGTTTGGTAGTTGGTTGTATAATTCCTTTTATGTTCCGCTTAATTCAAATTCAAAATTGACAATATAACATCTTCTGAATCAATAATGTTGCCCTTGGGAGTTTTGCTCTTCCCGTATGCAAAAGTAGTATTAGATTTGAGAGCCCATGTTACATTTCCTTTTCTTTTGTAATGGTAAAATAATTTTATTAATTAATAATACAAATTACACAATACCACCTCTACTACAGAGCCCCTGTTCTATTTTCTTAACTGCTCACTAACTTCACAGGTTCTCGGATAATTAAAAGAGCACCAGTAGGACTAGGACCTCATGAATTGCGTTGGCCCCATGTTACTTACTTTAGATATATTAATTGGTCCTCCAATTCTCTTTGTTGTTTATGAATCAGTGGTCTTTTTGTTCTTGGTTGCAACTACGTACACGAAAATTGCCCAGTATAGTAAAGGAGCAACAAAATTGAAATACATGATAACTTATAGATCATTAGAAAGATAAACAATATACATAGACACTAAAAAAACTAAACAAGCTGGAACAAATTATAAAACCAACGAAAAAATAACGTCTACCTTCACTAAGATTAAAGTGTCTTTCCGCCGCAGAGCGCGGGCTAAAAAGCTAGTTAAATTGAATTCAGGGGGGAGAAAAAATGAAATCCAAACTGGAAATGGAAAGTACATGGAAAAGCAGGGGGGCCGACTAGTTTTGATCTTTTGCACTTTTTCTCCTTCAAACTAGAGCCCACCAGTACTGTCCCACACAAAGTTTGAACTCCGGTTTTCCTTTATAAAAAGAGCACACCCAGGCTCCATTTGTTCCCACAACCCTTCGTTCCTTCATCAGAACTCAATACAAAAAAACTGAGAAAGAAAACATGACTCTAACTCTCCGTTCTTCAACATCCTTCATCAATCTAAAGGACACCAAATCCTTCAAAACAGCCGACGAAGTCGTCGGCTCAATCTGCTATGCACAGATTAAGCCAACCTTCAGCCTCGTGGCCAAGAGTTCGGTGCAAGCATCGCACGTCTTGGAGCACCACAGCCTCATCAAGGTGGGGAGCTTAGCCGAGAAGTGGGAGAAACTGCACCCATTGTCAGGTCCTCATGATGGCAGCAACAGCTCCAAGGTGCCTGTATTCGTGATGCTCCCCCTCGACACGGTGACACATGGGGGGAACCTGAACAAACCACGAGCGATGAACGCCAGCTTAATGGCGTTGAAGAGCGCAGGAGTGGAAGGAGTTATGGTGGACGCATGGTGGGGATTGGTGGAGAAAGACGGACCCCTACGGTACAACTGGGAAGGCTATGCTGAGCTTGTGCAGATGGTGAAACACCATGGCCTGAAGATTCAAGTGGTCATGTCGTTTCATCAGTGCGGAGGAAATGTTGGAGATTCTTGCAGGTAACTTGCTTAAGGTTGAAATTGAAGTCGTTTTAGGCAACTTTAATCTTAGTCCTTTCATCCTTGATATGCCTTATCTCTATAGAAAAGGACACCCACTAGTACCATTACAGGGTACTAAGCCAGAATAGATCTAGAATAAGTGAATTCGTTTATTGTCAAAATGACATATTTTATATTTAATGTCTAGAATCTGACCAAATTGGTATAGGGGACATGGTTTATTCGGTCTGATCTAGAATCAGGCCGAATCGATGTAGAACAAAGTCAAATAAAGAAAAATGAGGACCTGATTTGGATCCAAAGAGCATTGGATCTGATTCAGTCTGCTTTTTCCCATGTTCTTCATGAGAGTATCAAAACAGAAACAAGAAGTCTTAAACATGAGAACCAAAGCCAGACCAATTTATACCTGGATTGGATCCAATTCAATTGGAATGTCAATTCGGTCAAGTGTAGACGAAATCGTCATCCACTCATTCAATGAGTTGATAACAATTAGAAGATTTTAGATGAGGAAATGAGGCTGAAGGGTAACTAAACTAAACTTTTTTTTTCCTTTTGGAAATGGAATTTCAGCATTCCCCTACCTCCATGGGTGCTTGAAGAGATCAGCAAGAACCCGGACCTTGTCTACACCGACAGATCAGGACGTAGGAATCCCGAGTACATCTCCTTGGGCTGCGACTCGATGGCTGTGCTAAGAGGAAGAACACCAATACAAGTCTACACAGATTTCATGAGAAGCTTCCGCAACAGATTCAGTGATGACCTTGGAGAAGTTATTGTGGTAAGTTAGAACAAGAAAACACTTTAGGATACTCTGCTCTACTCAGTAAATAAAATATGCCGGCAAATGAAACTAACACTGAAACACAAATAAGACCAATCATGCTATTATTAAACCCCTAAAGTACTTGTGCTAACCAAATTTCTACTGCAGGAAGTTCAAGTGGGAATGGGCCCTTGTGGAGAGCTGAGATACCCAGCATACCCAGAAAGCAATGGCACATGGAGATTCCCAGGAATTGGGGAATTCCAATGTTATGACAAGGTAAAGTTTCTGCAACTTCCAACTCATCTGAATAATCCCTATACTAACTGCATTTATCATTGATGACTCTGGTGCTCAAGTAGTAAGTATAAAGCTAAGAAATTTTAACATTCCCCTAAACAACTTTTATATGTACTACAGTATATGAGAGCTTCACTCAAAGCATCAGCTCAAGAAGCAGGAAACCAGGACTGGGGGCAAGGCGGCCCCCATGATTCTGGCCAGTACAATCAATTCCCTGACGATACTGGGTTCTTCAGGCGGGAAGGGACATGGAACACAGAATATGGCCGGTTCTTTCTAGAGTGGTACTCTTCAAAGCTACTACAACATGGCAACAGCCTCCTAGCCGCTGCAGAAGGGATATTCAAAGGAACCGGAGCAAAGCTATCAGGAAAAGTTGCAGGAATCCATTGGCATTACAAAACAAGGTCTCATGCAGCAGAGCTCACAGCAGGATACTACAACACTAGACACCACGACGGTTACCAACCAATAGCACAAATGTTCAGCAAGCACGGAGTTGTGTTCAACTTCACATGCATGGAAATGAGAGACGGCGAGCAGCCTGAAAATGCAAACTGCTCGCCGGAAGGATTGGTCCAGCAAGTGAAGATTGCAACCAAGGCAGCCGGCATAGAACTTGCCGGTGAGAATGCACTGGAGAGGTATGATGCAGCTGCATACAGACAAGTTTTGGCTACCAGTACATCAGCTTCAGGCAGTGGGTTGAGTGCTTTCACTTACCTGAGATTGAATAAGAGGTTGTTCGAAGAAGGAAACTGGCGGCACTTGGTGGAATTTGTAAGAAGCATGTCCGAAGGAGGCAGGAATAGGAGGAGATTGGCAGAGTCCGATACCCAGAGGAGTGATCTCTACATTGGTTTGATCACGGAGAAGAATGTCAGGAAAACGAAGGAAACTCTACTTGTATAAGCCACGTAGCTTAGCTTATTAGTGTACAAAATAAAGATTTATGATGACTTGTACACCATAATACTCCTGCCATGTTTTCCCAACTTTATGACTGGAAAAGATGAGACAATCAGGAATGTATAAATGTGCTTCTCATAATACTGTTTCTTCATCCCTCTAAATTTACATCAGTGAGTAGCATTGCAGATAAGATGGTTCACTCAGTTTTCAAGCAATTAAACCACTAAACTTCCCTAAATTTTTAAAGTTCTCACCATCATCATTATCATCATCGATTTTTCACCAATGCTAGTAAACGACAAGCTTGAACCTCGTCTAACCAAATTGAAGATCCAAAGCTAATTATACACATTCAAGAACTATTTTAAGACATTGAAGATCCAAAACAACTGCATTGTAAATAAAGCATCTGAAATGAGCTATTGTGTGAATGAGGATGGCAGATATCCGACCCAACTAAGTTTGAAATTTAGGGCCAACAGGATCAAACCCCTAATTCACCTAAAAAGGAACGTCGCACACCCAAAAAGAAACCTCTCATACTTGTACAGTTGTACCTAGGAAGTCAATGGAGTATGCCTTTCCTAATATTTTCCGATAGTATTTATCATTCACCTAAATGTTAACATTTAGGTTAAGGCATACTAATCCTGTAAGATTCACCAAGCAACACAAAAATCTAAAAGGAGAGGGTCCATTTATGCAAAAACACGACTTTACTTCTATACATTAAATTTACGATACTCTTATCAAAGCAAACAACAATACTCGATAAAATACTTTTCATCGTTCATTCCATGTAAAACTTGAAATTCAAACACAAATATATAAAAAAAAATCCCAAAACCCTGAAAACCCACAACTGCCACTCCACTGCCCAAGTCCTAAACTCGTTATGGTAACAGTTATGATCTTAACCTGCTTCCCCATCCTAAAACAATGGCGGTTTAATAACACGTTGTTGAAACGAACTAATCACCAATTAACTGTCCCCGGAAAATGCTTCCCCATCCATCCCCATGCAAACCCATCTGCCGAGTACCCGATTACGGTAACTACAACATAACGATACTATAATACAATAAACAGCTTGGGAGATGGACGGTGATGGATAGGATGATGAGAGTGGTGGGCGGTGCGGTGCAGTGCAGTGCCGTATCAAAAGGGAAGACCTCGGAAAAGCAACACCACACAGCTTTCAGACTTATGAAGAAAACCAACCGCCCAACAAATTTTCTTATCGCAATGGCTGATGAATACCGCCCATGTGTCCTCAGCGGGTGGTGTTACTAGCAGTCATAGAATACTGCTATATTTGTGGGGTTGAGGAAATTTAGGCGCCAGGGACGCAATGAAAAAGCGCATATGAGCCCCTAAACTAAATTAGAAGCAAACTTGCTCTGTGGGGTTGGTTTTTTCGCCCCACATTCTGGTGATGAAAAGATCAGCAACCCCTCCAGGGGTTAAATTAATATTTAAATGAGAGGGCAGACATGAATATCTTAAGCAAAACATAAAGTACCATTGACCAATTTCATATATCAAGATCTATCACTCAAAACTACTTGATAAGCTCTATAACTATTCCATTAGTTAGAAATAGAAAGGCTATTTACCAAAGTAACAGGCACTAATTTTCATAGTCCACAATGCATTGCATAAATTGCATTGTAAAACAAATTGACAAATTCCAATGAGTTGATCTAATGATAATGGAGTTAAACTTCACAAGGCCATGATCGCGTACCTCAAAATTGATAATCTGGCAACTCAGCATCCAATGCATCATTGCCTACATGGTTCCAAAGAGGAATGATGGTTTCACCCGTATCCACCCTGACCAGTTAATGTTAGAACTAAGAACCCAAGTCCAGCTTAAATGGATGTATAAGGAATAAATAACCACATTCATTTAATTTTTAACCAACAGGAACTGATTTAGCGAATTATTCGTTGATCTTCAACCTGAAAGTCTCAGAGTTAATCTTTAAGTAACATATAAGATATAACAATAAAATCAAACCTATATCATCACCCTGATTAATAAAAAATTAAACAATAGATGTGTTTTTTCTACCCAAAGTCCCAAACCCATTCAATGTGCACCTTTTACTAAGTGGTATCTCATGTTTACATTTTTTTCACATATAGGTCTAAAAACTTTTGATGAACGATGTACAATTTAGCATCTGAAATTTTCTTTTCTTACAGTATGACATCTAAACTTTTTAAACTTTACAAACAAATCCAAAATACCGAAAAAATGAGTCGACCCACTACCCGTACCTCAAATCCATATATCCAGCTTAAATCCGAAAACAAAACCTACACACACAACCCAAAACAGTAAATACTTATCTTATTCATTCGTTTCTCCCTACTTCACCCATCACACTACTGTTTCCTCTCTTCTTCTCTGCTTCCACCACCTGGCATCACATACCGACTTACATGTGCATGAACCGCCATGGAAGGAAACATCCAGAGCCACCATAATAGTCACGGTCCCCCATTGTTAACTGACCATAACGCGTGGCTCTCCTAATTTTCCATTTTTTTTTACTTATCTTATATCTCAATAATGAAGTGGTAGTTGACGGTTCATATCTTTCCGCTCGCTGGTAAATGCCATCCCTATTTCAATTCACGGTGAAAAGAAGCTGAAATCCAAACTGTAAATCACATGGGAAAGTAAGCAAGTTTTCATCTCTTGCACGTTTTCTCCTTCAAAGTAAGAGCCCCACCAATCTTGTCCCTATGCAAATTTGAAACCCCCCCTGTTTTCCCTTTATAATAAGAAAAGCCAACCCACCGTCCTTCATTCCCTCCATTTTCATTCCCCACACACAATCCTTCATTCATTCACCTCATTCACCAGTTGATACAACAAACACACTGAAAAAAGAAAGAAGAAGAAGAAGCAAACATGGCTCTGAACACTCCTTCTGTGATCAACCTAAAGGAACCCAAATCCCCTAGAAAAGCAACCGACGACATCATCGGCTCAATCAGCTATCCACAGATCAAGCCCACCCTGAGCCCCAGAGCAGCCAAGGGTCCGGCTCTAGCAGCAGACCTCTTGGAGCAGCACAACAGCCTAGCAACAAGGGACTACTTTCTGGAAGAGAGCAGAGGCGCAAAGTGGGCGGAGAAGCTGCACCCGTTATCAGGTCCTCACGATGACGGGAACAGCTCCAAGGTGCCTGTATTTGTGATGCTCCCGCTCGACACGGTGACACAAGGGGGGAAACTACACAAGCCCCGCGCCATGAACGCCAGCTTGATGGCGTTGAAGAGCGCAGGGGTGGAAGGGGTGATGGTGGACGCCTGGTGGGGGTTGGTGGAGAAAGATGGACCCCTACGGTACAACTGGGAAGGCTATGCTGAGCTTGTGGAGATGGCGAAGCGCCATGGTCTGAAGATTCAGATGGTCATGTCGTTCCATCAGTGCGGTGGAAATGTTGGGGATTCTTGCAGGTAGGTGACTAAATAAACTTAAAGAAGAGCTTCAATCGTTTTTGGGGGAACTTTAATCTTAGTTCTCTAGTCCTTGATATGCCTATCCATGCTATTATACAGAAAAATAAATCCCTTTCTCTAGCATGCTTGAGCATTTGGTTTGTTGTTATAACTTATAAGCCTATAGGGTATACGAATTATGAACTACTACTCTGTGTCTAGCATACACTGCATGATTCGGTCTGATCTGGAATCAGACTAATAGGTATAGGATGGGGTCAAAACTAAAGTGGAAATGAGAACTGGAATCGGACTCAGAGAGCATCTAATCCGATTCAGTTCGCTTTTTCTCCCCCTGATCTTTACGAAGATCCATGGAATCGAACCAAACAAAACTAGTGTTGAATGTGAGAATGAACTGAAACCGAATATAATTGTATTTGGTCCAGCTCAATTCCATCCAATTGGTTCGTGGCATGCAGACCCATTCAGTGAGTTGATAGGTGATAGCAATTAGGAAGATCTTAACTTGACGAAGATGAGGCGGAACAGTAATGAAACTAACCTTTTCTTTTCCCTTTTGGATATGTTATTTCAGCATTCCCCTGCCTCCGTGGGTGCTTGAAGAGATCAGCAAGGACCCGGACCTTGTTTACACTGACAGATCAGGGCGTAGGAATCCTGAGTACATCTCCTTGGGCTGCGACTCGATGCCTGTGCTAAGAGGAAGAACACCAATACAAGTCTACTCAGATTTCATGAGGAGCTTCCGCGACAGATTCAGTGATGACCTTGGAGATGTTATAGTGGTAAGTTAGAAAGAGAATACCCTTTTAGGATACCCTGTTCTATTCAATAAAGATAATGTGCAGGCAAATGAAACTGAATTTGATAACATAAACAAGACACCACTTAGAACACTCTTCAGAAACACGAATTAAACAGCATTCATATCTTCACATCATTTTTGTTGATGCAAATTTCTACTGCAGGAAGTTCAAGTAGGAATGGGCCCTTGTGGAGAACTGAGATACCCATCATACCCAGAAGGCAATGGCGCATGGAGATTCCCAGGAATTGGGGAATTCCAATGTTATGACAAGGTAAAATTTATCCAACTTCTAACTCTGAATAATTAATAATCCCTATATCAAATGCATGTACCAGTAATGACTGTGGTGCTCAAGTAGTAATCATAAAACCAAGAGGTTTTAAGACTCCCCTAAACATTTTTCTATGTAATACAGTATATGAGAGCCTCACTCAGAGCAGCTGCTGAAGAAGCAGGAAATCCGGACTGGGGGATAGACGGCCCCCAGGATTCCGGTGAGTACAATCAATTTCCTGAAGATACCGGGTTCTTCAGGAGGGAAGGGACATGGAACACAGAATATGGGCAGTTCTTCCTAGAATGGTACTCTTCAATTCTACTACAGCATGGTGAAAACATCTTAGAAGCTGCAGAAGGGATATTCCAAGGAACTGGGGCAAAGCTGTCAGGAAAAGTTGCAGGAATCCATTGGCATTACAAAACGAGGTCTCACGCAGCAGAACTCACAGCAGGATACTATAACACCAGAAACCGCGATGGTTACCTACCGATAGCACAAATGTTTGCCAAGCATGGAGTTGTGCTCAACTTCACATGCATGGAAATGAGAGATGGGGAGCAGCCTGAAAATGCAGGCTGCTCGCCGGAAGGATTAGTCCAGCAAGTGAAGATGGCAACACAGGCAGCCGGCACTGAACTTGCCGGTGAGAATGCATTGGAGAGGTATGATCCAGCTGCATATGGACAGGTTTTGGCAACCAGCACATCAGCATCTGGCAGTGGATTGAGCGCATTCACTTACCTGAGATTGAACAAGAGGCTGTTTGAAGAAGAAAACTGGCGGCACATGGTGGAGTTCGTAAGAAACATGTCAGAAGGAGGCAAGAATAGGGAACTAGCAGAGTCTGACACCCAGGGGAGTGATCTTTACATCGGGTTCGTGAACGAGAAGAACATCGAGAAAACAAAGGAGATTCTCCTCGTGTAAACCATGTAGCTTAGCTTTGGTGAAAAACGAATGGTTACTTGAACACCATAATACCACTCCCATGCTTTTCCATACTTGGACTGGGAAAGATGAGACAATCAGGAATGTATAATAAATATGTTTACCATAATGCTATATATTCATCCTTCTAAGCTGAACAGTAGCCCAACAGATACAATGGTTCTAGCATCATTCATATATAAGAAAAAAAAACTTAGTTCTAGCATCGATTTTTCCACGAACGACAACAGTAACTGGTTTCACAAATGATAAGTTCCATTGCCTTGTAACTTGAAATTCTCATATTTATTTAAATACTAATTTCGATTTCATTCTTTTGGGTTTTGTCTCTCATTTAGTATCAGTTTTATGCATGTCTTTCTTGTCTAAAGCAGACCCATTAACATGAAACTGAGCAATTACGTCACTTGGAACTGGAAGGCACACAATTACTCATTATTTAGGAACTTGAGAGACTTTTGAGTGCTAATTAAGCCTTGTAGATCTGAACAAAGGAGAACTCATACAAACTATCTTCATAATGGCCCGGCTCAAGAAATCAGGATTAGATTTCGACATTTCGTACTGACAGGTGAATTCAAGTTTCTAGCCGTAAAATATGAAATCTCTGATTGAAATATATAACATAGCAGATCAGTAAAACTTGTATACTTAACAACTGAAGCCTGAATATTTTCGTTTATTATTCGAATAACACCATCACTGGACCCAATTACGTTCTTCACAATACACTGCTTTGTGCTACTCTTGTTCCTTCTCCAGTAACATCATTATCATCCATCAAAAGATTAGCTTTTTAGATTACCATACCAAACGCTGTAAAATTCACCTAGCAACGCATACAGAGAAGACTCCAACACCAGCAGAAGAGAACACCTGACTCACAACAGCCACATCACACGCTTCCCACATAGTACTGTTCTTAACTTATTATCCAAAGGCTCTGAAACCACAACCATGGGAAGAAAAGGTGTCCTCAAAATAAATAAAAGCCTATCAGCCGTAGAATTTATTACCGACGAGGAAGCAACATAATAGAACGAGCAACAATCTTGTCTTTGTGGGGTTCAGGAAACTGCCCCCGACATGGACATTCATTTAACTAGGTTACCGACATGGAACCTTTTTTTTTTTTTTGGGTAAGAGATATGGTACTTCTTTCAAACCTATGTTCCAAAGCAAGCAGGTGGAAAGAGAGGGAGGGGAATATTCCCACTTTTCTCACCCTAGAAATTCTTCAGTAATTCGACAAATATTGGATGCAAATCCACACTGTTCAAGTACAGGGTTGGCAACCAATGAACCGATTATATACTTGGATTGAACTAGACTGGCCTGAACATGATTCGATTCCGTTCGATTCTCAAACTCAAGATTTTTACTAGTATTAATTTCATGAATTCTCTAAAACACAAAGGAAAAGGGACCAGACTGAATCCAATGTGCTTTCACTGGCATTATAGTCCTTGTTTCCCTTTATTATCGATCTAAGTTCGATCCAGGACTGGACTACACAAACACAATAGACATCCCATCTTGGGGTGAAAGACGTAGTCTTCTTTTCTTGTGCCCTGTAAGCTTTATCTGCCTATCAAAGTAAGAAGGGGGATTCAATAACACAATGGTTGAAAGAAGCTAATCACCCATCTAATGACACTTGACATTTGACAAGCTACTTAGTATTTTGCCAAATTTATTTAGAGCACTAATATTTCTTCATGCAAAGAATATCCTTGTCCACAGAAGAACTCTCCACTCTTTCACAGCTGTTAGCATGATAATTATGCAGGATTGCTAGCTCCAAGTCAACTTCACTGAAGTGAAATTCTTTAGGTGAATACTGAACGGCCGACGCGGTTGGATGGTTTAAATGTTTCCTCCTTTCAAACTAGAGCCCACCAAAGCTTTTCTTTTCTTAGAAGAATAGATTTTATTGGAAGATATTGGTTTTGCACAAGGAATGGAGCCCCAAAAGATCCCACAAACAGCAAGCAGAAGTATCTCCTAAAGATGGCAAAAACTAGAGCCCACCAATCTTGTACTATTCAAAGTATGAGAGCCTAGTTTTCTTCTATAAGAAGAGTACACCCACCCTCCATTCATTCCCACAATCCTTCATTTCCCTCCCACAGCTGAAAAGAAACATGGCACTATCACTACGCTCTTCAACATCCTTCATCAATCAAACCAAGACCAGATCCCTCAAAACACCCAACAACACCGCAGGCTCGATCTGCTATGCAGAAATTAAGCCTACGCGAAGCCTGAGGGCCAAGAGTTCGATGCAAGCAACGCAACTCTGGGAAGAACACAGCCTAGAGAAGTTGGAGCAACTGCATCCATCAACAGGCCCTCATGACAGCAACGGCTCCAAGGTGCCCGTATTTGTGATGCTCCCACTCGACACCGTGACACTCGAGGGACATCTGAACAGACCTCGAGCAATGAAGGCCAGCTTAATGGCCTTAAAGAAAGCAGGAGTCGAAGGGGTGATGGTGGACGCATGGTGGGGTTTGGTGGAGAAAAATGAACCTCTAATGTACAACTGGGAAGGATATGCTGAGCTTGTACAGATGGTGAAACAGCATGGGCTAAAGATTCAAGTGGTTATGTCCTTTCATCAGTGTGGAGGAAACGTCGGAGATTCTTGCAGGTAACTAACTTCAGGTTGAAAGTCAGTAGAGGTTACCCTATAGATTTCCATCCTTTCGTATATTATGCTTTATATCTAGAACAGGGATATCCCACCTATAAAGGCTACTGATACAAATGAATCTTCTCCCTAGATTACTTAAATATCTTGTTAGAAAAAGGAACTTCTCTCAGTTAATTCAGGTTTTGTTCTTCTAAGATGAGTTTTCTTACTTGATGTCTAGTGTAATGTTAACATGTTCGTTAGCAGGTTGTTAACAGTCAGAAAGATTGTAATTCAGGAAAATAAGAGTGACGAGTAACTAACTTCCATTTTTCTCTATTTGCAACGAAATTTTAGCATTCCCCTACCTCCTTGGGTGCTTGAAGAGATAAGCAGGAACCCGGACCTTGTCTACACCGACAGAGCAGGCCGCAGGAATCCCGAGTACATCTCCTTGGGATGTGACTCCTTGGCTGTGTTAAGGGGTAGAACACCAATACAAGTCTACACAGATTACATGAGAAGCTTCCGCAACAGATTCAGAAATGACATTGGAGGAGTTATTGTGGTAAGTTAAACCGAGAAAGCACTTTCTATACATTTAAGAGAAGATGCTGCCCCTTTAGTAGATAGTTATTTTCTCTAATCTGTTCCCTAACAAAATTTCTACTGCAGGAAATCCAAGTAGGAATGGGCCCGTGTGGAGAGCTGAGATACCCAGCATATCCAGAAAGCAACGGCACATGGAAGTTTCCGGGAATAGGGGAATTTCAATGCTACGACAAGGTAAATTTATGCAAACTATGAACTTACTGAAGCTTCTGTCAAGCAAATTCCACCGCCCATTTATCAACTGCCTGCAACAGTTATGAATACGGCACTCAAGTAGGAATCTAAGACTATGAGATTTAACAGACCTCTAAACAAATTTTCTACCTTCTACAGTATATGAGAGCTTCACTGAAAGCATCAGCTGAAGAACTCGGAAACCAGGCCTGGGGGCAGGATGGACCCCATGATTCCGGCAGCTACAATCAGTTTCCTGAAGATACCGAGTTCTTCAGGAGGGACGGGACATGGAACTCAGAATATGGACAGTTCTTCCTAGAGTGGTACTCTGACAAGCTACTACAGCATGGAGACAACATCCTGGCAGCTGCTGAAGTGATATTCAAAGGAACCGGAGCAAAGCTATCAGGAAAAGTTGCTGGAATCCATTGGCATTACAGAACAAGGTCTCACGCAGCCGAACTTACAGCAGGATACTACAATACCAGAAACCATGACGGTTACCAACTAATAGCACAAATGTTCAGCAAACATGGAGTTGCACTCAACTTCACATGCATGGAAATGAGAGACGGTGAGCAGCCAGAAAATGCAAACTGCTCTCCAGAAGGATTAGTCCACCAAGTAAAGATGGCAACAAAGGCAGCAGGCACAGAGCTTGCCGGTGAGAATGCATTGGAGAGGTATGATCAAGCTGCATTTGGACAAGTTTTGGCAACGGGTACAGCGGCAGCAGGCAGTGGATTGAGTGCATTTACTTACCTAAGATTGAATAAGAGGTTGTTTGAAGAAGACAACTGGCGCCACATGGTGGAGTTCGTAAAAGGCATGTCTGAAGGTGGCCGGATCAGGCGATTGCCGGAGTCTGACACCCTAAGAAGTGACCTCTACATTGGTCTTGTCAAGGACAGGAGTCTCAGGAGAACGAAGGAGATTCTCCTTGTATAATTGGTCCATTTTCTGTGTCCCAATTCCCAAAACCGTGTAGCTTACCTTAGTCTATAGAAATAAAAACTATGATACTTGTACAATCATGTACCCCTGGCGTGTTTATCCAGACTTTGAGTGAAATGATGAGACAAGCAGGATACTAATATAACTCCTTATCAACTGATGTTCATCAGTCTATGCTAAAGCTAGAGCATTCTCACAAACAATTCTGGCAGACTCGATGCTGAACTCAATTCTTAAGTAACTCAGCCACTAAAACTTCCCTATATCTCGAGAAGTTCTCAATGCCATAAATTTTCCCACAATCAGACAAGAAGCTAATTCATCCACAAACCGAGTTCTCTAACTTGAGATATTATCAATGGAAGTTTTACTACTTTCTATATGTCAATGAGAGCAAGCGGAAGCGTACCAATCCCGAACGTGGAGGAGAATGAAGCGGGCTGCGGAGGAGGAACCACTGCCAGCGGAGATAGTCGATCCAGCGAAGCTCTGTGCGAGACGATCCTAGTCACCGTCGATGTTTCCAGCACTGCCATCAGACAATAGGCAAATTCAGCCATGAAAAAAGGAAATCAGTAGCTCCGATACTTTCTGCAAGCGTGCGGAAACGTACAGATCAAGAATGCTGAGGAGGATCGGAGGAGGAGGAATCGCCGCCGCGGCGGAGTTCGTCGATCAAGTTGCCTAGCTCTTTGCGGGCCGATTCTCTTCCGAACATGAAACCGTACCTGGAGAACAAATTTGATTGATTCGACGCAACAGAAGCGCGGCAAAGAAGAAGCAAACCGAAGGTTTGAGATATTCTTACCAGAAAGAAATGGCGGAGAAGACTCCTGCGGTGGCAACAGTTTGAACCAGAGTGAGGGGTTTCCCCATTCCCGCCCTCTCCTCTTTACGCTTCCTTCTTGGCTTCGGGATCTGCTCCTTGGAGAACCAGATGAATCCACGGTGGCGGTGAGTTTCAATTTTTTTCGTTTTAAATATAGACGGTGGCAGTGAGTTTTACTTTTTTACAAATGGTCACTCAACTTTTTTCTCACGTCAAACTTATAGCTTATCTCTTTATTTTGACAAATTTATTTTGAAGACACTATTTTTGTGTTTGGAATATAAAGAATTTTACTTTCGATTCTAAAATTTGAATTCAATTCAGGTGAAATTTTCTAATGAATTCTACGATTATTTTACTAATTATGATAAAATGACATAATTATCATCAATTATAGAGTAAATTACTTTGTATATATAAATTGGTGCCAATAATCCATATTTACGCGCCTAATACTTAACCTAATATATAATGCACCATGGATTTTTCTTATTCTTTTTTATAACCAGTTGATCGATTCCAAGTAGAGGTGACAATTCTCAATCCAATCCACCAATCCAATCCACTAACCCATTAAAAATATTCACCTATACCAATCCATTTGATCCAAATCCAATTGGATCGATGGATTCATGGATTGATCCATGGATCCAAATGACAAATTATAGTTTTGTACTTATACTTTTTATATTTTACATTTTGTTACCCAAAATTTAATTTTTTATGCGAAAAATATCATTGGAAAATCATGTTTTGGTACCTAAAATTTTTCATTATGACATTTTAGTACCTAAACTTTTCACATTTTACATATTGGTCATTGATTAAGGATGTCATTTGGATTCATGGATAATCCACCAATCCATTTGCCACCTCTAATTCCAAGCTGAGTGACCAATTTCGCAACAAACCATCTCACGACAACAAAAGAGTATCTTCCAAAACATTAACCGATCACACTTCAACATCCCCTATTTGATACTACAAACAAACAATCTGTAGACTCCAACCAGCTGAAACAAATGGATACATAGTTCTTCTCAATCACAGCAAAAGTACATTCATACTGAACAATTCTTCAAAGTTCAAACCACTCAAGTTTTCTTACACTCCTTCCTTCTGGTCATCGTTGCCAATGGCTAGATGTTTCTTATCACTACAGAGGACCATTGCTACTGATATGGTGATCTAATGTACTGAATCTGAATATGGGCCCTTTCTGTTCGTCGGCAGTGCATATACACTGATACACACCATTAATAAGTAGTAACATTACACAAGTAGCTAGAAAGGTCAGTTAAATCCAAACAATAATAACAACACGAAAGAATAGGTTTTCAAGAATCGGCCATGGGGAAGGCAGATCCTAGTTTGTTGCCAAAGCGATAGCATTTTATGTTCACGGAATATGGACCTAACTCCACATGATTCTCTTCTCCTCCGGCGTAGAAGCAAAGCGTATAGAGGGCCATTTCAAACTCTGGGCTGGCACCAATTAAAGTGCTGGACACAGACTTTAGAACTCCGTTCCATTCGAACTGAATTGTCAGCAACTGACTCTCGGAGTCCGGCTGCAGTAGAAGCCAAGCCATCATCAGTAACAAAATATAATGCTGTTGCTTGTTATACAAGCAAGCGAATTTATCTGGATCATGGGGAGTACTAGGAACTAAGTAGCAAGCTGACATTGCAGGTACAAGAAACCAGAAAGGATTTCATATGTTCATGTGTTGTATCTTGGGAAACCAAGAAAAGAAATAATAAAATAGAGACCACTTACAATCTGTCCACGCCGGCGAGGGAAGATATATCCTTGGTAATCCACGTTCCCCTTCGCTTCCTCTAGGTAGAACTGCAGAAGCGAAAGTAACATTCAGAACAGCTTATGATTGCCAATTTTGCACAACTAAACAACATGAGTTAGAGATAACTGAGAAGTTTTCACCAATTGTATATGTTTGAGCCAAGGCGCCCGACCATTACCTAACCCTCAGATGTGTATAAATAGGAGTTCTCTCCTCATAAATGGCAATCTATCTACTCTTACTCTAACTTCTCTCTACTTTCTCTGTCTATATACTTCTTCTCTTTTCTTACTTCTGACGAGGCGGGGCGCCTACCCCCTCAAGGTCATGTCTGACGCCCCAAACCCCTTGGACCCGAGTGACTCCCAGTCGCCGGGGCTCAAACAATTGAATACCCTATCAGTATATTTGTATATTATAAACGAGTTATAATAACAAAAAATGGTTCTTCCACCTCTACTCTAGTATGTAGTATATTAACCACTTCATCAAGGCAATCTACTATTACTACTCACGAAGATCTAAC
The DNA here is from genome assembly GCA_946122785.1 of Linum tenue. Classification (NCBI taxonomy): domain Eukaryota; kingdom Viridiplantae; phylum Streptophyta; class Magnoliopsida; order Malpighiales; family Linaceae; genus Linum; species Linum tenue. The sequence continues at coordinate 24,812,702 of CAMGYJ010000005.1, read as the reverse complement.
AAACAGGGCGCTAGAGCAATTTCAGGACTTCTTCAACTTTCGGCCCTGTAATCCGAGTTTTTTTATGGAACAAGCCACTCGATTCAGGCATGAATAACATCATCCAACATCATAACATCCCTTGAAAAGGAACTGAAGAATCTCTTCCTAGAACTGAATAGATGCAAATCCTTTACCATAAAGTCTCTAATATTACGCTACTTGGAGAAACCTCAACATACTAAAAAACCATAGGTTAAAAAATAAGAAGAAACGACTAAAAGTAACATCGCAAAAAGAAACTAAAAGAAGAGTAAAGCACACCTGAAGCCAGTTGTGGAACCCAGAAACTTGCTGTTCCCCACACTGCTTGATTTCTCCCACAAACACATGCTCAAAAGCAGATGAGGAACCAGATGTTCCACCTCGATTGTAGAGATCAAACCATAGGCTGGACAAAGTTCTTTTGAAATCTTGGTAATTTCCAGATACCATACCCTTTGCAGCAAGATATTTGTGGAGGTATTTAATAGGTGCAGTTCTGCTGATTTCTTCGATAAAACCAGCCTGCTCTTGCCTCTCTTCAGATGTGACAACCTCTTTACTCCCGGCATTCGGATTGTAGTTATCCAGCAGTGAGCAAAAACGAGAATAAGTAGGCTTTCTAAACACATCATCACTCAACCAGCTAAACAGGCAGCCTTCCGCCATGTCATCCTTCTGATAGACTTTCTTCCCCTCCCCACAATCAATCTGATAGTCCCTGTCAGGAACCAACCGGTTTGTATCGAGTTCCCACAGTTTGTTGCAAGCAGCTGACAGGTCTGAGAGTTCCTGTTCTGTAGGCTCCAAAGCAGAACTCTCTCCAAACTCTTCCGAGTATTGTTGCTCGGATGGAGCTTGTTTATATGAATTCCAGTTATCCTTCACCACCTATCAAGTGGAAGCAGTAGGTTATCAATTACTACTTTTACTAAATAAAAGATTCTAGCTTATGAACCTCATATATCAAGGGGGAACATACAAGTTCAAAGTATTTGAAGACTGATCAATCAAGAATATACCTTGTGGGGCTGTTTAGGATGCTTCTTGCCAACAGTTTCCCAGCCATCGTTACTGTCCTCTCTTTCTTCCTGATACCCAAGTTAACATATAGTATCACCATCAGAAAAAACTGAATCGCCATTCTTTTGAAAGCACTAAGATGACCAATTTTCATCAACAAACCTCTCTTCCCCACTGGTTTCTCCTGTGATCAACCTTGGCTTCACTTTCTTGTCCTTCATAGGCAGCCTACATTTGAGATTTATACTTCTTAGCACCATTAAGTGGAAAGAATTCGTACACTAAACCTAATCGAATTCCCCCATCATACTATAAATGACTACAGCAAGCAGCAGGGAAATATTGATCAAGACGACCGCAATCAAATGGAACGTGAGAAAGGAAAAAGAAGAAATCTTAGAATTGAAACCTTTTGAGGTTGTCTCGAAGAATTCGAATCTGCAGACTCCCATTCCTCACCTCTCCTTCCTCCCCTATGATCCTAAAAGTTCCATTTTCACCAAGATGTAATCAGCTAACAGAAACTCCTCAAGACATCGCCAAAAAAACGAGAAGAAAATTCATTTGAAGCCCAACCTCGGAAGCCGAGTAATCCGTCGGCCGAGAAGGCTGTCGGCGGCTAGGATGGCTACTGCCGGACTCCTGATCGTCATTTTCACCGGAGACAACCTGCGATCGTCGACGCAGCCGAACAGTTAGAACCAACTCGTGGATTCAAAAACAGATTGCGAAGAACGAAGAGAATGCTAATACAAGAGGGAGGAGGGTGGAGAGAGAGAGACCTCGGCCCAGGAGGATCTGGGGCGCTGTTCGTCGCGTTCGCCATCGTCGCCATGGCCAATCGCGACGTTAACCAAACCCTTGATCAAGCCTTCCATCCGTTCTTCTGTTGGTGCCTAGGATCGGGTAAAAGCAGCTAAAGTGAAGAGAGAGTGTGAAGACTGTAGAGCCGTGATCTGGATCGAATTGTGAGGGTGAGAGATGAGGAGAGAAATTGAATGAAGAAAGAAGGAAAGCGAGAATGGCGGGTAATGGCAGCTTCAGTAAGTAGTTGCTCTGCCGACAAATCTAACGGATCGAATCGTCGCCGCGTCATCGCTGGCTATTAGATTAATCCAACCTAGGGGATTATAAATTAGCGGTAAATAACACGTTTGACCAGTTGAATTATAAAAAAAATAGGGTGTGCCTACGGTGACATGCATGTCACGGTGACTTGCACTTTCCGGTCGACCTCAGTTAGGATTAGGTCGACCTCATTTAGAATTCGGTCGACCTCATATAGGATCCGGTCGACCTCATTTAGGATTCGGTCGACCTCATATAGGATCAGGTCGACCTAATCTGTTCTTTCAGTGTAAAAACAGTTCTTGGTGCCTACTTTGGATATTCATATCATACAATTGGCTAGATGGAAATTGAAGAATAATGACTTGTTTTGAAGCTGGAGTGTCTCTCTACATATTGAAGTGATTGAGAGCTCGATAGGAAGTCCAGAAGACCATTTTTGAACCTCATCAAAAGGCTATGCCAAAACTGGGAAACTGCCTGGAAATGGCTAAGTCTGGAAACGTGTTTGTGAAGCCTATTTTGGAGCTCAATTCGAGAAGCATGAATGCGAGTCGAGTCCAGGAGTCTCTACCACGTTAAATTAGGTATGTTTTTATACAAATTCAAGGCATTGGATGAAAGATTTGATATCTGTAATGCTTCAAACAAAAGGGTCGAAGTTGCTACGAAGGCTGTTTTCTGGTAGACTTCGAGCACAAGCAAGCTGCCAGAAAAACAGCCTTCGTAGCAACTTCGAGCCTTTTGTTTGAAGCCTTAAAGATATTCAATATTTCATCCAATGCCTTGCCTTTGTATAAAATAATACGGAATTTAACGTGGTAGAGGCCCCTGGACTTGACTCGCATCCATGTTTCTCAAATTGAGCTCCAAAGTAGGCTTGACAAACACGTTGCCAGACTTAGCCATTTTCAGGCAGTTTCCCAGTTTTGGCATAGCCTTTTGGTCAGGTTCAAAAATTGTCTTCTGGACTTTCTATTGAGCTCCCAAGTAATTTAATGTGTAGAGGGACACTTCAGCTTCAAAACAAGCCTTTAATCTCCAATTTCCATCTAGCCAATTGTAAGATATGAATCTCCAAAGTAGGCACTATGAAACTGTTTTTACACTGAAACAACAGATTAGGTCGACCTGATCCTATATGAGGTCGACCGAAAAGTGCATGTCACCGTGACATGCATGTCACCATAGCAAAGTCCAAAAAAATATTATATTTGCCTTCAAAAAATATTTCACATCTTAATGATCACTTTCTTCCATCATTAGACAGTGGGGAGGGATCTCTCATCACAGGAGATTATGATTTTCACAACCATCATTTAGTGTGGGTGTGGGTTGTTGTTGATGGATTGGGTTGTGCTGCTTGTTGGTGTTCCTGTTCTTGGAACTCTTTTTGGCTTTGTGTTTCTGAGGACTCCTCCAAAACCTCATTCTCTCAGCCTTTTCAAAACCTCCACCTTCTCTCTAGCTTTCCATCATCTTCTTCACAGGGCTGCCGCCGACACCACTCTGGTGACCGGCGGTGGCTCAAATTCTCTCTTTTTTCTTCCTTTCTCTTACTCGCCGGATTTCCTTTGTGGTTTCCTTGCTCTCCGATCAGTGCTGGCTTTTCCTATTTCCTTTGCCCTTCTCGACTTTTGCAGATCTATTCTGATTTTCCAGCCCTCGATGGCTCTTCCAGCCCTTGGTGACTTTATCTCGGTTCCTAAGTGGTTCCTCCCACATTCCTCCCTGGTGGAGATGTTGTGTCTTGTTCAAATCTAGTTTTCTAGATATGTTCCTCTGTTTTGGGTACGGAAGATGCAATTTGGGGGTGCTTCTGCTGGTTCGGTTTTGAAGATTTCCTCCTTCTTGGTGTGGTCGTCCCCGTGGGTGATCACGTTCACTGTTGCACCTCTGCCGTTGTGCTCCTTGCTTGATCTCTGCATCTTTGCCAATCGTCAGTGTGGGTAGCGGTGTCTCTTCCGATTGTCGCGGCGGATGGTCCATGTTTCTATGAGATCAGAGTTCTTCATTTGGGTTGATTTGCAGTGTGGGTGTGGGTGTTGTTGATGGATTGGGTTGTGCTGCTTGTTGGTGTTCCTGTTCTTGGAACTCTTTTGGCTTTGTGTTTCTGCAGGTGAGGCTCATGCTGGTGGGTCTTATTTCTTGTGGTTTTTGTGGGCATTTCAACCCTTTGTGTTCCCTGCTCTCTGGTTTGTCATGGATGCTTCCGCTGCCGGCTCCCTCTCTTTGTTTCAGCTCTGAACAATCCTGTATAGTGCTGCCCACCGCCATGTAATCTCCTCGGTGATTCACTGTGATGGGTCGTCTTCGAACAACTTCCAGGAGGCGGCATATGGTGTTGCAATGTTCAATCATCATGGTCATTGCTGTATTGGATGAGCTGAAGCATTCCTTTGAGTTTTTCTGATAAATGAGGTTGCAAAGAGTGATTCAGATGCTTTGGTTTGCGGTTCAAGAATGGAATGCCCTTGTCTAGTTGGATCATGCTTGGCTTTCTCTTGTTCTAATCTTCTCCTTGTTGGTTTGTGTGTTCCTCTAGATGTTGAGGCTGTTCTTTCTTGATTTGTTTTCTCATGTTGTTTCCCCTCTTTGTAACCGATTTTATTAGTTGAGCAATATAAGTGATCCCTTTGTCAAAAAAAAAAAAATATACAGATCTTTTTTCTTTCATGTTTATTTTAAATGGATGGATGAGATTAAACCAAATGTATTTTTGGACGAGAAAAATATAACTATATGGGATTATTAACACCATAATTCTAAAATCCTCCATTTTATCGTGGTCCTACCTCCTCTCAATCCTTCATTTTTGCCAGAGAGACTCCCTCTCCACTTCTACCCTCAAACTCATCATTCGGCCGTGGCAAATCTCCTCTCGGCCGTTGCATTCCCAACCCTAGGAATCTCCAACCGACTACAACGAGATCGCCTGCCACGTTCCAATCTCACGTCCCTGTCGTTACCTTACTGTCGTCGACCGCCGTCTTGTCTCTCGCCGCCCTCCTCTAGAGACGCAGTCGTCGCCTTCTCTGTTCGCCTCTCCCAATGCGCGTCCCTCCGCCACTACTCTTCCTCCCCTCCCCTATTCTTTCAGATATGTGGTTTTTATTTTTCAATTTTTATTTTGTTTAGGTCCAATGGTAGTTTTTTTTTTGTCTGGTGGTAGATTTATCACTACACTGATAACGTTACCACTCCATCGATAAAGCTACCAATGGTAACGTTATCAGTGTTGTGGTAGCATTATTGATGGAGTGGTAGCGTTGTCACTCCATATGGTGACGATACCACTGCACTGATAATGCTACCACTCTATAGATTATGCTACTACCGCACTAATAATGTTAGCGTTATCAGTGTAGTGATGGCGTTATTAGTGGAATGATGACGTTATCAGTGCAATGGTAATGTTACTAAATGGAGTGGTACATTTTCTAACGTAGAGTTACATTTTTGTAGGTGGCTGGAGAGAGTCTGATGGAGGGATTTCATCGGCGAAAGTTTGTCGGTTGGAGACAAAAAAAAAACTATTGAACAAGGAAGAGAGAAATAGAAAGACCAACATATGTAATTTAGAATTTAAATTAAAAAGCAATGCATTTAATATAAATTTTTTATTCCCAAATTATAATTAGTACAAAAAAATGAATTAACATAAAATGTTATTTTGGCATGCCCAAGTTGCCTTTTGGTAGTAAACATCACTCCATCTGGTAACGTTACCACTATAGTGATAACACTATGACTAGACGGGGAAAAAACTACCACTCGACCTGAAGGCAAAAAAGTCAAATCTAAAAATAAATAAATAAATCACATATATGAAAGACGAAGGTAGGTAGAGAGACTAACCTTATATGCACTGAGACAGTGGGGGAGAGGGAGGGTCATGCTCCCGGATTAATTACATTAGATGCTATTTAAGTTTCAGACCGGTTGCACATTAACCACTTAAATTCATTTGGTTGCAACTAAAACACTTAAACCCAAATGAAAACATAATTTTCCATCTACATAAACATGTCAACTCAGTCTAAATTGCTGTGTCACATAAAACTGGTGGGACCCACTTGAACCCTATAGAACTGTCCATGATGAAAGTCAAAAGATCTAGTCACTAAAGGAGGAGCAATCACTATAAAAAATTCGCAACACAATTTAGTAGATGCATGATCAAGAGATGGGCAAGAGAAGGAATCACCAATACACAAGTATATCCCAAGATTACGACTCTTTTCTACAAAAAAATCATCCTTATAGAATGAAATACAAATACCTATACTTAAACAAACCTGGGGCAGAGAAGATTATACAATATGTTAAAGGCAGAGGAAAAAACATATTGTCATAACGATGCGATGGAGGGGTTGATCGGCGTTAATAGCAGTGGTGTCATGATGCAGAGATGGAGTTGAAGAAGCTGATGGTGACCAAGAAGAAGGAAAAGGTTGAGATGAGAACAGGAGAAGCGATCGAGGAATGGATCGGAGAAGTCGCCGGAGTCGAGTAGAGAGAGGTTGTGAATGTAAAGATTCATTTATCCGGACCTAGGCTATTGTAGAATTGTGCTTGCCGTCTCAACAAATTATTTTTCGATTCACTTCGACAATGACAGTGCAGCGCCTGGTTCAATCTATTAAGAGGGAGACACCATAGCAAGGGAAGGTAGAAGTCCAAGATCGGAACTCTGTTTTGTACTATGTGACACAGTAATTTAGACTGAGTTGACATGATTACGTGGATGGAAAATTATGTTTTCATACTCGCCGTTAAATTTTTGGACGGAAAAGATAATTGTGCAACGAAATTTGAGTTTAAGTGCTTTAGTTGCCACCAAATGGCTTGAGTTCAAGTCCTTAAGCCTCATTTCTTAAGGAAAATCTTAAAGTATTCCTATTGGCTGATAGTGGATTAGGTAGTTAATGGGGGTTAGTAGTTAATAGGTAGTTAAGGGTAAATAGGGTTATGCAAATATAATTAATTAATGATTCTCTTTCTCTCTCCTCCCATGATTTTCTCCATAACCCTCTCTCTACATTATAATTAAAAATAAATATGAAATAAATATTATTTAATATTTAATAAAATCCGAATTTATTAATTTTCTTTTTCTAAAATGGAAATTTGAAATTTAAAATATATGCCTCTCTCACATCTTGGCAACTTTCGATTAGTATTAAGTATTAACATTTTGTAATGACATTATCAATATTTATAAATTGAATCATCATTAGGGCTTTTCATTGCATGGGCTTGAGATTTTTCGTTGTTAGGTATTCGTTTGTGTTATTATTAATGTTGTTCGACATATTTTTTAATAATTCTATATGACATTATTAACTTTTTATGTTATGTTTTGTTTGTAACATTAGCAAAAGTGAAATTGTGTTTTCAATTTGTTGGTAGTTGAAGTTTATTTACCATTACATCTTATTATCAATTTGGTTCGCAATGATTTATAATCATTGGAAGTGCTATTATCAATATTTTTTTTTTCCAATCACAATACAACCATTAGCAAAAATTTAATTCATTTGTAAGATTGTTTATGTTTAGTGATTTGAATTATTAATATTTTTTCGTTTATGTTTGTAACTTTGTCAAATGTCATTATCAATAAGGATACTTGTTAGATATTCGTTTGTTTATGACATTATCAAAAGTGAATTTACGTTTAATGATATAACTATGGTTATTAATCTTTCAGTCTAAGTTAGTAACGTAGTTGGTGTCATTATTAATAGGCGTATATAAGCATTATCAATGTTTGAAAATAAGATATTAATAATATCTAATAAGGTACTTAACAATCATTAGTTGCTATCGTTATCAAAGTTTTTGGATGCATTATCCATTAAACACATGTTACTTATTAATGCGTTTTTAGTGTTATTTGACATTAAACATTGCATCTGAATATTATTAATATTTTTATATTACAAAAATCTATTTCCTTATCAGTGACTTGATCATTCGATATTAATGGTTTTTAATATCTTTATTACAAGTTTGATGTCATTTATAATGTTGAAGTCGGACATTTTTACATTGATGTTTTGTGTTTATTTTCAACGAAATACTTTTCGCTATCAATGATTCATTGTATTGTTATTAAAAGTTTGGTGTTGAGGCGTGAATGTTGGTTTCCTTGAGCTAATATTTTCATGGAAAATGTTTGTTTGACTGAATCACATAGGTGCACTATGTCACAAGTACCCAAGATGTTGAAAATCAGTATTGTGCTTTATGATCATTAAGAATGATAATGTAAAGCAAAATTAATTTATCATAAAACGTTAATAATGTCATTAGAAATCATTGGAAGAGGCCATTACTAGATAGTTATAAACATGATGTGAAAATGTGAATCATTAGTACTAAAGATGTTGTAAATCAATGATATTGTTATTCAAACTATTAATGACTATGTTACATAACTTTAATGATTCATTCATAAACGTTGATGACGAAACTATAAAATAGTAACAATTGATCCAAAATTGTTAATAATATAATTGTAAGGAATTGATAAGTATATTGAAGTCGTTAATAATGATGAGGTATAATAATAACGATTCATTTCATAAATGTTGATAATGTCATCGCAAAATGTTAATATTGTATTGCAAGTTGCACGAAGTGAGAGAGCATATATTTTTAATTTTCAATTTTCATTTTAAAAAAATTAAAAAATATTAAGTTCGAATTTATTAAATATTAAATAATAATATTTAATTAAATTAATTTCGAATTTCCTTTTAATTGTAGTGGAGAGAGAGGATTTTGGAGAAGATCAAGGGGGAGAGAGAAAGAGAATCATTAATGAGTAATATTAATTATATTTTCATAATCTTATTTATTCTAAATAACTATTAACTATTAACCCCTCTCACTAACTACCTAATTTAGTATCAACCAATAAAAATGGTTTAAGAACCTCCTGAAACAATGAGGTTTAAGGACCAGATCCAACCCGCCACCAAATGAATTTAAGTGATTAATGTGCTACCAATCTGAAAATTAAATGGCATCTAATGCAATTAACCCTCGTGCTCCCGTGGCGACAACGTCGGCAGAGACTTGAGCCCAAACCAACATAGGCGATGGCAGCGATGGAAGGATGGTGAACACCCGAAGAGGAGGGCGAAGGAGGGCAGTGCACAAGAGGAAAGCGGCAAGCAGACAACAACGGCGGCGGGGAACGCGACATCAGGGAGAGGGAAGGGTTGCGGTCGCCGATGAGGGGTTGTCAAGCGGCGGCGCCGATTGGGGGATGATGGGGCGATGAAGGATGGTGTTGGTATGCAGAAAGAGGAGTGAAAACATTTCCAAGTAGCTCGGATCGCAGCCGAAAAAAGCGATCCAGCCACCGAATCAATATGGTTAGCGGACAACTCAAGCGAACCTTATTGTCATTGGGAGGACCCCTACGATTTTATACCTAACCCAGGTCAAACCTTTAACCAGTCGTTATTTGTGCTCAGTTAGCAATTGCCAATTAGCATGCTCTTTTCAATAAAATAATAATAACCTAGTTATAAAAAATTAGAAAAAATACATTGGGCCAGATGGTCCAGGCCTACATTGGGCCGGATGATCCAGGCCTGATCCGTGCCCTGAGGAAATTGACCCGCTATCCGCTGCCTATTATCATCACCGGTTCAGCGGTTCTCCACCTGTAGCCGCGCAGGAGGAAAGGAAAAATTGAAATTGAAATTAAAATCGCAATCGCAAAGGAAACACGATGGCTGCTTCCTCGCCGGCACCGAGCAGCACCGCCTCCGACTCAGGTCACACGCCCGGCAGCGCCGCCGCCGCGTCTGTGCAGCGGACAATTGGAATCCAACCTAGAACCCAGCGCGGCCTCAACAAACCTAAATGTATCCAGTGCGGCAACGTCGCTCGCTCCAGGTAGCTGCCGTATATTCAACATTCTAGTATTGAATTCAAGTTAGAATTTGTGGAAATTTTTCTCTGCTGTTTCTATCCTGTATTTCAGTTGAACTTCTCTAGCATTCCCTTTCGGGATGTGGAAATCGCAGCCATGCAGTTGGGGTTTTTTGCCTGCGTTCATTGGGTATATGAATCTAGGTTTTGGGTTTGATAGAGGTTTCTGTATGATACTAGTCCCAGGTTGTGAGATTCTGTTGTTTCGATACCGGAAATTGGGTCGTCGTTTTTCTTTGGGCTGGAGATAATAGTCACCATTAGAATAGGCTATTCATTCTTGGAGCTCTAGCTTTGGTTGAATACTATTCCTTATGCAGGTGCCCTTTTCAGTGCTGCAAAGGTTGCTGCTCAAGAGCCCAAAATCAATGCGAAATTCATGGTATGATGGATTTATTTTCCTTCTACTTTGCTGACAATTTTCTATCTTTCCTGACATCTTTGAGCATGATGGTTGTGCATAACACCAGAGACCATCGATTCTGAGTATCTGTTTTGTGTATTGGGAGAAATCTGTTTCTAGTTGTTTCCCTCGGTGTCTATCGAACCTTAAATAGTTTCTTGACAGGTTGGATCTAGTTTACTCTGTGAATGACTCAGCTTAACTCTAAAAACTGCTATTGTCTTTCTTTAGTTCCTGGTGTATAAGTTGACTGTGGTGGTTTTTTTTCACCCTTGAAAATATTTCTCATGTGCAGTTCTACAAAAAAACAAAAACGCTCCAGACAAGGCGCCAACTTCAACTACTACTCCCATTGATCAACAACCACCTGAAGTGTCTCCTGTTGCGTAAGTTGCATGAACTAGCAATTTGAATGTTTTTCTCTGTATCCAGCCTCTTGCCTGCATTTTGGTTGTCTTTTACTTCTTCATGTGTAGGATGTTGTTCTCTACTTGTCCTGATTGAATCATCCTTTCATTACTGGCTTTGTTGTCCGTATATATCTTTCTGTATTGATTTACTATTACTCTCATGTAATACAGATTAAGCGGCAGTTGTCCGATGTGATGTTGTTAACTGGGGTGGAATCTAGAATTTTAATTACTTTGGGGGAAATTGTATTTTTAATTTGTTTTGCACAAAACTAGGGTCTGATGCTTCAACTAAAGTAACCATTTAACACGAAGCATAAAACTTTTTTCCATTCAGATAATTTATCCTCTTTTTCTGTTGGTACAAAAGTGAATGTTAAATCTCATTTTTCTGGCTATTCTCTTCCTGTCTGTTCCCAGTCATCTTCTCAGTTATGAACCATTAATAGTCCAGATAAAGTATAGTGCATGTCTAGTTTGTTTTCATCGGGTCCTCCTGAGATAACTGTGAATCTTTGTCAACATTTCCGTCGATTCTGCCAACTCTCAGAGAACTGAAAGATCCAATTTTATTTGTATTTCATTTTTTTGTCAATAATTCTTCTACATTATATTGTTCAGTTTCTTCTGTCTCTGTCGTTTCTCTCCATCTATGAGATCTCTGTCCAATGAATTAGTTTCTTTTAGTCATCAACGCAATTATTGGTCTTTCTTTTCCCATGATTCTCGTAGGAGTTCCCTTCGTGCTGCATCCTATCGACAACTATCAAGCAGTTATTCCCAATTGAACAGTTTTCATACCTCACGTTCGAGAAAGCCTCTGACCAATAAGGTGTGTTGGATTGACCTAATTCCAGAACTGGAGCTCTGACTTTATATATTATGATTTACATGATGATATTTTCTCCTTATTGTGCTACTTCAGGATGCTTTGGAGTTAAACAAATGGAGGTTTAACAAATTGAAGGAATTCAAGGAAAGAAACATTGAAAAGGAAAATGAAGCCTTCGATCGGTACATGCAGAACATAAGCTTGCTCGAGGAGACATTCTCTATGAAGACCATGCAAGCCAGCTCATCTCAAGATAGAACCGCCCTACCAGATCCCATGGTTAGCGAGAACCTCAGAAAGAGGAAACTACATGTTATTGACCAAGGACTGAAGAAGCTCGAGGAGAGTGAGATCAACGGTGATCGAAGACCAGAAAAGGTGAAGAATTGGTCGGAGAGGGCTTCAGCTTTCAACGATCTGATCGAGAAGTTGAATAAAGCTCGAAATGAGGATGATATCAAATCTTGTTTGGAGATGAAGGCCGAGCTCTTTGGTGGCGGTTGTGCAGCTTTGGTTGATGAACCTGTGGCTCAAACTAGCTGGATTGAGGCGGGGTCAAGCAAGGGTATGGATTGTTTCTCTCAGAATGTACTTAGACCGGTAGAGATTGATCCAGAAATTGTTAGCAAGGTTAACGTGCATTTCATGTCGCTCCAAAAGATAGCAAGTTTATGACGTTATTTTGATGGTTCTAGGTTGATTTGCGTATGAACGAGAGGCCAAATTTGTATCCGTGTAATTGAAGTGTTTTGGCTCGGTAACTTCTCTTGTCAATGTTTAGGAGAGTAGGGAGGGAGGGAGCATAGGTTTGCTGCATGTCCTGGTAATGTGAGTTGTGGTTGACGATGGACTAGACCAAGTATAAGACTTCATTTTGATTCCTCACAAATATGTTAGGTTCGAATTTTGTGTTTCTTGGTCTCTTATGTTAAGTTATAGATGAATTTTTCAAGGTTTTGTACGTTGCCATTTAATATAGTTCGTGTCAAATAGAAGAAAAACAATTGAAGTCCTTCATCTTAGCACAAAATTTCATTTTTGATTTTTTTTTTCTGTACAAGAAATGTACTTATTTGACGTGTAAATCGATTATTCGAGTCTCTCTTTATTGAAGAAAACCCTTTGCTCCATTGATGCACTTGGAACTAGGGGTTTAAGTTTGACCCTAAATACCTATTGACCCATCTCGATCCATCCTGAACTTGAGAGTCGAGCTCGTTTAGATTGTCTACAGTGTCAGTTTAGAGTCGAGTCATCTTTTGACCCTGTAAGGGTCGGGCCAATTTAGCCCCGAGCCACTTTTTGACCCTGTAGCCCTTAGCAGCAACTAGTGCTATGAAATTCATCATACGAACACATTGGACCTATTTGTAAAGTTTTAAAATTTTAAGTACTAAATTGTTTAAAAAATAAATTTTGGGAACCAAAACGTAATTTTGCCATCAAAATTTATGGACTTAATTGTAAAAAAAATAGGTACTAAATTGTAAAAAGAAAATAATTTGGGTACCAAAATATAATTTATTAAAAAATGTGAGTTAATTAGGATCGAGCCACTAACCCGACCCGCTTCGACCCTAAAGGGTCAGACATGGTGAGGAAGGAAACAGGAGCGAGGCGGGTTAGTCAGGGCCGGAACCGAGCGACACACCTTCGCCCGAATATTTTGTGAGAGACCCATGTTTTGTCGGTATAATTTTTTGGATTTAGGACTTCCGACACACCTTCAATAATTGTAATCAACATACCTTCAATACACTACGATGAAATTGGTGTCATAAAGTTTCCAAAATACGTAAATATATTATTTATTTTAAATTTAGTTAACTTATGACAAATTTTGTGTTTTTTCCATTGCTTAAGCATTTAGACTCAATGGTTTATTGCTCTTAGATCTTAGGCAAGGGTAATCGTAAGGAAGTTTTCTCATTTTTTTCTCTACCTGAATAAGTTTCGTTTCTTCTTGATCCTTATAGCTTTCACATAGTTGTCCACCTAGTGACAAAAAATGCTCTTTCATCGGGAGTCTGGTTGCATATGGACTACCGCTCTTTATTATTGTCATCTTATAAAAAAACCTATTGTTTCCTTTACTTCTTTCGATCCCACTTCTCATTGTGTTTCACAATAAAATATAATTAAAATTTATTTATTATTTTATTTAATTTTATCGACCGACACACGTCCACACCTATACGAGAATCCTGAGTCCATCACTAGGGTCAATTATATATCTTAACTCTTTAGAGACTGGTCCAACAAGATCGAAAGATAGTCCGGGGTGGGTAGGGGCAATTCTCAGCCCTACTTGGAACCACTGCTTCCTTGGCCAATTTGCCACCTCTCTTGTGTTTGAACTTTTTTTTTAGGGAAAACTGTATTCATTTATTAATCAATAGAAGCAAAGTTTCCAGTAGCATCCTCTCTAAGGAGAGGTACAAGTACTTGATGTGGGTTGTTATCCCAAACCTCCTCACTATCCGAATTACACTCGAGATGGACTATCTTATGGACCGACCTGTTTTTATTTCGGCCTACCCAGTTCCACCGAACCCGGCACAAGGCCAGGGCCTTGATCCGGACCTCCTCGCACATCAGCCCAACCTCGGTTTCCCTTCTCTCTTCTCGGCGTAGTTGCTGAATGATTCCCTGGCAATCGGATTTCATTTCCACTTCCCCCCTTCCTCTCCTCCTCGCCATTTCCAAACCAAAATCCACCGCCAGCACCTCTGCCTCTTCTGGGTTCCACTGAATCCGGGATCTCTTAACTGCACCGAACAGAAATTGACCATCCTGATCCCTAGCCACCACTCCCCATCCCATTCCCTGTCCATCGAAACAATCCGCATCGACATTAAGCTTCACCGCCCCTGCCATCGGAGGTTTCCATTGCTGGTCCTCCTCCTTCGGCTTCGCTTGGGACTTCGTCTGCTTTGCCAGGTAATCCTGCAACCATTCACTCGCTCTGGGTAGGATCTCCCACTCTTCTAATTTCTTTTTATTCCATAGATGGCAGTTTCGCTGATCCCAGAGGTACCAGAGAGCCACCAGAAAGGATCCAAGTTGATCCTCAGACTCCGTTTCCTGCCGTTCACAAAACCATTCTTCCGAGGTTAGATTTTCTCCCCTCCCCACCAGTGAGTCCATTATGCTGTACCTCCAAACCCTGCGAGCCCATGCACAGTCCCGAAGAACATGTTTTTGGGTTTCTTCTAGGCCACAGAAAGGGCAATCATCACTTTCTTGTTGGGTGCGTTTTAGAATTCGAAACCTTGTGGGTAGTATATTCCGCAGCCATCTCCAAGTAAATATCTTTACCTTAGGAGGGATCTGTAGGTTCCAAACCTTCTTCCAATTAACTAGTATATAGGACTCTCCCTCCTCATTCACATTTCTTTCTTCCCATAATTTGTACGCCGACTTTACAGTGTACTCCCCCGTTCTTTCTTGTCCCCAAATCCTTCTATCCTCAGCAGGCTGTCTTGGAATAGGAATTTTTAGAATATTGGAGCAGTCTGTAGGATTGAAATGTGCTTGAATTAGGTCTGAAAGCCAGCTTCTGGTATCAGGATCAATCAGTTCAGCCACAGAAGTTGATGTTCCCCAATTGACTGTTGGGGAAGTCACCTTGAAAGTATCACTTGAGGGTATCCACTTATCCAACCAAATGTCAATTTTGATCCCATTTCCCACTCTCCACCTTGCACCTTGCTTTACCAGGTTCTTCGAAGCCATTAAGCCACGCCACACCCAACTAGGATTCCTCCCTAGTTCAGCCTCCAGAGGGTCACAACCCTCAAAGTATTTTGCCTTCATTACTCGTGCCACTAGGGAATTAGGGAATTGGGATAGTCTCCACAGTTCTTTACCCAGTAGGGCAAGATTAAAACTCTGTAGATCTTTGATACCCATTCCCCCTTATTTTTTTGGTCTGCAAAGCTCCTTCCAGCTTAGCGAGTGAGTTCTGCCTTCTTCTTGCTGCTGTCCCCACCAAAATTGAGCTATGGCTCGTTTTGTTCCTTTAATATACTAGTAGGGAGCTTAAAAACTGACATTGCATATGCCAGTTGAGATTGAGCCACAGATTTGATCAGTACCTCCTTCCCTGCCACTGAAAGAAGTTTCTCTATCCAGGTTTTCACTTTAGCTCTGACTTTGTCCACAAGATAGCCAAAAACCTGTTTTTTCGACCTGCCTATGTTGGTAGGCAGACCCAGATATTTTGATGGTAATCCACCCTTCTCATATTAAGCTTCCCATCTAACTCCCTTCTTAGTCCTTGTTTGACATTAGGACTGAACGATAGCTCTGACTTGTGGAGATTGACCTGTTGTCCAGATTCTGCTTCATAGCTCTGTAGAATAGATTTCAATTGCTCACATTGATCTCTGGTAGCCCTAGTGAACAGTATGTTGTCATCAGCAAAAAGTAGGTGAGTAATCTGAGGGGCAGTCCTCTTCACTCGAATTCCTTCAATTTTCCTTTCCTGTTCTGCTTTAGAAAGCAATGCCGAGAGGCCTTCCACCACAAATAGGAACAGGTAGGGGGAAATGGGATCCCCTTGCCTGAGTCCCCTGCTAGGATAGAAATTTTCAGTTGGTGACCATTCACCAGAGTGGAGAAAGACACCGTTTTAACACACCACATCACCATTTGCACCCACCTATTATCAAACCCCAATTTTAGCATTATAGCTTCAAGGAAATCCCACTCCACCCTATCATAGGCTTTAGTAATGTCCAGCTTTGCTGCCATAAAGCCTTTTCTGCCTGATTTTCTTGCTTTCATTGAGTGAAAACACTCAAAAGCAATCATTGACATTATCTGTAATCAACCTTCCTGGTACAAAGGCGCTCTGATTTTGGACAATCACCTCATTTAAAATCCCTTTCAGTCTATTTGCCAGTACTTTAGAGAAGATTTTGTAGAGTACTTTGCATAGATTGATGGGACGAAAGTCCACAGGGGATTGGGGGGTTTTTCTTCTTGGGAATGAGGGCTATTAGGGTATGGTTTAACTCCTGTGGGAAGCAACCAACTTCGAAAAAACCTTGAAGTTCAGTAGTGATTGTGTCTCCCATTACATCCCAGTTTATCTGAAAGAAGAGAGCTGGCATTCCATCCGCCCCAGGGGCTTTAAAGGGCCCATAGTCTTCAGGGCCGCCCATATTTCTTCTCTCATTAAGGGCTTTAGCAGCTCTTCATTCATAGCAGTAGTAACCTTCAGTGGTACTGCTTCTACTACTGAATTGGCGTTAGTTCTAGTACCAGCAGTGTACAACTTTTTGAAAAAACTGACTACACAGCGAGCCACTTCTTCCTATCCCACACAGATCCTTCCATCCTCATCTTTCAGCCTCCTGATCATATTTCTTGCTCTTCTCTCCGAGGCTCGACGATGGAAGAATTTGGTGTTTTTGTCACCATGTTTCAGCCATTCATTTCTGGACCTCTGTTTCCAGATCAATTCCTCCTGAATGAGTATGTCTTCCAATTCATTTTCAAGCGCTCTCCGTTGGGCTAAGATAGCCTCTGTCTTCACCATTCGATCAATCTTCTCCAAAACTTTTTCTGCTTTAAGCCTTCTCGATTTCAGACTACCAAAAGTCTGTTTACTCCAGCTTCTGAGCTTCTCCTCGCAGACTTTGATCTTTCCCATGATTGAGTCTGTGCCACTTGACTCCCACCCCCCTTGAATAATCTGTTTACACTCCTCATGCTCTTGCCAGAATGCTTCAAATTTGAAATAGTTGCCCCAACTCACATCCTCCACTAAGACATTGGTTTTTAATAGAATGGGATTGTGATCCAAACCACACCTCCTCAAGTGATATACCCCAGCCTCAGGAAATAATTTCCTCCATTCTTCTGTAGCCACCATTCTATCAAGTCGTTCCTCAAAGAATGTATCATCTTTATGATTGTTATCCCAAGTGTAAGGTTTCCCATAGAAACCTAAGTCTTCTAACCGGCAGTCTTCTAACTGGCAGTCTGCTAATGCTCTATTGAACCCCTCCATCTCATATCCATTTGCAAGCTGCTTTCCCCTCTTTTCAGCATAATGTTGAATTAGATTGAAATCCCCACAATACATCCAAGGGATATTTGTGAGTGATTTCAAGTATCTGAGAAGTTCCCAAGTCTTATGATTTTCCCCCCTCTCTGGCCAGCCATAAACTCCTGTAAGTCGCCATATGTTTCCTTCCTCCTCAATCTTCATGTCTATATAATTCTCATCGTATCCCTTCACTTCTAAGTTCACTTCCTCCTGCCATAAAACCAATAAACCACCTGCCCTCTCCAAATCTCTTATATCCTTGGATTCGTTGTACCACTTCCTCCCACTCCTTTTCCTGTTTCTTGGTCTCCATAACAAAGACCACCTTGGGGTTTTCTTTCTGAATCAGACGATCCAGCTTCTTAATTGCCAGGGGACTCCCCAATAGCCTATGAAGGGTTTTTAGGTGCAGTGACCCAAAAAATTCTTCATAGTCTTTTCTTAAGAAGCGCTTAAGTTCCTCATTGTATTTGGGGTGGTTTGAATGTTGGAACTTAACACATTGGATACATTTTTGCTTGGTGGAAAGAAATCTCACATTGCACTAAATTTTCAAACAATCTCATCGTCCAATGTGATGGAATTGAGAAAGTAAAAAGTTAGCAAACTCCATGAGGAGTTGATCATTTTTTTTTTTTACAAATGAAGAATTAATTGGTCACAATGGAACATTCAATTCCATCAACTCCCACACATGAATGATCCCTTCGTCCCAAAATCAAAGGCCAAACAAAGAAGAACTTTTTTTCTTTTCACGTTATTATTCTTTATTGCACAAATACAACTGTCATTTCTTGCTCCTTGTTTGCCTAATTGTCTCTACTTAAATCAAACTGAATGCGAAACAATTTCGAGAAAAAATAATTATTTGTATTACTAATGCGCAACTTCTGAATGATTAAGGATTCGGTATAGTTGATCAGTAGCAGAATTCGGAGGGCAACCACACATGTGGTTTATACACTCACAACTATTGCACCCAAAGCAAGACAATTGTGTACAATCTTTCTTTGTGTTGCATTTAGGGGAAATCAGTGCTCTTCCTTCTGCAGCCCTCATCTCCAAATCTTAAAATACAATGCAAGTACGCCATAAGTTTATGATAAATCATAGACAAATTATAATTTTTGTTAAACGAAACTATAAGATAGCAAAACCAATTGGTACTTACCTGCTATGAAAATCAAAAGAGCAAAAAAGAAAACCAATTTAGTTGGAGTGCTCTTTTCCATGTCTTTTTGTTATTGCTTTGTTCTTTCTTCCCCTTCTTTCACTTCTCCTTCAGGTCTTAATCAAAACTCTTATATGAATCGTTCTACATGTGGTCTATTTATATATGTGAAGTGGGTGGGTTAAAATGGTACCATTTTTATTAATTGAAAAGAAAACATAACAAAATTCTTTTTGCCTTCACAAAAGAAAATATGGATTTTTTTTGTAGGTATGGTTGAGAAATAATTATTTCCCTTCACTGACAGACGTTGGGCATTACAGATTTGTGTTTCCATAAGTGTTTTTTTGGTAAATTATGTAAAAATATTTTTTTGTGTCTTAATTTTTTAAATTATTTCTTTCTAAATTCTAATACAGCTATACTATTACCAAAACATATATTGTGTTTTAATTACTTAAGATATCTTCATTTTTTGGTGTTTTATAAGAGAATAGTATAAAATACATCATTGAATTTCATTTTCTCAAAACAACTCGAGTTATTGAAATCAATTGATTGACATGGTACCATATCCTTTCATAGTATTATATCCGAATATTCTCCAAAGTCATATTAAGTATTAACAGCTAATTTAAGTGTAAGTTATTACAATTTACATGCATCCTTGTGCACACTTCAAATCAATGAGTTGACTTTTGTTTAAGTGGACATGCAAGAGAATGATATAAAATTCATTAATTACGTTTTTCAGTGTTGGCAAACTGCGCCGTATCGGTGGTTCGACAGGAAAAATCGCCAATCGAAATCCAAGACAGTAGGTGGGTTTAACGATATGAAGCGGCTGAACCATGGTTTCAACACAAAATATCCTATCCCAGTCTTTTCCGGTTGTTTTCCGGCGAGGAAAATCTGGTGTTTGAACTCAATCAATGCACCTTGACTTCTTGAACAACGATTCTAAACACGTTCACACCTCTCCGAACAATGTTTGAACGAGGGTGTTTGATGTTTTGATGGTTTTTGGGAACAAACTACGTTAATTACACCTACTCGTATGGACAATGACGGATCCATGAATTTTTTATAGGGGTGTCCTCTTCCAAAAATTAAATTAAATTAAATAATTCATAAGTAAAAAATATCTGACTAGTGCAAATATATCATATTAGACAATAATTCAGGAACTGATCGCATATTCGATTTCTAACCTTGTTCCTGATGTAACTCAAATTAAACTTGAAAGACTCTTTCAACTCTTGTAGTATACCTATAAAATCAATTCAAATTAAGGATATCTTGAATGATTTTAATTGTTATGTTTTGAAAATAATTTAGAATAAAGAATAATGTTTTTACTAGTACATAGTGTTTAAAATAGAACAACAAATGAGTTTTTTTTTTACGAAGCAACAACAACAACAAATGAGTTCAACCTAGAGAATATGTTTAATAATAGTAGTGTCCTAGGTTTGAATAACATAGAGTACTACTTATATATTTTTAATCATACTCAAACTACTACCGTGAACAAGATAATCGTTTTTTCAAAATTTAAGGGTGTCCCGGATTACCAATATAATTTTTTTTATCCATATACGAAACTACTATCGAGGGTTGGATAATCGTTTTACCAAATTTTAGGGGTGTCCCGGGACACCTCTAAAGGTCCATGTATCCGCCACTGCCTATGGATGTTCAGTGAGAGCTCCAAAAACTAAGGTTATGGTAAGTCATTCTTACATGCTTGTTAAAAAGCTCATCCCAACTTGGTACCTTGTTATCTCTCTGACTTAATACCCCTCTCTACCAATCCAGCCATGTCGGCCTAGTCTCCATACTTAACCAATTTTCATGTCGTGGTACCCGGCCTGCCTCGCCGTGGTACCCTGTTGGTGTCTTGGTACAAAGGCTGTCTTGCCGGCTTGGTACCCCCTTGGCTTCATACTTAGCCACTTTTCATGCTTAGGTACCAGGCTAACCTTGTTGCCTTGGTATTAGGGCTGGGAATCTAGACCAAACCGTATGTGGAACCGCGGTCGAGACAGTATCGTATGGTTTGTCTGGTTTGCAGTCTCCTTCTTTAGTGTGTGGTCTGAAGTGGTCTGACCACGGTCTACCGCAGTAAACCGTAATAGACCGTGACACACTACCTACTAGTTCAGACCAAAATAACACTAAATTAAACCTCCATTTCTGTATTTGAAGAAAAAGTGGAGAGCCAACAGATTACCCAAATGATCACTTATGCTTTATCTCCTTATCAAAGAACCACACAAAAACCAGAAAGATTCATAAATAATATTCACTGTCTAGACTATGGAGTTGATAAAATATAAAACTACAAAAAATTCATTCACCTTAATGAGATAAGAAAAATTATTGAAAGATAGACGATCATTTTAGTGGTTGAAAACGACCTCGACGTCATTACGAAGGTGATCGACTGCGAGAACCTTCCGATCACTCGAGAGAGGGAGAGAAGCGGTAGCACAAAGAGGAAAAGGGAAACAAGGCTATTTGATGTGTGTGATTTTTAATGGATACTGGATAGAGCCGTGAAGACTGGAGAGAGAGTTTGAAAATTAAAAAGCCCACTTCTCTTCTCATATATTTCTTCTCATTTTAATTACGATCAATAAATTTTTGTTTCACTAGTATATTGGTCACTGGAATTTTTAGATTTATAGATACAACAAAGGATTGGAGGGTAGAATAAGAGTAATTTTTTTTAGGGCTAATGCCACTGGAAAACCCAAACTATTAACTTTATTCCATTTGTGTCCTAAAGTATCCGATATGACATTTGTGTCACAACGTATGATAGTTGTGTGTCATTTATGTCCTGACGATTTTGTTGACCGTTATAGATAACGGTTGACCAAACGGACATCACAGATTTGCTGACGTGGACGAAAAAGTAGCTGCCATGTAGACGCCACATCATTAAATATTTTTTTTTTTATCAAGAAACCGGCCTAGCTGCCTCCCTCCGTCTCTGTTCTTCAATCCTCAACCAAAAGCGGCCCCGCCACCGGAGAAGACGATTCATCTCCGCCTCTGTTCTTTGATCCCTCTCGCCTCTATTCTTCGACTGGCCTAGCGCCGCAACCTGCCACACATCTCTCTCTCTCTCTCTCTCTCTCTCTCTCTCTTACTGGATTTGGCGGTGACGGAGGAGGAAGGGAAGAATGGTCGATGTCAAGAGGAGGGAGGGTGCGAGAGGCGGATGGAATTGACGAGAGAAGAGGGAGAAGGGATTCCAGTATGTGGTGGCCTGTGGTGACGAAGCCAATTCCAAACCAGGTTGGAGGAAGAAGACGTTCGATTTCTGGTTTGAAGGTTTGGATTTCTGGGGATTTATGGTTTGGGTATTATGTTATTTTGGGTTGCAGCTCGACTCCCTTCCAAATTGCCGATGAGGAGAAAGGGAGGACCATCGCTTTCAATCCATAAAAATTCAATTGATTCCTTGGCGGCGCAATCTCCGTCCTCCCTTTCGTTGGCGGCGCAATTCCGTCGTCACCAATCCCACCAGATTTTGGGGCGCCCAGTCCGCCTTCAGCGCCTTTCTCGGCTACTTCGCCCAGTCCGATTCCGATGCCTTCAAGCATCGGGCACCCGTTCGGCAAGAAGCTCTTCGTCGATTGCACACCCCCATGACAAGAAAAGTTTCTCTAGGTTTCGCCGACAATGGCGGCGGCACGATGAAGGGTAAGCGGGGTCGAGTGCGGAGAGAGGAGACCAAGAGATTTTTGTTTATTTTATTTTCTGTTAGTTTATTTATTTTTTATGAAAAATAAATAATAAAATATCCACGTTAGATGCCACATAAGTGCTGACTAGACTTTCTGTTAAAAACTAACGGTCAACGCTAGTCAACTCTAACGGAAAAATAGTTTAGGACACAAATGTCATATCAAATACTTTAGGACACAAATGACACAAAGTTAATATGTCGGGTTTCCTAGTGGTATTAGCCCTTTTTTTTACCATGGTTTGCCTGGTCTGGACCGTATCAGACTGCACCACATAGACGTTATATGGTCTGGACCGTATAGTATATGGTCTGGTCTGGACCATAGACTGTGTCTATGGTTGGTCTGATCCAGATCGCACTGTTTTCCACCACTACTTGGTACCCTCTTGGTGTCTTGGTACCAAGGCCGTCTTGCGTGCTTGGTACCCTTGGCTCCATACTTAGCCAAATTTAAAGTTTGGGTACCCAATTTTCATGTCTTTTTGTACCAAGCCTACCTCATTGGCTTGGTACTCTGTTGCTTGCCTACCAAGCCTATTTTGTCCTCAGCCTACCAAGCCTCTTTCATTGGCTTGGTACCCTATCATTTGACACCATGTTTTGCCGCCTTGTTTACACACTTAGTTTTTGGGAGTTATTTTGCCCTAAGCGTACCAAACCTCTTTCGTTGACCCCCTATCGTTTGACACCCTATTTTGCCGCCTTGTTTCCAAACTTAGTTTTTGGGAGCCAAATTTCATACCAATTGGCTTGTTACACGTAGTGGAGGCGTAAGCTATTGAGGCCATGGGGGCAGTCGCCCCCTAGGTCAGGAAGAAAGAGTTTGGCCACTTTGGCCCAAAAACCCAACCCAATAAGGTCCAAATAGCTTATTTAATGATTAAAGTTGAGCTTATCTTATAAAACCATTAAACCCTTTGTAATTAATCGATGTGGTATGAAATTAATTTTTAGATGTAAAAATTATTGAGAAGAACTATTTTATAAACTCCACGTTGACCAAATAGCGTGATTCAAATTTATAGCGGTCACCAAATCATTAGCGTGATTCAATTTCAAATTTTCAAAAAAAAGTTCGTCCATAATTTAATTCAATAGTGTACGTACGTACTTCAACTATGGCCTGCGGTTCGACTAGTTATAAGTAAAAAAACTTGACCGTATTATTGACCGGTCGATAAATCTGACCTTCTTACGGCCTTTCTAGTCACTGCAACTTTAGAAGCCGTAAAGTTCGACCACTTCTTTTCCGTAACCTAGTTGAGTTCGTCCCCCCATTAATTTGCGCCCGTGGCTGCTATAGAAAACTTACCAAGGACTAAAAACGTCACCTGTGGATAGAAGAGTGGACGTAGTCGTAATAGGTCATTTCATGACGTCTGTCACATTTGGAGTTGATGAAATTGTGTAGTAACTGGAGTAGGATGATACATAAAATATAGAATGCAACGGTCCAAAGGAATAGTTAGTTAGGCAAGAGCCATTTATAAGTCATTAGTTGCTTAATGGATGGACTAATTAAGCATTATGTATAAGTATTGGGGTTGGTTATATATGCATTGATTCCAACTATTAATAATTGACACAAGTCATCAACTATGAATAGAGTCCATGGTTGGATTTAGAGCCGGACAATCGGTTCTCGATTAACGGTTAACCAGACGGTTACAACCGAAACCGGTCGGTTGTTCACTTATCGAAAATCGGAATAATTGAAAGTCAGTATGTGCTCGGATGCTGGGCAAGATGGTTTTGATCTTGGGAACCGATTCGGTTAACCGAAAACCGGGATAATCAAAGCCTCGAGCCCTCTTTCGGTCGGGAGGTTTGGGAGGTGGTCTGGTTAACTGTTAATAAAAAATTTAGTTTTTGGTTAAACCGAAACCGAACGACCTCCAGCCTTAGTTGGATTGAACGTTGGTGAGAAGCATAAGTACCCTTACCTTGGTCATTATTCTCGACCACTACATACTAACTAACTCTAACTCCAAATCCTGGGTTGCAGCCCACTACCAAAGCTAGCTAACATGACTCCGTACTTCGAGATGAAAACTCTCAGCAAATATGACGTGACTCAAATTTAATTGTTTAAAATTTCGATGACCTAAACAAACCTATTCAAAACGACACAGTTTTGATTTAGGACAAACATACTCGAATTGGAAAAAAAGTGTTCAATTATCATAGTTTGAGTTTTCCAACTTAAACTACAACT
The DNA here is from genome assembly GCA_946122785.1 of Linum tenue. Classification (NCBI taxonomy): domain Eukaryota; kingdom Viridiplantae; phylum Streptophyta; class Magnoliopsida; order Malpighiales; family Linaceae; genus Linum; species Linum tenue. Next base: position 24,787,788 of record CAMGYJ010000005.1, on the reverse strand, counting down.
ACAACGTACCAATTTACATATTCACTTGTTCATATTTTTTACTTTATTGTATTTTCAACTCTTTGCTCTTAATCATATCGTAACACGTATATTGTTTGAACAAATATGTAAGTTATTAGTTAATAAAAACATCATTTAAATGATCCGAACACAAAGACATCTCGCCATCAAGTGAATTGTAAAGAGATGTAGAGATATTTGCAGAGAGGTCGGCTGCAAAAAGTCGTTGCCAACTGAGGTTTCGACTTTGAAACGGCAGGCGAATAAGTAAACGTGACCCCTTAATTTACACCCGTGGCCGTGGCTGCCAATAATCAGTAGAAAAGAAGCGAATTGGGCCGGGGAAATTGGGCCTAGAACGTAACTTGTGGGTATTAGGTCAGCTGATGACGTGTGTCACTTGTGGAGCTGATGACGTACGTGTGTAACTTGTGGAGGACGATAACACATTTGAGTGCAACAGTTCAGAGAAATAGTTAGGCAATAGTACTACTACATGCCCTTACTTATAGTCATTAATAACAATTTAAGTGTTGAACTAACTGAAGTAGTTTAGGTGTACCGCTTGTATATAATTAATTACATCCCAATAATTAGTGTTTGGTTGCGACGGATTCTTGTACAACTGGATTTAAGACTAATTCTATACAAATTATAAAAGGGATTATTAATGATAGTATCGTGGTACACAATTTCACCGCTCGTCACGGTATACCATCCGCAGTAAATTGATACAATACATACGGAGATGTGAATAAAGGTCATTTGTTTGTAGGATTTTTTTTTGTGTGGAGGAGATTATGCCTCAATAGATTCGAATCGACATCGTTTTGCGGAGGAAAATTGATGCGAGGAAGAAAAGAAGAAAAACAAAAAACATGTATAGAGTTCAAGAAATGAAACCCAAATCTAATGAGGATCGGAGTCAAAACCGGTCCAAAAAACGAGAAAATCAGTAGCCCGACCAATATGATGAATGTAATTGATGAAAAAATTATATGTTTGAATATAAGAATTTGTCATTTTTGTTTGTAATATTGTATTTTTATTTATATATATGGATATTGATCTTATTTGCAATAGTGCACTTTATTTAAATATGGATGCAGCTTGTATGGATATTATCTTGAAATATGTTTATATATATATACACACGTAATTTATTTGGTATTCCTGGTTTTCCACTTTTCCTACATATTTTGTTAAAATTAACCAGCATTATCCGTTATGCCTCGATCGGATTGGATCGTACCACTTACCATAGCGGTGCGACAATATAAATCGGTTTGACAAGATTAGTCTATACACTATGCATGCATGGAAAAGGCTGCTGCCGGCCGGTCACCGGGGCATGCCTACCGGAGGAAATTGTAACGTGAATGTACGTAGCTGCCGCGTAGGCGACGCGCCTTCCACATGCATATATCCACTCTTTTTCTTACACATTCGGGCTGACCGTCGTTTTGTTTTACATCTCAACTTGCTTATACTTTGGATCTGAGCAAATCTGGAAGCTGATCTGACAATTGGCTTGGTGGTTTGAAAAAAGACAATTTCTGGACTTGTTTTTTGGTGGTGTGTGGTTGCCCGTCTTTCTCCCATATCTCTTACTTCTCCGGTATATGGATCGGATGACCAGAGTATTGTATTCTCTCTCTGTTCATGTATATATCCGATCCAAACGTATTTTTTTTTTAAATTCAGTATAATAATAATAGGTTTGCATTGTATGGTTGGGATACATTTGGATTTGGATATGTACAACTTATGATGAAGCAAAAAATTTCAATGGTTTATTTCAGTTCAGTACAATATCGATTCAGTATAGATCGGATGAAACTAAAGATAAAATAAAAAATTCAAGGATTTAGGTCGGGTTGAAAGTGCAATTAGTTCAATTCATTATTATGATTATCTCTACCCCGATCTGTAGACCTACCACTATTGGTATCAGAGAGAGCCTTATGTAATCGGATGTTTTCTATGCAAACTCAAGTTATTTATACCAATTTGTTATTGAACGTAGCTATATATTGATAGTGTAGTTTCCCCCTAATTAATTATATATTTATGTGCACCTTCCACTCCTTTTTCGTTGTAGATTTCATATTCTATTAATATCACCTTATGCTTGTCGTGGTGTAATATTTTAGTTATGTTTGGTACGTCAAACAAGACGTTCTTTTCCTCTAATGGAAAATCAAACGAAGACTTCGAGAAATCGACGCATGCAGGACTATATGTGGTACATATTATATGTGCATAGTGGGGACTTGCTTATGGTTTAACGCTTAAGCTAGCACATCTTGAGTTCTACATTGCTTCTCCATTAAGAAAAATGTGTTCGCTTGACTGTTGTATTATTAGGATATTGGTTATAGATGTACACTATAGTGGCAGCGACGGGTAACCACACAAAGTGATAAAATGATTAGTGATACAGTTAGTTATATTTTCACATTGGGGATCGAAATTTTGATCACACGATTGTGTAGTACTAAATGATCGACCATCATGTCAAACCTTTATGATTAGATGTACAATATTACAAATGTACAATATGTCCAAGTGACAAGATGTTGTCCGGCGAATCTTAATACTCTGTAATGGTGATCGATCAAACATGGGAGACATGCAATGATCCATTTTTAGGTCATAATCAAATTGAAAGAAGAGGAATAATCATGTGAAGGAGTGTTGCAGGAAGCAGCCATTGATACTTCACTTGCAGAAGTCGAGCAAGAAGAATCAGCTGCTTCCAATTTGGCTGCGCCCTTCGTCTAAGTGGTAGAGTCCACATGAAGGAAACGGCGTCGCATTGCTCCCGAGATTAGTTATTTGCTTAGCACGAAATAAGCCATTTTGGCACATAGCTTGGTAGAGTTATACCATAAGGGAAAATTAAGTAAATAATTGTTACTCTACATAATTTAAAGGTCATAACCCGAATTTGGTCTTTGCAGTTGAAATATAAACACATGTAATCCATTAATCTAATATTTATAAATTAGTCATTTCATGAATTTCTTCTACAGGCTACAAGATTGTCGTTCTTCTTCTTTCATTGAAAACAAAACATATATAATATATTAAATCCAAAAGGATGACGAGGGTGAAGATGAGGTGGGAAGGTTACGACGATTGATAAGCTGATAAAATACACATATACACAAGTATATACCGTATATGGAATATAACATAAGTTGATAAAATACACATATACACAAATATATACCGTATATGGAATATAACATAAGTTGATAAATACACATATACACAACTAAATACCGTATATACATGGAATATATAAGCTGTGGATAAATAGAGAGAGGTGCAGAAAACAGAAGTGATCCTTCGCCTCCCACGTGGCCAAATAAAGCCGTCATCCGGATCCGCCATCGGTGCTCCGACAATGTGGCAAATTTATTTTTTCAAATGAGTAAAATGTTTTCTTTTAATTTGTAAGAAACTATTTTATTTTAGGGCAAACTTTAGCAAGAAGTTATGATTTTTTTTTTTTTTTTTGTCAAAGTTAGCGGTAACATAGAGTCATAAATAGAAGAAAGAAGAGCGCGGGAGTCGACTAATCGCCGAGCTCCCGATGAAAGGGCTTTTTGTGCCACAAGATGGGCGGCCCTATTAAGTCGACAAGAGACAAAACAAAACGAAACGAAGCTGAATTGGGACGCCAACGCCCTTGCATCTTCGAGTACCGCCCCACTCCAATCGTGTGCCAAATTACTCCTCACCATCTGTTGAATCAATTGTTGTGAGTCCCCATGAAATTTGACAGCAACAAAACCATGTGATAAGCACCATTGTAAAGCATCTCTAAGAGCCTATTCAATAGTCCAAGAAGCCTCCCTGCAAACCAACATAGAGAAAACGAAACTAGGACCATAAAATGCAATAAACCATTTAAAGGATACAACGCTCCATCCGTAGCCATAGGGAACCTGCAAAATAAGAAAATAAAAAACAAGCCAGGGGATCTTGTGGCAGCCACTTGGACATCCTCACAGTCGAGAAGTCGAACTGAAGGAGAGCCCAGGCGAGCGGCACAATCAACGAGCATGATGTTGAAAGCCGTTATCGGGCTGCACCCACGAAGCATAATATGCAATCTACTAACAGAGAGGAAATCTAACCGATCTATTTTTTTCTTTCATGAATTTCATTTTCAAACTTACGCAATAATTGTAGAAGATATAAACGAAAAGTGCCAAAAGAATAATTGAAAAACAAATAAATTATGGAGGATAATTATAAAGAAAACTAAAGAAATAATAAAAATACCAAGAGAGGGATACTTATCGGAACCGTCGTTAGTGGTAGCGTAACCGTCACACTGCGTCAGGATTGTAACCGCCGTTTGGAAAAACCGTCGCTCTGCCTCTCCCGGTTACGAACCCCACGGCACAGCCCGAATCCCAACCTGCAACCACCACACCGGACTTCCGCAACTACATCTCCCGCCGCTCCTCCTCCGTCGGCCAGTGCTTCTCCCAGCGCCGCCCTTGAACGGAACTCATCGACCGCTCCGCCACATTCGCTCTCCCTGACTCCCACACCGAAGTCGCCATCCGGATCCGCAAGACATCCAAGTCGCCCTGACTCCTTGGACGGAACTTATAATTCCATTAGCATCAATCAAAGGGAAATTGAAATCCAATCAATTCCAATCTTCCGCAGCTTCTTCAGAGACAGAGTAATTGTACTCCGGAGATGCGAAGAGTACGGCGTCGGCTTCCCTGATTTTCTGACGGAAAGCATCAACCGCGTCGGGGAAACTGCCACCGGGTCCTTCCAGATCGGTGTTCAGCATCGGCAGAGGGGATCTCGCTAGCGGCGTCTCTTCCGAGGAGCTTGACAGGGGTGCCGGTCCGAGGAGACGTGAGATTACGCTCTGCAAGCTCGTCAGGACAAAGTATCTTGCCCGGCCACCAGGAGCCGTTCCTCCGCCGAACCCAGACGAGTCCTCCTCCACCGTCAAGTCATTGTATCATTCTTCTTATCGGAAGGTAAAAGACCTTAGCTAGCAAGAAGTTATGATTGTCTATTGAATTAAGGCACCGTTTTTTTTTTAATTTACGGTCACTGGTTCTCTCTAAAGACCGTAAATTGGTAAATCTTACCTCTTTATAACAAAAAAAAATGAAATTAAATAATTAAAGATGAATAATTGATTAAATTTTTTAAATTCAAACAATAATATCTACTAAACTTATCTTTGAATTTGAAATAAAAACATAATTTATTTTAATAAATCCTTTCATAGCCACACTCTTTAATCAATCTCCTCGCTTACAACCCTTAACAAATAAATAAAATAAAAATTCTAACTCTAGAGAAAAAAAGGTTTTTAATTTGTAAGCCGACAACCCAAGTAGTATATTTATTATCATTTCTAACGTCCACAAATTGATATTAAAAATAATTTTTTTTTTTTGATGCGAAATCAAAAAACTTGTATTAAGCTCCGGCAAACACCAAGGGAAACTCCTGATGTGCCTCTCAAACAATTACAATAGAACCAAAAAAACCTATCAAAGTGTGCTAACTATATGCTCTAATTCTGCCTGGAGGACAGGGTTACTGGACACTCTATAAGTAACTTCAGCTAACACCTGCTTAGCTAACACATCAGGGGGTCTTATCCCTGTAGAACCATACATTCTATTACATCGTTCACGCCAAACAAAACTGACTATCGAACACCACAGCAATCGACATAAATCATGCTTTGGAGACACTTTACCCCACTGCTGAGAACACCAGGACACCACTGCAGGCCAGTCCCCTTCCCCTGGAGGAGCCAACTGCTTCAAACAGCTCCTTAGAATCGACCTAGTGTAAGAGCAAGATACCAGGAGGTGGTTGCGAGTCTCCATACCACCTGGACAAAGAAGGCAAAAACCAGAAACCTGTTTGCCCCAAGATAAGAGTTTATCCTGCATAATCAGTCTGTCATGCATAGCCATCCATAGTGTAAACCCATGTCTAGGAATGATTTCCTTAGACCAGACCAGCCTACGCCATGCCACAACTTGCTGATGTTCCCTTATAGCCTCCCAAACTCTTTTTACCGAGTATTTCTGCATCCTCTGCCCTTGCCATAACAGATTTGGAGGATCTCCTGAAATGTGAACAGCAGCAAAACTTCGACACTTCAATAATTGCCGCCATATCCATGTCCCTGCAGATGAAATTGACAAATCCCATAAGCTCCTCTGCTTCAATCTATAGCGAGAAACCCAAGCTACCCAGAGTGAACCACCACTTGTTAGGATCTCCCATACATGCCTGAAGATACATGCTTTGTTCCAGAGCCGAAAATTCCTGATACCCAGACCACCTTCACGCTTAGGCAGCGCAAGCTTATGCCAAGCCATAACAGCTTTCTTTCTTACACCCCCCTCTGCTGTATCCCAAAGAAATTCATTGCACAGTCTTTCTACTTCCTTAATAACATACTTAGGAAGCAGAAAGATATTGAGCCAATACTGTAATGTACTTGAGATGACAGACGAGATCAACTGTACTCTTCCTGCATATGTCAATAGGCGAGACCGCCAACTTCTAAGTCTCTGAGTAATTTTATCAATCAACACCTGACAATCATGCTTAGTAAGCTTGCCAGTTATCAAAGGAACACCTAGGTATCTAACAGGAAGAGAGCCAAGGGGAAACCCAGTAATAGTAGAGATAAACTGCTGCTCTTCCTTTGATATACCAGCACAGAACAACTGGCATTTTGCTGCATTACACTTCAAACCAGACAGAATATAGAATTCATCCATCAGCCTCCTTATACCCGCCACCCCCCTCACTGACCCATTCGTGAAAACCATCAAGTCGTCCGCAAAGCAAAGGTGCGTAATCATTAATGGTTTACAGCGCGGGTGGAAGGGGATCTGATTTTCTCTTGCTGCTTTTCGAGCCAGCCCATCCAGGACTTCCATTGCTATAGTAAATAGGTAGGGTGACAAGGGGTCACCCTGCCTTAAACCCTTTCTAGCCCGAATATTTCCACACAAACCCCCATTCAAAGAAACCTTGATTGTAGGAGTAGTAACACAAGCAGTAAGAAGTTTTAAGAAACCAGAGGGGAACCCCATTGCTTCCATCACAGTAAACAAAAATTGCCAATTAACTGAATCGAAAGCTTTCATGATATCTATCTTGACCACACATCTAGGACTCAAATTTTTATAATGGTAATTCCTAACTAGTTCAGAAACTAATAGGATGTTATCACTGATAGCCCTGCCTTTGATAAACGCAGTTTGAGACCTACTTATCACACTGGGAAGCACTTGAGCAAGCCTGTTTGCCAAAATTTTTGAAATCCCTTTGTACAACGTGTTACAACACGATATAGGACGGAAATCCTTCATGTGTTCAGCACAAGGAACCTTAGCAACCAAAGTAAATATAGTGCTGTTCACTATAGTAGGCATAATACCAGAGGAAAAGAAAGAAATAGCTACCTCTTCCACCTCTCTCCCAATGATGTCCCAATGAGCTCTGAAGAACTCTGCAGGAAACCCATCAGGGCCTGGAGCCTTGTCACGACCAAGGGAAAAGAAGACTCCTTTAATTTCCTCTCTTGTGATTCCCCTCATTAGAACCTCACCTTCCTCCACAGATAGTTTATGCTGTAAAAGTGCCTGATAAAAAGCTACTGGCTGCTGCTTAACCTGCGGATCCTCAGTCCCAATCAGTTTAGAATAAAACTCCACAGCAACTGCACCTATCTCTTGAATATCAGAAACCACTTCCCCCTGGTCATTCCTCATCCTGGTAATCTGCTGCTTTAGCGTCTTAACCTTGACCAACTTGTGAAAGAAAGCTGTATTGGAATCACCATCCTGTATAACCTGAGACCTTGATTTTTGCTTATAATAGAGTTCTTCAGCCTTCCTTAACTCTCCATACTCCAACCCCAGTTGCTGCTCTGCTTCAATATTCAACTCACCAGGATCATTCAATACTTTTTCTTGTGCTTGGGCTAGTGCAATAGCTGCTGCCTGAACTCGACAAGAAATATCAGAGTATACCACTCTATTTAGCTGCCTCAGCTCCTTCTTCACTTGAGAAAGCTTACCATAGAAAACATAATAGGGGAAACCCACAACCTTCTTCCTCCAAGCATTCTGGATAATATCAAGGTAACCAGGATGGGATTGCCAAAATACAAAATACTTAAACGGCTTAGGGAGGGTTTTCAAATTTGGAGCAGTATCTATAATCAGACCGCAGTGATCTGATACCCCAGGGGGGTTAGAATAAGCAGAGCTATCAACAAACCTTTCCAACCAAATGTCATTAACAAGTATTCTGTCAATTCTTCGAGCAATTGGATTGTTCTTCTGACGGTTCCACCAAGTAAACCAGCAGCCAGTTGTCTTATGCTCAGTCAACTCCATACCTTGAATCCAACTTCGGAAATCTTGCATACTCTGAGTAATCACCTGGGAACTTGAAGTCTCAGTCACTTCAGCTATGGCATTGAAATCCCCCATATAAACCCTTGGCAGCCCATTATCTTTCCCTCCAATCAGCTCCTGGTACAAATTACGACGCTCTTCTTCCTTGTTGGGGCTGTAAACAAACACCACACTAAACGGCTTAACATCATCGACCCTAATATGAATATAATGCCTTCCTTCATCCACCAAGGTAACTGGCAACCCTGCCCTCCAGAAAATCCAAACTCTACCACTATCAGACTTAGCATAATTTGATAAATGCTTCCAGGCAGAAAAACAACCCTCTACTATAGTATTTTTATTTACCTCCTTTACCCTAGTCTCTAACAGACCTACAATATCTATATGCCTCTCTCTCAGCTGCTGCAAAACTGCTGAGTGTTTATCAGGGGCATTGAAACCCCTGATATTCCAGCTGAGGATCTTCATTTGCGTCTCTTCCCTCTCCCTCTCCCTTTAGGAGGAGAAGGGGGAGGTGGCTTACCAGCAACCCGCACAGACTTCCCAGTGACCTGACCAGCAGCAATTTTGTTCGATAAACTTCTTGGCCCCTGAGAAATCGACCCTGACCCAATCCAGACTTTGTTCTTCTTGTTAACGACCAGAGTAAACCCGTCTGCATCAACCAAACTCCCTTGTGGGGGAGGAGTGTTGGTATCAGCAGACTGAATGGCACATACAGAATCCTCAATCAAAACCGCCTTACCCTTATCAACCGCAACCACCATAGAGACATCAGCACTCTCAACAACTGGAGCTTCTTTAGGTTCACTCTGCCCTGCACTGCTTTGATCTGAATTAGTTACCTGAACCTCGCTAATTACTGGCACTTTCTTCTTCCATTCTAACTTCGCCCCTTCACCAGCGCTACTGCAATTATGCCCGAACACACTGCATTTTTCACATACCCTGGGCATATGACAATATTCAACTTCAATGAAGAGCTCAGGCAGACCATCCGGCGTTATACTCAGTCGCGAAACCTTCTTCGAACTAGCCTTAACCTCAACACAGACTTGAGCAAACCCCACCTTCTTACCTCGTGTAGTGGACTTATCCATACAAAGAGGACGACCCAGAGAACTTGCCACCCGCCCCAGCCCCTCCTTAGAAGTAAGCTCCGACGGCAGATGCGAGAGTTTCACCCAGATTGGCAAAGTCGAATTGTCCAGCTTCAGAGGACTAATCCCAGGTTCCCACTTACGCAGAAACAAAGGATTCTCCCTATGGTGCCAAGGCCCACTCTCGAATACCCACTGACAGATCTCGGCACTGGGAAATTGAAAGAGAACAAGCTTCCGCCCCATGCTCGATGCTCGAACTTCCCCATCCCTTCCCCATAGCCAATTTGCCCAGTAACGAATGGCCGATAGCGACGCCGGGCGATCGATAAATTGCCCTACCAGGCTGTTCTCCCAACGTTTCGCCCCTTCTTCCACCACCTCTCGCGGGATCCTTAGTGAACCATTAACGTACTCCGGCTCATAGTAATCCAGACGGTTATCTTCCGGAATCCCGAACAACGACACCCACGACCGGCCGTCACCAACGGCTGCCGCACCGTCAGTGACTTCATTTAAAAATAATTATTTAAATGAAATTATGCATTTTTCTATCAAATTCCGTACCAATTTCTAATTTATTATTAGATAAAAATACTTAAATTCTTCACCAACCAACCAACAGCCACCTGCTGGCTTCTCTCTCCCCTTTGCATTCTTCTTCTTCTCTCAATTTATTTCCTCTATATAACCTCGGAAACCTCCTCTTCTCGTGTCGTCGTCGCAGTAGATTACTCGTCTCGTCTGCTACCGTAAATTCTCCGAAAACCTCATAAATTTGTGAACATGGCGGAATCGGTGGAGCTCCCGAGTCGGCTGGCGATCCTTCCGTTCAGGAACAAAGTCCTCCTTCCCGGCGCCATCATTCGCATCCGTTGCACTTCGCCCAGCAGGTTTTGTCCTCACGAACTCTCTTTTCAGTCCCGCTCGCAACTGATTGTCAGCACGAATTAGCTAGGGATCGGTGGGGAGGCTCCGATTGATTGCTGAATTTTGCTTAATTTGATTGCTTCGGTTTCAGTGTGAAATTGGTGGAACAGGAGCTATGGCAGCGGGAGGAGAAGGGTTTGATCGGCATTTTGCCAGTTCAGGACGCTGCCTCCGATGCCGCGGAGGCCTCGGTGGGGTCCATGTTATCTCAAGGTTGGTAATGATTGCGAGAGCTCTCTTTCTTTTTACTCCTTCCTTTTTTTCTAGACGCCATTGACTTCTGTTTACATAACTGATGGACTTTCTTCGGATAAGTAGTGGCGATTTTATGTTTTATTCATTGACTCAAGACTTGGGAATGTAGGCGTTGGAAGTGAAACCGGGGGTGATAGAAGCTCCAAAGCTCAAGTGGGTACCTCGGATAATCTCAAAGTTGATGGCAAAAACCAGCAGGAAGTCATTCGTTGGCACAATAGGTTGGCTTCTTTTGTGGATTGCAGTCCTCACCATTGCTGGATTTCATGATCTTAATTGGTTCGCTCACTCAAGCTGTGATAATCGGTTTTGTCAGAGGAGTTGCTGCTCGTGCTTTGCATTTGTCAAGAGGGGTGGAGAAGCCCAGCGGGAGGGTGACTTACATAGTTGTGCTTGAAGGTTTATGCAGATTCAGTGTTCAAGAACTTAGCAAAAGGGGGATGTATTACACTGCGAGGATATCTCCTGTTGAGATGACAAAGATTGGTGCGTTTTTAACTTCATCCTCCTTGATTCCATAGAATGCAACAACAGAAAACAATTGCTCTGCATTTTGTCTGTCAATTATAGAGCTGGGTTATATGCCTTGAGGCATCATGTTGAACTTTAGCCATAGGTTCGTCAGGTTTATTTTTTCCTTCCAAGATGGTTTAAATCATATACGCATCATGATTGCCCTGTATAATTTCATCCATTACTAACTGTAAAACATTGGCCTTCTAGAGATGGAACAAGTGGAGCAAGATCCTGATTTTGTTGCGCTATCTCGCCAGTTCAAAGCAACTGCTATGGAACTTATCTCTGTTCTTGAGCAGGTAACATTAGTAAAGTAGTGAATCAATAAGGTTTTCTGAATCTTTCTTGCTGCCTACTTTCTCTTGGTTGATGAACAATGGAAACCCAGACGTAGGTAAACTGCCTTTATTTATGCTGATGGTCAACTGAAAACCTGACATTTCATTATGGCCATCTTTAAGTTCTGGTGTTGCTACCCTTTCAAAATTTTGAGCTCACAGTTGGGCTTGTCGGTCCATCTTTTGTGTACATCTCTGTGCACACTGTTTATCACTGGAGACATATTTGTACCATCTATTATATTCCAATTTCGGTTGACTGATGCACTAGGTTCGCAGTATTTCAGTCTTCATATCCTGTGTTTTGATTAACTTTGGTGTCCCATCATTTGGGGAACTCATGTTTTTGTTTATCCTCACAGAAACAAAAAACTGAGGGCAGGACTAAAGTTCTTTTGGAGACCGTTCCTGTTCACAAGTTGGCAGATATTTTTGTTGCTAGCTTTGAGATAAGCTTCGAAGAGCAGTTATCCATGTTGGACTCAGTTGATCCGAAAGTAAGGATTTTGAAAGCCACTCAGCTGGTCGACAGGCATTTACAGGTGATCAGTTAGTTGTAGCTAACATTTGGTGGATTCGATGGTGCTTTCTCAAGGCACCTAACATTTTGGAATCTGTCTTGTGTTTTCCTTGACAGTCAATACGTGTCGCAGAAAAAATTACCCAAAAGGTTGAAGGACAGTTATCAAAGTCACAGAAAGAATTTCTTCTACGTCAGCAGGTTAGCATTCTTTTAGAACTGTTAAATATGAGTTTATAGTGTACAGCAGCGTTGAGTTATAGCATTCTTCTACGTCATCGAGTATATGATATTTATGGCATTGAGCATCTGGATGATCCATGTTTTTGGGTTATTTATATGTTGGCTATATTAGTTTATAGTGTACATCAGTGTTGAGTTGTTTGGTGTTTCATGAAAACCTTACTTTAGATGCGGGCTATAAAAGAAGAGCTCGGAGACAATGATGATGATGAGGATGATGTTGCTGCATTGGAAAGGAAGATGCAGGCTGCAGGAATGCCTTCAAATATCTGGAAACATGCCCAGAGAGAATTGAGGTGAATTTTCCTTTGACCATTTGCTAATCTTCTGATGGACAGTTTAACATCTTTCTCGCAGAAAGAAGTGTACTCTAGTGTTCAGTCTTTTAGATACCATATGAACAACTTTTAGAAAAGGAGGATCCTTTTGTGCAATTTCAGTGCTATGTTGAAGAATTATTGATCTGTTGATTCTGTTGAAATCTGCTGTACTTGTACTCAAACTTCAGGCGGCTCAAGAAGATGCAACCTCAGCAACCTGGATATAACAGCTCACGTGTTTATTTGGAGCTTCTTGCTGAGCTTCCCTGGCACAAAGCAAGTGAAGAATCTGAATTCGACTTAAAAGCTGCAAAAGAACGTCTTGATAATGACCACTATGGTCTTGTCAAGGTCAAGCAACGGATCATTGAATATCTGGCCGTGCGAAAGGTTTGATAATCACCCCGTTAACTAGTGCCTTAGATGTTTCTTTTTGTGTATGTGTGTTGGTCATCCTGTTTATATATTTGTTTCTGTTATGAATTGTCTTGCAGCTCAAACCAGATGCAAGAGGCCCAGTATTGTGTTTCGTGGGCCCGCCAGGTGTTGGGAAAACATCTTTGGCATCATCTATTGCTGCTGCCTTGGGTAGAAAATTCATACGCATTTCTCTTGGCGGTGTTAAGGATGAGGCTGATATTAGAGGACATAGGAGAACATACATTGGGAGCATGCCAGGGCGTCTCATCGATGGCTTAAAGGTAGTAACTATGTTCCTGGACAAACCTAGACTGGACTCCTTGCATAGTCCCATTTGTTTTCTTTTTCCACTTTATCTTGGATATCATTCTTATGTAATGTCTTTATACTTCAAATTGAAATAGACCATTGATCAAGTTAAATTTTGGATTTTAGAGAGTGGGCGTTTGCAATCCGGTTATGCTGCTGGATGAGATTGACAAGACTGGCTCTGATGTTCGTGGTGATCCTGCCTCAGCTCTGCTTGAGGTTCTTGATCCTGAACAGAATGGGACATTCAATGATCAGTATCCTTTTCTTTTGTTTCTTCAGTTATTAATTTCTCTTGTCAGCTCCAAACTGTTTTAACAACTTATTCATTCTGATGTTTTGAGTGTCCTTGTCATGGTAAGTGACAACACTCAGAACTGAGAAATATTATAAATTTCAATATTAAAATTATATTTGAACATGCTGTGTTTTTGTTCCATTACTCCAGTGAACCTTAACTGAAGTTCTACAGCTATTTGAATGTTCCTTTTGACCTATCCAAGGTGATTTTCGTTGCAACTGCAAATCGGGCACAGCCTATTCCTCCTCCACTGCTAGACCGTATGGAAGTTATTGAGCTTCCTGGTTACACTCCTGAGGAAAAGCTCAAAATAGCCATGCGGCATTTGATACCTCGCGTGTTGGATCAACATGGATTGAGCTCTGACTTCCTTCAAATTCCAGAGGTAGTGAAACTATTAGCATATTGCTCTTTACCACTCATAATTCGACCTTAGTGGGCCCTGTGCTTGGGAGTGGAAGAGAAGCGAAAAGAACTAGACATGGTTTTGATACTTTTACTAAATAGCCTTTTTCTTATCCCGACGTGGCAGGATGTGGTCAAGCTTGTGATTCAGAGGTACACTAGGGAGGCTGGTGTTCGGAACCTAGAGAGGCACCTGGCTGCCTTGGCTCGTGCAGCAGCTGTGAAACTTGCAGAGCAAGACCAAACTGTCCCTTTGAGCAAGGATGTTCATCGGCTTGCCACACCATTATTAGAGAACAGACTTGCAGAGGGAGGTGAAATGGAAATGGAAGTCATCCCAATTGGTGAAAACACTCACGAAATATCCAACAGTTACAGAGTTGCTTCCTTGGTTGTGGATGAGGCCATGCTGGAGAAAGTTTTGGGGGTAAATAATACCACCAATCATTCCTTTTTACTTGATTATGATTGTAGTTTTTTTCGTTCTGTGCACTTTACCACCATTGCTTTTGACTTTAGTATGATTGGGCTTACCTTTGTCATTGCATAGCAAGGCTTACCTTTATTATTGGAGTACTGGTCCTAATGGTTACTTCATTGACAACTGACTGCCAATGTTACTGCAAGCTTTACCTACTAACTGCTATATGGGTTTCTAGTTCAACTTAAGTCATAAACAGAAAGACAGTAAAAATATTTAATCTTCTTGAAGTGCTATCGTTTCCGTCACTGGCGACCTTTTTGAGCTTGCTAGCACCTATTACAATGGTCTAGATACTCTTTACTAATATAATAGAAAGAAAAAGGTTCGTTAGTTGGTCTTAGCTGGTATTCCTGTAATGAACATGTTCATTTTACATGTAATGCAGCCTCCACGATTCGATGACAAAGAGGCTGCAGAACGTGTTGCCAGCCCAGGTATTGTGGTTGGGCTTGTTTGGACTGCCTTTGGTGGGGAGGTGCAGTTTGTGGAGGCCACAGCAATGGCTGGGAAGGGTGAATTGCATCTCACTGGCCAGCTTGGTGATGTTATAAAGGAATCCGCACAGATAGCACTGACCTGGGTAATATATGTTTTTATTAGATTTCTAACCCCATTTCCTATTCTGCAAATCCTTCTTTTTTGGCCGAGTACTGGAACTATCTTCTTATTTAGCTTTATATGTGTACCCTGTATCTCATAGGTGCGAGCAAGGGCAACTGACCTTAAGCTGACAGCTGCTCAAGACAATAGTCTCCTCGAAGGCAGGGACGTTCACATACATTTCCCAGCAGGAGCTGTACCCAAGGATGGTCCTTCAGCAGGTGTAACACTAGTGACTGCTCTGGTTTCTTTGTTCAGTCAGCAGAGAGTAAGAGCAGATACAGCAATGACTGGAGAAATGACTTTGAGGGGCCTTGTCCTTCCTGTCGGCGGCATTAAGGACAAGGTATAGTATTTCTTCTCTCCAAAATGATCTGAGAAAGTATTGTTGGCTGATTACTTGGATACTACTGAATGGTCGTGAAATTTTGATGTTCAATGAAAGTTTTGTAGACCCTGATTCGCTATTGGTCTGGTTGGGGAAGGAAGGGGTTTGGATGATATAGAATTAAATGGAGTTGGAATGTTTAACCACTGAGTTTGCTGTTGCAATTGCAGATTTTGGCTGCTCACCGCTACGGCATCAAGAGAGTGATCCTCCCAGAGAGAAACTTGAAGGACTTGGCTGAAGTACCAGCTGCTGTTCTCAGCAGTGTAGAGGTAAATTCACGTTTACTTCAGCATTTTCCCTCCATGCTGAGTTGGCCCGCAACGAACGTATTTTTCAGCAAAGTCCGTCTACAACCGAACAACTTTGGCACCGGGTGACATAGTTTAGTCTCTTTCGGTTGGTTTGTGCTACAGAGAAGTACTCCGATCGACCGGCTGGTGCAGAATCTAACTGGATGGGCATATGATTACATGAAAAATAAATTACACTTAAGGACCCATAATAAAATTGAAAATGCATGTCATTCCAACTTGGTCTGGTTGTTTGTTTCTCTGCTCCTTATTTTAAAGACGACCATGAAGTTGAAGCCATAAAAGAAGAATCGTTAATTTGAGAACTGAAACCATACAAGATTAAATTCAGTTATGGCCTGATTTGATCCGAATGTCGATTTAGTCACTTGTTTACACTTTTGAATTTCACCACACTAGAGCTTGATCATACATGTCGTCGTTTACAGATTCTGCTGGCAAAGAGAATGGAAGACGTGCTGGAACATGCGTTTGAAGGTGGCTGTCCGTGGAGACAACACTCTAGATTATGACGTCAATAGAAGATAATTTATACTCCTCCAATACAATACGGACATGATTCTAGCATCGCTACTGCTGTTGTCATTGCTTCACACGATCAAACGCACTGGCTTCTGCAGCTTGCCAGCAATCACAGGGATCCGACTTTAAGCGGGCGAGAAGACTCCTTCGCTGGCATAAAAAGAGGGACAAAGAGAGAAGAAGGTGTGAAGAGAATAGCTGATGCCAGATGATATAACCCTCTTGTCAAATGGTTCTTGTCGAGATGTGCAGACAGTACAGGTTTAAGCTGTGTATATGTGAAACCCTTGCTAATGATGTTGCGGCCGGTGGCCACACACACTCTTACTCCCAACAATTTGCTGTGTAATGTGTAGTGCTTTCTCCTGATACTATACTGTATTGTTGGCTTGGACATGTATCGTTGTAATCTATAACATATTGACGTCTTTTAGAAAGGACAACTCGTTCCATCTTAGAAAGGAAACAACTTGAATCCAAAACGATATATTGAATACGCTAAGGTGTGAACCTCGAACTCGGGTTGGTGCAGAATGATGAACACAAGGAAAAGAGCAATTGGCTATGAATCGAGGACAATAAAACACAAAATAAAAACATGGGTGATAACGAAACTAAGTTTGTAATATATGATGGGCCAGATGCAAAATAAAAATGAGATGGAACATTCCCAAGTTTCCAGCATCTCAAAGGTGGTCTTTTATACTCCTTTTATTTAGACTCTGGAAACCATCTCAAAACATGATTTTCGTTCTCGTCGCTAACGAAGAGACATCAAACAGTAAGGCAATGTTGATACCATAATGGGGAAACAAAAAGAAACGGAATGAGAAACAGAGCATGCTTATGGGGTTCGGAGCCCATTAACCCGTGAGAGCCGAGTTCATCGCACTGTAGACATCCACTCCAATCTGCGCCTCGGCTTTCTCCAGGTCAGTTGAAGCAGAACCAAGCTTCTGAGTGAACTCTGCTAACCCCTTCTGGACCAAGTTCGAGTCAAGGTGATCAACAGGTACAGCCTCGACTGCAATCACATCAGCAACTGAGTTCGCATGGATGAATGCAAACCCGCTGCTGACGAAGTACTTCGAAACATCGGTGCCTTCGTGCACGGTCATAACCCCAGGTTTTAGCTCCGCAATGGTGGGGACATGGCCAGGCAAGACACCCATTTGCCCCGTCGTTGCTGGAACGATGATCATGTCAACCTAATAAACGTTCAGACAAATATTATGCAACCATAGTTTAGAATATCTAATGGAAAGAAAAAGCTAAGCCAATGGAGCAGAAGCATTATGTATCCATTGGATCTATGGATGAAAGCTTACAATCATAGTTTAGAAAAGCTATGGGAATGAAGCAGTAGAAATTTACAATTCTCAAACCATCCACGTATTTAGAGTGTCTATTAAACAGCTTCATATTATGAAGTGAAGACCCATAAAAACTACTCTAAGAAGGGGGGAAAAGGCTAGACTAGGCAACTGATTCTCTTCAAGCCCGCATAAAGTTTAACCAAAGATTAACCAAGTCAAATCATGCACAAACAGTTACAAAAATGCAGATGTCACATGCTCTCAGTATCCTGGAGATGTTTCCCCCCTTATGTATGAACTTCCATGAAAGACTTGAAACGAGAAAAGTATGGACAGTTTTGTTAGCAGTCTAAATTAAAGACTCAGATTGCTCCCAGTACCATTGTCAGCTGCCATTGTTACTTATCCAATTTCAAAAGACTCAGATTGCTCACAACACCATTGTCAGTTGCCATTGTTACATATCCAATTTCAAAAGACCAAAATGTTCATTGAACATCCTCAAAGGATCTATCATTTGTTCACACCAGGTCCATGATTCAAGAAGGAAGGTGGAGCACATTTTCACAACTGAAAAAGCATTTTGCACTAACTTTGCAAGACCGGCTTCTATCAATGCAAACTCTAAGCTACGGATGCCAATTCAAGCTCAAGCCCAGCTGCAATCATGATTGAATAGACAGAAGCCAAACAGAAAATGGGAAAAGAGAGGTAACAAGCTAAAACTAAATCAACTAGAACCCTCGGGAGCTGCGAATCAATAGCAATTGGCAGCATTGTATACAGTTAAGAAACGGCCGAACTCCAGTCCCAAATCGAGTAATCTTCAATTCGCATAACCACATCAATAATTCACTGCACTTCGTATCTGGCATATACGGAAAACAAAAAACCCTAATTGCATACATCAATCGAAACAAATGCCTAGACGGACAATCAAACGAACACCCACGAAATGCCACAAACCGAATCAAACCCAGGTCAGAAAACCCCGACGAGATCACCCTACAACTGAATCTGAGAAACAAAACCGAATCGATAAATTCTAACCTCTTTCTCCGAGAGCTGGGAAGCGTAGGGAAGGACGAAGTTGACGGTCAGCTTAGTCGGAATGGCGGAGGCCGTGGGCGGGCGAGGCTTCATGTACGAGGACGGAGTCTTGGGTGCATCAATATGGGGGATCACCTTCTTCCAGGATTGGGCGAAAGGCGAATCCTCCGTTGGCGTGGCCGAGACATCGGTGGAGAAAGCGCGAGCGGCGACCTTCGTCTTGGTGGGCTGTTGGTGAGCGATCGATCGGGACAGAAGACGGCTCGCCTGACGGAACATCGTTTGGCCTGGTGGTCGTCGGCGGTGGAGATTAGCGAAGGAGGAGGAGGAGAACGGCGAAAGGAGGGAGGCGCTCGCTTTGCGACACTATGGAAGAGATCAGGTAAAAAAGGTACGCTCTCGTTGTGGTATATAAGATTTTATTAGGAGGGAAATGGTAAAATGTGAAGTACTATGTTTTTGGAGGGTTGATTTGAGTAAAGTGAAAACTTTAGGGGTGTAATTAATAATTGAATATAATGATTAATGAGGTAGTTTTGGACCTTTTGGCTAGAAAGACTAAGGAGGTCTAATTTAAAATTGATGATTAAGAAGTGAGATCAATTTTGATATTTGAAGTGTATGAGCTTGGCAAAAGATGTGAAATAGTAAGTTTTCAATTATAAATACCAAGATATTAACAGAAAAAAATTCCAATGCTTATAGTTCGGTACATCTAATGCACAATAATGGGTTGATATATTTTATTTTTAGTTTTCATTTTTATTTCTTTGCGAAAAAATATGAAACTAGATTCTTCCTCTCATATGAAGGTTTTTTTCAAGGATTAAAGTATCATACCGTACCAACGGTTCGACATGAAAAACCTCCTACCGGAAGCAAAATCGGTAGGCGATATTTAGTAGTATAATATGGTTGAACCATGATTAAACCACAATTTTCGTATAAAATACCCTACCGCTTAATTTTCCTGTACGACCTCCGGTACGATATTTCAATCTTTGGTTTTTTTCACACTACTTTAAGGTAAACAAGGAGACACCAAAGCCATAAATATCACACATAGATAAGGAAAGATTCAACACTAATAGCTTATTATGCGAGTATAAGTCCTAACTATTAGTTGATATCGTTGATCGAACTAAAGAAACAAATATGAGTAAGTACTAAAGGAGTATAACATACCCACTAAATACCTATTTAATACTTGTGTCACTTGACATAGTGATATTGTCCAAGTACATATATATATATATATTAGTATTTGTTTCACTTCTAAATGGACACCAACCGCACCATGTCATATAATCCAATCTTGAAGCATGCTACTGATTTCTATCACACTAAGAAGTCAAAAGTTTTTCGTTCAATTTGCTGCTTCAGTTGCTTTCAAAAAATGCGTTCAAACTTCTAAGTCCAATTGAACACATGTACAAGAATACAGTGACTAGATTGATATTTAACCCAATCTATTCTCATCAATAAACTTAAATGGGCTCGAACGTAAGGGCCCTCGAGTAATCCAAGTGGCCAACTAGCTGGTGAGCAATCATTCATGTAGGCCACAATGCAGCCTATGCAGGTTGGCCCAGAACCTTCCACAAACCGGCCTGCATTATTAATTTATGGGCAATTACAATTGTCATATCGTAACCCAATCAATGGCTTGGGATAGGGTCAGTAACTACTGACCTATCAGTAACCGCACGGAAGCTGTAGATCTGGGAATGGAGCAATCGTGTGGTTGGCTGGACGCGGGGGTGGGGAGGGACATTTTTGTCCATTTTTGTATTTTTATTTATTTATTCCGCATTTCAATGACTGGCTTTTCAATAAAGAGAGAGAATGACCTACTCTCTGCAACTCTACTTTCTTCCTTTTCTTTACCTTATCTCTTCCTTTTTCCCAATCTCTTTCCAGATCATTTCTCTTTCTCTATTTCTTCTCTCACTTTTTCTCTCACAATCTCCTTTTCAAATCTAGATCTGCTCTCTTCCATCTTCATTTTTTTTCTCTAGCAATCGACGAATAAAAATTGAAGTCACCCTCTTTGCGTTTCTTCTCTTCATCAACTCATTGGCTTTAATTTCGATCTTTCTCCTTTTTTGGCGTTTGGTGTTCTTTGGTTGCGGATGAAATGAGATGAGACAGAAAACAAGTTTTTTTTTCACTCCCTCCTTTTGTTTTTTCCCCTTTCTTTTAGGTAATATATATTGGTATTACCACACTATACCATATGGTATTATGTGGTAACGAAATATATATTGGTATTACCACTCTATACCATATGGTATTATCACTCTATATCATATGGTATTTGGTGGTAACGAAATATATATTGATATTACCATACTATACCATATGGTATTGGGTGGTAACGAAATATATATTGATATTACCACACTATACCATATGGTATTGGGTGGTAACGAAATATATATTCATGTGGCAAAAAATTTCATACTATATGGTATGCTCTTATTTAATACCAGTCAATACCATATGGTATAGACTGGTAATAACTGACAAATTTTTTTGTGTCCAAAAAATATCAAAGTGGATATCATTTTGAAGAGCACAATTAATCTGATCTAACTGTGCAAAAAAAATTTTTTGACTTAAAACGAGTGAGAAATCGTCCGTTAAAAATTAAGAGAAGGAAAAATAAATGTTTTGCGAGGAGAGAGAATGAGGAGCTGATGCGGTCCGGTCAAAAGTCAGCATCAGCAATAAATAGGAGTAAGTGCAATTTTACCGCACGTGGGGACTAGGGAAGGGGTTACTGATGGGTTACTGACCCATCAGTTACTCACCCGATCTGGACCCCCAATCAATTAATGGCTAAATGACATGTTTGGTTACTAAGTTTATCAATTTGTTTCAATATTTCTTTCTCAAGATATAACTAGACTGAGAAAATAGACCAGACCGTAGACCGTGAAAAATGGTCTAGTCCGGTTCGTGGTCTGTAATATATAAAGTTTTGATCTCTTGGTCTGGTCTGGTCTAGACCACAATTTACTGGACCAAACTGTGAATCTAGCCAACTTCCCAATATATGTTAGTACCCCACTCGACTACTCTCCCAACTCCCCCCAACGAGACTCATGTCTCAACCTTAATTTTGAGAATCCCGTCCTCTCCTTCACTGACAACCACATTTTACTAGAGAATAGAGACGATCGTGTCACTATATGACATTATGTTAATGTTTGTGACGTTATGGTGCGAGTTGAGATTCTTTAACTTTGTATCTTTGTTATTTACTAAGATTTAGGGGGTTAAAATTATTCATGCATGTTGGATTTTATGTTGTAAGGCAAAAAACATTTTTTCCCTTAGTTATTGGTTCAATTTTTAGTGTGGTTGACTTAACAAAGTGTTCATTGTGATTTATCTGTACCAGACCGCATAGACGTGGTCTGGTTTGGACTGTATAGTATGTGGTATGGTCTCTGGTCTATATATTAGTCTCTCGGTCTGGACCATAGACCATCTATATGGTCTGATCCGGACCAGACCGCACCGCACCGCTTCCCAGCCCTAGACATAACAAGAGAGAAAATTAAAACAAAAGTAATCCAACACCCTTAAGGCTGAGTCCAATGGGCACCCCATTTATGGGGGGATCTACAAAAATGAAGGAGGAGATGGTCCAATGGGGAGGTTTGGGGTGCCAAAAATGGAGAAGCCTGCAAATGGAACCCGAAATTTGGGAGCGGAAATGGGGGATCCCCCAAATATAGAGACTCCCCAAAGCCCGTCACGTGGCTTTTCTTTTTCTTTTTAAGATTTTAGGCGTTAATTGGGGGTTTAATTAGGGGATTAGTTAGGGATTTAATTAGATCAATCATTTTCAAGTGTTGTGTGTAAACCCAAATTAGGTACAAATTATATTAAGACTAGTAGTCATACATTTATAAGTAAATGAAAAAACTAGAAAAATGAAAATCCCCAACTATGAAAATTGAAGCATTAGAGCATAAGAATGAAAAATGGATATCAATCCCCAAATTTGGGGATGAAGGCCCCAAATTTAGAGTTTTGCATTGAACTTAGCCTAAGGCCTTAACCTAACAAAGCCTCCCAATACAACATACTAGTAAATCCACCATAAAAAGACAAAGAAAGCTATTTATAGAGGAGACATCAATTACGCTTTCTGTGCCAACTTTATTGGCAACCTAGTTTGAAACTCAGGGCCGTCCCATGATATCCGGAGGCCCTGTTCGATAATTTAAAATGTGGCCCTAAAATATTTTCTTGCAAATTTATTAAAAATAAAAATTATTAAATAATAATAAAAATTATATAAGTACAGAAAATGATTACAAAAGTAATAATATTATCTATTATTGTTCAAAAAGTAACAATCGCTCCCACCAAAAAAAATAAAAGTAACAATCGCCTAGTATTAATTGAAATAAAATTATGTATTACCCCTTCCATCTTCTCTATATCTTTTGAAAAACGAAATCAGACCATCTATTTCTAAAATAGCATCATCAATAAACATATCTTTGGATTGTAAATGTTTACTAACCAAATTTGTTGACTGCAATATTTCATACATGATTAAAAATTATAACCAAAGATTTATGATTTCAAATTTTCAATCAATATTAAGTTCCCTGTTAAAGAAAAAAAAGGTTAGAACTTGAAAACAAGTTCATTATGAGCCCGGATAGTAGGGATTGCCATTGATTAGGAGTTAATTAGAATTGGGTGCGAATAATTAATATTTAGGCGTTGGATGATTTTGGGAAGGTGAGAAATTTTGGGAAAAGAGAAGAAGAAAGGCTTAAAATCTTTACCTGTTAATTTAAAATCATCAAACAACTTCTAGCTTAGTGGTTGAGTTTCCTTTTCCATGGAAAGGAAATCCATGGTTCGATTCCTAACCTTGGAGTTTTTGTGTGGCTCCGCCTGTTAAGGGTTGGGCCTTGCCAGCCCAAGAGGTGCGAGGTTGTGGGCCTCGTCAGCCGCTTCAGTGTGTGGCTCCCGCCTGCTTAAGGGTTGGGCCTTGCCAGCCCAAGAGGTGCGAGGATTTGGGCCTCGTCAGCTGAAGATGTCTGCCGCTTTAGGGCCTATATATTATGAGGCCCCCAAAACTTGAGGCCCTGTGCTGTGGGTCTGACCAGCACAGGGTCTGGGCCGGGCCTGTTGAAACTCGTGGGACGTCCCTGAAGACTATTATCGAAAAGAGACTAGCTGACAACACTGCCGAATAGAGGTGTTCAAATGGTTAATTTGGTAATAACCAAACTAATTAAGTCTAAATTTAATTAACCATGGAATAAAATGTCTTAATCAAATCGTCCAAATTAACACGAAACCCAAATTAATCAAACCAAAATTTAATTGGTTTGGTTAATCGGATAATCGGATTAACCAAATAATATTACATACCAATACCATTGTGAATAGTTGGCTTACAACAAACCCCTTAACATAAATACATTACCAATACCCATCATCAGGAAGTTAAACCTCTCATACAAAACACTTAAACTATACATAGTTTGAGATGGCTGTCATGGTATTGTACGTAATCCTAAAGTCTAGTAGTTGTCCAACATGTTTTGGTTTAGTAAAAAGGCAGGCCCATTTAATTTTTTACCTATAATGTTTTGGTTTGTTGTGCACATGGACATAAAATAGGGAATCACGAAAGTTTGGTTTAGTTGGTTGCATGAAAGTATAAATAATTTTGTATATTAGGTGTATCATTAATTGGTTTCATTGGTTAACAGTGTTAAAACCAAACCAAACCACCTAAACCAAATAAGCTAAATTATTTAACCAAACCAATTGTCCAAATTAACCAAATCAAATTAACCGAATTCTACCGGTTAATATGGTTACCACGATAACCAATCCGTTTGAACACCCCTACTCCCGAAGCATGAGATCATCCTAGCAAATCTACTACACGTTTACCCATAAAAATTAACCTTGTGCCACATTGGTTAAAAACAAGGAATTA
Source organism: Linum tenue (assembly GCA_946122785.1). Taxonomy (NCBI): domain Eukaryota; kingdom Viridiplantae; phylum Streptophyta; class Magnoliopsida; order Malpighiales; family Linaceae; genus Linum; species Linum tenue. The sequence continues at coordinate 24,763,018 of CAMGYJ010000005.1, read as the reverse complement.
AATGGTTTTATAAAGCCAACTTAATTATAACAATTAAAATCAATTAAGATGGGCCACAAGGATTGGATTTTTGGGCCCATGACACCCATGCCAAAACCACTTTCCGCGTCACCCTTGTCATCAATTCCAAAATTTGGCTAAGTGTTGAAATCACCCCCGGGACGTGGTAAGGGGGGTGAGCATCATACCACCACCCCCAGGAGGTACCAAGAGGGTGGCCACCATCATACCAACTCCCCAGGACGTGGCAAGGTGGGTGGACATCATACCGCCACCCCCAATGACATGGTGAGGGGGGTGATGGCCGAATTTGGCTAAGAGAAGGAGTATGGGAGCCACCCTCAGGACGTGGTAAGGGAGGTGGGTATCATACCACCACCCCCAGGAGCTACCAAGGGGGTGGCCACCATCATACCACCCCCTAGGACGTGGCAAGGGGTGAGCATCATACCACCACCCTCAAGAGGTACCGAGGGGGGGTGTACCAGACCACCACCCCCATGGCGCCCTAGTGAGAAGAGAAGGGGTAAAATGTGGCCAAGTATGGAAAGATGATGAGGGAGGCAAGGAGCACCCCATGAGGTGGTCTGGGGACCACCAACATACCACCCACATGGTATGATCAGGGGGTGGGGTGATCCATATGACCCTGTGTAGTGATGGCAATGGGGCGGGGCGGGTACCTCAATTCCCATGCCCGCCCCACGCTACTACGAGTCGGGCGGGTAAAACCCGCGCGGGTACGGGGCGGGTCGACCCACTCTTACATGTTGTTAAAAAAATACAATTAAATTTTACTTTTTACAATAAAACGTAGGGGAAAACACTTTAAGAATGAAAAATATTGATAATAGAATGGATAATTGAGCCTAACAAGTTGATAGATTGACTCTAACTAGTTGAAGAAAAGTCAAAATAGGAGAAATATGTATAGATATTGTAAGAAATTGAGATAAAATGAGTCTAGAACGGGGTGGAGCGGGGCAGGGCGGGTCGGAAGTAGATACTCATGCCCCGCCCCACGCTACTGCGGGTCGGGTAATACCCGCCCCATCGCGGGTCAGGTCGGGTAATACCCGCGGGGCGGGTTGTAATTGCCATCACTAACCCTGTGGAGGATGCTCCCAATGGTATGGTGAGGGGGTCACCAACGTACACCCCCATGGTATGGCCAAGACAAGGGGGTCATGTGAAAACGTGGTCTCTTTACTATCCTAATAGTGAAGTATTTTTTGCTATTTCTAATTCATGTGATTCAAATCTACGAAGGAGATTCCAAGAGCATAGGTTAAGGTCTTAAGAGGAGGGGGTCAAGACTGAAGAGGATCCCACATCCAACATCAGGGTAACCGTCATAGCAGTTGAGAGGGTAACCGTCACTCCACGTCAGCAAAGCAGTTTCTTGGGGCAGTTACTTCTGATGACTATAAATAGGAGGTGAAGATGACAGAGAAGGGGTCGCCAAAATCACACCAGACAACACAATCTCAAATTTTATCTTTACTCTTTCCTCTGCAAATGTAGTCATAGCCATAGTTGTAGGTTCGGAGCTCTTACTGAACCTCCGTAGGAGTAGAGTTAATGTAATTTAGTTTGCCTCGTAGATCATCAAGAACATCGAACACCCTTGTTTGAACTTTGTTCAAAGAGGTGCGGACCGTGTTGTTCAATCTTTTGTTTGGAAGTCAAAGGTGCAAATCCAATTATGTTCATCTAGTTTTTCTCGCCGGAAAAACACTACCATACCTTGACGAAACTGAAGGACTACCACCTCAAAAATCATCTTCCAAGATCACATGAGCTATACTTCGGGAATAGCAACCGAGAGGGAGGAGGTCCCAAAGAGTCGGAGATGAGGGACGAGGGAGAGGGTAAGTAGCACAAACAGAAAAGAGAAACATTAATAAATTCACCGGCTTGAAAATGAATACTGATTAGCAAGAGAAACAAGTATGCGACTGAATGTAAAAGTAAAAACCATTATATTTTGAGATCCGTGGATTCTCCGTAACAAGCAGACACACTGAAAAATATGGTTTTGGCAATAGTCAGATAGAATAACGCCACGCCATCACAAAATAAAATTAATTGTACATACCAACACAAGAAAATCACTTAAATTCACATGAGACTAGAATTAGATGGCTCTGGTCCTCCGGGAGGCGATTGGCTGGTGTTTGGCAAATGGATTCACTATCATGAGGTTTGAAGGTGATGCCCAGGTGATAATTGAGAAGATTCTTCGGAAGGATGTTCGAGATAATCGGATAGGGGCAATTCTGGAAGAGATAGTCAATTTTTTTGCTTGAAACATAGGTTTCACTGTTCGATTTGTAGGTCGACGAAACAATAGGGTAGCTCATTTGGTAGCTAGACAGGCCATGTCTTTATTCACGACTACATGCCGATTTTTTAATGTCCAGGCATGGCTGAATTTCAGGATGTAACGATCTATATGTCTCAATCTATATGATTATCTTTTGTAAAAAAAAAAAAACTAGAATTAGATGGCTAGAAAATATCTAAAAAGCAAATAGTCAATACTCTCTCAGCCGACTCCACCCTTACAAGAAAACAGTGAACTATATAATACCCATCACTATTTCGTGCAAGTTGTGTTTGTTATGTGCAACTTGGCACTAAACTATAATTTTGGTTTGGAAATAAAAACAAGTGAAAAACAATATTTGGCATATCGGCATGTGCTCGAATTAAAAAAGCAGAGAAAGTTAGGAGCTCATGATCAACTTGCTTATCTCTCTCGTTATCTTTCCAGGCTGCCCAACTTCCAAGAACCAGCCTCTAAAAATGACCCCTCCAAACAAAATTAAATCTTCGATACGGGATCAGTTAGCGTGACTACCCCTAAAGGGGTAGTGATTTTTGACACCCCCTTTATGATTGGCCAATTTTATTTCCAATCATTGGCAAGTATTAATTAAACTGTTTTTTTATTTTTTTTAATCTTGTAATTTGGGGTCTCTCACCACATTGGAAAAGAGAAAGAATCTGGGGAAAAACGAAATCACCCCCATTAATTACATAATTAATTTCTCTCACTGGTACATTAATTACACGTACCACTCCACTGGTACACGTATCACTCCACTGGTACACGTACCACTCCACTGGTACACGTACCACTCCAATGGTACACGTACCACTCCACTGGTGCGAGCAATCCACAAGGTAGGTTAGAGTGAGAAGGGATCAGTTAGCGTGACTACCCCTAAAGGGGTAGTGATTTTTGACACCCCCTTTATGATTGGCCAATTTTATTTCCAATCATTGGCAAGTATTAATTAAACTGATTTTTTATTTTTTTTAATCTTGTAATTTGGGGTCTCTCACCACATTGGAAAAGAGAAAGAATCTGGGGAAAAACGAAATCACCCCCATTAATTACATAATTAATTTCTCTCACTGGTACATTAATTACACGTACCACTCCACTGGTACACCTACCACTCCACTGGTACACGTACCACTCCACTGATACACGTACCACTCCACTGGTGCGAGCAATCCACAAGGTAGGTTAGAGTGAGAACAATACCAGTGCAATGATATTTTTCATAACAATGATAAACAATAATAGGGAAAAAATAGGAACTTTCCATTAGTAGCCAAAAACTGTGTTCCAAAATGGGTTGCAAAATTAGGGAAATGCCAACAACAATGCCAAAAGCAATAAATTATCCTTCGAATGTGAATAAACATAAAGTCTTCACAATTTTTTAAGCCTAAACAGGACATATGGTTACACGTACCACTCCACTGGTACACGTACCACTCCACTGGTACACGTACCACTCCACTGGTACATGGTACGTGTACCAGTGGAGTGGTACGTGTACCAGTGGAGTGGTACGTGTAATTAATGTACCAGTGAGAGAAATTAATTATGTAATTAATGGGGGTGATTTCGTTTTTCCCCAGATCCTTTCCCATTCATAATTACCAACGTTTTTCTCCTTCCCCATTCATAATTATTATCACAATTAAGGCTTTCCCAATTTACAAGATTACAATAAATAAAGTAAAAAGCTTAAATGGAAAAGTGACCAATCAAGAGGAGGGTGTCAAAAACCACTACCCCTTTAGGGGTTAGCATAGTATCCCCTCTACTTCGATACCTTTCCATTTCGATTCCATTGATAAGCCGCCATTAACTAACTAAACTCACAAATTATGACTCTACCCTAACTATTCTCTTTTTCATTTATTTATCGAAGGGTATATTTAGTACCCACTAATGCACCTTATACAATGAATCAATGATTAATATACAAAGCTTTTTGATGATTAGTTTGCTTTATAGTTGAAGAATCTGAGGTGGATGATGATGAATCCAACCCAGCCCCATGATTGTTCGTTCTATTGTTGAGTATTGACAATAGAAGACCATTTTGACCACTTCATTAATGAACCAATGCAAATTTATTGAAACTAGGTATATTCTTGAAAATTTTACTTATTCAGTAAATAAATATCGAGAACGAAAAAATTATAAAATGATGTAAAATAGAAGTATTCGATCTTTGGAGAGAAAAAAAAATGTATTCATGGGTCGCTTGGAAATTGGAATTTCAGATGATGTATTTAACCAATACATGTAATCAGAATAGTTTGTCATTTTTTTGTTTTGAACTGAAGATGGGACCACCACAATCATTCATAATGAATGATTGTCAATCTCAGCTTTTAGTAGAAATTGTGTATTGAGGTATTGTTAATTCAATTTTTCTTTCTTATTTTTTTAGAGACCATCAAAATCATTCAATCTCTAAACAATGTATTTCTCAAATTCAAGCATAAAACACAATGCATATAATTATAATACATACTGTTAGCTAGTATCAAACGCACTTAATTAACAGGACTGAATTTGAACCCCTCTCCTTCTCTCTACCTTTCCCTTTTCTCTCGCCTCTCTCTAGACTAATTTTTGAAATTCAAAGGGCTGCCGTCGGTTGAAACCGGCGGTGGCCCAAGTCCCTTTTTTCTTTACTCTTTTCTGGTTTTCTTCTTCCCTTTGCCTTTGTTTCTTTTTGCTTTTCGGATCTTTCTTCTTTGCCGTTGCTGCATGTTGTGTTTCCATTCTGGATTTCTCCCATCCTTGTGATGATGTTTTCTCCTTTCTCTTTGTTGAGAAGAATTTTGTCTCCCACCTTGCTGGTTTCCAGATCTCGTGTGGATGATTCTCTGGTTGGTGTTTGAGGGAGCCGATCTTCGGTTCGCTTTCTCCTCTCTGTTCTTCTATCTACCTCCATTTGCTTCATCCAAACCTGGGGATGATTCGGAGATGCATGGACCGTTTGCAGTCTAGGATAGACTTTCGGGGAGCTTGAGAGCAGGGAAGTCTTGTCTGTGGTGGTTTGATGCCGTTTTGCTCAGAAAAGTGGAGTTTCATAAGCCACTTCTCTGTCCATTTTCTGGGGCTGCTCCTCTGGTTTTTGTTGTTGCAGGTGCTTCTTGGAGTTGTTCCGGTTTTGGTCCTCCCCAACCTTTCTTGTGGCTGGTTTCCTCCTTCTGGTGCCGTCCCAGCCTCCCAGTTGTTTCCTTGTCCGGCGGTGGAAGGCTGTGTTGGTAAGAGGTGGCGGCGGCAAGCGTTTGGAGTGGGGATGCAATCGGTTGCCACTACTCAAGGATCGGGCTGACTGAATTAGGGTTTCTAGCAGTAGGCTTTGGGGGTCCAAATGTTCGGATCAGGTCTTGGGCCTCGTTTGGGTTTTGGGCTTTATAAGCTTATGTTTAGATTTCTTGCTCAGTGGGCCTTTTTCCTTCCTTTCAGTTGTTACTACAACTATGTACACCTTGTTTCGTATTAATGAAACGGCCATTCACTGTCAAAAAAAAAAAAAAAACGCACTTAATTACGTATACGAAAACAAAGAAGGAATCGAGACACGCGATTTACGTGGTTTCCCCGAGATCGGGACTAGTCCACGGGAGAGATAGCACTCTCCGAGCTGATCGTATTATTAGGTTTTTCCTTAGTCCGGCTTACAAGTCTCGTGTTACATATATACAGCCTGCTAACCCTAGCTCTTCTCAAGCATCACCTAGGGTTAACTACGTCCCCATAATCTGTACATGCACGTACACTAATTGGGCCGAGCCCAATATCACTAACAGCCTCCCCCAAATTGATGCTGGTCCCGAAGCATCAATTTGTCCGACAGTAACATATGACGAGAACGATGGAAGGGCTTCGTGAATAAGTCAGCTAGCTGGTCGGCCGATGAGACATGTCGAACCACAAGGAAACCTTCATGAACGAGATCGCGAACATAGTGAACGTGAATCTCGATATGCTTCGTTCGATCATGAAGGACAGGGTTGACTGCAATCTGAATTGCACTGGTGTTGTCGACATGAAGAGTGATCGGAGATGGACAAGACACGCCTAAGTCCAGAAGTAACCGCTGCATCCACACAAGCTCCGAGGCTACATCCGACATGGCACGATATTCAGCTTCGGTGGAAGATTTTGAGACTTTATCCTGCTTCTTACACCGCCAGTTAACAAAAGCTCCACCAAGCTGAACACACCAACCGGTAGTCGACCGGCGAGTATCAACACATCCCGCATAGTCGGAATCCGAGTAAGCCTGTAGACGAAAATCACCAGTAGCTGGTAAAAAGAGTCCAACCTCACGAGTACCCTGCAAATACCTGAGTATCCGATGAACTGCTGCCAGATGATCCACCCGCGGATCCGACATAAACTGACTCACGACATGAACTGCGAACGAGATGTCGGGTCTAGTATGGATAAGATAAATCAAGCTGCCAACCAGATGACGATACTGGGACGGATTCACTAGTGGAACACCTGACTCACGAGCAAGATGGAGATTAACCTCCATGGGGGTGGTAACCGGAATACAATCGCCGAACTGAGCAGACAAGAGTAAATCGGCAATGTATTTCCGCTGACTGAGAAGAATCCCACGAGACGATCTAGTAATTTCCAATCCGAGAAAATAAGACAATGAACCCAACTCCTTCAGTGTAAACGAGGCATGGAGACCTTCCTTCAGGCGAGTTATGCCGGATGCATCATCACCAGTAATGATCATGTCGTCGACATATAAAAGAAGAGCAATAATACCCGCCGAAGAAGATCTCAAGAACAGGGACGGATCATTAGTACTTTGCTGAAACCCAAGAGCAAGAACCGTAGACTGAAATTTCTCAAACCAAGCACGGGGTGCTTGTTTGAGCCCATATAAAGAACGCCGCAGTCGACAAACCTGATCCTCTCGGCCGACATTATACCCCGGGGGCCTCTTCATGTAAACTACTTCCTTCAAATCGCCATGTAGAAACGCATTTTTAACGTCTAACTGAAATAACGGCCACCCACGAACAGCTGCTACAGCAAGAAGTGTATGTACGGTTTGCATTTTAGCAACCGGCGCGAACGTTTCTTCATAATCAAGTCCATATTCTTGACCAAACCCCTGTACTACAAGCCGAGCCCGAAATCGTTCAAGAGTCCCATCTGCTTTGACTTTCACAGCATATACCCACCTATTGCCGAGAATGGTGAACGGTTCCAGAGGGCGATCAACAACTTCCCACGTACCAGTGGCATGCAGAGCGTCAAACTCCGTCTGCATGGCTTGATTCCAATTGGGGTCGAGCATAGCCTGCTTATACGAAGTGGGAATAGTGAAAGCATCCACATGGTATGAAACAAAATCATGATACCGAATGGGCAGCTGCCCCTTTGTAGCTCGAGTAGACCGCCGAGGAACTGGCGGTGTTGAGGGCGGAGAAGCAGAATCATCCGCGGCAGAGGAGGTACTGCTGGACGTCGACGAAGAAGACGACCCGGGAGAGCTATCACTGGTCACCGTCGGGGCAGGCGAGTCGGGGGGAGTGAGAGAATGTCATCAACCTCATCATCATCATCGAACATGGGCAGTCGGGTCACCTCAGACACGAAAGTAGAGTTATCAGAAGGACTAGAGTAGAACATAAGTCTCTCAAAGAACACGACATCACAAGAGATACGGAGACGTTGAACCGAGGGATCGTAACAAAGATACCCTTTATGGATGTCACTATAGCCAAGGAAAACACAGCGAGACGTTTTGGAAGACAACTTAGGCCGATCTTTTCTAGGAAGAAGAACAAAACAAGTGCATCCGAATACGCGAAGACGAGAGTAATCAGGATGCCTTTTGAACAGAGCATAGTGAGGACTATGCTGACCCAGAACATGAGTTATTTGGTAGTTTATGAGGCGAACAGCAGTGGCTACAGCTTCAGGCCAAAATCTAGCGGGAACATGAGATGCTAATAACATGGCTCTAGTCAACTCTACGACATGACGATTCTTACGCTCTACAAGACCGTTTTGTTGGGAGACACCAGGACAAGATTTCTGAGTTAAAATTCCCTAAGAACGAAACAGACGATCTAACGGATTAGAACTGAACTCCCCACCCGGATCAGATCTAATTATACGAACGGATTGACCAAATTGAGTTTGAATCATTTTTAAAAAATCTGTGGCAACCGAATAAAGATCAGACTTGAGTCGAAGAAAATACACCCAAGTAAAACGAGTGGCATGATCAACAAATAACGCGAAATACTTGTAACCATGTCGCGAATCAGTGGGAGCTGGACCCCAAAGGTCGGTATGAACGATATGAAAGGGTTCTGAGATTATCGTAGTACTAGAGGGAAAAGAGCTACGAGTGGATTTTGCTTCAACACAGCTAGTACACCGAAAATCGCCTGAAGAAATATCAACCTTCTTATTCCCAAACAGTTGTTGTTTAAACATGGTTACAAGCCGACTCGAATGAGGGTGACCAAGACGAGAGTGCCACAAATCAAACTCATTATTGTTCAAACTGGAAAAGACAGGAGACGAACTAGACTCGAGACTAGAAGAAAGATGACCCGATGAAGGTTGACCCGACAGTTCTTCAAGCTGAAAAACACGCCCATGCTTACTCCCCCTTCCGATCTGCCTCCCCGTCTTCAGATCCTGAACCACACAACCAGAGGCATCGAACACAACACGACAATTTTGCTCAGTAAGTTGCCCAACCGACACCAAATTAGGAACAAGATTTGGAACGCATAAGGTATTAGACAGGTTCATGTTAGGCTTCTCAATGTTACCAACACCCTTAACCGATAACTTTTGGCCATTCGCCACCTGAATAGAACTTGTAGCAGCTGAACTTAATTGTTTAAACAATTTAGAGTGACCCGTCATATGATTAAAACAGGCTGAATCCAAAAACCAAGGAGGAGACGTACCAGATTTCTGAAGCGTAGCAAATGCGCTAGTAATTGCCGTGGGCAATGAGCGCTGGAGAGCAGAGTTGACTAGCTGTTCGACAGCTTGGACAGCAGCAGGTTGGACAGCATACGCACCCCCAGTAGCAGACGTATGCGAGCTGGAACCGGACTGACGAGGCTGAATGAGGCGGCAATCAGTGATGATATGCCCTTTCTTCTTGCAGTACACGCAAAAGTTCTTTTGCCTACAGAACTTCTGAAGATGACCAGCTTGACGACAATGATGACAAATAATCTCAGAGGTACGACGTTGGAATTGAGGTCGATTGACAGCAAAAACTTCGTCCGCACCCACTGGCGGTGCCGACCTTCGTTGTCCAGCACCCGCGGCATCCGGTGAGTCCGCTACCGCGAAGACAGCTTCCCCAGCTCCCGGCCGGAGATCCAGTTGCGCCTGCGTCCGTAGACGCGTTTCTTCTCGAACAAGAGTGGCTAGAATGCCATCCATTTTCAGATTTTCGCGCTGCAACAGATTTGCGCGAACAGACTCGAACTCTGGCTTGAGGCGACTGAGAAACTGCATCATCCTAGTGCGCTGGCGATCTTGGATCACCTCGGCCGAGGCGGTAGCTGAGCACAACGCCGCGGTCAGCAAATCTTGTTCCGTCCATAATAATTGAGCTTCATTGTAATATGAAGTCACATCCCTATCTCCCTGTTCAAGACGCGCCAATTCAAAGGTAATTTCAAATTGACGCGCCAGATCAGTGGTGGTATATGTTTGGGCGAGATGAACCCAGATGTCGGGAGAAATACACCTCATACCATTCAACTTTGAGAATTGGGGCAAGGATACCACTAAAGTCAAGTTAGGGCATCCGGTACCATGTAAATCAATTAAAAGTGCATCCTTCCAATTTTTCATCCATCTCACTAACGGAGAGAGAGAAAAAACAAAAAAAATGCTAACTCATCACACACGTCATCAATCTGACAAGTCATTTATTTTTTTCCACCTCACCCTTGGAATCTCCCATGAGTCCCTTCCTCCCAAACACGTTACACTCTGTCTTCCTCCCTTCTTCTCTCTTTACTAGCTGCAGAAGCAGAAAGACTAAAATATTTGTTTTCTACTTCTTGAATTCCATTAAACAAAACAAGAAGTACCATTTGTTTTTGCATAGTATTAATAAAACGCTTACAGTAGGTCTGAAAGAAACACATATGTAATCAATTTATGCAAACAATAAACAATTTCCTGAAAGTATAACTCAACCAAATTCCTTGCCTACTAATTCAAACACTATTCTCGTGAAAGTGACGAGTAGCCTAAAAACGCTAACCTACAATCTAAGAAACAGTCTACAAAAGCAAACATCATAGATTTCCATTCTCCCCTCTCGTTCCGCCATTTTGGCTTCTTCCTCCACTTGATGTTCCTCTTCTAGGTACAAAAGGTTTCCTTCCATTTCCTGGTCTAGCCCATACCCGTTCTCCTTGATGGACCTGAAGATGGAAATTGATGGAACAAAATAGTGAAGTTAGTTTAAATATCAATAAGACCATACATGATTTTTAGTTTAAAAGAGAATAGTTACGAGCTGAATATGTTTACCCGAAATCCCAAATTAGGTGGTGCTGAAGAGACAATGTTCATTGTTTGCTCGTTATGTAGTTGATTCACATCATAGGTGGGTTGAGTCAAGGGATGGCTTTGGCTGGACCACACATGTTCTGCATGACATAATTCGCAAAATAACAAAGTAGGGACCACTAACCTTACACAAACAAGAAAGAAACAAAATATTAGCAAAGAGTTGCATTGCACATTTGCACTCTACCATTCATCTGATGCACAAGCAAACATAAGCGAAGCCAACATACTTCTATATTATCCAACCTAAACCCTAAATCAATTTAAAGCAAAAGACAATACGAAGTTGGAAAAAGAAATAACTCTTACCATATAGGGGTCGACAATCTGCGGGCACGCTCACAGTTGGAATCATCTTTGGGGGAAGATGAAGAGGCCGTGGGACTCGTTTTGCCTATTGTTTTGTTCAGTGCCAATTACACCGTATTTGGGAGGAAGACAGAGTGGAACGCGTTTGGGAGGAAGGGGTTTATATTTGGATTCTTATTAGGTTTTCTTTGCTTCGTATAGATGGGACTCATGGGAGATTCCAAGGGTGAGGTGGAAAAAAAATAAATGACTCACCAGATTGGTGACGTGTGGTGTGATGAGTTGGCATTTTTTTTTTGTTTTTTTTCTCTTCGTTAGTGAGATGGATGGAAAAATGGAAGGATGCACGTTTAATTGATTTACATGGTACCGGATGCCCTAACTTGACTTTAGTGGTATCCTTGCCCCAATTCTCAAAGTTGAATGGTATGGGGTGTATTTCTCCCCCCAGATGTCCCTCGCCGATCGAAGCAAACGAAGACCCAAACAAATGGTTGGATCGATAGTGCCCAGCAGATAGGCCTTCACCCTTGCATCAGTCTGCGTCCACCGCATCAGCTCTTCGGCAGTTGACGGTGGAACAGTTGGCCGTGCCGATGTACCGTCCAGAAACGAAAGAAGGCCCTTGCCTTCAATAAAGATGCGAACCTGGAACTCCCATAGAGCATAGTTCTTGGAGTTCAACCTAACAGCAATCCGATCAGAATCCATAGACGAAAGCTCTGATACCATGTTAGCTAGTATCAAACGCACTTAATTACGTATACGAAAACAAAGAAGGAATCGAGACACGCGATTTACGTGGTTTCCCCGAGATCGGGACTAGTCCACGGGAGAGATAGCACTCTCCGAGCTGATCGTATTATTAGGTTTTTCCTTAGTCCGGCTTACAAGTCTCGTGTTACATATATACAGCCTGCTAACTCTAGCTCTTCTCAAGCATCACCTAGGGTTAACTACGTCCCCATAATCTGTACATGCACGTACACTAATTGGGCCGAGCCCAATATCACTAACACATACATTGATTAAGTACATCAATTTAAAGAATCCTAACTTCCCTGAGTCTAGAAATTCATTTCAATTTTATAATTTGGACACACTCTTACTCACTAGAAGAAGATATAATAAAGGGATGTAAATTGATCACTCCAAACCCGAGCACTATAATAGCATAAGAGTGACAAAATGAAAATTTCAAAGAGACAGTAAATATTTTATCATGCTGTGACACTAACTAAAGAAAAAGAATTTAAGGAAGTAATGAAATTGTGTCTCTGAAGTCCTAACCAATAAAATGATGAGTAATGTGATTACTCTCGCAATATAAATTACATGAATTATTGATTTTATAAGATAACAATGATAATATTAATTCAATGATTAATTTATTTTGTAAGATAACCACGATAACATTAATTGGATGATCAATTCATTTCAGGGTCGTTTGGATGAATCAATCTAGAAATGACAAATTGACTCGTTTTATAAACGAGACAATTAAAACGAGTCAATTCGAATTACCTGCCCCACCTCAGGTAATTGAAATTGACTCAAAACGGATCAATTCAAAATACCTCAGCCAGATTGATCTACTCAAATTTTTTGTTGACAAACGAGACAATTTGGTACAATTGTCTTAAAACGAAACAATTGTGTCAAATTGATCTGTTACAATTCCTAAGGTAACATTTTACAAACCAAGAGGGATAAATAATGCCAAAAAAGTTCTCCTTTGATAAACTTCTTCAATGGCGAGTTTACAAGCGGAATACCTTTAATTCACCCAAAGATATGGAAAGGATTAAAGGATACGGATTTACAAGAACGTTGGAAAAAATTAACAAAAGGCCCCAAGTAGCAAAGTGGAATCCACTTCTATTTTCAGATTCACTCCTAAGCTCAACCGGGTCGGGTCGGGTCGCGTTCGGGTTCCGGACCCTACACAACTGCTTTCAAAACGAACGGGTGCGACAGCAGCTGCGCCGCCGTCCACCGCCGACTAGAATCCTTCTGCAAGCAACACTCGATAAAGCTCCTGAACTCCTCCGACGAGCCCTCCGGCAGCGGCGGCGGGTCGCCGAAGCAAATCGCACACATCAAGCTCGACCAATTCGGCCTCTGACCGGGCGGCAAGAACGGGAAGTGTCCCATAAAGAGCTCCAACAGAGTCAATCCCAAGCTCCAGACGTCGGCGGCGTAGCCGTCGTAGTTCCCTCCGTACGAATCGGGATCGAATCGCTCGGGGCTCATGTAGGCGCACGTCCCGACGTACGAATTGCAGGCATCGAGCGTCCGGCACATGATTTTCCCGACCCCGAAGTCGGCGATCTTGACCTCCATCGCGGCGTTGACCAGTAAGTTCGACGGCTTGATGTCGCGGTGGATGATTTTCCGGCCGTGGAGGTAGTCGAGCCCGGCGAGCACCTGGCGGGCGATTCCGGCGAGGATCGATTCGGTGAAGAACTCCGATCCTTCGCTTTTCAGCAGCGAATCGAGCGTCCCGAGGTCCATGTACTCCATCAGAATCGTCATGTCGCCGGAGGGCGTCTCGGCGACGCCGTGGCAGCGGACGATGTGGGGGGAGTCGGAGGCGCGGCGGAGGATCTCGACCTCGCGGAGGAGCTGGCGGCGGGCGGCGGGGTCGGAGTCGGCGCGGACGAGCTTGAGGGCGTGGATCTGGGAGGTGCGGCGGTGGCGGACCTTGTAGACGGTGCCGCCGTTGCCGTGGCCGAGGACGGAGAGCTTATCGAGGTCGGAGGAGAGGAAGGAGGAGGAAGTGGCGGGGGCGGAGGGAGGGAGGGGGACCGGGAAGCGAGGGCGGCGGTCGGCGGCGAGTTCGGGGAGGCGGAGGTTGAGCTGGCGGCGTTGGCGGACGGCGGCCATTCGGTGAGAAGAGAAAGGGGAATTTGCCGAATTAGGGATTGGGATGTTCTGGAAGTGGAAGCGGTTGAGGTTCTGGTTTATATATTGGGGATGAGACGATGAGTAGATAAAGTTAGACGGGAGTTTTGAAGTGGGGAGGAAGGAAGGCACGTGAGAGTGGCTGAGTGGGAAAAAAAGGAAGGGAGAAGGAAGGAGGAAGGGTGACGTGGAGAGTGGTTGGGCCCGCCAGGAGGAACTAGGATCCAAACTTTCTTTTTGGACATTTTGTTGGTGTTATTTTATTGGGTAAGTTAGCTCAACTTGTTCGTGGGCTTTGGCCCACTTCTAATAATAAACTAATGTACCCAAGGTTTAAGTACTATAAAGCAACGTTTAAAACCTCTCACGCATTTTAATTATAGCTTGGCTGCTGCTTGGGATATGTTTTCAGATCCATGCACCTTCGAGATTCCTTCCTATTCTATTCTTCTGCTTGTGGTTTAATAATCCGACGAATCTTTGTTGTTATTATCCAGACGTTTCAGGTTTTTGCTCAAATTCTTATTACTATTATTAAGTCAATATTGACAATAGTATACATAGTTACATACCGGTTTTTATGTTTGTTTCTAGCCCATTGTTCTAGCCGTGGCCTAGTTCAGTATTGGACTATTGGTCTATGCCCTCAAATTGTTCATCGATGTTAGCATGCAAAACATCGACCTTACATTTAGGTGGCTACGATTTACATACTTTTTTTATTTGTTGAAATACTTTAAATTTGTTAACATAACATTATGATGGGTAGCTGTGGTTTCATGTAGCAGGCTGAGTTGACACATACACATCTCTATATAGATTACTCTCCCAAATTTTATCCATATATTTTATTTGAAACGAATCAAATACGTCATATGTGAACTAAAGTATACTCTCTTCCTAGTTCCTACTAAAGTAAAAGTACTAATACCTCAACTGCTAAAATACCAGGGGGGTTATGAATTATGATTATTCAAATTTAATATTAATATTATATATAATAATATATTTTATATTGCGAACTTCTAACTTCTTGCTGGTCACGTCCTACATAAATATGGATCTTTTTTCCCGCAACGGCAAGAAGTAGAAGGCGACGATTGAGACCGATGAGAGAGAGTGGTGGGCTGGGCTGGCTGGTTCCTGGCTGTTACTCATTAGTCCACTAGGCTTGGTGCCTATCTATCTACATAATGTGACTCAAATATGAAGGAGTGTAACTAATAGCCGCCACCTCATTGGATTTATTTGGTCATTGTTGTCATTAATTTCTTATTCAGTCCTCAAGTTTTTATAGAAATTCACTATTGATCTCTTTGATTCCGTCTTTATATGTATCTCTCTGAAATGAACTTTGGTGTTGAATTCAGTGTAGTCAAAATCGCGCTTTAAAGCGTAAAACCGTACGATTTTACGTTTCTAGGGTAGAAAAACGTTTCAAATCACTAATAAAATCGTTTTTCACTCAAAATCGTTTAAAAGCGTTGTAGAATCGTTAAAATCGGTGAAAACGGATAAAATCGCGTTTTCATACCGTTTTTTACGATTCCAAGCAAATGAGCAAATTGTTGTCACTCACTCAAAACGACGTCGTTTTGAGTATTTTGGACCCAAAAAAAGGGGGGAAGGTAGGGATGGCAATTTCGACCTGACCCGATTTACCCGACCTGTTTGACCTGTTTTGGGGCGGGTCAAACCCGCCCCGTAGGCGGGGCGGGGCGGGCATGGGTACCTCTCATCGACCCGACCTGCCCTGACCCGCCCCATTCTCGACCCGTTCTTGCCTAAATTACATATAATCTTAGTCAAATTACTTAAGATTTTTCTCTTGTTACATAATATTTTAGCTATAATAAAGTTGTAAATAAGTGAAAATCTCAATTTCTTCAATAATTTAACTACATTTTATCATATTATGGTTTCTTTCTTTGTCTTTCAATGAAAAGAACGAATATTTCTAATGTTTTTCACATAAATTACATATTCAATGGGTCGACCTGCCCCGACCCGCGCCCCGTGATAAATTACCCGACCTGGACCCGACCTGCCATGGGACGGGTATGGGTATCGAGCAAGGTTGTCAAACCGGTTTATGCCAGTGTGCCGGTTAGCAAGTGGAATGGTTCAACCGGTGGCACATACTGGTTTGTGCCGGTTCATGCCGGTCAATATTACAAATAAAATTATAAATACTCATATTTAAACATGACATTTAACGCCAATACCTAAACATTTATACTTGAATCCAACAAATAACATCAATATTTAACTTTTATACTCATAAAATAAATAATAAAATAATTTTTATCAATTAAATTCTCTAAAATAATGTCATTTTACTTAGAGATTCGTATATCGATCATGCCGGTCATACCGGTGGTGTCACGCCGGTTTTATGACCGGTACCGGTTGAACCCGGTACAACCGGTGGCACGCCGACCGGCGTGACAACCATGTCGAGATACCCGCCCCGGACCTGCCCCATTGCCATTCCTGGGAAGGGGGTTATCGGGTTGTGGCTTCCAACCAATTCCCCCCGCAATCCCTAATTCCCTTCGTCTCCATCCTCCACCAGCACCCAATCTTCTCCAATCTCGCCGAAACCCTTCTCGAAGAACAACCCGTCGGCGCCGCTGCGCGGCAAGCCTTCCAGCGCAGGATTCGCCGTCGTCTTCCACCGAAGCTCTAGCACGTAGAACCTGTCGCACTTGCCTCCTCCAGCGCCTGTCGCACACTCGCCAGTCGCCCGTCGCCACTCGCTGACGCCACACCAGGTAATCACTTGTTGTGGTTGTGTCATGTGTGGGTATTATTGTTCGACACAAGCTGAGGATTTTTTAGGAGTGAAGCCAGTGATTGCAGGAAAGTTGAGGTGTGGCAAGAGCTGCATGCTCTGGTGGACCAATTACTTGAGGCCTGTCATTAAACGTGACAACTTCTCCCTTCAAGAGAAACACACCATCCTTGAATTGCACAACCTCTTGGGCAACATGGCATTTTTTGCTTCTAAACCTCTTACTCCCCTTTCCCTTGCCCACGACCATTATATTATACTTTCTTTTCAAATTAAAAAAACCAAAACACATGACCATTTTGGCTTTTGATATTTAGATATTGATTTTATTAAAAATATGGGTGCGAGAGAGGAGAAGAGGCTTATAAGCTACTTTAGGGAGTTTTGTGATTGTTCGGATTCACCAAAAATATGCTTGTTCGGATGTAGTGATTTTGTGATATACAGCTTGTTGAGATGGTTTGAGAAAGTTGAGAACTTGAGATTTTGTGATTTACAGCTCATATTGTTTATTTTATGCAGGATTTGCAATTTCAAGTATGTCGAGTGGGGGTACTAGTGCAAGCAATACTATATCCAATTCTAAAGTGAAGAGAGAGAAATGCACAGGGCAATTGTCTAGATCCCGGTTGGCAACATGATATAGATGTACTCGGATTATTAAACTCCTATGTCATTATGTAAACTTAAATCAGCTTGTGAGAATTTGGATTATTATCTCGTTTGTGGGTTACGATTTATGTTTATGAACTATTGTTAAGATGTTATGAGTTTGTTCTAATTTAGACATGAATTGTAGGTATTGATTCTTTTATCTAAACTTTGTGCACTCATATTTTACATAGTTTATGTCGTAGTTAACAGATTTTTAACTATTATACATGATGCATTAAAAACTTACGCTTTTACGTTTTGATTCACCGCTTTTCGATTTTACCCCTTTTCCGCTTTTAGGTAGAATCGCGCTTTTAACTGCATTGGTTGAATTATCATTAATGAATCACTCTGATGACCTGAGTTGATCTCGACACTTCTCTACCAAAGTCTATCTTTTTAGCATGATAATGGTAATTTTTTCCTTAATGATTAAGTGGGCATTGATATTTGGCAAAACCTACATGGTAGAACACTAGAAGTTAACAATGCTCGGATATCAACAACAGTATTTCTAATTAGTAAACTTTCGAATAAAAGGAAAATGATGTTGTGAAAGGATCGAGAAACTTTTTGTTGTTGTTGTTGTTGTTGTTTTTAAGGTCATTCAGAATAGACAGAAGATAAAGATACATGTTTACCTCATGGGACTCAACAACAATCAATAAAATCAAATCCTACTAACTACTAAGCTCAATCAAATCCTACTAACTCTCCCATAACTAATCCAAACGCCCGAATAGACACTCAACAATGCATAACCATAAACTTCTTTAAGAAGTACTTCACCTCGTCAATGTTAATTCCGAAAGTTATTATCATTAATCTCGTCAATCGAGACTTGATCATCACCCTTTGACAACCATCAAACTAAAAATCGTTTGAAGCACCATGTAATAGCTTCATGTAGAGGCAGTGTCCCCAAAGAGACTGAAACGCGGAAATTTTGAGTAGTGTAACTTTCATGAAGTAGAGGAATCAGATTGTAATGGTTATAGAAAATCTGGGGGTCGACGATGAATACTATATATTTGAAAAGGACTAATAGTTTTGTAATAAATAAGTTGTAAGTGGGGTTTATGTCTAGGTATTTTTTGGCTTCTTACGATTTGATGATGAATTTGTCGGGACTCTCTGTTCTTGTTCATTTCTTTTCCTTGTGGGTGCAATGAATCTAAGCCTAAATCCAACGAGAAATTAAATAGAGAGCTGCATTTTCGTGGAGAGCAAGAGCCAAGAAGGTCCTATATATGACATTTATTTGTTTATCACGTCATGACGAACCATGAAAACTACGTCTTCAATTAAACCATGTTTTGCAGGCTATACCTACCAATTTTAGCAAATAGATTTTAGATGATAAGTATATCCCTAATTATTCAAGCGCCTAGCTATTGCAACTTTTTATATACATTGTTGATAGTTTTGCTTAGAAAGTGAAACCCTAGAAATTGGCTCATTTCAAATCATTCTTTGTTTAAAGAGAGAAGGTTTGGTCACTAGTCACTACAAAACAAAGTGTATTAGTCTGCATTTGGAAAAAACAAGCAACAAAGGTTTAAAACCACAGATAAAACATGTTTCAAAATAAAAACTGAAATCAAAACTAAACCTAAATGCTGACCTTCATCTCTTGATCTAAACGGCATCAATCCGCTAAACTACTCTTTGATTTTTATGGTCGTGGTTCGGTTCATGTATTAATTTTTCTTTCAATATCTCGTGTTATGTTTATCACCAATTACTTATTTAGATGTCCGTAGTTATTGACATGTATCTAATTTACTCAATAAGAGATATGTTGTTGATGGAACATGTAGCTTGGCAAAACCTAATAAGAGATATAGCTCAGAGAATTCTAACTCTTCCATATACTATATATATGTCGTGTTTCTTTTTCGTCTTCCTATATTGTTTTCGATTCAATTCACCTCTAATACAACGGCTGATATAACAAATTAACAATGAAGTGTACGTGGGTTCAAATTCAACCCCCGGTTTCCTACTTCCTAGAAGCCATTAGCATGCTTAACACTGCTAGGGGACTATTGAATATGCATGTCCATGTTGGGCCTGTTAGTTTATCAGATGGTTGATTTAGTTTGGGCTGAGCAGCAGGCTTATGCGTAGCCCAATAAACCACATATTATATTCCTTGCTTTATCCCTGCACGATTTGCTTTTTGTGGGAATATTAGTGCAAGAATTGGTGATCATGATTCATGAGTAGTAGTGTTATTATTATAATCGTTGGCTGATAATTAACCTGGTGTTGCTTTTCTTTGTGGGCTCTTGATTAGACTAATGATTCCCCTAATCCCTTTTCACTGTAATTTAATTCTATCCCAATATCCCTGCACCCACCCCCAAAATGTTCTTTTAGATTTTACCGCGACAGTAAGTCAGTAACCGTTGGATGAGAATCGAAAAACAAGGCTGGGATTTCACTTTCAACCCTACATCTCAGAGTTACCGTGCTATATTGGGTGTCAGTAGATGAAATGTATTTTACTTTACACCCACACCATAGTGTCATAATTAAGCTCAACAAAAGGAGTATGAAAAGAGTTAATTTCAGTTTTGCGCATTCCGACTCGGGGTCTTTATATGCTAAGGCGCTTCATGTTTTAAGACCTTGTGTGTTTATAGACACATTTATCAGATTTATTTCGATCGGGAACAGTAGGAAAAAAAAAAAACATAAATTATGATACTAATCATTAGGGGAGGAAAGCTCATGCGCAAATTTTTTATTATCATAATTGTGAGGAAATGCACAGAAATCTTAAAAGGTATTTGTAACATGTAATTACTTAATAAAATTAGTGGTCAGTTAATTAAGTTACCATCACTCATTACATGGCCATTTACTGATCATCCATTCATCAGTCAAGAGAAATCGCCACCCTAAAGCAAGTAATATTCTTGCCAACTCATTTTTCACTTTTTATCAGATAAAAAATATTCCTTGTGTTTGTTTCACTTTAATTTTTGTCTCCTCTAATTGAAATTTGATTATTTATACACTGCCACTCAAACTGAGTCCTCAAAATCCAGCACTTTATTGTCATCTAGGCCAATTACCATCTCCAGCAGATCGAGTTGATGACCATGCACGTCGACGGCGGACCATCCAACGTGGCAGGGGGAGAACATCACGATGGTGATCGTCAGGTGAGAATGGACGGACAGGATCGTGGTTCGAGATCGGGCAAGCATTCTTGGAACCACAGGATGATTGGGCCGCTGCTCAGAAATGAGACGCTCAATGTGGCCGGCGATGGACACGCCGGCAGGCCTCCTTTTTTCATTCGCCCCGACAACCGGTAACGTTTAATTTTGGATTGCTTCTCCTAATTTAACCCACATAATTAAAGCCCACTGCAGAGTCTAAAAGAGTGTATATAAATAATTCACCAAATAATTTCTTCTACAATTACCATAAAATATATGGATTGGACCACGAGCAAAAATCGGAATTACTTTCTCACAAATTTCTGATTATTAGAAATTTAGGATTGAATGTGATGACATTTTTGTAAACAGATTCACTATGTATAATTAACCACAGTTAACTCTAGATGGGTAACCAAATGGTTACCATAGTTAGGCAATTAATTGTTACTAACTGGAAAATCTTGCAGGTGGTACATTGTTTGGGTACATTTCATACTAATTTGGGCAATCTACTCATCCTTCTTCACTCCTCTGGAGTTCGGGTTCTTCCGAGGTTTGCCGGAGAACCTTTTCCTTTTGGATATCGCCGGGCAATTCGCTTTCCTCATCGACATCGTCGTTCGCTTCTTCGTAGCATATCGAGATGGTCACTCATACCGCCTTGTCTATGATCGCAAACTCATCGCCCTTAGGTTAATTGGTTTCCATACTATTTTTTTCACTACTCCCTTTTCTTTGCTTTTGATCTTTTTTCACAGTACCAATGTCGTAGCTAGTATCATTAGCGAACAAGAGTTTGATCCAGTGATATTACCACTAATCTTGCACCTTATGCAAGTCCCAGATTCTAATAGTAACACAAATTTCCTCTTTCTTCACTTCAGGTACTTGAAATCTCGCTTTATTGTTGATTTCCTTGGTTGCCTACCATGGGATGCTATTTATAAGGTGAGTTTCATGTTTTTACTATGCATTTTGCTCGATGTATTTGAAAAGCTCGTATTATTCGAGTATCGTTCGCTTGTTAAATTTGAAAATTCTCTCGTCCCGGCGTTTTTTGTTAGGCTTGTGGAAGAAAAGAGGGGGTGAGGTATATGCTATGGATTCGACTGAGCAGGGCAAGAAGAGTGGACGAGTTCTTTGAAAAGATGGAGAAAGACATCAGGATAAATTACCTGTTCACAAGGATAGTCAAACTTCTTGTGGTCGAGCTCTACTGCACCCATACAGCTGCTTGTATATTCTACTATCTGGCGACTACTGTTCCTCCTTCACAGGAAGGCTACACTTGGATTGGGAGCTTGCAGATGGGAGACTTCCACTATTCAAACTTCAGACAGATTGATCTTTGGAAGCGATACGTCACCTCACTCTACTTTGCCATTGTTACCATGGCGACCGTCGGTACGTTACTTAATTCGTGATGACATGCATTTGTTTCGAGCGTATTTAGAAAATATATGTATTATTATCCATTCAGACGGCATGTTTCACTTGGATAAGAAAATTATATGATATTTTTGTTATGATTGATGATCATTCACTAGTCGACACATGACAATATGGAACGACGTCTTTTAGTTGATTACGATGGTTTGTAGTTGATCCATGACCATATGAAATCTTTTTTTAGGTTACGGGGAGATACATGCCGTGAACGTCAAAGAAATGATATTCGTGATGATTTATGTCTCTTTCGACATGATCCTGGGCGCTTATTTGCTCGGTAATATGACCGCCTTGATCGTGAAAGGATCCAAGACGGAAAAATTTAGAGACAGGATGACTGATCTCATCAAGTACATGACAAAAAATAATCTCGGAAGGGAAATTAGTAACGAGATGAAGGGACATTTAAGGTTACAGTACGATCGTAGCTACACCGAAACAACGATTTTCCAGGATGTTCCGGTCTCTATCCAGACAAAGGTAATTAATTAATAATCAGATTGTATAAAAGTGCTAGTTTTGATTGAATAATTAGGAAAAGGAAGATGGTTAACTTAATTATGATTTAACTATTGGCTGATACTTACCTTTTCCCCCTTCTTCCTTCCAGATTTCACAGAAGCTTTATGAGCCATATCTCAAAGAAGTTCCCCTTTTCAAAGGATGCTCTTCAAGGTTCATGAAACATATCGTAAGTTATTTGTCACATTGATGTATTTTATTCTAGCTAGATTTATGGCATATTTACTGCAACGGTAACTTTGTGGGTTAAGTGAAATCAGGTTTGCTTATGTTGTTAATTTGCTAAATGCTCAGGCGACAAAGGTTCACGAAGAGTTTTTCCTACCTGGGGAAGTAATCATTGAACAAGGAAATGTAGTGAACCAGTTATACATTGTTTGTCACGGTGAATTGGTAATTGTTTCTCCCTCCGGTCTACGTGCCATTCTCTCTATAAATGTTTTTGTCTATACTTTATTGTGTGTTATTTTATAAATTCAACAGAAAATGGTGGAATTGTCGATCTGTTTGAGTCGCATACTAAATTACTTTATTTCTCATTTGTGATTTCTTTCTTGGTAGTAAAAGAGTTCCTTTCATTATTTTGATTAATTTATGATTTTGGTACACTATATTTATTGATGTTCTATGTGTTAAGTTTGACAATTGGTGGTTTGTTTTACTCATGTGATGTACTTATTATTGTGTTCTTTTTATTAACTTTGATCTTTTCTCTTCCTTGCGAACTTAAGATTGGACTATACTCGATATTTAGCATGAGGTTGGTTTTATCGTGAACAATTGTCCGTCCCATTTTGTCTTTTGTATAAATGTAAAATAAGTGATAATATTATAAATTTGAGTTAATCGGTCCAACAATCTTTATAATTTTTTCTCATTGATCCCTGATCTAGTTTTTTTTATCTACAGGAGGAAATAGGAAAAGAAGAAGATGGCAAAATGGTGGAGATTATTCTTGCAAATCTACAAACATATGATTCTTTTGGTGAGGTTTCCTTCTTATGCAATACCCCTCAATCTAACACAATTCGAGTTCGAGACTTGTGCAAGGTTTTGCGGTTAGACAAACAATCCTTCAAAGAGATCATTGAGATATTCATCCACGATGCTCGAACTATCTTGAACAACCTTCTTGAGGTGAGTGTTCTTATAGGTACAACTTAATATTGTCAAGATGTTGTTTATCACATTACTTCTACGCATTACTAATGTATAGAGGCTTTCATATGGGGATGTGGAAAAGTATCACAATTAGCTAGTTTAGTTTGAAAATGTCACAACTTCCTCTCTTTTATATCAATACAATTTTAAAATTTTCCAGGGAAAGGACCCGGTTGTTAGAAAGAACATACTAGAGTCAGACGTAACTCTTGACATTATAAAGTCCGAATCGGAGTTAGTCACACGACTGAACACCGTCGCATTTGATGGAGACTTGTACAGACTAAAACGTCTGGTCGCCGGAGGCCTTGATCCCAAAAAGACGGATTATGACGGAAGATCACCTTTGGTATGATTATGACTTATGAGTTCAACTAACACACAAGTCCTTTGTCTACATATCTCATAGTTTTGACAATGTGAATGAAGTTATACCTTCAAAGTTTCTATACATGTTAATTCCCTAACTTCTGTTTACAGCATGTTGCTGCATCAAAAGGGTTCAAAGACATGACGCTTTTCCTTATCGAACAAGGATTGGACATCAACACTTCAGGTTGATTGTGTTCTTCAACTATTACATCCATTATTGAACTATAGTATTAATTTCCAATACCCTTTTCATATATGAAGTCTTGGAACTTAATGGTAGAATATACACAGATAAGTTTGGTAACACTCCATTGCTTGAAGCTATCAAGAACGGCCATGAAGAAGTGGCTTCTCTACTCCTCAAAGCAGGAGCATCACTCAATACCATGGAAGATGCTGGCGATTTTCTTTGTAAGATTGTGGCCAGGCGTGAAGTTGATATTCTGAAAAGGGTTTTGGAGGGTGGCATAAATTACAATGCCAAGAACTATGATAGCAGGACTGCCCTTCATGTTGCCGCCTCAGAAGGATTATATGAAATGGCAAGCTTACTTGTGGAGGCAGGAGCCAGCATTTTGGCAAAAGACAGGTTCTTAATAATTTTTACCTATTTTAGGATAGTAACTCACTTTTAAAAAATAATATTAGAGTACTTATGTCTTTTTTTTATTTTCATTGTCAGATGGGGAAATATACCTCTTGATGAAGCTCGTGTTGGTGGTGACAAGGCAATTATGAAGTTGCTTGAGATCCAAGGTACTACTTTCTTTAGGGAAGATAAAATGTGGACGAAGATGGTACTTTATCATTGTGTGTCTAATAGTGTTAGTATCATAGTCAGTATAAGATTCATTTCCAAACATCTAGTTCGAGCTATTAAGATGATATTGGTTAATTTACATGATAGTATAATTTCTAATAGTTGAAATACGTTATATTCCAGTTATAGTAATCTCAATACTTGTTTTTGTTAGTTGCAACTTGCAAGTGACTTCCATTTTATCTTCATAGTTACAAATACAATATGGACCAACATTCTTATGTATAATTTTCATTCTGAAGGAATAGATAGGACACAACCAAGAAAATGCAACATCTTTCCGTTTCATCCGTGGGATCCAAAGGAGAAGAGAACAGAGGGAATTACATTGTGGGTTCCTCAAACCATAGAAGAGCTCATGAAAGAAGCAACAGAACATTTGAAGTCACCAGGTGGGTCGATGATCTTAACCGAGGATGGTTGCAGAATTGTGGATGCCAACATGATCCTTAATGACCAAAAGCTGTATTTAGTTTAGTACATCATGTTTAGTAAGGGAGAAGCTTTCTTTTTTGGTTAATTACGTTTGTATAATGATAACATGTGTATTGTGTAATCAAGCCAATTAGAGATCAAATGGGACTAGGGATAAAGTACTCCTCTCTATCAAGCTTGAAAGTATATCTAATTGGTTTATTGATAGGTTTCTTATCTACAATCAAATCATATTGGAGATTGAGTTCATTAGGCCCTGTTTATTATATAAAAAAAATCATACTAAATATGTTTTTTCCATTTTACTTGAAAACCACAACAAATAACAGAAACACACAATGATACTAAGCAAAGTCAATTAAGTCGCATAATTTGATTCATTTGAGTTGAAATAGAAACACGATGCACAATGAAAATCTCTTTATCAAGAGCATATGGATGCCTGAAGCTCAAGTCTAAAGTCTAAACCCCTTATTACGTTACAAACACCTACACGTTGTTGATATACTTGAAGTAGGACTCCAACCGTGATGACCTCACAAATATCGCCGAAATACAATACCAAAGTCCATGATCCAAATGCATAGTCCATTTTTTTCAAATATGCAATTGGTTTTAGGTTTATGAATAATTATTCTTTTTCAAATTTCAATTTGTACCGTCTATAACAATTGATTGTATGTTTTCCTATAAAAAAACAAGTAATTGTATGTTTAAAGCATGAGGTGCTTTATTTAATAAAAAATCTTAGAGGATTTGAGAATGGTTGATATAATAATCTTCAATTATCATCAAACGTACATGTCATCTCTTAGCAACCACAACTATTTTTTAAGATAGATATTAATTAGTACATGAGAAGTTGTACTGTCTTAATTGTCATATTTTTATATAGTGTGAATGAGACTACTTGTGGATTTATTATTGTCTTACTTAGTGTTTGTAGTTATGTTAATCTCTATATGGATATACATATAAATTAAAACCAGGTCAAAAATATGTTTGGAGAGGACCAGAAAATTTACACGCTTCAAAGTATTTATATTTATTTATGCAACTCTTAATGAAGTTTGTATCATTCTCCTCTTATCCTAAAAACAAAAATTTATTCTTCTCCGTTGAGTTACTTGTTTATGTGTACTAACATGACTTGGCTTATGTATGGGATCGTATATATGAATTCCCGACAAATCGATAACAGCAGTTCAATCGGACATACAACTTGCTGATAACCACCAAAAGAGTAATGTAGAAATGACGAGCTACCAAAATTTGGACTCCAAACCTGAATACAAACATTGCCCCTTTACCATCTCCCCCACCCTTAGCCTTAGGAATGACAATGGGCAAGTTCGGCGCGGGTTTCTTGGTACCCAGATCCGTCCGTGGCAGGTTGGGTTCAGGTCGGATAATTTATCATGGATCGCAGATCGACTTAATTAATGTGCAATTTATATGAAAAACATTAGAAATATTCATTATTTTTATTATAAGACCAAGAAAACAAACAATATTATGATAAATGTAGTTAAATTATTAGAGAAATTGAGGTTTTCACTAATTTACAATTTTATTATAGCTAAATTATGATGTAATAAAAGAAAAATTATAAGTAATTTGACTACGATTACATGTAATTTAGGCATAAAGGGGTTGTGAATGGAGCGGATCAGAACAGGTCGGGTCATTGAGAGTACCCATGTCTGTAGGCAGAGAACAAGTCGGACCCGCTCCAAAACAAACCAAACAAGTCAAATAAGATGTGATATGTCGAAATTGCCATACCTACCCATCCTTAATGGTTTGTGATCGCCTTTTATTATTGTTGGCCTAGAGCAAGTAGCAACACTTTCTACAGTCCATAAAGGGCAGCACATAACATATAAACCCTCCGAATCGGCCCACGAATGCACTGAAACCCAGCCCATAACATCTTCAATAATAAAGAACTGAAATAGACAAAAGCATTCCTTCCTTGCAAAGCAAAGCAACGGATCCGGATTCCGGCCCAGGACCCGCACAGAACCACAAACCAAAGAATATTAAACCAGTTTCCTCGGCAAGCAGCTTGGCCAAATCCACCGCTTCTAGAAACTCCCGAAACCAGAATTCTTACTCGTCCAGCGAGCTCCAAGCCAGCATTTCCGTCGAAGGTAGGAGAAAAAGAAAAACGATAATGGCTTTGCAGTGGATGATCCTGGCTTACGTGGTGGCAGCGGAGGTGGTCCTCGTCTCGCTGTTGACGATCCCGGCGCCAAAGCTACTCAAGAACCAGCTGGTCTCTCTCGTCTCATTAATCCTCCAGCCGGCGATGTTCATCGTCCCATTTGCCGGATTTCAGCTCCTCGGTAAGTCGGCTTTCTTTCTCCTCTCCCCGATTTCGTCTTAGATTCGGTTTTCAGCTCGAGCGGCGATCGGATCGATGTGTATGAATGAACTGTTTGGATTGAATTTTTTTTTTTTTTTTGCAGATATTTACTGGAAGAATGAGCATCGGTTGGTATGCACGTCGGAGATTTGCACCGCCACTGAGCGGGATCGTTACGAGAAAACTGTATGCCATTCTTTCTCTTCCCGTTTTAATTCGTAAAATTGACTGATTGATTGATTGCTTTTTTGTTTGCTTTGTGGAGGCCTTTTGCCTCTAGCATAGAGGAATTTCGATAGATAATTAGGACGGGAGCGATTAGAATGATGCTGTAAAGCTTTTAGATGTCGAGGGAATTTGGATGTAGAACTGGAGAGGTAAGGATTACTTGTGCTGATGTTGAACTTGGTCATAGTAAGGAACGGAGCCCTTAATTCCCAAGGCCGAGGGTATGAGTAGATGTGCAAACTGATGGACTCATTAGCCCATCCCATCCGTCACTGAGGCGCTCGAACTCCCGTTGATAATAGCGGGGAGTTCCGATTTGTCGGATTTGAGTCAGAGCTAGCAGTTAGCTAGTATCTGTAGGAAGCGTAGGATTGAACTGGTGTTGCTTGAGAATGTCGAATACCTGGCGGAGATGATCTATATGGGAATCCCGATCCTTGCTGTAGATGAGGATATCATCGAAGAAAACGATCGCATGGATGGGATGGGCTAATGAGCCCATCACAAACACTAGATTGGAGTTGGCAACTCAGCTCTTTGTGGTTTCATGTTGCGTCCGTTGTATGTTGATTGTTGTCAATAGGCTGGTGGCAGAAATCAGCAGAGTTGTGGTATTGATGTAAGAAGGGAAAAGAAAACTTAGGTTGTAGGGTATATGTTCTAAGAGCCTCTCTCGCACAAAAGGATAGTTTTACTGTGTACATTAGAGCATACACTGGAGCGTTTTGGATGATTGTGGACAATTAGTAGCTCGTCAACCTCGTAAGACTGTTGTTGTCAACTAGATTCAACCTTGCTCCAAAATCCCATGGTCTTGGGTGAGCATTACAACTACAAGTCACTCAGATCAGTAGATTTACTATCTGGTTGCTGAACAAGAATAACTAGTGAGTTACGTAGTCTATTATGAACATGATAACCCTTGGATAGAGGCTTTCATGTCTCCCTGTGCACTGAATACGTCTTGATGACGGCGTTGAGGAATCTTTATTCGCTACTGAGGCTGTTCTAGTTCTGCAGTCATATCTAGGATTTGACAGAGCTTAAAGCATAAAGTAACTGAAGGTGGCAGATTAGGCAGTGGTTATCCAGCAGTTTTTCTTGTAAATATCTTCTACATTTCGGCGTCATCTGGTGAGCCTTATCTGATATTGGGAGAGTCTGAAATTGGTGTAACTATTGAGCATTATACAGTTGGTGCTCCCTGCAGTTCTTAAATTAAAAAACTTTGTATCTAGTCTCTCATATGAATTGGCCTCAGTTGACTCCCGACTCAATTAAGCTGTGATAATATGCTTACTTTGAATTCTAATTCTTATCATTAATGTCTCCTCTCTCTTTGGATTATTGTTCTGGACTTTTTTGTCATGTTGATGATGATAAGACCATCGTTGTTTTGTTATTATGCCGTGCAGATGTACAAATCTCAGAGGAATGTAGTTCTTTGTGCTGCAGCTTGCATGTTGTACTGGTATGCAAGCAATCAGTCACTGTTGCATTTCCAAAGTCTCTCAAAACCATGTATTATTACTTGAGGAGTTGTTCTAATCAAGTCTTAAAACATACCGGTGCAGGTGTCTTTATCGTATATGCAAGTACCACAAGGAGATCCAGAGGTTGGAGGAAGTGGAGAAGAGGGCCAAGGAGGAGTAGAGTTTTGCCATGTTTTTTACTGCCATTTGTATCGAACAGAATCTCCTTTGATTAATTATCTGTAGTTGTAATAGTATCTAAGAAGCGGTTATTTTTCACACTTGTTATGGACATATATGAGATTATTAGATACAAAGACCCACTTTCTATCTATTGTACTGGATTTTGCCCTTGTTGTTGTGTGTGGGTGAGTTCGCCCTTTTCCCCCAGGCCTGACTCCAATGATAAAAGCACTTGGAATGGTTATATCGTTCACCAATGACTAGATGAATTCGCAATAATAAGATATGTTACGATGTATCGTGTTCTTTCATCAATAATCATATCATTGTTCTGGATTTTTCGTTTTATTATTTCATTCGCGATGATGCATTGTTGTATTGTGTTCGTTCATCAATTACCTCATTGTTGGTGGAGAACACTTTGAATTTTCATTCTGCTATATTATAAAACGCAATGATTTCAACCGGTAAACTTCATATTAGTGTTCATGATTATCATATTCGAATCACGCAACGAAACAAATAGTTTCAAGTTTAACAATAAACACATGGCAAGAATGTAGGAAATTTTGTCCTCATTGTAGAACTGAAGCGGTAAAGACAAACTTATATAGTTTCATTAACTCTTGTTTTTTCGAAAACTATCAATGATTTTCATAACCCACAATTGGTGTTATTGATTTGTGAAAAAGAATCATATCGTATGTAATGTATTGCATGTACCAAATAATCCTCACTCCTAACTAGA
The DNA here is from genome assembly GCA_946122785.1 of Linum tenue. Taxonomy (NCBI): domain Eukaryota; kingdom Viridiplantae; phylum Streptophyta; class Magnoliopsida; order Malpighiales; family Linaceae; genus Linum; species Linum tenue. The sequence continues at coordinate 24,732,496 of CAMGYJ010000005.1, read as the reverse complement.
TCATCAACTACATTTTTTTTACACCAAAGAATCATCTTCTAACTACGTATACCAAATCCCTCCCCCAAAAAATCACCACCACTAATTTCAGTTTTCAGAACGATCGCTTCAGGTTCTTGAAATCCAGAGATTCAGTACACTCGAACTCATTCCTGAAAGGATTCATCATCTTCAGAGTCGCCGTCGCCTTCTCCTTGGTCTCTTCCCCGCAGCCAAGTTGCAGAACCAGCACCAGCTTCTGAAATGCCCCGACCTGAAGCCCTTCCACAAGGGCCCTCTGGTCGCACCTCCCGAGCTTCCAAATCACCGACACGGAAAACTCCGTCGCCGCCGCAGATATCCGCAGGATCTTCTTTACCAGCAGGGGCACCGTCAGCGAGTTCCCCGACGCGGCGGCTCTGCCTTTGGAATCGTCGCAGAGCTTGTCGAGAATCCCCAACGCCTTCTCGCTCACGCTCCGTTCTTTCGAGGACGAGATTATCGTCTCCAGGAGGAACGACACGAGGTCGGCGTCGATTAGCGATGATTTGAAGCGATCGCTCGATTTCGAGGTCGAGATCTGGAGGAGCTGGAAGATTAGGGTTAGGGAGAGCTTGGTGATGGCGGGGGAAATTGGGGATCTCAGGAATCCAAAGAGGATTTGGTGTAAATCCTCGATTTCCAGCATCGATTCGGCAACTCGCTCTCGCTTCGAGGACGCGAGGAGCAGTTCCCGGAGCGCGATGAGCGAGTTCTGCTTGGCGGCGATTCTGCTGCCGTTCGATTTCAAGAACCAGAGCAGAGCTTTGACCGATTCAGCCGACGCGAGACGGTCGCGAGCCGCTGCTGCTTCCTTTCCCCCGCCGCGGCTGCTCATCGTGAACATCCAGCTCATCGAGCTCAGCAGCTCCTCCAGAACCACCGCGCGCTTCTCCACCGTTTCCCTCGCGAATCCGTCGAACGCGGCGGCGAGCACGCCGGCGGCGCCGTTGGACGCGATTGAAATCCGGTTCCGCTCGCTCTCGTTCCCCCAGCTGGTCATCTTCCTCAAACACTCCCGGCAGTCATACTCATCGAGCCTTTTGGCCGCGCTCTCCAGCCGGGCCAGCACGGCGGCGATCTCGTCACCGGAGACGGGTACTCGCGGCGTCGGGATCCTCTCGACTCCGAACCTCAAGTTCTGAACGCACCAGTCCTGAATCATCCTCCTCAGCGCGTGGTTGGGGACCAAATCGAAGCTCATCAGGACCTGATTGGTGACCGGGCAGGTGAAGTTGCCGGCCTTGAGCCACGTCTCGATCCCGTCCCGGTCGTAGGAGATCCCCGACGACAATGTCACCGGGTCAGACATGAGGTCCAGCGAGATCGGGCACCTGAAATGCGTCGGAACAATTAGTGCTTCACCGCCGGCAATCGAAATCGAATCCTCATCGTGAGGTTTGTCGTGGTGGCTCTTGCTCTTGCTCATTCTCTTCCTCCTCCATCCGAATCCCATTGCTGAATATCTATATGTTGCTGTGCTTCTTCTGCTGCTTTTGTCCAACTCCGTTGATTGTTGGTTCTAAGGTTTTCTGACGAGTTTATCGATTCGTTTGTTGGTTTTAAGATTTTGGGAAGAGAAGAGGGTGAATATATATGAAGAGGAAGGAAAGTCAGTGACACGGCGTTCAAAAGGGGAGGAAGGAAGACTGCGGACCAAGAGGAAGAGGAGGTGTTTTTGGACGGTGAAATATTCAACATTCAAGGTAAGCATGTTTGTTTTGTTCGTGTGGAGAAATGCGTTCAAACTGTATCGGCGTGTTGATTTTTATTGTTATAAATTATTATTAAATTTTTTTTGGGGGAAAAGGCGCTGGGAGGACGAGGGAGGGTGCAGGGTAGTAAGTAAACGGCTAAACGCGGAGGAGACGGCGGCGTTTTTAGAGTAATTAATTAGGCGTTTAGAGATTAAGAGTTTTTTAATTAGAAGCGGGAGCTGGGGTTGGGGACCAGACCGAGTTGGGGGAGGATTTGAACGTTCAAAGAAAGAACTCTTTGGTCTACCGAATCGTCTACGATACTACACCGTATCTCCATGATTGAAAAGATCCGGGGTTTTCTTTTCCATTTTTAATTTCCCTCGTTCTGAGCATTTTCAATAATTTAGTATTATGACCATGCATAATTTGACGATAATCTTCATTCTGAAAATATGGTTCAGGGTCAGGACGGAGGGATGAGGAGTGTTGAGGGTTAGACAAATTGTGAAGTGGACCGAAAAATACTACAGAACTTGAGATATGACTTGTTGTTAAAGCGTGTGGTTTGTGATATCGTAAGTATTACAGTCGGATTAGAAAAATGTTATAATGTGAGTAAGATTAGTACGATGCAAATCTAATATAAGAAAAATTTATATCGTTTGGTACAATATAGTCAAAATGGTATTGCAAACTTGGGGTTTTTTCCTGGTTATGGTCGATGTTATTTTATTTTAGTATTATTTTCATAATGGTATCATGTAGGCATGTTACCAGTTCAATCATGGTTGTATCACTAAATATCATTTCGCTAGCTTGTCTGGTACCGTCACTAGTATTTGTAATGTTAAATTTTTTTTGTGTATTTTGAATTTAGTTCTTCATGATGATTCTAATGAGTACTTTGGAGGTTTCCAACTAAAAGAAAAACGTGATAGTATTTTTGTGTTTGTGAGACACATTCACTGATATGTTTACATAATTTACTTGGATCGATACAATATCATATTATTATTCTTGGAAAGGAAAGGACATTCTAGTATTTTGTCCAACTTCAAATTAAGTCTAGAACATAAGATTGGACATAACAATTATCTTTCAGCTTGTGAACATGGGCCGTGATCGAAAATGTCTTGCTATGGGGCACATAGTTTTCCTTTTCCCACATCTGTCCTTTGTTTTTGCACTTAATTTAGTCTAAACTAGCGTACTGTTATTATTCAATTCTTTGTGTTTATATTTTATGATTCCTAAAATAAGTCGTAACTATGAAATGGCTGTGTTGATTTGGTGGTAGATGGGGGAATCAAAACTGAGATTTGAAAGGATACCTCTTCTATTCTCTCCATGTATTAGGTTTGACCAGACCGTTTCAATTTGCATTCCAATATTCTGGCAGCTTCGTATTTGTCAGCAATACCCCTGGAGACAGTTGGAATAGTAGCTGGGCTGGGCCGCCTATCTTCAATCTCCACTGCGAACGAATGAAGGAGAGTCTCAATTCTTTATCTAGTCAATAGTTGTAAATTGTAATCCAAGTGGCGGTACGATGAAATGTGGATTTCTATTAGGGGTGGGCATTGGGTGGGTCGGGTGGATTTTGACCATAAAATGCACCCACCCGCGCTTAAACGGATTGATAATTTTTAACCCACCACCCACCCACATTTAGTCTCGGGTTGGGTCGGGCGGATGGTGGATGATGCGGGTGGGTTTGTGGGTTCACCCACATCACAATGTATATAATATAAAGGAGTCAACTTGACATGATAATAGGTGAAGAGAATCATCGAGGGAAACAAGAAGTTGAAATAGGGCGAAAAATGTCGAATTAGTTCTTAACTTGGATAGAAATTCTATTATGAAAGAGTTTTCTACAGATTGAGACGATTATTAGGTGCAAGGAACTAATGAAAATAATTCCACAAAGGAAAGAGCGGTGATCTAAGCACAAGAATTAGAGGAAAAAGTAAAGGGAAGAAGAGGGGATCTCTATTTGGAAGGTTGGCTTTGAGGTTCAAACTCCAGGAGCAGTCCGAGTTTATATCTAAAGTCTCCACTCTCCTCTCTCTAGCGCCAACGACTTTGATCTTTTTGCTGTTGGGTTGAGCGGGTCACCCGCACACTCACCCACAACCCACCCACCACCCAGCGGATGACTCCCAGCGCAACCCGTCACCCACCCACAGACCCACCCACTTAACCAAATTCGGGTCAAATGCGGGTGGGTCGGCCCAAACCCGCGGATGATCCGCCCGCATGCCCAGCCCTAATTTCTATAATATAGTAATACGGGAGGTTTTTCATTTCTTACAAATTTTTAGTAATCTAGTCAGTTTGGGTTGTTGAGCGAGTTAGAGTAAAAAATAGTTACAACTGTTGTTAATATATAAACCTTCATAACTTGTTCTCAATTTTCATATATCATACAAACATCGTAAAAATATTACGTTATTTATATTCTCAAGTACATATCTTTCTTTCTATATATTTCATCTTTTTATATCAACATAAAGGCCTAATATTCAAATCTCATATATAAACCTATGGAGTATCAACAATTTTTTTCCAAAATTTTATGTCTGTTTCGACTCCCATGGCAAACCCAAGATGGGCTGCCTCCGCCAAAATGCACGAGAAACACGGAGGTTGTTTTCTCTCATAAATCAACTCATCTCAATAACTTAAGTTATTGGAAGAAACTTACATGTGATACTTAAACCACTTTCTTAGTTCTTACACGCTTCTTCAAACAAAAGTTAACTTATGGGTTTGAAATTTGCAACATCCCGTTGTACCATGTGCTTGAAGACAAGGCCGGCCAATGATATTCGGAGGCTCTGTTCGAAAATTTAAAATGTGGTCCTAAAATTTTTTCCGCAAATTTATTAAAACTAAAAAATATTAAATAATAATAATATTTAAGTTCATAAAGTGATTGCAAAAGGAATCAAATCATCTATCATTGTTTAAAAAGTAACAACCATCTAGCATTATTTGAAATAGGGTTATAAGTATAATATGCCCATCTACTATGTCGTTTTATCAAACATGCCCCTCTATTATTTTTTACATCAAACATGTCCTTCTAGTTTGGAAAAATAATCAAACATGTCATTCTTATAAAATTTCCATCCAAAAATCGTTAACCACGATTGAACTTTGATTTGGGCGATACAAATGTCTAAACAATCCATAATAATTTGAATTTATAATTTTTTTTGTTCCTTTGTATAGTCAAATAATTCTAATATTTTCACTTTGACGAGACCCAAAAAAATATAAATAGGGGACAAAACTGACATTTTGTCTCTCATTTGCTGATGTAGGGTAGTCTTAATATCGGTTCAACCATGATTGATGATTTTTTCAATGGAAATTTTAACAAAAGTGCACGTTTGATAATTTTTCCAAAATATAGGGGCATGTTTGATATAAAAAATAGTAGAGGGGCACGTTTGATAAAACGACATAGTAGAGAGGCATATTATACCTATAACCCTTTGAAATAAAATCCTCTATTAGCTCTTCCATCTTTGCATCATCCAAATAGTTATTCTCAATTGCTAACATAGCTAACTCGTTAAGGCTCTCTTATGTTATTGTAGAGCGCATATAAGACTTCAACAACTTCAATTTCAAAAAGTTTCTTCCTGTTGTAGCAACAGTCACATGAATAGTTAATAAGTCAATGCGAATTATAATTTTTTTTTATCGAATTTGTAAAGCTTTATTAACCAGATGTTGCGGCTACATCGTCCAACTCAATCTGATCAACAATAATCAACGGAGGCCTATCATACCAAACTTCCCTCTCGGTCCAACGGGTCTTGACATGGGCCATAAGATGAGCTGCCATGTTTCCTTCCCTGGGCGCATACTGCCATGCTCCATTCCCTGTCTCTCGAAGTAACCGGGTGATGTTACGACATATTATACCCAACTCTGTGTGTATGGAATCCGCCGCTGCCAGCTTATGCGTGAGCGATAGGCAGCCTATTTCAAGAACCAGGTTCATCAAATTTGACTGATGAGCCAATTGTACACCGAACTCAGCAGCCACAGCTTCCTCCATCTCAGGTTCCCAACTTCCCGGGATATTCTTTGCTGCCGCTAGAAGGAACAACCCTTCATCATTACGAATCACAACCCCCAAACCGATCCCCCCAGACGGCAAGATACCTGCATCAGTGTTTATTTTCCATTGGCCTCTTTGCGGCCGTAGCCAATGCTTCACAATTGTTCTTTCTTCCTCCCCTACTTCTTTTGCTTGGTGTGCTCTATAATCCGTAATCCACATTTCTGCTCTAGGGACAATCTCATCCTCCGCCAATTTTGTTCCATTAAAGAGATGGGCGTTACGTTCCTTCCACAAGAACCAAAGAAGCACCACCCAGTCTTCAAATTTTGTCTCAGACTTTGAGTCCATTACTGTCTTCAGCCAATCATAACAGTTATCCGAATTGCGGCAGAGGAAGCAATCCACAAGCGCTGACTTGCGCCATAGACGAGACGACCACTCACACTCCCCAAATCTATGGATTTGGGTCTCCCTTACGTCGCAAAACGGGCACTTATCTCCCCATCGCTTGCTTTTGACACTGATATGGTCTCCGGTTGGGGAGCTCATATTCCAGATTCTCTTCCATACTTGGGCTTCACCTTCCATCACTATCTGCTCTCGGTTCTTAAACTCCTCAAGCCAACATCGGTACCCGTCCCTTACAGTGTATTCCCCAGAGGAAGTTCCTTTCCAAATCAGCCTGTCTTGCTCCCTTAAGTCACGGAGAGGGATGGAGCGAATGGTGCTTGCAATTTCCGAAGGGAAACAAGCTTCGAGCATCACTTCGTCCCATTGATTTAGTTATTTTTTCCTTTATACTATTAGTGGTTGTACCTAATTATTTTGGTTAACGTTTAATAAATCAATGTGAATTATTTAATTAATTAAGCACTGTTGCATTGATAGTACAAGCAGATTAATTAACGAAATTGAATTCCTTTCCCCTTGCAAAGCTGAAAATGAAGAAAGTTAAAGCAACAAATTTAATAATGATAATAATGATGCATCATCAATTACCTCTTTTGTTCTATTTAGGAAACACGCGACAAATAAGTTATGTTATATGGTTTGAAAATATTTTAATAAGAAAATAAGTATTCACCTCATGTGATTCGTTCGTTCCTTTAACCTTCGGAATTAAATATTTTATTATTATTTTATACCGTAATCAAAACCCAATTCATAAGTTTTCTATCATTTTAAATTTATAATCGAAATCTAATACTCTGTAACAGTGATTAGTCATATACATAGTGGAGGTCCGAAGGCCCCCAAAATTTGGAGGCCTTGTGCCGAAGGGCTGGCTTGCACACCCTCAGGGCGCCCTACTTGAAGATAACAATTAATATTGTGGGTCATGAGAACTTAATGCATAACCTCAAGTACAAATCAAATCTGATATCATATCATAAACTAACTAGTCTCAATAACATGAGTTGTTGGGAGACACTATCTATGCTAACTTAACCACTTCCTTATATTATCTTTAATTCATTTATGATGAGAAGAAGATCAATTTGACCGCAAGCTGGAACAGGGAATTTGCATGATGACCGTTGAAGGAAGGGATGACCGGTTCAACCCATTAAAACCGGCAAAGACGACAGCAGAGCTAGACTTAACTGTTTCTGTTTACCGTTTCTAATTAGGATTCCACGTTCCTTTGCGTGGACTTCCTATATTTCCCTTTCAAACCCAATTCAAACTTCTATACAATTAGCAAATATTTATGCACCTCTTTTTTTATCACTTTCATTTCCTGCTCAATCTATTCAAAGACTCCTTTATAGCTAAGAATTTAATATAATTGAAGAAATAGTTGTTCACCAATCTGGCCGGCTCAAGGAGTCAAAAAAATGTTATGTTAAGTAGGTGGCCGGGAGGTGACATACTCTTTTAAGTGGTCTTCGAGTATGATATGACGCTGCTATGAAACAAAGCCAAAGCGATGTAATTGAGTTCGCTGCATTTTTAGGTGTTGGATCAATCTATCCGGTTTTGTTTTTTTTGGCATATCTTGTGATGATGTTGTAAGACATTTTTATTGTTAAATTACTTACTTTTTCGTAATTTGGGAGAAGGTACATGCATGTGAAAACCGAAAACACTCTGAACATGGTGAGATATACATATATAATTTCTACATTGATGAGAGCCGAGAGGGCAATTAGAGAGAATCAACCAAAATAAGTTCTCATCATGATGTGAGTTGCGAAAGTTGCCACTATTATAGAAATTTATCACTACACAAGAAAATGCTTAACCAATGCTTTTTTTTTTTTAATCTATTTCCAAAAAAGTAACGACTTTAAACATGCTTCATCGAGACATAGATGGCATGCATCATAAACGGCACATAAATGGACAGCGCGAGGAACACGATCGCCACCAGCGACCCCGCCGCCCTGACGGCGTAGACGCTGCCGCACGAGATCTTCCCGACCCGAATCTGTATCACGTCCACCATCGACAGCGTGAGAAACAAGCAACCGAGAATCGATCCCCAGGCGGAAAGCATCAAAAGGCCTCCCCTTATCGCCTTCAGGGCGTTGCTCCGCATGACGTCAGCCTTGTGGCGGTAGATGTTGAGGTGGACTTTCAGTGTCTTGGCGACGAGGCTGGACAGCAGGAAGCAGGCGAACGAGACCACCTCCGAAACGACGAGCCGTTTCGGGATGTTCGGGTCGGCGTCGCACTCGGCCCGGTCCTCCAGGCTGCGCTCCCCGCGGTGGGCCAGGGACAGGCCCACGAAGACGGCGATGGTGAAGAGGGAGTTGACGTTGACCAGGTCGTCCAGGGCCTTCTGGTGGATGTCGATTGTGTCCACGATGCGTTGGGCTTCGGATGCTGAGTAAGTGGGCTTTGTGGTATTGGTTTCTCTTTCTCTGCAAGGGGAAAGCCCAAACTAAAAAATAAGGTGGTGCAAAAAATATTTTTAATGGTTTTTCCCCCCCAATTAGATCTCTTGATTAGAGAGATAGAACACTGATCAACAAGAGTTCCAATACAGCTAGCCTAGTGGCTAGAAACCCAAGCAACATAGTCGAAGCTCCCTAATAAGCGAGGCGACAAAATCAGAGCCTTCTTGGCAACCGAATGAGCCACTCTGTTTCCCAATCTACCAACGAACCACAACCTATACCTCGGACGAAGCCGAAGAAATCCACAAGTTTCTGTCAAAATAACTCCCGCACAAGCATGGGAGTGGTCATTGTTGCCGTTTTGAATTATGCTAAAATGAGTTACTAGGATAGTAGGAGATTAAAAAGAATACTATGGGACATCATGCGAAATTGAGCTTTGGGACAAAGATTATTCATATACGTGTTATAATGCTAAAATTCATTCTTGAATCTGTTTGTCCACAATTTTAGTTATCAGTGTAACGATTCTTCATTCTCTATATATAATGTTTGAATAGATTATTACTATTGACAGGATAATGATCGAGATTTGAACATATAACCTCTTCAATATGGAGCAAATTATGAAAATGGCCCTCTCGAGAAATACGAGAAGTGATCCCTTAGTAATGCTACAAGCCTATAACACAAGAGTTTCTGCTATCATTGAGCAAAACCAAAATATTTATTAGGAATTCAATGGTTTAGGTGACCGAGTTGAAGTGAGGTTAAGAAAAACATCAAGGAAAATGAAACGTACCCATTTTCCATACGTGACAGTCGGTGCTCTTGAGTTTTTATCTTAAAGAAGTGAATGGCGGTGAAGCTCTTTGGTGCTGGTAATCTGGTATTTATGGAGGATGTTAGAACTGCAACTTAAACGAGAAGGAAAGGGATGTTTTCAGAAAGTTAGCCTATGAAGAACGCATTCAAAGAATTGATGAGAAAATGATACTTGATGTGTCTGTTAGGGAATCACATTTAGTGGGTTCTTTCTCATTAGTGCTCCCGTTGATTAAGGTTGTCAAACCGGTTTAAGTCATTGAGCCGGTCAAGCAAGGGGTTTGAGGTTTAATGGTCTGATCGGGGTCCGGCCGGTTTGAGCCGTTTTAGACGTTTTCTAAATATATATACAAATAAGGTAGTAATTAAAGATTTAATGAGTGAAATAAAACTTATCTTACATATATCTATTAAAAACTTATTTTCAACAAAATAAATCTACCTAACCTCCATGATCCACCCACCATTTTCCTTCTTTCGTTCCTCTTCCTCTCTTCCCCCACTCTTCTTCTCCTTCTTTAGGGGTCAGACCGGGGGGCTTTCTGGAGGCCGTTTTGAAGCCCGACTCGGGTCGGACCGGGTCCAACCGGGGGGTTCGATAGGGGTTTAACAACCTTGGTTATTTTCTTCCTAGAACACATTCATTAATTAAAAGAGGCATGTACATGGTCACCTCCCACTCTCTCACCACCACCATTGGAATAGATGCACTCCAAACAGGATTTGGCCATGGCCCCACCAAAATACAATTTTAAGCACTTTGTGTTTTGGTTAATTTTTTTACAATTGAAGCACTTGGTAATTATGGGGTGGTGGTGTTCAAGGTTTAATTACCTTGCTTGACTTAGAACTGATTTCACTCCAGGTTAAGATAAGCCTTCTTATTTCTTTTCTGAGGTTGTTTTTACACATATATGAGGTAGAAAGCTTCTCCAATCGTAACCACTTATAATTTTTCTTTTTTTTCTTTCGTTGGGATATCACATTTTTTATAAGGGCGATATAGATTTACTTTTTGTGATTTTAAGTACTTTTTAAATAATTCAAAACTGGGATGCCACATATTTGTATTACGGAAAGTTTCACGATGTACATTTTCATGATAATAAGCCTTCATGTGTTCAACAATCATTTGAGGTGGAGAGCTGGAATGGCAAGAGCGATTGAGCAGGCCTTCAGGTAGAAAGCGCATATGTAGCCTTTAGAGGTGGCAAATAGATTAGATGCATGATTTGATGGATTTGGATCAAATTAATTAGTGAATTTATGAATTAGATTAAATGGATTGGTTAATTAGGAACTAAAATGTGATAATAAAAAAAATTAGGTGCCAAAACATATTTTTCCAATGACATTTCCATTAATAACATAAATAATAGGTATCAAATCATAAAATATAAAAATAAAACATATAGGTACAAAACAATAATATTCCAAATATCAATGAATCACCAATCCAATTGGAATTAGATTTAAATGGATTTGATTAATTTGATATTTTAATGGATGAGTATAATTGAATTGATGGATTGGATTCAAAATTTCCACCTCCAATAGTCTTCAACCATATCGTCTATTAGGGGTGTTCAAATGGTGTGGTTACCGTGCTAACGATTTAACCAGTAGTATTCAGATAATTTAGTTTGGACTAATTTGGATAATTGATGTTGGTTGGTTAAATTTTTTAGTTTGTTTGGTTTACCTGGTTTGATTTCAGTCATTCATAACCAATCAAACAAATTAAGCAATAAGTCATATAACTAATATATTATATACTTGTACTTAATACTTTGCATAATCACTCGAGAGTCAAATGCTCCTCCCATTCGTATCAATGAAAAAAATAACTCATTATTGTTCCTATATAGTAATTTTCTTATAGATAATAGACAATGACGTATGGTTACCTAATTTAGATAAATCTCATGCATTTTGTTGGATGAAAAACTGAAAGGCAAGAGTTTTTTATCCATTGATAATTGCTAAAAGACTAAGACGATTCATACAGATACACCCAGTTCATTAACCCTATATTATTAGGTGGTTACTTCTAGTGACGGTAATATAATTTTATTAGTCGTATATATTTATTTTAAGGGTTAACTATGTGTTAATCCTTTGATTTTATTCATTGTATAAATTACGGATTAATGCGCTATTGAAATATTTTTTCTCACCTAATGATAATGTTATGTTATATTTGGTTAATTGAGTGATTAAATTTTAGTTTGATTAATATGATTGTTGTATTAGTTTGATTGATTTGATAATTACGATGATAACCATTTTAACACTCCTACCATCTATGTGTGGACACATCTTTAGTTTTTAGCACAAATTTGAGCCTGCCCCTCCAACGTCAATGCACCTCATTTTTTGTCACTAGTCTTGTACACATGTAGCATGCATCTAAAGTAGTTAGGCTTTAGTGGTATCTTAATTACAGTATTTAGTTTCCTATAAATTTGATCACCTACCCATGATATGACATACTATTTGTTACTCTACTCAAGATATCGATGAGAGAACTATCTACTATTAAAATGTAAACTCACAAATCTACAAATATATTATAGAAGAGTTGTGAGCAGTTTTTCAGCATTTTAAATTTCGTGCAACGAGAGCGAAAGTAGGAAGGGTAATTGTGTCTTTACAATCATTATTTATTTTTTATTCATAAAAAATATACATCAATCTCGAGATTTGAACCATGGTTTTTTCAAACAAAAACAAGAACCATTACCAATTACACTAAAAAAATGTCTTGTATCTGTTTAAATACAAAATCTAAAATCTAAAAATTATATGACTTTTCATTTACTAGCTAGCCCATAACTCATTAGTAAGTACTTTATGTTTTATTTGATATTTGAATTTTCATATTTTGATCATTTTAGGTTGAGTTTAATAATAAATTTAATTTATGTCTATCTTATAAATGGAGGATAATTTTAAAATTGCAATCCAAATATCATTGATTCGAATATTGCATATTGGATTGTAGTATTGAATGTGTAGATGTAATGTAGAATTCTTAACTTGGTATTAATTTTTAGAACTATTAAAGCAATGATATTGTTATGCAAATTGTAAGTGACCAGTTTTTTTAAAATTATAGTTTGATTATCCGTTAAATCCTATCTCTTGATAACATGGCATGATTGGACAAATGGGTGGGTTTAAAAGAACACAATTTCTTAATACCAAATTTTCTAGATAATTTCAATTATTTAAATCTTTTTATCTTATATGGACATTGACCATATGTATCATTCATAGTTACTTAGTTTAGTATGAAATAACCGTAGTACAAGACAAATTGTGAAAGTCGGGCTGGAGTTTTCATGGACGCATTTATGTGGTTATGTGCATTAGCAAGGTAGGTACCACAAGATATGCTTAATTTTTTTGCTGAGTGAATAAGATTGTCCATCAACTAAATATAGAGTATGCTGATTGATAAATAATTTTTTCATTGCATAGAGTATGGATGAAAAATGTTATATTCTTACTAATTTTGTTATTGTATTGTGCAAAATACTTTAAGGTTTAGATATTGCAGTATTGCTATATATGTATTGTTTCTCAAGCAAAAGAAATAAATATTGACTAAAGGTTATGTTCATGAGTTTTCTATTTATGCTACGCTTTTTCAGACAAACTCTTTTTTTGTTATGTCAATTCTCTTTTCAATCATAGGCAACTAAGTGACTACATCATTAAATAGACAGTTATGAATGATTATTCATGAGTGTTATAACCAAGATTGTTACACCAATAACGAGCGGTTGGTTTGACAAAGTCCGACGAAAGTCGAGCTAAAAAACGGGCTCTACAAAATCAAGGTCTTGATCGTTAGAGAGGGAGAAGAAGAGAGAGGGAAGGGGGAGAGGCAAGGGATGGTGGGTGGATCTTGAGATCGATTTATTTTTTTTATATGTAATTTGAGTTTTTAATAGATATAAATCAGTACATTTCATTTCAGTCACTAAAAGTTTATCTTATATGTAAATATATTTAGAAAAGGTATAAAACAGCTCAAATAGGTTGGATCTCGATCAAAGCATTAAACTTTAAACCGCTTGCTTGACATGCTTAATGACTTAAACCGATTTGACATCTTTGGTTATAACCATTAAGATTACAATGTTCATCAGTGATGAAAAGTTATAAGAATTTCGAAAATGAAAAAATAATTTCGATGTCATCTTAATGTCATACGAAATTCTGAATTTCAAATAATTTAAAATTTAAATACACATAATAATTCATAATTACATTGTATTCAAATAACATTTCGACCAACGGGTCGGACAACAAGCTAGTATACAGTTAGAGCACTCCTTTTCTACTCAGTGAATGACAAAACGCGCAACCACAATGACTCAAGTACAAATTCATACCAACTAAGCTAGAGTTTTTATTATTATTATTTGGGCGATGGATTTAGGTTGCAAAATAGATAACATATCTCTTCGGCTTTCACCAAGTCAAGAAGATTAGGCCTTGTTTGCTTGATAGATTTGGTGAAAGATTTGATGATAGATTTGGATCCATGATGAATTTTCTCCAAAATCCAATGTTTGCTTCAAGTAAGGTCGTTTGCTTGTAGGATTTTTATCATGGATTTTGGATTAAAATCCCACACCCATGGGATTATTCACAAAGTCCATGTTTGGTGTTAAAGTGATGTTGGATTATGATGAGTGGGTCCCATGTATGTGGGATTATTTTGTGGACAAAATCCGTGGGGTCCACGGATTATAAAATCCCACCTATTTAGTAGGGATTTTGTGGGAGGCTAAAATCCATAATGGTAAATGACGGGTCTATCCTCATCTCTTTTCAATATTTCCTATATTGAACATCAAGGACATAAATCATTAAGGATACAAATGTAAATTCAGCCTATAATTAATAAATCTCATGAACACAAATCCAATATGAAATCCAACAAGCAAACAAGCACTTATGAAAATCCAACACAAATCCAAAGTGATAAAGTCTCACATAATCCTTCATCCATAAAATCCAAGGTTTTACCTAAATCCTTCATTTTTTAAAATCTTACAAACAAACGAGAGGTAACTAAATCGTGGGACTCGTGGACTTTGAAGGTCCAAATCAATAGGCCCCACGGACTTGAAAATCTCACCTCTTTAGGTGGGAATTGATCATGGACTTTAAAGTCCATCATTTTTACCAAACCTATCACTCATATTTTCTTCTCTTCTTATATCATTGAGTGCAATAAAGGTAAATTACACTTCATATATACAAATTTAATTAATGAAATCCATCAAACAAACAATGATGTTTATCAAATCCATAATGCACCCAAAACCCTCATATACTCATGATTTTCAAAACTTAAATTATACCAAAATCTTCATTTTCCAAATCCACGAAGCAAACAACTCCTAAATTTGGCAATACTTTAGGTCTAAGGGAATGGAGACTTTTGGTAGAAGAGGTCATTTAAGAAACCCTAGCTACCCTTCACACTTTCTTTCTCCTAAAGAAGAAACACTTCTCCCTAACGAATCTTTGGCATCTACATTTACAGCTCAATGAACTCATTGGCCATGACACTAACTCAAATATGGCGAAGTCAATTTCAAACAACATAAGCAAGGGCGGACACAAGGAAGGTGTGTCGCCCGACATTCTTTCGTTTCAATTTTTTGTGAAAAATTCACATTTTTTGGTGTAAAAAATTTGAAAATGGAACCTCCTACACACCTTATTGCATTACAAAAAAATTGTTGTTATAATGTTATTAAAATATGTAAATATTGATGTTATCAGACTAGGTAGTTAATTAGTTGGTTTTACATAAGTAAACAATTAATGGGCTACTTAGTATGTGGTGAGTATTCAGAAAGATAGCTATAACCTTAAAGATAACCTTGATAATTTGAACGATAATTAAATTGATTAATAAGCTGGTTGGGTCAAGTAATTAGATAGTGAATTTCAAATTGTCTTTCCCCATAGCTTTTTCATAGATTTTTCTTTGAGTTAATTTTCAAATTGTTTTTAGTTTAGTTATCTCTTTCCACATTGACGCTTGTAGCCACCCTCCAATTGTCGGCTTCGAGCCAACAACGTCATCATTCTCGTTCAAACTTCCATGTTGACGCATGTGGACACCCTTCTAGCTTCTCATACCAGCTTTCCCATCTTAAATTACTATAGACTTTACCTCTTGCAACTGCAAGCTACAAAATAACATTTTATATATATGAGTTTAATCGAGAACAATCTTGGGTATAGGTTGAGTGACCAGTTTATGAATAATTGTGTAGTTGTGCACATAAAAAAAATATTTAATTTGCAACCTAATGGACAAATGTAATTAAAAAATCTTTCAGAATATGAAAACTCATCGTGATTCTCTGTAAAAAATAAAGAAATTGGTGAACTTTATGAATAAAATTTTTATGTTTAATTTATATTAATTAATTGTTTTTAATTATTTTTATTATCCAACACATCTATCTCAAAATTCTGGGTCCGCCATTGAGCATAAGAAGAAATTATGTGCTCAAAATGAAGTTATAAAACAATTGAAGCACTTAAATAGCAAAGAGTCTGTGTTCATACTCATAATCATTTTTTCACCCTTCTTATTATACTTTTACAATAATAGCAAACCTAATATAAGTGGGTAGCGCATGAACTTGATGATGCATGCTTTTCCTCTCCTTTTATGAACTGAAAGCAACGGGATGGCGGTAAAAAATGAACTGGAAGAAGAATGGTGAAAAGGGTGAAAGCAAGGTGAGAAAAGAAAGAAAGAAATAAAGGAAGAAGAATGGTCCAATTACGTTTTCAATAAGTATAATAAAAAATTACCTTTTCAATAAAATATCACCAAAAAAAATCTTCATAGCAAATCAGTTGGAAGTAGTGTTGTGTGATTGAAGTTAGCGTGATAAGTGATAACATTCAATTTAGGGCAATGTCTATTTTTTACCCAAACCTTTTTCAGATTCTTTTATTTTAACCAAACCTATAGAAATTCTATTTATTATCCAAACGTATTATAATTTATCAAAGTCTGGGCATTCATTCTGTTACCGTTACTTATTTCGTCCACGTGAGGGGTGGGATTTTGTTTTGTTTTTTGATAATCTTTTTATTAAAAATAGTAAATGATGGTATTCTGACTGTCACGTAGGAAGTCAACTCATTATGGTCATACTTAGTCAGCATTACTAACAGAAAAGTTGACGGAGAGTTACCGTTTGGATAATTTTTAGGAATTCAATAGGTTTGGTTAAAATAAAAGAATCTGAAAAAGGTTTGGGTAAAAAATAGACATTGCCCTTCAATTTATTAGTATGATACTAATATTAGTTTCAGTTAATATGAACATTGATGATTTTTTATTTTAAGTGGTTTACATTTTTTTTTTTAAAGAAATGTTCATTAAGAAAGCGATCGGGCCAAGCTCATATGGAAAAGAACAAGCAGAAAAACAACAAAAATCAGAAAACCAAACAAAAGGCTCGAAAAAAACAAGTGGGCCGGCACCCAATAGGGCCCAGCCCCGGACCCAAGAACATGTGTGGCTTCCAAACCCTAGTTGATCATCTGCCTCCTCTGAAGCCTCAATCACCGCAGCCAAAAGACACCATCGCCATCGCGCCACTCAGCACCGCCGCCGCGCTCCAACTCCGAGGAACCCTTTCCGCTAAACCCGGATGGAAGGACGAGGAAGAGAGATCTCCACATCCCACCCCGGGCCAGTCGTCACCGTCGCCCACCGAACAGAACTAGAGGACCACATAAGACGACCGGTCGCCGACAAAAGCACCCTGAGTCCGACGCCAAAGGCTGCGTCTCCGAAACGCCTAGATCTGCAATGTGAGACAAGGAGGTAGACTAGAGAGAGGAGAGGAAAAGACAAGCCAGATCTGAAACAAATCCGGTCTCCATCGCTTCTTAGATCGGACCATCATCTCCAAATCTGAGGCAACAGATCGGAGGGCAAAAGAATCGTCCCAACACAGGGGAAGAAGAGGAACCCAACAACGGGGAAGACAACCACCCAACACAGGAGAAAACGGAGCCCAAAAGGGAGGGGAAAAAACATGGAAAATAGAAAGAAAGCCGTTACAGCAGAAGAAAAACAGCGAAAAGGAGGGGTGGAGGGCTGCCGTCAGTCGCTGGAGAGACGCCGGCAGCCCCCGACAAACTCATAATGAGAGGGAGCCTCTAGAGAGAGCAAAAGAGGAGAGAGAGCCTAGGTTAGCCTGAGATTTGGTTGACATTAATTCATGTGGATTTATAAAGGAAGTGACACACTTGTCATTATTAAAAATAAAAAAGGTACACGTGTGTGACTCTGTGCATTGATTTTACATCTCATGCCTCACCATAAGGGGTAGGATACTATGCCTACCCTTAAAAGGGTTGGTTTTTTGACACCCCCTTGTTAATTGGTCAATTTTTCATTAATCATTGACTAGTATTAATGAAAGTAAACATAATAAATGTTCTGTTATTAAATACAAAGTAAGCATTAAATAAACTACATTAATTACTTGTTTTTTTTAATCTAAACATATACAAAATACAATTCTCTCTCTCATCTTTGATCTTTCTCTCTCCTATCTCTGATTCTTCCTTTTCGAGTAGTAGGGATGGCAATGGGTCGGGTCGGGGACGGATAGTGCATATCCGTTACCCTACCCAAAGTAGTTCGGGTTTTACCCATACCCACATGTGAAACGGGTAGAAAATCAAAACCATGCCCATACCCGTTCGGATTTCGGATATCCACGGTTATCCATGGGTAATAATTTCTCTTCATAACTCCAACCAATATGTTAAAATTCATACGTATTCTCACATTACGTAAGAGGAAAAGTACGACAATACTTCACGAGAATGAAGAAAATTAATTAAAACAATACAATTTCATGAAAATATTATATTTATATGATAAATATAAAATATATTAGAGAAAACAATGATTATTTCTAGACAAAATACATGTGCATGTGTATAATCGGGCGGGTTCGAGTTGGATAGTGTGAAACCCATGCTCACCCATTACCCGCAATATTCGGGTTCGGGTTTTACCCATACCCACTAAATGTCCTTCGGGTTCGGGTTTTACCCTACCCGATTAAGCCGGATTCGGGCGGATATCCACGATTACGGATATTTTTGCCATCCCTACCGAGCAGCCTCCGACCACCACACTTCGCCGGTAAAATTCTCCGACAGACTCTCTCCGGTCACATGCGAAAATATACCACTGCACTGATATGTTGTACCACTGTACTGGTATTTGTACCACTGTACTGGTATTTGTACCACTGTACTGGTATTTGTACCACTGCACTGATACTCATATATGACATTGGTACTAGTGCACTGATATCGCTACCAGTGCAGTGGTATAGCTACCAGTGCAGTGGTACAACGTATCAGTGCAGTGGTATATTTTTTGCAGGTGGTCGCCCGGGGGGGTCTGCTGATGAGATTTTCACCGGAGAGGTGTGGCGGTCGGAGGAAGTATGGTGGTCGGAGGCTGCTAAAAAAGGAAAAATCAGATATAAGGAGAGAGAATGTATTTAGTGTAGGTTTTAAGTTGAAAAAAATAACAAATAATTAATATGGTGCATTTAATTCCTAATGTGTATTTAATGTGTGTATTAAATTCTATAGTTGTATTTAATACACTAGGGGTGTCATTTTTCCAACCCCTCAAGGGGGTTAGCATGCTAACCGATTCCCTCACCATAAGTATCATGAAATACAAAAAAAAAAAACACAACAAGCCACATCACAAATACCATAAAGCATATAAGCATATGAGAACTTCACTACACCATACCACAAAATTAATAAAACATACAAGAAAACTCAAAGCAAATCACAGGTTCCGTGTAGAAGACCAAAAATCCCATAAAGCAGACCACAAGTCATCTGAAATAGAGACAAGCTTCGTAAAGCATATCACAAGTTTATTAAAGCAAACCAAAAATTTCTTAAAACACACCACGAGTTCCCTGGTACATATCATAAACCTCATAAAACATACCACAAGTTTATTAAAGCATACCACAAGTTTCTTCAAGCAAACCATAAACCTAATAAAGCATACCACAAGTTCCATGAAGAAGACAGATAGAAGCCTCATAAACAAACCACAAATTTCTTAAAGCATACTAGAAATACCACAAGTTTTTCAAAGCATACCATAAACCTCATTAACTTTGACATATTTGTAAATTTTAAAACAATTTAAGTATCAAAATCTAAGACATAAAACATTAGGTACTAAAATATACTTTTTATCAGTATTTTTAGGAATTATATGCAACACAAAATTATTTGTAGGTACTAAATCTTAAGATCTATTAAGTTTAGGTATTAAAAAGTAATTTGCATATGGAACCAAATCCATGGAACAGTGTGGAGAAAGAGAGCTACTATAAGTGGATAGTTACTATAATACCCTTAATGAATTGAGTTAGCATGGTGCTATTACTAAGGTGTGTTAGCACTTAGCAGCACCCTATCCGGTCGGGATGAGATAGCATGCCTACCCCTAAAAGGGTTTGAAAAATGACAACCCTATCAATTTTAGGTTTTTAAGGTAATTAATTTGTGTTGCATTTAATAATCTGTATGAATTAAAAACACATATTAATTACTTTATTTTTTTCAGTGCACTGGTAGTTGTATCAGTGCAATGGTATTGGTGCACATGTGCAATGGTAGATGTATCAGTGCAATGGTAGTTCCAAAAAAGAAACGTAATTGATATTGAGTTCAGTATACAGGTGCAATGGTAGTTGTATCAGTGCAATGATAGTTAAAAAAAGAAATGTAATTAAGATAAAATTTTAATTTCCAAATATTATTAAATGCAACACGAATTTAATACAAAAATAACTATAATTAATAGGGGTGTAATTTTTCCAACCCTTAAAAGGGTTAGAATACTAACCGATCCCTATCCTGTCTCATGTTATGAAGAATTCAAAATTTGATCCTTTGTACACGCTCGCCATGTTATTATGTGCTTAAATTCGTTGGTGATTTGGAAGTAGTTAGGATTTACACAGCAAATCTGTCTTTTACAAACTCTCATATTATGCTAATAGACATTTGATTTAAATAACACTAGATGTTGAAAGATCTGAAAATAAATTTCATATCATTTTCAAATGATGCTGTTTTTTTATATTGTTCACGGACCCAATAAAATGAATACAAAACACATTCTTGTATTTAAGAAAATCAAGATAAAATAAAATTATACATTAATCTTATCTTATCCAACTTAACTAAAACTTGCACTTAAATTTGTAATCCAATATGAACCAAACCATTACCCACCCATACTATTATTCTAACTTCTAAGTTGATCCAAACCATTACCCAGCCATACTTTGAAAAATAAGTTGATCCAAAACATCAATCAAATAAACTCACCGGCATTTCAATTGGGGGATTGTTCTTTAAATTAAATCCAACCGATTTTGACCCCTCAACCCAACTTTTATTATACACAGAAAATGATGAGGATGGATGATGAAATGAAGCCATCCTTTCATCTGATCCAACGGTTCATAATAAATCAAAATAAATTCTTTTGGACTTTGCCAAAGGACAGGTCAATAATCCAATTCAAGTAATGTTGTATAGTATAAGTGTAGTGACTACTTTCCTTCTCTTTTTTGTTTTAATTAATTAAATAATTTATTTGGACACTGTTCCTTCTTCACATTGCCCACTCATTTTTTTAATTCCATTTTCTAAATTTATTTACCAATAATTGTTTGCTATTATTTGCTCTCTCCTCTTTCCCCCCTTTACATGGAACTATTTAGTGTTTTTGTTTCCCATATCATCTAAAATACAAGTAAACCTGTCCGATTAGTCTAAAAATATTGGGAAAACAAAATCAAGTGATTAATAAGATTATCCATCTATAAAAAGAAATGGTTTCCGTGGTCTTACAAATTGTTTATCAACTATGCTCTTGCTTATTTTTATTATAAATTGAAACTATATATTGTTTTCGTCCATATAAAGTTCGATTGAGAACAATGATGTGAATAATTTATGATTTAGCTTTCTTTTATATGATCTCCAAGCATAGCTGAAACTTATGGAGACGAAAAAATGTGGCCCCTATTATGCACGTCACCGTTTAAGTTAAAGTTCATTTGTTTTTTATGGATACGAATGAAAAAATGCAAATAAAAAATAATTATAACTAATAGATCGTAGCGATTGCTTTGTGTTGGAAGAGTTGGAGGAATCCTCTTCAATTGGTTCATAAAGGGGTCCTCTTCTCAAAGAGTTAGAGAATGTCTTTGTAAAGAGCAAGAGTTGATGATACCCCTAATTTTGACCCAAATATCTCTTGAAGTTTTGGTGTATATTATGTAGAATTATATTCTCAAACCATCAAGTTTAGTAAAATATTCTATAATTTGTTCACTAATATAGTGATATTTGGTGGGTGAATTTTCCATTGTGCATGATAATATTCAATTTGAAAATAATATGAATCCAGGAGAAATGACAGTGATGATATATGTCACATGACATATATCATAAATTTGATTATAAAATATGAAATTCATTCTTAGTTAGATCGCCATTGAACTACTAAATTAGGTAGAGACACTTAATTGACCCACTAATGGTATTGGGAATAAGAGAGAACCTTTTCTATGGGAATAAAAGAGAGAAGGTTGAAAAGTGAGTGGGACAACAAGAAGAGGAGAAGAAGTCTTTCTTTCTTTCTTTCTTTCTTTCTTTCAACTTCATCTCAATAAGGACTTTCCTTTGAATGGCTGCTTTTCTCAAAGGCGAAACTTTCATACTAAGTTTTGGGGTATTTGGAGGAGAATTATGTAAACCATTAGATCTACACAGCTATCTTTTATGTCCAATCTCTGAACTTGAGATCCATTGATGTTCATTTCACTTGAAGTTATTGCCGTTAATTATATATTTTTCTCGTAATAAAATGCGACGCAGACGTAATCGTGTTTGTGAGGTTAACGTATTATATATCTATGTCGTTTTGGGTGGTCGTACCAAGCAATTAACAGTAGACCATAGAACAAACTTAGTCAACCTCCTAACCACATGACTTTTTTTACAGCCATCTTCAATATTGGATTCTCCATAACATCAAACGGGAAGACACAGGACTCGACTTTGGTATAATCTGCTGGTCTCTTTGGAGGACCAGAAACGACAGAGTCTTTGCAGACAAAGTCGTCACCACTGAAGTCTTTCTACCGCGTGTCCTGACTTGAATAACTGTCGTGAGGAATGCCATGGACAAAGACAGGCTTGTTCACATGACCAGTCTGCCCGTTAGAACGGAGGTTGAGATCTCTTGGAAGCCGCCACCTCCAGAGTGGGTTACTCTCAATTCATACGGCTTTGTCATTCCTGAATCGGGCCATGCTGCAGCGAGTGGCCTGATTAGAGATCATACAGGATGCTACCTCGCAGCATTCGCTTGTAACTTGGGGATTTGTTCTATCACCCGAGCAGAATTGAGAGGAGCTGTAGAAGGACTTCAGTTGGCCTGGGATCGTGGATATCGCCGGGTTCGTGTGGAGTTGGACTCTCAGTGTGCAGTTCAGCTTCTCCACAGCCAGAGTACTGACCATCACCACGCCGTTGTCATTGAGCGTTTCCAGGAGCTTTGCGTACGGGATTGAGAGGTTATGTGTTATCATATCTATAGAGAGGGAAACACCTACGCTGATTTTTTAGCTAGTCGAGGTCACTCCCTTCCTTTGGGTACCCATCTTGTTCCGGCGTTCGATCCGGGTTTGTGCCATTTTATCATGTATGACTGTCAAGGCATCTCTGTGCCTCGTCTTGTTGTGAATGAAAGTTGAGATGTGTTGCATCCATTTATTAAAAAAAAAAAAACTTAGGGGTCGTTTGCTTCAAGGATTTGGTACATGGATTTGGTACCAAAAAACCAACTATCAAGGATTTAGGTACAATCCGTTGTTTGCTTGCACCTTTTTTGGAGACCAAATCCGTGGGGCCCACGGATTTTAAGGGTCCAAATCCGTGGACCCCACGGACTTATAAATCCCACATGTTGATGTGGGATTTGGAATATGGCATAAATCCTTGATGAGATTTTACCCATATACCCTCATGCATTTTTAATAGTCCAAGGTTGCCCTCAAATTTAATTATTATACATTATAATTAACAATAAATGAATAATATAAACGTTCAATTAATGTGCAAACATGAGTTAGATTTTTTATATCATTTCTTGTGTTCTAGTTTTCTTTGACCTTTTCATGGAACGTGTAATTCTTTGTTCTCCCGATTCTAATATATGTTGTTATATGTTACTTTTGAAAAGGAGGACAAAGAATTGGTAATTGATTATGTTACGTTAAAAGTTAAAACGGAATTTTCTCGTTTATTATTATTGTCCATGTGGCAACATTATGCTTATTAGTATGTATTGTCCTTGTTTTGTGTACATATCATAAACATGTCAAACATATAGAAAATGATAGTAAGGTAATTTTGAAGTTTTGTCCTTGTTTTGTGTACATATCATAAACATGTCAAACATATAGAAAATGGCAGTAATGTAATTTTTGACTTCAAGTAGTAAATCCCACACCTTTAAATCCATGATAAAAACATCCCAACAAACAAAGGATTGTTACAAATTCATGATGCCTCAAATCCTTGATAAATCCTTGGGTTTTTAAATTACAAAACCCTCATTTTTAAATCCATGAAGCAAACGACCCCTTAGTCAACCTCTAACCACACGACCAAGCGCAAACTGGTTAAACCTTTGCAAAAGCTTAACAAGCCCGACCAAAATCTTCAAAGAAGCCCAGATTATACAGGCTTGTTTGGGCTCAATTCTCTTTGTTATAGGCCGACACCGTCCAATCCCAATTGGGCCTCGTCCTTTCCCGGCCTACTTTGGTTTGTTTTGGGCTTGGAGCAAGAATAAGAAAGGAAAACACAAGGCCAATAGTACCATGTCGCGGTAAAAAGTACAGCATCCGGTAACGCAGTTTCTGATTGGTCCATGTGGACTGTAATACGGAGATCGCTTCTTTTTTCAAAGCGTAAGTTCGTTATCCCCACAAAACCCACGAAGCTCTTCCGAGAACCCATAATATTTATCTCTCGTCTCTCATTCAATTGTGTCATTGGTCTGTGCAAATGTGGAATATAGCCTGAAAACCCTAGGGAGCTTCTCCTTTCCAAGGGGGTTTTCTGCAGCATTTCTGTATAGTTTTAAGGTTTTCTCGAAACTCCGAATTTGGTAGTTCAGTAGGCCATTTTGGCGTGATCCAAGCTCGACTTCGTGAATTTTGGTATATGTTTGGCACTAGAATCAATTGGTATTCTTCCTTGCTGGGTGTTAATGTTTGAGTCGGTGAAAAACTTTTCGACTTGGATCAAGGTGTCACGATTCATAAATTGAATGCTATGGCAAATAGAAATGATATGCAATAGATGATACATGCTATGCCTTTCAATTAGAAATGCAATTTGTGTGCGTTCGGTTGATACATATGGCTCTATCTTCCGGATATTTCTCTCAAATAGTCTGCTCAGTACAGCCTACAGAGGGCACGCCACACGTATCTTTGCGTTCTTCGAAACCGGACATGAAACGTACTCTCAACTAGGATACTAGATCAACTTGAACTATAGTGAGACGGCAAATGCATCGTCATTCGTCACACAACCTTGTCATAAGTAACCTTCTTGTTTGATGCTTGTCGTACTTGATACCGATTTGTTCAATGTTCTCTCTGCATAGCCTTTGTTAAACCCACCAACAGCAGTACTGCTTCTGCCACCTTTCGGTTCTATTGTTGTTTTGCCGGATAGATGTGTGTCGTAGGCTTTCATGACGGGAAGCAGGGAAGAAAGTGAAGATTGTACGTTGTAATTTCTAAGAACTAAGATATCTGGCAAGAGTAACGACTCCAGAATTCTCTTGTTACCAGGAAGTACGGAGCACCGACCTTTCCGAATCTCTACTATGATCACTGTTTCGGTATTCTGCATAAAGAGCTCAAACCTTACCACTAGCTCTATAAGCAAAACTCCAAGACAGTTACAGATCCTTTGATTGAAGGTCTATGGCTATGTATTATACGGTGTGCTAAAAGCAAAAGGTGTGTCAACACTGAACAGAAAGGGAGGAAGAAAACAGAGGGCAACAAAGGTTATACGCTGCTAGACAGGTGACGTAGAGCCCCAAGATCCCACAAAACAAAGCTAAAAGTATCAACACAGCGTGGTTTTTTCAAGCACATGCTCCCATCAGCGAGGCAGCTACTCCTTACTCTCTTCTCTTCTTCTTCTTCTTATCGTTCTCCTTCTCCATCGAGTTCTTCAGCTGCAAGACATACAGAACCAGGTCAGTTCCAATCCTCCACTAAAAAGATTAAAGATAGGAAGAAAGATTTATCACCAAGACAGGAGAACAAACTCACCATGATTATGAGAATCCGGACAAAAATGCTGACAAAGTCGGTGAACAGCTCAAGGGCATGTTTCACATAATCCAGATCACCAACGTGAGCTCTCTCGATGATGTTCTGTGTGTCGACTACGACATAGCCAACAAACAACAGTAGCCCAAAGTACAGCTGGAACGTTTGAGAAGAACGTTAGCTAACAGTAAATTCAAAGGAAAAAAATAGAGAAGCATAACGGTAGGGTAGAATCAATCTACCGACCTCAAATGTGAAGACCGAGGCAGATCCTCCAAAAATGGAGGATGCAAGCTGCAGCCAGAAGAGAATAGAAAGGCCAGAGGAGAGCAACCCAGCAAGGTACAGATACTCTCTACGCTTTGCCACCATGGCAGCTGCGGAGAAGCAACCAAACGAGATGGCTGTCCCCACAAAAGCTGTGACAATGAGACTGCAAGAACCAAAAGTTCAAATTCCATATTAAATTAGCTTCACAGGAGTGAAGAGCGAAAAAATTAATAAAATGAGGTTCTCAAATCATCACACTGATGACAACCAGACTCACTAAGACTCTAAGACTCTTCAATTTAGGCATAACCTGTACCCCTAAAGTTACTGGGGAGTCGAGGGAGAAAGATCAAGAAACATGGCAATGCAGGAAGCCAACACCAATGCAAGCCAAACCACTCAAATATGAAAAACTTAACTCTGATCTCACAGCATATTACCAAATTTTCAGTTCAATGTGTTAGTTTTAACTCTCAAGAGAGCAGCCAGAGGCTCTCAGATAATCACACTGCTTTAAAATAGACCAAATTATGCTATAGATGCTACTAAAACTGGACACCATAAATGGAATGTTGTGGGGATGAAAAAATAAATTAACTCTGATCTTGTACCTTGAATCAATATCAATAGCTAGCTCAATCAGAGGACCAATAGAAGCACCCTGAAGAACCGCAGCTGCCATCAGAAGGGAAACCCTCTTTTGCTGTTCAATAAACAAGAAGTGACAGATATGGTTAGCAAAGATGAAAGGAAACATAACAGCATAAATTAGATTAAATAAGTGCATTTCCAGGAAGATAACTGACTACACCTCTTGGTATGAAGGTGTAGACATCAGCCAGGCCATAGATCCCACACAAGCGAAAGTCGTCAAGAGACCTCCAATGTTCCATAGGATATGCAAGTAGGAGCCTATCCCGCATGCAATCAGTGCACAGCACAATGTCAGATAGACCTGTAAACAAGAATGAAATCAGGAGCACTTCCAGTATCCAAAAGCTTGTTACGATCACTGTAGTTCATTATTGCTTGTTTTCCCGATGATCAAGAACATCACAGAAAAACATAAACAGGCTATTATCAGCAACATAATTACTGCTACAGCAGAATTGAAACGCAAAAGCCACAACTGAATTATATAGCACGAACTACACGGCGAACTAGTTCTTCCTACCATCATCCATCCAAAACCTAAAACCAAATTGGCGAAACTATTCCAGGAGAGCACCGCAGAACCTTATAATTTCTTTCCTAAATGATCAACACATCATGCAAAACGATAACAGAATATTCCATTTACAGAGTTACAGTGGTTAAGCCAAACAGGAAGCTTCAAGCCGAAATTGAACGACAAAGCATAAGCCACAAGAAGAGCTCGCCTCCGAAATCCAATCCAACGCCTCCGTGACATTCTTCCAAGATCGAATTTCAATCCGCATACATAGAAAGGGAGAGACGATACGAGTCCAAATCGCAAAACTAGGAAAATCTCAAACCCTAAATACACCTCCGACGACCGCGATTGCGTAACTAAAACCACAAATCCGTTCCAGAATGCAATTCATTCTATCCGCGGCGGCGAACGACAAGAGACTCCATCCAAATACTAGGCGCAAACAAGAAAAACAAGAAAACCATAGGTATTACCGACGGATGAGAATCGAGCAATACCTGCTTGAGATGAGCCTGGACAACGGGAGAGATCTGGTGGAAGTTCTTGAGCGAGTCGTAGCTCCAGCGACTCCTCGAAGTGGATTGAGAGCCGAAGAACGCATCCATGGCGGAAACTCTTCTGCTTCGGTCACGATCTCTAGAGGCTGCCGATCACGGAGAAGGAATTAGCGGAAAAAGACGAAGAATGGACTCGTTCGATCTTTCGTTATCAGAGAGGAATTTGATCCTTTTTTCTCGAAGGCGTTCGGATGACGAAGCGAAGAATAGACGTAGGGGCCCTTTATAGCATCTTCTCGTTTCTTGGCCTATGAACTTTCTAGGAAGATGGAGATTCCGATTTTCCGGATATACCCATCCCTTTCCTCTTATTTACTGCGGAACCTTTTGTTTTTAGGGGATATTCGGCAAATGTCAATAGGGGTAATCTAGAAGTTTCGGTTTTGGAGATGCTTTCCCTAAGTAAACATTGGCTAAAATCCAGTTAAATACAAAATCGATAAAATACACAGTAAACAGTTTGCCAACTCAACTGTGTTATCAGTATGCAGTTTGCCACGAATGCTACGTAACGTATCCAATGAAAGATTGCCATGTCGGCTGGCAACAAACAGAGAAAATTATTAATTATAATAATATTATCCACTTGATCTAATTGTTATTCCTACATACAAATACAATAGCAAGTTTCACCTGACTGACTTGGGATCCGATCACAGAATGTTGCTGACTCGATTTCAATTCCCACCGGCAAATAGAGGGCGTCGTTTCCAATATGATAGGCGTTGGGATTCGAATGCTGAAGTGCCGGACTTATTTCAAACGGCCTGGCGTAAGCAAGTCCAGGGTACGAGTCAGTTTCGACTTCAAACTCAACTGAAACACTTCCGGCACGAATTGGTTAACTGGGCGAGGAAAGGCACGTCTAATTCGTCAAGGAGGATTCGGGAACTTCGGGGCAACATTGAGTTGCTTCGAGAAAGCCCCATGGTTGATTGGGACAGGATCAAGGATCTTGAAGGGCAACTGGGGTCAGCTTATAAACAAGAAGAGGAGTACTGGCGCCAAAAATCTAGGGTGGGTTGGCTCCGTACTGGTGACTGTAACTCCCACTTCTTTCACCTAACGACGAAGCAACGGCGTCGTGCAAATACCATTCTTACCTTGCAAGATGATGTTGGCACCATGCACTCTAAGGAGGACGCGAAGGCTGGCGTGGCTATATCCTTTTATCAGCACTTATTTACGTCTTCTGGGGCGGATCCTAGAGACTTTGTGCGTAGTCTACAATTGCCTAGGGTCGTTTCTGATGACTTGAATGAGGTGTTGCTTTCGCAGGTCACCGAGGAGGAAATTCGTAGCACGGTGTTCAGCATAGGCAAAACGCAGGCGCCGGGATCCGATGGCTTCACGGCCGCGTTTTATCATAAGTTCTGGCCGAAAATCGGCCGAGATGTGACTGAGGCTATCCTCTCCTTCTTCCGTACGGGTCGTTTGCTGCACAGCATAAATCACACATGGCTTGCTCTTATTCCGAAAATTCCCAATGCCAATTCCATGCGGCAAATGCGGCCAATCAGTCTCTGCCAGGTTCTTTACAAGATCATAGCTAAAATCCTTGCAAACCGGTTAAGTCAAATTCTGCCTTCCATAGTTAGTCCCTCTCAGAACGGTTTTATCAAGGGCCGTTGCATTACTGATAATGTTCTCATTGCCCAAGAGATTATGCAATTTTTGAAAACTAAAGTGCAGGGTAAAGAAAAGTGGATGGCTCTGAAACTGGATATGGAGAAGGCGTATGACCGGGTGGAGTGGGAGTTCCTTTTCTCCGTCTTGTCTGCTATGGGATTTGCGGACGGCTGGCTAAGATGGATTCGTGCTTGCGTTACTACAGTTAGCTTCTCAGTCCTTATGAATGGTGTTGAGTATGGCTACTTCAAGCCTCAGCGTGGTGTCAGGCAAGGAGATCCGCTTTCCCCGCTTTTGTTCGCACTCTACACGGAGGCCTTCTCGGCTGCGTTGACTTCGGCCATTTCGGCCTCTTATATTCATGGTCTACGGGTACATAAGCTAGCCCCTCTCACGTCTCATCTCTTTTTTGCGGATGATACTTACTTATTTCTACGGGCTTCGATCCCGGAATGTGCTAACCTCCTTCACCTGCTTAATGAGTTTGGTCGTTTTAGTGGTCAACGTGTTAATCTTCAGAAATCTGCAGTTTCTGTTAGTCATAATGTCTCAGAGCAGGAATTGGATGCACTCACTGCGTTCCTGGGAGTTTCAAAGATGGAACCAGGGGATAAGTATTTGGGGCTGCCCACTCAAGTTCAGCGTTCTAAAACCCAAACATTTCATTTCATTGAAGAAGCTTTGGGCAAACGTATCCGGAGTTGGAAGTCGAAAGCTTTGTCCATGGCAGGGAAGGAGGTTGTCATCAAAGTTGTTGGTTCGGCTGCGCCTGTCTATGCAATGTCTTCCTTCCGTCTTCCCTCTTGGACTTGTAGGCGTTGCAATAGTTTGCTTGCTAACTATTGGTGGGCTGGTCAGGACAAAGAAACTGGCATCCGATGGCTATCTTGGACCGCAACCTGTCAGAGTAAGTATCTTGGGGGGCTAGGTTTTCGGGATTTTGATCGCTTCAATGTGGCTTTGCTTGCTAAACAGGCTTGGCGAGTGCTTCGGAACCCTGACCACTGCTTATCCAAGTTATACAAAGTCAGATATCATCCTCATTTGCATTTCCTTGATGCTGCGAAAGGAAACAGGCCTTCCTGGGCTTGGCAAGGTGTTTTGGAGGGTCGCGATTTACTCAAGCGTGGACTTCGTTGGCAGATAGGGGATGGGTCTTCTGTTCGTGCTCTTGAGGACCACTGGTTGCCCACTTCGCCACCTTCAGCTCCGTCCCTGTTGGCGGGTGTTATTCGTCCTTCCCTACGGGTGGCCGATTTGATTTTCAGTGATGGAGGGGGTTGGAATAAACCTCTACTATCTTCTCTTTTCCCCTCCTCCACGGTGCAGCTCATTATGAGTATTCCTCTTCCTCGTCATTCTTCCCAAGACAGGATGATTTGGCACTACTCGCCTTCAGGAGAATATACGGTCAAGTCAGGTTACCAGGTGCTCACTAATGAGTTGAATGCTCTTCACCCTCCCCCAGTGCTTCCTTATGATTGTAGGTTTTGGAAACTGCTATGGAGCTTACCGCTGCCTCCGAAGCTCCGTAACTTCGCGTGGAGGATGGCTAGGGGTTTTCTTCCCATCCTCACTGTTCTCCTTTGCAAGACAGTAGTAGACTCAGCAACTTGTCCGGTGTGCTCGGATGGCGTGGAGTCTTTTGGCCATTGCTTCTTTCGTTGCCGGGTTGCGCGTGGTGTTTGGGCTTTGGCAGGATTTGACCACATTCGTTTCCATCTGGAAGCTTTGGATTGGGATCTCTCATGGAAACATTTGTTTTTCTCCTTGCAGTTATCTAAAGCGCAGATAGCTGAGGTCATATTTCTATTTTGGAGGATCTGGAAGGGTCGATGTTGGGCAGTGCATGGGGGTATCCAATACTTACCTTCTGCATTGGCCCGTCAGTTTGCGGCTCAAAGAGATGAATGGCTCGTTGCTTCTCAGGATAACTCGTCGGTGGATGCTGCTGGTATGCGCCGCGTACCTCGGGCTGCTCCTCTCCCTCTCTTGGGAGTTTTGTCCTCTCAAGCTCCGGGAGGTACGGGTTCTCTTTCTCCGGCAATAACGGTGGGCTTTCATGGCTTCTCTCGTCGTGGTAGAGGTGCTGGTGTCGGTTTCGTCGGGTTGGATTCCTCTAACCAACTCTTCTGTGCTATGGGTAAGTACTATGAAGGCATTACTGATTCCCTCATTGCCGATTTGTTAGCCTTCCGTGACGCACTAGATTGGTGTCTGACGCATGGTTTTTTGTCTATCAATTTTCATGGTCAATCGCATATGGTGGTTCGACTTCTCTTGGCGGGAGACTCTCTTCATGCTTCGGCTGGGGCAATCCTCGCTCGTCAGTTAACAAGGAGACTCGAGTTTTGTTCTTGCTCCCTTGTTACTCGTCGAGTTAATAGAGCAGCCCATTTTGTGGCCCAAAACGCTCTCTCATCGGAAGTTCGGCGATTAGTCGACTTCCGCCCGTGGTTTTGTTCTGTACTTTGACTTTGCACCGGACTTATGTCTGGTTTTGACTATGTTAAAAAAAATACAATAGCAAGTTTGCTAGGAATTAAAGTTCATTTGTGAGTAATTGGAAAAGTTAAATGACTGTTCTGTAATTATGCCAATCTTTCTTCGTCGCCTCCAAATCAAACCTCGAGGGGGGTAAACGGGAAAGTGAAATTCCCCAAAATCGCGACGCTGCAAAAACCCGGAGAAAACCTCTCCCGTTAAACCCTTCGCCGTCCTTCCTCCCTACCCACTTTCTCATTTCACAATGTACAGGGTCCATCGCAGCGCCCTCGCGAAAACCCTCCAGCACCGCTTCTTCTCCCAGTCGGCCGCCGCCGCCGCCGTCATCGTCGAGGAGCCAGCAATCCAAGCGCCAATCACCTACCTCGCAGGGTTCCCGAAGCCCGGCCCCGCCGAGAAGATTCTCGCCATCCCTCGAGCTTCTTCCGGGAAGAACATTTCCGCCAAGGAGAGGAAAGTCGGGAGGGTGCCCGCTATCGTGTTCGAGCAGGAAGACGGGCAGCATGGGGGCAACAAGCGGTTGATATCGGTGCAGTCGAATCGCATCAGGAATTTGGTGGATAAGGTTGGGAGGTCGTTCTTCCTGTCGAGGCTTTTCGATCTCGAGGTCAGGAGCGATTTTGCCAAGGAGGATGAGATTATTGAGAAAGTTCGCGTCTTGCCGAGATTGGTATGTTAATGGGGGGCATTTGGTTGAGAATTATTGTTGAGCTGAATTGGTGTTTAAGAGTACCTGAATCAACATTTTTCTGCTTTTATTTGTTTGGCAGCTACATTTGCACTCTGGAACTGATGTTCCGTTGAACGTAACCTTCATAAGGGCACCTTCAGAGGCTCTGTTGAAAGTTGATATTCCTCTGGTGTTCATAGGAGATGACGTGTCTCCTGGACTCAGGAAAGGTTAGGCATCTGATTCCTGTGCAGTGAGATGACAATTTGAGGGCTATATTTGAGTTTTTGAATGCTAGGTTCAATTTGCTGGTGTTAGGTTCAATCTTCAGTGCTCTAGTATTGGGAATTTGTAATCTAGCTTCTTAATTTGTAGTGTATGTGCTAGTGTTATTTTTTTCTTTAGCATAGTTGAAGTTCGTTTCAGCTGCATCCTATTGCCGGTATTCAATTTTCCTATATGTGCGATTGCATTTGCTAAGTGCCTTGAACAAATGATTCACTTGTGTACTGCCGAGAGTGATTCGATGTGTGGTTTTCCTTTATACCATGTCATCCGGCCTTGGAACTACTTGGCTATGCATTAGTTATAACTAGCATGGTTATTCAGTTCTAGGATAGTAAATTTTCTGGTGTTTCTATTCTTACTGTTAAGAGTAGTTCGTTAGGTATTTATCCAGAGGAAGTATAACATATGGGTGATTTAGATCTTGCATGAGAAGTACCATGCTTTTGGTAAGATTTATCTTCGGACATACTTCACGTGGATCGTACTTTTGCAAATGAGTCATTCCTTTTAATTCATTATGATTTCATCTCAAGCTTTACCTTCGGAAGATTTTCCTAGACTTCACAGAATTGGACTTGCGATTTGAGAATTGATATGCCTTTCCTCTTTTCTCTTTTTTAATGGTTCCTCTTTTTTTTTTTTTTTAACATTGAAGGAGTTTATTGTGAATGTAGAGAACCTGAGATTCTTTGGTGACAACTGTGATGATGTTGGTAAAACACAAACTGCCAGAAATGGATTGGATCACTTGAGGGTTCTTGAATTTTTTATATAATTGTTCTGCCCTCGTCTTGGCAACATCTGTAACCTCTAGGAGAACTATTACTCGACTAGCTGAGGTGGTGAAAACGCTGATACAAGCCACCCTGCCTTTACCGCTAGAGTAGGAATGCCCTAAGGTTCCAATTTGAGTTGTAGATCATATGCTGAATTAGATTTAAAATTTATGGGGTCACAGACTCGAGATTTCATTAAGCTTATTGTTAGACAATGACAGAGAGATTGCATGAATTTAACAGGGCAATCTGCATTAATGTTTATTCACACCCTTTCTATGTAACAAAACTCCTGTGCTAGAAAAAGGAGTCTTATCTCTTCATAGAAGTTAGAGTCTAGAAAGGTCAGAGGGGAATGTCATTGTCTAGTGTAATGTGATGGTGAAATGCTGTTTCCATTATGGAAAGCATCCTGCTATTCTGGCTGTTAGGATCATTTTTTGTTCTCACTTTTATGTTACACTGCAAAGAACAAGATGTGTATTGTTTTTTTTTTTAATCCATTCTATGCGCTAGAATCATGGATATCGTACATGAAATTCTCTTGTATAGACAGTGCTACGTTTGTATGGTTATCATGTACTTCAGAAACAGCTAGTATTTAGAAGTGGTACATGCCATTACTTTGACAAACCAGTCATATTATAAGTTGCTTCTGGCAGGAAAACCCCACAAGTAGTTTGTGAGTTGTGACACCGAAACTCATTAATTTGACTCCATTTCAGCATTTCTGTACGAGATCTCTATTCATGTCCTATGTACTGATGGTCAATGTTTTTCTGAAACAAACTCAAACAGGTTCGTACTTGAATGTGATTAAGAGGACGGTGAAGTTCCTCTGCCCAGCAGATATCATCCCTCCGTATATCGAAGTAGACCTAAGCGAGTTGGATGTTGGCGAAAAATTGCTGGTGGGTGATCTCAAAGTTCATCCTGCATTGAAGCCCGTACCGCAGGAAGAACAGCCAGTTGTGAAGATTGCTGGAGCCCGAGTATCCGACCAAAAGAGAGCAAAATAAAGTGCCCTCCCCACAAGTTAGTTAGCGAACAGCTGTTATGTTTGAATCTGTGTAACACACAACTCCAACAGGGAGCCGTGTTTTCTTGGCAAGGTAGGCGGTTTTCCTGTTGCAGGTAACCTGAAAACCAGACTAGATCGCATGCTCAGAGCCATGTAAGATTTGGAGGGCGAGATAATCTCATTTTTTGTTAGGATGGACTGATTCTATTATATCCTTGGTCCTATATTCAATATCAGAGGGATTAGAGCTAGTCTGTTCAAATTCTTTATTGAAAACAAGCTGGCTCAAACAGATTTCAGTAATGAAATCAAGACCAATTGAGTTATTTCAGCCAGTTGATCAGGATGGATAAAGTTTTAGACATTTGCCACTGCTTAATCCGATCTGAAGAGATGAAAGAGAGAGCAACTAAATTTACAACATTAATTAACTGCTAGTTTCCCAACCGGCCTACAACTACAATTACAACCACAATGTTACAAATGGAGCTTCGTCACTTTTTTGACAAAGACCAGATCAAAAGTTCAAAAACTAAGAAGGCTTACATGTTAGTGAAGGCATTTTTACACAACATTTCAGTCAATTAGAAGCATCACAATGATATTTAGGGAGCTGGCTAACCTAATAATAACCAACAAACGATTCAACCATTGAGGATCCATGGTCAAATGAGATTGGCCAAGGGCTCGACCGAGTTTCGTTTGTGCAAGGGAACCCTGGTGGTGCCCGGTCCAGCTGCTGCAGTCGAATCGCCCTCACGAGCAAGCTTGTGCTTCTTGATTATCTCATGCAGTGGAGCAAAAAACTCATGCTTCAAAGCATCCTCACAGCTGATTCTGGACCTCGGGTTTACGGTTAAACACTTGTCAACGAGGTCGACCAGTGATGAAGGCATCTGATCAAGGAAGCCACGCCGTTTTGTATTGATCTTGCACCATTCCCGGAGTGGTAGAGATTGTAGGGATTGAGCGTTGTACAGTTCCTGCAGGTACAATAGCAACGAGTCCATGAATCACTTCCGAGTATTTTTTCATATTTGGAAGAAGCTTTCACTGGAGAGAATGAACCGAACTATAGCCCTACCCTAAATTTTGCCCCACATTT
Organism: Linum tenue; assembly: GCA_946122785.1. Lineage (NCBI taxonomy): Eukaryota > Viridiplantae > Streptophyta > Magnoliopsida > Malpighiales > Linaceae > Linum > Linum tenue. The sequence goes on along the minus strand of CAMGYJ010000005.1, from coordinate 24,696,526 downwards.
CACATCAGAAGTTGCATATAGAATATGGTTTCACATACCGGTGGAAACGAGGATTCACGGTCATGTAACTTCGCAACTTCCCAGAGATCTTCACTACCCCTCAACTTTGCTATCTCTTTTATGTTCCTGAAAAAAAAAAAACAATAGATCAGCATCAGCATAGCATAAAATGAGAGATTTAAGAACCCAAGACAGATATATTCAATCAAGTCTCTGAAAATTCATATTAAGAAAATCAAGTCTCCGAAACTTACTGTTCAGGTTCACCATAGAAAGGCGTTCTTCCAATCATTAGATACAGTAAGGTTACCCCAGCTGACCAAGAATCAACCTTGGGACCTTGATACTGTGATCTCAACAACACCTGCATCAATACCATTCCGACATGAGGGTTCAGATTGTTAAATAATGGTATCGTAATTAAGTACATTCATAGCTACATTAACCAACTTAGCTAGTTAGTTACTCACCTCTGGTGCACGGAAGCCTTTTGTTCCCACACAAGGACCTTCTTTCTTCAACTTCCCGTCTAATGATCAGCAAAAAAATAGCAGATATTATTAACTAAGGTAAACGGGAAAAGTGTTTTGGCAATCCAAACTGCATGAGGATTACTAACCTTTGCCCTTGGTAAATCCATTAAGTGTGACAGCCATCCCAGAAGGTTGCAAAGGCATTGGAGAGACATAAAGAAGCCTTCCATCAACCTTCGAAGGAGGAGCTGCAACCCTCTTCCTCGTAGAAGATGGAGCGCTGGATGCTTCGTGATTCGGGGAGTTCATTGTTTCATGCAACAAACTCAGGAGCGCCTTCCTGCCGTGGCTTGGTAAAGGCTCTCTTAGCCTTTCGGCTGAAGGAGTCCTATTACTGGTCAAGTCTTTCACGGATGTTACCCCTGAGCCTTCTGCTCCCTGACTTTGTGTGAGATTCCATCCACGCATGTCATTCTGAGCTTTCAAAGCGTTACCAGCCTTCTTTTTCCAGGTCTTTGAGCCTTTAGATTCTTCACGACTTACATCCAAAGACTTCAGATTCTGAGCCCTCCCAGCTTTGACAGGTTGAAAAGGTTCTGACTTGTTTAGCATTGCATCGCTGAAACTTTTGTCATTCCCGGTCCTGAATTTGGCTGCAGGATCCGAAGAAAAGCGTTATCATCACAATTTTACGAGATCGTAGTAATACTATGACTCCACTATCGTATGTAAGCTTGTATTGTTAGATCAATATCTAACCCACTCTGAGTTCAGAACACAAAACTAAGAGTAGGCATCGACCGGGCTGGTCCAATCAGGCCGGATAAAAAATGAAGAAAATTAAGGATCATAGTGTGATCACAAGAACATTCGACTTTTTTTTTATAATGGTGATGAAAAGGAAATTACAGAAGACAGTGAAACAAAGACAGCAAGTCTGCAAAAACTGCAGCAGTACAAAGGGACTGACCTATAAAGTCCCAGCACTACTTATAAAAGATACTAAACTGCACATCAGTAAAAGGACACGACAGAGGAGACAAGAACTCAAAACCTGCTCACCTACACTCTAGGCACCCCCAACAAAACTCCATACAACATAAAAAAAAGCCAAAAATCATACATCATAAGAACATTCTACTTGATTACGTCGGATTCGGTTTCACTTAAGTCAACCTTTTCTGTTGTGTTTAACAGAACCTACATAATCTGAGCCAAAAAACTCATGGATTTGAACATCGAAACCAAATAAAAATTAATTTATCGGAATATAAATCCGATCCAAAGTGGAACAGATTATTGTCCACTCCCACTTACGACCTCATATCATTCGACCCCCAAAAAATCTAACAGGTCTGACAAAGGGATCAAGCGGAACATGGTAAGTATACTTCGCATATTGTCATACAGATTTCTGGAGAAAGAAACTTACTATTTGCTCCACACTTCTGGTGCAGATCCTGCAAAGCAAAGGAAGCAACTATAAGTAACATTTCAAGTGGAACACATCGTCAGACAGATGAAACATAACAGACTAGTATTACTAACCAAGGCAAGGTTGAAATCAATGAGATAACCCTTATTAGCCTTGCGAGAGAAAAGAAAGTTGCCAGGTTTGACATCTCTATGAACAATCCCCTGAAAAAATAGTCACGCCATTCAAAATAAGGATCTTTGATAGAAGTAAAGAGCCCAAGATAAACTCTCGGTATGGCGGAAACACTCTTGCCTGCTTATGAAGACTGGAAAGTGCTCTGAATAGGCAATATGCGTACCACCTGATCTGAACCAGATCAATTTCCTTCTTCAATACCTCAGGTCTATCATGCTCAACATGCTCCAGAACAAAACAGTCGGAATTTTCACTCTTGAAATGGCCTTCATATCTTATGATATAGTTTCTACCCCTGAATTATATACATGCTATAGCATATTAAAGAGACAAAATGGAAAGGCATGATTTTTTCTTATATGGAACTTTTGTCCAAGCCTTACCCAAACCTCTCCAGCATCCTTTGCTCATTGGTAACATGCTGTTTATGTGCATTTGCATGAGGGACTGCATAGATAGATAGTCAGAACCATAAAAAATCCCAGAAAGAGGAATTAGAAAAAAGAGCATAATCTATATGCACTTACATTTTATGGCAACAGTCCCTCCATTGCCTTTCCTCCTTGCCCTATATACAGTACCATAGCCACCTGAAAGTTTGGATTTCCAAATTAGCAATACAATGCAAAAGAATGTGGCTACAAGGAGAAACTAACCCAGAAAGAGAACAAATTCGTACCTGAACCTTCCTCCTCGTCAACAATGTATGATTCAAAGGTAGGTAGGCCTTTCGGTTCGACTTGATCCTACAAACAAAGACAAATCTAGTCAACTAATGGCACAACTTCACTATATAATCACCCCCAAGATAATACGCCAGTGTAATGACTAAACATACAACTAGACGTATTTACACAGCTTTCTGTATTAGATCTTACATTGGAAGTGGCAGCAGCAGCAGCATCCTTCCTTCCTTCTCTTGCTTGCACATCGTCATGTTTTCGCTTTGAAGTTGGGGGAATGGAATGTCTTATGTGGTGCTCATTTCCCTGCTGCCTTTTGACCGGGCTTTCGGGTTTGACTTTATCAATGGACTTGCGGAGAGCTTGATGCCTTGAAGACATTCTATTTCCCTTTGCAAACCTAGTCTTGGCAGAGGACTTCTGCAAATGTTTCTCGGTAACAGATAAATCAAGTGTCTTAAAGCAATCCTCTTTGTTTGTATCAGTAGTAACTAGCTCTTTTTTCAAACATTCCTGCATCTTTTTTTCTTCACAGCCATCTTCGATTGGCATGCCACAGAGGCCAGTTTTAAGTGTTGCAATGCTAGGTCTAGCTTCTGTTTGAATGCTACCAACAATGGTAACCAGTTCTTTTATTGAAGTTGCCTCGATTTTCGTTTCTTCACATCCATTTGCAGTTGGCATGCCACAAAGGCCAGTTTTTAGTGCCACACTGCTTGTTCCAGCTTCTGTTTGAGTTCCACCGAACTCAATTTCTCTATCATGTATGATCTCTAAACCTTCATCGCCGATCTTATTACTGGAATCAAAGGAGTCATTAACAATCATCTCACACTCCACTGGAATCATAGTACTATCCTGGACTTCTCTATTGCAAGTTCCAGCTTCTATATTGCTTCTTATGCAGTGTTCTACCTTCTCATTTACTATAACATCACGGTCTGATTCATGATTATCAACTTTCCTAGCTGAAGCAACTGCTTTCTGCACCTTACCTTCCACTATTGCAGTTGGAATAGGCTCATCTTCTAGCTGCATGGCATCCTTCGATCTAGAGTCTGAACTGCTTTCAACTGTTTTCAACAAGCATTCTGGAACATGAACTCTATCATTTACCATTATGTCCATATGCCCATCAGAACTGACTGGTTTCTGCTTCTCTCTTTCCATTATTGCAGTTGAAACATGCTCATCTTCTATCTGCTTGGCATCCTGCAGTCTACAATCTAATCTACTGAGAACAATTTCTGGAGACCATTCCGGAATCAGTGCCATAGTACTTAGCATGACTTCCATGAGATCGTCACTTTTCACACCTTGAATACAAAACTCCTCGGAAACCTCAGCATTAGAAACTGTTTTCTCCTCATCTCCTTCCGATATTGCAGTTAGATCGTACTCATCTTCTATATGTCTGTTGTCCTTCAGTCTATAATCTAACCTACTGACTACGGTTTTTGGAAAGCATTCTGGAAACGGAGTCAAATTACTTACGCTACTTTCCATCAATTTCGACAAAAAGAAAGGAACCTGAAATTGAACAGAATTCAACTAGATTTAAGAAACTGAGCTGTACTGACTCTCATACTACTAATGGAAATGCCTGAACTCTGAAATCCAGTAATTAAACCAGCAAAGGCTGCAGATATAGCGGGAATACCTTCAATCCAACAGTACGAATTCTTTTGACAGGACGAGAAACATTTGGATCTTCATTCTCCGCTGCAAGCGGCCATGTACATGAATGAAGGACAAAAATTAGGGCAAAAGAAAGACAAAAGTAGAACCAACGCAGAATCAATCAATTTGATAGGGAAATGAAATAGCGGAAATGGCGAAGAAACCTCACCGTCTCCTTGAGGGACGAATCCGATGCGCTTCCTTTTATTGAAGTAAATCCTCACTGAATCCTGAAGCGGCGGCGATCCTCCGACTAAATCAACGCCCAATCCCACACCAATCAAAATCAGAAACCGGTGAATCGACTCGGAATTAGACCAGAACCTCCTAATGGCCTGCCGGCCGAGCATAGAAGCGGTCACGCAGGCGCCGTTTCGGCCACTGCAGGTTAACGCGATAGGCGAGTCCAGGAGCGAGCAAAGACTGCGGACTAGATCGGGCGTCGCTCGGAATGGAGCGCAGCGAGATGCTACCTCCAGAAGCGTCGCCGGTCGGCCGATTGAAAAAACTAGATATAGAAGGTGCCATGCCTTTTGAGAATCGGAGCCCGCGGCGGCGGTGTTGGTGACGACGGAGAGCGGCTCCCGTACGGCGAGTTCGTGTCCGGCGACGGGTGAGTGAGTTCTCATAGCGAGTTTGGAGGAGAGAAATAGCACTTAACCGGAAGCTTTGAGGTTCCGGTAACGGCGGCGGAGCTGGAGATCCACTGGTTTTCTCCAATTTTGCAGATGGAGATGGAGAGAGAGAGAAAGGAGCGGGATAGAGATTTGGGAAGGGCGCGGGATTTAGGAGATTTGCCTGTTTCCCCTTTTTTGAGAGTTGGAGCGTGCTAGTTTCCCGCCAATACCTTGTCATTTCTCACTTGAGGTAAAAATATCTATTTCAATCCTAGAAACGCCAAGTTTTAGTTCTGGAAGTTCTTAAAGTTTCAAAATATCCATTTGAGTCCTTAACCTTGCAAATGATTTTTTTTTTGGGTAGTACTTAACCTTGCAAATGATGAATCTAAACAATGATAATCCTAGACTTATTAATGTGTTTCTCCAATGAATCTGTGAAGTAATACAAGTAAGATTTATAACAATTCTAAATAATGGTAACGCGCAACCGACAATAAGATATCATACAATTCTTTTGTATGTTTTTGCAATGATCAATATACAAAAAATCGCAAAAAAAATTAAAACAAAGGAGAAGGATTCATCCATCATCATTGTATTTTTTTATCTTTTTTTAACATACAAAACAAGATCAAATGCAGGGCTAAAAAAATATATCGGAGATTATGGAAAACTGGAAAAAATAAAAAAAAAACTTATAATTCTGGTGGTGGCGTTAAAATCTCTGTCAAAATCTCTGTATTTTCTACAGCTGATGGAGAAGAAAACCAAAGTTTGATCAAAACACCAAGGACGATGCCGATAAGCCCCGCCACCAATGCAAATGTGATTGAGAATCCCGAACCCTTTTCTGGATATTTTCGACGCTTCAACAAATCCTAAATCAAATGAACAGTTCTTTTGTTTAAAAATATATCTATTGGATACCAAAGGTAAGCAAATCTTCTAATTTTATGATACCTAATTGAGTATCCCAAAAGTGCCATAACAACCCTCCTCAATATATCACTTAGGTTTAGATATACTAAAATGTCAATAGTACTGTATATGGGACGTATATGTGCATTACTTATTAAGCAAGGTACCAATGACAAAAATCGGAACTCACTAGTTCTTGCTGCAACTGTTGTGTCTTATTTACAACTCCATCCCTTTCTTCTTTCAACCGTTGCAATGCCTGATGGAACACATCTTATGAAATCAATCGGATAGGCTAGAGTATGATACCAAGAATTATCTCAAAACAACAGTAAAAATATGAATCAAAATGCAATGTATACTCTGAACTAAATCAAACCAAATGCACATTTAATCGATTTTGACCCTCGATTTCCCTTTATTTTTGGGTGCGACCAATTTTCGATACTCTTCGATTCTGGACCAGAGGAGACCATGCCTGCCCCTGACTAACATCAAGAGCTGATCAAGAAATGAACTCACGAAATTGCCATCAAAGCTCTGTCTGCAGCTACTGAGACCATCTTCTTCTCCATTCCCTTGAGCTGTGGATGAGGGAGGAATGTATAGAACTCTGAGCTTGCACTCCTCCACCTTCCCATTGCTTTCTTTGGTGAACTGGCAAGGCAGATATATATTATAACTAAAACTAATGTGCACAAAGAAGAAGAAGAAGAAGAAGAAAATTCTATTTATTACTGTTCATGTTAATTAGATTCTTACTAAATCTGAAGGGAGGTCGTCTACATCAGTAAGCTGAGGCACTGTTGTGCTTTGCAACAAGAATTTATCTTTGCATTGCATATCTGGTGGGCACTCCTTTTGTGCTTGCAATGTAACTGCATGTATAAATTGTATACAAATCCAGACATTAGCATAATCTTGGTCAAGCATGTTGGATCATAATAGGCGATGAATTGACCATCGGGTTAGGTTAGTTAACGTCGGGTTACTACAGGTATATGATCGTTTCAACGAGTTGGGTTTGAGTTGGATTTGCGATTTGGGTTAAAAATCTGCAAATGTATCCAAGAGGGGATAGAAATTGAACAACGGGATCTTTACCTCTGATGACACAAGAGTCCCAAGGCTGTATAACTCCAGTATTTGGCCTTACAAAGTACTTCTTAGGTGAAGTAGTTTTGACCTAATTGCAAAGAGGAACATAGTTTTAGACGAATGCTAGAAAAAACATAATTAACTTCCTTGTAAAAAAAAAAATTCTTAATGGGTACACTGTACCTTGAAAGCAACATGATTCTCTGTGTTGTTAACGACTTTAAGATCACAGAAGCTCTGTTTTTCCACCTCAACTGATTTCACAACCAAAAAGAATTGTAACACTATGTAATAAGATTAATGCATTATTAAGAATGTGGTTGAATGGGGTGAAACTGTCTCTAGATGTCACTTAAGAGAACATGTTCATGCCTTTTTGTATTCAGCCTTCCAAAATTATCGTCGCATCATTAGTTCAAAATAAATTTGTCGATATTAGATCAAGATTCGTACTTTGTCGAATGTATTAGCTGTTAAAGATACAAGATCGGAAACAAACGTGCACTAATCCAATTATGCTAGATCAAAGTAACAATACTTAGTTGCGATTTTGATTATGCTTAGATCACGATAAACAAGTGTCTATTTCATCTTCTTCTTATGACGAGAAAATTCCCCGCATAAAAAAGCATAGAATAGAACAAAAAATTATATACTTACACACAAACTTGAGCTCATCAGGAATGATGGTTATCATTTGATTGCCCCCGCCGCCTGTTGACATGGTAAAGTCGACAACACAACCAAGTTTATTTGAAACTCAACAATTAGGAAAAGTAAAATTAATCCCAAAACCCAACCAAAATGAAAAAAACTAGAGGAAGAAAAGACGGGCATGAAATCATATAAATGAATTGAGACGAAAGTAGATGATACAAAATGGCGATTGAGGTAAGAAGAAGAACAAAAATATCAGAGAGAAATCCAAGGAGGTAACTTGTGGTTGAACGAAGAACGAGGGGAATGGTGGAGGGTTCACGGAGAAATGAACAATCTGAAATTGCATGTGGGAATTTTGATGGCGAGGTTCGAAGTTGTTGCCAATAACTTCGGGTCTTTGGTTAAAATTTCCTTGATCGACATTCGAGCATATTATTTAGAGAGAGATGGTCTGAACTCTGAACACATGAGCGAAATTGAATCGTGACTGAGCTAGAAATTACGAAAAATGGGTTGTATTAGGAGGGCAGGCCAAATATAGTTAGACCAATTAATTTGCAATTGAACCCTATAAGGCTATAACATGCCAAATGCTTACGTACAAGGTTGTTAACCTGAATTTGACAATCTACACAATTAAGACTTAAGCAATTGGGTCGTGCTTTACTTGTTAAATATAATTCTCCATAATTTGTTAGATAAACGTCCTGCTTTCATTAATTAATGGGAATGAGTAGGTATATCTTCATCTTTCTGTAAGAGGGGAATAAGAAAATGTGGTGGACTATCTACCCAAATTTTCTCCCTTTCCCAATCACACTCTCAATGGGCCAAACAGTGGCCCGGTTCATTCATCTTTCTTCCCACATTCTCCCACAAAACCGAGCTCAGCCCAACAGCCTTCTTCTTGATTTCTTCGCAAACCCGACCCAGTTCCGGCTTTGTGCTTCTTTCTTTCCCCACTAATAGGGTGGGCATTCGGTCGGTCCGGTTTCGACCGAACCAAAATTATGAATACCGGGTCCCCGAATTCTTCCAAATCTCAAACCGAATTCCAACCCGAATTATTCGGTTCGGTCGGTTTAAACCGAATTATAATTCAGTTGGGTTGGTTTTTCACACAAAACCGAATTTGTAAGACTACTTGTATTTTCTCACTTATAAATTATTTTTTACCCCTAATATAAACAATAAATATGTAATTATATGCATCATCAATGAAAAATCAAACTTTTCAACACATAAGTCATAAAATATTTCAAATATTTAAGTCTAAAAACAACTACAAACATAAAAATCCACCATTTGAAGCTTACAATTATAGTATTTCGGTTTTTCGGTCGGAAATTCGGTTCGGTTGGAAGAACCTTGGTTTCCGAAATATCCATATTTCCCTTCCGAATTCCGAACCGAATAGCATTATTTCGGTTTCGGTTCGGTTTAATTCGGTTTCAGTTTTGGTTCGGTTCGGGTTTACCGAACCGGTTGCCCACCCCTACCCACTAAGAGTTCTACGTCGCGCGACGCGGTCCATTTCTCCAATACACCGCCTAGGTTGGGTTCCCTTTTCCATTGAGCTTTCAGGTATTCATCGATCCATCTCTCAGCTCGACCCATTATCTCCCATTCCTCCATCTTCAGCTTGTTCCACATCTGACAGTTCCTTTGATCCCAGATAAACCACAGTGCCACCAAGAATCACCCAATTTGCTCGTTTGTCTCCTTCTCTTGCCGCTCGCACACCCATTCCAGAGGTAAGATCCCGGCCCGTATTGAACATAGAAATAAGTGAACTAGGCCTCCAAACCCTTTGAACCCCACCACACTCCTGAAAGATATGGTTCTGTGTTTTTTTAAGGTCACAGAAGGGGCAGCCATCGCTACTGTTTATGCCTAGAATGTGCCAGGCGGGATTTAGTAAGGGCTTTCGAGGATGTTGAGCACTTCCTTGAACGGGGAGGCTAACCTGCGGAAAAGGTCCGGGGCGGGAGCCCTGTGGACACTCTCCGAAGATTAAGTCAGTGTTTAGAGAGAGAGGGGGTAGATTGATTACCATTAAATGAGGTGGTTGGCTCCTAATTATATGTGACTATGGCTTGTGTCAGCCCTTAGTGCCCTGTTTGGCGTGTATTAAACGTTAACTCCCATGATTACGCCTTCGGCGGCATTTAATGCAACTGTCAGTCTGGCCAGGTTGGTACTGACAACCGTCCCATCCTCTGTACACATTTACTGCCCACGATCTCCGTAGCGTTTTACCCGCTTCCGGTGTAATTGATAATGAGCCTTGCATATTGGGTCGGGCTTCTAACCTATTGGGCCGCTGGTTTGGTATGCGTCCATGTGTGGCCCAACAATTGTCCCGCAGGCGGGTAAAGCCTTTGGGTTTAGGCGGCTGACTTTCTGAGTCTAGGGCGGGGATACTTACCAAACCATCGGCCCAGTACGTTGTACAACCGCCTTCCCCCTAGCCGTCAAACCAAATGTGTCCCGCTTCGGGATCGTTGTACTTCCCGTGCGCTGACACGTGTCAGACAACACGTTTTCCCATACACAGTCGAAAGGACGCGCCGTCAGACATTCAAAAACCCCATGATCATTACCCCCTATATAGGCTACCTAGGGTTATCGAGTCTCCCACTGGAATCCGCGCCTCCTTGCTTTAAAAGGCCCTCTGAGTAATCGAAAAAGGTTAGTGCACTGTTTGCTCTCGTCTTCATCTTCCTCTTCGTTTTTCTCTGCAACCATCGCCGACGCTGTGATCTTCTCCCTTTGCTTTTCGTCAATCGTTGTAGCGAACGCAGATTCCGACGAAATTCGATCATGGCTGGAGATGGTTCCTCACGCATGCCGCCGTCCACTGGGTCTGGGTCCTCACCGGCACGACGGAAGAACATATCCGTCGTTTCCGCGACCGCCACCGCTTCCGGCGGTGCCGCCGTCGACGCCGCCGTCACCGCCGCTCATGCTACTTCTCCGATAATCCTCGACTCATCGGAGACGGTTTCGGACCCGATCACTGCTGCCGCGCAAGGTATGCTAAACTTGAACCAATTATCGCCGTTTAGTATGTCCGAACTTGATTGGAATTTTAGTGGGGTAGATGCGGATTTCGGTGGCTCTTGGTCGGACGACGGTCGATTTCTGCTAGGTAGAACTGGAGATGGATCTTTTGAATTGATGAATGTTGCTTTGGGTTTAGGCGTAGAGAACGTAGCCAATATAGGGGATGCGTTGGCTGTTGGAGATAACCTTGCGAGTTTTGGCGACGTATCATTGGCGAGCGTGAGCTCCGAAGAGGGGCTCAGTATTGATGAGCGTAACTCTCCCCAGCGTCCCGATTCTCCTTCAGTAGAGCTTTCCGACGATACCTCTGACTATGATTACAGAGCGGTGGCGGATGACGAGTACTCCGTGCGTCTGCACGAGCACATGTGGGGGAGGAGCCAAGTTCCTGTCCGCGCCTATACCCGTAGGCCCTGGGCCGGATAGGTATAGTAAGCTTAAGCCTGCGACCGTGCTCGTCCGCCTTCGGAATTACAAGCTTCCTACCGAGTGGAAGTACGCGTCCCCTTCTGCAACTTCTAGGGCAGGGACGTGTCCCAAGGGATGGATCACTATTTACACGGAACAGCTAAAGATTGGGTTGCGCTTTCCTCTCGATCCCCTTATAACTCAGACCTTGTTGTGTCTGAATTGCACCCTTGGGCGCTTGTCGCCTACCATCATCTTCCACGCTTGCGCATACAGACTCGCATGTGAGCGGCTCGGGCTAGAACCTTCCTTTGCCGCCTTCCGCTTCACATATGGGCTTCGACGTGTGTCAAACTTTTGGTCGTTCGGTAGGCGTGACAAAGCCTACAGATTCGTGACTGGTACCCCAAAGCTTGACTCCCCGTGGTTCAAAGATTTTTTCTATGCCAAGCCGTCGACCAAATGGTACTCGGGCGATAAGGAACCGCGAACGGGGTTCGTGTACAGTAGGAAGGAGAATTGAGGTGCAAAACTTTGGACTTTAGACTCCCAAAAAGATCACGTTGCCAAGATCGCTGAGCTGTCCCCGTTTAATGTAAAGCCCGGGGGCCCGGATTCCGTGGAGGCCATTGTGGCTGAACTCTTCGGAGATGGTCAGTAGTGTTGTCTTAGTTTGCTTATCGAAGTGAATACTACGCTTTATACATTGTGTAACCTGTTTTGTTCTTCTTTGTAGCCACGAACTTCGGAAGCGTGGCGATGATGGCCAGACCTCCTCACCGCGCAAAAACGAACATTTCAAGGCCGGGGGGCACTGTCGCGAAACCCGGATCATCTGCTGGGCCTTCAGCTCTGTTAAAGGCCCTACTTCCTGTCACCAAACCACCTACGCTTACAAGACAGGCTACACTCGCGAGTGGAGCAGATGGTTTGCTGACCATGCAGACGGGAGGTGATCTGGTGCGAAAAAGCCGGGATACGGGGAAGCGGGTGGCAGATTTGCCAGCGGAGGAACCGGAAGATGGGGGCAAGAAAATAAAGGCCACCACCCTAACAGAGACTGTCGCCTTCTCCCCCCATTCTTCGCTTCGCGAAGATTGTGCTCGCCGAATGCTTCACGAGTTATCTGGGAAGCTGTTTGTGCCGTCAGAGTACACTGACGTAGACGATCCCTCTACGCGGCACGGGGTTGGCACCGCGACATACTTCCTTCTAGCTGTAAGTGTCCTTTTAATTATTTTTTGGTTATGACTTTTGCAATGCGTGTGCTGATAGTTTGTTTGGCTGTACAGGCTGGGGTTGGGTTGTCCCAGGTTGGGATGACCAACGAAAAGCTCCACATGGCAAATCTGCGATACGGGGTCGAGGCTGAGAAGCTGCGCAAGCGGATAAGCGAACTGGAGGCGGAGTCGATCAAGGGGCGCGCAACCTTTAGGGCGGAAGCGAAAGCTGAGTTGGAGAAGGAGCATGCTGATGCCCTCAAAGATTTGCGAAGCGAGCTATCCCGGGGTGTCCAGAAGGTTAACAGTCTGATGGCCGATAAGAAGATCCTGGAGGCCGACGTGTCCCGCCTGCGCGATCGGGTGGAAGAGCTATTTGCTATCTCCCGCCTTTCGCAAGATCGACGACGCAAGCGTTCCAAGGCGATAAGCGATACAGTGGCTGCCATTCGTCACCTGTTTCGTCGTGATCATCCCGAGCTCGAGTGGGACACCAATGCTGTGTGGGATGCGGTGGTGGCATGGGGATCTTCAGAAAGTGACGTTAACTCCGAGGACACGCAAGCTCCTGCTGCTGGCGATGAGGCTGCTTCCCAAGGCGGGAATGAGATGTAGAATGTGTCGCTCTTTTATTTTCAGGACCTCGTTGAACCTTGTCTGTAATATTATTAGTTTTTCTTACTGCTGTTGACAATCTCCCGCTTTCTAGCGGCTTATCTTTATCCAGACTCTAGTGCTTCCCTCCCTTTGCATGAATGATAATCTTATGCTTTTTTCGATGCGTTATCTCGAAATTTTGAATGATATTGTCCTTCGTGCCGTTGTGAATGACCTTGTCTCGGGATGCGATTACCTGGGACTCGCTCTGCCTTCGAGGTGTCATTTTATGAGCGAGATCCTGCCCCACAGGGCATTTCACGGGCGGTCATTCTGCCTATGGAATGGCGTGTTTATGAATGACCATGTCCCGAGATGCGATATTTCTGGTCTCGCTCTGCTTTCGGGGTGGCGTTTTACGAGCAAGATCCTGCCCCTTAGGGCATTCTGCGGGCGGTCATTCTGCCTATGGAATGGCGTATTATGAATGATTATGTCCCGGGATGCGATATCTTGGGACTCCCTCTGCCTTCGGGGTGGCGTTTTATGAGTGAGATCCTGCCCCTCAGGGCATTTCGCGGGCGGTCATTCTGCCTATGGAATGGCGTGTTATGAATGACCATGTCCCGGGATGCGATATCTTGGGACTCGCTCTGCCTTTGGGGTGGCGTTTTATGAGCGAGATCCTGCCCCTCAGGGCATTCTGCGGGCGGTCATTCTGCCTATGGAATGGCGTGTTATGAATGACCATGTCCCGGGATGCGACATTTTTTGTCTCGCCCTGCCTTCGGGGTGGCGTTTTATGAGCGAGATCCTGCCCCTCAGGGCATTCCGCGGGCGGTCATTCTGCCTATGGAATAGCGTGTTATGAATGACCATGTCCCGGGATGCGATATCATAGGACTCGCTCTGCCTTCGGGGTGGCGTTTTATGAACGAGATCCTACCCCTCAGGGTATTCCACGAGCGGTCATTCTGCCTATGGAATGGCATGTTATGAATGACCATGTCTCGGGATGCGATATCTTTGGTCTCGCTCTGCCTTCGGGGTGACGTTTTTATGAGCGAGATTCTTTGACTGAGCGAGATTCACAGACATGATTACATCTCCTCCCCAACTGAATAGTACTTGCGTAAATGTAGCGAATTCCATGTCTTGCTTACCGCCTCGCCTTCCATTGTGGCGAGCTTGTACGTGCTTGGACCTATTTTGTCACTTATGAGGTAAGGCCCTTCCCAATTGGCTGCAAGCTTCCCATGCCTTTCTTTCTCCTTCTTGTCAAACATTCTTTTGAGCACCATGTCCCCTTCCTCCAGTGGGCGGGTCTTGACCTTGTTGTTGTATGCCTTCGCTATCCTTTCCTTCTCGGCGATGATGCGCGTGAGCGCTGCTTCCCGCCTCTATTCTGTCATGTTTAGCTGATGTAGAAGGTTAGAGTGGTTCTCCTCCGGGTTGTATGCTCGAACGCGCAGTGTCAGAAGCTGCAGCTTTGTTGGCACCACGGCTTCGCACACGTATGTTAGAGTGAATGTTGTCTCCCCGGTCGCCGTTTTGTAGGTGGTGCGGTGGGCCCAGAGAATGTGTGGGAGCTCCGTTGTCCAGACACCTTTTGCTTCGCCCAATCTTCTTTTCAGCCCTCGAAGAATGAGCTTGTTAGAAGATTCTACCTGCCCATTCGCTTGCGGGAACGCCACTGACGCCATGCTGCATTTTATGTTGTGCTCTTCACAGAATTTCTCGAACGGGCTGCAATCGAATTGCCTCCCGTGATCAGTGATGATCGTGTCTGGCATTCCAAAGCATATCAGGATGTTGTTGAAGAGAAACTTCTGCACTCGGGCGCTGGTGATTGCCTCCAGTGGCTCAGCCTCTATCCATTTGGTAAAGTAGTCGACGGCCACCACCAAGTACTTTTTTCCCAACGGTGCGTTGGGAAAAGGTCCTAGGAGGTCTAGCCCCCACTTTGAGAAAGGCCAGGGGCTTATGACCCCCTTCGTTTCAGATGCGGGCTGATGATGCTTGTCCGCATGGGCCTGACACGCATGACATTCTCGAATGGTTTTGAGCGCGTCTTTCTTCACGGTCGGCCAGTAGTACCCTTGCAGTAAGTACTATGGTCCTTTCCAGGCTGCGCAGACCGATATGCGTGGCGCAGGTTCCCATGTGCATCATTTGCAGGGCCTGCTTGGCTTCTTCTTTTCCCAAGCATTTTAAGTACGCCCCTATGAAGGTTCGTTTGTACAACTCCCCCTCTACTACGGTGTATCTAACAGTCTTCCGCCTTAGGGCTTTGGCGGCAGTTGCGTCAGCGGGAACTTCATTGCGTTGGAGGAAACGAAGTAGCCCGCTCCGCCAGTCATCCTTCTTAACTCCTGTTTCCTCACCTTCTGCTGCTACTCCGTCCAACTGGACAACCTCCATGACCGTCACGTGCCTTTCCCCCTCGAAATCCATGGCGGTGGCTAATTTTGACAACGCATCAGCGTGTCCGTTACCTTCACGCCTGACGTGTTCCAACGTCCAGCATCCATCTGGGCCAGCGCTCCTTGCGCCTTTCCCACAAGCTTCATTAACTCCTCTTCCTTTGTTTCAGAATCTCCGTTGATTTGACCCACCACCAACGCCGAATCCGAGTAAATTTTTACCCTTCTTGCACCCATGTTTGCGATGAGCCTTATACCGTTTATCAAAGCCTCGTATTCTGCAACGTTGTTAGTTTTTAGTTCTTCGAAGCGCATTGCGATCTCGTGAACTACTCCTTCTGGGGTCTCGATGACGATTCCTGCTCCCGCTCTGCCTTTGCTCGCTACCCCATCTACAGACAACTTCCACGCTTCCTCCTTGTCCAATGGCCCCTTATTAAGCGTGAAACCTTCAACAATGAAGTCCACCAGGACTTGGGCTTTTACCGCCGGTCTGGGAGCGTAAGAGATGTCGTGCTCGCTTAGCTCCGCGACCCATTTTTTCATTCTTCCAGAGGCATCCATTCCTTGCAATATCTTCCTCAGTGGTAGATTAGACAGGACCATGATAGGATGCCCCTGAAAATAGGGTCGCAGCTTCCGCGCCATCATGGCAACCACCTTCTCTACCACCAAGTACCATGTTTCCGCGGGAAGTAAGGCTTTGCTGATGTAGTAAACGGGCTGATCTTTGCCATCCTCGGATCTCCTTACTAGCACAGAGCTTACTGCTTGGTGTGATACCGCCAAGTATAAGAACAAACGCTCTCCACTGATCGGGGCGGAAAGGACCGGGGGCGTTGCAAGATGTTCCTTGAGGCGTAGGAAAGCCTCATTGCACTCTTCACTCCACTTAAAATGTGTTGTTGACTTCTTTAATATTTGAAAAAATGGCGAGCACTTATCAGCTGAGCGAGGTATGAACCTGCTTAAGGCTGCCATTTTTCCATTGAAGGCTTGAATTTCCTTGATTGTCTTAGGCACGTTGAGTTGCAGAATCGCATCTATTTGCTTCGGGTAGGCACCTTGAGTTGCAGAATCGCATCTATTTGCTTCGGGTTGGCTTCGATTCCCCGCTTTGTGATCAGGAAGCCCAGGAATTTCCCTGCCTCAGCTCCAAAAACGCACTTCGATGGGTTTAGGCGTAACCCGTGTGTTCTCATGTTGGTGAACGTCTCCCGCAAATCTTGTAGATGGGTTCCCGCTTCCCTACTTTTTACCAACACGTCATCGACATACGCTTCAACATTCCTCCCAATTTGCCCTCGGAGTACAGCATCCACCATCCTTTGGTATGTCACCCCCGCATTTTTTAGGCCGAAAGGCATGACCATCCAGCA
The DNA here is from genome assembly GCA_946122785.1 of Linum tenue. Lineage (NCBI taxonomy): Eukaryota > Viridiplantae > Streptophyta > Magnoliopsida > Malpighiales > Linaceae > Linum > Linum tenue. Next base: position 24,679,689 of record CAMGYJ010000005.1, on the reverse strand, counting down.
GTAATTCCCCTCGGCGGTCATGAATGCGGTTTTTTCCTAGTTTTCCTCAGCGAGACTTATCTGATGGTATCCTGAGAACATATCCAGAAAACTCAGCATAGCATGGTTGGCTGTGGCGTCTATAATCTGGTCGATTCTCGGGAGCGGGTATGCATCTTTGGGGCACGCGCTGTTAAGGCTTGTGAAGTCCACGCACATGCGCCATAATCCTGAGCTTTTCTTGACAAAGACGGGGTTGGCCAGCCACGAGAGATACTTCACCTCTCTTATGAAACCTGCCTTTAGTAACTTCTGTATTTCCTCTTCTAACGCCATCTGTTTTTCTATTGATATGTTTCGCCGCTTTTGCTTGACGGGGCGCGTCTGGGGCTTCACCGCTAGGCGATGTTCCGCTAGCTCTCTTGGCACGCCCGGCATGTCTTCCGGACCCTATGAGAATAGATCTGCGAACTCTCGCGGGAGGTCGAGCATGTCGGCAGCCGCCTCGGGCTGGAGGTGCACCGATATGCGCACCATTTTTTCAGGCTCTTCTTCCCGTAATGCTCTGGCTATGTCTCCCTCCAACGCCTCTGGCCTCGGCGCGTTCCCCCTTGTGTCCACTAGGTCCACCTCCAGTTGCTTGATGGTTGCTTGATAGCAGTCTCTTGCTTGTTGGGTGTTCCCCCTCACACATCCCACTCCGCTGCCCACAGTGAACTTCAGCCTCTGGTGACATGTAGGCGCGATGGCTCCAAATATGGACAAGAACCCCCGCCCCAGGATGACATTATATGCATAGGGGCAGTCTGCTACATGGAACTCCATGGGCTTCGTCTTGGTGATGCTCCCCTCTCCTATTGTAACGCGCATCGTTATTACGCACAGTACCTTGATTTTAGACCCGGAGAACCCCACAAGCTGGGTTGTAGATGGCTTGAGATCCTCGACACCTTTCTTCATACTCTTCAAGGTTGAGAAAAACAGTATCTCTGTTGAGCTTCCATTGTCAATGAGGGTCTTTGTGACTTTGTATTTCCCAGTTCGGAAAGAAATGACCAGCGGGTCTTTGGATGCTTCCGGGTTAGCTAATTCGGATGCGTTAAACACCACTTCGGCCACCGACGAAGATTCCAACGTTAGGCATGAGGCTCCTTCTTCCGCTACCCTCGACCGCTTCCTCCTCCCCCCCCCCCCACGAGATTGTAATTACCTCCAGGTCTTTTTCATCCAAGCGCGGCAGCCTTCGGGGAGGCGGTACGTTCGGTGGTGAGGGAAGCCTTTCTCTGTCGTTTCGGGGATGAGATCTTGACCTCCTAGGTGATCGTGTCCTCCTTTCCCGTGATCTGGAGTGTGGCCTTCTTGGGGATCTGCTGCGGTGGCGTCGAGGCGAGGGTGACCTCGTTCGCTCTTGCCTCTTGGCTTCGAGCCTGTTGCGCAAATCTCCCGGGGCAAGATTTGCTAAGCTCATCTGGAAGTCTCGGATCCACTGTGTTGTTAGTGGACTTTTGGTGCCAATCGCACCATCTTCTAAATACCGGGGCCTCGGCTCGCTTCTGATTTTCGTTTCGCGACCTGTCGTGGCGCGTCCTGCCGGACGACACGCCCTCCTTTTCTCTTTCGGTGTTGTATACTTCCCTCCTGCCCTCCGTTCCGCGAGCTTTTGCCTTATAGACAGTCCGCTCTGGGGTTCTTCCTCTTCTTGGCGATGATTTATTTCTTTTCTTCACATCCCTCGCCCTTCCCCTGCGTTCCGTGGGTACCAAGGCCTCTTATAGGGTTATGGCTCGGCGCACCAGGTGGTCCAGGTCCAGCCATGTTTTGATACATTGCTCTTTTTTTATTAGCGCTCTCTGCAATTCCTTGCTCCTTGTTGCCATCCTCAAGCTCCCTGCTGCCACGTTTGGCGTGACTCCTTGTATCTCCCCCGCGATTGTGTTCCATCTATCATAGAAGTCAACTAAGCTTTCCCCTTCTCCTTGCGTGCAGTTTATGAGCGCTGTGACAGTAAGCTTTCGCCGTATTTGGGAGGCGAATTTGGACGTGAACAGCGTTGCGAAGTGCTCGAAGCTGTCAATAATTCCTTCTAGGAGCGATGTATACCACGTGCGACATCTGACTCCGAAGGTTATGGGAAACGCCTTGCATAGGTCTGCATCTGTGGCGTTGATCAACTGCATCTTGAGCGTGGAGGCGCTCAGGTGGTCATTCGGGTCGGTGGTTCCATTGTAAGCGGGAAGCCCTAGTGAAGAGAAGTTGGGGGGTACCGGGTTTCGAAACAACCTCCTCGCTAGAGGGTTGTTTAGTATGCTAGGTCCTTTCCCCTTCCCGCTTTCCTTCCCAAAGCTCGATTGCAAATGTTCCTCCAGGAAGCTGAGATCTGCCTCCGGCCTCTCTTCTTCTGTTTCCTCGTCTTCGGGGTCATCGATCTCCACAACTTTCTTTCCTTTGTCTCACCGTGCCCGGGACGCACTTGGGGCGTCGTGATCCCTCATCCCTTCCTTTATTAGCGAGAGTATCTGGTTGATGTTGCCTTGCATTTGCGAGATTTGTTTCCCATGGTTTTTCACTCTGTCTTCCAGGTCCACCTCCTGTTCCACTTCCGGGGACAGCCCACGCATCACCATTGGTTCCACGACTTCCTTCATGGGAGTAGCTGAGTCTCCTGCCATCTCAGGGAAATGCTGAATCTGCCTCTGGGCCCCACGGTGGGCGCCAAATTATTTACGCCTAGAATGTGCCAGGCGGGATTTAGTAAGGGCTTTCGAGGATGTTGAGCACTTCCTTGAGCGGGGAGGCTAACCTGCAGAAAAGGTCCGGGGCGGGAGCCATGTGGACACTCTCCGAAGATTAAGTCAGTGTTTAGAGAGAGAAAGTAAAGAGAGAGAGAGAGAGAGGGGGGGTAGATTGATTACCATTAAACGAGGTGGTTGGATCCTATTTATATGTGACTATGGCTTGTGTCAGCCCTTAGTGCCCTGTTTGGCGTGTATTAAACGTTAACTCCCATGATTACGCCTTCGGCGGCATTTAATGCAACTGTCAGTCTGGCCAGGTTGGTACTGACAACCGTCCCATCCTCTATACACATTTACTGCCCACGATCTCCGTAGCGTTTTACCCGCTTCCGGTGTAATTGATAATGGGCCTTGCATATTGGGTCGGGCTTCTAACCTATTGGGCCGCTGGTTTGGTATGCGTCCCTGTGTGGCCCAACAGCTACCTTTCTGGGTTCGTTCTACAATTTTGGCTCCCGTAGGTAATATGTTGTGTGCCCATTTCTAGGCGAAAACCTTGACTTTTTGTGGAATGTCGAGTTTCCATAATCGTTCCCAATTAACTAGGGAATAGATCTCTCATGTTTCCTCTTCATTTCGGTTGAACCAAAGTCTATAGGCAGACTTCACTGTGTACTCTCCTGATCGTCTTTAAAAAAATCCATCATCTTCCAAAAAAACCCAGCTAACGTCACCGCCGCCGTCCCTTCTTGCTGTCGTGCAAACCATCACAGGCGAGGTATAATCATGCGATCCTTTCTTTCTTGTGTGGCTTGTTCGATTTGGTTTTTGTATAATTGAGTGGTACTTTGAATTGGTAGTGTTGCTATCACTATAGAGGCAACACTATTGGTACCTGTTTTAGTGGTAGTTGTGGCAATTGTACCAATTTTAATTGTAGCATGATAGTGGTAGTTTAAATGAATGGTACCACCGGTACTAGCAGTAGTGATAGTTTAATAGTGGTAGTTTACTAGGAGGGTACCGCTCACTTGTACCAGTTGCAGTGGTAGTATATTAGTGGTAGCACTGATATTTGTGTACCAGTGAATTTTGGTCTGGCAACAGTGAGTTTAAAATAATTAATTGTTACTGGTAGCGGTAGTCGAAGTTGTTGTTACTGGTAGTGGTAGTTGAAGTTGGCATTAGTCCTTAGTGGTAGTTTTTGTGGCACTGTTGAATGGTTTATAGTGGTAGCATAGCAAGTTTCAATTAAATATGAATAACAATGTAGTTTATTTTTGTTGAATGGTTTATAGTGGTAGCATAGCAAGTTTCAATTAAATATGAATAACAATGTAGTTTATTTTTTTTGGGTACCAGGAATGGCGAGAACTACACAGCGACGACAAAAAACAACTTGCAAGAAAAAACCGGCTACCTGTGAATCTAGGCAGGTTATCATCTGTGAAGGAGAGTCATCATAAGCGTAACAAACCCAATTGGGGCGTGCGTGCCCCAATTTGCTTATATTGACGATAGATTTGAAAATATTTTCTTAACTGCAAAGTTTTGGGGGGTTAATTCCCTAAATATTGTTTTTTTTTTAATTTACCACGAATATAGTGGTTTAAAAACTATTTACAAGAATATTGTGTTTTGATGGAGGCAAGTTGGCGCCGGCGCCCGAGACTCAAAAAATCGAGTTTTAAGAGTATAGATAGCGACGGCGCCCCAGTCTCGGGCTTTGGCGCTTTTTGAAATTTCAAAAATTTTAAAAAGCGCCAAAGCCCGAGACAGGGGCGTCGTCGCTATCAACATTAGTTTTTTTTATCCCCTTCCTCTCTCCCCGCCCTCTCGCACTAGACCACCCATCCCTCTCCTCTCCACTCCCTCCCTCCTCTTCATCCTCCATCCCAGCGCCGAAGACTAGATCGGCGACGCCGAGAGAAGAGGACAAAGCCTCAGTCCCAGGCGGCGGCGTGCGGCACTCGGCGAGGGCGCTCCATCTACAGCGGCGGCGCTATGTCGGACGACGAGCAGCAGGCCCCCGGCGGCAGAGGCCGAGGCCGGCGTGGCGGCGGCGAACGCTACCGGAGTGAGTCCTTGCCGGCGGCAACTTTTTTTTCCGACGACTTTTTTTTTATGTTCTAATTTTTTTTCCAGTTCCTAGGCTTATCGATCCTTGTTCGATGAGACCACCACCTGCGACAATCGATACTGCTCCGAATGATCCGGAACTTCTTTGGGGGCATGGTCACCATCAGATTGACGCAGTTTGGGCAAATGAGGTAAGTTTTTTTCAAACTATTTCTATAGTTTTTATTAGCTGTATAATAGAATAGAATTAAATTAAATTAAATTACGAATAGAATTAAATTAAATTAAGAATAGAATTAGATTAAGTTACAAGTATATTATATTAGAATAAGTTTAGTTTAGATATATAAATATAAATATTAGGTGAATTGAAGGAATTGAATTAATATAGTTTTGTGCATTAATTATAGGCTGGTGATCGACCATACCACATTCGTCATACGGGCAATTTAGTTCGATACAATCTACTGTACCTGCCGTATCTTGTCGATGCCGGCTTGTCTAGTGTTCTGCCACTAGCCCCTCTTACCGGTGATCCGGGTTTGATTACTGCGCTCGTAGAGCGTTGGAGACCCGAGACATCGACATTCCACATGCCGTTCGGTGATGTGACGATCACCCTAGAGGACGTTGCGACACTCACCGAATTAGCGATCGACGGTGATGCCGTCATAGTAGACATACCAGACGAGGACTGGTCGGCTATGTGTCTTCGACTGTTAGGACAGGCTCCTACTGATCTTGGTGGCGGCGTCATCCGGATTACTTGTCTCAGGGAGACTTTCGATGAGCTACCGCTTTCTGCATCACCACAGACGACTGAGCAGTTTGCAAGAGCGTATGCACTGTCTCTGATGGGAGGTGTCTTGTTCTCCGATCGGTCTGGAGGTTCAGTTCACCTGCAGTATCTACTTTTGGTAGAGGATTGGCGCAGAGCGGGGAGGTTTGCTTGGGGAGCAGCTATGCTATCCTACTTGTACCGTGAGATGGGTAGATCGGCGCTGCAGATGACAACATCTTCTTCACTGGGTGGTGACTTTGGTGGATGGTCTGCCTTGCTGATGATCTGGACGTGGGAGCGGTTTCCTCATACATCACCACTACATGCGGTGACGGGTGCGCAGATTACTCAGGACGCAGTGCCACGTGGCCTTCGGTGGCTTTCGGCCCACACCCGTTAGCATGGAGATCAGTTCTACTTGTACAAGCTGTGGTTTGACGAGTGCACGACATTCGTGGTTAGTATATAACATTTCGTTTTATAGAATAGTTTTAATTGATTTATTATAGATTTAGGAGTAATTATGTGACAAATCCTTGTGTGCAGTGGCGTCCGTACTTTTATAGAGGTCAGGGCTACAGCGGTACTGTGATCCAGTCCCACACGTTTCGAGCAGTAGTTCCGCTGATCTGCTTCTCATCGCAGATGTGGCATCATCCAGATCGCGTGCTAGGACAGTTTGGGATGATTCAGGACCGGCCTCATCCTCCACATTCCGCGGCTGAGATTAGATTTTTTCTTCGTGTGGGACAGCATGGGCCATCACGTGGCCAGCAGTTCATACAGGCAGCCAGCGAGTCGATTGAGTTGTGGAACCGTCGACATGAGTTTGTAGCGCAGACGAGCTACAGTGACGTGGAATTAGCTTACCACTCGGAGCATCAAGAGTGGTATAGAGATGTCACTAGACGTTCAGGCATACGGAGAGTTGCTGCACTGAACGCAGCGGTGAGTTTTTTAAGTAATTAAAATTTCTGTTTTAATTGTTTTTAGATGTGTAGAATTTCTGATATTTTCCATTTAAATTGCAGTACGACTGCATGGAGTCCGTTGAGCAGGGTTTACGTGATGGGATGAGAGCAGGAGGGCTATCATATGACCAGATGGCGCGGAGTATGCTGACCAGTTGGCGGCAGGGGTTACAGCTATAGGTTTTAGTCATCGCCGACATCCTGATACAGAGCCGACATAGCGGTACCCTGATGAGCGTAGCTTAGCCCGACTGCATGTACTTATTTTGGACTATTTTTAATCTCATGCGGACTAATTCATGTTAGTGCTATTGTCTAAATTGAGACTTTAAATATAAAACCAACAAACATCAACAACTAGTTCAATTCATAAAAGTCCAAACAACAGCAAGTTCAAACAACAACAACTTCAACGAGATAAATCGAAAGAAAAACAACAACTGCTACATTCGAACAAACTTCTCAGCCACGTCTATTCCCTCTACTTCCTCCTCTTCTACCACCTCTCGCACTTCGTTGGCCACCACTCCCTCTTCGATCGCTCCCACTCCCACTTGCTTGGCCACCACAGGTTGATGCATTATGTCCCGCTTGGTTACAGTTGCTACACACTTGCTGTGATGAACCCTCCCTTGGCCAATCCATCTCGTTGTGAATTCGTGTTGATCTTGGCCTCCCCGGCTTTCTAATCATGTCCAGATTAGGATGTAGAGTAGGGTCATTATGCTTCTTCCAACCCTTAGGTTCACCAAGAGGAGTGAAACTTGTCCCATAACAAGCAAGCACTGTTTGAAGCTTGTAGACGTCGTTTACAAACCTATATGGATGGGCCCCCATTCGGTTGCAAGCTGCAATGGCATGAGAGCAAGGAATTTTATTTCCTTGAAATTTCCCACAAGTGCAAAATCCCGTCCGGTTGGGGTCGTCAAAGTGCATTGTGAGTGTGTTTGACCCCGTCATGTTGAAATTGTTGAGAGGAGTTTGAACTACATAGATGCCTTGACGTCGATCAAGAGCTGTCACAGAATGCCAAAATGCCTTTTGTGACCACGGCTTCATCAGTTCTTCGCACTTGGTGGAGTACTGTGAAGGACCACTTCTAATTTCTGCTCCTGTCTCCAACCTGTACTTATCGAATTTCTCCACCAATCGCCAATAGGTATGTTGCACAAGAGAAGCTATAGGAAGTGCACGAATACCTTTGAAAACACCATTGATGCTTTCTGCCATGTTGGATGTCAGGATAGACCAACGACGCCCACCATTGTAGTTATCATGTGCTAAACTCCAACGAATCTGATGTTGGTCCACCCAGTTATCACATGAAATATTTCTATCAGTGGCCACCTTCTTAAATTGCTCAACTTGACGATCGAACTTCTCCAAGCGTTTTTCTCCGGCTAACAAAATAATCAACCACACGGGTTAGATAAATTCATGACAAAATTAGCTAAAAATAAATAACAAAATTAAATGAAGAAGGCTTACCGACTCGAAATAGTTGCTTATACATAATTCTGCTTTTAGTCTTCCTTTGCAAATTGCTTGCATAGTGTCGCATGCACCACCTCCACTCCCAACCTCTTCCGATGTTATTCATGGCTTCATAGAGTCCTGCATGTCTATCTGAGATGATGCATACATCATTTCGATCAGTCAAACCCTGAATGTGACGTATGAACCATGGCCAACTATCAGTATTCTCACTCTTCACTGTGGCAAATGCAATTGGAAAAATCTTCTTCCGGCCATCAAATGAGCTCTCCATGAGTAGCACTCCTTTAAACTTCCCAGTAAGAAATGTCCCATCAACAACCATGACGCCTGGACAATTCTTGAATCCATCTATACAAGGTCCATAAGCCCAAAATACTCGCTGAAATATCGAATGACCTGGTTGAGTCGAAGGAACTCTTACCCAATCAATCACCGATGTTGGCATTTTTCTCTTGACCACCCGCAAGAATGTTTGCAAAAAATCATAGGATTGTTCCCAATTTCCATGCAACTTCTCCAATGCTCTTTGTTTCCCATAGCAAGCCTTCTTGTAAGTAACTTGCATATTAAACTTATCTTTCAACTCGGCTTGCACAGTTAGAACACTCAGATTTAGTTGGGCACGTACCAAATGTTTGACGGCCTCAGATATCATGTCGACATCAAGATGGCGATGATCCGTCGGTTGAGTCGTACTGCTACAAGTATGCACCAACTCGACCTTTCTCACGCTCCAATCGCCTCCCACATCTCGACATCCAAACCGCACCATTCAAGGTCATTTGTCCTCCTTGTGCATCAAACATCTGATCTTCCAGATTGAAGGTGACGACTCCACCACGTTATACTGAAAGTTGCGTTGTAGTGCATATTGTTTAATCGCCACCTGTGCAGCTTGTTTCGAGTGAAATATCTGCCCCTTGTAGAATTCTCCATCAAAACCACCAACAGTAGACCCTGGAATTACGCCATATGAATCAGCATATGATAATTCCTCGTCCCCTTCATTACCCTGCAAGTAAAAATATGGAGGATAATTAGGTAGTTCTCCTCCCTCCCCGTCGTCGTCGTCGTCCTCCTCATCGTCTTCCTCATCTCCGTCATCACCGTCATCATAATCATGATCGCATGGCATGCTCCATGTGTCATCACCGTCATCATCGTCTTCCTCTCCATCTTGATCCTCACTGAGCTCAGCATGTATCTCAGCACCCAAACAATAAGGATTTTGTGCCATAAAATTCCAAAGCACATTTAAGCTATCATCATCGACAATAAGCATTGCATAATGAAATAAAACACCATTCTGCCATTCTGGAAGACAGTAGGTGAAACTTGTAATCACAACACTATCTTGTACTATTTCGTCTCTAATCCGTATTCTCCGAATTAGATGATCACAAAGTTTCTGATAGTTCACCCTGGATGGAATAGTCATCTGGAAACTTAAACCACCAACAAAATGGACACCCAAATTGTCTTCTACTTTCTCTGATCGCCACCGAACAGCTAGTTCAAATCTTCTAAAACCACTATATTAAAAACAAACTCACTAATTACTAAATGGAAAAAATCATTATGATAAATACATGGAAAAAAAATTACGACTCTTACCTGTTATTAGCCATCTTCCCAGCAACCAGACAGCAACACCAGAGCTTCTTTCAGAACTTCTTTTAGTTTTTTGGTGATGAAGAACCGAAGGAAAGGTGCAGTATATATATGGTGATTGGGTGGTGAAAATGGCAGCGACAAAGCCCCAGTCTGTGGCGCCGACGCTTTTACTTTCTCAAAAGCGACAAAGCTCCAGTCCGGGGCGCCGCCGCCGTGTTTTGTTTTTAAAAAAGCACCTAGCGGCAGCGCCTTAGTGTAAGGCTTCGGCGCTTTCAACATATCAAAAAACACAATATTCTTATAAATAGTTTTCAAACCACTATATTCGTGGTAAATTAAAAAAAACAATATTCAGGGAATTTACCCAATGTTTTGGATCATGTTTTTTAAAAATGCAATATTTTAGGAAAAACCCGGACTTGCATCACATTGAGGAAGGTCTAATTCCTTCTAAAGATCCGAATTTTTTTTTAATAATCTTCATTATTTTGTAAATAAAAATCAAGTGAGAAGCTTATGCGAGTTAAAGTGTCATCAATTCCAATTATTAAATTAAGGCCATAAACTTAAAAAAAAAAAAAAATTAAAGCATAAATGATGAAAAAGGCAAGGGTAGAACAACAACAACAAACATTGTATGAACAAACATTGTATGAATTGATAGACATATTGTTCTTATTGTCAAAAACCCTAAGGAAATAATTGCTTAATTAAATTAAATGGCATATTGGCTCTATTATTTAATTATATTCGGGTTTCACCCATGCAATGCAAGGAAGGAATCTATGGGCCGGTCCGGTCTGCCCAAAATGCATGCAAGTACGTACCAGTGGGATCGTTAGTTTTTTTTTTTTATGGCTAAAGTCGTCCACACAAGATAACATACTGAAATTAAACCACAATAGCAAATTTGAAATCTCATATTAAAAGATGTTGTCTTATGTGTGCAACCACTTTATTATTATGTCCATCAGAATGACGAACTTTTAATTAACACTAGGGATTGGGAAAGTAACGGGTTCTCAATGTATATAAGAACTTTTATTTTATTTATTTCTTATCTCGTGTCCTAAACTCCTAATTGGCCAGCTAAATTGCACGTGTTCCGTAATTTTTTATAAAGGTATTCAATTCAAATCCTACTTACCTATTAGGCATGTATATGTACATACGTATGTAAGTGACTATTCAGGGGCGGAGCGATGACTTAGTTTTTTTTTTGGGCGGAATCCGTTTAACGTAAAGGACGAAAAATACTAATAAAAAATTATTTGAAAAAATTAATTATACACACAATATTTTTCATATTAAATTCAATATAAATTAGAATAATATGAAGAAATTAACAACACATTTCAATTTTGTGTGGTATATTTTGATTTCATAACTACAAAGTTAAGCTCGACCGATATTACTATCCAAAAAAAGTACTCATTATATATGTGAAAGTAACTTTACAATTGATAATTTTAATTGATGTAATATTAAATTAAAATTTAATGAACCAAAATATGAGGGGAAAGGAAATTTGTATACCGTAGCTTTAAACAGGGTGAAAGAATTGACCATAGCTAGTTAAGTGAAAAGTGTAAAGCAAAATATAAAAACTGCTTTTCAAAGGGATCGAAACCTCGCTGAGGCACCACATAGAGCACAAGTATAGTTTCCTTCTGCTGGTGAGTGAGCAATGAGAGAAAATCGTACGCACGACTGGGCGGTGGTCAGTATCCATTCTCCAAAACGGGAAGACAGACCAGAAGGTTGGATGGTGACATGCAACGGATTGCCATTCCAACATATATAGTGAACAAAGAACCCTAAAGTAAGGATTTTGCTACGGTGACATGCATGTCACCGTGACATGGACTTTTCGGTCGACCGAATACAACTTGCGGTCGACCGAATGGGCTAATTCATGTATGTTGGGTTCCTGAAGGCGGTCGACCTCTTACAAAATGCGGTCGACCGTTTTAGTGGTCTAACAGAATGACAGGTCGACCCAAATATCGCATAGGCCGACCCTTGTGCACCTAATAGGTCGACCGCATTGTGAAGAGGTCGACCGCCTTCAGACCGTATCCGTATTGGATATGGATTCCAACACCAGAAAGGTTCCACAATTGGACAAGGAAACGAATTGGGTCGACCCATTCACGTCCTAAATCTCTATAAATACGAATATGAGTCCCCTTCAACGCCACCAAGTCTGAATTAGGTTTTTTTCCGACTTAGAGCCTTTGTGAAGAACCTAGTTCGCGGTTGCTGTTGTACGTGTTGGAAGAGGTCGACCAGGTCTAAGGTGAGGTCGACCTAATGTAGCATTCGCCGTCTTCTTTTTTAATGCGTGATTTCCACCGGCTAACTTGATATATTGTTGGGTGCAGAATCCAATTCGGTCGACCGCGACGTCAACCAGGTCGACCTGACGAGACAATTCTTCGTATTTGAATTTAGGCCACAACACTTGGACTTCTGTACTTGCGAGGTAACCCAATCGGTCGACCTAATGAGTTTCAAGGTCGACCGTATATGTTTTTTTGGTTATTCAACCTGAATGTCGACTTTGGCTTTGTTTGTATGACTATGTTGTGCTTGAAAAGGTCGACCGCGCCAGATATCTGGTCGACCTGTCCTTTTTTCGGTTTAATTTTGAACTTACTATTTGTTTGTAATTGTTATTTTCCTGCTGGATAGGTCGACCTAGGAATAACCGAGGTCGACCTGACGAGTTGTGGTAGTCACTATTTGTCTTACAGGTCGACCTAATACTTTGTCAGGTCGACCACGTCTTTGTTTTTTGGTCAATTATAGAAATTTGTACTTGAATTATGATTTTAATTTTTCTTTAAATTGTTTAGACGATGACGCGTGATGAGAAACTGCATCAAGATTTGGGTGAAATCATGAAATTGTTGAAAGCCACACAAGAGAAGCTGGTGGTGTGTCAAACACAAGTCGAGCATATGTCAGTTCGACTGACAGATATGACTGGGATGATGCATGACGGGTTTGAGAGGCTAGAAGGTGCTATCAAAGATATAAGTGCAGAACGAATGGAGAATGGCGGAACAAATGGTAAAGGAAAGAAATTTGACTTTGATAAAGAGGAGGAAGACCATGATGACTCTGAAAATTGCTACCAGAGCATAGACGATTTATTGAAAGAGCACATTTTAAAGGTATCCAAGTATATTCATATGTGATTGAAGATATTAGTATTACTATCATTAGTGCTAATCTATTTTGTTTATATGTTTGACAGAGTGAAACAAAGAATGGCCGCAAGGGTTCCTCTCCTAATTACAAGAGACCGCGATATGAAAGTGACTCCTACACCACTCCACAGAAGGATCAATTTGTAAGAAAGGGATTATTTAGTGATGATAGCGATGAAGATGAATCTAAGAGTCCTTTCGAAAAGCACGGGGTAAGTTTACGTTACATTTTCATCTATAATGTGTGTTTGTGTTCATATGTTACTTTAATTTTAACTATGATTTGTAGGTCATGAAAGTGGAGGGTCTAGAAGGATTCATCAAAAATCTTCAAAATCCAGTTGAAGACTTGTATTATGTTGTTACTAAAGAGAAGGTTGGGGACAAGAATTGGGACAAGTAAGACGTTTTTCTAGTACGTGTGGTCGACCGGTTGTCCAATAAGGTCGACCGTGTGTCCAATAAGGTCGACCTTGACTGTGTACAGGTCGACCTGTACGTTGCAAAAAAACAATTGACATTTCTGTTATCTTGATTTTTGCAGTTTGATGATTGTGGACTTTTTTTCTGAAAACCTGCAACGACATTATTTGAGTTCGGTCATTAGCGAGAAAAGCTGGGTTTGCTCATCAGTAAGTACTATACTACTACGACTTTCGCTATGAATTGTGCACTATTTATGTTACGATTTACGATGATTTTGTGTTTTATTGTTGGATGGTAGGTAGTGGATTTGTGTGCAAGGGCACTAACAATGTCTGAAAAACATGATGTGAAAGAGCCAAATGTGTGGTATTTTCCAAATATGTTTTCGGTAAGAGCCGTAATGTCAAATTATTTGTCATAACCTAGTTATTTATATTGTACCATGTCAATTCATCTCAACTAAAACATGGTGCAGAAAATGGTACGCGCTAACATGAAGACCAGACAAATTCGTAACAAGTTGATGAATGATGGCGTGGACTTTATGCCGAATGTCAGTGCATGCCAGAAGGTTAGTCTAGTCAATGTCCCTATATCATTAAATTTCGAAAGTGCATTTGTTTGTATTCGCTGTTTATAACATATAGTGAGTGTTTCGTTGCTAGATATTTATGCCAGTTCTTGAAGATGAAGCACGTCATTGGTTTCTGTATCTCGTCAATGTCCAGCAAAAAACTGCATTTTTGCTTGACAGTCTACCTTCAACTATTGAGGCGAATCGTAGGCGTAAATCAGAACTATGCAAGAAATTGGTAAGTGTTTCCTATAATTTTCTGACTACTAAGCGTTACGTAGTATGCTAGAAGTTTAAAATATTCGTTATTTGTGTGTAGTTGTCCACTTTGGATGATATTTTGAAACCAGAGCGCACGAGCAATGTAGTAGTACCAAATTTTGGAGATTTCAATTTTGATGAGCTACCAGTTCAACGACAAAGGAATAGTACTGAGTGTGGTGTGCACGTCATGCAGTGGATGCGCTATGGATCCAAGGATCTTGATAGAGTGGTGAGTATATCGTCAAACAAATAACTAGTATAATATACACTTTTTTTAGTTGTAACGAAATCTTACATGGCATAATGCAGATAGGAGAAGAACACAAATTACCGGCTCGAAAGGAGATTCTATGGTATCTGGCTACACATTTTGAAAACCGTGCACGAGAAAATCTTTTCAAGGCAGTAGTAGATGAATGCATGGAACGAGGCAAAGAGAGACAGAGTTCCAAGAAAAAAGCAAAGAAATGAAGTCGTTAAGTTACAATGTTGCATTATTTGGACCATACATTTATTTTGTATTTGCGAGATCGTTTCATTTTGGATTTTGAATGTTTATCGTTTATTAGATTTGTTATACAATTATGTATGTGACTGAATTTACGATTTCAATCGTCTAGAACAAGTGGTCGACCACATACTCAAAGCGGGCATACCCAAAGGCAGAGCACAGGTCGACCTCGTGAAGCTTAAGGTCGACCTATGATACTGTAGGAAAGTCAAAAACCATGTAAAATAAGTATGGATACTCGTCTGTTTGGCCTTAATAAAAGTACGGTCGACCATTCTTGTCAAGAGGTCGACCTGTGCTCACATTTATAATCATTGGTCGACCATTTCTGTAAAGAGGTCGACCTGTTTCACATTTAAAAACAACGGTCGACCATTTGTGTAAAGAGGTCGACCTAGTTTCATATTTACCCAAGACGGTCGACCATTTGTGCAAAGCGGTCGACCGTGATGATTCCTGTCCTTGTACAATTAGGATTTTGTGTACTTGTCCTTGTCGAATTATGATTTTATATATCTTGAACCAATTGGATAAGGAATTCGTCTAAATTATCTATAAATAGATGGGAGTCTTCAGACATTAATCGTACCACGAAATCTTACAATTTGTTGGAGTGAAGTTATAATCTCATCGCGCTTATTGTGATCGGGTGTTGGTGGCGGTTTATTTTTATTCCGGTAGACCGTACCAATAAGTGGTCGACCTCGTTGCTAAGGTATGCCTCGTATATGCTTGTTAATGGTTCTATGTGGCTAAATTTTTCCCACCATCCGGTCGACCACAAGCACCATCCGGTCGACCGTTCTTTCGTAGTTTTCGATTAGGTCGACCTTTCAGTAAATTAGGTCGACCTTATGTTTGTTATTTAGTAATAAGGTCGACCGTCCTGTTCATTGAGGTCGACCTGACGAGAGCTAATTGGGTATGTTTTGACATTAAGTTCGTATTCCGATCGTTGCATGTTTGTTATTTAGTAATAAGGTCGACCGTCCTGTTCATTGAGGTCGACCTGACGAGAGCTAATTGTGTATGTTTTGACATTAAGTTCGTATTCCGATCGTTGCATGTTTGTTATTTATTAATAAGGTCGACCGTCCAGTTCATTCAGGTCGACCTGACGAGAGCTAATTGTGTATGTTTTGACATAAAGTTCGTATTCCGATCGTTGCAGGATGGATAACAGAGATGATACAGACGATAGAGATGATGATGAGGTTAACTTCGATGAGGAACCTAATGATGCTCGAGAAGGAGCTATGGATAATTCAGATGATACAGATAATACCGATGATGAAGTCTTTGGAGATGATTATGAAACCGAGGGTGCAGAAGAAGAATTTATGGATGATGAAGAAGCTACTGAATATGAACAACAAATTCCTTCCATGGAGTTCCAAACATTAGAAGATGCAGAGAAATTTTACGATTCCTATGCTAAAGCGAAAGGATTTAGCGTTCGACGTAGAGATCTTCGGAGGAGTCGTCGAGGAGTAGCAATTGGGAGGACAATGGTATGTTCGAGAGAGGGGACTAGAGATAAGATGCATATAGATAAAGAAGGTCGGATTCGGCAACATCGTAAGATGACAAGACATTCTTGCAAGGCATCGTATACTGTACGATTTGATCGGAATAAGAAAATGTGGGTTGTTTCTAAGTTTGAGAGGAAGCACTCACATCGTTGCTGCAATGAAGAAGAAACTCAATTCCTTCGGTCTCATCGAAATGTGAGTGAAGGAGACAAGGCTCTGGCGATAGGGATGCGACAGTCAGGAATAAAACAACGCAACATTGTTCAGTTCATGAAGAATAAAGTTGGAGGATATGAGAATCTGGGGTACACTCCAAAGGATTTGGACAATGCTGTTCAGCAATCCCGAACAGTTGACGACGATCTAATAGGAGATGTTAACCGAACATTGGGTTACTTACAAAGTAAACATAGCTCTGATGCGGGCAGCTTCTTCAAGTACACAACCAACGATGAAGGTGAATTAGGCAATCTCTTCTGGTCGGACTCCACATCTAGAGCAGATTACCATTTTTTTGGGGATGTCTTGGCGTTCGATGCATGCTACAAGCGCAACAGGTACAATCGACCATTTGTTATGATGGTTGGTGTAAATCACCACCACCGTAACATCATATATGGTTTTGCCCAGTTGGATAACGAGACAATCCCCAACTATGTTTGGTTGTTGAATACTTTTCTGGAGTGTATGAACTCTAAGATGCCCACTTCAGTGATCACAGACGGAGACAAGTCTATGCGTGGTGCCATTGCTACTGTTCTGGTTGGAGTGCCTCACCGTCTTTGTATTTGGCATATTGAGACAAATGCGACAACAGCCGTTCATAATAAGGAGTTCGTTAGCGCATTCACTTACTTGGCGAAAGCACGAATATCGATTGAGGAGTTTGAGAGGCGTTGGGAGCTTTTGATTAGTCAGCATGGCTTGTCTGCAAATAAGTGGTTGCAGGATTTGTACGCTGACAAATTACTGTGGGCAGAGGCATACTTGAAGGAATATTTATTTCGGTGGACTCCAATCAACCTCGCGATGTGAGTCATGTAACCATTGGATAAATGGGTATGTGGGAACTCAATACAGCTTGCAACGTTTTGTTCAGGGCATTGATGAAGCACTGGAGGGGATGCGTTTCACGGAGACGCAGGATGATTATTCTTCTAGGCACACGAGGTTGGTCTGCAAGCATGCCCTGCGCACTTGGGAAATGCAAGCTGAAAGTATCTACACTCATCGTACATTTGCTATCTTCAAGACTGAACTAGAGAATGAAGCTTCTTATGTATTAGCGGAGAGAAGAAATGAATCAGATGGGACAGAGACATTCATACTGAAGAACTACATGAACCCAGATCGGATAAGGCGGTTAACATTTACTACGTCCACTCAAGATCTCAAATGCGAGTGTGCATTATTTGAATCTAAGGGGTTTCCATGTAGACACATGCTTACAGTAATAAAAAATATGGGATACACCGCACTACCCTCGACTTGGTTCAAGCTTCGATGGACCCAAAATGCGAAGACACTAAATCGTCATCCTGGAGCTGGAGGTGATGTGGGAGAGAGAGTTGGTCGACTGATAAGACATGGAGGATTGGCTCTAAAGTGTAAGCGTTTATGTGACATCGCGTGTGGTAGTGAATCTGCTTTTAATCATGTCTCTAAGACGTTGGACGACCTTACTCAATGGGCAATTGAGTTCGCGAAGGAGAGAGAAGACAACACCACACCGGCAAACCCTCCAGCACCCCTTCGAAGTGTGAAAGATCCAAAAATTGGGAAGACCAAGGGGACATTCAAGTCAGCACGAACTGCATCGGGCAAAAGTTTGAGAAAGTGTTCGAAATGTGGGAAATATGGTCATTTTCGCCCCAAGTGCCCGAAACAAAGTCCCAAAAAAGGATCTTAAATTTCTTCTATTTTTTTTTAGGAGTTGTTTTATTTTTTAATAACTGTGATTGCATTGTATTATCTTCGAATTATCTTACTAATGTATGAGTTAATTGATTGTGGGTTGAAATAAAGTCATAAACGGTCGACCTCATAAAAGTTCCGGTTGACCGGACCAAAGGCGGTCGACCGAACACTTTAGCGCGGTCGACCGCGCATTTAATACGGCCGACCAAACCGGTTGACCTGACCAGACCACCCACCCAAACCTCCCTTCATCCTCTATTTAAGAAACCCTCCCCCACTCATTCTACACCACAATCAGAACCCTATCCCCCCCACATCCACTCATTCTTCCTCTCCTTTCCCTTCTTCATCTTCTTCTCCCATTTCCAAAAACACCATTTTCCAAAAACTCTTGAAAACCTTCATCCTCATCACTTAGAAGAAGAACAAGGTAATGCTTTTCACTCTTCTTTTTCATTTGGGTTGATTCTTGTCTTCTTCCTTTTGTTTTCAAAAAATCTAAAGATGGAAAAGAGGGGTTTTTGCTTCTGTTCGTCAGAAGCGGTCGACCTGTTCATCATCGTGGTCGACCGCAACTGACTTGTAATCTAGTTTCCTTTCTGTTTTATGGACTGAGGTCGACCTATGATGATTTTGAGGTCGACCTGTGATGTCTTTCTATGATTTATGGCCGTGTTTTGTAGATCTGTAGCTTGAAAAAGAGGGATTTTTCCTTCTGTACGCTAGGTGCGGTCGACCTTCTCATATTCGTGGTCGACCGCATCTAGCTTTCATTCCGCTTTTGCTTTCTGTTTTATGGACTGAGGTCGACCTATGATGATTTTGAGGTCGACCTGTGATGTCTTTCTATGATTTCTGGCCGTGTTTTGTAGATCTGTAGCTTGAAAAAGAGGGATTTTTCCTTCTGTACGCTAGGTGCGGTCGACCTTCTCATATTCGTGGTCGACCGCATCTAGCTTTCATTCCGCTTTTGCTTTCTGTTTTATGGACTGAGGTCGACCTATGATGGTTCTGAGGTCGACCTGTGATGTCTTTCTATTATTTCTGGCCGTGTTTTATAGACTAAGGTCGACCTCTTTAGATTATGAAGTCGACCTGTGAAGTTTTGCACTCAATTGGTACCATCATTTGGGCCATTTTATGCTCGTTTTAATTTAGCCGAGGTCGACCTATGATGGTTCTGAGGTCGACCTATGAAGGCAAAAGTGCGAGTTATTGTCTCATTGTATTTCAAATTGTGCGAAACTACCACTGGTCGACCTCTTCAGATTATGAGGTCGACCGGATCTGTTTTGCACTCAATTGGTACCATCATTTGGGCCATTTTATGCTCGTTTTCATTTAGCCGAGGTCGACCTGTGATGGTTCTGAGGTCGACCTATGAAGGCAATTTTGTATTTGAATTGTTACGGGTTTATATCGACCCATTCTCGTTTTAAGTTAGCTGAGGTCGACCTATGCTTCTTCTGAGGTCGACCTGTTCTCGTTTTAAACTAACTGAGGTCGACCTGTGTTTCTTCTGAGGTCGACCCATTCTCGTTTTAAATTAATTGTGATCGACCGCTTTGTGGAGTGGTCGACCGCGTATTGTTCATTTCGAAAATTGGACTAATGTGTATTCTTGCTTGTTTGATCGCAGGATGTTTGGCGGCAAAAAGAAAAGAAAGGCACAAAAAGCTGCTGCTTCAAGTTCGGAATGGGAGGAGTTCAATTCGAATTTGTTCCAGTCGAAGGAGCAAAGTGAGAACTACGAAGAGAAGAGTATGCACAACCGCAGGGTGGTTCCGGGAAGGCCATTGACGACGGATGCGTATTCTCATTTCGAGAATTACGGGTTTCTGGGACCCTTCGTCGATCAGGAGTGGTTGAAGGTGATATCACTCAATGTACCATACTACCCAAAAATGGTACAATACTTCTACAACAACATCTCCTACGAGCGCAATGCAAATGGATCCATTCACGCATTCAAATCCTATGTGAATGGGGTGGCGATGCGCATCAGCAAGAATGTGTTGGCGCAAGTACTGGAGGCTCCAAACGCGGGGAGGAGAATCAATTCTTACGGTGCTTGGAATGAAACGCATTACACGAGAGCCAAGCAAATCCAGACCGTATGTGGTCTTGATGAAGAGGAAGATGCTGAGGGGCGCAATAGGCCGAGTAACCACCTGACAGTTCAAGCCAGAGTTCTTCACCACATGCTCTCCTACAACATTCTGCCAAAGGGTGGACATCGGGAGACAGTCACCTACTTCGACATGGAGCTCCTCACCAACCTACTGTTAAACGAGAAGGTGAACTTGCCATACTTGATCTTTAACCACATGCTTACTGCTGCTGAGAGTTCAAACATGAATCTTCCCTATGGGATGATCCTCACTGTGATATTTGAGCATTTTAATGTGAATTTAAGTGAAGAGGTGGGGTTATCGATCTCAAGGCAGGAGTTCTATACTGTTTCATCTCTGAAAAAGATGGGCTTTGAGCTGCGTAATGGTGAGTATGTCAGAGCAAACATTGCTCATGCTGGTGGTGGTGATGATGATGATGATGAGGATGATGATGGTGATGATGGTGATCAAGGAGCTCGAGACGAGCCAATGGGGGAGGCACAGACTTCAACTCCACCGATCACCTTACAGCGTGTGTGGGAGCGCATGGATGGCATGTACGAGTACATGGGCCAGATGAACGCCCAGATGACTGGCATGTACGACTACATGGGGCAAATGAACGCCCAGATGAGCACAATGCAGCTGACCGTGAATGAGATGCGAGATGAGTGGCGATCTTTCAGCGGAAGATACATGCATCCCACCACATCTGACCACCATGCTACCACCACCAATGAAGAAAATGAAGAAAATGTGAATGAGGGAGAGGGGGGAGATGAGTAGTTTTTAGTTTTATTTGTTTAGTTTTATTTTTATGTTATTTTTTTAGTTTTATTTTTATGTGTGAACAATTATGCTATGCTGGTTTTTTTAGTTTTATTTTTATGTGGTGAACAATTATGCTATTTTATGTGTGTTTTATTTTTAGTTGTTATGCTATGGATTGATGAGTCCTTGTTATAATTGACTAATTATGATGGTTTGAAACATAATTTATACGATTAAATTAACCACACAAATTGACATACATAACCAAAAAAGACACGGGGCATATGTTGACTTTCTTGTATTCGGTCGACCTCGTACCGGATTAGGTCGACCGAGAAACCAACACTTGATCTCCATTTTACGTCAAATGATTGGACACTTTGATAGAACACTTATCTTCTATCTGGTCGACCTCTTTCCTTATCCGGTCGACCATTTTGTTAATTACTGCCATCAAGTGGTCGACCTATATATTAGGTGGTCGACCATGTTGTTTCTGACGCCAACGAAATGGCCGACCGAGGTTCTATTCTGGTCGACCAAAAATACCAACTTAAACTAAATGCGGTCGACCAGGTGGTCGTGGCGGTCGACCGCAAGGCTTTCTCGTGCTGCCCAAATTAGACTATTCGGTCGACCGCCCTTAAGAATAGGTCGACCGAAAAGTGCATGTCACCGTGACATGCATGTCATAGTAGGCATACCCCTAAAGTAATATGTGCTTAAACGACTAATTACCAATCCTCTATCGAATGACCCACACGTACATTTTTATTTTCTGTCACATGCAGATTCTTTCTACTTTCATTTAGTAGCTACAAACAATCCCTCACTTTGGGTTTATTAAATTTCGATAGGTGATGCATGTGATGTTTTATCCTCTTGCTAATAGTGTATAACGATGTTAATACATGATATAATATAGTAAGATGAGAAATTAATGATTTTTGTACTTTTGATTCCTTCCATTATTGTTGGCTCTGTTTTTTTTTTTTTTTTATCCAAGATAAGCCCCAAGGGCATGGCCGAACAACAAAGATATATAACCGACAAACTTAAAGAACGGTAGCCCGTATGCAACCGGACTCCCGATGAAAGAGCCTTTTATGCCACGAGGTGGGCAGCTCTGAGAAAGCTCCGAGGAGCAAAAGGACACGAAACTAACACAGGGGACGAGAAGAGAGAAAATAAACTTCCCTTATAGTGAGAAGACTTCCACGATGCCGCATCACCAATGGCGGTTGAGAACCTCCGCAAAAGTAACAAAAAAAAAAAAAATTATATGTAAGACATTATCTCATAGTATCACGAAGAACAAATAGTTTTGTTATAAAAACATAACTAATATCATATAATAAAATTTATCACAAGCAGCCTAAGATTCGAAACGCGATAATTAGTCCCTACAACTAGGGCTGGCTATTTGGACCGGGACCGGATGAAAAATCGGAAACCGGACCGTATAACCCGGACCGAGACCGGACCGGGACCGGATAGTAAACAATCCAATCCAATCTTTGGGCTTAGATTTGAGGTAAAAAACCGGATAAAGACCGGATAAGAGAGCTCAACACCCAAAACTTAAGGGTAATTTGCATAAACGGTCACAAACCTTTACACTTAGTACAAAACTTAACCAACTCCTCACCCTTTTAGGCCTTAGGCCACTCAAATTCCCACAATCTCAATATAAAATCAAGACCGAATTGGGACCGGACCGGGTCAAGACCGGACCGGATCAAGACCGGACTGTATCCAATCCAATCTTCGGTCCTTATATTCTCAAAAAAACCGGACTGGACCGGATCAATTTGGGCCAATTTAACCGGACCGGACTGTATAGCCACCCCTACCTACAACTCGTTGGTGTTTGAAGCGAGTTTGTATGAGTTTTATATGTCATTCATTTGCTTTTTACACGCAGCCTCAGACAAATGTCTCTTCCCTTGTGCACCATTGTTTATATTGAGGATCGTCATAACAATTCGAAACGCGATAACCTCTTGGCCTAAGATTCTGATAATACCATACCAGCGAACAAACTACTTAATTGCAATAACTTGGAGTTTGCATTTAGTTTTATATGTCATTTCTTTTCTTTTTATAATTGGACTATATGCTATTTTCAGAGTGACTGCATAATTAAAATAATATATACCAATAAGAAAGAAGAAAGGGAATAGAGGATACAAACTCGACCAGATCCCAGTACTTCACGAACAAGCAATATAGAAACACAGCAGCAACATCAAAGTCTGACACGGATCATAATCACCATCGTCATTATAATGAACGGTAAATATATGCACCGTTCAAACTTCATAGCAACATAACATGCACGAATCTATGTCAAATCTCAAGCAGATTTGCACAAACTCCCCTAGAAATTGCTTGTGTCAGCAAAAATATTAAGGGGGTACTTCACTGTTACTCCCCTCTGTACATCGGCTTTCGCTTTTCTGCAAATGCTGCCAGGCCTTCCAGTCGATCGTTCGTGTTCAGCAGCTGCTCATAACACTCTTCTTCCAAATCCAGTGCAGCCTGCAGATCAACTTCGATACCGTCGTTGATGGCCTTCTTCGCCATCCTGATCGCTATTGGACCCTGGCATATTTTTCGAGCCTATTAACAACACAATCTCCAATTTTGTTTCCTCGATCAATCTATACAACCTATTTTACTCTCAATTCAAGAGATCCTGAGGATTAGAATCATCAAGGATAATAATTCTTGTACCTTGCTGTTGATTTCTCGAGCAATTTCAAGCGCTTTTGGACGAGCTTCGCCTGCAGGTACAGCATAATTGGCGAGGCCTGTGGCATGACTCATTGTTAAAGCTGAATGCTGATGGATAACATATAAAGCACATACAGAACATAATACAAAAAAAGACTCAAATCTTATACCAATGGACATTGCCTCTTTGGCCTCAATCCTTCGACCGGTAAATATAAGTTCTTTCGCCACTGCTTTCCCAACTAGTCGAGGAAGTCTTTGAGTCCCACCAGCCCTATTAAGTAAATTCTATTTAGACACTGACCTCTTTCGACTGAGTAACTATAGGAAACTATATAAGTCTAAGCCATTTTCAGATAATTATACTGTTTCTGATAAGAAGGATCCAATATTACAAAGCACTAATGTCGACAGAGCATTTACCCAGGAATTATAGCAAGTCCTGTTTCTGGCAATCCCAGAACTGCATTTTCTCCTGAATAAAATTGGATTTATGTCAGTTAGAGCATGAAGCGACACAGTAAGGTTACAGTATTGCATACTCGTAATTGCTCAGAACTAACCACAAATCCGGAGATCACATGCCAAAGCCATTTCGAGTCCACCGCCCAATGCTGCTCCTTCAATAACAGCAATAGTGGGAACACGAAGAGCCTGGATTAATATAATGGAGTACCATTTTGAATACATCAGGCTATAATCTTAATGTGGTCAAAGGTTTGCAGGGAGCTCTGCTGAACGACACTTTCAAACAAAGACACGATTTTCCTTCATTTGGCATTCAATGCAGACACTAAGAGAAGTATAGTTATATTGTAAGGACTGTACCTCTAAGAGTGCAAATGTCGATCGCAATGAGTTGACGAAGAACTGAACTTCTGATGCAGTCATTTCCTTGCGTTCCTGTC
Source organism: Linum tenue (assembly GCA_946122785.1). Classification (NCBI taxonomy): domain Eukaryota; kingdom Viridiplantae; phylum Streptophyta; class Magnoliopsida; order Malpighiales; family Linaceae; genus Linum; species Linum tenue. The sequence goes on along the minus strand of CAMGYJ010000005.1, from coordinate 24,655,065 downwards.
CATCCAAGCAAAAAAAGACTGCAGCAGCATCAGTCAATCTTATCAAAGCTCCACTCTTATTCACACTTCAAGATTGATTCTTATTGTGATTAGTTTACTGGGCATAATCACACAGCAACATAGGAAGTTCGTCTGAAAGAAGTAAAGCAAATATAGAAACCCCCATTGAAGCAATCGCCAAGCATGTAGATGAGTTGGCCAAGAACTCATTCCAATTGAGTTCGAGAAATCGAGAACAACACTCCGCTTAATACAACTATACCTATTGCTTTCCTGTCTTCGTTCGAATCAAAATCGTCCAATTCGATTCAATCTCAACTCCAACATGATGGAAGGAGGACTCTGGAAAAATCAAAAGTTTAACTCTCAATTCAAAACCCTAAGTTTTACCTTCAAATCAGCCCCAGCACAAAACGCCTTAGGAACGGAGCTAGAGATCATCACCACGTTGGCTTCGTCGTCCATCTCCAGCGTCTCGAAAGTATGCCTCAACCCTCTCAACATCTCGTTCCCAATCGCATTCTTCGTTTCCGGCCTGTGCAAATTCACCTCAACTATACCTGCACCCAAACACATCCAGGAAACTGATTTCTTCTCTGGGTTTCTTTCCCCCAGCAAGCTCAAATTGAATCTCTTACCAGAATCGGCGTCGGAGAGCCGCCGCACCTGGACTGATTCGGACGACAAGGGCTCCAAAATCAGCGTCCTCCAGCTCTGATACTGATGATGTAATTTGAATGGCCCCGAATTCTTCTTCGAGTAATGGCGGGTCAGAGATCTCGTAACCATCCCCAGAGCTCCCATTTCTTAAGCAGAATTGTTGAATACTTGAAGTTTCTTGATTGGATACTGATTACTGTGAGACTTCAGCCGCGGGATAGTAAGGCGAGAAGATGAATGAACAGGTGGGCGGCGGCGGTGACTGTTTTGTAATATTCCCTGACCAAAGTCCGAAAATTAACCATTTTTAATTTAAGAGTTGCGCGGTAATTTTACCACCATTTTCATTTTTCCCTCGAAAATTTCCATGGCGCCAAAGGAGTCCCGCGGGGCGGTATATTTCGAAAAGCTCAAAACTTTTTGTGTGTATTTTCACTCTTCTTCTGGGTTCCCCCATCTTCTTCCCAGTGCTCGGACGTCTAATCCATGGAAAGAATGGCTGATTCCGAAGTAAGGATCCCCGAATTCAATATTCCCATTTCTCTATCTCTGTCTCATTTCTTCTGTTTGGTTCCTGAGAAACTTGAAAAAAGAAAGGTGCTGACTTTGGATCTGGTAATGTCGATTTGCAGGTTTCCCACTCTTCGGATTCGTTCTCGCTTCCTTCAGGTAAACTGTGAAGCAGTTATTTTGTGAATCGGTAATCTCTCTTCGGTTCAGGCTTTTGTAAGCTGATTTCCCGCCCTTTTGCTTGCAGAGCCTCCTGATTTAAGGAACTGGTTTTCTAGCTACCAATATGACTCTTTCGTTCTGGATACTTGCGACGACGCATTCAAAAGCCGAGGTCAGAAAGATCCCTCTATTGTTGATGTTGCAGACAAAATCAGGGCAAATGAAGATGAGAATTTGAGTGAACGCCTGGAAACTGGTGAATGCGGCGAAGGGAGTGAGGTAATGGAGCTTGAACCAGTATCAATCACTAATCTAGTTATCAGCTTTGGTTCTTCATTAGGGTTAATCAACGTTCAATTCAAGTGCTTTTGCTTGCATGCGATTTTAGCTATCAATTTTATGTATGGGCCTATTTAATCAAGGGTTGAATTCAAGTGCTTGAGTTCTCTAAGCTCTGCACTGTAGTAATTATTCCATCAGAAGTGCTTCTAGTGAGTACTCGCTGTATATTTTGGTGAATATTAGGAGTTGTCATGCTTTGCTTACATGTACTTTCGCTCTTGTAGGCTCCGGAATCTTCATACTCTCCAGCTTTCCTTAATGGTTAGTGTTGTGAAATGCTATTATAGGATTTCTTTCTTTGGTTTTAGTAGTTTTCCAGAGAGTGCCAATCAGTTAGATTTCCTTGTGGATGATCAGTATAATGTGAATGGTAACTTGTATCATAAATGTCTGTTTTCAGAACCTAATCACCCAGAAAACTGGGTTTCTAGCTATGTATCTGACTCTGGTGGGCTGGATCATGATGGAGAACTTGAGACGCCTGCTATTTGGGAAAGTCAAGGCAACGAAGGTGCCTTTATCGAGGAAGGCATCAACAGAGAACCGCATTTTGAGAATTCGAAGGAGAAAAGCGAGGTGGCGCTTGAAAAGCCACCTTCCTCAGATGAGGTAATCGCAAATGAGTTCCAATATAGAGAAGGAAATGAAGACAGCCCTTTGGTGAGTTATTTCTTACTTTTACATCTCCATCTCCATCTCCATCTTGAACCAGTATCAATCACTACTCCAGACATTAGTTTTGGTTCTTCATTAGGGGTTTATATCACAGATGTACGCCACGACGGTTCTATAAGCTTTCATTGTACCAAGTATTACAGAAGGATTGCTCATAGTGGGTAGTTCCTGTGTCTTTGGTGGCCATTAAGTGTTGTCATATTTTTCTTCATTTCATTCTTGTAGGGGCCAGAACCTTCATGCTCGCCGCCATTCCTTAATGGTTAGTAGTCTGAATATCTTATACTTAAGTAGTTTTCCAGACTGAAATTCAAGAGTTCGTATCAGTTAGGTGATCCATGTGAATGGTCAGTATAATGTGTGGCAACTTGTTTCTTTGATCCTTTGTTTTCAGAACCTGAACACCCTGAAAACTGGATTTCGAGCTATGTATCAGACTCTGGTGGGTTGGATCCTGATGATGAACTTGAGAGTGCTGCTGTTTGGGAAACTCAAGGAAGCGAAGATGGCTTTATCAAGGAACACAATGAGACTCTTGTAAAGCTGCCTCTGTCAGATGAGTACTTCGTAAATGATTGCAAGTTGGGCGAAGCAAATGTAGACAGCCCTTTGACAATGGTCAGTCCTTTGTTTCCCTCCATCTTGAACCACATGCAAGTATGCAACACTACACAGAATGGTCATTCTTTTGCCTTTGAAGTATGCTGCTTGTGGCTTATGTTGTGTTGTTCTTGAAGTTGTTAATGAGCTTTAACAAAACGTAAGGTGGTGATTGGACCAACTCTTGACCAATGTTCATTGTTTCAGGATCCTCTTTCCCAGTCACCATCAGCACTCCTATCTGGTAACTATCTATTGTGAAACTTCTATTCTTATTCACCTGACCAGAACTTGCAGACCAGTTGTTTAACTTGTCCTGCACTTTCAACACTTCCAGAGCCACCTGACATTAGGAACTGGTTCTCCAGTTATGCATACGAATCTCCTGCGCCGGTAGAAGAATGCAGTCCATGCGCCAAATCTGAGTTGCAACATACAGACGACCTTATCATTAACGGAGAAGGAAACGAAGTTGGAGAACTGAAATCTCAATGCATAGACATGGATCAAGGGAACATTGATAGGGAATTCAAACTCGATGCCCGTTTGCATTGTAACAGCTCCTCAAGAAATAATAACCACAGCCACCTCCTGCATTCAGATATGGTACCATTATTTCCCTTGTCTCCTACCTACTACTAAGTCAACTTCCAATCATCTGGTTGATGTAGCTTGATTCATGATTCTGTGGCATATCAATTGTAGAGCATCCCCAAGGCGATGAAGAGCTTGGAATCCTACAAGATTCATAACAGTAACAAGAAATCTCCAACTAAGTTGACTCCTGGTGTAGATGCACATTCATTTGAGGAGTCAAAAGCAGCAGAATCAGATGAAAGCAATGCCAAGTTGATTGCAGAATCAAACAATGGAAGCAACATTACCGATCATGAAGCAAAAAATGCAGCTTCTTCTGCAAGTGGGTTTGTGGCAACAAGGAAGAAGAACAGGATCACAAGGCTGAACTACGACGAGAACTCCTGTCCAGGATCGAGGATTGTTGCACCGAAAGGCTTCAAGAGTGAGAGGAGGAAGAATTTTTCATCATCATATGACAATGCAGCGAAGGATGATTCATTGGGAAACAGAAAGGCGCTATCTGAAAGAAGTCCAAATGTTGTGCAGCACAGTGAGGTCACCGGGAAGTGGAAATGCCCTCAGAGGAGCAAGCCTGTCATGGGACCTCCATTGAAGCAACTTCGACTGGAAAAATGGGTGACTAGGCAGCTGTAGACCTTTTTGATTGCTCTGCTCATAATTGATATTTGGTTCCATATTTGTGGGTGAAAAAGAAAAAATTTAAAAAGCATTGGGACACGGGGATTGAACCCGACGTGAATCGAACACGCAACCTTCTGATCTGGAGTCAGACGCGCTACCATTGCGCCACGGATCCCTTTGATGCCTTAGTTGCCCTCAGCAACATAAACTAAATACCTAACTATTCAACGAATAGAGTGGACAGATTTTGTGAAATTGTCAATTGACGAATTGCAAGAATGTCAAGGCGCTGCTAGCTAGCAGCTTGAAGTTGTCAAGGCCCTTGAACTTGTCTATTGCTGTGTCTTTGCGGCGTTGTCAAAATTGAATGTCAACGCCGGAAATACGTCACCATTACCATGTAGATTTGTGCTTCAATTTGTGGGAATTCACCATATCACAGAATGTCAACGGCACTCAGCTAATGAAGATAGATCTTATCAGAGTTGAATAAGAAGTTAAGAACTGCGGTAATTGATGGGAATTTACTATATAGTAGGTTGAAAGTCCGAGCTAGTGTTCAATTCTTGTTTTTATTAAGATTTCTATTTTCGTAAATAGGAAGTAATATGTTAAACAAAAATAACAATTTATATAATAAAAAATTTCAATAAGGGAAACCAATAGATGAAAAATATAAGCTAACTCCGGTTCAACAAAGAGTGTGTTTAGTCCAAGGATTGAAAACCCGTAGCGTATCGACGTCGATCAGAAAAATCTCCTACCAGAAGTGAAATCGGTAAGTGGTATTTAGTTGTATGAAAAGATTGAACCACAGTTTCAGCATAAAATACCATATCGCTGACTTTTCCAATACGACATTCGTTACGGTATATTAATCCTTGCTCAGTCACAATTTCTTGAGATGTTTTACTCTCAAATTTGGATCCATTGCACTATCTTTAACTGATCATACAAAGTGTAATAAAAATTCCTCTTTGTAAGAGCATCCATATTGGTATTGCATTCTCAATTGTAAAATGACATGGCATAGGTGTTTGCAATTACAAAACCAATTGCATTGATATGGCTACCAATTGCATATTTGCAAGCTTGCAACAAATGCAATTCCATATGCAAGTCAAAAAAGCCTAAAAAAATGGGGATTTTGTATTTTATATTATTTTATTTTCTCTTTTACTTAATTTTCTGTAATTTAAATATAATATTTAATTATATATGCAATTGCAAGTTAATTGCATTGATGTAGGTGAATAAAATGAATGTGATGTGGATTGCAAGAAATTTGGGTTGACAATAAAAAACATAAATGCAATTTCTTTTTCAATTGCATTGATGGAGATGCTCTAAAACCAAAGTCAGGGAACCAACTGCAGCATTTATATTTCCGCGTATATGGCAAATTGGTCGGAGTGTAACAACTAACAACTTTAGAAGAAGAAATAGTGGTGCTGTACGGAGAGGGGGGGGGGGGGGGAAGAAGAAGAAGAAGGGGGAAACGGAAGTTTTATTTTTGAAGTTTTCACAATAAAAAAAATGTGTCATACATATTATTATAAACAATCAACTTAAATGTCAAACAAAGCAGTAAAAGCACCGCATAAGCTGAATGGAAGATTATATGTTTGATTAATTGTGATAATACTGCCATTAATCTCTCTTTATTATGTCTACTAAATTTTTAACAACGGGAATTATTATGATGAACATGTTAGTTTTTAATACAGTATCTTGTATCAATCGAGTACTTTCATATTTAAACTTTTATAACTATCAATAATAAAATCCAGTTTAATGATAGTGTATAATCGAATTGTACAGATTTTAAACTCGATTGAATGCTTTATTTTTGTCCGAGAAAAGGTTCAAATAAAATAGCATGCCATGTTCAAATATTGTGTTTCATAGTTGACTTGAAGAGTGTGACCCACGTTTCCCCATCAATTTCATTTCTAAAATTTCTTCTCTTGACACGGATTTGCAATTGTTTATTTAGATAGCGTATCAAGAACTAGAATTTGTGGACAATAGTTCAGGGGGAAGCATGGGAATCGATGAAATAATAGAATATTAAGTAAGTATTTTCAACATGGTGTGAAGTACATGGTCTATTTAAATAGTATGCAATCACATTCACATGCAGTGTAAAAGCTAAGGCTACACACCAATACACTATTCAACTATATGAACTATCAATACGCGGGAACTCTAGGTAATGGTTCTTTTAGTCATCAATTCACTTGTGTAATCAAGTGAAATAAAGAAGAGTCGATATAATGAACGGGTCGTGACGACAAAATCACATTTCAATAAATTGGAGTATAATAAAAGAGATTTTTCACCATTAAATAGGGAATTTTGTTACCCTCCCGACAATTGAATTGCACATTAAACTCCTGAAAGCAACGGGAAAAGGAAATGTGATCCCAACAATGATGACACCACCACGAACATCCTATATGTAATGTGTTCCCCTTCCGAGGCTTGTCTAAGACCCTTTTTGCATCACCGACAAAGCCACTCTCGTCATCTCATATGATGCACACACAAACGGACAATCTCGGAGTGCCATCAACTCCACCAGAGGGTTGAATCTAGTAAAAAATTAGATTGAATTTATAAAAAAAATAATGAAAAAATTACATCCGATATGATTTAGTTTGGCTATTTAAGTTTTTTATTTGATCGGGACATGTGTATATCTCCATCCTTTTGTTTTAGGTAATAGAGATGACCGAACAAAAAACACGAATTTAATATAAAAAAACATAAATATGTTGGAGGATCAAATAAAATTCGAGTCAAATTTTATATTGACAATTCGAATACAATTCGATTCAGGGCCAAATATCGATTCAATATTTTTCCATGGATAATTATCCATATCAATAAATCAGGGATTGTAAAATTATGTCGGAGTTATACAAAAAAAAAGTCAGTGATAGAGTCTTTTGTACAAAAATCATGGTTTAAATTAATTAAATATTGTTTCAAAAATATAAAAACTACTTATTGATTTAGACTCCGATAAAAAAAATCGCGGGTCAAACCATCAATACAGTTTTACATGAAAATAAACCGAAATAGCCAAATTCACAAAATATTAATTGGATGGCTTTACAGCATTGAGAAGAGAATGGTTTTTTAGCAAAGTTTTGATTACTATTGACTAGGATAGGAAGGTATTATATATATTATTCCAATAAGAGGATGACGGATGAGGTGGAGAAGATATTAGTTTAAGCAAGTCAGTCCAAAAGTTAGCCGCAAAACGATACAAAACTGATTGATTCATTGGTTCATGGATCTTGTCTACACTCTACACGCTATATATATATATATATATATATATATATAGGATTTGATTGTTAAGGGAACCATAGAAGGTGACAATTAACCTAATTAGGGGTAATGACGAAATCCCAATAGTATATTATTTATCAGTAGCGCAATTAGCTGTCACTAGCTAGGCATGTATACCTACTAAATTAATTAAGCAATAAAAACTAAAAAGGTTAAGGGAGTGAGTGACAAACACAAAGAGTTATATACAAGCCATAATATTTCGATTGGTGTGCACAACTAAACTAGCTATATATACTAGATATGATCCATCTAATTCCAACCTGTAGATTCTTGTTTTGTTAATAATTATCTTCCAAAATGTGATTAATTAGCTAATTTCCAGCCATGTAACGTGTTTTGTAGTCCAACATGAGAAGGTGATCGATATATCGATATCAGAGTTTACGATGGGCATTTTTTTTAATTAAAATATATGTATTTCACACTGAGTTTCAAGGAGCTACTTACGATATATATTGACTAATTCACAAGTTGTTTTTGAGATTTTATTCTTAAGGATATACGTATTTTCGTGTTTAGTTTTTAGTAACCGAACTACAGTAGAGACACACATACAATTCTAACTTAATTCCATATTACCTATATTTAATTTGTAAAGCAAAACATTTGGCTCATTGCACTATAGCATACGTGGTGTGAAATGAAGCGTTAACTATATATGATCCATAATTTTGTTATTATGAATGTTAATGACCATATCAATAATTTCCATGTGGGAAATATGAGAAACATGACAACACAATTGTACAATGCAGCGTAAACCGGCCAAAATCCATATCCAATAGTTTTTATTACTGAGGACATATGTTTATCATTGCGGGTATCAACAATCCTTTTTTCTCTTTTGTTATTGAATTCACCAATGTTTGTTTCCACTAGAGAAAAGCATCCTTTCCTTTCCTATCCATTTTGGGCCCGGATTCTGATGGATCGTGACGAATGAATATCCACCGGCCGGCCGGCCGGCCACCACCACCCACTAACTACTTTAGAGCTTTAGCATTATCGAGTGAATGGGAGGAGTTGTACTACTGTTGATCATGTTCTGGTGGAGAAAAGGAGTAGCGTAGTGGATGTACATTTTTGAAGTGACAGCTGCAGCTTTAATTTCATGTTACACACCTTGTTAAAGTTCTTCTCTATCTAGCTATCTATCTTTTGAACGTGGGATATCGCATGAGTTTGCGTATAAGGTAAAGTCACAGAAGCAAATCACCCTCAACTTCTTGTATACTAAACGGAGTATTTACTACCTACGTTGAAAGTATAGATGAGTGTCTGTGATGTCCACTAAAATTGTGGTAGTAATGTCATTGACAAGGTAGTAATCATGCACATGGAGACCATCCATTGCTGGATTCAAGTACTGATAATAATTATGTGATGCATAATGTCGCAGAAATGAATCACCACTATAAATTTCAGTGCCCTAGTTTTTTTTTTTTACAATAATTCCATCTTTTATTCCACCATCGAAAGGACAAACGAGAAACTCCGGTTACATTCTTAAAGAAGATCAGAAATTAGATCAAGAATACTAATCCAGTCAACAGGTAGAGTGGATCTAGCTTTAGAGCGTGCAACCCAATCGGCTTTGACATTCAACGCTCTCGGGACCTGATTGACTTTAATGAACGGGTTATTCCTAAGGATGATGATCATCGAGCCAATCCAGGCCGCACACCTCCATGGCCATCCCGAATAATCTTTATCCAGAGCTTTCACCAGTTCCTGACAGTCAGAAAAAACCGTGCATTATGTTCCATATTCTTGTGCTAATTTAATACCTTCCAAGAGGGCCTTCGCTTCCGCTTCAATCGGGGTGGAACAAAGAAGGGTCTCAGCTCGTCCATCACTCACTTGTCCATGGTGGTTAGAAATCACAACACCATAAGCCGCCGGCTGGGAGTCGCTAATGAATGACCCATCACAGTGAATCATCAAAGGGTGATTACTTGGCGGGGGATTCGTAGAGGTATGGGCTCCCCTGAGCTGAGTAGTAGAGGCATCGTTTGAAGATGGGGGCCTCGGGCAGGAACTCCATTCATTGCGTTCTCTATAAGCTTGCAAGCAAACATTAGGGGGCCAAGGAGCTCTATTTTTGAAAGTACACTCATTCCTAGCCTTCCAGACATTCCAGCAAAGGAACACGATATGGATCAAGGCTTCTTGTGAAATAGCATCCTTGATGCCCCAGATCCAATCAAAGAAAGTGGAATCCGGGGGCGGGAGGGGAAGAGAAGGGAAGATAGAGCTCCAAGCTTCACTTGCATGGGGGCAGTAGAAAAGACAGTGCAAGAGGGACTCATTTGGGTTGCTGCAAACTTGACAGAACGGGTAGGGGCACATCTCCTGTGATACAACCTTGCTTTCGTTGCCAACCCATTTATTGAACACCTCCAGACGAAGAATTTGAGCTTGGGTGGGAGGTTCAATGCCCACATCCATTTCCATTTGTCAGCGCTTCCCATCGGTTGGAAGTTTGTATTTTCTTTGTGAAAAGCGTGGTAGGCCGTCTTAACCGAGAACATTCATTCTTTTGACAGACTCCACGCCCAGAAATCTTCGGCTCCTTCCTCCTCGATCGGGATCCTCAGAATCGCATCCAATTCTTCCTGGGACACATGCCCCTGAATAGTGTTTGAGTCCCAACTTCTATTCTCTGGATTAATCCAGTCCTTGACCTTCATTTGTTGTTGGGGTCCGCTTCGGATGATGAAGTTTTTAAGCTTGGGAATCCAAGGGTCCTGGTTCACCCAAGTCTCCTCTCCTGAGCCAATGACCTTAATTTCTCCTAAACTCATCACTTTTTTTGCCTCCCATAGACTCGCCCAAATCCAGGAGGATCGGCTCTCCTTTTTTGCGCTCATGAAGTCTCCTCTCGGGAAATAGAGGCCCTTAAGGAGGCGGCTCCAGAGTGAGTCAGAAGACTTGAGAAGTCTCCAAGCTTGTTTCGCTAGAAGGGCCATGTTGAAATCTTTGAAACTTCGGAAACCCAATCCCCCTTCACTTTTCGGAGCACAGAGTACCTCCTTTCGACACCAGTGCAAACTGCTTTTCTGCATTGACCCTGACCAGAAGAAGTTGGTAAGGAGAGCATCCATCTTCTTGGGAAGGGACACCGGGAGGTGGAAAAGATACATGATGTAAGAGGGGATAGCTTGAATCACGGCTTTGAGCAGAATTTCTTTTCCCCCACGTGAGAGAAGAAGACTTTTCCAAGCTTCCCCCATCTTCTCCATTCGTTGGATAAGGAAGCTAAAGGTCTCCTTCTTCGAATTGCCCCACTCAGTCGGCACCCCCAGATATTTTGAGTGACAATTCGTTGTGGCAAAACCCAGATGCTCAATGATAGATGCTTTCTCCTCATTAGGGACATTTGCACTGAAGAAGATTGAAGATTTGTTGATATTCACTTCTTGTCCCGTGATTGCCCCATAGTCGTTGATGAGTTCCAGGATTTTCCCAGCTTCTTGGATGTTGGCCTTTCCAAAAATAATTGTATCATCTGCGAACAGGTAGTGGGTGATAGTAGGGCATCTTGGATTCAATCTAATCCCCTTTAATTGGTTTTGTGTGACAGCCTTATCGATCAGAAAGGTGAGAGCATTGGACATAAGTATGAACATAAACGGGGAGAGCGGATCTCCCTGTCTGATGCCTCGTGAAGGGGAGAACGTCTTCGTTTCTTCTCCATTGAAAAGGATCGAGAATCTGACAGATCGGATGCAAGCACTGACCCATCTCCGCCATCTCTCATCAAAACCGTACTTTTCCAGAAGAGCCTCTAAGCAGTCCCAATCCACCATATCGTACGCCTTTTTCATATCCAACTTAAGCATCATATCCCTTCTCCTACCCCTCTTGTGGTTCTTACAATCTTTATTATCAAACCCACTTCTCCTCCTCGATCTCTACAACCACAAGGCCAATCCTTATTTGCTTTGCCTTTGGGAATAGAGTGGAATGGACCTTCAACAACCACTAATAATAATAATACTCTAATAGTAATAGCACAGTAGAGATGGCACCTTCACTACACTTGAGGGATCGAATATATCATGTGTTTCTGCCACGGCCAAATCTTTGGCATATCTCTTTACTTTGTCCTGGCTGGAATGGACAGAAGAACCACATATATAATTTCAAAAAAATTATTTTTATCAATTTATCATCGTAAAAGACAGCTTGCTTGGACTGTCACTGGTGCATGGGATAAGGGCACAAGGCTGGCATGGCATGTTTTAATTTGATTTATTACCATCTGCCTCTCCTACAGTACTCGTTGTTTTTGTCTTTTTGGCAAAAGGCTGGAAATTTCCATTGATAATTAGCAAAAGATGCACACAAAATTTAAAAATATATGTGCCTATATATATATGGTCAGTACAGACACAGTACTGTCGAATATATATATAGTAGAAGAACGAAAAATCAAATCGTGAGGGTTTGCAGAGCTTGTTTCGTCGCTAGCTATTTGAGTAGCAAAGCAATGGCGGGTTAGCAGAATAAGGAACGAACTGACTACAAACAAAGACACATGACATGAGCTAGCTTCATCAGTTAAGGTGGATCTCATTCATTTGCACATTTTGCTGGTGCAAGTGTTTGGGGACGTACGTATGTCTACTTCCAAGATAATATTAATGATCTTATCTACTTCGAGCTTAACGTTTTTGAAACTTCATTAGTCAACAATTATCTAAGTATATTTCCCTTTGAACATAAAATTTTACGTGCTCTAGCCGGATTCTCTAATATGGTTTATAACATTACTGCGAAATAGGTTGAACTTCGACTTAAATAAATATTTTTTTTATCCTGTCCGTCGAAGCATCTCACTTAGTCCAGTCATTTCAGTTAGGGCTGGAAATCTGGGTGCTATATACGATCTACAATCCAGATAGAGGGGTTAGAAGCACATACCAAGGATCAAACCGAATACTATACGGTTCAAACTACACACATGTGTAGTATGATGTGGACAAGGCATACCACGTCGAGCAAAAAATTAACAATTTATTTAATCCATCAGACAAAATTTCGAACGAATAATGTGGGGGAAAAACTATATTTTCCCTTCAAACATAAATTCAAAGATGCATTGTAATTTTGGTACCCTCGGTCCAAGACAATAACAAAGAGACAAAGTCAAAGCAACCCAACTTACGCCATAACATAATAAAAAATTAACATAATATTATATGGAGATGCGATCGTCTCTAGCTTTTTGGCAGAGTGTGATTTGTGAATGAAGAAGGAGATGTGATTTGAGAAATTAAGGTTGAGACTTCATACTTGAGTCTCGTTGGGGGAATATGGAGAGAGTGGCCGATTGGCCTGCTACCAAGAACGAAAAGTGGGTTTGGTCTACGATTTGGTCCGATAAATCATAAATCATTAAAAGATTTAATAATACAGACTATGGACAGACTAAACTATTCTTAATAGTCGACGATCCATATCAAATTGGGTTGTCTGGTTTTCTTCGCAACTTTCCTAACCGCGTGGCTGGTCAAATTTTCAACCCTAATTTAGACCATCAAAATTAACTCAAATATATTATCTTCTCCTTTAATTGAATTGATACAAAATAATCTGCCCTCGTTTTCCAACGTTTTAATTGCACTTAACATAAAAGTTAAGTTTCCTAACAAGTGGGACAAGGGATATATCCTCTCCAAACATATTAGAGGACAAGCAAGTATGTATCAATAACGTGCATATAAATAGGCCAATAGTTTACATTACACATAGCCCACGATTAAAGGACAAGCAAGTATATATAGTTAGACGTGTGGGCTCTTTGTTCCATGAAATCATATATAATACACTAGCACAAGCCTCGGGCAACATAGTTATGATTATATAATTTGCATTTGTTATTTATATTAATAATTGGTATTTGCTCATGGACTATCTAGAAAAATACTAAAATTACATTGAGTATGCTTCAAATGTAATTTTATGGTAATGCTTAAAACATATTGAAAACCTGAGAAAGTCAAAATTATTAACAAAGAAATGCATCTAATAGTGACTATATGTTTACAAACAAAGTGTTGCGTGCTTATAAACAGTCCATATGACATGGTAGTTGCTTCCTAATTCCTATGATACATACATTATCAATCTTCATCGTAAAAAGAAAGTGATTGTACTTTGATGGTGTTCAATGTATCAATGAAGTACTTTTTCCAATATTTATCTTCTTTATTAATCAGGGCGCCGATTATATATTGACATATAATACAGGAACAATGACATATGTTTTTGAATTTATTACCATTTTCAATGCGAATGAGTGAAATGAATTTTGTTCTTTATTGGAAATGTGTACAAATCATTGCCATGCATAGAATTATTGTTTTAACATCTGGTTGTGATGAATATATTATTAACGGTTGACATCCTGCTCAACTATCACTGTGGTATCATATATCATGGTTGCCAACTTGTAACAATAAATTGTTGGATGTAAATAAGGGGGTTTGTGGCATTCCCTGATGTTCTATTACAAAATGATGGGAAAGAGAATAACGTGACAGGATTAATTTCATCATGATTTCCATTAATTATCTTAATTATTTCTGATGAAATTTTGTGTGATTATAAATTTTGATTAATTGTTGTTGCTAGTGGTTGATCACCAACCATAACTAGTAGTGCTAGCTCTTGTTGGTAGTAAATAGATAGCTAGTGCGCAAGTGAAATGACCGCGGTTTGTAATTTGGATTCCACTAACGCTAATATTTCATGTGTGCATGATAAACCCACTTGTATAGTAGAAGTACAACAAGGGTTTTGTTTTCACTAACACATCTCCAAATCAACATTTTGATAATGCGAGTCGTGTTGAAACAATCTCAATAGTTAATTGTAACATTATAATTGTTAAAAAAAAAATTGAAAATAATTTAGGATTTACTTGTATTTTGAGAATTTAATGGGTTCGAATTTAAGAATTTAGGGTTTAGAGTATATTATTCATAATTTAGAGTAATGCATGAATTAGACGTTGTGTGTAGGTCATATTATCATATTAGAGGGAAGAGTGGGGTTCAAATTAGAGGGGTATACACAATTTTCAACAGTTTTACAATAATTTGGTTAATTTGTTACAGTAGGGGTGCAAAATTATTATTTCGGCTTACACTCCACATTTTTTTTTTTTTGGTGAAAGGGAAGGATGTGAAGGAAACAAGGAGGAGAGGGATTATAAATTTTTATTTTAATTGTTTTATAACTATATAATAATTAATATTATCAATTTTTATTGTAATTATTATTAATGTAGATTTTGTTCGGGTGACCATTTGACTCCGAGAGCAAGTTTGTCAAGGTTCGTCTAGTCAATTTGAGATCTCGTGGTTGACTCAAATTTACATTGAAAATTAGAGAGATAGTGTTTGTGAAAAATGTAGAGAGAGGAAAATTTTGGTTGACCCAATTTACTCGACTAAATAGTTAAAACTCACATATTCATACGTGTTTGACTAAGTTTGACCAGATCCAATTTAAATTTAAACTGATCACGAGAACCCTGTATCAAGTTTTTTTCCCCCACTCTACTTACACCTTCTCGAATTCGCACTCCTCATTACCAAACAGAGGATGCTTGTAAAATTACATGAAAAGAAAATTGACATGTTGTATCATGATTAGTGAAATACATAACAAGAAAAAATCAGAATGATTCACCGGGAAAAAAAAAATGTATGTGAACGGAATAATCAAAAGCAGAAGCGAAACAGTCAATTCATTTCTTGGACCCAGCTCGCTTCCTTTGGGCAACCATGAATTAGTTAGTAGATCGAGTAGCTGGGAGAAAGAAGAGAAGAAAAGAAAAAAGAACTACAAGTTGGAAAAGGAAGTAGCCTAGCTTTGCTGCGAACAGGGAAACGATTATATATAATTCTCCAATTTGACAATGAATTAGTTAATTACTTCACATTCTACGTTCTCATTTTTCTTATCCTAATTGCTATTTATTCTCTGATCCTTTTTTCCTCTTAAATTAATTTCGAGTTCATACTTTGCTTTTTCGGTCTCGTTAGTTACACGGGTTAATCGATTTAGGTGGAATCGCAGCATGCAGCGGGAGACGACGTAACGTAAGTTGGTGAAAGGAAGTTCCCCATGCAACTTCCTTCCTGCCGGCCGGCCGGTCGGTCGATGCATGAAACTAGCTAATTTCAGACATTATGCCTTGCCGAAAGTTTTTTCAACTGATAAGAAAGAAATTAAAGAGTAAAGCAGCAGAGAGCTTTGGCAGTAGTACTACTAATACTACTACTTTTAAACTTTCTACTAATCTCTTCCACGACGACGACGTTCAATTCAATTCAATTCAAATTCTTCTCCTTGTCAAACCTACCTACCCAACTTTTCCGGCGGTTTCAAAATGTTCAACCTAACATCCAGACCTGGGAATGATCTTAAGTAGATCTCGGTATATATACATAATTAGTAAAAATTAATAATTTAGTCTTTGAATTGACCGAATTTTGGGCATCGTATTTTACTATAATTCTTAATGAACGAACCTTATGTCTTAACCCTCTAAACCCTACTCCCTAACTCCCAAGATGGTGCCTCTAATATGTTGGGTGTATTTCGATAAATCAAAACCGTTGATAAAATACTTCCAATTAAATTGATTTTAATGTGCATGATAAACAATTATGACCGAGCTTTTACTCATTAGGGTTTATAGCCCCAAACTCCAATTAATTCAATGCTATATAACATTTTTGTAGGAAGGATATTCAGGGGTCTTTTATGGAGGTTGGGATTTCAAGCAATGCATGTAATGTCAAGATTAAGTCATTTTTGTTGTTGTTAAATTTGTGATAGAATAAATGCATTACGTTTTTCTGGGTCCACCTACAATCACTCAAAATGAGTGATTAACAATCTCTACCAAAAGATGAGATTGTAACCAAAGGACTGTCTACCCTCTATTTTTTCATTTATAACAAAGCACAATCTAAACCTCCAAACAAAGTATTTTTCAAATTCATACATTTCATCAATACATCAAATCACAATATACAAATTAATTAAATACTTCAATTTGGAGAATCCCAACCTCCAAACAACCCCTCAATACCCTCATATTTACCAAACTTTCTCCTACAAACTTGACCTAATTATAGCACTTCTCCTCCATCATCATGCCATATCCTTTTGCAATAGTAACAATACGTCAATACCATAAGCATAACATGTTTGACGGATCGTCTAATCCTCTCTCATCTGTGTACGTAAGCTACTTGAAAGTGTGTCACCTTTCACGTTGAAGAGAATTAGAGAAATAACCCAAATTCAATGCCTCATAGTTCAAATTAAGCGTTGCGTCCTGCCCAAGAAACCAAACAAGACTTTCAACCTAGCTATTACGTACGTTTACCATGTCCACCGCGATGGAGCGCGGCCACAACGGAACAGGACTAGTCTTTCTATATGTATTTAACTAAAACTAAGCTTTTATTTTATGTGACCTAACCGCCGGCTTCCTATCTAATTACCTCTTAAATCATTCTTATCTATCTGTCTATAATAATGAGATTATGACATATACTGACGGAAAATGCATTGTTTGGGGATGACGGGATACTAGTTAATTGTGATCATGATCACTATTTAATTCGGCCTCACGGTGCTTTGACTTTACATGCAAGCAAGTCTTGATTTAATCGTTCATCATCATCATCATCTCGTCAATGGTCAATAACTAAATTACAGATACACCAATAAATGATCAGCCATCAATGCCAGAATGAATGTTAACAACTGAACTTCCAGGAAGATGGGGTTTGTAAAAATTTTCCTTTTCATGGGTTGGACCAATTTTTTAGTATAATTTACATATAAATAAATAACTTAAAGCTCAATTTTAAAAATTTCTATATTACGTACGAAGATGACTTATGTGCATTTGTAGGAAGCTGTCACGTACGATTACATAAATAAGTAGGGGAAAAATCATATTTCGACGGTATTGGGCTTACAACCCTATACGACGGCCATCGTTAGAACAACATCGTGCCAACTTCATGCTTACCGCGGCTTGAGCCACCATTATGGTTGGTAAATTTTTATGAGTATTGGAACTTTGAGATAATAATCTTTGGTTGGACTATTTCTTCCCCCCGTTATAAATATCTTAGCCTGTTCTTTGGACAGCACATGATGATGTGAATTGATATCGAGTTTGATTTCAAAAACTACGTACGTACTAGTTTGAATGTAATCAAGATCGGTCCAAATCAAATATGTATGCTTATAAAAATGTCTTCGGTCCAAACGCTGTGGGATATTTATTTGCAGACTCTACAAAAACATCATCATAAATTCAAAACAATAAGTCTCAACACCTGAACAATTAAATAACTATATATTACCCATGATTTTATTCTCTGTTGACAATGAGAGAGGACTCGACTGTACATTTCGTTAGCCTCATGCAAGTACGTACGTAATTATTTACGAAGAACTTGTTTTCACTGGTTTTGTTTGAGCATGGAATGTAAGTTTCCTTTTCAATCGTGTCATACGTGCGTGTTTTGTTTTAGTGAAACAAATTATCAACGCTGTCCTCCGCGAGCCATGATTTCTTCAAAGTTAAAAGCTACAAAACTCATGAAGAGAAAATAGGGTTTGCTTATAGAAGTAACAGTTGGTTGTGCATTTTAGTCATTGTGTGCGGCACACCTATAGTGCTGTACAAAAAGAAATCAAATTGTACCGGCGAAAATGAACTAATTCAGACATTATGCCCTGCCGAAAGTTTTTCCAACTGATAAAAAGGAAAGAACGAAAATAAGCTGGCTAGTAGGCAGAGAGCTTTGACACTCTACTACGTACTACTTTTAAACTTTCAACTTATGTATCTCTTCCACACCATCCACCTTTCTTCAATTCAATTCAAATTCTTCTCCTTGTCAAACCTAGCTACCTACGAGCAGCCTTTCGGTTTTTGAAAAAAAAATCTCTAAATACAACAATAATGAAAAAAAAAACTCCTACACTACAACACTTGTCGAATTTTTTTCTTCAAAATATCTAAGTTTGGGGTGGTTCGAGTTGGAGTGCCTCGAACCCCTAATTCGATTTATTCAAACTTTAGATGATCATAAATTTGTGCTCCGTAATCCGATTGTCGCAAAATTTATTTTGATTGTGCAAAAATTTCCGAGTACTAGAACTTTAACTAGGAAAAAAAAATTAAAATAAGAAATCTTTTCGCATATAAGGGGTTTTGAGAATAACTTTAGTTTTAATTTGTTCATTTTCACATACATTCTGAAAATATTTCTATAAAAAAAGTTGGTAGTTCTCGAAAACCTATGTAAAATAAAAAAAAATTCACTATGATCGGATAACTGATCATAAAGTTAAGGTCATTGAAAATTTTAACGTAGTGGATTGACGCTCTCTAACTCAATCCGCTACTTCAGAAAGTGGATCGAGACTGACTAACTTGATCCCATTAGTGGTTCGAGACACTCTAACTCGAACCACTTCAAATTTATGTATTTTTGGAGGGAAAAAAGTACAAGTTTTGTAGTTTAGGAAAAAAAATTATTACTGTATTTAGAGAAAAAGTCGTCGGTTTACCGATATTGAACCTAACATCTTAATATCTTTCTGCTGTGATGAGATTCAAGTTATTGGAATGTTTGGTATTCAGACGTTTAATCCGAATGAGACCATATTCAAGGTGTTGCGTCCTACTCAAGAAACTAAACAAAGACTTTCATTCAGAGTAGTACACTGTTTTTTTCAGTAAGCTAAACTCAGAAATGCCACGGCGATCGAGCGCCGGCCGGCCACGACAGAACGTAGAGGACTAGCCTTTTTTCCATCTTTAACTAATTAACTAGGTTTTGTTTACGTGACTGACCTAACCGCCGGCCGGCTGTGCATAGCCAGTTTGTGATTATGACGTCCACTACTATATCATGCAAAAAAAATTTTGTGTGGATGATGGATCGATGGGATATATTGCTTAATTCAATTATTGGGACTCACGGTGCTTTGGCTTTACAAGCAAGCAAAGCAAGTCTTGGATTTAATTTCTCATCTCGTCAAAGGTCAATAACTAAAATACAAACACGACAATACGGGGGAAAAAAACAGCCACCAAGAATGTTATTAATTAGCTGAAGTTCCAGGAAGATGGGTTTATATATAAAAAGTTTGATTTTCTTTCGATAGACTGGACCCCAAAGAGCTTTATAATTCTTAGTATAATATATGTTAATTAATAATAAATAAAATATTATTATGATAGGACCGTGACATATACATATATCCAGCTGATCGTTCTTCATAAATATCGAAAAAAATCATAATAAAGCAGTCGATTTGTGGTTAAACTTATAAACAACTACTAACGAGAATGAGAGAATCTCATCGGTTTAAAGATGTATATGCATGTCAAGTCACTACAAAAAAAAGGAGGTTTGGGGACGATAAAAGTCGTCCCCGGAAATAGGGAAAATCGTCCCCATAGTTTTTGGGGACGACATAGTCGTCCCTAATGTTTCGTCCCTTATACTCTTGTCCTCTATTCTTTTGGGGACGAAAAAAATTAAAGTCGTCCCCAATACTAGGGACGACGGTTGTCCCCGGTACTCACGATTGTCGTATTGTTTCTTTTTAATTTAAGACAATATGTTGTCCCTATAGTAATGACTTCGGCAGCAATAAGTCGTCCCCAAAACATTAGTACAAAGGACAAAATATTGTCCCTCATAGTCTATTTCATTAAATTATTGTGGCTAGCTAGTTGGGGACATTATATTGACCCTTTTTCTATAGGTAATTAAGAAAAAATACGCAATAACATAAATAAAAAGATAACATCTTGCCTCCAACATTTTTCTTTACTTATCCAAAGAGAATATCCATTGAATCACTTAAATACATAACTTTACCTACCAACAAATACAGAGTTTACTTCACTTGACACTAAAAACATGTTCAACCTCCTTGTGATGTACAGGAAACTTGCTGAGCATTCAACTTGCTTTCGAAACTTGATGTTATGATGACTTTTTCGGTCTTGAGTTTCCAATCTTCAAAATACTTCATTGTCCAACTACATATGCAGATTGCAGGAGTTATGAATCGTCCTTCTGCCATGAAAAACGAAGTGACAAAAATTAGATAGCTTGTAAACCGATTAAGTAAATATAATACTCATAACATTAAGGGTTGAGGACTAAGAATAATGTTCAAGGATAATACTCAAAAGACTTGCCTTGCCCCCTGCTTCTCTTTCAAGTTCATGACAGCACTCCTCAAATTATCATGATCTAGGCAGTATAGTCAAGACTCACTTCATGGACAATATAAAACCATATCTTCCTACGTAAGCAAAAACAAGGGTGAGGAATTGATGATAAAAGCATTCAGAAAAAATGGCTAAAATTCAATCGTGTTTTTGAAGATATAGTACTACTACTTCATTTTGACAACTATAATAAGTTCATCGCGTCTAGAACCATTGAATACAAGTACGATATCATACTTCAAGTTAAATATGCGTGCATTCCATTGTTCCTTATATATATTACTTGAAGAATTCCCTTTACTACAAGTCATGGCACGAGAGACATACCTTAAGGCAATGACGACCTGCAATATGAAAGCATCAAGTTGTCCACTATATATATAATCAAAATATGATGAAAGTACCAAATTAACTTTTTATCAAACAAAGATTAGGGTTAAGATTGTAAAACAACAAAACCCTAACCAAGTACAAAAACTAAACGAACAATCATAGCCAAACAAAACCCACACCCTACTAAGAAATCACAAACATTGAGTTCTTTTATAATTCAACACTAAAGAAGAACCAAATTCCCAAACTGCCTATTGTCAAAACATAACTGAATTAGCTTGTAAAGAGAAACACACCAGTGGTTCTTACCTTCTAATGTAGCAAGACATGGTATTCTCACATGTGAATTGTGCCGTTCTCGCCGAATATATATTGTCAGCATGAAGAGTTGCGAGAACCCTAACTCCGAGTCGCATTTTCTTGACCACATCATTGTGCTCGCCCATATGTGGTTTTCCCGGATCGATTCCCTGTAATTAGATGGGGGGAAAATGAGCATAGGAGAGAAGATAGTCGGACGGAGAGATAACGAAAGAAGGTAAAAGAATGGAGGGAATCGAGAGAAGCACCAGTTCGCTTCCTTTGCTTTGCCGCCGCTACTATTTTATCTTTAGGAGACGATGATGAAGAGAAAAACAAGAATAAACCCTAGGCAAGCCTCTTCTCTCAATTTAATTTAATAGCTATAGAACTTCCAAAAATTGAAAAAAAAATCAATATCAAGCGGCGAATTTATCTCGCCTTGGATGCGGGACGACTAAAAGAAGCCCACTAATATTTATTTTTGCTTCCGTGCATATCTTGGGACGATTCCAAAAAATTGTCCTCTATGCCACTATATATTTCATTTCCGGAGACTAGTTAGTTAGTTAGTTGTCCCTTATATTTGTTCCCTAAGCTTCTTAATTTTGTAGTGAGTTGTCAACCCTCGTACTGTCGTACATTTCTTACCCCTCAAGGTAGGAGTCTTGGTGATTTCAAATTCTTAGTTCATATAGCATCGTACGTTTGAGATGATCAAACATTTCTTGGTCTCTTTTTTTTGCATTATAAATAAAAAAATTATCTTGGCTTGGTCTTTTGACAGCACATGAGGCGAATGATATTATACTTGAGTTGAATTCATGATTTGGAAAAAACTAGACACGTACTAGCTAGTTTGAATGTATCAAGATTATCCATTATGAATTCCACTAATTATCAATGTCTCTCATCGACTTGAATTCATACGACGGAAAAGAAACTTCGTGCAGTTTAGTATGGTTTTTTTTGTTTCAGGGGTTTACACACGTTAATTAATTAGTTGCTTGTGCATATTATTATGTGTACCACCCCAGATCGAGCAGAATTGTCCCTGATTTTTCATGTGAGGTCCGTGAACACAGAGATTTCGAAAGCGAGTCTTGATTAACTCAACCTAACTGACAATATGACACTAAATATATGTCTTTAACAAATCATATATATATATATATATATATATATATATAAACAAATTAAATCGATTATAGTGATGTGGCGACACGATCCTAGGGGTGGCAGTTCGGTTACCGGTTATCGGTTAACCAACCGGTAATCCACTAACCGGTAACCGAACTTCGGTCAGTTATTGGAGGCTAGACGAAATGGTTTTTGGTCTTAAAAGTGGTTCGGTTAACCAATAACCGAGAAATCGAAACCTATTTCGGGCTGTTTTCGGTAGGGGGAGTGGTTATTTTGATTAACCGATAACCGACCGCTCGATTATCGGTTATAACCGAAATAACCAAACGGCCAACCCTGCACGATCCTAAACAACAAATTTTATTTGTATTCATGAATAAGTGATTCAGGTCATAATAACCTAACCAAAAAGTCAAAACCCACACACTCCACATATATATATATAACTAATATGCATAGAATAGTTGCATACACAACACATGTCTAGCTAGCGGCGCACAATGTACGCGTATTTTGTACGTATTATGGGAGTTCCCGAAAGTAGACGACCACCGTGGCCCCACCGTACGCCGCAGTACACAAATGAGGAAACTATAGTTGGCCGGTAACGGTAATGGACGGTGGGAGCTTAATTAGTGTAGTAACCGGATCTGTAATTACTGATTGAAATGGGAAGTCCTTTGGGTGGGGAATAGATCAGGTTAGTAACTTTATGGTGAGTAACTATGAGTAACCCGCCCACATCAGCATGACATCAGCATCCTCTCTCCTGGAAAGCCTTTAATTTTCCCCTCCTTAATCTTTGACGGACGATTTCTCACTCGTTTTAAGTCGAAATTTAATTTTTATTGCACAGTTAGATCAGATTAATTGTGCTCTTCAAAATGATATCCACTTTTATATATTTTTCGAACAAAAAAAATTGAGCCATTTTTTACCAGTCTATACCATATGGTATTGACTGGTATTGAAATAAGAGCATACCTATGGGTTCAAAAGCGTACCATGGTGGTATGAACAAACCAAGACTGTAGGATGATTGAATACATGATAGTAGAAGTATATTAATTGTCATTTACGACTTTTAACATTGTATATCATAAAATACCATAAAATACCACCCCGTACCAGGGTGGTATTGTATGGTATTGTGTGGTATTTTTTGGTCTTGTAATTTGTTCACCCAGAAATTTGTAGATCCAATAGATCATGATGAACTCGTCCCTGCTGTGCAAACGTTTTCAAAAACGAATGAAAAACGAAGAAAATACCATATGGTATGCAGTTGGTACCGAGAGGCCAGAATTTTTTTTCCTCAAAAAATATTGAAAATTGATCTCATTTTGTAGAACACGATGAACTCGTTCCATCTGTGCAAAAAAAATTAAAATCCGAGTTAAAACGAAAAAGATATGGGTCAATTAAGAAAACTAGTGAAAATAAAAATAGCCTTTAATTCTCCATCCTAGATCTGGATTTTCTAAATGAAGGGTCCAGATTTGGTTATTGATGGGTGCATAACCATGGGTTATGCACCCTATCTTGAGCCTTTGGGTGGGGTTCTTTCTTGTCAAAATTATGGATACTGTGCCCTTTCTTTAATTATATTGGATCGGGTCGGATTTCGGCTCTACTGCAAAATTAAATTAAAAGTTGTTTCGGGCTTTGACCCCAGTGCTCATTAAACTAAATTATTTGAGAGTTATTTCCTTGTTCGGTATATTTATATATCACTAAAAGTAATTTGTGTCATCCAGTGGGAGACGGGAAGAGTCGAGTTCGAAGTAGGCATCTCTTATTCTCATTACTGATAATGTCATTTTCATATTAATTAGTAACGAATAAGATTGTATTGCAGTTGGTTATGAGAACTGGGTTACAGAAGGGTCTATCTATTCGAATGCACATCTGTCAAAGTACAAACATGAAACGCGTTAATTTATTAACCTTGAAAGAATCAAGAATCAATTTTTTCCCCACGTTGAAATGGAGAGGATAGCGTTAATAATGGATTGTACGACTTAATAAAGGCTATCATAAGTAGAGTTGTATCATCATTGTATAACATAAGTTAGAACAGGAACAATAGTTGTAGTCTTGTAGAGATTAGATAGAACTTATATGAAAACGGGTCGAGAATGATGCTAAACAAAGAAGGGTTAGGTAGAAGGAGGACTGATCATATTATATCATATCCCTTTTTACTGATCAAAAGATAGATAACTCGTTCTGAGAAACAAATAAAATTTAGGGAGTCATATCAAAACGGTTATCGTTAATTAATATTAGGTTAAAGTGAAACTATGTGAACTACCACTACCAAGTTAATTTGCTTTCATATTATCTGTTGGGTTTCAGCTTCCAAGTTCACAACAAACATGTTCCGACATACATACACTATGCCCAGGTCACATATATTCGCGAGTCAAATGATGACGAAAATTGAAAAGTCTCCGAATTTTGTTAGGAGAAATTCTGTCATCGATCAACAAGGGCTCTCCTGTAAGGCAAAGGATGAAAAAGTGCTGTGTATATATTATATTCCAACTCTTTTAATATAACTAACTCAATTCTTAACCAGTTAACCCTTTAAACCACTTTGAATTCATTTCACGTGTGAATTCAATCAAGAAGTACTAGCTACAAGTTAAAATTATGTTCTCTTCAAAACTCTATGACAACATTTAAAAGTACACACATTTCATAGCTTTTTTTACCATAAATATTTATTAGAATTCTGATATAATTTTAAGGCATGATCCTTTTGAATTTTGATAATGCGGAAATCATAATACATCAATCACACTCTAGATTTGAATTTTATGATCAACGACCATTTTTACACGAAAAAAGAATATTATGGAGATGTCATATGTGTATGTTTTATAACTTAATAAATTGATTCAAACCAACTCGAATACAAAACTTCTTTATAAAAGAGACTTATAAACTTTCACATGTCAAACTAATGGAGAGGCGATTGTATAGAAATTATTTTAAATAATTAAGTATAATTACATCATTCACAGCTAGGCCTGTTAGCGGTGCGGTTTCGGTTTTAATCGAACCGCAAAGTCGGTTAGGCGACACCGAGAAAGAGGCAACACCGGCAACCGCAACCGCGACCGACGGCACCATCGGTTAGCCGATAACCGCAACCGTCGATTTCGGTTTCAAACGACGGTTATTCAGAGACCGACGCACACCACCTCCGACCACCACCATCGCTATGCATGTCACCGAAAAATCCCAATTTTGAACCATCGGCAGAGGAAGAAGAGAGACCCGTCGGAGACAGATGAGGAGCGACGACGAGCATATGTGGGTGTCAAATTCGAATCTGAGTCCGTGAATCGAGGTAGATGAGGGAGGAAGAGGAGAGAGCGTCGAGAGGAGGATTTGGATCTAAATCCGTCATCGAAGGCAGAGGAGGAGCGACGACGAGCATACATGGTCGGAGTTCTTGATCGGCGGCAGAGGCGTGGATCTGAATCCGTTGTCGCTCGAAACATGCAAGGCGAAGGTGGAGCAACGACCATCGTCGTTTCGAAATCGACCTCTGGATTGGGAGGCGGAGCGAAGGGGGCGACGAGTTAGAGGAAGGAAGGAGTCGGGGATGGCGAGGTAGAGGACGGGAGAGGGAGATGTTTCGAGAAGGAAGGGAGAGGGAGAGGTCTGGGGAAGGAAAGAGCTGGGTATGGCAAAGTAGAGGAAGGGAGAGGGACATGTTTGGAGAAGGAAGAGAGGGAGAGGTCTGGAGTGGAAGCCGAATTGGCGATGCAGAAGAGGGGGGGGAGAGGAATTGCCGGTTATAGCGGTGCACCGAAAGTATTTCGGTTTGTAACCGACGGTTTCCGGCTAGCGTAAAGGCCAAAATCAATCAACCGCAACCGAGACCGACAACAGCTTATCGATTATCGATTTCAGTTATAAACCGATGGTTCGGTTCGGTTGTTCGGTTAAGCCGGATAACCGGCAACTGATTATCACCCCTATTCACAGCCATTTGAAATTATAAAAACCTCATAATTAAACCTTTTAACTCTCTACGTTCTACATTAAACCCAAAACATAGATCCGATGTACAGTATGTCAATGAAATTAAATTGGCGGATTTTTTTTTTTTTTTTGAAGAAAAAGGGAACTAAAAAGGGAACTTGGTGGGTAGGGCCTCTGATTGCACCAAGCGAAAAAAGAAAAAAGTAACAGCGTTGCGTTGCGTTGCCCGCGTTCCCCTTTTCCCGCCTACACTTGTCCTTCCCTCTGCAGTCTGCACCTCGCAGACTTTTATTGAAATAAAGAAAGTCCATTTTTTTATTTTTCTTAAAAAAAACAATTATTATATACTTAATTCAACGAGAGAGAAAAAAAAATTAGCATCCTTTTCCGTCTCATTTTTTCACTTTTCCCGTTTGCTAACGATGCTGACGTAACCACAACGAGTTGACTTCCGGACACGCCTCACACGGCTCCGCCCCCCCACAGTAAAAATTAAAAAACCATTCACCCTCCCAAAGTCCCACCAACCAATTTTACCCCGCAGTAAATTCCGGAACTATATAAACCTCCATCCCCTTCCATTTCCTCCTCACTTCGCTTCGCTCTCTCATTTTTTTAACAACAAGCTTTCTCCCAAAGCTTTTAACAAAACTTAATTAACTCAGACTCTTTCCTTTCTTCTCCGGCCACCGGGAAAAAAAAAATTCCTGACCAGAAGATGCAGATCGGAATCGCAAACACTCTCCCGGCGCACCAGGTCCACCTTTTTCAGGCGAGGCGCGCCGGCAGCTTCAAGTACAACCAATCCCCCCTCAATCCTTCAACTGTAATTTCTTCTTCCGCCTCTTCTCCGGCGACAATCTCCGCCCCCGATTGCACCAAGAGGCACCTCGCCAACCTCGACAAGCTTCTCCAGAAGGAAGGGCCGAATTCCAGATCCAACCGCCTCGATTCGATTCCCAAAGTTCCGAGACCGGATAATGGAGCGGCGCCGTCGGGTTTGGCGAGTCGGGGGAGGAATTTTCTAGAGGGGCTAAATCTGGCACGGATCTGGCCGGAGATGAAGGCGGCGGCGGAGGAGATGTCGCCGAGGCACCTGAACAGGCTGCACCGCCTCCTCTCGATGACGGCGGAGTACTCCCCCCGCAACAGCCTGGCCTGCCGATGGAGGGATTACCACGGCGGCAACGACTGGAAGGGGATGCTCGACCCTCTCGACGAGAATCTCCGGCGGGAGGTGGTCCGGTACGGCGAGTTCGTCCAGGCGGCGTACCACGCCTTCAACTCAGATCCCGCGACGGAGGCCGACGAGGCCCCGCTCCCCGTCCGCGTGGCGCTCCCTGATAGGTCGTACAAGGTCACCAAGTCGCTCTACGCCACGTCATCGGTCGGGCTGCCCAAGTGGGTCGACGAGGTGGCCCCGGATCTCGGGTGGATGACCCAGCGAACCAGCTGGGTCGGGTACGTCGCGGTTTGCGACGACCGTAGGGAGATCCAGCGCATGGGCCGCAGGGACATCGTGATCGCCTTACGTGGCACTTCGACCTGCTTAGAATGGGCCGAAAACATGCGGGCCGGATTGGTCCCAATGGAAGACGAAGAATCATCATCTCCCCAAGCCCAAACCCAAACCCAGCCTAAAGTCGAGTGCGGGTTCCAAAGCCTGTACAAAACCGAAGGAGCCCACGTCGCCAGCCTGGCCCAATCCGTGGTCCAGGAAATCAAACGCTTGATGGAGCAGTACAAAGGCGAGACGCTTAGCATCACGGTCACCGGCCACAGCCTCGGCGCCGCTCTGTCCCTCCTCGTCGCCGACGAGCTGAGCACCTGCTCCCCCGACGTGCCGCCGGTGGCGGTTTTCTCCTTCGGGAGCCCCCGCGTCGGGAATCGGGCCTTCGGCAAGCGGCTGACGGGGAAGAGCGTGAAGGTGCTAAGGATCGTGAACAACCAGGACGTAATTACCAAAGTGCCCGGGCTGCCGATGGTGGATGAGTTGGACGATGACAACCACCCATTGGCGTACAGCCACGTGGGCACGGAGCTACGTGTAGACACGCGGATGTCCCCCTACCTGAAGCCGAACGCCGACGTGGCGTGCTGCCATGACCTGGAGGCGTACTTGCACTTGGTGGACGGGTTTTTGGCGTCCAACTGTCCGTTTAGGGCGAATGCGAAGAGGAGTTTGGTGAAGTTGTTGAATGAGCAGAGAGGGAATGTAAAGCAGTTGTATACTAGCAAGGCGCAAGCCTTGAGCTTGAAATTTGAGAGGCAAGGGCTTGCGGCTACTGGCTGCTTGCCTAGCCCTTCTTCTTCTTGACTATTAATGAAATTAGACCATTTTGGTTCAAGAAAATTTGTTGTCTGTTTTACTGTCCATAATGGTATCGCATTGAAATCCAACTTCAAACTATGGGAACATTGTGGGGGTTAGGTGATATGGGATGCGTGATTGACGACTCAAAACCTCCTAACAAAATACTGATCAGTTCGAATCTTTTAAATAACAACTAATTTGTATCACCCTTATCAACAAAAAACAATACAATTTAAGGTATTTGAGGTGTGGGAACATACAATGTACTCCATGCCATACTTCATCTTATTATATGTAATTTTATATTAGTTCAAAAAAGTATTTACGTTTAAATAAACTCATAGTGTAAGGGCGTTTGCAATGCTATACAATCAGATCCTCAACATACCAATGTATCCAACCTTTTTTTTTTTTTTACCAATTTCATAACAGATTGAATAATCTGGTGTGATACAAATTTTTACGCTCCGTAAATTGTATTTCAGTATGTTTACTCATGAGTTAAGGGGACCAATTTTGTGAGTTTGCTATTGAGGGTATAGTTCGAAAAGGATTTGGTGATGAGTGGGTGTTTGACATGGTCGTTTTGATGACATGGTGAAGCTATTTGTTAATGTGACTTTATCGAACTAACACTATATTAAACAACTAATAATCGTAGTGTGATATTTACCGTTTAGTGGAGACCATACATCGGTAAACCTTGCTTTTGTTTTTTTTTTTTTTTAAACACATACTGTAGTTTTGTTCATATTTGTGGGACACTTTCAGTGACTCGGAATTCAGGACTGGCACAAAATGGCCACTTTGTTACTTAGTGATGGAATGTGAATTCCAGTGTCCACACACTGTTTGGTCTTCCATCAACCGGACAATCAAATCTGGAATTCAATGCCATGTTTCCCGGCGCTGGCCATTTTGTTAAATACTATCCGGTGTGCAAATTGAGGAATCGGCTACAAACTTTAGACTAGTATTTTTTTTTTTTTTTTTTGGAAGCGTACTTTAGACTTTGTATAGTTGCTACTGGGTTTACAAGGAAACTTTAATTAATTTGATCATGTGTTACACATAATAAGTTAACTTTCTCTTTATGACTCTCATGTCTTGAAGTAGTAAGATCGAGATAAGTATGTTGTGAGCTAGAGAGTCAAACCAATCGTCTTAAATGAAGTCATCTTCTTTCTATTATCTAAAGTCATATTGTCTCCAACGCTGCCCCTGATAGATTCATCGATCGCCTTCACCGTATTTATTGCTTCGTACTTCCCTATTTGGTGTCACGACAACGTACGTAGTATTGTTGCAGACCCTGAGTGGCACATGATGTCATTTGCTATTCTCGACGCCTATTTTTATTTCTCTTCACTCATCTGAAGTCGACAAGGTCGGAGGCGCCGTATATATGTGTAGTCTTTTTGGTTTCTAAATCAAATGGCGTGGATAGCTCCATGTTGGGCCTACAGGCCCAATTTATGGGTTGCATGAGGTGGGCTCTTTGTTTAGAACTTGTACCTCTCGTCTCAACTCTCAACTGCCAGACCAGGAGCTTTTGATGTACCATAAATTTATATTTATTGCATAAACTAATCCAATTAAATGTCACAGTCGACTGTTAGCATAAACAACAAGAATCCAACCATTATAATAAGTAGGCTTAATTATACTAACTGTTGAGGACAAGACATAATAATGTACCATAATAACGTGTTAGCTAGAGGAAGAAGAAAACATAATAGTAAACACCAATAACAAAGCTTTGAACAAGAAAAGTGGAGGGTCATCCGCAGCAGAAATCTACCATCTCATCGCGTCCAAACACGAGGCAGTCTATGAAACATTCTTCTCTTTTTCGCCCATTTTTATCAACACATTCCAGCCCCTTTCCTTCAAATATATATACGGTTGAGGGTACGGAAACATATCACTCAAACCAATCAAGGCCACTTCAACACGAAAACTGGTGCAAAAATAAGGTTTGAAAACAAAAGAAGAGCAAAAGAAGGTTGCCATCCATTCCCTCTCTAAGTCCAGTTTTCTTTTCGTGGGCCGCATGGTCTATGTGTAAAACATCTCTTTTCATTTTCATGTGATGGAGAATTTCGAAAATTCACAATCTGGATAGTTCCATGTGTTGCTCGGAATATGATCTTCGGCATTCATAGGGACGTGAGATTTCAAATGTTTTATGTTATGCATGGTTCGTTTTTTATGCAGATGAGTACCAACGATAACAATGGAAACGATGGCGAAAAGCGTACCCCAAAATTGAACGAGAGGATCCTTTCATCGTTGTCCAAGAGAACCGTTGCTGCTCACCCGTGGCATGATCTAGAGATCGGTAACGCTACTCGCATTGTTTACAAATAAAGCACGAATAGTGTTATCTGGAATTTGTTCAGTCATCATAGAAAGGGTTATTTTGAAGAAAAAAAATTAGTTTTTTTCTTGTTGAGTCTTTATCAATGAAATTATAAATGGTGGTGTTCGCATCTACAGGCCCTGAAGCGCCCAAGGTTTTCAACGTGGTATGTTTTCTTTTCGGATTCTATGGTTCGCGGGATAAATCGCGTTACTCGTCCTCAATCATGGTTATGGATTCATGCAGGTCGTTGAGATCACTAAGGGAAGCAAGGTCAAATACGAATTGGACAAGAAGACGGGAATGATTAAGGTAATAAATACCATAGTTTTGAGTCACACAATGTTCCCTAAAAAATACTCATCCACATTGTTTGAGATTTCCTCCTGATCTACAACCATGAACCGATTCAGGTTGATCGTATTTTGTACTCGTCCGTGGTTTATCCTCACAACTATGGATTCATTCCTCGAACATTATGCGAAGACAATGATCCTTTGGATGTTTTGGTTCTCATGCAGGTATAGGTTTAATTTCTTCTTTTTGTCTATCTGATATTCATCTCCAACTCAAATCTTTCTAATTTTCTTTTCCATTTGACAGGAGCCTGTTCTCCCAGGCTGCTTTTTAAGAGCCAGGGCCATTGGACTTATGCCCATGATTGATCAGGTAATGTATATGCTTCATCTCTAATATTAGTAGCCATGTGATTTCCTTAGCATTTGTGACCCAAGAGTTTACAATTAGGGTTCATTCATTTTTTTTTTTTTTTTGTGAGTCAGGGTGAGAAAGATGACAAGATCATTGCAGTTTGTGTTGACGATCCTGAATATAAGTATTACAATGACATTAAACAGTTGCCTCCTCACCGTCTTATGGAGATCCGTCGTTTCTTTGAAGATTGTATGTCCTCTCTCTCTAATCGTAACCATTTAATGACGGAACTAAATAGGGTGACTAATAATATTAGTCTCTTTCTTAACAATGTCTTTTGCAGATAAGAAGAATGAGAACAAGGAAGTTGCAGTAAATGAGTTCTTGCCTTCGGACTCTGCTACTGAAGCCATCCAGTACTCTATGTAAAGTTCTTGATTATCTTAAATTATAAAGCTAATTTCCCTCTTCTATACAACCTTAATTCCTTTGCAAAAAGGGTTTTGACTTTTTTTTTCTTTTCATTTTACGATCTTTTAATGCAGGGATCTTTATGCTGAGTACATTATGCAGACGCTTGGACGATGAGCAAGAAGAGGCAAAGGAGGACATGCTCTTTAAGTTGGTTCCTTGTTTGGCCAACTCTCAAGATATACTATACAATAATCCCATTTTTTGAGTTACGTTTTATCACCACTACGTATTTAAGTTTTGATTATGCATTTCAAGAGTTAAGCAGTGTCGCGAAATGCAACTTTTTTCTTTTTATCCTTTGGATCGTTTCGTCCTCTCTATATGTAGAGGCTATACATATATGTATAACGTAAATGGATCGATGATTTGAGTTCTTTTTTTTATTCTTTAATGGAAGTTTGTCTTAATTTCTAATTACTTGATTTTCAATCGGAGATAGAGTGTGAGCGGGAGCAAAAGGGTTAGAGTGTCTAATTTTCAATTATTTAATTTCAAAACGTAAGTAGACATCCTAATTTTACTGTTATCATTCTAAATTAAAACATAATATTATTAAATTGTCATTCATTGATCAATCCAATTCGAGTGTAGATTGCGTCTTGCTGAAGGTTGATCTTTAGTTTGTACCAAGTTGTATTGATGAATTGAGCTGTACTGATCGTATTTTGATGAAATGAAAACCACTTATTCTATTATTCATAAAAAAAAAAATTTAAGGACACTCATTACCATTTCAAACATGACGCTATAACATAATTGGATACGGGGAATGGGCCTAAACTGTAAACGGGCCCGTAATTGATTTGTAACGATGTTTTGGGGCAAGTTGACTTAGGGCTCGTTTGCATCGTGGATTTGAAAAATGAAGGTTTTGATAAAACCTGGGTTTTCAAAAACCATGGAATTATGAAGGTTTTGAGTTCATTATGGACTTTTACAAAACCATTGTTTGTTTGATGGAATTGATGATGGATATTGCTATAATTAGAATTGTAGGTACGGTTGGAAATGACCTTATTGCCCTTCGTTCTTAATTATTTATTAAAGTATCTTTCATATATCAATTTACAAAGCTACAGACACGTTTCCACCGGAGAAGGTTATGTAAGATTGATAGTTTTTTTATTATGAGAAGAAGAGAAGCTTGCAGTTCAACTCATCAAATACAAACATCATATAAACCATAACATATGCCGCATAAGTAGCTATGTAATTATATATCAAAGCATTCCGAGTCATACTACAAAGTCAGTTTGCATACACATAGTTTGAATGGATGGGGAACTTTCAAAAGCAAAATACCTTAACCTCTTCCTATAACCTATGCATACTAACTACTACCTGTTAGCTTTGCATAAGAGAGGCGAGTTTCCCATCCATACTACATGTGTTCTAACAAAATTATATCCCTACATACCTAGGCACACCACTACATTCACATATACAGCTTCTACGGTCACATTCACAGCCCTACATACACAACTACTACATGATCATAACTTCTCAACGCAACAAGTTCTGAATAAAGTACTTCCGATCCTCCTCATTTTCCAATGCATAGAAAAGCCTTATCTTACGATCATTCTCCACCAAGACCATAGCAGCATCGAGAACTTGGCAGTGTTCTAAACCTTCAATTTTCCCTATTTCCGCCATCAATGCAGCTTCCTTTCCAGTCTCTTCTTCACGGTCTTCTAAGATGGTTCCAAGAGCATCAAGTGCCTTGGATATGACAGGCTTCAACCCACCGAGTTCATCGGCTACAGCTGCAATTGCATCGTCCGTCTTATTCTCTGTTTTCTTGGCCCTCTTCCTGATGCCGTCACAGGCCCCTGCTGCTGGAGGAACCGCTTTATGCATCGAAGTAGTTGCAGCTGCCCTCTGGGACATCTCAACCCCTTCGTTGATCAAATCTTCCATAAATCTCTCAGCACTATGTCCCTCTACAACGTGTGGTGTCTGAGTTACATCCAAATCAACAAATGTCGGACCATCTATGGCGGGGGAGCTCACATCATCAGTTATACCCACTGTTTTCCTTCCATTTGCAGGACCAACTTTCCCAAACACTTTCAGTAGTTCATCATAAAATGGGAAAGGCTTCCTGTTAAATTTTTTGCAGTTTGGAAACACCTACAAACAGATGGGTAAGGAATGTTAAAATATTATGGTCACTGATATTTGATGCAATTTGGGTTAAAGTGACAAATTACCTTCACGATATTCTCAAAGACATCATCATCCAGTGTAGGTGTCTTTGTTACTTCATCCCAACCACATCCGCTTTGATTACGCAGCAAGTGCACAGCATGGAAGTCCTTCTTGAGCAACTTGTGCCTACTACGAATGTGTGGTTCAACTCTGACACCGCAACCAGGAGCCCTCTCCTCCATCATGTACTGAAGCTCAGAAAAAGTCCCATTCTTGAAAGATCCGTTCTCCACCTGATGCCTCTGAGCTAACTCCACCATGCATTGTATGAGCAGAGCATTGAGCTTCTCGTCCCACGAGAAGTAACCACCAGCAGGCTCGGCTACTTCCCCTTCGTTGATGACTTGCTTTCTTTTTCTTGCCATCCTACAAACAAAGAAGCCATTTACAGTAGCCACTTATAAATAGTCTTCATTTAGTTAGAATACAACATGATTAACATAAATAACAAAATAACAGCACCCTTCATTCAGTTCGAATACAAGCATTTGATACCATTTATACATAACATCCATTGAAAGCAGCACCCTTCATTCAGTTAGACTACAACATGAACAGTCTTCATATAAACAAAATACATGTTCGTGGATTGATTCTGGAGTGTTGTTGCAAAGCGAACCGGCTAAATCCTGCCGTTTTCAGTTCTTGGTTTGCGTCAAATTCATTATTACATCATTCAAAGTCATAATATAATGACATAATATCTAACTGTGAAGTCTATGTTAAATATAATCAGGAAAACAATTAGAGAGGATACCATATCCAACATCAACTAATCACCCGACGTAATAAATCATTTAATCAACAGGATTCGGAACCAAATTTAGCCCTAGATCAAGCACCACACTTCACAAGGAGCTAACAGCCTGCTTCCAAACTTTCGTTCTCATTTTGTATAGCAACCTTCTTTCCTATTTTTTCCTTCAACAGGACCAAGATCTAATTGTGAAATCTATGGTCAATAAAATAAGGAAACCAATTGCAAAGGATCCCATATCCATCATCAACAGGATTCCCAACCAAATTCAGTCCAAGATCAAGCACCACACTTCATAGAGACTAACAGCCCGACTCCAAACTTTCAGTTCTTTCTCCACAAAGCTAGAAAAGGGAATCGATTCTTACAAAAAAAAAAAGGGAATTGATCCATAAACTAGAGCTGGAAAGCCAAAATAAACAGTAGAGAAATTGTTCCTTCAGCAATTGGACAAGACTCGGGAGTTCTGCATTATGATTAGCATTCCCGAATCCCACCCACCTTCGAACCTCGATTAAGGAAACACAACCAATAACAAATGGGAGAGCGAGAAGAATCAATCCATTCCCGAAGAACAGCCAATCAATCTCACCTCAGGTTACATCCACGAACAAAGCGAGAAGAATCAATCATTCGCATTCTAGGGTTCGACATAGAAAATAGAGGGCCAAAAAAATATGGCAATTACAAACCTGGGTTGCAGCGGCGAAGTAATCGATCGAGGATGGAGAATTATTTGTTGGTGTTTTGATGCCGTAGTCTTTCTCCAAACCCCAAACCTTCTCGATTCGTGGAGCTGAGACTCGTTCTCCGTCTTTCACTCTTTCTCACACTGCCCAGCCACTCCCTTTTTGTCGCTCGTTTTGTTGGGAAGAAGAAAACTGAACGAGGTTAAACTTGGCAATAACGATTTATGTGGGGATAAGAAAGTAAAAAACTATCATGGACTTCAAAGCCTTAACAAATTCCCACCTATGGAGCTGGTTTTTGGAAGTCCATGGGGCCCACGGATTTGGACCCCAAAAGTCCGTGGGCCCCACATAGTCCATCTCCCCAAATGACACAAGCAAACAATGGATTATTTGCCAAGTCCATGAGGAATTGGTTTTGGGACCCAAAACCTTCATTTTATCCATCAAGCAAACAAGCCCTTATTTAGCTACGTGTCTAAAAGAAATTATAGAGAAAAATTATTAAACCGGATAAGTCAATCGTAATTTTTAAGTCATAAAATAATTTCGTACATTCCATACCACTCGTAAGTGGAAAAATAAGCAATGAATATTTTCTATATGAAACACATATAATCTATGAATTCAAAGTCATACCGAACTGAAAATGAAGCATAACATGTTCGAAAGATGGAAGCACTCTTGTGATGGTTGCACTAGAGTTCAAGTAGTACGAGTAATTTACTCATTTGTGTAAATGTCGCTCAAATAGTACAAGTAATTTCATTATAAAAAAAAGTAGCATGAGTAATTTGTGTAAATAACTAAATGTAGAGGAACTAGACAATAGGATTCAAGGGGCCTGGGAGCCAGAAGTAGCGGAGGCCCTGGCCATCGAGTTCGGCATTCATATGGCGGGAAACCTCCAAATCCAAAGCTTCCAAATCGAAACAGACTGTCTTTCAGCGGTTCGGAAACTTTGTGGTCAAGAAGTCATTATCACCGAGTTGGGTACAATATGTATGAGTATAGAGGGTCCTTGGGATGAGATTAGAAGAGGTGATCCGCTTTGTTAAAAGGACAGCGAATGAAGCGGCGCATCTAATGACCAAATGTAATACGAACTGGAACTTACCAGTAGTATGACTAGATAGGCCATCGATAATTGTGATTGATCAGCTACGGCTGGACGATGTAACAGCAGTTTCTGATTAATAAAGCTCAATACAGTTTGACATAAAAATAAAAAATAAAAAGACAAACCGAAAACAATTCATACCGATAAAAATAGAAGAAACGAATCTACATCGAAATTGATATCTCTATCATCTACAGATTTACAACCCAATCGACAGCTGCCTGAAGTATTCTCAACTTCCACATCATCCCCAGCTGGTCCAGCACCAAAACCACTCTCCTCGAACCGGCCCCTTCCTCCAACAACACCGGCGCAACCTCCAATTCCTCTGCGGCCGCAGCTGCCACCGTTGTTTCTCTCTCCACCGCGACCAACCAGAAGCTCTCGCTGAGCCCTCTCTGAACTCGCTCCCAACTCAGCACTTCAAATCCCCCCTCCCCCTCTCCTCCTCCGTCCAATTTCACCGCCGTACACAGGTAATTGATCCCACGGAATCGCTCCGCCGTGAGCGGCCGCGCCGCTCCCATCATAATCACCGTCCTCCTCCACCACACTCCATCGTCGCGGCCGTCAATTTCGAAGATCAAAACTTCCCCTGTATCGAACAAACACCAAAATTTCCCACCCTTGCACCCAATCCCCGCGCAGATCCTCCCTTCCCCGAACCCGATTTCGTAATTCGTCCACCAACCCTCACGGCGGAGGAGCGTGCTGAAACTGGTGTGACAACCCCCGCCGCCGCCGTGGACCACCAGGACCATCGAATCGGGATCCGTCGGAGGGGCGGAGAACGCCGCTCTTGTCCTGGCTTTTGTCGGCCTCGGCCTCTTCTTCTTCTTATTTCTGGGCAGCTCGATGACGTTGGGCGGCTCGAGAAGGGGATTGAAGCAGCAGAAGATCTCGCCGGCGGAATTGCTCATCAGCCACCAGCCGCCGATCTCGTCCCTGCCGACGACGGATGCGCCGGCGAAATCGCCGCGGAGATGGGCCGGGATTTGCTGTGGGCGTGACGTTATCATCGTCGTGCCGCCGCTGCGGAACGTGCAGATGGTGAAGTCGGCGTTGTGGGACGACCGGGGCTGAGCGTAATCTGCGGCGGAGGAGTAGGTCCGGCGCCAGTTCTTGCAGACGGAGCCGAACTCGGTGCGTTCGACGTGGGAAGGGAGCTTAACGTAGATCAAATTCAGGAGCTCTGGACAGAGATCTTCCCATGGACGGCGCGTTTCCGTCTCTCCTCCCGACCTCTCCTTCTCGCTCGCCATAATTGGAGAAATCTCAAATCGCAGACGACGACTTTACTGATACAGAGTTCGTATAAAGTCGTTGGAGTTTGGTGGGTCAATATAATCGAAAGTCAACTATGTGGTTTTGTATCCTAAAAAAGTAAACTCGAATCAAACAAATTATTTATAAGAAACAAATCTCTGAAAAAAAAAAACGATCGATAAAAACGATGATGCATCATGAATTGATTGGATTCACCAGTAAGAACGAGGACCTAACAAGTAGAGTGGTATGAAAATCGCCGCGGACCAAGCTCACACAACTCCAGTTGGCCGCTCTTTCGGACGACGTATCGTCCAAGTACCAATTCCCCGATTCCTCCTTGGCCGATCTTTCTATCCCCGCCGTCAACAGCCGGAAGCCGCCGTCGGGTCCTTTCTTAACTCTCTCCCAACTCACCACCACTTGAAATTCCGAATCCTCAGCGAGCTTCGCCGCTGCGCGCAGATAGTTGATCATGGGGAATCGTCCCGGCGCCAGAGGACGCACAGCCAGCAATATCGTTACGCTTACCTGACACCTACTCTCTATGCCGCCGGTTTCCTTGTCAATTTCGAAGATCAAAACATCTGCGACTCAAACAGGCAGAAAAATCTGCCGTCCCTGTACCCAATAGCCACGCAGGTCTGCCCTCGGTAGATTCTGATCTCGTGAGTATCCCACCGATGC
The DNA here is from genome assembly GCA_946122785.1 of Linum tenue. NCBI lineage: Eukaryota > Viridiplantae > Streptophyta > Magnoliopsida > Malpighiales > Linaceae > Linum > Linum tenue. The sequence goes on along the minus strand of CAMGYJ010000005.1, from coordinate 24,615,917 downwards.
TGATTGCGCAGGAGCGTGGTTAAAGTGGTGGGATTGTCGCTGCTGCCATCGCCGCCGTGGACGACGAGAATCGTTGAACTGGGATCCGTCGGTGGGGCCGAGAACGCCGCTCTCGGCTTAGGGTTTGTCATATTACCAATTCCAAATCTGGGCACTTCGATGACGCTCTCCATTCCTGGCGATTGGAGCAGGGGATTGAAGCAGCAGAAGATTTCGCCGGCGGAATTGCTCATCAGCCACCAGCCGCTCCCGCTCCTCCCGACGACGGATGCGCCGGCGAAATCCCCAAGGAGCCGGTACGGCAGCTGTTGCGGGTATGATGTCACCGTGGCGCCCCTGCGGAAGCTGCAGATGGTGAAGTCGGCGTCGTGGGACGACCGCGGCGCCGCGTAGTCGGCTGTGGCGGAGTAAAATCGGCGCCAGTTCCTGCAGACGGAGCCGAATTCGGCTCGATCGACGGTGGAAGGGAGCTTTGCGGAGATCGAGCTCAAGAGATCTGAACAGAGATCTTCCCATGGGCGGCCTGTTCGTGATCTCTTCATGTCGTTCGTGTTCTCGCCGCTCATCGTCGCCGCCAGAGATACTCTGGCTATTGCCGTGAAACCGGCGAAAACCCTATTTTTTTTCGCTTTCCAAGGCACCGAAATCCTCCTCTTGGATGAAGACTGTATTCCTCGTTTCGTTTACGGACCCCGGTAACGAAGGCGAGTTCGTTAACGAAATGGGTAAGCCCACTGGGCCTACGGCAAGAGAGTCTTCGGGCCTAAACTTTTCGACGCGGCAAAAAGATCGAAACTTATTAACACAACAAATTCAGAATGTGCATTAGGTTGGATTTAAAATTTAAATAAACTTAAGTTTACCTTATAGATAGAAATCAACATAAATTCTTAGTTACTTGAAAGAAGCACACTCAACACTTATAAATGTGAGTTGATGAAAATTAGTCAGAGCATCTCTAATTATGAAATTTATTTGCAATTTCATACATAGTCCTTACTTCTACTCTACAACTTTAAGAAAATACGAGTTATCAATTTCATTCCACATACATCCATTTCAATTAGTGGGACCAACACATAAATTTAGTGCAACTAAACTATCTATATACCATTCCCATAATTTTAAACTATTAACTATATAATAAATGCAACAAGAATTGCACATTATTCAAATCAGCACAACTGTAATAACACTACACATCTATTTCATTTAAAGTTGCAATTACAACCTCTTATAATATCATCTTACAATTCTCTAGAATTGCATTATTGTCGGAAAGGCGCGTTCGTTGATTATCGGAGGCCACAATGATGGTGGATCGGTATATATTCGATGTGTTTGTACATATTATAATTGGTGGTGAGCATTGTGTATTTCGATCTTAGGTTTTGATCGTTACCCTAGCAAGATGGGTATATATAGAGTGATATGCATCCAATGAAAGTAAGAGAGAGCGGTGGATCTCGAGGAAATCACATAAAATCATTGGATCATTGTGTGATTCTTCTTTTGCTTTTTTTAATAGTATTTGACAATTCCCTTCTCTTTGTTAATGATCAAAATAGTCACGCTAATACATTGCATTGGTCTAGTTAACAAGGTAATTAACGATTAGTTAAACTTAACAGAACTTATACGAATGTATTTCAAATATGAAAACAAAAAAAAAAAAAAAAACTCGCTAGGTGATGCATTTTGGTCATGGATTCACCACTATTAACGAGCGAAACTCGGATTGCTCCAGGTGTTTCCCTCTTTCACACAGCGTCGTCTTGCTCCGAGTGGTTCCATTTGCCGGTCTTTCTCTCTCCACCGTCAACAACCGGAACCTCCCGCCGGGCCCTTTCTCCACTCTCTCCCAACTCACCACTTCAAACCCGAATTCAGTCTTCACACCCGGGCGCAGATAGTCGACCCTGTCGAATTGTCCCGGCGCCAGCGGACGCGCTAATCTCATCGTACGGATCCACTCCCACGCGCCGCCTTCCTTCCAAATTTCGAAGACAAAAACATCCCCTGACTCGAACAGGCAGAAAAATTTGCCCTCCCTGTATTCAATCCCCGCGCATATCCCCCGTTCTTGGATAATGGTCCAGCGAACCGTCCACCAACTATGGATGCGCCGCAGCCAGCTAAAAATAATGGATCTGCCGCCGCCGTGGGCGACGAGTATCGTCGAATTGGGATCCGTCGGCGGAGCCGAGAACGCCGCTCTTTGCTTAGGGATTGTCTCTCTCGGTTTTCTGGGCAGGTCGATGACGCTCTTCATTCCCGAGGATTGGAGCAGGGGATTGAAGCAGCAGAAGATTACCCCCGCGGAATTGCTCATCAGCCACCAGCCGCTCCCATCGCTCCCGACGACGGATGCGCCGGCGAAATCTTGGCGGAGGCGGTGACGCAGCCGCTGCGGGTATGATGTAATCGTCGGTCCCCTGCGGAAGGCGCACATGGTGAAGTTGGCGTTGTGGGTCGACCGCGGCGCCGCGTAGTCGGCGGTAGAGGTGTAAATTCGGCGCCAGTTCTTGCAAACGGAGCCGAATTCGGCTCGATAGATGACGGAAGGGAGCTTTGCGCAGATCGAATTCCACAGATCGGGACAGAGATCTTCCCATGGACGGCCGGATCGACTCCCTGCTCGCGATCTCTCCTTGGCGTTCCTCATCGTCCCGGGTAGCCTTTGTGGCGGTTGGTGAATCGGCGAAATCCTATTGCGAGAAGACATCTTTTAAAGTCTTATGAGCAAACAGATTGGGCCTCGGAAAAGGAGGGTCTTTGAATCAATCCTCTACTCTACGATGGGCCCAATGAATTCCATTTATTGTTATGTTTTCCAAATTTGTAATTAATTAAGGCCAAATACACTTGCATAGCAAAAACTTTGACGGTTTTGCCAAATATAGCCACTTTTGGCGAAATACCAAAAATAGCCAATTCCGTCCAATTGTTTGACGGTGTTAATTAACGTGCTGACTGGACTAACAGCAGTGGTTGACGTGGCATATTTTATTAAAAAATAATGTTAGATGGAAAATAATTAAAATTTTATACTTATATTTTTAATCGAATTAAATTAAAAAAATAACAAAAATAAATCTCTTTCTCCCCACCACCACCTGTTCACCTTCATCAATACTTCCTACCAGAAGCTTCCTCTTCTCCAATCTCCACCATGCGAGCTCTCAATCCATCTGCCCCATTCACCACCTTCCTCCCGTCAACCCTTAGCAGAGGTTCCAAGACCCAATCCTTGCTCTGCCTCTCCAAATCCAAATCCACCGTCCACTTCGATTTCCTCACCAGTTCCTCCGCCGCCCCATTCAAATCCCTAGCTCCACTTAGATACTCAGTTCCTCCGCCGCCCCATTCAAGACCCAATCCCTGCTTCTCCCCTACCCTCGCTGAAATCGCCGGCCTCGCAGGCGACGATTTCGTGCCACCAAATCCCCAATCCCCGCCACCACCAAACTTCCACAAATCCACGCCGCCGTCACCTCTCCGCACATCACATCCTCAACTCTTCTCCCAGACAGCAGCCATGGCCATGAAATCCAACGATGGCGGTGGGCCAGCAGCTCCGTCGCCCGCCTTCGTGGATACCGTCGCCAAAATCATGAGGCTCTACAGATCCCTCCCGTCGAGGCCTTCTATAGACGAAGTGGAGGCCGCCGTCGCCGTAGTCAAGTCCATCCAAAACGAAGAGCAAGCGAAGCTAGAAGAAATCTCCAAACACCAGCGCCCGCCAGATGTGCCAGAGGAGCTCTTCGCGCTGCTGCAGCAAGTGAGGAGGACAGTGGCTGTTCACCAGTGCCGTGAGCATAGCAGAGAGGCGGCTCGGTTGGTGGAACTCGACGAGATGTTCGAGATGCTCGGTGGGTTGATCCAGCGAGCTTCTTTGCTTGTCTCTGGCGATTCCCAGGTGGAGAAATCAGCCGGATTCGACGACCCAGTTGCCAAAATTGCTAAGGAAACTGGGTTTCAGATTTCTCGTCTTGTGGGAAGCTTGGGTTTCAGATTTCATTTTTTATGGGGTCGAAAATTTTGTGTAGAGTTTGATGCATGCCAACTGTTTGTGTTTTTGCCTCACTGATTTGCAGGTGAAGTGAATTCCAACGAGAAACTAAGCCTGCTGAAGGTGGCAGCAATGATAGAGAACTCTGCAAAATCAGGAGCTGAAACAATCGATCTTGGCAGCGGTGGCGAGGACTTACCGGCGGCAGCTGCTGGTTTTGATGGAGAAGAAGAGGGGTTGCTGGAGGAGAAAGAAGAGGGTTCGAAGAGATTAGGTCAATAGGGATAGGGCGATTTTTTTTTTTGTAAATGACGTGTCGTGTGAGTGCTGAGTTGGAAATGAAATAGAGGGTGAGTTGGCAGCCAAGTCAGCGTTCCGTTAATTTAACTAACGGTGTCACTGACGCCGTTAAATTATGTAACAGAAATGGCTATTATTGTCATCAAAATTTCAAAAATATGGCTATTATTGGTATTTCTCCAAAAGTGGCTATATTTGGCAAAACCGTCAAAGTTTTGGCTATACAAGTGTATTTGGCCAATAATTAATTCAACTAAGTAATGATTAGAAAATTTGGCATTCGGACGGGTCTGACGTTGGCAATCGGACGGGATTCAACCTCGGCATTCGGACGGGGTGCGACGTTGGCAATCGGACGGGGTCCGACCTCGGCATTCGGACAGGGATGTGCGGTCCCACGTTGCAGTTTAGACGGAGATGCCAGAGCTGATGTCAGCATTCGGACCATGTGCAGGCGTACGATCTTCGTCGTCGTCTTCAGAGACCTTACCATCGTCGGACCATTCCTCTGGTCGCCGGAAACTCGTCTTTTGGTCGTAAAATTTTGTTAGGAAAAAAAAATGTTCCACCTTGTGCTGATTGGGATTATGTTCTGCTAAATTATTTGTTAGAAACAAAAATAAAAGGGCAAAATTGACTTTTTCGTCAATTTTGCATGCGGCAAATAGTAATATCTAGGGCGGTAAATAACAATCCTCTTAATAATTCATTCCACCGAATCGACTCCATTTCGACCATTTTACTCCCAAACCCAGTCACCTTGTCAAGTCCATGACTTGACCGGCTTTCACGATATAGATCCTTTATCAATCCCCCAAACTCGTTTATGAGCTGAATCTGGTAGTTTAGCCCATAAATGTCTGGAATAGACAAACTGGTGTTGATATTCGAGGTAAAAAAAATTTGTGGGTTAATAATTCAATTTGCACACCTCGTGAATTCGAGCCCAAAATGAAGGGATTTGACGTTAATGTATCATTTATACTATACTTTTTAATGTTGATGGTTCAAGGCAATGCAATATTAGAAAAATACAATAGTTGGTTTTATTTTATATTAGGTCATTGTAACACGGCCTAATTTCACAATGACAATCTTCGTCTTCTAAGTTCTAACACCATACAAAGAGATTTGAAGCAATTGGATCTACGATATGGATCAAAGCATAACGAGAAATGTGCTTGGAGTGATATCAAAAAACGAGTGCATGGCGAGCTACATAATAATATACATATTTTGTAGAATTTGATGACGCGGAATTGAAACGAACACAGAACACAAGATTTTACGTGGTATCCTCGATCGATTGATTGATCGAGACTAATCCACGGTGAGCTCGGAACGAGCTCACGACTGATGTTTTATTATACGACTACATCTTGACGGCTTGCTTACGACATGACCGTAGCTAAGCTTTTATAGATATAGACTTAGGGTTAAAACCCTAATGACAACCAAGTTTCCTTCTTTTACTTGAACAAGGAAACTAGGGACTTGTAGGACAAGGAATTAATTACTTTTTGACTAAGTAATTAATATCCTCAACATATTTTATATATTTTTATGAGAAAAATGTGATTTCCAACTTAAAACAAAATAGATATAACTCTGAAGAAATTATGTACGAGATCCATGATCAACTCAATGCCGTATAAATTGACAAGCAAGGCAAAATATAAGAAACCCAATTACAATGATTTGATGTGAGATTGTTACATTAATACCCCTAGCAAATACCCATACCTGTGATCCACCTTGGACGTGAACTAGACCAGGCATTTGTGTATTTGTGTAGAGACAGGAAAAATAAATACTTTTATTCGAGCGTAATGCTCTGTATGTTTGGTTCCATTCCAATATCCATGGCAACACCAATATGCTTCCAGCGAGCGGGGTTAAATCCCGTAGTACTTGTTCCCAGTCGAATTCCAACTCTGAAATTTTGTTAACCTCCACATCATCTCAACCTCGTCCAGCACCAAAACCAGATGCACCAAAAATTCGTCCATCTCAACCTCTTCGAATCAACAAGGTTGTGATTCTATAGGGTGAATGTAGTTAGGTTGGGACGGTTTCTTCGCCGTCTTTCAGACATAATTAGATGAAAATCTCCAAAGACTTTGTGTTATTCTAAGACATATTTGGAAGAGAAGATGCAATCATTTGTTTAATAACTAAAGCATAGAAGAAAGTTATATCATTCCAAAGCCTGTTGCATGGCTATCGGATTGCCAAGATGCATAGAACCTTCTGGGGTTGTTTGGAAAATTGGGTGTGAGAATTGACCCCAATTTCTACATAATGTTGTAATTTGGTTAAAATCTCATGTTTGGCTGAGCCCAAAACATGTGGGAATTGGACCATGGAAATGGGATAACAGAACCTCGATCGCAGTAATGGGAAATACAACACCCACCTCCCCACAATTGACATTCCCACATTTCTACTATTTTCATCCCAAATTTAACCCACCCTCTTACTTATGATTTATGCGTCTCTCCCCTACCCTGAGTCATCTTCTTCCTCCTTCTCTTCTCGATCCTCCCTCTGCTTTCTCCCTTTCGTACCCATCTTCTTCCTCCCAATCTTTCATCTTCTTCATTCCACTATTTATCTCATGTCGCTATTTAAAAAACCCTAGTTCAATCAAACAATTGTCACAATAGATTGCCTTGACCAAATTCGACCAAGCAAACAATGGAGTTCTAGTACAATCCACAAATGTGTAGACAATTGCATGGACGAGGTCTAATGTTGGAATTATTCTGGATGGAATTGAGATGACTTCATGAAGAAGGAAAAATAATTCTAGAAAATAGATTGGTCATTCGAGAGGGTTCTATTAAGCTTGAGTAGAAAGTCGCCTATTGAATGGAAAGCCAACTGCTATATTCTTGTTGTGCTATTGTGTTATTGCTGGCTTGCCGCTACAATGTTGTTGTTGTGTTTCTTCTGTTGTGTCGATGCATGGTGGTGTTTTGTTGTGTTTTTTGGTTGTTGAAACATAAGCAAACTTGTACTCCCAACTGTTTTCTAATTCAATAAAAACTTGGGCAAATTGATTTATTGTGTTTGAGGATTGAGAACGAGAAGTGGGGGATTGATTTCCCTTGAAGCATTGTGTCTTCGTTAGAAGCAAACGTTTATATGTGAGGTTGATTATGAGTTTACATAAGAAAGGGCTAAATGGTACTTTAACTTAATCTCACACCAATGATTTTCACATTCTTGCACCCATTCCAAACATGGAATTTCAACCAATTTCCACTTGATATTTCTCAGGTTTTCCATAATGTGGGAATTATGACAAATTTCCCGTTTTCAAATTTCCATAGCCAAACAAATAATCTCTAACTCCCAAGAGCGACTAGGTGCAATGAAGGGCTAAATGGTACTTTAACTTAATCTCACACCAATGATTTTCACATTCTTGCACCCATTCCAAACATGGAATTTCCACCAATTTCCACTTGATATTTCTCAGGTTTTCCATAATGTGGGAATTATGACAAATTTCCCGTTTTCAAATTTCCATAGCCAAACAAATAATCTCTAACTCCCAAGAGCGACTAGGTGCAAGGATGGAGCAAGTCATCAACTGGAATCTACAAAATGAACACAAATGATGGGATATTAAAACTTGTAGAGCGGGGATGGGATGAATCATCTATAATTTCAATGTTTTCGCACACTTTATATTCACTTCAAATGGCAGATATATACAACGTTACAAGTTAACAAATTAGCAAAATATTGGATAGTGGTGGCAATCTTTTGTGGATGAACGAACCACAATCTTTTGTTTGTAGGAAGACCAGGAGATGAGAACCCAAGTGGACAGCTTACCCTGTTGTGGAACGACGATCAGTAACATTCTTGTCCCATTTTGCATCAGAATAGTCGGAGATTTGTGTATCTGTGTGAGTGCTGAAGTGGAGGCCATGGTCTGGTGTATCCCGCAAATAATGTAAGATTCGGTTAACGTTGTACAATGATGTTGATGAGGAGCATGCAAGTGTGGGGCACAATAATTGATAGCGTGTGATAGATCGAGACGAGTGAACTGAAGATACTATAGAGACCCGATGATTTTACTGATACAAGGAGCCATCACGGAGTGGAGTGCAGTCAAGATCTTTGGTGGTGACTGTAGCGGGAGTGCAGATGGGCATGATCCATCATCTTTGCTTGTGCGAGAAGTTGAGTGATATATTTCTTTTGTGAGAGATGGAGTCCATTAGCTTGTTGGTGAGCTTCAATTCCGATGAAATATGAGAGGATGGCGAGGTCACATACTGCAAATTTATGTTGCAGAAATGTGAGAGTAGCATGAAGCAACTTTGATAATTGCGCATTAGTATGATGTCATCCACACAGACCAATACATAGAGATGAATAGTGTCACGACACTAGATGAATAAGAAAATGTACGTCTTGAAGCCACAATAGCCAAATTCATCGAGAGCTTGGTGGAGGCAGTTGAACTAAGCGCGAGGAGCCTGTATGAGGTCATAGAGGGAGAGCTTAAGGTGGCACATGGTTGGGTCGATCAGGATCAATGAAGCCAGGAGGTTGTTTCATAAATACATCCTTAGTGAGCGAGCCATGGAGGAAGGCATTGACAATGTCTAACTACCTGGCCTACCAGGTAACTGCAAAGGAAAGTATCGTCGAAGGGTTGCGGGTTTAATCAAATGACTGAACATGTCTCCCAAGTTAAGTCCATGTCTCTATTGGAACCCCTGAGCGACGAGACGAGCTTCATATTAGTCTATAAAGCCGCTAGGGTTTGTCTTGATGCAGAATAGCCATTTGCAAGTGATGATGTTGTGGTGAGGAGAGCGAGGGACAAGTGTCCAGGTGTAGTTCTTAAATAAAGCGTTGAAATCCGCAAGCACGGTCGACCTCCGTGATGGATTTTTCATAGCTATGCTAGGGGAGGTGGGTAATGGGGGAAGAGAGGCGGTGATAAAGGATTTTGTTTTGAGACGGCCGGTTTGGAGGCTAGTAACCATGCGACGTGGAGGAGTGGGATTGGGACGGGAAGTGGTTGTTGGTGGTGTTGCAATGGCGTGACGACGCCGAGGGCGACAAGGACGACTGATGGGCGTGGAGGAAGAAGATTGTTGTGTTTGCGTCGTCGGAGGAAGCAAAATTTTATGTTGCCAAACGTGTCAATTTGGTCAAATTGTCTAAAAACAAAATAACTGGATCAAATTGATCCATCAAAATTCCTCATTCAAATGACATAACTCCTCTCTATAACGCATCGAACGCCAAAAGTCAATCCCAAGGAACAATGAAGTTTCATAGGGTCTTTCAGTCTATGTGCAGGTAATCCGCATACTCACAAACATATTTATTTCACTGAGCCTCTTTCCGAGACAGTGCCCAAATCGTTACGCCTTTTGTGAGGTTCGAAAGTTACACGACAAAGAATTTTGCTTATATCGGTAATAGATACGATCACCGATGATCACCGGGAAGAGAATTTTACCTATTGGAATTTGGAACGACCCAAAGAGGAAATTACTTTCCCATTCATTTAACTGAAGTACCCAAAATTACTTTCCCCTATTCGAATAACCGCGATCCGGGGCTAGTAGTCACTCTAATAAACAAAAATACCGTAAAGAATCTTGTTAATAGGGATGGCAATGGGTCGGGTCGGGGACGGATAGTGCCTATCCGTTACCCTACCCAAAGTAGTTCGGGCGTTACCCATGCCCTTACCCACATAAGAAACGGGTAGAAAATCCAAACCATGCCCCATACCCGTTCGGGTTTCGGGTATCCACAATTATCCAAGGATAATAGTTTTTATTTATAACTCCAACCAATATGTTAATATTTACACGTATTCTCACGTCACGTAAGACGAAAAGTACGACAATAATTCACTAGAATGAAGAAAATTAATTAAAACAACATAATTTCATAAACAAAATGATATTTATATGCTAAATATAAAGTATGTTAGAGAAAAATATTGATTATTTCTAAACAAAATACATATGCATGTGTATAATCGGGCGGGTTCGGGTTGGATAGTGAGAAAACCATGCCCACCCATTACCCGCAATATTCGGGTTCGAGTTTTACCCATACCCACTAAAAGTCTTTCGAGTTCGGGTTTTACCCTATCCGATTAGGTCGGATTCGGGCGGATATCCACGGTTACCCTATCCGATTAGGTCGGATTCGGGCGGATATCCACGGACATCCCTACTTGTTAATGAGGCATCACCCAATCAACGAACAGATCTTAATGTCTCACAGCGGGTTCCACGAGCAATAAACTGCACCCTCCCGCAGCGAAACACTCCCACCTCTTCCAACTAGGGTTTTTAAGATTAGGATGCCAAAGCTCACTCTCTTCACTTGTCTCATTTTCTCTTCAGCCGCAGTGGCTAGGGTTTTCCACATATTAACTCTCTCACAATAATTTTCTCTCTTGTTTCTCCCCATTTTCTCTCCCACCGAACACTCTCTTCATTCGGCTATGGCGTCCAGCAATCAATAGAGCGGTCTATACTGTTCCAGAGGCTCTTTAATTTGATTGGTGAAGGGAGGGTTTCGCGAAGTAATCGGAAGAACAGAAATGGCGACCATGAACCCCTTCGATCTCCTCGGAGACGACGATAACGACGATCCTTCGTTGCTCATCGCTAAGGCCGAGAAGGAGAAGCCTAAGGTTGCTGCCACTCCTGCTGCTGCTCAAGCTCCGCAAGGCAAGCTCGTTAATAAGCCGCTTGCCCCTGCTCAAGCTGGTGAGGAGCTCCGAATCACTGTATTTCTCTATTTCGCCCCGGTTTATTGAGCTGTTTGTATTCAGATTTTGGTTTGGACCCGTAGATGGATGGAGACTATTGCTGTGATTGATTCGTTCACTATTTAGCTTCTTTGAGCTGTGCGTTGTGATTTTCGTTTGTATGGAGATTGATATCCTAGGTCTATTCTCCATGTTAGTTATTCCGTGCCCAGTTGGAGTGTGTGGTTAAGGGTTCGATTGTTTAGTGCTATGGTTGTTTTTAGCTTGGTTGTTTACTTGCTGGTTTGTTATGTTGAGTAGTGAGGGAATCAAGAAATGAAGGTGGGCGAGGAGGAGGAAGTCGTGGTGCTGGAACGCGCTCTGGCCGTGGAGGTCGAAGCGGTGGCGGTGGTTTCAACCGGGAGCCTAACAACTACGATGCTGGTTTTGGGAACAGCAAGCCATCTGAAGATGGCGAGTCAGGGAGGACATCTGAGAGGCGTAACTATGGTGGTCCTCGTCCTGGTGGTAGCGGTGCTTTCCGTGGAGGCCGCCGAGGTGGCTACAGCAATGGGGAAGCTGGTGAGGGTGAGCGCCCCAGAAGGCCTTATGAGCGTCGCAGTGGAACTGGCCGTGGGTTAGTATTTCCTTGATGGTTTAGTAATTAGCTTGTCAGTTTAGTGTTTGATTGCGTAACTAAGATTGTTTGCCAATTTGTATGCATCAGGAGCGAGATGAAGCGTGAAGGGTCCGGTCGTGGAAACTGGGGGACTGCTTCAGATGATATTGCACCGTAAGTTATTGTTCTACAAATGTCACAAGATTGGTATGATGTTCGATTCGCTTGTGATGTTTGATTGTGTTTTGGTTTATTTGGTATAGTGGGACTGAGGAACCTGTGGTTGAGAATGAGGCGAATGCCACTGCTGAGAAGAAACCTGCAGAGGAAGAGGCTGCTGATGCCAACAAGGACAGTCCTGCAAATGAAACCGAGGAGAAAGAGCCTGAGGAGGATAAGGTCGATTGATTTCTCATCTTATACTCTGTATCTACAAACTATTTCAACTTTACACTTGTTTTCAAGTTGCGATGGAGTTCATGTCCTTATGCAGTCCAGTGGTTGTTATGAACTGTTTCACTCATCTGCTTTATGGTTTATGGTCTCCTTGTGAGTTGTCGATTGCGTGAAGTTTGTTACATTAGCTTGCATCTCTACATTAGTACAACACACATCTAGAAAAGGTTAACTTTGGTGGGAATCTAACATATCTTTGTTGTTTGTGTGTTCAGTAGTGACCTAGTGTCAGTACACTTGGCTTGTTTTAATTTCCATCTCTGTTCTATGGTTTTCCTTCAAAGCAGGAGATGACTCTGGAGGAGTATGAGAAGGTTCTTGAGGAGAAGAGAAAGGCTTTGCTTGCTCTGAAGACCGAGGAAAGGAAGGTTGATGCTAAAGAATTCGAGTCCATGCAACAGCTGTCCTGCAAGAAGGAAAATGTTGAAATCTTTGCCAAGCTGGTGAGAGAACTAAACCCATCCACAAAATTTTATGAATATGATCAAGAATTTAAGTAATGACTCGAGAAATTTTTGGGTTCGTTAGGGTTCTGAGAAAGACAAGAAGAAAGAAACTGCTGCTGAAAGGGAAGAGAGGGTTAAGAAGGTTCGTTTTGTGTAATCTTGTATCACACGGGCCTGTCCCCCCCTAGCTCTCTCTTTGTTAACCTTGATGGGCACTGGCTGATGATTGGTCTTTATGAAACGCAGTCTGTGAGCATAAACGAGTTCCTGAAGCCAGCTGAAGGCGATAACCCCTACAGAGGTGGTGGTCGTGGCAGGGGACGTGGGCGTGGTGATCGTGGTGGTAGAACCGGCGGAGGATATGGAGGAGGCTACAACAGTCGCGACGTGTCAGCCCCATCCATTGAGGACCCAGGGCAGTTCCCGTCGCTGGGCGGCAAGTGAGGTTTTGCTGCAAGAAGAGAAGTCCGGTGTAGTCGAAGGGGGATTGGTTTGTTATCATCAGGAGTCGCGCGCTCAAGAACAGAACGCATATTTTAAATTCAACTCTTGTTTTAGTTTTAATTTGGGTGTAAATTTTAGATATGCCTGTCTTGGGTCTATCTTCTGCCAGTGATTCCTTTGCTGCAACTTTGGATAAGCATGATACTCTTGTCGTCGCTTTTCTTTTTCATTATGTCCCCCCTTTTGTTATATTTTTGGTTAAAACAGGTAAGTTTAGGAGAGTCTTTGAGTCATTTTGTCTTTTGGAACTTGGATGGTTAGCATTTAGAATCAGTTTTGTTTTGTCAATTTTAGGGATTTGTAGTTGTACTACTTGCCATTTTCGTTTTGGTCTCTTCGCTATATTTCCTTTCTGTATTTCTCTTGATATTTTGTTGTGTTGAGCACTTCCATCTCTTATCCTTGATTGATTTGGGTCTCCTCAACTGCGCTTAGGTCTGCCCTATAGAAACAGGCTTCTCTGTTTGGGCCATGGTCGAGTGGCTAGGTTCTAACCCTAGGTACAGACACCAATGTATCTCACCACTTGGTTCATTTCCCTCGGGAAGGCCTTCGTAGTATGTGCTATGGACCTTGGTGTGTTTTCCGTTATCTCGATGAGTTACAGTTTTAACTTTTAAGCGACTTGGAGTGCAAGTAAATTCAACTTGATTCAACAATGATGTAGGTTAAATTATCTTACTGTAATAATGGTGTTTGAATTGCAGCCTCCATAGCTTAAGTAAAGTATGTTGTGATAGGTTTGCATCATTATTTGGATTTTACGAGTCTCATTATTTCGGTCTAATGAGTCGGGTGTTTTGTCGAATTATTAGCAAAGTGGAGTTTTGATAAGCATCGCCGAATGTCTGATGGTGCTTTCCATTCATAGTGAAAGATGGATGAGAGTGTTGTGCGGATTGACCATTTAACCAAAATTATCTCCTGAGAGAAAGTTAATTATCATCAAATGAATACTTCTGAAATGATTTCATCATTATGAAATCACATATCATTTGATCTCGATCTCGTAATCGCGGTTTAGTTCTGTTGTTTAAGGGGGTAGAATTAGGTTTGAGCATTTGAAGTTTCAAATCTAAAGGGAACTAAGAGGTGGACCTTAAGTGACCAACTTCGAACTTATGGGCTATGGCCAATTGGCCATTTCTTTGCAGGAAACGAACTGTTGAATAATTTGTATGAAAGGATTACTTTTACAAATGAGAGTGGTACTGTTCAATAATAAAGTAAAATGAGAACAGCATTTTTCGCCGGGCAACTACGAAACCCATCCTCTCATCGCTTCCTCAGGGGCTTGCCTCTAACCGAACATCCATGGCTTCCCTTCTCCACCTCCGCCAGCCAAACCCCACAAGACCACGCGGCTAAGCCAGGATCCGCCGGCGGTCCAGCTCCGAAGAGCAAATTCTATTCCCCGGCTGCTTCCCCCAACGGAGGTGACGATGTGATCCTCTCGAACATGATGATCACCAGCTACGTCCGATCCGGTGACCTGGATGCTGCTCTCGGCGTGTTCCGCAACATGTCCGTCAGAACAACGGTCACATGGAACTCGATCTTGGCCGGCTACTCGAAGTTGCGCGGGAGATTGAGAGATGCCCAGGAGGTGTTTGTGAAAATTCCCCAACCAGATACCGTCTCCTACAACACCATGTTGGCGTGCTACGTCAACAGCTCTGACATGGAAGCGGCTCTAGGCTTCTTCAATCGAATCCCTCGCAAGGATGCAGCTTCTTGGAACACGATGATAACCGGGCTAGCCCGGAATCAGCGAATGGAGGAAGCGGGGAAGTTGTTCTCTGCAATGCCGTCGAGAAATGTTGTTACTTGGAACGCTATGATTTCTGGGTATGTTGAGTGTGGGGAGTTGGATAGAGCGGTGAAGCTTTTCGAAACTGCGCCGGTTAAGAGCGTGGTTGCTTGGACGGCGGTGATAACTGGGCACATGAAGCTTGGGAGTATTGAAACTGCAGAGAAGTTGTTCTGGGAAATGCCGGAGAAGAACTTGGTCACATGGAACACAATGATTTCTGGTTATGTCGAGAATTCTAGAGCTGAAGCTGGTGTGAAGCTGTTCAAGAAAATGATGGCCGGCGGTGTTAGTCCAAATCCTTCAACCTTGAGCAGTGTTTTGTTGGGATGTAGCGAGTTATCTTCTCTGCAATTGGGTAAGCAAGTTCATCAGCTAGTGTGTAAATCACCACTGCATATCGATACAACAGCAGGGACCTCGTTGATCAGCATGTACTGTAAATGTGGAGCTCTGGAAGATGCCAAGAAGCTGTTTGTAGAAATGCCCAGAAGAGATCTCGTCACGTGGAATGCCATGATTTCAGGTTATGCTCAGCACGGAGCAGGCGAACTAGCTCTTAGTTTGTTTGACGGAATGAGGAAAGCTGGGATTAGTCCAGACGGGATAACCTTTGTTGCAGTTTTGCTAGCTTGCAACCATGCTGGATTACTCGATCTAGGGACAGACTACTTCAATTCGATGAGGAAGGATTACGGGGTTGAACCAAAACCGGATCACTATAGTTGTATGGTCGATCTTCTTAGTCGAGCTGGTAAGCTTGATGAAGCTGTAGACTTGATCAAGAAATCGCCATTCAAGCCTCATCCGGCTATATATGGAACCCTTTTGGGTGCCTGTAGGATACACAAGAACACCAAAATTGCCGAATTTGCTGCAAAGAACCTACTCGATCTTGACCCGACGAGTGCAGCTGCCTACGTTCAACTCGCCAATGTCTATGCTGCAACGAACAAGTGGAATGATGTTGCCAGGGTCCGTCAGTTGATGAATCGGAGCAACGTGGTGAAGACACCTGGGTACAGTTGGATTGATGTGAAGAACATAGTCCATGAGTTTAGATCCGGGGATAGAATTCATCCACACTTGGGTTCGATACACGAGAAGCTAAACGAGTTAGAGGAAAAGATGAAGCTGGCCGGTTACGTCCCTGATCTTGAATGTGCATTGCATGATGTTGGGGAAGCCGAGAAAAAGCAGTTGTTGCTGAGGCACAGTGAGAAGCTCGCCATTGCATATGGGCTGATGAAGCTACCGCCAGGAGTTCCTATTCGGGTGTTCAAGAACTTGAGGATCTGTGCGGATTGCCATCGCGCAGCAAAGTGTATTTCAGAAATCGAAAAGAGGGAGATAATCGTGAGGGACACTACGAGGTTTCATCATTTCAAAGATGGATCTTGCTCTTGTAGGGATTACTGGTAGATCCCCCCCACTTGAAATGTGCTACTTTACAGTCCATTTTTCCAAATCGATAATCAAATAACATCAACCTGAGTGGCAGATTTTGTTAACCCGAAGGCATAACTAGACCGGAAACGACTTATAGTCGTTATGACAAAATCGTTAAGGCAAAGCTCGAAGTTACTTAACTATGTGGGCTGCAATGATTCCATCTCAATCATAGCCTAATTGTGAAGATACCCCTAAAAATAATCCTTAAGTGGCAAGGATTGAAGTGGGTTAAGCTGGCATTACTTCAGATGCCCACATCTACAGTGCAAAGATAAAGAGTCTTCTAGCTTGGGGAATCTCCCACGCAATTATTGGAAGACAGGTCGCTTTCATGACAAAACCCTAATCTAATCAAGCTGATAAGTTGTCTTCCCATGGAGTGTGCGATGGTAGAAAATAATAGAGTGGAACACAAGGGAGACAAAAGAGGACATAACGGAGCTGCTATTCAACAGTATTTCCTAATTTGTACAAATGTTTTTTTTAACCTTCCTGAATTCAAATTACAATCAGAGAATCAAAGTTTAAACAGAAAGGACGAGGAAAAATAAGGAAGGTGAAAACAGAGAACAAACAGTAATTGCTTCTTTCATATCAAAAGCGTTAAGAATAGAGAGAACTAAGTTTCACATGCCACACAGGGATAGAACGAGAGATTAAACGTCACGAACAGAATGCCTGTGGTTCTAGCTTCTCAAGAAGAGCAGCAGCCTGACTTCTGGTTAACAGGTTGGCCACGGATTTGGACGGTTGGTGGCCTGGCCGTGTTTGATGCAGGTTGGCTAGCCATCCTGTGAGCAAGTTACAACACCACTGTAAGATCACAGCAACAAAGAGAAGGAGAACATGCATATAATTGTTTGGAGTAACAGAAGTACCTGGTCTTGATTGCAGCAGCCATCGCCATGAAAGCATCCTCTACATTGGAGGCGTTCTTGGCACTTGTCTCCATGAACGGTATCCCAATTTCATCAGCGAATGCCTAAGAGATGTATAAGTTGTTTCAGCAAAATTTCTCTAGCGATTTTTATTGTACAGTAAACCACACAATGTGAAGGGCAATATTACCTTCGCTGTTTCATATGAAACAACCTTGTTGGCTGTCAGATCACTCTTGTTCCCCACTAGAAGCTTGTTCACATTTTCACTAGCATATCGATCAATTTCATTCAACCACTGCTTTACGTTGTTGAAACTCTCTTGGTCGGTGACATCATAAACAACCTATCCGAGACAGACCACTCAAATCAGCGAGATAGACAGAAGATAAAGCAGAAGACAGAAGACAGAAGGAAAAGGGTGTCAAACTTACAATGATGCCATGCGCACCCCTGTAGTAACTACTCGTGATTGTCCTAAATCGTTCTTGCCCTGCTGTGTCCCACTGCAGGTGGAGAGTGGCAATCAGTTACTAGACTAAGGTTATATCCATAGACAGAGCATCAACGTGTTCCTTGGCATTCGATACTACCAATGTTGGGTATTGCATTATCGGCACACATTATAACGGGTCCGGATCTTGTCAGTAGCTGATGGGTCAGTAACCCATCAGTAACCCCTTCCCTGGTCCCCACGTGTCAGTCACTTTTTTATTTAAATTAAATGTGAAAAGGGTAGTACGGTAAAATTGCACTTACTCCTATTTATTATTGATGCTCACTTTTGACCGGAGCCTATCAACCCCTCCTTCTCTCTCCTGGCAAAACATTTAATTTTCCTTTCCTTAATCTTTGACGGACGATTTCTCACTCGTTTTAAGTCGAAATTTAATTTTTTTTGCACAGTTAGATCAGATTAATTGTGCTCTTCAAAATGATATCCACTTTGATATTTTTTGGACACAAAAAAATTTGTCAGTTATTACCAGTCATACCATATGGTATTGACTGTACCATATGGTATTGATTGGTATTAAACAATAGCATACCATGTGGTATGGTAATATTTGCCACATGAATATATAATTCGTTACCACCCAATACCATATGGTATAGTGTGGTAATATCAATATATATTTCGTTACCACCCAATACCATATGGTATAGTGTGGTAATATCACACAATTCACATAATACCATATGGTATAGAGTGGTAATATCAATATATATTTCGTTACCACCCAATACCATATGGTATAGTGTGGTAATATCACACAATTCACATAATACCATATGGTATAGAGTGGTAATATCAATATATATTTCGTTACCACCCAATACCATATGGTATAGTGTGGTAATATCAATATATATTTCGTTACCACCCAATACCATATGGTATAGTGTGGTAATATCAATATATATTTCGTTACCACCCAATACCATAGGGTATAGTGTGGTAATATCGATATATATTTCGTTACCACACAATACCATATGGTATAGTGTGGTAATATCACACAATACCATATGGTATAGAGTGGTAATATCAATATATATTTCGTTACCACACAATACCATATGGTATAGTGTGGTAATATCAATATATATTTCGTTACCACGCAATACCATAAATTACCATAGGGTATAGTATGGTAATGTCAATATATATTTCGTTACCACCCAATACCATATGGTATAGAGTCATAATATCAATATATATTATCTAAAAGAAAAAAAACAGAAGGAGGGAGAGAAAAAAATCGTCTTCTGATGCCTCTCATTTCCTCTTCCTCAATCAAGAACACCAAAATGCCAAAAAAATGAGAAAGATCGGAATTGAGTCCAACGAGTTGATGAAGAGAAGAAATGTAATGAAAGAGAGTGGCTACAATTTTTATGCTAGAGAAAAAAAATGAAGAAGGAAGAGAGCAGATTTAGATTTGAAAAGGAGATTGTGAGAAAAAAAAGTAAGAGAGAAGGAATAGAGAAAGAGAAAGGTTATGGAAGAGATTGAAAAAAGGAAGAGAGAAGGAAGAAAGTTGAGTTGCAGAGAAGGAAGATTCTCTCCCTTTTATTGAAAAGCCAGCCATTGAAATGCGGAAGTAATAAAAAATTAAAAATACGAAAACGGACAAAAATGTCCCTCCCCACCCAGCGTCCAGCCCATCCACACGATTTCTCCCTCCCCAAATCAACGGCCCGCGTGTTGTTACTGATGGGTCAGTAACCAGTGGTTACTGACCCTATCTTGGACCCATTATAACCAAAACACAATAGAAACCAGTCCTGTTCAAAACAGTGAAGCCACAGGAAAAAGAGCAAAAGCCAACTTACAATCTGCAGTTTAATGGTTTTCCCATCTTGCTCCACAGTGCGAATTTTCTACAAGCAACAACATCGATGGCGATTAGTAACCATTAACAGACAAAGAGCAGGTACAAAAACAACCAAAGATCCAGCAAAACTATGTACTTACGAAGTCAACTCCGATGGTACTGATGTAGCTGTCCAGGTAAGAGTCATCCTAATCAACAAATAATCACAAGCCGTCACCACGAAATTTCAACCCAAAAATTACAGCTCCGGCAACCAAAACATTACATTCCAACCAAATAAAAAACATATAGGTTCAGGGTTTTCCATAGCTAACAATTTCATCGTGCACTAAGGTCAGGTAATAAATTGAAGGCTTCCTAACAAAATTTTCCAGTTCATTAAAGCTACAAAGGAGTATTAGATATGGAAAACCCTGAAGAGCAACACAAACCGAATTCACGAAGAGTTGGAGAAAAAACTCACAGCAAATCGCAGAAGCAGACACGATTTCCCGACACCAGAATCTCCAATAAGCAAAAGCTTGAACAAGTAATCGCTGCAGTAACAAATTGAGGAGCAGCAGGAATTGATTCATCAACACATCATCGCAAGCCACAAAATAAAATATAAAAACTAGAATCCGGCCAAAACAAAATCTGTGCGGAACGGATCTAAAGCGATAACCGCCTAGATCTAAGAACAAACGCAAGCGAAGGAAACCGGAACGGTAATCGATGATCAGATCCAGAATTCTGAGGCGTACGCGAAGAACAATTGATGTCCACGGCGGAGAAACAGAAGTAATTAGAGCGCATGATTGAGGGTTCAGAATCAGGAGCTACTTACTATTCAGGATTCATGATGGCGGCGGCGCAAGGAGATCGACGCGAACTGAAATCGCCGAGCGAATCAAAGCTGACGCCGGCGGCAGGAGAGAGAGAGAGAGAGAGGAGAACGAGAGAGAAATTGGGTGGAAATGAGGAATTGGAATTTCAGTCGGAGATGGGAAGGAAAGAAAGAGAGAAGAAGATGGGAAGAGGCGTGTTTGGGGATTATTATAAAGAAGCCCCGATTTTTGGGAGACAATTCTTCTTTTTTTTGTTCGGAAAAGTAGTTGTGACGTGTCGACGGGGCCACATGTGACCGCGTTTAAACTGTGTTTTTGTTTAACTCGAACTAGAAAGGGATTCCAATTTACAGGTTTAGAACTTCAATCCTTTTTTTTTAATAATAAAGGAAATCCTTATAGCCATAGGCACCCAAAATTATACACTTTTTACATTAATAAATTTGATATATAATATATTTCGATTATTGGTTCAATTTGAGGTCAAATATCGTTTTTGTAAGATTGTTGAAATTCTGTTAAGTTGGTTTGGTTAAGAATGATGAATAAGGATGTGTCACATTCAATTTGCAAAAGCTACAAAAATACTCATGGTCTTATGAGCTCTGATTGAAAATTCACTAGTAATTGAGTCACTCAATTTAGATTCAAAGTTGAACCCATTTTGGTTGTGATATAGTGAGAAAAAACATCATTTTATTTTCATTATGTTCACATTTATAACTCGAATCAATGTGTCGGTTTAGTTAAATCAACAGAAATTTCATGTAATCCCTCTTGTACGAACTGTTTTGATAAAGAAACAATAATAGATTGCGGTGATGATTTGACACTATATAAGTTGGAATTGTTGTTGAGCAAAGAGCCTGACTTAACTAGATTTCACTTGTTCATGTCAACCAACTTCTCATCTAATTAGTACTTATACGGTGCTTTTGCTATTGCTTTGGGATAGTTGGCTGAAAATTCCAATACTAATAGACCAAGCAACAGCAAACAAGCTAATTTGCTACAAATTTATATTCAATTCACCAATTTCGTATTGAACCCAAAGTTTGGTGACCATTACGTAAAATACTTTTCCATTTATGTACAGCCGACTAAAAACTAAAAACAAAAACCAGGAGAAAAGTAAACGCAAGGAAAGCGGGGGAAAGGAAAGGAAAGCAAAAGGCGCCTGGCTGGGTTTGAGTATTGACGCCGCCACAACCAGTTTCTTTGCCGCGTCTTCAACCCATCAATACAGGGGGGAAAAAGAAGAGTTATGCATAGATCTTCGAGCACCTCCCGGTTCTCCGACGAGGACCGTCCAAGCTACTCCATCCCCAAATCAAAATCCACCACATTTCACGATCTCCCAACCTACGATCCCCTCTCCCACGTGGCCAAGAAGGAGATCTCCCGTCTCAGATCCGCAGAGAACGCCGTCCACTTCATCCCTCTCGTCCTTCTCCTCTCCGCCATCGTTCTCTGGTTCTTCTCCAGCACAGGTACCTTTTTCATTGCTTACTGTTCAATTCCGAGAGCTTTGGGCATCGCTCGCGCTCCACCTTCCAGGCTCAAGATATTGAAAGATTTTGGCTTTGCTAGAAAGAACGTTGATCGAATGACTGTATTGCATCCCAATCGGTTTTGCTGTTTGTTTGGGGTAATTTGGCATTTGGGTTTTGCTTGAAATCACTTCCCTCATTTGGGTTGGTCTTCCGTTAACCAATTGATTGGATTCCGGGAAAGGGAAGGGAAGGAAAAAACTCGTTCTTATTGAGAGATATTGGGGAAATCTGTTCGATTTTGCAGGATATAAGCTTAGTCCGGTAAGTGGATCTGTTTGATAATCTCGTCCTAATAATTTCTCCTCCCCCTTTGTTGGCAGAATCTAGAATTTGAGAAACTGAACTTTGCCGTCCCTGCATACAAATTGGCATCAGCGATTCCATGGCGACTCACCAGTGACCTCAGAGATTTCGAGCTGCAATGTTACCCCAGAAGTCTGCCATTGAACATGTGAGGCAAAACGAAAAGGGTTCATCACAATGTATGTTTCTGCAGCGGAAGCACTTGAGAGTTTTGCAACTGTAAGCTACTGGTTTTGCGAATCATTGTTCCATTGTCTAAGTTGAATGAGAGAATGAATTTATGCTCTGTAGCCAACATTGGATGTATCCCTTGTTTCTTCTAATTAGGTTGTCGTCTTTCAGCTGTACCAATTTGCAAGCTTTTCCTCTTTCACCAAACTTGTCTTCTTGTTCCATTATCAGTCTCCGTCATTACTGGGCTCTTGATCAGCTATTCACTTGGCACTTACTAAAGGCTCACATTCAAAATCGGTGTGTTCAAGCATCGGTCCAAGCCTCACAAGCTTAGGAATCACAACGCGATTCCTCACACCACAAACCACAGGGTTCTCCCACTGCAACAACGATCCAACCACATTCGCCCGGATTGTCAACGGAAAGACACGAGGCCACCTCTCTTCCCCATATGATCTGAAAGCCTCGTCTATCGCTGTGGAAGATGGTCCGGACTCAATCGCAGCAGCAAGCTTTCTCGCCAGAACTACAGAGTCCTCCAATGCACAGCAAGCGCCTTGCCCCAGATTAGGCGTCATTGGGTGCCAAGCATCTCCAACAAGAACCACGCTTCCTCGAGAAGGTCCGGGGCTTATGCCAGGCCAATTCCAACGATCGACTAGGGGAGTCTTGCTTAAAGTTTCATCGGGGGTTATATCGATCAAGTTGAGGAGGTCTGAGGGCCAGTTCTTGACAAGGTCTTTGGCTTGTTGCTTTAGGATGGAGGGATCAGTGACTCGTGGACCTGTGATGCAAGAGTTGCAGAAATATTTACTTCAAACTTTGTGGTAACCGTAACTGAACTGAAGCTCGGATAAGGAGTAGCTCATTCAAAACCGATAGGGTTGGAGCAAAATGTGGACTGACCTAGAGAAGGGCTGTTGAAGCAGACGAACCAGTAGACTTTGGTGGGCGAAACCGGGACATATCCAGCACGTATTCCTCTTCCATACACATAGTTCACCCTCGGCTCGAATGGCTGCCCACCATCGTAGACTCCCAGTCCGCGGAATGAACAATGTCCAACGTATTTGGGGTCGGAGAAGCCCATCCATTTGGCCACCGGAGATCGAATGCCATCGCACGCAACAACGATCTTGGCAAGTATCTGTGTCCCATCTGTGAGTTGCAGAAGAGTTGCGCCGTTCTCTGATGTCTCGATGTTGGCTAGTTTTGACGAGAAGCGAACCGATTCAGTTGGAAGTTGGTTAGCTAGAGTTTCCAGGAGGATTCTCCTCTCCACAGCGCGCACTTCTTGGCTGTGCTATCAGCAAAAGTGGAAGCTAGAAGTTAATTCTGCAAATGACGATTCAGATCATTGCCAGGAGAGTAAGCAAAAAAGAACCCAGAATGATTGATCTACCTTTGATCTTCATCTTTGAACCTGAAAGAGCGAAGCTGCTGCCCATCCTCTGATTTCACCACCATCCTGTACAGCTGATCGACACCAGAAATTTAGGAAATGTGAAAGGAAATTGAAGGTTCTACAGAGTTTTACTTTCATACCCTTGGATTTCGAGGAACTGGGGTCGGAGTTCACCGGCGACTCCAATGGCGTCCAAAACCCTCCATCCATTCTTGAACAGGGTAAGCGAGGTTCCGCCAGTTCTCAAGGAATCCGCCTGCTCAAGCACCACCGACCCAATTCCCAGCCTGAAGTGAAAACCAATCAAGCTGCCAACTTCACATATTTCCCAGAGACAAATTCACAAGAAAGAAAAAAACAAAGTGCATTTGTATTACCTCTTGAGTGAAACTGCAGTGGCAAGTCCGGCGATTCCGGCGCCGACTATCACAATCTCTTCTTCACGAACATCTGCCCCGGATTTCTTTGCTCTGGTGATTGAGACTCTGTTTCGGGTTGGAAGAATTGGGGATTGGGTACCTGAGAAGGGTTTGTTTGGAGGAATTGATCGAGGGGAAATGGGAGAGAGGAGCGAGAATTGACCGGCGGCAGCCATTGCCTGGAAAGAATAAAGGAAGGCGAGAGGAAAACGAGTGGAGGAGATGAGTGTTCACTCAATTAGAATCCTAAAGTTCGATTTTTTTTTATTGTTCGAGCAATTCTCCCTTTTCTTAACCAATCAAACAAACTGACATCACAACTTAGCATTTCAAGCGGATTGTAATTTTTTTTTGGTTCGAATTACATGCTACCACGACACGTAAGTCCAAGATAAGGTCTTGGGCAGCGGGAGCTCTGCACCGTGGCTATTTAAATCACCGCCAAAAAGGAAGAGCTTCATTTAATCAAATCATCAATGGAGCTTTCAAGATCCCCAATCATTGACTTCTCCCATCTACACAGTCCCAACCCTGAAACCAGAGCCAAAGCCATCGACCAAATTGCCACCGCCTGCCGAACCTTCGGTTTCTTCAACGTCTTCTTCTCCGTCCTCTGTTTTCCCTCCCTTCCCCTGCCATTTCCTTCTCCTCCTGCTTTCTCACTGTAATTTTCTTTCGGCAGGTGATTAACCATGGCATCAGCGACGAAACCATACGAGACGCCGTGGACGCGAACAGGAGGTTCGAAGAAGCTCCACCGGAAGTGAAGGAGGCGCTGAAATCCGGCGACGTTTACCAGCCGGTGAGATTTGGTACGGTGCTGGATAGCAGGGGAGGCCATGGAAGTGGTTGTGGGACGTTCGTCAGGGATTTCCTCAAGCTTTATAGCTTCCCCTTGGAAGATTGGATCGAGTTTTGGCCGTCGTATCCCCCAGATTATAGGTAACAGAACATTCTCTTTTCTTTTTAAAGTTCGGGTCAAGTTCTTTCTTCCAATATCCATATTGGCAAATGCAGGTCAAAGATGGGGAAGTACAGCAAGGAAACAAGGAACCTCAGCATTTCACTTCTCAAACCGATGCTGGAAAGCCTCCACATAACTGATCCATCGCCACTGCTCCACAAAGTCACTTCTGAAGGAATGCACATGATGGCTGTCAACCATTACCACACTGGGCTGCAGCAGCAGCTGCTCTCCAATTCTGCAGCCCAAATTGGGATCCCTCCGCACACAGACCACACCTTGATCACTGTCCTGCTTCAGACCAGCCCCGGCCTCCACGTTTTGGATCCCACCGATGGCAATTGGAAAGATGCCGCTGCCCCATCAGAAATTATACAAGGTAAAGTTAACATTGCGCAATGGGGAAATATAGAAACTAGTGAGAGATCAGTAGTTAAAGTAATGGATCTGCAGGTGGTGCGCAGAATACATTGCAGGTTCTTGTTGGGGATCAGCTTGAGGTATTGAGCAATGGGAGGTACAGAGGAGCTGTGCATCGTGTATCTCAATGCTCACCTGACAATTGCAGCAGGATTTCCGTGGCGAGTTTGCTTAGCTTTGGCATGGATGAAGTGGTGGAACCAGCTGCAGAAATGGACGGTGATGAGTTGTTGAAGCCGTTTTATAAGGGCAGAAGTTTGAGGGACCTGCTTGACCACCTTGCCTCTGGAGAGAAACTGCCCTTCATTGAGACTCTCAGGATCATGGGTTGATCGATGTTGGAGGTGTATTGTGGTAACATTAGAATGGTTCTACTGAGGGTATCTCGGTTGAGTTAGCATCTTTGGTATACAAGAATAATGTCACCTAAAGTGTCTGATCAATACCCAACCCGATATAATGAGTGCTTGTTATGAGAAGAAGTTAATAGGAGTTGAGTTTATAGTTCGAGTTATCAAACTTTATAAAGTTGTGTAGAGCATGTTGATATGAAATTCAACAAGTGGTATCAAAGTCAAGGTTATTTCTTATATGTTTTGTAGTTTAGGTTGAATTTTTAGTATTTGATATTAGAGCTGGTTCGACCGAGAATTGCTATTGACAAAATCTCTATCAAGTGGTAAGAGGTTGCATTTATTCAACCAGCTTGAAATAGGTAACTTAGATGAGTTACCAAGTAAAATGATGGAAGATTTCTCAGTTATCTTTACGAGAAAGTTTGGTGAGACAAGTATAGAAGTTGAAATACCAGTATGGAGTTTTATCTCAGATGCCAAAAGCTCTCGGAAGTTATTATCGGTTCACCACTAGTGAATAATAAGTTTTTGGAGGGTTGAAACCAAAGGTAAGACAAGATAGTATAAATCTTAGCAGTCGCAAGAGATGACCAATTTCTATCTCGCATCAAAGAAAGAAAATCCGTGAAGGAAGATTGGGATAATCTCTCTGCAATCTTCTCCAAAATCAATGAGGTGAGATTGCAAATACCAGAGAATGAGTTGATGTTACTATCTCGGGAAACATTGACCATCAGTCAATATTTCATCATAATCAAAAAGTGATTATGTTGAACTCTCAAAATTGAATAACTGAAATTTCAATTTTGGAAGTTCGAACAAGAAGAAATCATTATTCGTGGTTTGAAACCGGAGTTCATGGACATAATGCTACAATAACAAGACTGTCAAAAAATTAATTGAGATATTACATACATGAACACTAGATTTAAGGCCCATACTATAGTGCCACTATTAAAGGTGCGGTACCGATGCCGCTGTTTCTTATTGGTCCACATGAATGATGATGTTGCACTGGTTTAGTGTACTAGCTTATAATCCGGCCCGTTGGCCGGAATGTTCATATTTTAATATTTATATTTTTATGTTATGTTTAAGTCTATTAATTTGTTTAAGTTTATTGAAAATCATTCAATCGAGATTCTACATAAAGAATGAATATATAGGTCGAATATTCAGGAAAATACTCTCCTCATTTAAGAATATAAAAATGTATCATTAATCCCATTTTCATAATGATAATTGAGCCCCCATTAAAATGATATTGATTAATAGATTGTACATAAATATATAATATAAAAGCTCATTGGAATTCTCACGCGATCCATAGATAGTTGGGCAATGTCTATTTTTTACCCAAATCTTTTCAAAATTCTTTTATTTTACCCAAACCTATCAAAATTCTATGTATTATCCAAACGTTAAGTTTCCATTAACAGTTCCGTCAGTTAAAACTGAGCTGGCAAAAAAAGTGCTGAGCGGGCAAAAAAAATGCTGATGTGGCAATAAATTAATTTTTTTATTATGCCACTTTATTCTCTTGTCTTCTAGCCCAATTGATTGCTTTACCTGTACTCTCCAAATCGATTGCTTTTCCTCTCCTTTGCAGCACTCCAATGCCCATACCTCTCTCTCCCATTCTTCTTTCACGACCCAATCCCCCATTCCACCTCATAAATGGTAGAACCTTTACTCAAATGTCCTTTTCTTCTTCTCTCTTCTCTGTTAACACTTCTAGGATTGAATCCCAAACTGGCTGGCCGTAGCTCCAATCTCCATCAAGGTTGCAGCAACTACATCAGGTATTGATGAGAAGAGAAGACGAGGAGCAGATGAGGACGTCGACCTCAAGCCCTCGCTGCCAAACCCGCCGTCGACACCATCACCGCGAAACCCGCCGTTGTTGGAGCTTCGTCTCTGACTAGATCTAGATCGGCGCTCAGAACCCTCAAGCCCTTGTTGCGAAAACCGCCATCGCCGCCAAAACCGGCGTTCCTAGAGCTTCATCTTCGACGAGATCTAGATCGACGCTTCTGTGCTTGATTTGGCTTGGCCAGGATCCAGATCGAGCTTTTCGTTTTCTCGAAGAAGAGGAAGGAAAAGGGAAGGGCGAGGGAGGAAGAGGATTGGGAAAAAGATAGTCAAGAGGCGGAGAGAGTAAAGGAACAAAAAATAGAATTAATATTTTTTATTATTTTATTTGTAGTTTCAAAAAAAATTATAATTTTTTAATTTATTAATTTCAGACGTGTATGACACGTGGATGCCAACGTGGAGTTCTGTTACGAAATAAGTAACGGTAACAGAACGAATGCCCAGACTTTGATCAGTTACAATAAGTTTGGATAATAAATAGAATTTTGATAGGTTTGGGTAAAATAAAAGAATTTTGAAAAGGTTTGGGTAAAAAATAGACATTACCCTAGATAGTTTGAAACTGAAATGAAACCTCACAATCCCACATAAATGGTTCAAAGCTCTCCTCTATGAATAACATGCCACTAATGAAAAGGAAATGGATTTATAAAAAAAAGAAAAGAAATGAAGAGTTGTTGATTCAAGTAAATCATATGCTAACAACTCAACTAAAAGGAAACCATCAAAACTTGAAAGCAAATGACAAAATTAGAATTACATCCAATATACTAATAGACTCGATCAAAGTAATGAGGCACAAAATTAGACACTCCTTATCTACAGGTTCCAGTAGTTTGAATAGTGAATCGACATTAACTTTAGTTAATCAATCAACGATTCCTCGTTTTAACATAAACATAGGTTGTGATAGTTGCAACAACCATAACACCTAAAGATCCAATAGTTTCCACTCTCCGTTGCCGTCCATCTTCAATCTCTCGACGTATATGTTTTAAACCAAAATTCAACTTGTAATCCTCCTTCTGCAACTCCATTTATACTACTTTGATGTACCTTCTCTCCATGAACCTGAATTTCTCTTTCAATTGAGTTTCTTGTCAGTTTGATCTCCAACTCCTCAATCCTCTTTCTTGTATTTGGCCAACTCGTCCTCCTCAGGGCAGTTTTAATAAGCTCGTAAAACCAACACTCATCTTCAATTCCATCAATATGCTCTTCTCCTCCTTCTCTGCCTTCAACTGATCCAGTTCACTTCCAACACCTTTCAATACCCTCTCTATTTTCATTAATATCCTGATCATCTATCACTTCTCTCTCTTCAACTGCTCCGATTATGCTTCTATGTCTTTCAATACCCTCATTGGTTAAATCACTACCCTGACCAATTGCCTCTTCACTGCCTTCACTTGTTGCAAACTACTTCCATGACTTTTTATACACCTTCCTCAAAATTACAATCAACTAACCAATATCAATCCATGGCCTTGGATCAGTTTTAGACTCTCTATGAACATCTCAATACCACAAAGTCTAAATCTAAATATTCTTTCAGTTAATCATGAACTTGAGTTTATCAAAATCTAATCCACTCCTTCTAAGTTGGAATTCCCATTCCCCAAGCTCATTTTTGGTTCATTTGATCCCACATAATCATGATATTATACCTCTAACTAAATTAAATCAAAGCATCTTACAAAAAGAAACCGAACCATGAACTTTACCTGCTACCAAATCCAAACACAATTTCTTCCCCTCGCCACTTCCCTTAATCCCTTCCCAAACCCAATATCAACTTTTACTCCAAGTACACACCCCAACTCCCAGTGTGTTGCGTGAAAGCTTAATTTTAGCAATCATTATGTTTGCAATTAGATTAATGAACACCAACAAGCGCCAAAATTCCACCAGACGATGAGTTGTCTTCACTTTGAGTTTTGTAATAAAACTGCTGGCCCCATATGTTTATCAGTTTGGAGGCTATATGATGAGCAATACCGAATCAGTTGCAGCGAAGTTACCGGTCACAGTAATGACAATGTGAAACACGTGTTAACAAACCCGAATATGGGTTACTTTTATGGATTGACATTAGAATGATGGGATTGGACAATGAGATCGTCCTTAGTTAAGCGACATGTAAATTGGTCATTTGGTATGGAGGACACAAACCGTTAAAATTCTAAATTATTTGGGTGAGTTTGTATTTAGTGTTTTCAAAATCGTGGTATATGAGTTAGGTGATTAAAATATCTAAACCCAAACGAACCGACCCACGCACACCCCTAGGAAGAGTTTCAAACCTTAGTATTTAACCGGACAAAAATGTTCAGAGAACCAGTCCCCTATAGTTTGCACAAAGATATGATTGTTTCACTATAGTTCTGAAAATTAATGATAATTTAAGAATTCTATATCGCTTCTACATATTCAATACTATAATTTGATATGAAATATTCGAACCAACAATATTTTTGGTTGCAAATTTATGGTTATCGTCTATTTATAATACAGATAAAATTTTAAATTGTATTAAACTATAATTAAAATAAAAATATCAAACTTGAAGTATCAAAACACCAAATTAAGCTTTGTTTTCATTTCTTTGCCTTCAACTTTGTTCTTTTTTTTTATTGTATAAGAAATCCAGGTTTCCAATGCAGTCCTCTATACTCTATAGTGGCTTCAATCAGTGAATTGGGACCTAACTCACTTGCTAGACTCAATCAACACCAACACTAATTTGTCTTCCCTCTTGGATTTTCCTTTCTCTACCAGAACGCTTCCCCTGCATATCAGAAATTAATTAAGTATACAGCAAGAGCAACACCAGTAAAAATCCATAACGCCAGTATGCCATCTCTACAACCCTATTTCGTCACACTCAAGATTCTTCCATCTCATTTCGTCCCCGCTGCCGGTGACAACTCGAGAGCTTCCTCATCGTCGTCGGCTCCGTTAATCAACGCAACGCCGGGATGGATGTACAATGGGTCGGATGGATTGGAGAATCATAGAAAGAGGTTCAAGGTGTGAGAATGTGATTAAATGCCGACACCTCCGTAGCTGGTGGCTGTTTTCTGTATCCAGTACCACTTGCAGCCGCCATTGAAAGGCCTGAGATACAACTGTACTTGGGAAGAAAGAGGGGAAGAAAATAACAACTACTTGATTTTGGCAGCTCATATCATATTAGATTCTTGGACAAAAGCAAAAACAAGAGTTATGGTATACAAAGGAAGAAAACATAATGGAATGAGTTAAGTAGCTAACCGAGAAGGTAGGCGAAGTGAACCAAGGTACTAAATTTGAGAAAGAAAAAAAAATTCATTCGTTGATGGGTGGGAGGCCCTGAGAGCTGGCCATGGGCTGACGTGACACTCTATTTGTTTTCAAACCCTATAATATTAAGTAAGGATAAGGATAAGGATTTTGGGTTCGGCGAGACCGTGTGTTGATGAATACTGAATAGTAAGTTTTGTTTCACACGACAAGTTTATTTCTCTGGCTAAATTGCAAGTTTGATCACTTGAATTACTAGTGAAGTTCTCGTTGTCACTAAAATTAATTTATTCTATACGTGGTCACTTAAATTAGATTAATGTCCAAATTTGGTCACTGGCCGTTAGTCTCTGTTAACTTTTACTGATGTGACGGTTAACTCTCACCGTTGACCGTTAAGTGAGTGACGTGACAATTAAAAAAAATATATAATTATTTTTTGTCCTTTTGGTTGCTAAAAGTTGTGTTTACTATTAATTAAATTGAAACACACCTATGCAATTGTCTCACCTCATATCATAATTTTTTGTCCTTATTTCCTAATTACCTAGACTGGACTCCAATATCTCAAGACTCAAATAAGCTAGAGCTCGATGATGCTTTGTAATTACTCACCCGTACTTTGACAAGTTATATCCTATATATTTTTTTTCAACATGACCCATCGTGGCCTCCAGAAAGGTAAAAAAATAACTAGCTAATCTCAATTAGCATGATAGTGATTAAGATAATCTGGTGGAGAGAGATTTCGCGTCTGAACTCGCACCAACCACTAAATATGATATATATGCATCAATTATTTGAAGATGTGTCATCGACAGAGAGTGGCAGTGGCACCTTTGCGTTGAAAGTAGTCAGCCCAATTTAGTTGGGTGTTGCATCTGCAGACTGCATGCATGGCTGAACAATATGGAAATCGATATAAAGCAATGAGATGGAAGCAGCACAGCACCAATATGTGATGCCGGCAGACGGCAGCTGGCCTGAATCTATCCCCGTCGATCGCTTTCGTCGTTATTATTATTATTATTATTATTGACGTTGCTTCTTTTCGCTAACCCTGGCAGCTCTCTTGAATGTTCTTTAATTTATGGCGTGCAATGTATGATGGATTGGATCCATTGCTATCCCTTTCACGCCTGTACTGTTACGAACGTGGCCTGGCAGCTGCCCTGTGATTTCATTTTTGGAATATTTAATCGGTGGCGGTTGGTCGCTACATATGATTAATGTAACCTTATCCTCCCTTATGGTATTCATTCTTCAATGCAGGAGAAAGTAAATGGAAGTCTATCTAATTCTAAACCACGTACGAACAAAGTTAAATGTTAAAGCGACAACGTATGTGCGTACGTCTTGGTTTCCTGCAAATAATGTCAGAGGGGCGGGATATGCTCACTTCCGCCAAGGGAGACACGGAGTTTGTGAGATTCACAATCAAGGACGTTTTGGGTATGACAAAAAAATGAATGAATGAATTATTTTTTGTCTGGGTTAATTGCATGGTTGGTCACTGAGATTACAAAATACGTTTAAGTTTGGTCACTCGAAATATTTAAATCCATTGATGGTACTTCAGTTTACGCAAAGTGTTCACGTTTGGTCACTCTCCGTCCAACTCCGTTAACTTTGGCTGATGTGGCAGTCAACTCTCAAAGTTGACCGTTAACTTAGTGACGTGGCAACTAAAAAATTATTAAAAATAAAAAAATAAATTTTAATATTTTCCACCTCATTATTACATTCATAAAAAAATCAAAAATAAAAAACCTAATTTATTTTCTCTTGTAATGCTAATACACTGAATTCCGAGATGACGACGCCCTGAATTCCGAGATAACTACTCATAGATAACGTTTTCATACCTTCTCTTGTGCTGAACAACCTAACTACTTCCCTTTAGCACATACAACAGTAACAGTAGAATGCGATGTGGGTGAAGAAGTAGCCCAACTAGCCGATCAGAAGGAGGGGGCGTTGACACTGGACTGGACAAAGCTGCCCTCTCTATCTCGATTGGCATTTTCTTGTTCCTTTTCCCTCTTTGCAGCAGCTTTGCTTGTGTACAGTCTTGTGAAACGAGACATTGGGGGCATGGGTTTGCTCTGTTTTGTTTCTTGCAGTTGCAGTGATCATCCATTCTCTTTCTGTTCAGAAGAACACCCACCCAATTTCTATTATGATAATGGATTGTATATGGGGGACTAACTCGCTGAGTCGCTGTGGCTCATGGAGATGATGTGTTGTTGGCTTCTCCACCGTCGGCGAGGCCCTGAATTCCGAGACGAATCAATGCGCTGTCTGCAAGGACGAGTTCGAGACCGGGGCTGAGGCGAAACATATGCCTTGTAAGCATCTCTATCATCCTGATTGCAGTGTCCCCTGCTTCTCCCCTGACCCTATCTTACTACCAGAAAAAAACAGAGTACCCAAAAACAGAGGGTGGAAAGCAAGAAGAAGAAGAAGAAGAAGGATACAACCCAGAAGCGGGAAACGAGTTCTCTTTTCAGTTCTTCCTCCCTCGACAGCGCCTATTTCGGCGGAAGTCAGCGACTGAGAAGAAGGACGAGAAGTCGACAAAAATCGGTACGACAACAAAGACGAATCCGAAACTCTGTTTTTCTCTTCCGATTCGTCGGATCTCTCTGTCAGCCGCCGCCGTCACCGCCGCCGCAAACCTCGTCGCCGTGAAAATCAGGATGTGGTGACAAAAGTCAGATGCTGCCGTTGGACGGGAAAGTGAAGTGGAGCTTTGCAGTGGTGAAAAGCTCGAGCGATCCTTACAACGATTTCAGGACTTCAATGATGGAGATGATAATCGAGAAGCAGATATTCGGGGCCAGAGATTTGGAGCAGCTTTTGCAGTGTTTCTTGTCTCTCAACTCCGGTCATCACCACAGGATCATCGTCGAGGTTTTCGCCGAGATTTGGGAACCCCTCTTCTCCACCTGGTCGTGATGATCAATTAGTCAATAAATTAAGATCAGTAGTATTAATAATTGTTATCACTTTTTTTTTTTTTTTGACAATAATAATTGTTATCACTTATCAGTGTATTAGCATTACAATAGAAAAGAAATAAGGTTTTTTAATTTTTATTTTTTAATGAATGTAATATATGAGGTGGAAAATATTAAAATTTATTTTTTATTTTTAATAATTTTTTAGTTGCCACGTCACTAAGTTAACGGTCAACTTTGAGAGTTGACTGCCACATCAGCCAAAGTTAACGAAGTTGGACGGAGAGTGACCAAACGTGAACGCTTTGCGTAAACTGAAGTACCATCAATGGATTTAAATATTTCGAGTGACCAAACTTAAACGTATTTTGTAATCTCAGTGACCAACCATGCAATTAACCCTTTTTTGTCTATTAATTATACATTGGGAATTCAAAATTTATATTAAATACATGTTTTTTTTTAATTTAAATCCTACAATAAATACATTTTTCTCTCTTCCTATCTCTCTCTTCCTTTTTCCACTTCTCCGTCCGACAGATTTTTTCCGGCGAAATTTTTGAATCAGACTCGCTTCGACCACCTGCAAAAAATTATCACCAGTCAGTGTGTTAGTGGTACGCTACCACTACCATTAGTACCAATGGTAGTGGTAGCGTACCACTATCATTTGGTACCACTACCATTTGGTACATGGTAGTGATAGCGTACCACTCCATCTCGTACCACTACTAGAAGAAAATCATTACCACTAGAAAAAAAATCAGATATGAAAATCCAAAAATCAAAGATCTAAAAAATGAAAGGGAGGAGGAAGAGTATAGCGGCAGAGGGACAAACACCGGAAGAGGCGAGCAAAGGAGGCGACGACGTCAGTGGATGAGGTTGGCGGTAGAGGAGGGCGACAAGAGAGAGATGTCACCGGCAAGGGTGGAGGGAGGCGGTGGAGGGCGCATCTGGAGGTGGAGTGAGACAGAGGAGGGTCGTGGGACGATGAGGTTGAGGGAGGCAGAGGGTCGTGGGACGATGAGGCAGTGGTGGAGGGAGGCGGAGGGCCGCGGCACGGTGCGGATGCGACAACATTGGAGCGCACGACAGGTGTGCAGCAGGCCACGACGCACGAGGGAGGGAGAGCAGAGCTGTCCGCGGGAGAGAGGAAGGAGTTAGGATTTTCCCCATTTATATGGGTCAATGATTCAGTGTGGTAAGTTTTTTCCATTTTAAAAATACACTTCTTTTAATCTTAACCATTGATTAAAAAAAACAGAAGAGAGAACATATCCTATAATTACAAAGGGGGTTGTAACGGTATCTCATAATGTGAAAGGAATATAATTAAGCTGGACATTAAGCAAAGCTAAACCCAAGAGGGAATTTTAAAAAAATTTGTGCTTTTTAATACACCCTTAATTAGTTATAGTCTCATAGATCGTAAGGTGCATTAGAGTTAGACTCCCTTTTCCCCGTAAATAACGCCCCTAACCCAAAAAAATATAGTAAATCTCAAATTGATCCTTGTTTATTCGACGAATTCTATATCACATACTAAGACGCTCACTCAAACAAAATCCGATTCTTAAAGGTTTGAAAGTTGCGCTGGTCCAAATACCATGTGTTTAACAAGTGGGGGTTGTTGGAATTCAAACAGAAGACCTATCGGCAACAGAAGGTTCTGAGACCGTGTCAAGAATCAGTTGTCAATAGTTTGAGTTGTTGAGAAAGATTCAATAATAAATCTTATACCACAAACTAACAATCACAGGGCCAATCTGCCAATATTTTTTTTTATTAAAATAATAATAACAAAACAATCGTGTTGTCTCATTTCATATAATATTATGTTTAATGTTTAAACTTTGTAAAAAAAATCACGATGAATAGATTTA
This sequence comes from Linum tenue, assembly GCA_946122785.1. Taxonomy (NCBI): domain Eukaryota; kingdom Viridiplantae; phylum Streptophyta; class Magnoliopsida; order Malpighiales; family Linaceae; genus Linum; species Linum tenue. Next base: position 24,579,926 of record CAMGYJ010000005.1, on the reverse strand, counting down.
CAGCATCATCCAATCAACTTCCCATGTACCATCCACCATACTCGATCGGTTGTTTCCAATTCGAGTTTAAGTGTTGATGAATTGTCAATTTTGTTGACATAACAAGTACTCTATTTTCTCTCATGTACTACTCAATCAATCAACCAACCAAACTAGAGTCAGTATCACACTGAGACAAACTCGGTATGTATAGTTAGCCTTTCGTTATACGTAAATTTCTCATTCATCATGTACCATTTTGTTGCAACCCTCATATTTCATCCAAGTCACCGATTGGACATTTGATTTGATGAACCCACAATCAATACCGACTTTTTTGGTCAGTATAGTGCATTTTCACTACCCTTTTCAAAATAATTTGAGTTTTGCTCATACTTATTACTCACACAAGAATCAGGTAGAAAATCAAAATTATATTCAAATTCGTTCGGTTTCGGGTATTTATGGTTATTCATGGGCAGTAATTTTTGTTCATAAGTTCAACTAACATGTTAACAATTACATAAGTGAAAAATACAACAATAAATCAATAGAACAAAGAAAATTAGTTGAATAGAACATAATTTCATGAAAATATTATATATATTTAAAATATTACATATGAGGAAGAAAAAAAAGACAAATTCTGGATAAAATACATACATTACAATCGGGGGATCTGGGTTGGATAGTGAAAAAAACATCAACCCATCACCCACAATATTCGGATTCGGGTTTTACCCACATCCGCAAAAAAAAAAAAAAAAAAGATATGGATTTTACCCTACCTAATTAGATCGGATTCGAGCAAATATCCACGAATACTTATGTCATCCCTAGTTTTGGGCTCAACATATTTGTGATGTGCCATTGTTATCCAACAGTATATTTATGGATCCTTCACTACAAGAAAATTTACCTATGGCGACAAAATTTTGGAGGCAGATGTTATATCAGCCTCTAAATATATATTTATACAACAAATATAAAATTTGCCTCTATAAATTTTTTTATCTGACTCTAAAAGTATCTTATACGCAACACATATAAATTTGCCTCTATATATCTTAATATTTGCCTCTAATTACATTATCTTTTACATACTGATATTTATTGTTAATAAATTCTAAACTTTAGAGGCAGATTTCTAATTATTGTCATCTAAAATTTTGGTCGATGGACTTTTGGAGGCAAATAATTATTTGTCCTTTCTTCCTCATGATCACGCAGCAATTTATAATTATTTATTAAATCCAAAGTTTTAGAGGCAAAATTATAAGTCTCTACTACTTGTTTTTATAATAATAATTAAATTCTTGCGACTACTTATTTATCATTAATATTTTCCATAAATCCTAGATCAGACGGAGTTAACGGTTTTATACAACTCCTTTATAGAATCGAAAGGTAGCGTGGACGCGCTCATCTAGGGTTTTCATCGTTCTTCAATGTAGAACCTACCTTGCCATTGAGCCGCCCGCTGAATCTTACTCGACATTTCCCCTCATAATCGGCTACTCGACGGTAGTTGTTATCTTTGAATTCTTCAAGAAACTAATCTATAACAATCGCAGCAGCAGATCCAGGGCGGGTGAGAAAGAGTAGTCGCGCCGAGATGGGGATTGCGATAGTAAGGACTGGATCTGCTGCTCTCCGGCAACGTGAAGCTCGTCCTCTAACCCTAAGTTCCCGCCGCGCTCAACAAAATTTCATCCCAATCTCTTTTCGTCGCATGTTCATTACCTGTCGTGGCCTCCTTCAATCATTGGTAAGTTCCCATGCTCTCTTTCTCTACAGGGTAAAGAGTTTGTTGGTTGAGATGTGTCTGTAAATTAGTTTCTATGGGTTATTATTAACAGGTTGTAGATTTGAGATTACAGTCTAAGTGAGCCATGAGAATTTTTGTTTTGTTGACTTGTCCGCTTATGGTTTGCATACTTGTAACATTTTGTTGTGTTGAATTTTGACCCTGTTCTTTTGGATTTCGTGTTGCATATTTTGTAGTGTTGAATAGGCCGAATGGAGCAAGTGTTTTCCTTTGCTTCATTTCTCTGTACAATGAAGTTATGGACTGCTTCCCCATTCTTGAGGAGTTTAAGGAGTCCCGACTAATTAAGTGCGTGCAATTGTTAGGCATGAAGGAACTAGAGGTCGGATTGGTTGAAGTTTTTTGTCAAAAATTGAGCCCCATAGGTAAGTTATTAATTAGTTTATTAGAGATGTGGTAGTACTTAGTATTGCTTTTCCATCTAGTATTATAACCTAAATTAATTCCTCCACTGTGGTTCATAGTTAGTAAAATACGGTACGGGAAAGTTACGTAAAAAATACGTACGGGTATTATACTTCATCTCTAAGTTAAAGTTACGTTTAATAGTACGTTAATAGTCATAAATATATAAAATTAATCATTTTTAAAATAAATAAATATATAAATAATAGTAAAGTTAACAATTTAATTCGTAAAATACGGATAATAAACGTGTTATACGGGTTTTATACGTGTTTAGTACGGGAACTATCAAATGAACGGGGAAAAATGAAACGACTCAACAATAATACGGATACGGAAGTTTTAAACGGATAAAGTACGTACGGGTACATATACGTGTATTAAACGGAGTATTTACTAACTATGCTGTGGTTTATTTATAACATCCTCAAATGGAATGCTAACTCAAATTTCAATATTATCTTTAATACAGGTTGAACCAGTTTGAAGATTTCACATGTACAAATGTTGGTGATAGAGATGATCATAGAATTTGGTGTTATGGTACTGGTGCACAATATCAAGACTATAGTAGATTTATTCAGTATTAAGTATCAACATTGGATTTTAAGATTGTTGTTTGTACGTTTTTGAACTATTGTAAGCATATTTAATTTTTAATTGTTAACTGAATTTGAGAGTTTACATTTGTGGTATTTATTCATAATATCATAATTAATATATTGGAATAGAATCCAATAAGTACAACAAATATCTTCATCATATACCACAACAAATAATATCCTAATCACAAACAGTCATTTGTGCCGCTAATAACTAAAATTACCAGCAAATACATTTGTCATAAAACATACGAATTGGAGGCAATTAATAGTCGTGCAAATTTGCAACAAAAAAATTACTAGGGAAGCAGAAATATCTGTCACTAAATATAACATTACAGACAAATATTTGTGTTGCAAAAGTTAGAAAAGAAGACAATAAAATAGTCATTCAAAAGTGAAATTAGCAACAAAACTATCTGTTGCAAATTCTTATATTAGCAGCGGATAATATTTGCCGCTAACATCTGTCGCTAAAGAGATTTAGCGGCAGCAGTATTGACAGCACATATTTATGTGCCACTATAGAGCTTTCGTGGCACATAAATCAATTATCGTGACACATATGCTTAGCCTCCAAAAGTCATTTTTCTTGTAGTGCTTATAGCTAGTTATTCTACTGCTAACTAGATCATGTCAATACTCTTACACTATCTTTCTTTTCTACTTAGGGTAATAATAATTTCTGGCTAGGTCACTATTTAATGTTAGGGCTTGGCCATTTGGGTGTAACACTGAAACAATAAACACCTACTTTCCACAATAGCCACAATAGCTTGAGCATTAGATATTCCCTCTTTGTCTGGCCACTTTTCCCCTCGATTGAATGTTGCTTTCAAAGCATTTATAGCTTGAGCATTAGGTATTCCCTCTTTCTCTTGCAGTTTCACTTTCCATTTTCTGGCAACTGTGTCATTCATTCATTCATGAAGCTGTTAAAGACTTCAAGAATTTACCATGTATTGTTGCCTACAGGGGAATTATATAGTCACCCTTATAGGTAATTACCTTTTTACTTACTAAAATAGGTGGGGTTGTGGGAATGTCCTTGTAGTAAAAGAATTTATATAAAATCCTTGTTATAAGAACCAGACTGCATCAGCGGCCAGATTGGTAGAGCAACCAAAATAGTTACAATTATGGTTCGGTTCATTTGATCACTAGATGATAAAAGATTACGAAATAATGTTTCATGGTTGGACATAATGAACCACCATATTTTGGTTGGTCCACTAGTTCCACACTTTTTAACCATAACAAAATGTTTAAGAAAGCATGCATATTATAAGTTATAACGTGAACTAATACCATCTAACCATGGTTACTTATTTTACTTAGCTTTTACTTCTTCTTCCTTGATGGATTTACACGATCCACTACCAACTGTCACTTTAATACTGATTTTAATTTTGATAAAATTAAGTGATTTATTTTAATTGGGACAAAGGTTGAATGGTGTGTTATAAATTTTGATGCTTGAAGATATAAATTTGGAATTATTTTGGTTAGTGATAATTTGAGTCGGGTATTATATATCTCTTTTATATTCTATTGGGTATGAAATCACTAGCTTTTCATGTTCAACATCCGATTTGATTCCGAAAACACACTCATATTTGAAGTTACGCCGAATTACCAAAGGGTGAGCATGATCGATCTATTAGAGTATGGGTAATAGGAGTAGTATTGTGCTATACTACGAGTATTGCTATCTAATTGGTCAGAGTTATATTCATTATCAGAGTCGTAGAAGTTAAGTAATTTTTGTATTAGTGTTAGGGTTGTTGTAGAAGTTCGCCACTGTACTCTATATAATCCTTGCCGTGTTACTGTTCGGAGTATACATGGTTCTGTGATTTGGTTTTCTTGGTTCGAAGATGTTTTTCGAGGTATCTTTGGTTTGTTTTCACGATAGTCAGTTTTTGGAGCTTGTTTGGGGGACAGGTGTTTGGAACGACAAGGCAGTTTTGGCAAGAGATCTCATTGCATCCAGTGATCATCACCATCAACGTTTTGGTGGGGCATGGTTTTCTTCGACATTGGCGTGAAGTTTGAGATTAGTAGCAGTTATTCGTGTCATAGTTATAGTTTTTTTTTCGTTGTGTTGTTTTTTGTTTTAATTTTCAAATTGTCGGTAAGTTAGTACCATCAATTTGGGGAGGGTATTAGTCATTAGAGTATGGGTATTGGGTAGTACGAGTAGTATTATATTATACTACGAGTACCGTTATCTAATTGGTCAGAGTTATATTTCTTATCAGAGTCGTAGAAGTTAAGCAATTTCCGTATTAGTATTAGGGTTATTGTAGAAGTCCATCTCTATACTCTATATAAACCCTATGTGGTTTCAGTAATGACACATAACAATTTCCACCGTATTCTGATTTCTCAACAACGATTGTTAACCTACACCAATATTGATGTTAATGGCATTGTGAATTCCCCTATTGATCTAGGCACAAATATATATGGACTATGTCCAGGTTTGATTTTCAATTTTAACTGAAACCCAACTGGTTAGATGCATTATGGGGTTTTTTATTTTGTTTCGGGTTTCGATTTCGAGTTTTTGATTTTCAAAAGATAACGATTTTGATTTTTCAGGTGCATCGGATTTCAGTTTGGGTAACCAAACCCGACCCGATCAGACACCCCTACTCAGTTAGTGATTACCAATAGATTGCCTCTACGTGGAGCCAACCTACCAAGTCTGCTTTCCTCTATATATATTAATAAAATATAACTTATGTATATCCCCAAAGACGCAAAACCCATCCAAAACCCAACAAAAACAGACAACAAAAAAGCAAAGGAAAAAACATAACACAAATGGCGACCAAGACAACCACCATCATCCCAAAACCGCAGCTGGAAGGAATCCAGACGGTACCTCCCTCGAGAATAACAGAGCCTAGGACGACCCGCCACGTGTCCGATGCGTCCCCGGCGGCGGCCGGGCTGACGAAGGGATGTTTCAATCTGGTTCTGTTCTACTCCAACCGGTCGGTTCGTGAGGATTCCGGTTGGGTTGCGGCCGGGTGGATGAAGGAATCGCTGGCCCGGGTGCTGAACCAGCAGCCGCTGCTCGGAGGGCGGCTCAGGAAAACGGGGGACGAAATGGAGATTGTGTCAAACGATAGCGGAGCCCGGCTGCTGGAGGCGACGGTGGCGGTGGGGTTGAAGGAGTTTATGTCGACGGCGGGGGAGGTCAGGGCGGCGGCGGAGGCGGAGCTGGTTTTCTGGAAGGAGATTGATGAGCAGAGTCCTGAGTTCTCTCCCTTGCTCTACGTTCAGGTAATAATTAATAATTTTGGGATTAATTATTGGATATTTTTTATGTGGTATTGATGTTCATTAGTTTACATTTTAATAGTGAGGAGGTCTAATTATTACATTTTATATTAAAATTTGGCTATTTAAGAAGGAAGACAATAAAAGGATAGAATACGTGCATTAGTGCCAGCCGCCAGGTATATATGAAATTGTATCCAACAACATATTATAGTATGAGATACTTCAATAAATAATCTATTTATTCCTTAGTAAAAAAATACTCTATTTATTTGGATAAGACATATTTTCTATGTGATAATTGAGCCTATTTTTGCATTTCTTTGCCGGAAATGTTAACTTCAAAATTTCGAAAGAATACGAATTGTGTTGACAAAAATGGATATTTATATAAAACTGTAACTTTATTTTCATAGAGACATGAATGATATATGAGGAATTTTTAATAATTTATTATCAGTACTTTTAACGTTATGGTACAAATTGAATTTGTACCTTTAACGTCATAGTACAAATTCAGTTGTGCCTATATTTTTTGTACAAATTCATTTGGGGTACAAACTGAACTTGTACTTTTAACGTTATGATATAAATTTAATTTGTACCTATATATTTTATTACAAATTTCTTTATAATACAAACTGGCTTCGTACCTTTATGTTATGATACAAACTAAACTTATACAGATTTTTTTTTATGATACAAACTGAATTTATACCATTAACATGAATTTGTAACTCCGAAACAGTGATGACCGGAAATACTTAGCTTACTGATTAAATGGTTTCTCATCTAGTTTCTCAAGACAACAGGACAACTTTTAGGTGTTGGGTTTCTCTCGTGGTATACAATTCGTTTGTCATTTCACTTTAGTCTATACATGGCAGATGTCTATATAGGAGAAAACAGAAGAATAACTTTTAAGATATTTAAGTTTAATGAAATTCGATTCAGGTTGAGATGAATCCGATTACAATATGATTGACGTATTAGGACAGGACAAGTATTGAGAGAGAAATCACGATTCATGATAGAAGAGGAACAAACATAGAAATCTTCACCTTTCAAAAAAAAAAAAAAAAACACCCATATAACTCTTCATCATCATAAATAACGAGTGGGTGTCACGAGTCGGGTTTGGGTCGGCCTCACGGATTGCGCCCAAAAATTTAGGAATGACAGATCAACAACGTGGGCTCTGTGAACAGCTCTCTTGCCTAATGCCGACCAAATCTTGATCGCAGGTGACGAATTTCAAGTGCGGCGGATACTCCGTCGGGATCAGCTGCAGCCTGCTCGTTGCCGACCTCCTCATCGCCGGCAACTTCCTCCACAAATGGGGGGAAATCCAGAAGGGAATGATCTCCACCTCCGCCGCCGGACCCAACCTCCCCATCTTCTATCTACCGAACCTGAAGCCCAATGGGTCGTTCACGCTCGAAGCATTCAGCTCGACCCCGACCAGGGGCCAGGCCCATACTCTAATTCTGAAAATCACGCGGCCTAATAACCAGTTGGGCCTAGAGGCCCAACTTGCGGAGCTCTGCGTGGAAGAGGCACAGCGCAGGTTTGGCTCGGAGGGGAAAATGATCTCGAGCTTCCGCGTGGTGGATCTGAAGGAATCGCCGGCGGTCTTGAAGGGGAAGAAGCCGCCGGCGGGAGGAGGTGGAATTACTGCCGGGAATGCGACGTGGGAGGATTTGGGGATCGAGGGGGTGTCATTTTACGCTGGGAATAAGCCCGCTGGCGTCGCGTGTTGGGTGAGCTGGCTAAACGACGACGTGTTGGTGATGCCGATTCGCGATTGTGGGGGTGTCGGCGGCGGCGATGTGATCGTGGTGGTTGCCGTCCCCGCCAAGGGGAAGCGAATGAACGACATCGTAGTTTAGACCCGACCCGGAAGAAGGAAAAGAAGGCAGGCTGGGAAGGGAGTGTTTGAGCTCACGTATTACGTGGTAGTGGTACTTAATTACGATTAGGTCATAATTACTAGTATGTGTTTTGTGCAATTATTCCCATTTTGTATCTTGATTCTTTTGTTTAAGGGGGCAATATCGGTTGAGATGGAAAACTTGTGTATTAATTTGATATTTTACTTTCTTTAGTTGGATTTTTTTTTTAAAAAAAAATTTGCATCCACAAAGATTTCACATTTGGAATAAAGTCCACCACTTGTTTCTATAATTAGATTCTACCATTGTTCAGTGAACTTTAATTGTATCAAATTTGTATAGTCAACTCATTGTATTAAGTCTGTGATTAATAATTATTGTCAAATTTGAAATGTTCAAATGTTTTTAGTAGCGATAATGATTGTTTACTTTTTTCAAGTAGAGATTTATAGTGATAGAAGTAAATAAGTGTCACAGCCTCACAGGCATTGGACAACTTTTTGTATGAGAACTAGAGAAAACCCATCGAACACAAATATATTTATTTGTTCTATAAGAGAATTAGGGGTGAACAAACACACCCGCAAACCGACCCACCCGTCCAACCCGACCCAACCCACCCGTATTTATCGCTAAAACGAAGGTTTTGGGTTGGGTGAGGGTTTTCTTTTGTACAACCCGCCTCTTTTGGGTTGGGTTTGGATTTTGGATTACACAACTCGTAGAACCCGACCCAACCCGTGTTCCAACCATTAGTATGAGTTCGTATCTAAAAAATATTTATGTCGTATATAGCAGAGAAAATTAAGATATTTCGTCATGTTTTTCTATCATGGTCTCCCTAATCTAATGCATTCTTCGACTTAAAGTTTAGACATAAATTGAATATAGTTATGATTCACGTAATCCTTTTTCTTGTGTACAATTTTAATAGAATAACATATTATGGATGCGTTTGTTTATAACCTTTTTAGCCTATTTCAACAAATATCGTGAAAAAAACTAGACATATATTGAAGTAAATCACATTTTATTAAAATTCAAACAACATTTGTGAATTTTGATACCTTTCACTTCGGTTTATTCGTTTGAAATTTTAATTAGTTCTAAAATATTTTTTATGATGTATAATAATTATAAATTTTATGTTGGGTTGGATTTTTACTTAAAAATATCGCCAACCCGACCCAACCCAATTAGAACCAAACCGTAGGGTTTAAAATTTTTTGGGTGGGTTTGGGTTTGATAATTCCCAAACCGTAGTGCATGGGTCGGGTGATTAAAATGGTTAAACCCGAATCACCCGACCCATGTACACCCCTAAAGAGAATGTCCAAATAATATACATTATCTAAAATATCTATGTCTAATAAATTTCATTGATTAGATTGGGTTGGATATTTGAACACTTATTTTAATCACACTTTTTTTTATTTCAAGATTGTAAGTTATTCTGTAGTGTCCATATTCTTTTTTTAATCTCCTCTCCATCTCGAACAAATCGATGTGTTATTCAACGAAAAAAAAAAATCGATGTGTTAAAAAGTAGTGCGAGATTCCCTCCCACCGATCCCTCTCCCTGTCTCAACCGCCAATCCTTTGTTCTCAGGGGAAACTAGAGATTATAGATTTATAGTGGAGACTGGAGACTGGAGAGGCCGAGGTTTTACGCTTCGACTACGAACCCAGCTCAGGGTTTTACAGAGCTTTCATCGATAAAATTCCTTTCTACAAGTGAGAGACAGAGAGAGAGGTAGTTAAGCGGGAAAGTTAAAAAGGAAAGGGTTTGTGGAAAGAGGAAGGTGGAAGTAAATGGCGGTCAGCAGCAACGAGACAAAGCCCTTTGGAGAAGGGATTCAATGGGAGAATCCCTTTACTTTCAAAGTGGGTCAAGTATTCCGTGGGTTTGGCATTGGTATTGGCCATGGTCGCCCCATTCATCTCGGTACTTCCCCATTTCTTCTTTCCTTTATTCCAATATTGTGCTGTCTCTATAACTGGGAAGTTGAGATGAACGTTGGAAGCTTCTTCAAGTTAAAAATGGTGGAAACCATCAAAAACTTTATCCTGGGACGCCTTGTAATGGATCGTTTTTACTTACGCTCGTCCGACTTATTTCTCTGGACATGTTAAGTTGCAACTATGTGTAGATTGTCTCACTGCTAGCATTGAATGGATTGCAGGTTGGAGTTATTAATCCAATGTTGAAGGAGGATTTGATGCCCTAGTTGTAAGGTCCTTTCGTATGTGGGGTTTATGACACTCAGCGGATGAAGCCTTGTTTCGAGGCTCGGAATTGTCCTTTAATGATAACCGAACACAGTAATTTGTCTATTTGGTTTTTATTCGACTTCCGTGTCTTAGAATTTCCGTGACTTGTTTTCTGAGATTTCCTTCCAGTGCACTGATTTGTTGCCCTACTTTGTGTAGTTAGTGACCTGAAAATGTTGGTGTGATCCACACTCTTGGGTGCACTGCCAATGGTGAATCAATTCCTCAGTGCGACCAGAGGAGCCACTGATGCTTTCTCTGGTGTTAGCAGACATGTAAATGATGCGGTAAGTAGAATGAATCGATTCCATTTTATCTGCCTTTTTGTCATTTCAAACTAGTCCAATTCAGATTTATCTTTAGAGTCGCCTTTCTTATTTTCCAGCTAAGGAAGGTGGGAGCTATGAATATTGAGGTTGGCGTTGGTTGTGGAATTGGATTTGGCCACGGATTCGGAGTTGGTAGGTCCTGTTCTATGTATGGAGTATGTTGGACATATCTGGTGGCTCTGCGTTCGTACTGCATTATCTGCTTAGTTGACTGTTGAACAACCGAAGGGCGATTCTGAGTTATAATGCGCTGAAAACTTAACCTTTACTGGGCAGGCATTGCTGTGAAACCAGGGGTGTTGCAGAAAGTTCAAGCTTGCTTTCTGGTATACTACAAAGTATTGTTTGTCCACTTACTAGGGAGTAGGGACTTTCATTTCTTTACCATTTCTCTAATTGAAATTCGATTTTGGACTTCCTAGGAAGCAATGACAATAGTTATGATGAAACTTGGAGAGGTACCGAATATGTCAGCTATTCAAGGCGGCCTCCCAATATCGTTGCCAGGTGGTATCATTGTGGCAAGTGGACCAACAAGCAACAGTCCTTCAACTGCTATCACTCAGCTTGGAGGGAACTTCCCAGACTTCTCGCCTCAAGGTATTCCCGGAAGTGGAAAGGTCAACAGGCACTCTCCTTATACAACTCAAACATCAGAAATGGATCTAGCCAATTCATCCTTTAGTAGAACTGTAAAGTTCTCAGCAGCTTTCTGCAGAACAGCAGAAGCCATTTCTTAGAGAAGATGACCCTGCCCTGAAGCAAGTGGTATGTGTGATCCATTGCATCGACCTTCTTTGATGGGCTATGAATGTGTCGCTGAGTCTTTGTCCAACATATCCAGGCTGGCAGTTTTCAGTCGGTAAACAACATGCTTCAAATGGTAAGTCTTTCGAGTTAATCACCCACTTCTCTACCTGGTTATTTCGTCACCTTGAGTCATCATGTTAACTTCATTTGGCCGCTAAGAAATGAACTTCGCTATGGGCATTCAGGTGCCGAAGCACCAGCAGATCATTGAAGAGCTACTGGAAGAGAACAAGAAGCTTCGTCAAATCCTTGTGGAAGATCTCAAAGTACCATCCAGTAAAATTCAGAATAGTTACAGAACTCAGTCTCCATGTAGAGAATGTTTTGATTGTGGGGGAAACAAAGGAAAAGAAGATGAAAGCATATATCATTCTATATAGCTTTAGAAAATCATGATCCTACTGAAATTTGGGACTGCTGAAGTAGTAAAATTGCTTTTGGCCTTCTCTTTGGCTGTTACAAGTTACAACCATATTCTGCACTGCTGCACTATGATTCCAGGTAATCGACAATCGCGATGAAGAAAGAACTTCTTTCCTAAATGATCTCTACACTGATAGCTGTCAGATACACAACAAAAATGGCTGTCTCCTTGACCCTGCATCAGGAAATCAAATTATTGTTCTTCGAAGTTTTCCTCTTCATTTTATTTTAACAGGTTTCCATGATGCATCTGCCCTCTGTTTATTGAATTTATGGTCGCAGCTCTTCCTGAGTTCAAGGGATTATTATTACTTTATTCCCCATGTCGATGCTAGCCTCTCTGTTAGTGGTGGAGGTTTAGTCCCATAATGACACCTTTATATTCTTTGAGATTACAATGGAACACATAATCTATTCAGCTTCTTACCCATTATAATGCTAGGATTCCTGTTCTTGATTCATTATTTCGCATCATTGTTTGTGATTGTTTTTCTTTTTGTTGGTTTTGCCTTGCAGAATATTGGATCATCGTATTATTGCAAGTATGCAGATGTAGGCTCTTATAGTTAGGCTGCACCACTGTGGAACCTATTTGTTGCACCGCGTGAGTTGGTCTTGGTCTTGCTACTATATGACTTGATACCATGCTAATGCATTGGGGCGATATCTGGTTCGATTGTCATTGTGGAGAATCTCACTTGTGAGTGGTATTGGTCAGATTATGTGATCACCTGCTACGTTACCACGAGTGAGTCGATGACAATGGTTACCTTCGACCTCAATGAAGTAGTAACTCAGCTGGTATTCCTAGTACAAAGTAAAATACATGCAATGGTTCCTCTCAGAAGAAACCAGGCACATATATGTAGCATAACCAGTCCATTGCATACTTTACAGATGTGTGCCCATGCAGTGTCTGCACCGGATAATAAGCAAGCTACAAGAGACAGTATATAATACAAGAATAAGTAAAGGTTTGGTAGTTCCTACTTGAGTACCATTGTTTCTTGATGAATCAGTATCTTGACTTATTAAATAGTCCACCAAGTGGGTGGGGGTGCTAACCGAACTCAGTCAGTCTGACTCGTTGTCGAAAAACCTTTGCACAGGTCGAGGGTTGGGTACCGAGTGATTGGTTCATGTGGCCACCGGATGGTCACATTGCTCCCGCTGACAGCTAAGGAGGAGAGATCGGAGGTGAAGTTGGTGCATCCTCGAAGGTCCAATATCATCCTTACCACTGTAGAAGGAAGACTTGCTGCAGGGAATCTCTCCAGCGACTTGCATTGGGCTAGAACTAGCCTCTTCAGTGACTTCAAGCCATCAAGCCCCTCAACCTCCCGCAGATTTGGAATGTCCCACAAAACCAAGCGCCTCAACTGCCTCAGCTTCGACAAGGATGGTAGCCTCTCTACAGTTGGCAACCTAACCAACTCCAGCTCAACCAATTCGTTGAGTTCCCCAAGCCCCTCCAGCAGTGCTGATCCATCGTGATTTCCATCGACCCTCGATATACCCCCAATTCGCAAGATCTTAAGCCTCGGCAGTTTTGACAGTCGGGGTATGGAGCCACCATCCAACCGTGGACATCCATCGATGTGCATTTCTTGGAAAGAGTGAACGACGTCTAGTGCCCTTCGGCAGTCATCATCTAGTGCAGTAGTTAGCAGAGGGCAGTCCAGCATCGTTAACTTGGCCAGCTTGCAGTTAGAACCAGACATGAGATCCCCAAGCCCGTCCAGACAAGTCAAACGACTTGCAGAATCAATTGTGAGCGACTGCAACCGTTTCAACCTTCCAAGCCCTTGGATCTCTCTCAGTTCTGAACAGCTCTTGAGTATTAATTCGATCAGGTTCTCCAGATTCTCCAAGTTCGGGAGCCACTCCAAAGTTGTAAAGTTGATCGAGAGCATGGTCAGAGACGACGGAAGCAGGGTAGCATTAGGGGCCATGATAAGGTTCGGGGAGTAAAAGAGTGTCAAAGACTCCAACTTGGACGACTTCCACCACAATGTGCTGGTCTCCGGGATCACCACCCTCGTCCTGCACTGGATGATCCTGAGTTCTCGCAACTGTAGCAGCTCGACGAGGTTGGCCAGCGCGGATGAAGTGGTCAGCACCTTCAAACTTGTAGGGAGCTTGATCCCTGCCAGCACTTCAAACTGACGATACTCATCAAACGACGCTTCTTCAGCTCTCAGGATTTCGAGCAATGGCAGTTCCCCAATATCAGCCAGCCATTCGCTCCCTTCCTCTATGAACTTGATGTTAGTGAGATCGAGCTCTCGAAGCCCCTTCATCATCCCCAGGGTTCCCCCTTTAATCTTCCTCAGTTTACAGTTGTTCAGGTTCAACACTTTCAGGTTCAGCAAATTCCTCGTATCCAGCTCCACATAAGAACTCAAGAGAAACAGGTACGCGAAATTGCTAATGTTCAACATCTCTAGGCTCCCGGATTCTGGGAATTCAGGTAGTTTCGTCAGATAAGGATTCGGGTCGGAAAGATCCAGAACTTTCAACTTCTTTGCCATCTGCATTCACACCACACAAAAGAAGAAAAACATTAACTACATTAGCTACATTCATGTTTCTTGACAAATACAAGTCGCTACAACATCGAACATAGTAGAGATAGTACGAAATTTGTCGATGCGTTCTATTCTAACAGTTCGCGTCATTATAATTTATAAATGCGGTGAATCATTACGGTTACTAGTTTTGCTAGGCGATAGTCAGACCTTGATATGGCTCCAACCTCCCCAGTCGTCTCCAACTAGTTTGCTGAAGGAAAAATGAAAAATCACCAAATTTTTCATATGAAAATTGGTGAGATGGCCATTCGGACTTTCTTCATGGTGTTGCAATTGAAGCCATCTCAAATTTGGAAGAAGGCCACTAAAATCTCCTCTTAGCGACGTAGCTTGTCCATCAAAGTATCTCAACTCTGACAAATTTGAGAAGTGTTCACTTTCAAGACCCAGAATAGAGTTCACTCTAATGGCTTTAACTTTGCCTGTTCCCTGTTAAAAACAAAAAAACAAGCCAATAATCGTCACTAGAAGGCTTGTATATGTTTATTGGCATTGATTCTAAATTAAGTGGACGTTACCTTCTTGTTAAGTAATAAATCTGTAGCTACATCTCTTGACCAGATCCGACTTCGCAACCAAGGATGGTCTATATCTTCTTCCCGGACAATTGCTCTGCCCGTGTCTCTGAGTTGATCATGCATTTGAAACTCGTTAAGATTTCCTATCTTGATCATCGACCTTTGAATAAGAATGTTGATGTTGGTGATGGGATAAAAGTTGCAATCGCTCCACATGTAAGAAGCATTTTCTTTGTCTTCTCCGATAAAGAAACAAGCGATGTCTAGAAATATTTGTTTTGCTTCATGCGCCAACGTGTCGTAGCTTATCTTTAAGCTTTCCACTACCTCCGTTTCGGGTATTTCTTTCAACTTTGCCAATTTGTCTTTCCAGATGCCAACGTCTTCTCTGAATAGGGACGAGCCGACAACCTTGAGTGTCAGTGGGAGCCCTCCTGTGGTGGAGACAATGTCTTTTGATAGGGTCTCGAAACCCGGTGGAGGAGAGTCCATACCGAATGAGTGCTTGCAGAAGAGTTGAAGCGAACGATCCGGGGTCATTCCTTGAGCTTCATATAACTTGCATCGACGATCTCCGCCTAAACTTTTCAAGATTTTTACGTTCCTAGAAGTGACAATGAATCGACTGTTAGGAAAGAAGTTCTCGAAATTCCCCAAGATCTCCTCAAATTTAAACTTCTCGTCCACATCATCAAGAACGATGAGAACTCTAAACTGAGAAACTCTCTCTTTTATAATTCTCCTTCCTTCTCGAGCATCAACCATCGAGCTAACCGAGTCCAATCTCAAAATGTTAGAGATTAACTTCTTCTGTAAAGCAAGAATACCATCCGTCTCTTGTTGCTTTTGTCGTATGTTCTCCAAGAAACTACAACGATCGAAGTGAGCAGATATCTTATTATAGACGGCCATTGCAAGAGTTGTTTTGCCGATGCCACCCATACCATGAATGCCAACTGTAGACACACTTCCAGATTCTAGACTTAGTTTATCAACTACCTCTTCGACATGATTCTCGATTCCAATCAACTCATCAGTCTCCAATGCATAATTGTTCTTGCTTAAGTATGACCATACAAGGTTGGAAACAAGATCTGCCGTAGCTCCATCCTGCCTTGAAAAAGTAAGGTTTTAGATGATACTAGGTTGAAATTCCGTGCTCCGCACAGGATGTTCACTTCTTATTTTATTAAAATTTGCATTTTGTACATACAAAGTACTATGAATTAGAAAAAATAAAACTCACAAGATACAATCTCAATTGTGTGAATCGATAAATGAAATAGTATAACCTAAGATCAGTTGAAGAAAGTTTGTGTTGAACCATGAGAGTAATTGGACTCGATGGCCAATTAGGACGCAAATTCAAAATTATGACTCTATGCACATAAAAAAAAAAGAATATTAGAAAGCTCGCAAAGATTGTCAATCGTTAATAATTTGAAAATGAAAAGTGGATCGTCAAAATACACGTTATTGAAATACCATGATCAACCTATCTTTAGTTGTATATACGGAAAACTCACAAAGATTATTAATAATCTATAAGAACTCTAAAATGGAAAACAAATCACCGATATGCATGTGATCTGAATATGCATGCTTGGTCAGTTTTTAGTTGAATAGTAAAAAAACTCAAATTGATATATAAAAAGATGGATAAGCATCACCGATATACACGTAATCCGAATATACATGATCAATCAAATTTTAGTTGAACAGTCGAAAAACTCAAATACGAACAAATACGTCAACTCCGGGATAGAAAAATTAATAAGTGATTATTCAAAGGTTCTTATATGTAATACAAAAAATGGGCCAAATATTTGTCCACAAAATGACAAAAAAAAAGAATAATGAAAATTTTGCAAATATATGTGACCTTAGCAAAATATCAGCAAAATATCACTAAAGTTGATGCAGATTAAAATAAACCAACTTAGTAAACCTTAAATCAAAACTTTGTATATCAATAACAATATAAGTCAAAACGTGGCGCCCATCGTAGAAATTCCCCTTTGTAAGTTTTATATCCTTGTTCTTTTATCCCCTTGCATTTGCATTACATTCTTTTTCACAACCTTCACTTTACTTTTTCGTCAAATTCACTCATGATCCAATTTGTTGATTTGGTTTACTCTGGATGGGAACAGCAATAATTAATTTTCGAAAAGAATAAGATCTAAACAGAGGGGTCAAGATATTGGGAATGGGTGACTAGATCAAACGGCAGATTGACTCACAGTTAAAAATAGGTCAAATTGTTCAGTAATTTTTATAGCAATTTCGTATTCGCAATTTATAGTTCTGAGTGTGTGAAATTTATCTGCATCATAGTAGCGAGGGTGGCTAATCATCCAAACACCATTCACTATGGCCGAATCGTGATTTGGGCGAATTAGATATTTAAAATACTTTAAATAATGTTATCTTAATATTTTTTTATTTCTATTGTATAGCCCAATACCTCTAATAATTTTACTTTAATTTTTTCTGTTTCTATTGTGTATCCTAATACTGTTGATAATTTTATTTAATGAGAATTAGAGAAATAAATGAAGAGGTAAAAATGAACATTTCCTCTTGTCGAGGTAAGGTCCTCTCGAACCACGGTTCAAACGTAGTTGAAGGTTTTTGGAGGGAGAACTTAACAGAAGTGTATGTTTGATAATTTTTGTATAATATAAAGATAAGTTTGATGTAAAAAGTAGGAGAAAGACATATTTGATAAAAATACATAATAGAGTGACATATTAAAGTTGGTGGCTTTGTGTTTGAAAAAATTGCAATAACAGACGGTAAAAAGAATTATAAAAAAATCAATGACTAATGATGCAATTAACCCGTAAAGAAATGTATAGTAAAATGTGCATTAGTGGTAATTTTTTTGCATAATACGATAAGAAAAATAGAAAGGGCGAATGGGTTGCGTCACATACCCTTCTTCGCTGATGGGATATCCTTTTAGATTACCAACCTCCTTCATAGCGTTTTTCCAATTTTGTACAATCCTTTCATCAAACTCCATTCGATGTCGTCGAAATGAATCCTCATAAGAACCCGTTTGATGTCGTACATCGGAAGGATCCACCATATGAAAAATGGGGATCACTATGTGTCCTTTGCCTTGCTTTCGTTGTTCAACGATTTCCGCGAGCTCTTTGAGACACCATTTGCTATCTGCATAACTCTTTGAGAATATCACAACATAAATTTTGGACTGACCGATGGCTCTGACAAGTTCGGGCCATATTCCTTCACCCACACGAAGTTCATCATCATCCCTGAACGTGCGAATCTTCAAATGGATGAGGAAACGATGGATGAGGTCTGTGATGTTGCGACGGGTGTCTGGACCTCTGAAGTTCAGAAACACCTCGTACTCTCCGTTTGGAAAGGGCAACGTCGGTGTGTCCGGATGTAGTGACTCATCAGTATGAGAAGCCGAAGCGGAGCTAATTGGAGCATCTAGCTGTTGAGAGGCATTATGATCAGAACTTCTCCTTCCAAAACTTATAGGAGCATCTACTCGTTGTGATGTGTTATTATCGGGGCTGACAGGAGCATCGAGTTGTTGAGACGCGTTGCTATCGGAACTCGTTTTTCCAAAACAGAGTTTGAAAGTGAGGGTAATCTTTGTCATAGCTACTCTTATGCGACCCATTTCTTCCTTATGATGTAAGAAATACTTTTGTTAGTACATTGTGGTTGAGCCATGTGTTGATGAAAGAAAGAACCAAGGAGAGAAGTCATGAGCCAAAGTGGTTAAATATATATTATACAAACTAAGAATTATTCAAAGGAAAAAACATCAAAATCAGAAATCTCAAGATGATATATATATATAAGGAGCGGAGTCAGGAATTGAGATTTGGGGGACATTTTTTTTTTGTTTACTATCAGGAATTGGTGAATTAGAAGAATAAGTTATTAAATAATCTGAATGAAAAATAAAATTCTATGATATTATGTTCCAAACAAGTAATTAGATTATATGAAAAAAATCATGCATTCCAATGTGTAGCATGTCCTTCAATTTCCTTACAACTGAAAAATAAATGTACGTATATACTAATGTTTGAAGACAATTAATACAGCCAAGACAATAAATTCGAATTCAGAATTGAAGAACTAAATTGCTATAGTTTAAAATGAGTGAACTTATAAGGAAATATAAAAATTACATTAACTCTTTTATATATGTAAAAAAAACTGAAAACATTAAGGTAATGTATTTCCCTTAGTAACTCGTGAATGGTGATTAATGAGGGAATTTTAGAAAAAAAGTAAAAACTAAGAAAATGAAATTCAATTTTTTTTTTTTTTTGCATCAAGAGGAGGCCAAGGCCAAAGAAAAGAACAGATTACAGAGGGAGATTAAAGAGTAGGGGGGTGATTGACTACAATGCTGCGGTCAAAAGTAGTGCCTCTCGCATCATCCTGCAAAATCGCAACCAAGCTCATAGGAGGATCAGCCAACTCATGCAAACCGTAGGGATAGACGAGACTGTGCTTCGAGAGCCAGTCCGCGACTCTATTCCCTTCTCGGTATGTATGAGACAGGCTAACCAACCAATCTTGCCCCATCTTTCGCCGAATAAGATTCAGTAAAGTGGCATAGGGATGAATAGGATCATGCCGCTCCTGAATCAACTGAATAGCAAGCTGCGAGTCGGTGGCTATCTTCACCACCCGAAAACCAAGTTTCCAAACCAGCTCTAACCCGTAGAAGATGGCCCAGAGCTCCGCTAATGCGGCAGTAGCACTTCCAATGTTGGCGACAAAACCTCCCAACCAGTTTCCCAAAGTATCCCGGACTACTCCGCCCGCCCCAGCCGGACCCGGGTTCCCATTCGAAGCCCCGTCCGTGTTGACCATTACCCAACCTTCTGCTGGCGGAGTCCACCCCACAGCAGCCACAACCCGGTCCGCCTTCTGCTTCTTATGACTGAGGAATAGCTCCGGCGCCTGCCACGAATCGTTCCAGATTCTACTCTTCGTGATAATGGACTGCATAAGAGAAGGAGCAGTAAGAGCCGCCCCTATACCTTTGAAAGCAGCAGTAGTGCGGTTCTTCCAAAGTAGCCAAATGGAGATACTAAAGAAACCTGGCCAGTTGATCCCCAAAGTGGTGGTCTCCGTACTCGAAAGGTTACTGCGAAACCACTCATCCTGATTGGCACTGAAAAATGCTTGCTGCTTACCCTGAGGAACCTGCCTGGACCAGAAAAACAAGGCAGGGGGACAGTCACGCATGATGTGGAGAGCTGATTCCGGACAACCTTCACATCGCAGGCAGCAAGGCGTCTCCGCCACCTTCCTCTGAAATCGAAGAACATTTGTCGCGATCCTTCCCTGAAAAGCCAACCACACAAACCCTCTGATCCGCTCTGGGACTTGTAGGCGCCAAATCGTCTTCCAAATTCCGTCCCGAGGTTGCTGATCCTGCGGCATAAGGAGCCCATATGCTGATTTGGTGGAGAAGCGGCCATCTGCAGACGGAGACCAGAACAACACGTCCTCCTCTTGAGAGATTTTATCCACTGCTGTGCTAGTGATCTTGGCGCAAATGTCCGGGGGAAGCAGATTAGAGAACAGCTCCGTGCGCCAACTCCCATCATCACGAACAAAATCCGCTACCACCGCCTCCTCGGCCTCTCCTGTCAAGTCTCCCGTGATGACTTCCTTCAAGGGGACCTGCAAAATCCACGGATCACACCAGAATTTAGTCTTTCTTCCATTTTTAATATTCCACGCACAGCCTTGCTTAAGCAGATCAGCAGCCTTGGAGAAACTGCTCCAGGTGAAGGAACTTCCCTGTTTCTTCCGCAGAACATCGAGCCCTGTTCTTTGACCTCCATACTTCGAGAGAAGAAGTTGCCGCCAAAGATTATCTTTCTCCTGAAGAAGGCGCCAACCACTCTTGGCCAACATAGCCAAGTTAGCCTGACGAGTTGGGCGCAGGCCCACCCCACCCTGGTCTTTCGCCAGAGTCAACCTCTCCCAAGCAACTAGGTGCAATTTGGAACGATTCTCCTCAGCTCCCCAGACGAAGTCCCTAGTGATCTTGTCAATGTTCCTGCAAACACCACTAGGGATCAACTCAGTGTGCTTCGTATATACAGGCAAAGAAGCGGTTACCGATTTAGCGACAGTAAGTCTAGCCGCGAAAGATAAACGCTTCGCTTTCCAGGGTGCCATCTTCTTCTGAATGCGCAGGATAAGAGACTGGTATCTCCCTCTGGTGACCCTTTCCTGGATTGCCTGTATGCCGAGATATCTCCCCAGAGCAGCTTTCAAAGAAATCCCCGCACAGGAGCTCAAGACCTCGGCTTTATGTCTAGCAACGTTCGGGGAAACATAAAGAATAGACTTGCTGAAATTGATCCTTTGCCCCGAGCTGTAGCAGAAATCCGCAAGGCACTGCTTGATGACTCGGATTTGCCTCCTTTCAGCCTCTGCAAACAATAACAGATCATCTGCAAAAAAGAGATGGGTCAGTGGCGGCCCGGCATTAGTTAACCGTATCGGTTTCCATTGCCCACTGCTAACCGCCTCATCAATCCTGTGAGATAATCTTTCCATACAAAGCACAAAGAGGTAAGGGGAAAGGGGGTCTCCCTGACGAACTCCGCGAGACGGGGTGATCGGCTGAGACAATTCTCCATTCCAACGAATCCTCATGGTGTTGTGCTCTACGCAGTACATGATACAAGCGATCCAACTGCTCGGCAGCCCGACCTCTTTCAAAGTATCCCGCACGAAATCCCACCTCAGCATATCATATGCTTTTTCCAAATCAATTTTGAACACCATGCCGCCTTTCTTCCCTCGCCTCTTCCTCAAGCTGTGTAAAACCTCTTGAACAACTATAATGTTGTCAGTCGTTTGTCTCCCTGGGATGAAACTGCTCTGTCTCGGGGACACCAACTTCCTCATGAGCGGTTTCAGCCTCGAAGTAATGGCCTTAGTAATGCTCTTCAGGCACACATTATTAAGTGAAATAGGCCGAAGCTGAGTCACTCTCTCAGGCGAATCCACTTTAGGTATGAGGACAAGCGTCGACTCCGTCACAGCTTCTGGAAGGATGCCTGTAGTGAAGAAGGAGACAGCCATCTCGGAGAGGGCCTTCCCCACTACCTGCCAAAACTGCTGGTAGAACGCTGCTTGGAACCCGTCCGGACCTAGAGCTTGGAACGGCTTCATGTCAAAGATTGCCTGGTGAATATCCTGAATACTGAAAGGTCTAAACAGGGCTGCTGCTTCCGCTTGCGACATTCGAGGAAAGGAATCTTTCGGCAACCTATCTTCGTAGGGGGAGCTATCCTGCATATAAATGTTAGTAAAGAAATCGAAAACAAGCAGAGCAAGGGAGTGAGGATCGGTCACCCAAAGGCCATTGTCGTCGAGCAAAGCTTCAATCTTGTTAAAGCGTCTCCTGATGTTGACCTGCTGGTGAAAATATGCCGTGTTCCTTTCCCCATACTTCACCCACTTGTCCCTAGCCCGTTGGTACCAGATAAGCTCTTCCTGCTCGAGAACCAGGTCTAGCTCTCTGGAGAGTTTGGAGTGGAGCATAGCGAGACCCGGAGAGAACCCTCCTGCTAAACCTGCTTCGACTCCTTTAATTCTGGCCAGCAAACGACGCTTCTTGCGCTTGACATCTCCAAAAACTTCATCATTCCATTCCAACAGCTTATCCGCCAGCACTTTGAGAGCATTATGGAGAGGGGCATTCGCATCCCAGCTATCTGCTACTGCTTGCGGCAGGCGGTCACTAGTCAACCAGGCCGCCTCGAATCTGAAGCTTCTCGGAGTATGCTGCTGTCTCGCCTGCAACTCCACAGTGGTCATAATCGGGTTATGATCTGATTGGTAGCGCGGCAAGTGAAGCACTGTTGAATTGGGGAATGAAATGTTCCATCGGAGGTTACAAAGGCTCCTGTCCAAGCGGCTAGCTTTGTAAGTGTGGTTTTGATCACCTCTTGACCAGGTAAATTTAGGTCCGGAGAACCCCATATCAACAAGCTCTGCCAACTGAAGTCTTTCGGTGAACAACTGACATCTCTTCAAAGTGTTCCGTGCAGGAGGCCCCGACTTCTCTTCAGGTTTGCTAATGGCGTTAAAATCCCCTGTTAGCAACCAAGGCATGTCAATGAGCCTGCTGTACGAGATCAGCCTTGCCCACAGGAGTCGTTGGTCCCTCTGCCGCGGTGAGGCGTACACCGCCGTCAGCATCCACGGAGGGTCGTTGCCCCTGTTCACTTGCAAGGACAGGTGCTGCGAACAAGCAGAGAATGGCTGCACCGAGAAAACACTTCCATCCCAAAATACCCACACCCCACCTGACCGGCCCTCGGCTTCCACGCGAAAAGAATTGGGAAACCCCAAATTATCACACACCCTGTTGGCCGAATCGCCACTCAATTGCGGCTCCAGCAGCACCACGAAGTCCGGCCGATGAGTCTGAATAGCAAGCTTCAAAGCCCGGCAGAATGCCCGGCTTCCCGCTCCCCCAACATTCCACGCGAACACTTTCAAATTGTGATTCATTGACATAAGGAAAAGTAAAGGAATCCAGACAGAGAGAAGAAGAAGCTGGCGGCTCAGACCTCGGGAACCCCCATCACGCCTTGGCGATCGTCTCTTCGTCCGGGCCGCTCGCTGGAGTTGGGCGGCCGGCCGACTTGCCTATCTCCGGCGCTTTGTCCTCTTTCCTCGGCTGTTTTGCTGCCTCAGTCCAGGCGTGAATTTCTTGTAGAGTCAAAGACGCCATTCGAGCTTTAGATTTTGGTTTTCTTTCTTTAACCGGTGACCAAATTTGGAGGGGTTTTGCCGGATTAAGCTTGCTGGGCGATCTCTTCTTCCCTTGCACTTTCTTGTTCTTACTCTGTTTCGTTCTTGTCGATAGAGAGGGGCTGGAACCAGAGATTTGTTCGCCGTTCTCCATCTGTGGACTCTCCACAATATTCATCACAGTACCATTTGGGCCCACGATAGTGTGAAACACGGGTGGCTGAGGAGGGGAGCCCGTCGTCTCTTGTTGGTCCAGAAGCCCTTTGTCGAGCTCAGACCCCCTCGACGCAACCTGTTGTTGAGGCTTGATTTGCTTCTGACTAATGGGCTGACTCCCATCAATAACCACGGGCTTCGGCCCAGCTGCCTCAAGACCAACCAAACTGGGCCCCGGCCCAAGAAGACCTTTGTCTATCCCTCCAGCCTCCTTAAACGATTTACCTTTTCCTTTCTTCGTCTCCTCCCCGCTCTTTTTCCCGTTAAACAATTTCCTTTCTTGGTTTGAATTCCGTTGCAGAGTAGCGCCGCTGGGGGAGTTCGTGGAAGGTAAGGAATGATTCCCTTCCTTAATTATCACCTCTCGAATTCCATTTTTCCCACTTGATGTCGCAATCTGCGTCCCTGTCTCCTGCTCCGACTTACCTTTCCGGTGAATGTCCCTTGAAATCCGCCGAGCTTTCCTCGTCACTAGCATCCACGGCCCGAACCCCTGGTTGGGTTCCTCCGGCGGGGACGAGGGACTGGTCAGCGACAGATCGCCGGCGGACTCCACCAAAACCGATGAGGCACCGATAGTATTCCTCGGACAGGAACCGGAGCGATGTCCAATCTTCCCGCACTTGAAGCACACCTCCGGCAGATTTTCGTACTCGACCTTCTGCCACTCATCATCTAGCCAGATTCTCGGAACTAGAGGCCTCGAAATGTCCACCTCCACCGCTATGCGAGCAAACTTAGCTCGTTGCTGCGTGAGAGTATGATAATCCAGCTTGATAGTCCGACCGATTAGATTGCCCAGAGTAGTGAGAACCTCCTTATGGTAGAAGTGGATTTTGATAGCCGGGAGCTGAACCCAAACGATCATGGTCTTCGGAAGCGGGTCCGAAGCTTTAAACTTCGGCGTCCATTGCTGAACGACCAAATAATGATCGTAAATCACCCACGGACCATCGGTCAGAGCCCGGAAGTAGTCCTGTTCGTTATCCAATTTGACTAAGAAACAATCATGATCCAGGTCCTTAACCTCCATAGCTCCAACCAGCCGCCATAGACTCTTCAGGCGATTGCACAAAGTGATAAATCCAATCCGCAACCCAAGGAGGCGAATCACGAGCGTCCTTTGCCACGGAGCACAAATCTTTGCTTTGAATTCAGCTGAAACCGTTAGGGCCGGTTCCCCGTTTCGATCACCTGTCACAAGATCGTGCTCACCCACCGGAGTCCACTGAATCATCTGACTCGGGGTTGCCGTCGGCTGCGACACCCCCATGGCTGCTTTAGCATACGACAGAGCCATCCCGGGGGCTAGTCCTGATGTTTGTCCCGATAGCAGCACCGTCGCCGTCGTGTGGATCTCCTGTTCCTGCATGTTCAAAAGAGAAGAATCAATAGCCATATTCGCCGAACTACTAGCCTGATTCATGTTAAAAGCCAAAAAGGTAGAGTCATTAGCCGCCGGCGGGCTAGAAGTGTCCGGCGGACGATCAGACGGGAGATGGGCCGGAGCTGGAGCTGCAGATCCGCCAATATCAGTAGAGAGCATTTCAATGGCTAAAATTTTTTTTTTTTTTTTTTTTTTTTGCATTGCTTGGAGGCCGAAGCCAAGAAAGAGAATATAAGGCTAGAGGAGAGAGAAAGAGAACGAACTATCTATCGTGATGCACTACAATCTGTCGCTCGAAAGAGACCCCCTGCATATCCTCCTGAAGAACTCGACTCAGCTCACTGGGTGGTTCAACAAGTTCTTGCATACCGTAGGGATAGACGAGACTGTGCTTCGAGAGCCAGTCCGCGGCTCTATTCCCTTCCCTGTATGTATGAACCACATTGACCAACCAATCCTGAGATAAGCGACGACGAATCGATGTCAGCAAAGAAGCATAAGGATGGATAGGGTCCTGTCGATCCTTAATCAGCTGTATAGCCACCTGGGAGTCTGTCTCCACAATCAAACTAGCACATCTGTGCCGCCAAGCAATACCCAGCCCATGGAAGATGGCCCATAGCTCTGCCGAGATCGCCGGAGCTTCCCCAATCTTGGCCACAAAACCAGTGACCCATCCTCCCTGATCATCACGTATCAGTCCACCGGCACCTGCAATACCCGAATTCCCTGCCGAGGACCCATCCACATTGAGTTTAAAGCAACCGCTAGTAGGGGCTCTCCATTGAATGCTCTCTACCCTTCTATCAAGGACGTGCTTAGGCCTGCCTAGGGAGAGGGAGGGAGCGTTCCACGCCTTGTTCCACAAGCCAACTTTGTGATCAATAGCGTGGCTCAGGGATGGAGCCGAGAAAGTGGCAGAAATACCTTTAAAACAGCCCATGCCTCGATTTTTCCACAAAAGCCAGATAGCCGTGCTGAAAAAGGCATTCCAGTTAACCCCTGAAGCAGTGGCCTCTTCTTTGAGAAGATTCCTATGTAACCATGTCCCTGTAGGCAATGAAAAGAACACCTGCTGCTCAGCATATGGGACGTGCCTGCTCCAGAAATAAGCTGCCGGTGGGCAATCTCGAAGAACATGCCCAATAGACTCGATCACACCATCACATCGATAGCAATTAGGAGAGGCAGCACACTTTCTTGAGCACCGCAGTTGATTAGTCGCAATCTTGCCCAAGGAGACCAGCCAAGCAAAGCACCGAATCCGCTCTGAAACTGGGAGTCTCCAAATCTGCTTCCAAAGTCTTTGTCGCGGATCATCTCGAGGAGGATTCGCCAGAAGGTAGGCTGACTTCGTGGAAAAACGACCATTGGATGTACCGCTCCAGAACAACCTGTCCTTCTCGGTGGAAAGGGGATCGACCGCCACCGCTGTCATCTTCTGCAGGATCTCCGTCGGGAGCCAGGGGGTCAGGCGCTCCACCTCCCAGCTTCCATCTTCCGCGATGTAGTCAGCTACAGACTCCAACAACATTCCTTCTGGCACCGGTTGCAGAGCCACCTCCACCAGCGGGACCTGCATCAACCAAACATCATTCCAAAATTTAGTGTCCTTCCCGTTGTGGATATTCCAAGCACAGCCTTGTTGCAGAATGCTAGAAGCTTTAGTGAAGCTTCTCCAGGCAAAGGAACTTCCCTGACTTGGGCGTAGAAGGTCAAGCCCTTCTCGCTGTCTACCGTACTTAGCCCGAATAAGCTGCGTCCAGAGAGAGTCCTTTTCCTGCAGTAATCTCCAACCCCCTTTGGCCAAAAGGGCCAAGTTAGCTTGCCTCAGGGGTCGCAGCCCGGCTCCGCCTTGGCTCCTTGGCTCAGTAAGTTTCTCCCAAGCCACCAAATGCATCCTTCCTTGCTGCTGCTCACCCTCCCCCCAGATGAAATCCATGTTAATCTTATCAATTGACTTACAAACATTCAAAGGAATCAGCTCAGTCTGCATAGGGTAGGTGGGAATGGAAAGAGAGACAGAGCGGGCCACGGTAAGCCTCGCCGCAAGGGATAAACGCCTAGCCTTCCACGGGGCCAGCTTTTTCTGGATTTGCAGAACCAGGGGTTCGTATCTACTCTTGGTGACTCTCCCGTGGATGGCTTGCATTCCCAAGTAGCGGCCGAGATGAAGAGTCAGAGGTATTGCAGCCCTGTCGCTAAGCCGTTGAGCACGAGCTTGACCGATATTGGGTGAGACATAGAGAAGAGACTTGCTGAAGTTCACTCGCTGACCGGAGCTAGCACAAAACTCGTCCAAGCATTGTCTAATGATTCGAACTTGGGAGCCCTCCGCCTCCGAAAAAAGAATGAGGTCATCTGCAAAAAAAAGGTGGGTTAGAGCCGGGCCCCCCGGAGAGAGTCTGACAGGTTTCCACAACTTCTCCTGGACAGCCCGATCAATCCTATGGGATAAGCGTTCCATACACAAGACAAAAAGATAGGGTGAGAGAGGATCTCCCTGACGAACTCCCCTGGACGGAGTAATAGGCTGCGAGAGCTCCCCGTTCCAAAGGACACGCATAGAGTTCTTCTCGACGCAGTACATGATACACCTGATCCACGAATCCGGCAGGCCCACCTCGCTGAGAGTATCCCGAAGAAAATCCCATCTAAGCCTGTCATACGCCTTTTCTAGATCAATCTTCATCACTAGACCCCCTTTCTTACCACGTCTCTTCCGCATAGAATGGAGAAACTCCTGGACTATAATGATGTTGTCCGTTGTCTGGCGCCCAGGAATAAAACTACTCTGACGCGGGGAGACCAACAAACTCATAACCGACTTCAGACGGCTCGTCATAACCTTAGTAATGGCCTTCAGGCTGACATTATTGAGAGAAATCGGTCGGAGTTGACCTACAGTCTCTGGATTCTCAACTTTCGGGATAAGTACCACCGTGGAGGCAAAAACCTCTTCGGGTAGCTCACCTTCCTGAAAGAAAGAGATGGCCATGTCCGTAAGAGACTTCCCCACAACTTTCCAGGCTTGTTGATAGAAAATAGCTTGAAATTCATCTGGCCCCGGAGCCTGAAAAGGCTTCATGTCAAAAACTGCCTTGTGGACGTCCTGGATGGTGAAAGGACGCAGGAGCTGGCTACGGTCCACATGACTGAGATGAGGGAAAGCTCTTCTCGGCATCAGGTCACTATACGGAGTTCCATCCTGCAGATAAAGCTTTGAATAAAACTCGAAAACCATAGCTGCCAACAGATGCTTGTCGTTTACCCACTCGCCATTCTCATCTTTCAAGCACTTAATCTTGTTAGACCTGCGCCTAATCTTAGCAAGTTGGTGGAAGTAGGAGGTATTCCTCTCCCCAAACTTAACCCAGAAAATGAAATTCAATTAATTTGCTCCTCCAAGGCAGGAACTCTAGTCAACGGAGGAGGAATATTGAATGTGCTTAGCTCTAGACTTGCGGGACACTTATGTTCTATTTTTGCACACGGAGGCATTTATGAATAATACCTCTTGTATACATAATTCCTCAAATCTCGTACAAAATTATACATATGTTTTAAAATTCTCCCAAACCTCACCTAGCTCCGACCTATATATACAGATGGTTATGAAAGCATCATGATATGCAAAACTTATGCACATCACTCAATAACATACTCGATATATGTGACATAAAAATTGCCATATAAAAGAAGCTGAAATACTTACTTGGACCTCAAAGGGAATCCCTACTTTCTCAAATGCTATGGTGTGGGCAAGTCCATATAGATTTTTTAATGGAGTCGTTGTATATTTTATAGAAGGTGAGGACAGTTCCTTTCTTGTTTGACAAGATTTTATTTTTGAGAAATTAACAAAAAAAAAAAAGCTATATTGCTTTTTCATCAAGGAAGCTTTGTAGATTCTTACATAGAAAGAGAGGGGTTTGCAGGAAGAGACGCAAAGGATCTATCTTTTCATTTAAGAATGAAGAAAAGGATTCAAGTAAGAAGAGGATTACATTGGGGGAATATATATGGAATTGTGGAAAATAAGTAATGGTACATCAAATTCCAACCTTTTGTCTTGCAATTAAGGAAGTTAAGATGCTGGCTTGCTCATAGATTTGTTGTTTTTGATGATTTTTTTATAAGGATGACATAAAAATTGTACGGATGATATATTTTTATATTTGAAGTTAGATGCTACTAAAGAGAATCGAACTTGGAACTTTCAAGTTGAACACTAATGATAGTATCACGAAATGAAATTATTGTTCGCTTGTTCAGTTGTTCTTCATAATTTTGTTTGATTTGAATTGGACTTAATTACAAAAAGAGCACTCCTTATGATGTGACTCTATGAAATAGTGTTTTACAACTTGTTCTTTTAAGAGTTAAATTGTCATAAGTTAGTTAATTAATTAGAAATTAATGGCACAAAAAATCTTTGTCGACCAAAGCACTTTTTAATGCTCATTAAGAAAAATAGGATATTTTTTCTCTATGGGTACTATTCACAAGGGGGGTTTTATTCCATACACCCAATTTTACCATAATCCTTTTTATTTCTCCTTTTTAGCAATACTATTCATATGAGTTTAATCCCCTACAATTATATCTATGATAAGTCTAAAATTCATATGAAATTCTACCATAACCCTTTTTATTTCTTGTTTTTAGCAATACTATTCATATGAGTTAATCACCTACAACCATATCTACGATAAGTCTAAAATTCATATGAAATTCTACGATAAGTCTTTTTCTCTATATCCAACCTTACATTATACACATATTTCTTAGGTAGGTTAATAAATATCAAAAACTCATTTATTTTCAATGTAAATTACTAAATAATATGAACAATATTTAATTATTCATTTACTATTAATCGAAATTCTATTATTGTTAACTAATATACTTAACATGTCATCAATTCGCATTATGCAAGATTAGTTAACTTTGAGATTACAACTATCCCTAAGATGATGCTGAAATTAATGAAAAACTAACTCCAAGTTTTATCTGGTTTATCAATGGCGATGTCCGCTATTAGTATTTGACATGAAAGCCTTCCTGGCAATGAGAAGCCAGGCCGAACCTAAAATTTTGGCTCCGCCCCTGCCTGAATGCTACAACTATTCCTAAGATGATGCTTAAATTATTAAAAAGCCAACTTCAAATTTTATCGGGTTTATCAATGTTAGCACAACCTGAAAAAGGTGTGTTATTATAACATACTCTTTATTTTGGACGTATATGATGGTCGAAAGTTATAACTTAACTATTAACTATTAAGTTTGAATTTTTAATTGATTATTATATTTGTTCAATATAATAATATAGTGTAGAATCTATGTAAGAGAAGTTTTATAGATTTTGCATTTCTCGACGAAGATATTGTCCGTTTTGGGCCTCAACCCTCACGGTTTTCGACTTGTGGTGTAATTTAAGGTGATTTCTCATAAGGTTACTCATCCTTGTTGTACTCCACACTGAGCACATTTAACTTCGGAGTTCTCACAAGAACTCATCCATTTCACCCCAAAACGCGTCTTGTCAGTTAAGGTCGGTTTCTTACTTATGAACCATGGATCTCTCCCGTGCTTTGTCGATGTGGGATTTGTCTAAGGTGTTACAATAACTGTAATTAAGATTGTGTTAGAATTGTAGTCCTACAGCTGTAGAAACATCGACTATAATTATTACAAAAACAATTATTATGATTATATTTATATGTACAACCCATGATGAGCATGCTGCAAACCAAACTAACCCACAACACACAAATACAAGTTCTCTTGTCCAATTTTTTGCTCACTGTCGCCTGCTTTCCTGTTAGTAACTTGGATGAAAAGAAACAGACTTGAAAGCGTGAATTAATCACTCTTTTTAAAATGTAATTTGTGTCGACTCTAAATTTTTGGTAGGAATTGATTAAATTACCATAGGAGTCCCTTAAATTTAAGTATGAAAATAACAATCTCGCATATTTCTGTATTTTTGAATTGGATAAGAAAACTTGGAAGAAAAATATTAACGTTAGGAAGAAATTAGGCGGTACTTAAATTGTGAAAAATGATAGTTTCCTTATGTGTTTCACAAAAGATAATAAATTATTAATTATTCAAAATTAATTAATCACAAAATAATTCAGAATAAACAATTAATTATTAGTAGAAAAAAAATCAATTCCAAAATGCACGGCGCTAACATGTTAAATGTGTAGTGTGATTTAATATGTCAAATTAAATTGCACACACTTTTCTAAAAGAAACCACTAATAACTTTAATCAATAAAATAAAGTTAAAAAAAGACTTTGTAAACCATTTGCACTTTACCTTTCTCGTCAATATGATATTTTCACTCTATTGACTAACTCTCTCCACTACGCCAAAGGTCACATAACCCGATTGGTGAACCCTCATTAGGCGCTCGTTCTGGACGTGTGAGGTCCTGAGTTCGACCCCCTCGATGCCCTTTCGTTGTGTTCCCAACGATGCTAACGAGGATCTTAGTGGAGAGCCCGAAGAGCTCAAGCAGATGAACACCTAATTATAATATATATAAAAACATCCCCACTACACCAAACCAATTCCAAAGTATATCCCAAAACAAGTTTCATGTTTCAAAAGAAAACCAATATCCAATCACATCTAACAATTCCCAAATTCCAATATCCCTATTTAAACTAATCTCTCATCTCCCCTTTAACAGCGCCAGATTAATCCTAAAACTATGGTTGATTTAAACATCCGAACCTGTTTTCATAAGCTTACAAAACAGAGTACTATTTTGTTTGAAGTGGTATTGGGAGACTAACTTGCGAGCTTAGTTGCTGCCTTTTTGGGTGTGTTTTTGGATCCCAACTGAACTCGATCAATATTCAATTTTTGTATAAAAAAAGACCCACAAAAGAGCAAATAATCCACCATGAAGAACATATTTGCTTTGTTCTGATATTCAAAAGTAGAAGCATATTACTGGTTTAATGACTGGTTCACTGTCCTGCAAATAGTGAACCATTCTCAAGGGGAAGTAAAAATACTAAAAAAAAGTACATCCAAAATAATTGCATTACACATCACTCCGAAAAAGAAAACAACAAAATTTATGACTTTGATTTGTATTGAACATTGATCTCTGTCAGAACTCAGAAGTCTTACTCTCGGAGTTGGCAATACACCCAGTTCCTTCCAGTGCCTCGGGTCAGATCAGATCAAAATTGTCATCTCGTAGTAAAACACTCATGATGATTCCTATATACATACTACTAACTCTGTGTTGTCCAATTTGTACACTACATTTCACACAGGAAACAAAAATAATATATTGCAATGAGACTATACAAAACTATATGGCTGTTGCATTTGCATGTCTCCTCTGAATCCTTCTTACAGGCTGCAATGTTTCAGCTATCCAAAAAATTGAGAGTCTAACGTCTGTTCTTTGTTCTTGTAGAGAAGATATTGCGAACTTATATACCGGAAAATTTTCACTTTAGATTGCCTAGAAGTGGCTCTGATGCTGGAGCTGTCAATCACAGATTGAGAAAACGGGTTCAGAGGAGAGAAATTTGTAAGATAGCAGCAACAATACCAAGCAATGTCATTCAAATCCTTACCTTCACGTCCCTGCTTACCACCAGGTATTGGCCGATCAGCCTTTTCAGCAATCTCGGCAATTACTAGACGCGTCAAAAGAAGGCCAGCGACAAGGGCACAGAGCATCAGCATCACAAACACCAAGTTCCATCCTCTCGTCGATAGAAACCCGGTGAGAAGGGGACCAAGGGCTGCACCGATCGATCCAGTGCCATCAATTATTGCAGTGACAGTCGCAAGTGCCCGAGAATCACCTCTGAGAGAGCTGTGGGTGCCAAGGTCCGCAGACACTGCTGTTGTGATCAGTGCGTAGGGTCCATTCACGAACAAGCCAGCAATCATCATCAGTATGATGTTCAGGGACTGGGAGACACTCCCGTACCAGCGGTATAAGAGCATGGCTGGGATCGCCACGTACATGAAACTGGCTGCTGTGATGGCTCGAGCTTTGAGTCTGTCTGATATGTAACCGGCAAGAATACCGCCCACGATGCCTCCTACGTCGAACAGGGTAGAGAGGTTGCCAGCAGACTTCACGGACATGAAGTGCCCACCAATTGCTGCAATTACAAACTTCGATCATTAAATTGTAGCACATGTAGAGATACCATGTTCTAAATCTAAACCAATTCAAGCAAAAAAAAAAAAAAAATTGCTGGCATACACAAGGTCAATGAGTGAATAGACTTGAACATATTGAATGACAAGAGAATAAAATTGAAATATCCATTGCTACAATCTCTAAATATTCATATAGCCATCTCCCCCATCTCAGACTATGAATCTCAACCAATCTATTGCTACATTCTACAAATGTTCGCATAGGCATCTACCCATGTTTCCCATATGAGAGTTTGAATCACAGCTAGCATTGACAAAAAAATCAACCAAATCAAGATGACAAAACTGCCACCAAAGGTAAAGGACCCAAACCTGTCTGGCTCAAGTAGAAAGGCAACCAATACAAGAACGTGTAGGCCACGAGCTTCGAGAAGAACAAGCACAATGCAAACGGTATAACTCCGGGAATCAAACAAGCTTCTACGAGGCCAACGCTCGTCCTAAGCCCCGATCCACACGGTCCAGGAACAGGGCCACTTCCATCATTCCCAGCAGCCTCACCGCGATTCTGACCCTCCACATCCTGACCATTATCATCCGTCGCCATCAACTGCGCGGTAGTAAACCCTATATCCTCCGGATACGGAGCCAAGAACAGGAAAACCAGCACCCCTCCAAGCACAATAAAAGCTCCAGGAACAATGAACGACCACCCCCATCCACAGCTCAACACCGCAGCCGCAAGAAGCGAGCCGCTGATGTTCCCAACGGAGGTGTGCGCGTTCCAGATCCCCATTATCAACCCTCTCTTCCTCTTCCCAAACCAGTTCCCTATCACCGCCACAACAGACGGCCAGCCAGTGGCCTGGAACAGCCCGGCGACCATTTGCATCGCCAGATAGAACCAGAACACATGAACATTCCAAATATAACCCATCCCAAACAGCGCAACGAATATTCCACTGCCCACCATGCCAGAGGTCAAGAACAGCCTCAAATCCAATTTATCCCCCAAATGTCCCGCCACATACATCCCTAGCGAGTAGCAGGACAGGAATGCCACGTCGATTTCCCCCAATTTCGATGTCCCGTCCTTGCCGTTGAACGGCGCCCAACCTCTACTGCTACCTTCAATTGACGAATTTTGCCCTTCCTCCTCCTTGATGAACACATTCCCAATCGGCCAAGGGTAAGGGTCGTTACCTGAGAGCGGTCGGTTCAGGGGGTCGGGGTCGAGGACGCTCTTGACGATGCTGCTAGGTTTCCGGGAAGCGTGGTAGCAGGCGTATGCGATGAAGGTAACCAGCAGGATCACGTACCGGTAGGTTTTCAGGGTCCAATCCCGGCCTCTGGCTGCTCGGAGAAGACGAATCCCCGGCGGAATTTGCCTGACCAGCACGAAATTGGCGTCCATGATTCCTCTCTTCTTGCGATTGTTCCCCAAAATTTTCAGATGATCGAGAAAACGGAAGGGGGAAGAAGGGTGCCGGAAAAGAAATGAGGGGGAAATGGTTGAGATAAAGGCGGGAGAAGGAAAAGGTAGGGGAGACATTAGATTTCGGGGGAACGGGGAATTCGGGACCGAATGCCCCACGTGGCGGCGGGTGGGTCCCGCTCAGCGGCGGTGGCACGGCCGCCTCCATGCAACGTGGAGCGCTCCTATAGTTCGGTAGAAGTGAGGCGGTGGTGGCCGCCGGCCGGTGTGACGAAGCGTCAATTCTGTTGAAGCAGATTAGCTACTTCAAAGTTCGAATGCTGATAAATAAGCCAAGTCAACCCCGTACGCAAGAGGAGAAGTCATTTTGGGCCTAAGCCCACACCATAGGCCAATAGGTCCATAACATATGAAAATTGAAATAGCTAATAATCGTATGGTTTACAATTTATTGTTTTCTTTTAATTTATTGAGTATGTTTGGAGGTGGAGCTTCGAAAGGATGTATATACTATATAGTCAGCTACATTTTTTATTGATAGTAAGTCATTTAATATTTTATTTTGAGCCGTATTGAATTTTTTATAGGACACTTTTACAATTATAATTCAATTCTAACTTTGGTTGCAATTGCACTCTTCGCACTCTTCCATAGGGGTGATAAACGGTTAGTCGGTTATCGGTTAACAGTTAGTCAGTTATCGGTTAAAGGTTAGTCGGTTATCGGTTAACGGTTAGTCAGTTATCGGTTTTAACCGATAACCGAACCGATAAAGTCGGTTAGTGGTTAACCGATAACCGCTACTTCCTTATTGGTTTCGGTTAGTAGTATTTTGGTTAGTGGTTAACCGCTAACCGACTAATCGGTTAGCGGTTAACCGATAAGAAAACCGATAACCGCCTACTAGTGTGACTACATGGTTTTTTACTTTGGCTAAGGGAAAAAGTTGTAAGATTCAAAACCAATCAAAGTCGCAATTCCAAACATCCCAATTCTCACCTATTGCAAACAACCCTCCATCAAGAGTCTCGAATGTTTTTAAGAGTTAGAACTCGAAAGTCACCCCTCTCTAACTCCCCTTTGCACTCGATAGAGTGAACCTTAGGTTGATGACTATGGGCTAGATGAAGATCTTGGAGTAAATGATGACTATGAGCTAGATGAATTGGAGCGAGATCCTCGGATCATTTAGGTTGATGATTTGGAGATAATGAACTTGTTATTTGTGTCTAGTTGTGATTGTGACTTGTGGGCATGTAGACTTTATGTTGTGGAGTTGTGGTTGAATTGTGTGGTTGCTTTAGGTTTTATGTTCAATTGATTTAGATGACTTTATGGTGTGTGATTATAGAGGATGAAACAAAAGCAGGTCACTCAAAATTGGGGGTGAATCATTAAAAAAGGTAGTTGAAATTCGGTTTTGGGTGTCGGTTTCTGAACGAAAACCGAGAAAGTGAACAAGAACCTGCGGTTTCGGTTAACCGCAATGGAAAACCGAAACCGATGTTTGCAGTTTTCGGCTAACCGAAGTCTCTGTCGGTTTCGGTTAGCGATCTTGGGACAATTTTGATTGCGGTTAACCGATATTTCGGTGCGGTTAAACCGGAACCGCACCGACTAACACCCCTACTCTTCCAAATAAAATATCTTATCAAAATATATTATATCAACATTGTCATACAGTATTGGTAAGAAGATAGCAATAAACCCAAAGGATAGTGATTAATTCTAGCTAGTAATAGAAAGTAGAAAGAATCTGCATGTGACACATATACTGATTAGGGCTGCAAATGAGTCAAACTGCTCGCGAGCGGCTCGACGTACGACTCGGAAAAAGCTCGCTCGAGACTCGACTCGTTTATTAACGAGTCGATCATGAGTTAAGCCTTGTCCAGCTCGTGAAGCTCGCGAGCTAGCTCGACTCGGTGGCTTGTTGAGCTAAACTCGTGAGCTGGCTCGTTTGGAGCTCATGATGAGATGTCTCACATTGTGGTTAAAAAGCCAACTTGATTACCTACTTATGAGTTCAATTCATATGATTGTTAAATTATATCTCTCACCCTATATGAAGTTTAACACGTTGAGTATGTAAGCAAATATATATTATTTTTTATTTTAAAAAGAGATTTTATATCACATATTGCTTCAATGCTATTAAATAACATGATTAGGACTAGTTAAAATTTATTAACTATATAATATGATACCAACAAATTATAATATGAGATTAGTTAATATTGAGCATTTGACTATTATTATTTTTTTCATCATGACATCAATCTCATATATCATACATGACTTTCAAAATGAATTATCAAATACGACTCAAGATTTTACTAAACAAGCCTAGCTCGCTCTCGACTCGACTCGACTCGTTAATAAATGGCTCGAGCTCAACTCGTTTATTAACGAGTCAAGTTCAAACTGAGGTAAAACTTGGCTCATTTGCCGCCCTAATACTGATATACATAAATGTGTGGGTCATGCGGCCGACAGAGAACTGGTAAATGGTAACTAGTTATTTCCTTAGGGTTCTTCGTTAATTAAGTATAAATGCCGAATTGGTAATTAGTTGCATGTCACCATCGTTTTGCCTTCGGCAGGAGCAAGAATAATGCACCTTAATTCAATTAATTAAATTTCTCTCGCTTCCCATTTTGAAGGATATGGACTGCTGGCCTGCCAGTTTGTGTGTACGTAGTTGCCCTCATTTTCCAACGATTTACCGGGCCGTTAAATGTGAAAACAGTGTGTACGTATGTACAAATTCAAGCCTAATATGTGAATAAAATTTGGATTTAATATCTTATAGAAATTACTAAACCCGTACAATTTAGCTGATCAATTATTACAAAAGATAAGAAACTAAAAAATCTTGTTATATTAATATATTGAGAACCCATTGATTTCCCAAATCCCCAGTGTCAATTAAAAGTTGCTCATTCTACTAGCTAGGCATAATAACGTACACATAAGACAGTGTTCGAGCCAAGTTCCTCTGGTCCCACCTCACTTGATCTCAATCCTTTCGACCTCGCTTGGGGCGCCCGGATCCTGCAAGGATAAGCGCCTAAAGGGCTTGGGAATGCCCGTTAGCACTCCGACGCCCAAGTCAGAACTAAGTCTAGAGAGAGAAGTATAAAGTCGGGTTTTTGTGTGAGAGGCCAACCTGCTTAAATGCTATCGACTGCCCCTATTTATACTCACCGAACCCGAGGTTGATCTCCACCACATCACCATTCTCATTTAATGCTCTGCGCCCCCTCTGTGAGACAGCTAACCGTCCTGTCAGACTCCTGACACCTGACTGGCATCTCACAGCTCTGCCAGGCTCCTGACACACGACAGGCGCCCGCAGGCAGTGGTCCACCAGCCAGTTGGCTGCCACCTGGCTTTTGGTGCTTTATTCTTAAGGTCCCTTCTCTTGTTTGGGCCCAAGGGCCACTAGTGGATATTGATTCTTACCTTTTGGGCCTTGCCCCCCAACTCCTTCTTTGGGAGCCCAATTTCCTAGCTTGCTGGGTAATACCCCCAACAATTGCCCCCCCAGTTAGGTGCTCGTGGCTTCGCCTTCGAGCGCCTGACTGAACCTCTAGTTGTAGTCCGGCCTTCTCTTAGTCACAGGGCGCGTGCATCGTGTTTTCACTTCTTTCCTGGTCCTACGGGGTGCGTTTGCCTCTCCCCTTCCGCGGGCGGGCGTCCCGCCTTTGGTGGCGCCCCTTGTCGAGTGCTCTTCCATGTGCTTCTGTGCCTCTTGCCTGATGAAGCGCCTTTTGCCCAATGGGGCGCCTTTCCTAACTATCTCTCCCTTTCGGGCGTTGGATCCTCGCCTGGGCTCACCGCTTCGCGTGTTCTCTTTCCGCGATCTTTTTTATAGGCGTCTTCTCATGGTGTCGTTCTTGACGTGTGTCCTTATCCCTTATGCCCCCCTCACCCACGCATTGCTTGTCGGGGAAATTTGGAGAAAAGAAAATTCGAAATTCGAAATTCGAAATTCGAAATTTCCCCAAAAAGGAAAGCGTGGGGGAAGCTCAAGGGTCCGCCTGGGGTCTTGTGGCCTTCGTTTTGTGGTGTGTGAGCCTTCGTTTTTCTTTAAATACCCCTCCTCCCTTGTGATGCTGTCACTTTCTTCCATTTGACCTCTCTCTAGACTTTTGCTCTGACTTCTCTCTAGCTTTCACTCTGACCTCTGTCCTCTTTCCTGTCAGTTCTTTACTTCCGACACAACGCTTTCGCCCAGAATGTCTTCTCCACAACAAGACAAGACCTCTGGCCCTGGCGCCTCGGGCGCGGGCGCCTCTGGCGATGGTGGTGAAACAAGACGCCCAGTTCAACGTGGTAAGTGGTCCTTTTCCCTTCGTCGATTTCGTTGAATTTATTCTAGTCACCTAGGGTAGGGGCGTCACTTACCCCTTGTCCGCGTTGCGTCTGGGTCATTTGTTGGTTTAGAGCGGGCGTCTGCTTCCTCATCAGCTGGGCCGTCAAGTTCTTCGGCGCCTGGCTTCTTGCCCGCCGATGGGTCTTACAAGATCACCGCGTGGGAGAAGTGTTTCCCACCCGATCATCTGCCCACCGAGACGTCTCACTTATCGTTCGAGGTGGCCGGGCCAAAGCACACGTCAACAGTCACTTTGGACCGGGTTCATGAATTGGTGACCAGTCTCCAGCTTCCCAGAGACTGGTGGTATGCGCCTCCATCGCCTCAGTCACGGGTAGGCGTCTGTGGCCCGAAGTGGATCGGGATTTATTAGGAATACTTCCGCTTCGGGCTACAGTTTCCCTAGACTCAATTATGGAGGGAATCCTGACGACCTGCGCCTGCCCCCTCGGGCGCCTTTCTCCCTCAGTCATCACGGTCGTCATCCTGTTCAAGTTGAGGTGCCGAGAGCACAACGTGGAGCCCACCTTCAACTTGTTCAGATATTTCTTCAAAATGGTGCCTCTCGACAACTGCTTATCCCTCCAGAAACGCAAGAAGAAAAGCTGTCCCTATCATTTTGTGAAGAAATGTCCCAAGTTGAATCGGAGCTGGTTCAACGGGTTTTTCTTCGTGAAGGCTTATCGAGACTCCTTCTTTGCGAGTGGAGGCGCCTTTGTGAGAAAATGGGAGTTGGGTCAGGTCGAGGACTTTAACAAACCGGTGGTTTTGACGGCGTCTGAGAAGGCTGGCGCCCCCTTAATTTGCGAGGGGGAGCCCGTTGACTTACGCCCCGCAGATAACCGTCCGCCTATTATTCAGGCTTATTATAACGATGGTGTGTAGGCGTCTAGGTGCTCTGCTTTCTTACTCCATTGTTTGTGCTATGTACTAACTTATTTTCGTCATATGCAGGGGCGGACTACTCTAGTATCGCCAAGCTGATGAAGAGTCGGCTGGCGACTATGGCGGCGGTGGAGGCCGCGACAGCGGCTTCACAACAAGAGGCGCCTGCTCACCAAGAGGCGCCCATTCAACAAGAGGCGCCTGCCACCCAATCACGGGCGCCAACGGCTGGCCCCAAGAAAAAGAAGAAGAGGGCGGTGAAGGGTGGCACCGCTCGGGCGCACACGGCGAGCGTGGCGTCGTCCGCACCAGAGGAAGGCGATGGGGCGCCTAATGTCGACCCCGCGGAGAAGGAGGTTAACTCCGCGGAAGAAGAAGAAGAAGAAGAGCCTTTGCTCCGAAAGGGGAAAAGGGCGGGCTCCCCCTTAGCCTCGGCCAGCAAGAGGGCCGACAGGGGAAAGAAGAAGGTGGGGGAGGAGGACACCTGCGACGAGGTGGAAGTGGAGGCGGAGGCGGTGGAGGACGCCCGCCTTCACCTAAATGAAGAGGGGCGCTATGTTGGCCCCGATGGGCGTCCACCCATCTTCCGGCCACGGCGTGCCAAGGTGGGACGGGTCAACATGAACTGCTCCCCCCTGGTCGCCGTTGACCGAGGGTGCGCCATGGGCTTGGCAATCGCGGCCGCCAAGTCCTGGCAGGTGCCGTCTGAGGTGAACGGGGATCACCTGTTTGCTGAGTTGGCCCAAGTGGGCGCCAAGGTATGCACCTTTTTACTTGTGTTTTTCGGATCCTTGCACCTTCTTACTTGTGTTTTTCGGATCTTTCTTACTTGGTATTTTGCACGACTTGCTGTTGAACTTTTTCTAATGGTTGCAGATCCTTCTTTTTGCTGAAAGAGGCGCCCGACGCCTCAACGAGACTAAACGGGAGGCGCTCGAGGCTTCCTCTTCAGCTTCTCAGCTGAAGTTGGACTTGGAGAACGCAACTGCACGCCGTGAGCAGTTTGCGAAGAAGTGTGAGGACGCCCAGATGACGGCGACCATGGAGGTGTCGCGTCTGCAGGGCGCCCTGGACGAGGAGCGCAGGAAGCTGGCCGACCTTCAAGCTGAGAAGGAGGCGTTGGCGCAGGAAGCCGGTGCCCAGGCCAGTGAGATTGACATCCTCAAGGAGGAGAAGAAGAGGCTGCAGGACGCCCACAAGGAGAGTGAGAGATCCTTGAAGAGGGCCCGGAAAGAAATTTCCGGATTGCGGCAATCTTTGGACAACTTGATGGAGTCAGAGACTGGGAAGTCCATGTGCGCCAATGCCATTCTGACCGGCATTGAAATCCTGCGGGTGAAGTTGCAGAAGGACCACCCCGACCTTACTTGGGATCTCTCGGAGATGGCTGAGTATGTGATCGGTGGGATGGAGACGCCTCGCGGGACAAGTGGGGCGCCCGAGCCATCTGCTCCTACCTCTCCTTCTCCCAGGGCGCCCAGTGCTGGGGACGCGAATTCGGGCGCTGACTAGATTAGCGGTCCTCGGGTTTTAACTTTCCTTTTTGTAATGACTTTCCTATTTTTTGTGTTTCTATTATAATATCAGAATTTATGTTTCCTTGCCAATCGTCTTTGCTTCCACTTTAACTTTCCTTTTATTGCCAATTTGTGTTTTTGGGCGCGAAATGGGGCGCGTTTCTTGTGAGGGCGCAATGTTAGGGCGCTTTTGCAAAAGGTGGGCGCGGAACATGGCGCTTTACTATACCTAGTGTGGCCGGGCGCTATTTTTGGGCGCTTTTGTGTCACATAAATTTTTTTAACTGAACACAGCAAAATTAGGGCGCTATAGAAAGGGCGCTTTGTTGTGTTTCCTTAACGGACAACTTAGTAGATAATAATTAATCCGCTTCTGAAAAGTGAGGGCGCAAAGTTTGGGCGCTTTACATGGACCGGGCGCTAATGGGGCGCTTTACAAAATTACGGGCGCGTATAGGGCGCTTTTGAAAATTCTACTATAATCACTTAAACCAAAACAAGTCTTCCCCAAGAACACCCTGCCCGTTGCCTTTACTCGCAAGAAGGCGCCTGCGCTTGGGCGCCTGTATCCATAGTTGCCTCATACCTTCGTAGGTTTTGAGCATTCCAAGTTCTTTTCACTCCCTTGCCTGACATGTGCTCCAGCTTGAAAGTACCCGGGCCAACGACTTCGCGAATACGATATGGTCCTTTCCATTTGGATGCCAATTTTCCCTCCACGGCACTGGGGCGAAAGTCTCTTTTCAGCACCAAGGCGCCTTCCGTAATGTTGTGTGCCCGCATCTTTTTGTTGTAGTACCTCGCAACCTGACCTTTCATTGCCGCCAAACGTAAAGCCGCCACCTCTCGACGCTCGTCCAAGACATCTAAATCATCGACACGCGCTTGGGCGCCCATCGACTCATCCCGGTGGGTCA
This sequence comes from Linum tenue, assembly GCA_946122785.1. Taxonomy (NCBI): domain Eukaryota; kingdom Viridiplantae; phylum Streptophyta; class Magnoliopsida; order Malpighiales; family Linaceae; genus Linum; species Linum tenue. The sequence goes on along the minus strand of CAMGYJ010000005.1, from coordinate 24,537,302 downwards.
ACCTGAAGGTCGGGACTCGCATCTCGACAGGCAAAACCGCTTCGCTTCCGTACGTCAGAGCAAAGGGTGTCTCGCCCGTGGCCACTTTAAATGTAGTCCTGTGCGCCCACAACACGCTTGGCAATTCCTCAACCCATTTGCCTTTGGCCTCCGTCAACCTAGTGTGCAACCCATGTAGAATACTTTTGTTGGCTGCCTCCGCTTGTCCATTGGCTTGTGGGTAGGCTACGGAAGAGAATCTCAAGACCACTCCATTCTCATCACAAAACTCGATAAAATTTTTGCAATCAAACTGTTTCCCATGGTCAGTGATGATGGACTCCGGGAGTCCGAACCTCGTGAAAATGTTCTTCCTTGTGAACTTTCGTACCTGTGACTCGGTGATCGATGCTAGGGGCTCCGCTTCGATCCATTTGGTGAAGTAATCAACTGCCACAATCAAATACTTGAACTGCCCGGGAGCTTTGGGGAAGGGGCCCAGAAGGTCCATGCCCCACTGTGCGAAGGGCCATGCGCCCACGTTCCCTTGCATAGGCGCCGCTGGAATGTGCACATCGTTGGCGTGAATTTGGAATTGGTGACAAGCTGCTACGTGCTTCTTTGCGTCTGCCCGTATCGTTGGCCAGTAATATCCCTGTCGGAGAATGACCTTCTCGAGACTCCGGGCTCCTGCGTGCATGCCGCACGTCCCTTGATGCACCTCCTTGATTGCCTCTAATCCTTCGCTCTCAGTAAGACACCTCAGATAGGCGCCCGAATGTGACCTCTTGTACAACACCCCCTCGACTATGGCACATCGTGCTGCTTTTCGTCGTAGGCGCCATGCCTCTTTCGGGTCATCAGGCACCTTTCCTTGGGTGAGAAAGAGCCATATTGGAGCCATCCATCCTTCCCTTTCTCCTGTCGTGAGAGAGGCCATCACCATTTCCTCGTGTGGCACCTCCTTCGTCACAATCACCGTTCGATTTTCTTCAAAATCCAGGGCCGTTGCCAATTTCGACAAGGCATCTGCATGAGCATTCTCCTCTCTTGGAACATGTGTGAATGTTACGTCTCGGAACCAAGCACACTTTTTGCGGATGGCCTCCACGTAAGCTCCCAATGTTTCTTCCTTCACCTCATACACCTCGTTCAGTTGATTGACCACCAACGCCGAATCGGTTTTGATACTCACTTTTTGGGCGCCCAGCTCTCTCGCGATGTGAAGTCCCGCAAGTACGGCCTCATACTCAGCAGCGTTGTTTGTCTTTAAGGTCGCAAATCGTAACGCCACTTCGTGTAGGGCGCCCAGTGGACTGATGAGTACCACCCCGGCCTCTGCGCCTACCCTACTTGCAGCTCCGTCGACATGCACTTGCCAACACTCCTCCCCGCTTGCTCCCCCGTCAATCACCCCTTCAGCCAAGAAATCTGCCAACGCCTGAGCCTTGATGGCGGGACGGGGCGCATAGGTTATGTCAAACTCGCTGAGTTGCACGGCCCACTTTACCAGGTGCCCAGACACATCCATTGATCCTAGTACTGTCTTGAGAGGAAGATTTGTGAGCACCACAATGCGATGAGCCTGGAAGTAAGGTCGGAGTTTGTTGGCCGCCATTACGACCGCCAAAGCCGCTTTCTCTATAGGCGCATAGCGCGTCTCATGACCCACCATGGTTCGGCCTACGTAATACACTGGTTTCTCCTCGTTCGTCAAGGGGTCCTTGGATATGAGGACTGCACTTACGGCAATTACAGACACGGCTATGTATAGGTACAACACCTCCTTAGCCTTGGGCGCCGTCATCACCGTGGGCGCTGTGAGCAATCTTTTCAACTCTTCAAAAGCTTCATCACATTCGTTGGTCCACTTGAACTTGGAAGCTTTTTTCAATATCTTGAAGAAAGGGGCGCCTCGATCAGAGGCTCTTGGGATGAAGCGCCCAAGCGCCGCCAATCTCCCCGTCAGGACTTGCACCTCCTTAGGCGTTCGGGGGTGGCCCAGACTCATGATCGCCTCAACTTGCTTAGGATTAGCTTCGATTCCCCGTCTTGTTATCATGAACCCCAAGAATTTTCCTGCTTCGGCCAAGAACACACACTTCTTGGGATTAAGTCGCAACCGGAAGTGTCGCATTGTTTCGAAGGTTTCTCGTAAGTCCATGATGTGGTCCTGGCGCCTCTTGCTCTTCACAATCAAATCATCTACATATGCCTCCACGTTCCTTCCTATTTGCTTGCGGAAAATCTGATTCACCATACGTTGATATGTTGCCCCGGCATTCTTCAAGCCAAACGCCATCACTCTGTAGCAGAAGTTCCCAAAGGGTGTCATGAACGCTGTCTTGGCCATATCCTCCTTGGCCATAGGGATTTGATGGTAGCCCGAGAACATGTCAAGGAAACTAAGTGCTTCGTGATACGCGGTGGCATCTACAAGCAGGTCAATGCGTGGCATGGGGTATGCATCTGTGGGGCACGCTCGGTTAAGGTTGGTGAAGTCCACGCACATCCTCCAATCCCCTGACGGTTTTGGGACGAACACCACGTTAGAAAGCCATGTGATGTATCTTGCTTCTTCTACAAATCCTGCTTCGAGCAATCTATCAACCTCCCGGCGGAGCGCCTCCTCCTTTTCTTGAGACAAGTTTCTGCGCTTCTGTTGCACGGGATTTTTCCCTACTTCCACCGCCAGCCTGTGCACTGCCACGTCCGGAGAAACGCCGGGCATATCTTGGGCGCCCCACGCGAATAACTCCCCAAACTCCCTCAGTAGCTCGATCAGAGGCGCCTTCATTACTTCAGGGGCCTGTGCCGAAATTCGCACTTGTCTCTCCGGGTGTCCTTCGTCCAAGGCTACTACAAGTTCGTCGTCCAAGGCTTCCGCCCTAGGCGCCTCCTCAAGGCGGACGTCGATAGTGTTGACCCTATGTTTGCGAACGCGGCTTCTTGGGTCCTCTTCTCGGGCGTATCGTGGAACATTTCTTCCCCTGGAAATGCCTATGCCCTGGGGTGCTACAAACTTCAGCGTCTGGTGACAAGTTGATGCAACGCCATTGAATTGCGCTAGTAGCGAACGACCAAGTATCACATTGTAGGGCGATGGGCAGTCCACTATCCCAAACTCCACCGCATGCGTCACACAATGTGTCTCATCTCCAAGGGTCACTGGTAGGCGTACGCGCCCGATGACTTGGGCTGGCGCACCGGAAAACCCAATTAAAACCGAACTCGAGGGACGTACCAACTCAGGCGCCAGTTGCATGCGCTCAAACGTGCTCTTGAAGAGGACATCCATTGAGCTGCCAGTATCAACTAACATCCTTTTCACTTTACACCCTGCTATCACCCCATGTATCTCCAAAGCTTCCTCCGACGGGATCTGGCACGCCTCGTCCGGCTCTTGATTGAAGTTGATTTGCACTGCTTCCCTTGCTTCAATTGACGCGGATCTCAGGCGCCTAGACCTTTCCAACTTTTCCCTCAAGTCTACAGTGCCGGTTATGGATTCGACCGTGAGCCTGATGCGACTCGGCTTTCCCTCCTGGTCCACTTCAAACGGGGGGGGGGGGGCGGTATCATCGGCTCCTGTGGGGTCTTTGGCCTTTCGAGCGCCTCATGATTCCCTGGGGCTTCATGCGCCTTTGAGTTCTTCGTGGCTTCCAGCGCCTGCCTCGCCACGTACGTCCGGTGGGTCCTGTCTTCCGCCCTCCTGACAAAGTCATTGAGCATGCCCTTGTCGGCTAAAGCCTGCAATTCGGCCTTAAGCTGGTAGCAATCGGCCGTGTAGTGCCCCTTGTCGCGATGAAAGTCACAATACCTATCAAGGTTCTTCTCGTTTGGTTGGCCGCGCATGGGCCCCGGCCATCGTATGTGGTAGCCCCTATCCTTCACGTACTGTAGTACATTTTTTAGCGTATCATTATATTCCGTAAAATTGGCTGAGCTCCTCGGCATGGGGCGAGGCGCCTCAGGTCTTCTTTGTGGACCAAAGTTCCCAGAGGGTATCCGGGGCGCCTGCCTTGCCTCCAATTCATCTCCCCGCAGGCGCCTCTTCTCAGCTCTCCGCGCCGCCAACGTTTCCTCCAACATGATTACCTTCTGCACCCTTCGGTCCAGGTCTTCTGTAGACACCACATCTCGCTTAGAAAGGACTCGGCAGAGTTCTTCGCTCGAGGTACAAGCGTCTAAGCAAACCCCCAGAACCGCCGGTTGGACATCCTTGACCGCCATGGCTACAGAGATCCACCGGTCGTAAAATTCTCTGAGCGCCTCCCCCTCCCTCTGCTTTACCTTGAACAACGCGCCTATGGTTAGTGTCCGGCGCTTCCTACTTGCGAACTTGGACAAGAATAACTCCGCAAACTGCTCAAAACATTCTATGCGCCCCTCTTCGATTTGATGGTACCAATCCAATACTACGCCCGCAAACGTGGATGGGAACACCTTGCATAGCGTGGCGTCTGAGCTGTTGTAAAGTTGCATCTTCGTGAAGTAGCTGTTCAAATGATCTTCTGGGTCCGCCACCCCGTCGTAACTGGGTAACGGGGGAATTGTGGTTCCCGCCGGTTCCACTAGGATGCCTCGCGCCAATGGTTGCCGGACTCCGAACCGCTTGGCGATTCTTCTAGGCGCCCACAAGTCTTCTGGCTCCGCCTGGGTATGCTCTGCAGGCATTTTCCAGGCGCGTGAACGCCTGGGTGCGTCATGTCCTTGATCAGCTAGGTACGGGTGCCCGTGCTGCCAAGACTCCGAATCCTCCCCCATCCTTTCTCGCTTCCTAGCCCCTGGGCTATGCATCATCACGTCCTCACTTCGCTCTCCATCCAACTCCCTTCTGAGCGCCACAATGGCCGGATCTTGGTCGGCTATAATTCGAAATAGCTCTCTCTTCGTCAAAGATTCCCCTTCATCCGCCGATTTGCGCCCAGGGCTCGCTTCCCCTTCCGCCTCCATGCTCAACTCCCGGCTCGGTTGCCGCTCGCCTTCCTCATGACTCGAGTTGTCCAACCTCGACACGTCCTCCCCGTCGTTTGCAACGTTCAAGTTTTCCATGCCTTCCCCTTCCTGGCGCGCCAATTGTTCGAGCCAAGTTCCTCTGGTCCCACCTCACTTGATCTCAATCCTTTCGACCTCGCTTGGGGCGCCCGGATCCTGCAAGGATAAGCGCCTAAAGGGCTTGGGAATGCCCGTTAGCACTCCAACGCCCAAGTCAGAACTAAGTCTAGAGAGAGAAGTATAAAGTCGGGTTTTTGTGTGAGAGGCCAACCTGCATAAATGCTATCGACTGCCCCTATTTATACTCACCGAACCCGAGGTTGATCTCCACCACGTCACCATTCTCATTTAATGCTCTGCGCCCCCTCTGTGAGACAGCTAACCGTCCTGTCAGACTCCTGACACCTGACTGGCATCTCACAGCTCTGCCAGACTCCTGACACACGACAGGCACCCGCAGGCAGTGGTCCACCAGCCAGTTGGCTGCCACCTGGCTTTTGGTGCTTTATTCTTAAGGTCCCTTCTCTTGTTTGGGCCCAAGGGCCACTAGTGGATATTGATTCTTACCTTTTGGGCCTTGCCCCCCAACTCCTTCTTTGGGAGCCCAATTTCCTAGCTTGCTGGGTAATACCCCCAACAGACAGCATCTTTTAATTGTACCGTCACTACTCAGAATGATAATATATCGTGAAATTGTAAAAAGGAAATGAGTATACAACTCATATTGAAACAATTAAGTGGGTTTTCCGCTAATATGATATTAGAGTTTTTGATCGAAAGGTCATAGTTTACAATCCTTATGGTAATCTCAAACATAAACTAATATAATCAACTAGGGAAGAATCTAAGAATACGAATCATTAATATCCCATCTAACTATATTATATATCAACTTCAATATATTAGAGAGTATTAGCAAGAATATAAAAATATCACATGCATGCATCCCCTCAACGTTAAACCCAAAGTGATTGTGATTAATTCTGTTTACTTATCGAAAGTAGAAAGAATCTGCATGTGACGCATAATACGTATATGTGTGGGTCATGACAGAGGATTGGTAATTAGTGGTTTGAGCAAATATTTCCTTAGGGTTCTTCAATATCACTCTATATATGCTGGATTGGTAAATTCGTTGCATGTTAATTACCATCTTATTACCTTCTGCGGGAATAAGAAAATATGAAAATAATCATGTACATACGTATATGTACAAATACAACCTAATACATACGTGAATAGGATTTGAATTGAATACATTTATAAAAATTACCAAACACATACAATTTAGCTGGCCAATTATGACACCAGATAAGAAATAAATAAATAAATAACCCTATTCTTACATAGATTGAGAACCCATTACTTTCCTAATCTCCGGTGTTAATTGAAAGTTCCTATCATTCTAGCTAATAGACATGATAATGTGGTTGCACATAAGACGACATCTTTTAATACAAGATTATAGGTTTGCTATTGAACGGGGAGTCTGTTGTCTTGTCTGGGGACTTGAGCCACAACAAGAAGCCACCGATCCCACTGGTACGTATACTTGCATGCATTTTGGGCACTAGCACCCTTCGCTTTCCTTCCTTGCATGGGTGAAAGTGAAACGAATATAAATAATAGAAGCCAATATGCCATTTAATTAAGCAATTAGGGTTGTGTGTTCACTATACTATACAAGTTGTATTTGTAATTGTTTTCCCCGGCGAGAAAAACTAGATGAACAGAATTGGATTTTGCACCTTTGACTTCCAAACAAATGATTGAACAACACGGTTCACACCTCTTTGAACAAAGTTCAAACAAGGGTGTTCGATGTTCTTGATGGTGTACGAGGCAAACTAAATTACATTAACTCTACTCCTATGGAGGTTCAGTGAGAGCTCCGAAACTACAACTATGGCTATGACTACATTTGCAGAGGAAAAGGTAAAGATAAAAGGATAAATTTTGACAATAGGTTGTCTGGTGTGATTTTGGCGAACCCCTTCTCCGTCATCTTCACCTCCTATTTATAGCCACCAGAAGTAACTCCCCCAAGAAACTGCTCTGCTGACGTGGAGTGACGGTTACCCACTCAACTGCTATGACGGTTACCCTGATGTTGGATGTGGGATCCTCTTTAGTCTTGACTTCCTCCTCTTGAGACCTCAACCTCTGCTCTTGGCATCTCCTTCGTAGTTTTGCTTATCCATAGAGTAAAAATGGCTAAGGCATGAAAGCAGACCACATGCCACATATGGGTGGGTACTCGAACCACCTGAGTCCAAATGGCAAAAATACTTCACCATTACGAGAGTAGGGAGAACCACATGACCCCCCTTGACCACCTCATGAGGGTGGTGTCTTGGTAGCCCACCCGGCAACCTCATGGGGGCGATGTTGACCACTCCCCTTGGCCTTACCATGGGGTTGTATGTTGGTGACCCCCTGACCATGCCACAGGGGGTGGATATTAATCACCGCCATGATCATATCATGGGGATTGCACGCTAATGGCGGGGTGTGTTGATGGCCACCCCCTGATAATCTCATGGGGGTTCTCCTTGCCATCCTTGGTGATCATATCATGGGGATTGCATGCTCATGGCGGGGTGTGTTGATGGCCACCCCCTGATCATCTCATGGGGGGTTCTCCTTGCCATCCTTGGTGATCACCCTCGTGTCATATCATGGTGCCTCCTTGCCTCACCATACTTAGTCGCCCTTGGTACCTCGTGGGGGTGGAGATATGATCACCCCCCTCACCATGTCATGGGGGTGACGGTATGATGTCCACCCCCTTGCCACGTCCTGGGGGTGGTATGATGGTGGCCACCCCCCTTGGTACCTCCTGGGGTGGAGATATGATCACCCCCCTCACCATGTCATGGGGGTGGCGGTATGATGTCCACCCCCCTTGCCACGTCCTGGGGGTGGTGGTATGATGCCCACCCCCCTTACCATGTCCTGGGGGTGGTATGATGGTGGCCACCCCCCTTGTTACCTCCTGGGGGTGGCTACCATACTCCTTGCCTTAGCCAAATTCGGCAATCACCCCCATCACCATGTCATGGGGTGGCGGTATGATGTCCACCCCCTTGCCACGTCCTGGGGGTGGTGGTATGATGCCCACCCCCCTCTACGTGTCATGGGGGTGGCTCCCATACTTAGCCAAATTTGGGGATGCATGGCACGCGTGGTGGCACGGAGTAATGGGCCCAAAAACCAAATCCTCATGGCCCACTCAACTGATTTAAACTGATATGATTAAGTTGGCCTTATAAAGCCATTTAATTCCTTGTTTTTAACCGATGTGGTACAAGGTTAATTTTTGGTGTAAACAATTGCCCCCCAACTACTTAGTGCATAAGAATTATGGACTAAGTAGTTTCACACCAACTAGGCTATCAAACTCAAATACTTGGCCTTACAATTTAAATGACCAACACAATCCCAATTTCTTCTCCTTTGCTGCCGTGTGGGAGGAAGGAAGGGAGTCAAACATAATTATTCCATAGTCCTTCCATCTCGACACAACCGTGCCCCCCATGCCACTGTGACCACCAACACTTATAGTCACTCTTAAATCACACGGCGTGGTATCTTTTGAAGTTATTGGGCTAGAACAACATCATGCGCCTCTAGTTAATCCAAACTACTACTAATCATACTCCATGCCATTCACCATCACCTCCATGTCTTGTCATGGGGTACATGGTTCACACCTTTCAAAATTTTAAAGTTTGGCATGGTTAGGCCACCTTAATGGCCTGACGATACGAGTAATGATTGAGGCTTACCAGTCGTGGCAAGATTCTCACATCAAAACCTACTAACTTCTTCTGAAACTTGCCACTCTGGCATTTTAAATATATATATAGCCATGATTGGCTTTTCTATATTAACTATTTTTTCCTTTTTTTTATTGCATATAATAAATAGTTACAAGCATCATTGATCTCCATACCCTTTGGCAATAACCAATGTGCCAAAGGTATACACCCACTGCCAAGTCCATGTATTAAACCAAACCAGCCAACCATACACCATTTGTCCATGGTTGTTCAAAGGAGATGATTCTTCACAAGCTGGCTTTGAATCACCACCTTCACCATTTTTTCCCTTCTGACCCTTACCATCACTTTGGACTTGGACATGTGTGCCCTTGTCAGACACTATTACTTTGGGACCTGTGGCCATAGAGTTGTCCACCTCAATAGTAGCATGACCATCCTCATTTTGGTGTGATGGCCCCACTATCTCACCAGGTACTACTGGGTATTGCCCCTTTCGTGCTTTAGCATTCTTACGTAGGAATCTCCTCCTTTGAGTCCTTGTCATCCCCCCAATAGCTACTGGTTGACTATACATATCATAAGTATGCCCCCCTCCTTGTGGCAGGTTGGGCATCTTGGAAGTCCTTCTCATGGGAAGAGGGCCATGTGCCACCCATTGCCTTCTTTGCCCCCATGTCGGTTGAATGACCCCCTCTACTTGTCTTTGATAGGATGGGTATCTCAGCCTATGGGGTCGGCCAATTCTTTTTTGGACTGGTCGATTCGGTTTCACTTCATCAAGTCTAAGATTCCTTTTGCATTGGGAACATAGCTTCTCCACCTCACTAGACACCTTAGACGCGGCCGAGTTGACCTGCTTGCCCCTCGATGACTTTCCCTGCTCAACCACTACCTTGGGGATCCCTTGTTGCGGTGTTGTATCTAACACCAGTTTGAAACGAGGAAGCTCAATCTTGGAGAAGTCTGGATTAACCATGTTAACACCAAGCACGTTGGGAAACGGGTTGGTATCCACCATCATGGCATCTTTCTTTGGCTCGGAGAGCTTGATGCGACCCTTCTCAATAGCATCCTGCAATATATTGCGAAAAACCATACATGAGTTTGTGGAGTGTAGCATGTTGTTATGCCACTTACAATATGTTTTCCCTCTTAACTTCTCAGGGGGTGGAATGTTATGCCCCCCTGTCAACTTGATTTGACCATCTTTGTAGAGTTGGTCAAAAATCAAGTCAGCTTTGGAGATATCGAAGGAATACCTCCGTGGCTGGATAGGGGCACGATTTGGTCCACCCCTTTGTGGTTCATTGTCCATCTTAGCCAAAGGAGCACATACATATGGCTTTCCTGGAGTTAACTCAGCCAGGTCTACCTCCACCTCATTGGCCTCTTGGCCAATATGGTTAACAGGGTAGCCGATGTTAGGGAAGTATTGCCCCTTTGAGGCACTCCTCCTATTCTCCTCTTCTTGAAGAAGAGATTCATATCTCACCGCATAAGACATGAGTTGGAACAAGTCAGAGAATTCTCTATCTTGGAATTTCTTCCTTAACTCAAAACTCAACCCCCCTTGTGCTAACTTAACAAACTCTCTCTCTGTCAAGTTGACAAAACAACGGTTACGAACATTCTTGAAGTTTGTCAAGAAGTGCTCCACTGACTCCCCTGGCTCTTGGCGCATTCGTGCCAAATCAGCTATGGAAACCTCACGCTCAGATCTATAGAACTGAGCATGGAAGATTTGCTCCATTTGCTGCCATGTTTGGATGGAGTTGGATGACAAATTGACATACCAGGCAAAAGCAGGTCCTGTCAATGAGTTCCCAAATACTCTTAACTTAATAAAATCTCCCACATCCCCACACTGGACAGTAAAACGTCCAATGTGCTCCACAGTAGACTGGTCCCCTGTCCCAGTGAATGTGGCAAACTCGGGCACCCTAAACCCCCTTGGGAATGGGTAGAGCCTATCCACCCACTCAGGGTATGGTTTTCGATAAACAGGTGGCATGGTGGGTCTCACTCCCATGCCAAATTGCTCGGCAAGAAGTTGAGCCACCTGATCCCTTAGAGTGTTGGGATCATGCCCCCCTGGTTGCGCCCCTTGGGGTACGAAACCCATGGGGTCCATGCCATGCCCATTGAAATGGGGTGGCATGGGTGTTGGGCATGCTCTCGGAGGAACTTGATCCCCCCCACCTAAGCCTACTCCCCCTTCCATGTGAGCAGGCACCGTATAGGGCCTTGCCATTGGTATGGGTATGGGTGGCGGTTCCACTGGAGCAGAATGTGTAACTCCCAAATTCTCACCACGTGGGGGAATTTCTCCAACTCCCACATTGGGTATCCCTTCCACTTGAGTAGTGGCAGGAATCTCGCCGCGATTCATGCGGTGAGGAGTTGGTTGGTTTGTCATCGGCGGAAAGAGGTTATCTTGCCGTGGCTGACCATTTCCGCCGCCGGCGGGAGATGAACTTAAATTTCCGGAATTGTTATTGGGGTTTGAATTCCCGCCATCTAATGGCAGAGCTCTAGATTGGATTATTGGTGTGGTTAAAAATCTTCTAAACTCATCAAAATCACTTTTGTTCTTATTAACCACTTCAAATAATTGACTTAGACGTCTATCAACTCTAGAATTAAGACAGTTCATTTGAGAATTTACCTGATGAGAAGCAGCTCTAGCCTCCTCCATCATGCGGCGATTCTCCACCATCATTTGGCGGTTCTCCTCTGTGGCTTGACGGTTCTCTGCCACCAGTTTGCGGTTCTCCTCCATCATTTGACGAAGGACCCCCACTGCTTCACCAATATCTCCACTTGGCGTCGCCGTTGGTAGGATCTCCGCTCCACCATTGTTTCCGGCCACCGCCTCTGACACTTGGCCATGTTCAATGTTGGCCACCTGCTCCTCCACAAAACCAGCCGGAGCGTCACCTTCTTGATTCCTCCGCCTCGGAGCCATCAAATCGAACACACGGGTCCCACAGGTGTGCCAATTTGTTTTCCCGGCGAGAAAAGTAAAGGAAAGAGAATTGGATTTTGCACCTTTGACTTCCAAACAAACGATCAAACAACACAGTTCACACCTCTTTGAACAAAGTTCAAACAAGGGTGTTCAATGTTTTGATGAATTACGAGGCAAATCTACATTAAATTAGCCCTACTCCTATGGAGGTTCAGTGAGAGCTCCAAAAACTACGACTATGGCTAAAATATGCAGAGGAAAAGATAAAAAGATAAAACTTGACAAGTGGTGTCGAGTTGTGATTTTTGCGAACCCCTTCTCCGTCATCTTCACCTCCTATTTATAGCCACCAGAAGTAACTCCCCCAAGAAACTGCTCTGCTGACGTGGAGTGACGGTTACCCACTCAACTGCTATGACGGTTACCCTGATGTTGGATGTGGGATCCTCTTTAGTCTTGACTTCCTCCTCTTGAGACCTCAACCTCTGCTCTTGGCATCTCCTTCGTAGTTTTGCTTATCCATAGAGTAAAAATGGCTAAGGCATGAAAGCAGACCACATGCCACATATGGGTGGGTACTCGAACCACCTGAGTCCAAATGGCAAAAATACTTCACCATTACGAGAGTAGGGAGAACCACATGACCCCCCTTGACCACCTCATGAGGGTGGTGTCTTGGTAGCCCACCCGGCAACCTCATGGGGGCGATGTTGACCACTCCCCTTGGCCTTACCATGGGGTTGTATGTTGGTGACCCCCTGACCATGCCACAGGGGGTGGATATTAATCACCGCCATGATCATATCATGGGGATTGCACGCTAATGGCGGGGTGTGTTGATGGCCACCCCCTGATAATCTCATGGGGGTTCTCCTTGCCATCCTTGGTGATCATATCATGGGGATTGCATGCTCATGGCGGGGTGTGTTGATGGCCACCCCCTGATCATCTCATGGGGGGTTCTCCTTGCCATCCTTGGTGATCACCCTCGTGTCATATCATGGTGCCTCCTTGCCTCACCATACTTAGTCGCCCTTGGTACCTCGTGGGGGTGGAGATATGATCACCCCCCTCACCATGTCATGGGGGTGACGGTATGATGTCCACCCCCTTGCCACGTCCTGGGGGTGGTATGATGGTGGCCACCCCCCTTGGTACCTCCTGGGGTGGAGATATGATCACCCCCCTCACCATGTCATGGGGGTGGCGGTATGATGTCCACCCCCCTTGCCACGTCCTGGGGGTGGTGGTATGATGCCCACCCCCCTTACCATGTCCTGGGGGTGGTATGATGGTGGCCACCCCCCTTGTTACCTCCTGGGGGTGGCTACCATACTCCTTGCCTTAGCCAAATTCGGCAATCACCCCCATCACCATGTCATGGGGTGGCGGTATGATGTCCACCCCCTTGCCACGTCCTGGGGGTGGTGGTATGATGCCCACCCCCCTCTACGTGTCATGGGGGTGGCTCCCATACTTAGCCAAATTTGGGGATGCATGGCACGCGTGGTGGCACGGAGTAATGGGCCCAAAAACCAAATCCTCATGGCCCACTCAACTGATTTAAACTGATATGATTAAGTTGGCCTTATAAAGCCATTTAATTCCTTGTTTTTAACCGATGTGGTACAAGGTTAATTTTGGGTGTAAACAGTAATCATTAGATGTGTTTTGTTAGCACTAACTTGTATTGAAGCTAATTGTGTTTTGCTTCTTAAACTTTAGAATATATATATATATATAGATCAAAATGATGAAATTCAAAGTACCAGAGAAGAGTGGAGGTAGAAATAGGTGCATCCCGTTGAAGAAAATATCACAGCAACCAGCTAAAAGTACCCAGTAAAAAAAAAAAAAAAACGAGCTAAGAGTACAATTGGTATGATTGACCCAATTCCAAAGAATAGATCCCATTTGGACTCATCATTTTTTTAGCTCTTAATTGTTCATTAAGCTGCATTTTATGAGTAGGTGTTCTAATTTTATTTATGCACCTGCTACATTTGATTCAGAATAAAAGAAATTGTATCAATGGCTGCGAATTGGTAGTGAGAGTTCCAATTAGTTTGAAATTCACGTACTTAATTAATAAACATTAATTGGTACAATATGTAACATAATTATATTAGGTGTTGCCTCCCTAAAATATAAAAATATGTAACGCGAATTATTTTATAGTACAAGTGTTGCATATTATTATCAATATGCAACAAAAAAATTATCGTGCCACCAATTTTTGTTGCATAAGATATATGTTAGCGAATGTCCATTACATTGCATGTATAGTCATGGCTCCCTCTCTCGCCTCCGTGCAGTGGTGGAGGGAGGATTTCAAACTACCATGTCCTTTATTCAGAATATATATAATATTTTATAAATATAATTAAAATTAATAATATCTAAATAATTCATTCAAAAAGAAACACAAAACTAACTAATACAATTATTGTTTCATAAATAACCAGGATGAGTTTTCATATTATGAAAGAAATGTAACATACCTTCATTGTTTACACCATAATATTGTGATAATACCTAACGAGCTGTTGTGAAATGATAGTGTCATGAATAAAACCAATAATTTAATTATTTTTTGTGAATTAATGAACAAATAATGAGTTATGTTGTAATGTTAAAATATCCTTATGTTACTTGTAAGTGTTTAATTTGATCTGTACAAATATATGTGGGGTTATTTTTTTCCCTCTCCAAAAGTTACCCCTGTCCCCGGGACAGGGGCAAACACTCCTACCTCCGCCTATGCCTCCGTCTGTACTAATTCACAACTTATTTTGTTTCAATGTTGCAGCATTTCCACTTAACCATAATTGATGACGACAATAACAACGACATTTCCCTCTCTCCGACGTACTCCACCAACATATAATGGGTGCTAATGATTGAGAGGCAAGTACATCCACAAATCCAAGACAGGGACGGAGCCAGTATTTGAAATTAGAGGGGCCGACAAAATTTTTTCCCGTGTTAAATACTGATGGAATTTTTTCCCATGACATAACGAAGCAACAAAATTAAGTTGAAAAAATTATTTTCATAGATTTACACAAATAATCAACGATCTAACTACGAAAAATATTAGGTGATTAATAATTCTGGATAAGATTCCACCTTTATTGCAATCAAAATACAATTATAGTCATGAGGATATGCAATGAAATAAAAAATTGGAATCAATTTAGAACGACATTTTGTAAGTTCATGAAGAAAATATTTAAATAGATTCCTAAAAAACACTAAAAGCAATTACTTATTTGAAATGTATTCAAATAACGACGGTTTAACTACAAAAATTAAGAACAATTACATAATTTATGGATTAGATCAAATATTTTCTTGCATCAAATTCAAATGTAATTAAGGTTAGCATAATGATGAGAGTGTTTTCATCCAACATTTCTTGCATCAAATGTAATTAAGGTTATATTGATGAGGGGTTTTCCTTGTAAAATGAAAAAATTAAATTATGAATAAGGATGAGGGGTGCGTAAGGAGGAAGTGAAATTGATTTAAAAAATTCAAATGTTATTAAGGTTAGCATAATGATGAGGGGGTTTTCATGCAACATTTCTTGCATCAATGTAATTAAGGTTATATTGATGAGGGGTTTTCCTTGTAAAATGAAAAAAAATTAAAGAAGGATGGGGGGGGGGGGGGGGCGTAAGGAGGAAGTGAAATTGATTTAAAAAATTCAAATGTAATTAAGGTTAGCATAATGATGAGGGGGTTTTCATGCAACATTTCTTGCATCAAATGGGTTTTCCTTGTAAAATGATGAGGGGGTTTTCATGCAACATTTCTTGCATCAAATGTAATTAAGGTTATATTGATGAGGGGTTTTCCTTGTAAAATGAAAAAATTAAAGTATGAATAAGGACGAGGGGGGACGTAAGGAGGAAGTGAAATTGATTTAAAAAGGGAGTTAAAACTTTCCAACTACCTGGTTCAAACTCTGACCATTGGATAATAAGATACCAAGAACCAACATCCCAACCAGTTGGGCTACTTGCGAATTGCAGACCATAGTTGGTATTATAAAGTATTTTGAATCTAAGGAGGTCATGCCCCCTCCCCCTACCAGCAAGCTGGCTCCGTCCCTGGTCCAAGGGTAATCTTTCGGGGCCCCGATCAGGAGCCCGAAACACTGACTGGCACCACGAATTGAAAGGTAACATTTCGGTTGTCGGAGCATGATCCCAGAACACCGACCACCAACACAGAACGAAGAGTAACATTTTGCTTGCCGGAGCAGGAACCCAGAGCACCAGCCGATGCCACAAATCGAATGGTGACATTTCGGCTACTGGAGCTCACAACACAGGCTGCCGCCACAGATCGATGGATAACATTTTGATTGCCAGAGGAGGAGCCCACAACGCCGCCCTCTGCCACAGATCGAAGCGTGACATTTCGACTGCCAGAGCAGGATGACACAACATCGAATACATATATCCATCCCCTTGATATCTTAGTCGCGTACACTACTACTCCATTCGATTTGATTTTTTTTCTCACAAAATTTTAACTTAATTTATGTATAAAATATTATTGAATACGGTAGTTAATTAGTGCTCGCCTTAATATGTATGTTGTCGTACATAAGAGATTTTTAACTGTAGGATGCTCTTCTCCTATAGTATATATAGATCAGATAAAAAAACTTGTATTGTTAATATTTTAGCTAGCTACCAAAATATAATTATTTGTAAATGCTAGCTTTTTTCAAACAAATTTAGTTTGGTTGTAAAATTTTTGGTTGCGAAACCTATTCTATTGTTGTTGTAGTGTGACTTCGTTCTTTTTCAAGCATCCCTTCCCTTAATCAATGGCAGAGGGAGGTTAGGAAAAATGATTATACACATGTATATACTTGTTTAATATGGATAATTTAAGCATCTAGGACCCCATTTTTATAAAATTTAATTGTCATAATTATTATGAAACAAGAAAATCAATTAAACTATATAGGCTATATAACATTGAAGATTCTCAATTTTATAACCCTTAACTTAAAATTTATAATTCTACTAAATACATGTACAAAAAACGTCCGTCGATATCTAAAAAGTACTTAATTCAACAAATTTGTTCTATGGAGGTACAATTTCTTTGTCGTCAAGTTTACGTTATAATATGTATGTGTGTTATATTTTGGTTGGAAAGCTATTTATTTTAGCTAGTTTGTAAAATGACACTTTTAAACTATGAGTTATACTATAATAATATGTATGTGTGTTATATTTTGGTTGGAAAGCTATTTATTTTAGCTAGTTTGTAAAATGTCACTTTTAAACTATGAGTTATACTATAATAATATCTCGTGATTTGATGAATGAATACCTGATTGAATATTTTTAAGAGAATTCACTTGATAATTGAATACAGTGTTATATAATTTGTTGCATAAAATCGTCAATTTATTTGTAAATGTAACCCCGTTAAGTTTGAACCTTGACTACGCCACTACCCTTAATGTATCAATAACTAATGTACATGTTTCTTGTTGTGTGATGTTGGCTTTGCAGGCGAGCATGCTCTATGACAAGTTCCGCATCCTCAAGTTCAACTCCACCAATGGCTGCTAATGATCGAATTCCAAGGGTCACATTTCGGCTGTCGGAGCAGCAAGATTAGCCCACAACGCAGCTCGTCGCCACAGATCGAAGCGTGACATTTCGGCTGCCGGAGCAGGACAGCACAACACCGGACACATATATCCATACCCTTGATATCTTACTCGCGTACACTACTCCTCCATCCGATTTTTTTCTCACTAAATTTCAACTTAATTTTTGTACAGAATAATATTGAATACAATAGTTAATTAGTGTTCGCCTATATATGTATGTTGGCGTACATAAGAGATTGTTAACATTAGGATTCTCTACTCGGTGCTTTACTTGCAGGAGGACTCGCAGTATACAAACCTTATGCCTAAACGAGAGTTCCCCAGGCTCAGCTTTTCTGATATGTCACAACTGCTCCGGCCTTTCACGATCCAGGATGTCCATAGTGCAGTCTTCGATATGAAACCTCTCCAGGCCCCGGGTCCAGATGGGTTTCATGCTCTTTTCTATCAGCAAGCTTGGGCAACGGTGGGTAAATCTCTGACTGACATGGCCATCTCCTTTTTCGAAGGGGGGGGATCTCCCCGAAGAAGTGTCTGCCTCCACCGTCGTGCTTATTCCCAAAGTAGAGAAGCCTGAGACAGTAGGGCAGCTCCGGCCGATCTCGCTCAATAATGTCAGCCTCAAGGTCATTACAAAAGTGATGACGAGCAGGGTGAAGTCGGTGATGAGGAACCTGGTCTCTCCACGCCAGAGCAGTTTTATTCCTGGTCGTCAGACTACAGATAACATTATTGTTGTTCAGGAATTTCTTCACTCTATGCGGAGAAGACGCAGCTAGAAGGGAGGACTAGTAATTAAGATCGACCTGGAGAAAGCTTACGATAGACTGCGGTGGGATTTCCTTCGAGACACGCTAGTTGAAGTCGGCCTGCCGAGCTCCTGGATCAGGTGCATCATGTATTGTGTCGAGAAGAACTCTATGAGAATTCTTTGGAACGGAGAACTCACCCAACCCATCATACCCTCCCGCGGAGTTCGTCAGGGAGACCCCCTATCCCCTTACCTTTTTGTTTATGTATGGAAAGGCTCTCTCACAGGATTGACCGGGCTGTCCAAGAGAAAGTTTGGAAACCGGTCAAGCTTTCTCAGGGTGGCCCGGGTCTCACTCACCTCTTTTTTGCGGATGATTTAATTCTCTTTGCAGAA
Source organism: Linum tenue (assembly GCA_946122785.1). Classification (NCBI taxonomy): domain Eukaryota; kingdom Viridiplantae; phylum Streptophyta; class Magnoliopsida; order Malpighiales; family Linaceae; genus Linum; species Linum tenue. The sequence goes on along the minus strand of CAMGYJ010000005.1, from coordinate 24,518,778 downwards.
GCGGAGAGCTCTCAGGTCCGGATCATCAGACAGTGCTTGGACGAGTTTTGTGCCAGCTCTGGGCAGCGTGTGAATTTTGCCAAGTCACTGCTTTATGTCTCCCTTAATATCAATCATAGTCGGGCTCAACGTCTAAGTGCGAGGGCGGGTATCCCTCTGACGATAGATCTTGGGCGCTACCTGGGAATGCAGGCTATTCACGGGAGAATCACCAAAAGCAGATATCAACCTCTGATCTTGAAAATCCAAAAGAAACTTGCTCCTTGGAAAGCTAGAAGACTGTCTTTGGCCGCCAGGCTTATTGTAGCTCGTTCTGTCTCTCTTTCCATCCCGACTTATTCTATGCAGACTGAGTTGATCCCTATGAATGTTTGCAAGTCTATTGATAAAATCAACAGGGACTTCGTCTGGGGTGAGGAAGAGCAACAAGGGAAGATGCATTTGGTTTCCTGGGAGAAACTTGCTGAGCCGAAAAGTCAAGGAGGGGCTGCGCTTCGACCTCTACGACAAGCAAACCTTGCGTTGCTGGCCAAAGGGGGATGGCGACTCTTGCATGAGAAGGAGGCTCTGTGGACTCGACTTCTCCGAGCCAAGTATGGAAAGCAAAGGGAAGGGCTAGATCTCTTTCGGCATATTCAGGGAAGTTCTCTCGTCTGGAGAAGTTTTACCAAAGCTTCTACCTTGCTGCAGCAAGGGTGCGCCCGGAATATCCATAATGGGAAAGATACTAACTTTTGTCGTGATGTTTGGGTGATGCAGGTACCGCTTTTAGAGCTGGCATCATAAACCGTTCCAGAGTAGATGCTTATGAACTCAGTGGCAGATTACATTGATGAAGGTGGGAGATGGAACATCGACTGCATGTCTCCCTGGCTCTCGACTGATATCCAGCAGAAGATTATGACAGTGTCTATTGATCCTCTCTCTACTAAGCAGGACACGCTATTCTGGACGGCGTCACCATATGGACATTTCACTACCAAGTCAGCGTATCTCATGGCGTGTCCTCCCCGTCATGATCCCCGTGAGAAGACTTGGAAGCAGATTTGGCGTTTACCGGTCCCGGAAAGAATTCGATGTTTCGCTTGGATAGTGACCTTGAGTAGAATAGCGACCAACCAGCTCCGTTTTTCCTGGAAATGCGCCCACTCTCCAGATTGCTACCGCTGTAGTGGACGGCCCGAGACGATTGCCCATGTCCTCCGCGATTGCCCGCCAGCGAGTTTCTTTTGGAGTAGGAATGTTCCTCAAGCTGACCAACATGAGTTTTTCTCTATGGATACAGGGGAGTGGCTGCACAGAAATCTGAATAAAGAAGAGCTCTTGTCGTCAGGTATAGCTTGGAATACCTTCTTTAGCACTGCGATCTGGCTCTTATGGAAAAACAGATGTACAACATGCTTTAAAGGAGCTTCCGCAGCCCTCTCGCCGCCTTCCTTGGCTCACTCGATCACTTATAAAGTTAGTTTGTGGCACAAAGCTTGGAACTCCCCTTCTTTAGATTTTGGCAGAGGCACGCCTAGACATAGCAGAAGGTTGGAAAACATTCAATGGCATGCTCCTCCACATGGCTGGATGAAGCTTAATGTTGACGGGGCATCGGCAGGAAACCCGGGGGTGGCAAGAGCTGGAGGGGTGATTTGGGATGAGCAAGGGAGGTGGATCGTTGGGTTTGTCGCAAAGGTTGGGGAAGCTACAACAACCCTAGCTGAACTATGGGCGGTTTAGCATGGATTGGAGGTGGCTCGGAGACACAGGTGTGTGAGTTTGATTGTTGAGTCAGACTCTCAATTAGCCATTCAGTTGATCAAGGATCGTCAGGACCCGCTCCACCCTTATGCTTCGCTCCTGGCCTCGATTCGGCGGCGGCTAGCTCAGGATTGGGTAGTTAGTATAGTTCACACATACCAAGAAGGTAATAGAGTCGCGGACTGGCTCTCGAAGCACAGTCTCGTCTATCCCTACGGTATGAATGAGCTTGCTAACCCTCCCAGAGAGGTTTGTAGGATTCTTCACGAGGACAACCAGGGAATCTCCTTTGAGTGCCGTGTGGTGGTGCCTTCTGTAACCTAGTCCTTCTCGTCCCCTGTATTCTCCTTCTTGGCTATGGCCTCCCCCAATGCAAAAAAAAAAAAAAGGATCAGATAAAAAAACGTGTGCCTAGCTAGCTAATTAGCCTTTTCTCAACCAATTTGTTAATATTTTAGCTACCAAAATATAATTATTTGTAAATGCTAGCATTTTTCAAACAAATTTAGTTTTGGTTGTAAAATTTTTGGTTGTGAAACCTATTCTATACACCGTGGTTTCCTTGCTAATAGAGTTCATTCTGTAAATTCTAGCACATATCTCTTCGATACAAGCGACCAAAACCTATGTCGTCTGACTCTTTGATGATACCATGGGAATAACCATTGATCGAACGGGTATTAATACGAATTAAACACAGATGATGTCAATCTTAAAAAAAACTCACACAATCGTGTGGATTACTTTTCAAATTTTAATTTAGTAAAACTAAAAGCCTTAGCCGCTAGCCAGATGCCGCTTTTCTCTTGTGATGTACAGATAATCACTTTTACACTCTGCTATATATATGAAAATCCCACACTCTGTTAGGTTTAGAGTTTTCTCATGGTATCAAAGCCTGGTTAGGCTTCTGAATACCCTTTCCTCTTCTTAGAACTTACCCATTTCTCATTTCCTGAATCTTACTACTCTCAACTCCTTCAATTCGTCTTAATCCGTCTCGTTAGCCATGGCAACCAAAGAAGACAGTTCTGGATCTGATAGCACAGCCGTGGAAACCCCAAGAGCTCGCTACGAAGATCCTTACAACAATCCATTTTACTTGACTCCGAGTGATAACTCCTTCTTACCAATCATAGGCTTCAAGCTCAACGATGATAACTACCTTCTGTGGAGTGAGTCCATGGAAGTGGCTCTGCGCACCAAGAACAAATTGGGTTTTGTTCAAGGAATGATCCAGGTACCAGCTCTTACTGATCCTCTGTATGAAACTTGGGATCGTGTGAATGGAACAGTAGTGTGTTGGATTCGAAATTCAGTGTCTGGCGACATAGTACCCAGCCTCCGCAACATCACTGTTGCATCTGAGGCATAGACTTATCTTAAGTCTAAGGTCAGCCAAGGGGATTATGTGAGAATCGCAAATTTGCAGGACAAGATTGACCTAATGAAACAGGGCAACAAGACAATCAGGCAGTATTACACAGATCTGAAATTGTTATGGGATGAACATAGTAGTTATTTACCAATTCCATACTGTGATTGTGCTTCAAGAACCTATGAAACATTGATTATGTATCATGATAGGGGCAGGGTGATGAAATTTCATGTTGGGGCTGAATGAGAAGTACCAATAGGTCAAGACACAAATGTTAATGATTGAACCCTTGCAAGATCTTGACAGTGTTTACAGATCTGTAACACAACTTGAAAGACAGTTGAACGGAGCAAGTAGCAACACTGGGAAAACTGAAGAAACAATTTCCCTTGCCACAGCTCTAGCTGCCACTAGACCTCAATATGGACAATCCAAAGACAAGGGTCCTAGGGAAGGACATCAAGAGAGTGGGGGTTTGTTCTGCAGGTATTGTAAAAAGGATAATCATGTTATCCAAGACTGTTGGAAACTGAAGAAGAAAAATCGAGGAGGAGGAGGAGGAGGTCGAACCTTTGCTGTATCAGTTGATGTTGCAACTCTTGACAAACCTGCTATGGGAGGCACTGGTTCTTCCTACGTGCCTGAGAGTCCATGAAGCAATCCTGAGAGTCCTAACAAATTTTTTGGCTTTACCAATGAGGAGCTGAATCGCCTCAAAGCCTTGTTGCAGACGTCCCAACCTCCATCTCCTTCATCAATGACAAACTCTATTACTACCAGGAGCACTTCAATGACAGGTATGGCTGTAATGTATGTTTTAAAGCAAACAAAACGTGAGGCAGTTTGGGTATTAGACACAGGAGCTAGTGACCACATTATATGCTCTATTGAGTCATTTCTTAGATATAAGGATGTTACCAATCTGTCTGTGACACTCCCAATAGGACAGGAAGCAGTAATTACTCACATTGGCATAGTTAAGTTGCAATGTGGTTTATTTCTCACCAATGTCTTACTAGTTCCCTCCTTCAGTTACAACCTCATTTTCATTAGCCAATTAACCAAAAACAGTCCAGTCTCACTATTGTTTGAATCAAATTTTTGTTGCATACATGACCTCATATCTCATCAGAAGATTGGTTTAATCCTCGTAAATAGAGGCTTGTATTTGCTTGGAGAGACATCAGCACCTGGAGAGATTTCGAGCCATCTTATTTTTGGAGTGAACACCAACCTCAAATTAGACCTTTGGCACGCCAGATTAGGACATCTATCCTTACCAAGATTAAGAGAGATTAGTAAACAATGTAATGAAGTAGTCTTACCTACTTCTAGTGATTGTGATGTTTGTCATATGTCGAAACAGAAAAGGTTGACTTTCAACAAAAGTAGTTCTATAGCTAAAGAAGCTTTTGACATTGTTCATGTAGACATCTGGGGGCCAGTTGATGTGGTTTCTCATGATGGTTATCGATAATTTTTTACTGTGGTGGATGATTTTAGTAGATGTGCTTGGTTGTTTCTAATGAGCAACAAGTCTGATACTCGTGAGTTGTTGTTCTTCTTTTGTGCTATGGTCAAGAATCAGTTTAGCAAAAGTATTAAGGTCATTAGATCAGACCAAGGACAGGAATTCAATATGCCATCTTTCTATCAGTCTAATGGCATTATACATGAGATGAGCTTTGTGAGAACTGCTCAGCAAAATGGAAGAGTTGAACAAAAACATCAACACTTGTTGAATGTAGCTAGAGCCTTGAAGTTCCATTCTAGGGTTTCCACTAGTTTTTGGAGCCATCTGGTTCTACACTCAGCTTACTTGATCACCAGAATACCAACACCAACCCTTGATAACAAATCACCTTTTGAGTGTTTGTATGGAATACCACCAGATTACATTTCATTGAGGGTGTTTGGATGTTTGGCTTATGCCACAGTTTTGGATGAACACAAAAGGAAGTTTGCCCCCAAAGCAAGAAAGTGTGTGTTCATTGGCTATGCATTTGGGATCATAGGATTTAAACTATATGATATTGAAACACATGAAATTTTTGTCAGTAGAGATGTAGAGTTTTCTGAAACTTCTTTCCCATTTCAGCAAGCTAAGAGCAGTCTCATTCCATCTGAACCAACCACCACACCTGCCTCATTCCCCTTTTCTCCTAAAACTCCATTACCCACAGACCATAATGTCCATGAAACAGTGGATTCAGATTATTACCCCTCTGATTCAAACAGTCTTGATTCAGACAATCCTGACTCACCTTTCACCCCTCAACCAATTTCTCCTTCTACACCTGCCAGTACTAGTTCTTCTACCCCATCATCCTCTTCTTCATCTTCTCCCACACCACCATCCTTGTCTCTAGCATAGAGGAGGCCAAGGAGATTACCTCAACAACCTGTTTATCTTCAAGACTTTCACACTGCTTTTCTCACAAATGGCACTTTTGGACAACATGACTCTCAAGTTTTATATCCCCTTTCACACCACCTGAACTATTCCTCTCTTTCACCAAATCACAGACATTATACCCTCTCCATTTCTCTCAAACCTGATCCACACTCTACTACTCTCAAGCTATAAAGGATAAATGGTGGAATGATGTTGTCCAGACTGAGTTAGGTGCCTTGGAAGCCAACCAGACATGGGATGTGGTTGGTTTACAACCTGGTAAGAAAGTTGTGGGCACAAAGTGGATTTTTAAGAACAAATTCCTCCCTGATGGTGACATTGATAAACACAGGGCTAGGCTGGTTGCCAAAGGGTTTACTCAAACCTATGGTATGGATTTCATGGACACTTTTTTCCCAGTTGCCAAGATGAATTCTGTGAAGTTGTTACTAGCCGTTACAACTGCTCAATCCTGGCATATCCATCAAATAGATGTCAGCAATGCCTTCTTGCACGGTGACTTAGAGGAGGAGGTGTATATGGAAGTTCCTGAGGGTCTTAGGCATCTAAGTCACATGCAAGGAAAGGTTTGCAAGCTTAAAAAGTCCATTTATGGTTTCAAACAAGCCAGTCGACAGTGGTTTATTAAACTGTCTGACTTTCTGAAGAAATTGGGTTTCCAACAATCTTATGATGATTATTCTGTGTTCAGGACTTCTACTGTTGTGGTAGTAGTTTATGTGGATGATTTGCTACTAGCAGGACCCAATTTGGAGGACATACATAAGGTAAAGTCCCAGTTAAAGGAAGGTTTTAAGATCAAGGATCTTGGGAACATGAAATACTTCCTGGGTTTGGAAGTAGCAAGGTCATTAGAAGGGATATCACTTAATCAGAGAAAGTTTTGTTTAGAGTTGTTGGGGAATACAGATTTTCTGGAAAGTAAACCTGCTAAAACTCCTCTAAGTATGAAGACTGTATTGTCTGCTTCAGATGGGACACCATTAGAAGATGGATCACACTTCAGACACCTTCTTGGACAACTGCAATATTTGACTACTACGAGACCAGACATAACATTCCCTGTCCAACAGTTATGTCAATTCCAAGACAAGCCTACTAATGTCCATTTGAAGGGGCTGCACAGAATTTTGAGGTATCTGAAAGGTAACCCGAGTCAAGGACTATGGTTTTCTGCCGATTCTACATTGAAGTTAAGAGGATATTGTGACTCTGATTGGGCCACATGCCCTGACACAAGGAAGTCTGTAGCTGGGTATTGCACATTCTTTGGAGACTCCCTGATTACATAGAAAAGTAAGAAGCAGAAGACGGTTTCTAGATCGTCTTCAGAAACAGAATACAGAGCTTTAGCTCAGCTCGCTTGTGAGATTCAATGGCTCAAGTCATTGATTTCATACTATGGGATTGATCATCCTACACCAATTAAGGTATTTTGTGACAACAAATCAACTATCCATATAGCTGAAAATCCAGTCTTTCACGAACGAACAAAACACATTGAGATTGATTGCCATGTTGTTCGTGAAAGACTGAAAGGTGGACTTATCAATTTGCACCATATACCAACTGAAGAACAACTAGCAGACATCTTTACTAAGGGTTTGTCTGTAGACAGATTTACATATCTTCTTGCCAAGCTTGCAGTCCATGATGTGTGGCTGCCAGTTTGCTGGGGGGGGGGTTGAATCGGATGATTGATTAGTGGGCTATTGCAGAGTAGATGATCATGAAAGAAACTGAAGAACTCTGCAGAAGGTTGAAACAAAGAAGCTAGGCTGAGCTTCCTTTCACTCACTCTGGTACACAGCAGAGATCTATACGATGTCGTTTGGCTAAGTGGTATTCCACTCCACAAGCAGACGACATTGTCTTGTCCTCAAACAGTAGATTGTAATTAGTTAAACAACGACTGCCACCTGTCAAGCAGTCATTAGTTAGTTTGATTACTTTACTGTTAATTAGCCGTTGATGTACAGATAATCACTTTTACACTCTGCTATATATATGAAAATCCCACAGAGGAAAGGGCAAGATGTCAATTCCTATAATGGCCTGAGTTTCATCTCGTCTCCCTTCTCAGAAACCCTAGTTGTTATTGTGCTAGGTTTAGAGTTTTCTCACCACCGCCGATTACGCCGCCCTGCGAGCCACCTACAACGCCGATTTCACCGTCTGCACTTTCCGCAGTGTTTCGACCGTGACGTCAGTGCGACCGCAATTACCCAACCGACTCCGCAGGGATTTCGACGGCGCGTCTGTCATTGGCAGGGATGGGAGCTGTTGGTGGCTGCTGAGCAATTCGACCTGTGAGGTCTTCTGCTGCTTCAACCCCTTGCTCCAATCAGTCATCGAACTGCGCAGAATGCTTTTGTGTTATTTCGGTCGGAGAAAACATAGGAAAGCGGCGTTCTCGGCCCCGCCTACCGGTCCTGGTTCAACGATCTTCGTCCTCCACGATGGATCTAACACCTTCAGCATGCTTCTCGACGGCGAGAATCGGTGGGACACTTTCTGGATCCCCAAGGATCTGCGTGGGAATTGGGTACAGTAAGGGCCAATTCCTCTGCCTATTCGAAACAGGGGAAGTGTATGTTTACCGAATTGAGGGCCGGCGGGGGGTGGAAGATGCGAGCGGCCCGTCCAATTACGCCAGAGCGATTCCTTAGAATAAACTATCTGCGTACGATTCTGGTTGCGCCGGAGGTGGCGGAGGAAGATGGACGGGCAGGAGAAAGGGGATTTGAAGTGGCGAGTTGGGAAAGAGTTCTAAACCCCGTCGGGAGCTTCCAGTTGGTGACGGTGGACAGAGAAACGATGTCACCGGCGGAGGAGAATTACTACAATGATGACGACGAAATGTTAAGTTAAATTCTTTTTCACATTTCTCCTTCTGTATTTTCTCTGTCTTTTGTGTCTTGTTGTCGTTGTTCATTTTTGGCCATTGATTATCCCTACTTTATACTTAGTTGAAAAACATTTCAATTTCTTTAACATATATATGTTCTCTTAATTTCAACATATGGGAATCAAGAGAGCTTAAAGATTCGGTTTAGCACAACAGGCTCCAATCTTATCATGTGATGAAACCGACAATAATCAAGAAAAGAATTTGACTGAAAAGAGAAAGCTTTATAGCTTACAGAACCACTAGCATACTCAGAAATCTGTTCAATCAAGCAGAAAATCTTAATATTAGAAAAGAAATGTCATAAAGAGTATGCTATCTCCAAATGCAAGAAACATAGTATGATGAAACTGTAAAAACAATACTCATACATTTATCTCCCTGTTGTCTACCTTCCGAAGATACTAGCCAATCAACAACTTCAGCTTTAACAAGCAGTGTAAGAAACACATCAGCAACAAGAGCTGAAAAGACGAGTGCCACAAAGACCCAGTTCCATCCAAATCTCGACAGTAATCCTATTAAAAGTGGCCCAAAGGCTTCTCCAACTGATCATGTGCCTTGGATAAAAGGAAAGGAAGGGAAAACAAAAGAAAATATTTCGAGAAGGTATGATAATATTTGGGAGCGGGATCCAGTCAATGACCTTGTGATGAGTAATAATCTATAACTCAATCTCCATCCGCCACATTACTATCCTTTCTATCTCTCTCTGTAAAGCCTTTAATTTTTCCCCCTTAATTTTTAACGGGCGATTTCTCACTTGTTTTAAGTCGAAATTTAATTTTTTTGAACAGTTAGATCATATTAATTGTGCTCTTCAAAATGATATTCACTTTGATATATTTAAAAAAAAAAAAATTGAGCCATTTTTTTAGTCTATACCATATGGTATTGACTGGTATTGAAATAAGAGCATTCTGGGTTGGTGATGGTGGACAGAGAAACAATGTCACCGTGGGAGGAGAATTACTACAATGATGACGACACGACGTCGTTGGAGGAAGGGGTCAACTGCGGGAGAGTGGTTCAAGTGTGAGAATAGCATAATCGGATTTTGTGGTGTGTAACTCCAAGAGATTTCGGTGGGTATCGCCAAGTTAAATTCTTTTTCACATTTCTTCTTCTGTATTTTTTTGTCTTTTGTGTCTTGTTGTGGTAGGTCTTTTTTTGCCATCGATTATCCCTACTTTATACTTAGCTTAAGAACATTTCAATTTCTTCAACATATATGTTCTCTTAATTTCAACATATGGGAATCAAGAGAGCTTAAAGATCTGGTTTAGCACAACAGGCTCCAATCTTATCATGTGATGAAACCAGCAATTATCAAGAAAAGACTTTGAATGAAAAGAAAAAGCTTCATAGCTTGCAGAACCACTAGCATACTCAGAAATCTGTTTAATCAAGCAGGCAATCTTTAATTTCAGAAAAGAAATGTCATAAAGAGTATGCTATCTCCAAATGCAAGAAACATAGTATGATGAAACTGTAAAAACAATACTCATACCTTCATCTCCCTATTGTCTACCTTCCGAAAATAATAGCCAATCAGCAACTTCAGCTTTAACAAGCGATGTAAGAAGCACACTAGCAACAAGAGTTGAAAGGACGAGCGCCGCAAAAACCCAGTTCCATCCGAATCTTGACAGTAATCCTATTAAAAGTGGCCCAAAGGCTGCTCCAACTGATAATGTGCATTGGATAAAAGGAAAGGAAGGAAAAACAAAAGAAAATATTTCGAGAAGGTGTGTTAATATTTGAGAGCGGGATCAAGTCAATGACCTTGTGACGATAACAATGTATAACTCAATCAACATCCGCCACATTACTATCATTTTTCTCTCTCTGTAAAGCGTTTAATATTTTCCCCTTAATCTTTAACGAATGATTTCTCACTTGTTTTAAGTCGAAATTTAATTTTTTTTTGCACAGTTAGATCATATTAATTGTGCTCTTCAAAATGATATCCACTTTGATATATTTTTGGAACAAAAAAAAATTGAGTTATTTTAGTCTATACCATATGGTATTGACTGGTATTGAAATAAGAGCATTCTGGGTTGGTGACGGTGGACAGAGAAACAATGTCACCGTGGGAGGAGAATTACTACAATGATGATGACGACACGACGTCGTTGGAGGAAGGGGTTAGCTGCGGGAGAGTGGTTCTAGTGCAATAACATCAACATCAAATTTTGTGGTGTGTAACTCCAGGAGATTCCGCTGGGTATCCCCAAGTTAAATTCTTTTTCACATTTCTCCTTTTGTATTTTCGGTCTTTTGTGTCTTATTGTCGTTGATCTTTTTTTGCCATCAATTATCCCTACTTTAAATTTAGTTGAAGAAAATTTCAATTACTTCAACATATATATGTTCTCTTAATTTCAACATATGAGAATCAAGAGAGCTTAAAGATTCGGTTTAGCACAAGAAGCTCTAATCTTATCATGTGATGAAACCAGCAATAATCAAGAAAAGGCTTTGACTAAAAAGAGAAAACTGATAATCGATGGCAAAAAAGACCAACACCAATAAGACACAAAAGACAGAAAATACAAAAGGAGAAATGTGAAAAAGAATTTAACTTGGTGATACCAAGCGGAATCTCCTGGAGTTACACACCACAAAATTTAGTTGAAGAACATTTCAATTTCTTCAACATATATATGTTCTCTTAATTTCAACATATGAGAATCAAGAGAGCTTAAAGATCCGGTTTAGCACAACAAGCTCTAATCTTATAATGTGATGAAACCAGCAATAATCAAGAAAAGGCTTTGACTAAAAAGCGAAAGCTTCATAGCTTACAGAACCACTAGCATACTCAGAAATTTGTTCAATGAAACAGGCAATCTTCAATTTCGGAAAAGAAATGTCATAAAGATTATGTTATCTTCAAATGCAAGAAACATAGTATGATGAAACGGTAAGAACAATACTCATACCTTCATCTCCCTGTTGCCTACCTTCCGAAGATACTAGCCAATCAGCAACTTCAGCTTTAACAAGCAGTGTAAGAAGCACACCAGCAACAAGAGCTGAAAGGACGAGCGCCGCAAAACCCAATTCCATCCGAATCTCGACAGTAATCCTATTAAAAGTGGCCCAAAGGCTGCTCCAACTGATCTTGTGCCTTGGATAAAAGGAAAGGAAGAAAAAACAAAAGAAAATATTTCTCTCTTAGGAAAGCATTTAATTTTTCCCTCTTAATCTTTATCTTTAACAGACGATTTCTCACTTGTTTTAAGTCGAAATTAAAATTTTTTTTTTGCACAGTTAGATCAGACTAATTGTGCTTTTCAAAATAATATCCACTTTGATATATTTTTTGAACAAAAAAAATTGAGCAAGAGCATACCTATGGTATGAAAAGCGTATCATTGTGGTATGAACAAACCAAGAATGTGCGGTCTAACTCAATTTTAACTCGGCCCACTTTAACTCTTTTTTTAAAAAAATTATATTCATATTTAGTGTAGTATTATAATCAAATCAAATCAAATCAAATCAAACAAAACATAAATGAAGGTTGTCCTCCAGCACACTCATAATTCCACTCTTCCTCGCTGCTGCGCAACCCACGAAGGGGGTACTTGGTCATTTACTATCTAATTCTTACGGGCCTTGGAGTATATGAAGTGTTTTAATCTAATGTAGGCCTCCAACTAATTATTTCTAGCTTCTGCTTCTTTAACTGAACAATGGAAATCTGACTATATTATGCTATATATGGGCTTGATTGTGATGTTACTAAGAACAGGGAAATATATTAGGTCTGTTGCGAAGTGTAGGGTGTAAGGAAACCAATTTTTCAAAATCAGACCAAATGTTGAATGGAACAATTTAGTGGTTAATGATTTAATAACAGTTAACTGTTATATAACGTTGGTTAACCGTTTGTGCGCTATAATATAAAAGACATATATAATACACAAATTTAGGAGTTAATTTATCATTGTCCATAAAAATTTTCAAATCCATATTATCTATCACCAAAAAGTTCTAACAAAGCTTTTAAACTATCTCATAAAAGAAATAATAATTTTTTTGGATAAATACTAATTATTAGTCAAACATTTTCCTCATTTTAAAATATTATCCACAACTTTAAAAATACAAAATATTAGCCAAATGTTAACTTCCAGTTAGTGATTTTGTTAGTAATATTGACATGGCAATATGATACTTAGGGGTGTACATGGGTCGGGTGGTTCGGGTTTAGCAATTTTAATCACCCGACCTATGCACTACGGTTTAGAAAATATCAAACCCAAACCCACCCAAAAAATTTAAACTCTACGGTTTGTTTGTAATTGGGTTGGGTCGGGTTTGCGATATTTTTAAGTAAAACTCAACCCAACATAAAATATATAATTATTCTACATCATAAAAATATTTTCTAACTAATTAAAATTTCAAACGAATAAACCGAGGTGAAAGTTATCATTTGAATTTTAATAAAATGTGATTTAGTTCAACATATGTCTAGTTGTTTCACGATATTTGTTGAAATACGCTAAAAAGTTTATAAACTATAATATGTTATTCTATTAAAATTGTTCACAAGAAAAGGGATTACATGAATCGTAACTATATTCATTTTATGTCTAAACTTTAAGTCGATGAATGCATCAGATTATGGAAACCATGAGAGAAAAACATGGCGAAATATCTTAATGTTCTCATAAGTATGACTATATACGACATAAATATTTTTTAGATACGAACTCATAATAATATTTGGAACACGGGTTGGATCGGGTTCTACGGGTTGTGTAATCCAAAATCCAAACCCAACCCAAAAGAGGCGGGTTGTACAAAATAAAATCTTCACCCAACCCAAAACCATCATTTTAGCGATAAATATGGGTGGGTTGGGTCGGGTTGGACAGGTGGGTCGGTTTGCGGGTGTGTTTGTTCACCACTAATGATACTGATTTGAAAGAGACACATGACTGTCAACATTCCAAAATTTTAGTATTTTAACTAAGAAAAGAGTTACAAAATGATGAACGGTAATAGAAACATGGCTAATATTTTGATGTGTTACAAAAAATTTGCCTAATATTTTGTACTTTGAAAGGTTTGCTTGACTACTATGTAATTCATGATTAGAGACACCCTGCTAATCCCATCCAACACATCTAGCCTTTTCTAGATGATTATCTGTTAGCCTATGAGTTATTGCATGTATTCTTTCTTCCATGACGAATGTCATTGTCGTTGCTCTTTTACTTTCACCCGCAAGTCATTATTCAAATGTTGTTGATGTCTTACTAAATTTAGTTTTTTCCTGCTCAATACCCCATTGCAATTGCCTCCGTACTTACATGTTATTATGTATTGGTATTAGAAATTAGGGTTAATATTTTCGTATGGCCTGAACTTTGACCAAAATAAACATCCTGACCAATCTTTTCGATCTATAACATTCTGGCCCGAACTATACACCAAAATAAACAATTTGGCCAGATCCGACGCTTGGCCGTTAACTTGGACGGTCAAACGCGTTGATCGTTAGTCAACGCGCCATGTCACTGCCAAGTCAGCATAAAATATTCATGGTTGTAGAAGGATTACATTATATTTAAATCCTGCAATTCTTCAATCGTGGCTTCTATACTTTCCAAATTTTACTACCAATATAATATACATAGTTATATATGTCAGGATTCTTATTTTAGAACGAGATAATATTTGTTTCTTTAATCGCACACTAGGCATCAAGACTGAGCTTATTACATATTTTGTGAGTTAATCTGATATCCATTGTGAACCAAAAGAAAAAATTGTTTCACGGTTGTTTTAATGAGAGGTTAGTAAATTATATGCAATGCAAGCTGATATCCGATCTCACAACTTAAAAGAGGAGTTGGATTCTTCGATGTTAGGTTTAGAGGAAGTAGCTACCAATCCATCCCAAGGATATTATTCTTTGCCTAAATACAATAGTTATTGACTCAAAGTGTAAACTAACAACAACCATGCAAATTCAACTCTATGACTCAAATTTCAAAAAATAATTAATATTCCTACTTTTTTCTTCAGAATAATCATATTTGGGTGCAAATTCCCAAAGGAAAGACCAAGAAATTTCGTCCCCTGTTTTTTGACTACAGAGTTTACACTACAGTATCAAGACTTTATGACCAGTATGATAACTGGAGATTACAAGCCAATTTTGAACATATTGGAAACCAAATTCCAATCAAATTCATAAGTCAAAGCATGCGATGATATTCCAGCCATACCAGCTTACAAGTTTTATTTCATCTAACAAGATGAGACAAACAAGAAGTGCAACTAAAGAAAATTTCTTTCAGGTTCGAATTAATGTTCTCAATTCAAATTTACTTCAATCTAATGTGTAAACATAAAAAACATTAATTCACTTTTTGACATTTTCATTCTACATATATTGTTGGCCAGCTTATTCAGTATACGAGTTTATTGATTCTAACATTCAGTGGAAAAATTACATGCAAGGACGTCTCCAACTAAAATTTCACGAGTATGTAATTCTTTTTATTTACAGTTTAAAATAGCATACATTACTTTAACTCTAATCGCAAATCTAATATACAATTTGGGTGCAGGGGATCAGTTTTCAAGGTAACTCTCTTTAGTAGGATAATTATCCAATTAAATGGCATCCTTGCAAATGTGGGTAACCACTCTCTCATCCAGGTCATTACATCACTATATGTTAGGAAACATCTTTATTACTTTGTTATTATTGATTAAACCATTTGAAAATAAATATCACATTTAATAAATAATCGTCAAATTAGAAAGCGAGTAAACCTATTTCTCATATGGAGCGACTTTGTTGTTGAAGAATCCAAAAATTCCAGAAGTTATTAATTTTGGGCCAATGTGAAATTCATGACAATTTAATCACTGTATTTGATTGCGTGTTATAAGTTTGAAGTTCCAAATAGTAAAGGGATTAATTATCATTCTTTTGTTTGGTACAAAAGTGAATGAGATGGAGCAAATCTTTTCGCAGGAAAGCACTTCAATAACTAATTCCAACAAAAACACTACAAATGCTAAATCAACTAAAAATGAAAGATGGAAACTAAGTAAGTATCAATTTTGATTTAATGACCCATTAACTATCAAATGCTAACATTTTATGTAATATATAGGTAAGAAACATCTTTATTACTTTGTCATTATCGATCAAACCATTTGAAAAGAAATATTACATTTAATTAATGATAATCAAATTTTCAAGTGAGAAAACCTTTTCCTCATCTGGAACGACTTTGTTGTTGACGAATCCAAGAAGTCCAGAAGTCATTAATCTTGGGCCATTGAAAAATTCATGAGAATTTAATCACCGTATTTGGTTGCACGTTATAAATTTGAAGTTTCAAATAGAAAAGGGGATGGATTATCATTCTTTCTTTCATTTTTGTTGTTGTAAATAAGTGGTTAAGATTGACCAATTCTTCCTGTGAAAAGCATGAAAGCACCTCAACAACTAATTAACCAAAAACTGCAAATGCTAAATCAACTAAAATGAAGGATGGAGGGGGTAAGTATCAATTTTGATTTAATAACCCATTAACTATCAAATGCTAATATTTTATGTAATATGTAGGGAAATATGTATTCCGTCAAAAACACAGTAGTCAAAGTTAAGAAAATTGGTGTTATGCTGGATGTGAAACCTGTCAACAAAAGTATTTGTTTATATTGTTGTTTATGTCATTACTAACATTATACTTATTCATAATCCACCTTTGATCTGTGGACAAAACAATTGAGGTTACTTTGTTGATATGGATCGCTTAGGTTATGGATTTTCTAGGATGTCGGCTGAAAGGTCGTTTCAATTAAGACAACATAAGATTGAGAGGAATACCACTTGCTACAAACTAAGGGAATGTTGTTGAAGTTTGATATCAAGTTCACATATTACATTGCTAATTAACAAGTGTGTACAAGATTTCTAAGATAGACAAGGACGAGAAAGGCGGAATTTAGCCGATCTTCCTAACTTGATTGAGGTAAATTATACTTGCATGAAAATGATAATCAATATTAATTAAAAATTGTGATATTCTCTATTGTATTTGGAGTATTTTTGAACACATACTCTCTGATTATTATTTAACTAACCTGCTTACCATGTCGACTTATCACATGTTGATTTTCCATTGCAATTAATTGCATCTATCGTCCAGTAAATAAATTGTTATCAACTATATACCATGTCTAAATTATACTTAGCTATATAATCAAGTATATAGTTCTTCAATCTCTTATATCAGGCAAGATTATACTCAGTTGTATTGTTTAACTTTGACAACCACATTTAATTGTAACTTAAAACTCCAGAGGAACTTTCCTTTATGACCCACTAGCGTGCATTCAATTGCTTATTTGGTTGTATTAGTAAGTGTATACATCTTCAATTTGTATACCATGCACAAATATATATCTTCAATTTTTAAACCATGCACAAATGACACTTAGTTGTATTCTTGAATCTATAGGCAAGCAAATGCATGTTGTATATAACATAAAACTCCGGTGGAACTTAACGTTGCTTCCTTTTGCACTAACATGCAAGCAATTGTATCGGGCTACAGTATGAACTCCAATATATTTTAACACATATGATTCTAGAAAATCACACCATGTATTGTGCCCTTGAAGGTCAATTATCTTAATTCATAATGCTAATGCAAGAGAACAAGAATGAGACTGCTAATGGTGGATGTACTAGAGTCAGTTCTATTGATGACGATGATCTTGAGAAGAAGAAAGAAATTGTTCATGAGGAAGATACAAGTACTTGTGATGAGGAGAAAGAAAAAAATCCTAGATATTGACGAGGTAATTTCTACTCAATGAAAAAGATTATTGGCATATGTAAATAGTTTACCATCAAATTTGGTACGCAATAAAATGTTAGAAAACAAGGAAGAGATAATTGAAATGCAAGAGAAGAAAGAGGAGGAAATTGATAGGCGAGATAATTGTATCACTAATAGAGATGAATACATTAATATTGGTGCAGATAATGATGTTGCTCATTAAGGAGGAAGTGCAAACAAGTCAAAAAGAAAATGTGCAGGAATCTCTCACGATGAGGAATACATCGAAGGGTGATTTTAAAATGTCTTTAGGAGTCTGTTCGGGTTTGTCTTTCATTTTCATAAAAGAATTCTAGTCGATGAGTCAGTTACAATCTCGAAAAGTACTATGAAATCGATCATTTTGAATTGTTGAAATACTTTAATAATTTTAATTCTCTTATTCTACCAATCAATTTGAACATTTTGAATATTTAAATTATTCTATAGTTTCTTATACTATCAAAACGAAAGTATTTCACATACAAATTGATAATTTTGTTTACGTAATTGGTTACTGAAACCGGCCAATTGGCCGGGTCCGTGACTAGTTGTACTAAACACGATTGAAGAGAATCCATGGCTTAGATGTTTACCTGCTGGAGTTGGTTAGCCATAGGCATTAGATTTTATTAGATGGCTTACTACAAATTCTGTGTCATATTTGCTATAACAAAATTACATAAAGTTTAGCACCAAAATTACTATTTACACAATCGATCCAATCATCTAAACTACAGCCCTTTAGCTACTGCACCTTATCCCAGCTTTTCCAGTTCTTGCAGTTTTATATTATTGTTGCTCAGATTCAAAATGTCGGCTTGCTCTTCGACCTTCTCCACCAGAAGCTTCAGCAATGGCACCTTTGACAGTGTTCTGCACGAAACCACCATGATCAACTCCTTCTGCACAATGCAAAAACAATTTATGTAACTGACCTGAATCCTGTATGCACGGGCATATGTTTCTGTTATTTGCTACCTTGGCTCTTGTGATTGCCACATTGATCCGATGCCAGTCTCCAAGCAGTGAAGAACTGTGGCTGCCGGGATATTGGTCGGACCGCACGAAAGAAACAATTATGCAGTCCTTATCTCAACCCCTGCTTTTTGTGTTTGAGAAACAAAAATTGTATATTATTAGTACCAGAAAGCTATATCATCTAAGTAACTAAGTGGCAATGGAAATGCAGTCCCAAATGTCAACCTGGTATACTTATCGATCGTATGCACTTCCACAGAAATTGGAAGAATAACAGCCTTGAGAAGGTTTACCTGCGGAGTTGTATGGGGTGATGATTCCAATATCTTTGCCATCAGTCCCACTGTTTGTCAGTACGTTTGACTATCTAGATCATTGATATGAATCAGACCAAGTTGGGGAAATAACTATGTACTTCGATAATGAGAACTCAAAGTAGTAAACTTACCTCACCGACCATGTAAGCTTCCATTAGGTTCTTCAACGACTTCGAACATTTTGCCACAAGCGTAGGTAGCATGCATGTCTGTGTTGATGAACACCACAGCTCTGTCTGGATTCAAGGCCTGCATGGAGACAAATTATTCAAATCATACTTGGCAAAATGGAAGAAAAAAAAATCATGTGTACATGTTTTGATTACAATGACGAAAGGATACCTGACTCTACAAAGGTGAAATTGCTTCAGGATGCGCTTCACAAAAGCTTGCAGAACAAACTTATCCCCATTCCATTCTCTCGAGCCTCTGCACTCTACAAATTGATTCATCAAACAATCACTTGAATGAGATATAAGATGTCAACAGCAAAGTGAACCAAACTGGATGCAGACAAAGATCTGAACTTTGTTACCTGAACAAGTGAGGGTAGTTGATAGTGATCACCAACAAGAAGACAAGTCGAACTAAACATCAAAGGTCCAAGTGATATCTGACATGGACGGTAGATCGATCAGTCATTAAACTAAATAAGCTTCATTTTCTTACTTCAAAGTTCCAATGCTAATAAATAAGCCAAGTCAACCCCGTACGCAAGAAGAGAAGCCATTTTGGGCCTAAGCCCATACCCATAGCCCAATAGGTCCATAACATATGAAAATTGAAATAGCTAATAATCGTATGGTGTACAATTTATTGTTTTCTTTTAATTTATTGAGAATGTTTGGAGGTGGAGCTTCGAAAGGATGTATATAGTCAACTACATTTTTTATTGATAGTAAGTCATTTTAATATTTTTTTATAATAATATATGTGCCTTTTATTAGTGGGCTAAAGCATCCAAGTCCGGATCATCAAGGATAAACATGGGTGGCCTACCAACCCAGTTTTCCTGACCAATCCAATTGGATTTGGATCAAATGGATTGGATTAGGTGGATAATTTGGTGGATGGATTGGATTTAGAGGTGGCAATTGGATCAGATTCGTGGATTGGTGGATTGGATTGGTGGATTCATGGATCAAATGGATTGGATCCAATGGATTGGTGGATTCATGGATTGGATCAAATGGATTGGTGGATTGATCCATGAATCCAAATGACATCCATGGCTTGGACCAAAATGTAAAATTTGAAAATTTTTGGAACTAAAATGACATAATGAAAAATTTTAGGTACCAAAATGTAAATTTTCAATGATATTTTTCGTATAAAAATATAAATTTTAGGTACCAAAATGTAAAATATAAAAAATATAGGTACCAAATCATAATTTGCCATTTGGATCCATGGATTGATCCATGAATCCACCAATCCAATTGGATTTGGATAAAATGGATTGGATTTAAATGGATTGGATTAGGTGGATAATTTGGTGGATGGATTGGATTGGATTCATGGATTTGGATCCTAATTGCCACCTCTAATTGAATTGGATTGGATTCATGGATTTGGATCCTAATTGCCACCTCTACGTACGTAGTAACATGGTTCAATGTTGTATTTCTATCTTTTCCAAGGTACTGATGGCAGTGGGGACGATAACGGCCTACAATCTGGAATTGGCACTCATCCGGGTTGCACGACACGTAGCATGGAGGGTGATGGCGGGGGCTCTCATGCTACCCACCGGGTTCTTCACGACTTTGTCTTCTCGCGTTGGTTCTCTGACACGCCGTGCTGGATGATGATGATCGGTCAGGTTAGGCTCGCCGAGGAATTGATGGAGCGGTATGGGGCCACATGCGCGGAGCCTTGGGATAGGAGGGAGCAGCTGGAGCACGTTGCTGGGTTCCCCTACCGCTCCATAGTCGATCCACGTCGGGTGGATCTGTTCCCGGGTCGGATCACCGGGTTCTGGGCCCAGGTGGAGGACTGGTTCGGTTCCCAGTCTCGGGACCTGTGCAGCGCCACTGTCTTGCTCGTCGCCCAAGAGGCGACGTGCGAGCATATGGATCTCCACCTCGTACCCGTCATCCTCGTACGGAATGGGTTCGGATCGCTGCCGTCCTTCTCGGTCGTACTGATGGTGCTTGCCTGTGGCAAGCTGGTCGCGACGATGGCCTCGTTGCACGGAGTGGGGAGGTCGATGGCAGGGCGGAGGCGGCTGCTGCTTGCGGGGATGAGGCTAGCCGGATGCTCCTTGGGGTTGCTCGCCGGGACGAGCTTTGCCGATGCGCATGAGCGCATCGGTCGCGGAGCGGTATTTGTGCTGTTGAGCTTCGAGATCTTTGCACTGCAGGCGGCGATTGGGATCGCAGTGGGGCCCATACCCTGGATGTACGGTCCTCGGAAAACAGCAAAGAAATTTTCTATAAAAAAAACAGCAAAGAAAAATAGATAATATCAAAATTAAGTGGAAGTTACAAATGACCATCCGAAAAAATATTAATTTTTCCCCCCCGAAACTCATGAAAAAGCCTGCAAGGCTGACGTGGACAGGGTCTATTTCTAAAACCCCTTTAATATATTTTAAGATAATAATGTTTTTTTTTACAATAGATAATTTCCATTCAAATCAACGATAGGGGTACAAGCCAAACCGAGTTACAAGATCGGATTTAAAATATCAAGCACTTGGATCCATTCTTGAGGGAAAGATCCATTTGCCGCTCCCTTAGCCACCCAATCTACACTTTTGTTAGTAGATCTTGGTGTGAAGAAGATACTCAATCCGATATGCGTCTGAAGGAGAAAGAGAATCCTCTGAATCCATGCTCTAACTTGCCAGGGACCAACTTTTTGCGGATCCTGAATAATGTCGACAAGCACTTTGCAGTCCGAGAAGATTGAAGCAGGACCGTGAAGGGAGGCTGTCATTCTCACAGCAGTCAACAAGGCTTTAGCTTCCGCAACTATCACTGAAGAACAGAAAAAGGTCCCAGCACTACCATCCACAACTTGCACATGGGGGTTTTTGATGATGACCCCATATGCGGCCACATGTGATTCCGATCTGAAGGATCTATCACAGTGAACTACCCATTGGGAAGAACTAGGCGGTAGACTAAGCGTAGAATGGTCAGAGATGTGCTGGGAATGGGATCCGAGGACCGATTGGACAAGGCGGGGAGGAGTAGTCCAAAAAGTGAAGTCCCTAATCGCATTTGTTGAAGTCACTGTTGTCCTGGGGATAACACCTTTGAAGACTCTCTCATTTCTAGCCGTGTCTTTTATTCATTTATTCATTTTTCTAAGTTCATGGTCATAATTTATTATTAGAATTGATAACGCTTTAACTCACATACATTGCTTCTCATTTAATATATTTTTATTTCTTAAATAATGAAGACTAATCAAAGAAACTAAATGAATATGAATAAGAAATTATACAAATTAATTGTTGTAACTATACATGGATTGCTCTTCTAAAATATCCTTTCTCCATAATTTCCAGGGGTGGATGGGAGTGAGTTCTCAATATTCATAACTATACATGGATTGCTCTCCTAAAAGATCCTTTCTCCACAATTACCGACAACCATGAATGTCAAAAAACCCTCTAAGTTAAATGAAACCCTAGAACCTTTGTTTTTTTTATAATGGTGATCACTGCATTAAGAAACCAAAAGAAAAGGTCCAAACAAATGAACAAACACAAACACAAAGGAAACAAAATAGCCAGCACAAGAGGTGCGAGCGCCGAGAGGAGCTGGGCGAACCGAGAAGCCCCTGCCCCAAAGCACAAAAAACAGAACCCAAAAAATAAGGAACGAAAGGAGGAAAGCCAGACAACCAAAACAGACAACAAGGAACCAGCCTACAACATCCCTGAAACCAATCTGCCCAAAAAAGAAACGTTTTACGACAACTGTCTACGACTCAAGCTAGGTCTCAGCCATTGAACTCTGTTGATCATTCCGTGCGTCACAAGCCATTCGACAATCGAGCAAACCGCCTTCTGATATACCAAGGATATTGGGAGAGCACCCTCGTTGAACATACGATGATTCATTTCGAGCCACACCTGCCAGCAGATCGAATGGAGAACACAATACACAATCCATCCATGAGGATCAGAATGGCAATCAGCCTTCCATCTACGGATAGTGGTGTTGATGTCTCTGCAAGGGGCCAACTCGATATTTCATTTTTTCTTCAACTCGTTCCAGACTCCTTTTGTAAAATCGCATTCGACCAGCAAATGATCAATGGATTCAGAATCTTTGCAGCACAACACACATCTATTAGCAAGGGACCCACCCTCTCTTCTGCAAGTTATCAAGGGTAAGGATTCTCCTTTGAGCAACAGTCCATAAACGCATTGATCTTTCATGGGACACATTTCCTCCAGACAGAAACAATAGGGAACTCCAGCAGCCCCAGAAACATATTGCTTGAATGGTAAATGTACATTAAAGACCTGAGAAAGAACTTTTGGAGTTTGGGGACCAAACGAGTCTATTGGGTCCACAAGACACCTTATAAGGGTCGATAGAGTTAAGCACATTCATAAGACTCTCTCTTTCTCTCTCAGCCCCCCCTCTCTCAGTTGAACATTTAAACAAAGATTCCAAGCTAAGTTCTCACCTTGATGTTCGACAATTTCAGAGATCCAGGCGTGACAGTCAGTAGCTGCAGCAGCGACGCGAGGGAATGTGTTGGCAAGAGTAGAGTTCGAGACCCAGCAATCGTCCCAAAAGGAAACCCACGCACCGCCACCAGGATCAACGCGAGTAGCCTTCCAAAAAGAGTCATATTCCTTAGTGATGTTGGCCCAAACTGACGTTCCAAACCTCTCTGTACATCTCCTATACTTTCCCTGTCCGAGGTTAACGAAGGGAACTTCATAGAAATCAACTCCCTCCACCATTTTCCTTTTTAGTCCCAAACTTCCACAACCACTTACTTAGCATGACCTTGTTGAAACATTTAAGATCGCACACCCCTAACCCGCCATTGCCCTTAGAAGCCTTACAAAGTTCCCACTTGACGAGAGGACAATTCTTAACATCACCAACTCCACTCCAAATAAACCTTCTTTAAATTCTTTCAATCATGTTCAACACAGAGCAAGGAGCACGAAGCAGAGAAAAAAATAAATAGGTTGGCCATTTAACACCGAGTTATTGAGCACCAATCTTCCACCTAAAGAGACATACCTCGTCTTCCACCCCTCAAGTCTCTTCTCATACTTACTGATAATAGGATCCCAAGTAGAAGCAGCAATCACCTTCGCGTCAAGAGAAAATCCCAAGTACTTCGAAGGCTCCGTGCTCCACTTGCAGCCGAAAATACTAGCACAATAATCCGGGTTGGGAACGTCACCTACGGGGAACATAGTTGATTTATCCAGATTAATTTTCAATCTCGATACAGCCTGGAAGCACACAAGAGTGGCCATAATGTTCAAAACGTGCTCATACGAGGCCTCACAGAAAAGCAACGTATCATCCGCTAATAACAGATGTGTAACCTCCCCTCTACCATTCAGCTCATCCATAAAGAAACCACTAATCTTTCCCGCTTCACGCAACTTGGAAAGCATAAAAGACATCACATCCATGATGAGAACGAATAATCCAGGAGATAATGGATCACCTTGACGAAGCTCCTTTTCCACAAGAAAGAAGCCTTTAGCTTCACCGTTGATAATCGTAGAAATGGACAACGAACAAACCGAACCGCGAATCCACTCCTGCCACTTCTGAGGGAACCCCAATTTAGACATAACTTTGAAGAGACATACCTAACTCACGCTATCGAAAGCTTTCTCGATTTTCCAATGATTAATAGGACCAACGATTATTGGTCATTGTGACCATTGAGACAAAACATGTTGTTGTAAATTGATCACAATCACTACAATACCGTGACTATTGGACAAACCCTGTGACGAATGACCCAATAAGTCACGGGAAGTCCCGTGACTATATCATAGTTTCGTCACGGTAATGGTACCGTGTTTAAATATCAGTCACAGGAATTACCATGACAAAATAGATCATCTGTCATGGGGTATTTCCCGTTATTGTATCTTTTCTGTCATGGGAAAGTCCCGTGATATTTGACCTTCCATCACGGGCTCGTTTGACACGGGATTAAACCGTGACAAATGCTTTCCATCACGGGAATTCAATGTTTAGTCACGGGAATCCCGTGATCGTAGGTGAATTTTTTTCCTGTAGTGAGCAATCTCTCACGATGAGGAATACATCGAAGGGTGATTTTAAAATGTCTTTAGGAGTCTGTTCGGGTTTATCTTTCATTTTCATAAAAGGATTTTAGTTGATGAGTCAGTTACAATCTTGAAAAGTACTATGAAATCGATCATTTTAAATTGTTGAAGTACTTTAATAATTTCAATTCTCTTATTCTACCAATCAATTTGAATATTTTGAATATTGTTAAATTATTTTATAGTTTCTTATACTATCAAAACGAAAGTATTTCACATACAATTTGATAATGTTGTTTACGTAATTGATTATTGAAACCGGCCAATTGGCTGGGTCCGTGACTAGTTGTACTAAATACGATTGAAGAGAATCCATGGCTTAGATGCTTAACTGCTGGAGTTGGTTAGGCATAGGCATTAGATCTATAAAATTTATGAAGCAGATTCATGGCTTCAAATTGCAGGGATTCAAAAAAGCTACTTCTAGAGAGCTTCACGGAATGGTGTTTTGGTCTTTTCCTGACCCTGCAAATTTAATGAAGCGCGCCGTTTTGATGGTTCTAATTTCCGGCCTGCTTCTATTAGAATTCAAGTAGGCAATTTGGGCCTCAAATGGGATAATACCACAGCAGGCTGAGGCCCACTTCATACCCAGCAATTCCCCCGTTCCCTATTTTGATTTGGAAAAGGCCAACAATATTTAAGGTTATAGAAACCGAACAGAATCACCAGCAACACCGTAGCAGGTTGTAGGCTAGCTAAGCTTTTCGCTGGCGCAGAGAACAACTGTATCTATTTCCGAGTTCCTATGGGGAAGACTGTTCTTGAACTTGGATAACGTTAAATCTAAGTGTTTCAGATCATCGGCGGGCATTAAACAATCCGACGTCACCCGTAAACGTAACCCGTCCTTGAAATTGAATTATCTACCCTTGATACTCTGCAAACGACCCGCAACAGAATAGCTGAAATTGCAACTGACGTGCCCTAGGGGAAACCTACCTGCAACACTCAGGCTTATGGTATATGCGTTCACCCGGCCACCGATTGCTATTCAATAGACCTATAAGGTCAACGTTGAATTCCTTTTTTCTTTTTACTCCGGTGGTTGGTAATTTCTTAACGTGTTTTGCTATTGATCGAGAATGGTTTAAGCTATGTTTAATGAAGAAGGGTTAATGGAGTGGACGTATAGATGCTGTGATAAAAGTGTATGCCACCATGGGCCCAAACATGTACCTAAAGTTGAGACCTGTACACAATATATGTGACCTTAATGAATTTTATTTTATAATTTATATTAATTAGTTTATTGTAAATATTTGTGTTTATAATAATTTGTTTTTTTATAATATTAATCTTTTATTGATGGTTTAGAAGTACATTTATTATTTGTGATATTAGTGACAATTGGTTGAAATGTATATTTTTAAAGTCGAGTACTTAGTGTTTTTCTACCTTAGTGTTACAAACGTGTATAAACTTATTCATGCAAATGTGTATATTTATGAATTTCAAAATTTTCATTTAAGTTAAAATATTTACATATTATCTAAAATTAAGTAATCATGACTATTGACACCAAATGCAACACCAAAATTCATTATTCCAATGACAGTATATTACTTTTTAAATATTCATGAGATATTTTTTCTTTAAAAAATAAATTTTTCTTTGAAAAATTACATTTTCACAAGAATTGATTGTGTGTTTGTAGCATAAGTGCTTTATTTAATTAAAATTTTAAAGAGATACCTAGAAAACTTAAGGTTTGATCACTATACATTAAGATATTATAGTAGCTTTCAACTATCAAAATACGTCAATTTAATCTCTTATCCATCACAATTTTTTTATGTAATTTATATCTTCTTAATTATTATATTTATAGCATTGTTGACCATAAAGTTCGAATCCAATTTGTGGTGAATTTTATCCTTATATATTATCGGTTGGCCAATCTCTTGGAGTTTCTAATGACTACTATGCCTGATGATTATTCCAGTGTGATTAGACCTTTCCATAAGGAAGTGTGGATCCCTTGAGAGTTTGTGAGTTTCATTAAATCTCCAAAATTTCTAACGACTGTGTTTAGTGAGAAACAGTCAAGATCGGAGTGGTTGCATGCAATTTGAAAATATCTTAAAGTTGTTTGTAGGGTCTAGCACCAGTATCGGTTTGCTCTCTTTCCAATCATAGAATGAAAACATTTGAACTCTTGCGTAAGAACATGTCCAAGTCATTTTATTTCCTCATGTGTTTTACGGGCTCTGTGATCCGATTGGTATTGAAAGGCTCCTTCATTTATGAATTTGAAGCCTTCATACCTGGTCAATCTCAAATAACAGTGGTATGCGTAATTTCTTCAGTATATGTGGACCAAGCATTAGGCATGCCATTTCTAGGGCTTCATTTACTGTTGCACAATCTAATTTTTATTTCTCCTGTAGAAGAATCACATCCTTTCTTCACTAAGTTGCTTCATCATTGTTAGACAAGTATTACTCGCATCATCCTCACCATCCAAGTTATTTTCAACTTGAATCGACCTTCGCATCTCCCGTATTTGAATTGGCTCTTTTGAGAAATATGATTATCATGATGGCGAGAGCTGCATGGGAAGCACTACATTGTTGATCGTGTTAAACATATGTCGCTTTAACACCAACTAGAAACCAATGCATTTTTTATTTAAGTACCGGCGACAATGTCCAACATGCTCTCTCCCATTCAAGAAAGATTAAAATTGGGGTGGGGGGGGTGGATTTAGGGATACATTGATTATTATTTTTTTTTTTTGGGTAGAAGGATACATTGAACTTTACCAAAGGATAATAAATTTCTTTTATTGTGAAGATTGATTATGTATCTATCATAGGAAACAACTCTCATTTGTGATTTATGCACTTTTATATAGGCAACACTTTGATGTTCATTTGCATGCTTCACATGTTATGCCTAAGTCATTTTATTTCCTAGTGTATTTTAGGGGACCTGTGATCCGATTGGTATTGAAAGGCTCCTTCATTTCTGAATTTGAAGCTTTCATACCTTCTCAATCTCAAATAACTATGGTATGTGTAATTTCTTCAGTATATGTGGACCAAACAAGAGGCATGCCATTTCTAGAGCTTTATTTACTGTTGCACAATCTAATTTTTATTTCTCCCGTAGAAAAACAACATCGTTTCTTCACTAAGCTGATTCATCATTATTAGGCAAGTATTACTCGCATTATCCTCACCATCCAAGTTATTTTTCAAATTAAATTGACCTTCATTGCACCCACTGCTAAACCCGTGAGTAAATTTCGTTATGCAAAGAAGTTATATACATGCGCAAAGCTATAAAAAATATAACCTCGCTATATGTCATTTCTTATGTTAGACTAAGAAAAGTCAGATACATCATTAAAGAGGACTCCTATGAAGTTGCCAAAGAACGAGCAAAAATGTGTTCAATTGCAAACCTAACTGTATTGCGCTTACATTCTTCATTAATGGTAGTTCGGAAACTACATTTTTATCACCCTTTCTTCAATGCTTTATACTATTCATACAATTTCATTATTTCAACTTATTTCATTCAAAGTTAAAATTTTACTATAGGGAAACTACTACATTGTTGCGCCATATCCGCGACATGAAAGTCATTTGGGAGTCCACATGTAAACAATACACTGTCCAACTCACTATTAGTGACAATTTTGTATCATGTCCGATCTATTTCAAATCATACAAATTCATATCCATTGCCCCCATTGTGATCAACAAAAGTGATGCCTACTGGGATAAACAATATGGAGAGATACTAAATTCTATCAGAGACCAATCTTTTTCTTTCACTATGAGGGTTCATTATGTATGTTTTAGGGAAGCAACTCTAATCTTTTTTTTTTTTAACTGAGGTAGCTTTGAAATAGATAGGGAATTACAGAGAGTTGAAAAATAAATAACGAAAATAAGCCAAATGCCGATTAGCCGATGCAAGAGCCGTTTTTGCCACGCAATGGGCAGCCCTGTTAGTCCTACGAGGGGAGAAAACAAAACGAATAAACGAGAACGAAGACTTCAGCACCCGAACCTCCTCAAGGATTGCTCCACCACGATCATGCTCTATGACATTCTCCGTTACTCGCCGGATCACCAATTGCGAATCACCACAAAAACAAACAGAAACAAAGCCTCGGGTTAAGCACCAATCCATTGCATCTCATAACGCTAGGAGCTCCATTAAAAAAGGATAAAAAATACCTTCATAATATTTGCCACAGGCGTAAATAGGTGACCCTGCTTCTGAGAACCCGACAAACCCTATGCTGCATCCCTCTCTCCGCCAAGTGGCGCCATCAAAGTGGATCAACACACCCCCTGCCGGACAGGATGGAGAAGGCGGAACAGGGCTGGGATGACCATGAGGATTCCCTCCACGTGGGCTGGAGTTAGTTGCTGCTGCCCATTCATCCCGATGTGGGAGAAACTGACGAACTAACGGGCCTGGAAGATATTGAACACGACCATAACAAGACCAACAACGGGCCTTCCATATACGCCATGTAAGGAACACCAACTCTGACATTTCCACTTTGCTCAGCTGCAGTGAGGTAAAAATATGGGCCCATGCCAAGTCAGGAGACAGGTTGGCTACAGTCAGCCTTACCTGTTCGTGTCCAGTGAGATACCAAATCTCCCTCGCCACTCTGCAGTCAAATAAACAGTAAGCAATTGTTTCTATTCCTGCAGAATAAACATGACAAGAATTTGAATCACTTAAGGATTTAATCTGCAACACATCCAAACACGGCAGAAACCCCCGGACAACCCGCCACAAAAAGAACTTTAACTTGGGAGGGACAGGCAAACTCCACAGAATTTTCCAGAAACGGGAATCGAGATGAGGAGGGAGTATGTTGAACATCTCCGAGCGTTCGTCCGAAAGCAGGTAGTTTCCCGACTTGACCGTATACAGACCTAAGTTAGAGTAATGCCATATTAACTTGTCAGGACGAGGTATAGCAGGTAAAGGAATAGACAATATCAGTTTAACACAATCAGCAGTGAACAAACTAGTGATCATATCCATATTCCAAGTCCGAGAAATCGGATGAATAAGAGAGGCCACAAATGGATTGCCCAGCTGAACACCAGGCAGCAAGGAAGGAGAGGAAGGGGGAGAAGAAGGGAGCCATCTGTCCTCCAAAATGCGAATGGCTGAACCACACCCGATCTGCCATCGAAGACCCTTGAGCAAGAGCTTACGTCCTTCCAGAACCCCTTGGCATGCCCAAGATGGACGAGTCCTTGTCGTTGCAGTGAGGAAGTCGCAATGGGGATGGTACCTGGCATTATACATCCGAGCAAGAGTCGACTAGGGAGACATAAGGATCTTCCAAGCTTGCTTGGATAGCATGGCAACGTTGAACATATCAAAGTCCCGAAAGCCAAGCCCTCCACAGAATTTACTAACGCAAACTGCTGGCCATGCTATCCAATGGATCCCTTTCTCCTTGTCTTGGCTCGCCCACCAGAATTTAGAGAGCTGTCCATTCATTCTTCGACAGGAGGTGGCTGGTAACCGGAAAGACATCATCGCATACACAGGTGTAGCCGATCCAATGGCTTTGATCATTACCTCCTTCGCTGCAAGCGAGAGAGACTTCGTTTTCCAGCCCTGGATGCGCTTAGTGAGAGCGTCCTCTATGAACCGAAAAGTCTGAACTTTGGATCGATGGATCTGAGCTGGTAGACCAAGGTACTTGTCCAATTCGCCAATTGAATCCACACCTAAAGTGGCTGCCAAAGCAGCACCTTCCTGGACTGAAAGATTACTAAAGCATACCTTGGACTTCTGGAGATTAATTTTCTGTCCACTAGCCGCCTCATAAAGGTTAAGCAAATGCAAAAGTTGGTCACACTCCGAGGAAGAAGCTCTCAGAAACAAATAAGTATCGTCAGCAAACAATAAATGTGAAGTAACTGGAGCAAAGCGATGGATTTTAAGGCCATGTAATTGCTGGGCAGCAAGAGCATTAGAGATCATAGTGGAAAAAGCTTCTGTATAAAGGGCAAACAACAAGGGGGATAGAGGATCACCTTGACGGATACCCCGTTCCGGTTGGAAGTAGCCGTGTATGTTGCCATTGAGAATCACAGAGAAGGAAACGGTCGTGACACAAGCCTTGACTAGCTTAATCCAGTCCGACGCAAACCCCAGGGACTCCAGAACAGCAAATAGGAAGCCCCACTCAACCCGATCATATGCTTTTTCCATGTCGAGCTTCAGGGCCATCCATTTATCCCTACCCTCTGACTTCATCTTGAGAAAGTGCATGACTTCTTGGGCTATGAGTATGTTGTCAGAAATGTCCCGCCCTTTGACAAACCCATTCTGGCAATCACTCACAACCGAAGGGAGGACCTGACTTAACCGGGAAGACAACACCTTGGATATGATTTTATAGAAAACCTGACACAGCCCTATTGGTCTCATCTGTCTCATGGAGTCTGCATTAGGGATCTTAGGAATCAGAGTGATCAGTGTATGATTAAAAGTATGAAGAAGCCTACCCGACCTGAAGAAGGACAAAGCAGCCACACAGACCGAATTACCAACAGTGTCCCAATATGCTTGAAAGAAAGCTGCTGTAAGTCCGTCGGACCCCGGAGCCTGGGATGCCCCGATGCTGAATACTGCCCGTTTAATCTCATCTCGGGAAACCGGATTAGCTCAAAAGAAATTATGATCCGAGCTTACCTTTCTCGGGAGGCCTAGGGCCGTCACTAAGAAGTGAAAAGGGTTCCCACTAGATGAAAACAGACTTTTAAAATAACAAACAGAGACATTAGCTTTGGCCGGTTCCTCAACATGGATTCCACCTGCATCATCCCGGAGTAGTTCTATCTGATTATGTCTCCGCCGTTGGGCTAAAGTGGCGTGAAAGTAGCCCGTGTTGGCATCACCGAAGTGCATCCAATTGTTCCCGGACTTCTGCTTCCAGTAAACTTCTTCTTGTCGGTAGGCGACAACCAGTTGAGCTTCTAAACCTTCTATAACAGTCCAGTCAATAGCAGATCGGTCCCTTTCAGCCCCGATAGCTTGACGAAGTTCCCTAATCTGCCTTGCTGAGTTGGTGGTACCCTTGCACGCCCAAGCAACAAACTGATGGCGAGTTGACTTCAACAGGGAGAAAAGCCGGAATTGTGGTGTACTCGCAACAACTTCGTGCCAGGCCTGCAGAACTATGTTCCGTGCCTCATCATTGGAAGTCCATCTTCCATCAAACACGAACCGGGGCTTACCCTTTCCCGAGCCAGGGACTAACTGTAAGAGAAGCATCCTGTGATCTGATCCAAGGTCAGTCAAATGAGAGACCTGCATTTTTGGCCAAGCATGTAAGATTAGTTCGGAACCTAGACCGCGATCAAGACGTTCAAGAATATGGGTAGAGAGGCCCTGCCGATTTGACCAAGTGAAGGGAGGGCCTCGGAAACCCAGATCAAAAAGGCATGCAGAATCAATGAATGAATGAAAAAGATCCATGCTAGTAAAAGGAGGTGGGCGTCCCCCCTGCTTCTCAGATGCAAAGAGAGTAGTCAAAATCACCAAGTACAAGAGTGGGCAGCGAACACGACGAGATCAAATAGATAAGTTCATTAAACTGAGAGATGCGAATATTTACATCGTAGTTGAGATGGACAAAGAAAATAGCAATACTACCCCAAACTAAATGCTGAATCTCTACATGAATAAAGAATGCAGCTTCTCCTACCACACGACACTGAACGCTAGGTGCACTAGCCAAAGCTAGACCGCCAGCCTTTCCTACAGGAGACACACAAGTAATAACGACATAGCCTAACCGATTAAGTTTCTTATGTACAAAGTCATCATCCCGCTTCGTTTCACTTAAACAAATAATCGAAGGTGAGAAGCGACAAATGGATCCAAAGAGCGAGGGAATTGTCAGGGTAAAGCCAAGTCTCCGACAATTCCAGGCAAGGATGCTCATCTATCACGTTGGGACCAGTCGGCTGGTTGCCACCACCACATCATTGATATTGACATCCTGTCCGAGGGGGATGTCCTCGAGTTTCTGCTTCTTGGCCTCAGGAATGTGCAGCACAGGGTCAGTCGAAGCTTGCCATCCACTGTTCATACTTGCTTCGACGGTCGCTGCAGCGACAGCCGAGGAGGATCCCAGACTTGAAGCAGGGACCAGGCTGGAGGCGCCTTGTCCTATTTGGGGTGCCGACTCCCTCTCTTTACGAACCCAGGTCAGATGGCGACGACCAAGGAAGTTCTTCTCATTCACCCTGGGTCCGGACTTCTTGGAAACCAAATGCCGGTTGTAGGGGGTAGTTGTGCCCGCTAGTTCTTCTCGACGAGGACACTGATGTCCAATATGGCCAAGGATTCCACAAAGAAAGCAGAACTGTGAGAGCTTTTCAAATTTAACTGAGGCAGTAAACTCACCTTAGCCAGCCTTTCATGGGACGCCGGAACAGAGACTGGCAGTGGGAGACGAGAGTCGAGCCAGACACGAGCCCGAAGATAAACCTCTGTCGTGCCTGGCACGCGATGCACCGCATCCGGGTCAGTTTTCCCCAGGTAACCGCCGAGGAGAGTAGCCATTCGTTGAGAGCAGCAGGTGGTTGGTACTTCCCAGAATTGAAGAAAATGAGGAACTCGCCACATTTGTTCAGCCACATATGGTGAAATCGCCACCCATGGCGGCAGGTTGATTATGAACTTCGGCAAAATCCACGGTGCCATCCTCAGAACCCTGTTCAAATCCCCCTCATTTGGGAAAACAAACTGCAGTAATCCTTCGGCCGCAGGGAGAATAGAAACCGGCCCGTCCCAGTCCCAAAGGCCCCGTAGGGTCGTAAGCAGAAGGCGAATTGGAGGGGATGGCCCAACGAATTTGCCCAGCAGCGATAGTTCATTCCGTGCTGCCCCGAGTGCGACATCGTCGTCGCCAAAAAGCAGGACATTCCCGCAGCCATGGATCTAGGCGAAGCCGAAGCGGCAATTACAAAATGGAAACTCGACGAAAGGAGAATTCCGGGAAAGGAGCGAGAAGACCAGAGATGGAGGGGCTCCAGGAGGGCTTGAATAACCCCAAGGAATCAACGGCCGATTCGTCGGCGATACGCAAGCAACTCTAATCTTTGCTATATGACCTTCTTAAGTAGTGAAAATCAACTATGTATATGTTTTCTTTTCTTTTTTGAACAATTGCATTTCTTTCTCCAATCGTATGCCTTATCTTCTTATTATATTGTAAGCATTTTACATATGCATATTTTTTTCTAAACTTTTCCGGCCAAGGGGCCGGGCCCTGTGCTAGTTTTATTAGATGACTTACTACAAAAACCTTCCGTGTCATATTTGCTATAACAAAATTACATAAAGTTTAGCACCAAAATTACTATTTACACAATCGATCCAATCATCTAAACTATAGCCCTTTAGCTACTGCGCCTTATCCCAGCTTTTCCAGTTCTTGCAGTTTTATATTATTGTTGCTCAGATTCAAAATGCCGGCTTGCTCTTCGACCTCCACCAGAAGCTTCAGGAATGGCACCTTTGACAGTGTTCTGCACGAACCCACCATGATCATCAACTCCTTCTGCACAATGCAAAAACCATTTATGTAATTGACCTGAATCCTATATGCACAGGCATATGTTTCTGTTATTTGCTACCTTGGCTCTTGTGATTGCCACATTGATCCGATGCCAGTCTCCAAGCAGTGAAGAACTGTGACTGCCGGGATATTATGGCCAGACCGCACGAAAGAAACAATTATGCAGTCCT
This sequence comes from Linum tenue, assembly GCA_946122785.1. NCBI lineage: Eukaryota > Viridiplantae > Streptophyta > Magnoliopsida > Malpighiales > Linaceae > Linum > Linum tenue. Next base: position 24,484,099 of record CAMGYJ010000005.1, on the reverse strand, counting down.
TATCTCTACCCTGCTTTTTGTGTTTGAGAAACAAAAATTGTATATTATTAGTACCAGAAAGCTATATCATCTAAGTAACTAAGTGGCAATGGAAATGCAGTCCCAGATGTCAATCTGGTATATTTATCGATTGTATGTATTTCCATAGAAATTGGAAGAATAACAGCCTTGATAAGGTTTGCATGCGAGTTGTATGGGGTGATGATTCCAATATCTTTGCCATCAGTCCCACTGTTTGTCAGTACATTGACTATCTAGATCATTGATATGAATAAGACCAAGCTGGGGAAATAACTCTGTACTTCGATAATGAGAACTCAAAGAAGTAAACTTACCTCACCGACCATGTAAGCTTCCATTAGGTTCTTCAACGACTTCGAACATTTTGCCACAAGCGTAGGCAGCATGCATGTCTGTGTTGATGAACACCACAGCTCTGTCTGGATTCAAGGCCTGCATGGAGACAAATTATTCAAATCATACTTGGCAAAAAGGAAGAAAAAAAATCATGTGTACATGTTTTGATTACAATGACGAAAGGATACCTGACTCTGCAAAGGTGAAATTGCTTCAGGATGCGCTTCACAAAAGCTTGCAGAACAAACTTATCCCCATTCCATTCTCTCGAGCCTCTGCACTCTACAAATTGATTCATCAAACAATCACTTGAATGAGATATAAGATGTCAACAGCAAAGTGAACCAAACTGAATGCAGACAAAGATCTGAACTTTGTTACCTGAACAAGTGAGGGTAGTTGATAGTGATCACCAACAAGAAGACAAGTCGAACTAAACATCAAAGGTCCAAGTGATATCTAACATGGACGGTAGATCGATCAGTCATTAAACTAAATAAGCTTCATTTTCTTACTTCAAAGTTCCAATGCTAATAAATAAGCCAAGTCAACCCCGTACGCAAGAAGAGAAGCCATTTTGGGCCTAAGCCCATACCCATAGCCCAATAGGTCCATAACATATGAAAATTGAAATAGCTAATAATCGTATGGTTTACAATTTATTGTTTTCTTTTAATTTATTGAGAATGTTTGGAGGTGGAGCTTCGAAAGGATGTATATAGTCAACTACATTTTTTATTGATAGTAAGTCATTTTAATATTCTTTTATAATAATATTTGTGCCTTTTATTAGTGGGCTAAAGCATCCAAGTCCAGATCATCAAGGATAAACATGGGTGGCCTACCAACCCAGTCTTCCTGACCAATCCAATTGGATTTGGATCAAATGGATTGGATTAGGTGGATAATTTGGTGGATGGATTGGATTTAGAGGTGGCAATTAGATCAGATTCGTGGATTCGATTGGTGGATTCATGGATCAAATGGATTGGATCCAATGGATTGGTGGATTCATTGATTGGATCAAATGGATTGGTGGATTGATCCATGAATCCCAATGACATCCATGGCTTGGACCAAAATGTAAAATTTGAAAATTTTTGGTACTAAAATGACATAATGAAAAATTTTAGGTACCAAAATGTAAATTTCCAATGATATTTTTCGTATAAAAATATAAATTTTAGGTACCAAAATGTAAAATATAATAAATATAGGTACCAAATCATAATTTGCCATTTGGATCCATGGATTGATCCATGAATCCACCAATCCAATTGGATTTGGATAAAATGGATTGGATTAGGTGGATAATTTGGTGGATGGATTTGATTGGATTCATGGATTTGGATCCTAATTGCCACCTCTAATTGAATTGGATTGGATTCATGGATTTGGATCCTAATTGCCACCTCTAAGTACGTAGTAACATGGTTCAATGTTGTATTTCAATCTTTTCCAAGATACTGATGGCAGTGGGGACGATAACGGCCTACAATCTGGAATTGACACTCGTCCGGGTTCCACGACACGTAGCATGGAGGGTGATGGCGGGGGCTCTCATGCTACCCACCGGGTTCTTCACGACTTTGTCTTCTCGCGTTGGTTCTCTGACACGCCGTGCTAGCTGATGATGATCGGTCAGGTTAGGCTCGCCGAGGAATTGATGGAGCGGTGTGGGGCCACAGGCGCGGAGCCTTGGGATAGGAGGGAGCAGCTGGAGCACGTTGCTGGGTTCCCCTACCGCTCCATAGTCGATCCACGTCGTGTGGATCTGTTCCCGGGTCGGATCACCGGGTTCTGGGCCCGGGTGGAGGACTGGTTCGGTTCCCAGTCTCGGGACCTGTGCAGCGCCACTGTCTTGCTCGTCGCCCAAGAGGCGAAGTGCGAGCATATGGCTCTCCACCTCGTACCCGTCGTCCTCGTACGGAACGGGTTCGGATCACTGCCGTCCTTCTCGGTCGTACTGATGGTGCTTGCCTGTGGCAAGCTGGTCACAACGACGGCCTCGTTGCACGGAGTGGGGAGGTCGATGGTAGGGCGGAGGCGGCTGCTGCTTGCGGGGATGAGGCTAGCCGGATGCTCCTTGGGGTTGCTCCCCCGGACGAGCTTTACCGATGCGCATGAGCGCATCGGTCGCGGAGCGGTATTTGTGCTGTTGAGCTTCGAGATCTTTGCACTGCAGGCGGCGATTGGGATCGCAGTGGGGCCCATACCCTGGATGTACGGTCCAGAAGTGTTCCCGCTTGCCGTGCGAGCGCCCAGTGTTGGCCTTTGCCTCATGCTCAAGTTTTTGTCTACTCTACTGTTTAACTGGGCTCTCGGTGGTTTTGTACAGTACTCCATTTTTGATAGAGTCTGGTTAGGCTTTCTGATAGCTATTGGGCTCACCGTAGTTAGTTTCTTGGTTTCTTTTATATTGGCTAGAGAGACTACTTGTCGAGTGTTGGTAGATGATCCGTAGTTGTTTTTTTTTTTTTTTCTTCTCTTTTTTTTTATCAATTTTATATGTAAGAAAGGCCCATGTGGTGGCTAGAAAGGCCCTTTCTTTGTCTCCGTCTACTTGTCGTTCTTTTGATTTCCAGGCATGGCTGTATTCCAGGATGTAATTACCTATTCGTTTCGATCAATATATGATTACCTTTTGTCAAAAAAAAAAAAGTAAAGAATAATTAGAATTTGGCATGGGTCGGTCAAAACGGCTGAATTTCAAGTTTTGGCCCGTTTTGATCAAGTCTAATTTATAATCACATGGTTCCTTGATACCCAATAAAATCTCAATCAAAACCAGTTTGGCAGGTGAGTCCGTGTTTACCACCATTTTCTAGGGATACGACAACGACAGTTCCTATCCCAAATCGTGTTGTTCGTTCTTGATTTCCTTTGATTTTATCATGGCCTGACGAAAACCAGAAAGCACAATGATGACAAGATGAAAGTTTTATAAAGCAAATTAATCGGTCAACGGGCCGAGTAAAAGGTAGCAACGATTGTGAGATGCTCATTTCCCGAAAACCGACGAGATAGGCGATTTTTATTCGATTTTCTGGAATTCGGTTTCTATAAAACTTACTCCACCTCATCATATTACCATAAACAATATTGTTTCACAAGGTAACATGTACTTGATTTTTCGTTGCATCGTTCATGTCTCTTTCCTGCTAAAATTCACTATTTTTATCACGTGTTTCCCAAAAAACAATAAGCTATACACCCCATTACATTATCAAATTTCACACGCTAGTGGATTTATAATCCCTATCCTCTCCCCACTCGTTGTAGACTTATAGTTTCTTTATAGATTGGAAATAGATAACTCGTGTTTTTTATTTCTTACCAAGTAAAGTGATATATTACCAATAATGATAATCAATTCTTTGATTCTACGAATATATAATCATGGAAACTTTGTTCCCTTATCTTTTAGCAAATTGCAATAGTAATTAAGTTACTACTTCCCACTATATATAAGAGTGGAAGGTGGAGTCGGAAAAAGAGTGGAACCAAAGAGTTGGGAATTTGAAGAGGGGAAAAAAATCGAGATATTATTATGGAGCCGGGCAAGAGGAGAGGGCCAATGATGAGTTTGGTATTGGTGTTCTTAATGGTGACCGCTGGAATGATGATGGATGCTGCTGCGGACACATTCACTGACTGTTACAATGCATGTGTGAAGGATTGTGCGAGTAAAGGGGGAAGCGGAGAAGTTTGCTCGAGGGTGTGCGTGATACAATGTATAAACCCAACAACAATACAACCGTCATTGATACACAACAAGAACCACCACCAATAAGCAAGCTGATAACGGACTTCATTATTTATTTAACTATATCTTTTGTCCCATTTCTCTACACCAAGGATGAAATCCTTTTAATAATAACTAGCTTGGTACCCGGCCTGTTGGCCGGGAAGTCTTATTTTATTATGTGATTACGTTTTCTTAAGATGAAAATTTTATGCATACATACGGTATAATCATGTTTTCGCCAACATGCAATATATATAATCAGATACTTAATTATTATATTTAAATTATTTTCGTATATATTGTTCTTATAAATGTTTTTAATTTTTCACATGAGACCCTTATGTAAAATTTTGATGACTTCACTTAATTAAAATAGAAAGACTAATTACATAATTAACCACTTGATGCTGTAAAAATAATTTTCTATTTATTGATATAAGCGATACATGTTCCTAACTCAAGATATTCAATCTTCATCTACATATAAGCGATACATGTTTTTCTAATCTTGATTTGACCTTCACTTATGGGTTAGACATTTCTAGTGCTGGGTTAGTATCTTTATAAAAATCCCACTAAAGGTAATTTATTGGCCAAAATATTCAAATGATTATTTTATATGATATATAAATGTGTGTTTATTATTATCCAAGATATTCAAATGATTTGTACATCCACATAAAATATAGGATATTTGGTAGAAATTATATAATACTTTTTTTTTTTGTGAGAAGTTAATAATAGTTCTAAACGTTAAAGATATCAAATATGGTGAAGATAAGTATGGAAATGGGAGTGACGTTAAAAATTCCATGTATTCCTAATATAAATACATGAACGAAAAAAAAAAAGAGAATGGAAACACTTAAAACGGAAAACAGCAAAGAAATTTTCTATAAAAAAAACAGCAAAGAAAAATAGATAATATCAAAATTAAGTGGAAGTTACAAATGACCATCCGAAAAAATATTAATTTTTCCCCCCCGAAACTCATGAAAAAGCCTGCAAGGCTGACGTGGACAGGGTCTATTTCTAAAACCCCTTTAATATATTTTAAGATAATAATGTTTTTTTTTTACAATAGATAATTTCCATTCAAATCAACGATAGGGGTACAAGCCAAACCGAGTTACAAGATCGGATTTAAAATATCAAGCACTTGGATCCATTCTTGAGGGAAAGATCCATTTGCCGCTCCCTTAGCCACCCAATCTACACTTTTGTTAGTAGATCTTGGTGTGAAGAAGATACTCAATCCGATATGCGTCTGAAGGAGAAAGAGAATCCTCTGAATCCATGCTCTAACTTGCCAGGGACCAACTTTTTGCGGATCCTGAATAATGTCGACAAGCACTTTGCAGTCCGAGAAGATTGATGCAGGACCGTGAAGGGAGGCTGTCATTCTCACAGCAGTCAACAAGGCTTTAGCTTCCGCAACTATCACTGAAGAACAGAAAAAGGTCCCAGCACTACCATCCACAACTTGCACATGGGGGTTTTTGATGATGACCCCATATGCGGCCACATGTGATTCCGATCTGAAGGATCTATCACAGTGAACTACCCATTGGGAAGAACTAGGCGGTAGACTAAGCGTAGAATGGTCAGAGATGTGCTGGGAATGGGATCCGAGGACCGATTGGACAAGGCGGGGAGGAGTAGTCCAAAAAGTGAAGTCCCTAATCGCATTTGTTGAAGTCACTGTTGTCCTGGGGATAACACCTTTGAAGACTCTCTCATTTCTAGCCGTGTCTTTTATTCATTTATTCATTTTTCTAAGTTCATGGTCATAATTTATTATTAGAATTGATAACGCTTTAACTCACATACATTGCTTCTCATTTAATATATTTTTATTTCTAAAATAATGAAGACTAACCAAAGAAACTAAATGAATATGAATAAGAAATTATACAAATTAATTGTTGTAACTATACATGGATTGCTCTCCTAAAAGATCCTTTCTCCATAATTTCCGGGGGTGGATGGGAGTGAGTTCTCAATATTCGTAACTATACATGGATTGCTCTCCTAAAAGATCATTTCTCCACAATTACCGACAACCATGAATGTCAAAAAACCCTCTAAGTTAAATGAAACCCTAGAACCTTTGTTTTTTTTATAATGGTGATCACTGCATTAAGAAACCAAACGAAAAGGTCCAAACAAATGAACAAACACAAACACAAAGGAAACAAAACAGCCAGCACAAGAGGTGCGAGCGCCGAGAGGAGCTGGGCGAACCGAGAAGCCCCTGCCCCAAAGCACAAAAAACAGAACCCAAAAAAAAAGGAACGAAAGGAGGAAAACCAGACAACCAAAACAACCAGAACAGACAACAAGGAACCAGCCTACAACATCCCTGAAACCAATTTGCCCAAAAAAGAAACGTTTTACGACAACTGTCTACGACTCAAGCTAGGTCTCAGCCATTGAACTCTGTTGATCATTCCGTGCGCCACAAGCCATTCGACAATCGAGCAAACCGCCTCTGATAGACCAAGGATATTGGGAGAGCACCCTTGTTGAACATACGATGATTCATTTCGAGCCACACCTACCAGCAGATCGAATGGAGAACACAATATACAATCCATCCATGCAGATCAGAAGGGCAATCAGCCTTCCATCTGCGGATAGTGGTGTTGATGTCTCTGCAAGGGGCCAACTCGATATTTCATTTTTTCTTCAACTCGTTCCAGACTCCTTTTGTAAAACCGCATTCGACCAGCAAATGATCAATGGATTCAGAATCTTTGCAGCACAACACACATCTATTAGCAAGGGACTCACCCTCTCTTCTGCAAGTTATCAAGGGTAAGGATTCTCCTTTGAGCAACAGTCCATAAACGCATTGATCTTTCATGGGACACATTTCCTCCAGACAGAAACAGCAGGGAACTCCAGCAGCCCCGGAAACATATTGCTTGAATGGTACATGTACATTAAAGACCTGAGAAAGAACTTTCAGGGGTTGGGGACCAAACGAGTCTATTGGGTCCACAAGACACCTTATAAGGGTCGATAGAGTTAAGCACATTCATAAGACTCTCTCTTTCTCTCTCAGCCCCCCCCCCCCTCAGTTGAACATTTAAACAAAGATTCCAAGCTAAGTTCTCACCTTGATGTTCGACAATTTCAGAGATCCAGGCGTGACAGTCAGTAGCTGCAGCAGCGACGCGAGGGAATGTGTTGGCAAGAGTAGAGTTCGAGACCCAGCAATCGTCCCAAAAGGAAACCCACGCACCGCCACCAGGATCAACGCGAGCAGCCTTCCAAAAAGAGTCATATTCCTTAGTGATGTTGGCCCAAACTGACGTTCCAAACCTCTCTGTACATCTCCTATACTTTCCCAGTCCGAGGTTAACGAAGGGAACTTCACAGAAATCAACTCCCTCCACCATTTTCCTTTTTAGTCCCAAACTTCCACAACCACTTACTTAGCATGGCCTTGTTGAAACATTTAAGATCGCGCACCCCCTACCCGCCATTGCCCTTAGAAGCCTTACAAAGTTCCCACTTGACGAAAGGACACTTCTTAACATCACCAACTCCACTCCAAATAAACCTTCTTTAAATTCTTTCAATCCTGTTCAACACAGAGCAAGGAGCACGAAGCAGAGAAAAATAAATAAATAGGTTGGCCATTTAACACCGAGTTATTGAGCACCAATCTTCCACCTAAAGAGACATACCTCGTCTTCCACCCCTCAAGTCTCTTCTCATACTTACTGATAATAGGATCCCAAGTAGAAGCAGCAATCACCTTCGCGCCAAGAGGAAACCCCGTGTACTTCGAAGGCTCCGTGCTCCACTTGCAGCCGAAAATACTAGCATAATAATCCGGGTTGGGAACGTCACCTGCGGTGAACATAGTTGATTTATCCAGATTAATTTTCAATCTCGATACAGCCTGGAAGCACACAAGAGTGGCCATAATGTTCAAAACGTGCTCATACGAGGCCTCACAGAAAAGCAACGTATCATCCGCAAATAACAGATGTGTAACCTCCCCTCTACCATTCAGCTCATCCATAAAGAAACCACTAATCTTTCCCGCTTCACGCAACTTGGAAAGCATAAAAGACATCACATCCATGATGAGAACGAATAATCCAGGAGATAATGGATCACCTTGACGAAGCTCCTTTTCCACAAGAAAGAAGCCTTTAGCTTCACCGATGATAATCGTAGAAATGGACAACGAACAAACCGAACTGCGAATCCACTCCTGCCACTTCTGAGAGAACCCCAATTTAGACATAACTTTGAAGAGACATACCTAACTCACGTTATCGAAAGCTTTCTCGATTTTTCGGGGATTAATAGGACCAACGATTATTGGTCATTGTGACCATTGAGACAAAACATGTTGTTGTAAATTGATCACAATCACTACAATACCGTGACTATTGGACAAACCCTGTGACGAATGACCCAATAAGTCACGGGAAGTCCCGTGACTATATCATAGTTTCTTCACGGTAATGATACCGTGTTTAAATATCAGTCACATGAATTACCATGACAAAATAGATCATCTGTCATGGGGTATTTCCCATTATTGTATCTTTTCTGTCATGGGAAAGTCCCATGATATTTGACCTTCCATCACTGGCGCGTTTGACACGGGATTAAACCGTGACAAATGCTTTCCATCACGGGAATTGCATGTTTAGTCACGAGAATCCCGTGATCGTAGGTGAATTTTCCTGTAGTGAGCAATTGATAGGGCAAAAGCGTATAGCTTCAATTCCTATCTTGTAGTAAATCCGGAAAGTCCGGGTATCGTCTCTCAGGGACTGGTACAACCTTAAGTTCTATCAATTTTGTAGAGCAAACTATAGGTGAAAATGGTTGGGTTGATGAGATTATTAACTACTAGCAAAATAATTAAACTAATTAAGCAAAGTAAACTAGGTCGGGAGAAATTCAATGGGAGAAAGCTCTGGGAGAAACACCGGGACTCACTACCTATCCTATCCAGATTAATTCACACATTCCAATCAATTTAATCCATATCTCTACAGCCAGGATATCACTACTGTGCTAGCTATCCCTGTCGGGAATTACTACGTACTAAATAATCAATTCAAATCCTACTGTCGTAGCTCAATGAATTAACTATATAGTCTGAAGATCGATATCCTATTTAAGACCGCATAGCACCTTATTTAATCCACTGTCGCTTCGATAAGTTACTATGTCACATGAAATATGTTCAGTTATTAGGGTTTCACTGTCGCTAATAACCTAATTAACTACGATTCATTGTATTGGTGGCCAGTCAACACAAATCATTAAGAAATTTCATGCAATAGAGAATGGAAGAAAAGAATCATGAATCAATCCATCAAATCAAGAAATAGCTACATCCTATGGTGTTTCCCCCAGAAATCGAGGTTTAGTTCATGACGAAAATAAAACAAACAATCATGTTCATAATCATCATCTTACGAATCGAAACAAAAGGAAAAGAATACTGAATTTGTCGAACGATCCGGCTCCAATTCCTTCTTGCTCCGATCGCTACTCTCTGCTCCGCGCTCTGCCCGGAACTAATCGCCAGCTGCTTCTCTTCTTTTTTTTCGTTCGCTGCAGCTGTCGCCCAATCTCTCCCGCCTGCGCCCTCTCTTTCCAAATTAGCCCAAAGCCCCAGCAATTTCGTCCAAAAATAGTCCTGGCCCATTCTCCTCCTTACCTCCCCATTTCGTTTTTCATCTGGCCCAAAACCATTTTCTCCTCTGCCCGTGTCCAAAAAATTCCCAATAATGGCCCAGCTCCCTCTGTGCCCCATTCTTTTGTTCGTGTCCCATTAAAAGTCCCCCAAAGAGAATTGTGTGTCCCAAGCCAATTCCAAGTCCAATTCATCCAGGTCCCAGGTCCAAAGAAATAATTCCCCTGGCCGCCACTCTTCCTTCACCAAAGAAACAATCTCGCTGGGCCTTGAGCCCAAGTGAGTAGTCCACCAGTAATTCGAGCCCGATTTATTGCTTATGCACTCGTTTCTTTTTCGTGCTTTCTCCACCTGTAACATATCAAACTCATGGCACTAGGCAGTAATGGTTTTTCAACCATTTCCGGGTTAGCGAGCCCTAAAATAACACCAATCGGCTTAAACATATCATGGGATAGTCACATAAAGTTTGAGAATCATATATATTAAAGCCGATTATCACAACCTCACACTTAATTGTTGCTTGTCCCCAAGCAACGACTCAAACAACACAAACACATAATCATCCAAAACAATGACACACCACAGACTCAACACTCAAGCACTCAAAACAAAACAAAAATTTCCTTGTACTCTTGTTGTAATCAGTAGTTTCTTTCTCAACGGATAAGTTGTGCTTTAATGGTCATACCTTTCACCCACATCAAGTTCTTTGCAACCATTACCATTGACTGACTCAAATCCATCCAAAAACTCAAATAGCAACAATCAATTCCGATCGTTGGTAGTAGGGGATTAAAAACTTATGGTGCAACTGTTATTAGAAGAATCTAACCACATCAGTGAGGTGCATATCTCGTGAGGACAATCTGGCTTACTCACACCAATCATAAGAAATTAACAAAGCATGAGTCTCAAAAACAAATGGGGGAAGCCTTTCGCAAACATGATTTTAACCTTAAGCACATCACTACCTTTTATGACAAGGAGAGGCTTTCTCTCTTTCTGATTTTGCTTGCCGAGTGGTCGTATTTAGTACAAGTGGGATTTGTTTCTTACTGTCGGTGACCGAGCAAGAGCAATTTCTGCTTCTTAGCACTCGCATAAGGGCTTCTTTTAACTCCTTTTCCTCGGTCCGTGTGGAGGGTCATTGCATCCTCAAATGGCACTTCACTCGACTGGGGATCGTACTTGATAAGCAACATCGTACGGTCGCGAACCGATTCTCAATTGAATCTTTCCTCATCCCCATGTGCAATGAGTGATTGCCTCACACGATTTTGGCATTTTTACCCACACTTTAATTGTTATGGCAACTTTCTTATATTTTACTTGTCAGGTAGTGTTTTCTCATTTATAAAGATACAGTTCACCCCATCATAAAACAATCAAAACAGAGAGACTCGTTGCCAAATCAAAAGCTCACAATTGATGCAAGTAAGCACGGTATCCAAACATGTCGAATGGTTAATGTTCTCCACCTAACTACTTCACCAAAAGTCGTTACACTATCCTCACAAAAGAGAATGTTGCTAAAAGAGTTGCTCATTCAAAGCATATCAAGTCAGTCAAAACATTCAAGCTCATCGTGAGGAACTTTGCAATTCACCACTAGTGGGGTGATTTTGATGGTTTCATTCAAGCACAAACTCATTTTCAAGGCATCACGGTCATTTACATCATGTTACCACAAGAGTACAAGGTTTTGTTTTAAATTTTTCTGATTTTTTGGTGTTTTTTAGCCATTAGCTTTGCACAGGCAGCTTGCTTTTTGCATGCAGTTTGCCTGTGCTCAACCTAATGGCAAATTTTTTTTTTTTTTGTTTTTTTTTACCACATGCAATAGGGACAAACAAACACTAAGACTCACCTTAATGGCAAAAATTTTTTTTTTTTTTGGTTTTTTTTTACATGCAATAGGGACAAACAAACACTAAGACTCACCACCCCACACTCAGGATGAAACATTGTCCCTAATGTTCAACTCCTAATCTAAACATGCACGGGTTTGACACAACTAAAAAGAAAAATAAAGAAAAGAAAACTTACCTTGGGTTGCCTCCCAAGAAGCGCTTGTTTAACGTCTTCAGCCTGACATTCATGGAGCTTTCAACCAATGGGTATGGAAAGGTATCCAGAATACCCTCCCGAGCAATGATAGAATGCATAACCTCCATCCAACATATGAGTCACCTCTGCAGAGCCAGGTGTGCGAAAATTTGGTGTGACCTTCTTAGTTGGCATGTTGGATCCTTTAGTGAGGCGTAGGTGGTACTGCAGCGCCTCAAGCAGGTACTCTTCCTGTTTCAATGTCAGTGAAGAAGGAATAATAACAGGAAGATTGAAATCCTTACCCAAATATCTATACTTGAGGTGACCTGGCAAGGATTTCTGCCCTTGCTTTGACTTCAGAATCTGAGCAGATAGGATAGGTGATAGTTCTTCGGATGGTCCACTATCACAGGAAGAGGGATTTTTCCTTTCTCGAGCTCCACTTTCAAATTCATCATGATTATGGTCAACTTGAAAGACATTAAAAATTTCCTCCTCCTTACCTACTCGGAATGTCAACTTGCCTCTCCCAACATCGATGAGTGCATCACCGGTTGCTAGAAAAGGTCTGCCGAGAATTAGAGGCACTCCTCGATCATCTTCCATCTCCAGAATTACAAAATCTGTTGGGAGAATAAACTTCCCCACCTTCACCAATAGATTCTCCACCACTCCTTTTGGAATTTTTACTGATCGATCAGCCAATTGGAGAGTGATCCGAGTAGGCTTAAGAACATCTCTCAATCCCAATTTCTTGTAGACTGTTGCTTTTTGTGGGGACTCTCTATTGGTCATCAAGGATGTGACTTCAAAGAAGGCTTCGCACTCAAGAGCGGGAGCTATTCTAGAGGAAGTGCACTCTCTTCTTCCCTCCTTCCTATCAGTCTCGTGTCTTTTTTCTCCTCGGAGCTTCAACAGAGCTGCCCACCTCGTGGCAAAACAGGCTCTTTTATCGGGAGTCCGGTTGCATACGGACTACCGTTCTTTTTTGGTGTCTTTCTTATAATTGTGTTGTCCGGCCATGCCCTGGGGGCTTATCTTGGATAAAAAAAAAAAAATTCTTGTAGACTGAGTATGGCATCAAATTAATTCCTGCTCCAAGATCACAAAGTGATTTATTGAATTCTGTACCTCCAATGACACATGGAATGGTGAAGCTTCCTGGATCATCCCTCTTTTCTGGTAATTTATTCTGAATCACAGCACTACATTCAGAAGTAAGGGTTACCTTCTCCAGATCAGCCCATTTGCGCTTCTTCGTCAGCAACTCCCTTAAGAATTTAGCATATGTAGGCATCTGTTCAAGTGCCTCCGCCAACGGTATGTTGATATGAAGTTGCTTGAAGATATTCACAAATTTCTTGAAGTTTGGGTCTTCCATGGGCTTCATTAACCTTTGAGGGAATGGTGCGGGAGGTTCATAAGGCTTTACCTCTTCGCTCTTCAATTTTTCCACTTTTTGAGGTACACGGGTAGATTGCTTTTGCACAGGCAGATTGCATGCAGTTTGCCTGTGCAAGTCAGATTTTTCAGCTTTTGCACTTTCTTCATCCTCCATCTCTGCAGCTCCTTTGCCCTCCTTTTCTACTGGATTTTTCTTGCTCTTTGGATCCTCCAACTCTTTCCCACTCCTCAATGTGACTGCTACAACCATGGCATCTTTGGATTCCTCTCGGTATTAGCCGGTAATGTCCCAGGAATCCTGCCTTGCATATCCGCCAGAGTTTGAGCCATCTGTCCCATCTGCCTCTCCATAGCTAGCATAGACGATTGTAAATTATTGTTGATGGCTAGCTGTTGAGTGACAAATTGATCAAGACCCTTTAGATTATTGTCGGTTTTCTGCATGTGAGCCAGAAGCAATTCTTCAAGTTGTGGTTTCTTCTCTGGTTGAGATTGTTGTTTCTGTAGGCCTGGATGTGGAATGTTGCGAGCACCAGCTGGGTTGTTGTTTGCCCAGGAAAAGTTAGGATGCTTCCTCCATTGCGGGTTGTAGGTATTTGAATACATACCTCCCTGGCCTTGATTGTAGTGCACATCTTCCAACTGATCAGCTACCAGTGGACATAGATCCCTATGATGAGCACCTTCACATAGTTCGCAATAAGCAACCTCCTCCTGTCTACCAAGAGCCAACTTAGCCAGCCTTCGTTCGAGTGCATCGAACTTGGAATCCAGCTTAGCATCAATCTTTGCTTCTAAACTTGTAACTCTGTCTATCTCATGCAAGCCTCCTCTCCTTCGAATGCCGGCCTCACTTCCCCATTCAGTATCTTCAGAGCATATCTTCTCTACCAGTTCATATGCTTCCGGTGCTTCCATTCTTGTGAAACCATTCCGGGAAGCATTATTCAGAGCATCTCGGAATTGTCTTCTGATTCCGTTGAAGAAGATGGAGATCACATTCCAATCTTCAAGACCGTGGCTCGGGCATCTCATTAGAAGCTCCTTATAGCGCTCCCATGCCTCGGTTAGACTTTCATCCTCAGCTTGTTTAAAAGTGACAATTTCCTCTTGCCTCTTCATTGCCTTGGCAGGAGGAAAGTACTTATCCAAAAAGGTCTTCTCAAGCTGACCCCATGTTGTGATGGAACGGGGTGTCAAGTTCTGGAACCAGTGTGATGCATTCCCTAGCAGAGAAAATGAGAACATCCGAAGACGGATGGCATCATCAGACACAGTCGGGCTCTTCATCGTATCACAAATGCTTGCGAACCGGCGAAGATGTTCATGAGGATCCTCAGTGCTGGTCCCGGAGAAGGTGTACCCATTAGTGATCATATTGATGAAGGCTGGGGTAATCTCCATGTTTGCATCCCCAGCCGGAATGACCACACATGAAGCTCGGGCTCCAGTCCTCCGATTCAGACGAGCCCTGATCGAACGATCCTGTTCTGCCATGATGTCTGGCTCGATGATGCGCGGTGGCGGTGTCGGGATGACAGGTGGTGAAACCTGCCTTCTCGGTTGACGATTCTGGGTTAGGGAAGGCCTAGGAGTTGTGGATGTGGTAGGCTGCTTCCCTAACTTGACCTGCTTCCTGTTTTGTCGGCAGGTCCTCTCTATCTCCGGATCTAGTGGCAGTAAATTGGCAGTCGTCCTCCTAGGCATGCACGAGGAGGATAAACCTGAAAATTCTTCTACACACTAACACCCAGATCAAAATAGTTCACTCACAAAAATCAATAAAAATAAGATATGGCAGTCCCCGGCAACGGCGCCAAAAACTTGATAGGGCAAAAGCGTAATGCCAATTCCTATCTTGTAGTAATCCGGAAAGTCTGGGTATCGTCTCTCAGGGACTGGTACAACCTTAAGTTCTATCAATTTTGTAGAGCAAACTATAGGTGAAAATGGTTGGGTTGATGAGATTATTAACTACTAGCAAAATAATTAAACTAATTAAGCAAAGTAAACTGGCCGGGAGAAATTCAATGGGAGAAAGCTCTGGGAGAAACACCGGGACTCACTACCTATCCTATCCAGATTAATTCACACATTCCAATCAATTTAATCCATATCTCTACAGCCAGGATATCACTACTGTGCTAGCTATCCCTGTCGGGAATTACTACGTACTAAATAATCAATTCAAATCCTACTGTCGTAGCTCAATGAATTAACTATATAGTCTGAAGATCGATATCCTATTTAAGACCGCATAGCACCTTATATAATCCACTGTCGCTTCGATAAATTACTATGTCACATGAAATATGTTCAGTTATTAGGGTTTCACTGTCGCTAATAACCTAATTAACTACGATTCATTGTATTGGTGGCCAGTCAACACAAATCATTTAGAAATTTCATGCAATAGAGAATGGAAGAAAAGAATCATGAATCAATCCATCAAATCAAGAAATAGCTACATCCTATGGTGTTTCCCCCAGAAATCGAGGTTTAGTTCATGACGAAAATAAAACAAACAATCATGTTCATAATCATCATCTTACGAATCGAAACAAAAGGAAAAGAATACTGAATTTGTCGAACGATCCGGCTCCAATTCCTTCTTGCTCCGATCGCTACTCTCTGCTCCGCGCTCTGCCCGGAACTAATCGCCAGCTGCTTCTCTTCTTTTTTTTCGTTCGCTGCAGCTGTCGCCCAATCTCTCCCGCCTGCGCCCTCTCTTTCCAAGGGTTTTTGATCCGTCCCCAAGCCTTCCCTGTCCCAAACTCTCCCCAGAGAATTTCGTCCAAAATTAGCCCAAAGCCCCAGCAATTTCCGTCCAAAAAATAGTCCTGGCCCATTCTCCTCCTTACCTCCCCATTTCGTTTTTCATCTGGCCCAAAACCATTTCTCCTCTGCCCGTGTCCAAAAAATTCCCAATAATGGCCCAGCTCCCTCTGTGCCCCATTCTTTTGTTCGTGTCCCATTAAAAGTCCCCCAAAGAGAATTGTGTGTCCCAAGCCAATTCCAAGTCCAATTCATCCAGGCCCCAGGTCCAAAGAAATAATTCCCCTGGCCGCCACTCTTCCTTCACCAAAGAAACAATCTCGCTGGGCCTTGAGCCCAAGTGAGTAGTCCACTAGTAATTCGAGCCCGATTTATTGCTTATGCACTCGTTTCTTTTTCGTGCTTTCTCCACCTGTAACATATCAAACTCATGGCACTAGGCAGTAATGGTTTTTCAACCATTTCCGGGTTAGCGAGTCCTAAAATAACACCAATCGGCTTAAACATATCATGGGATAGTCACATAAAGTTTGAGAATCAGATATATTAAAGCCGATTATCATTTTGCCACTAGAGCATTTAGAAAGGAGTAATATCTTGCATTAATGAATAGTATTCTTCAACGTTGAACCATACCAGAAAAATTGCCTCAATGCAGAATCCATTCATTTTCTAAGACCGCCAGAAAGGAGGAACAAGATCATGATAAATGTCGGAATATCTTGAATAACTGCTTTTAGTAACACCTTCTTACTAACAAAAGAAAGGATGAAAATCTTCCAACCTTCACTCTTGTTTCTTTTTTTCTCAATTAAGAAAGTGAAAGTTTCCTTCTTGGAATTTCCACATTCTGTTGGGACTCCCAAATACTTAGGGTGGTAGTTAGAATTCGAAAAACTCATCGTTGCAGTATTACATCCTTATCTTCTTATAAGACATTCACACCAAAAAATACTGATGACTTGTTGTCATTCACCTCTTGTCATGTAATGGCCTCATACGGGTTTATCACGTTGAGCATCATCTCTACGTCCTGCGCAGTTGCATTTCCGAAAAACACAGTGTCGTCTAACAGAGCCTTTGCTTCAGCTTGATCAGAGTAGATAAAAATATAAGAGTTTGCACGTCCATTGAAAATATGTCCTTGGCCGTTACGGATGATGATACCATCGCAAATCTTAACTATGATCGGGGGAGACCTTCCTTCATGCCGCAGAACCACTCGAAGAAGTTCATTGAGGTGGACGGAAGAGGCTGAGATGAAAAATATCATGTCCATGACTTATCCGCATGTTGTCATTTGGAAGATTGATTCCTCTGACACTCACAGGAAGGGCATTTCGCGTTGTGGGAGCACTTCCTTCTCCAAAGATTTTTCTTTATTTCTGATGAACCCGTTAGCACCTCTAGATAAAGTAGTACACTTTTGATAGTAGGGATAAACTCCAGACCCACTTCCATTTATCCTTGTCAAAACTATAGACAAAATTGGTCTGGTTAGCGCAACCCAAGATTTAATTATGGAAGGATTGATAGACTAATGATAGGCCGATAATCATACATGTTTTTACCCCTATTCTGAAGTCGTTTGTGATGAGGAATCTCGTATTTTAAGCCGATTTTACGCTAGGTTGTGTGTTTATGTCATATTTCAGGTCCTGGCGTTGGAATCGAGGCGAAGGAACGAGTTCTAGATCGAAAGGAGCGAAGATTGGACAAAGGATCCTGCTGGACCAAAATACCCGGTCAAAGGAAGAAATACCCGACCGGGTATATTCTGGCCTCGACCGGGTATTTCCTCCTTCGGGCACCCGTGAGAAGCAGAAGGGGGCCCGGGCGATGGCGATAAATCCCCGGTCGGGGATTTTGGTGGTAGACCGGGGATTTTCCCCTTTAATGGAACGGTGCGTTTCACAATACCCGGTCGATCCATAAAATACCCGACCGGGTATTTTGACCGGGTATCGCGACCAGGCAGCTGATTTAAGGAGGAAGAAGGCCAATTTTCAGGGGGTTCCGAGTTTTTGAGAGAGAAACCGATACCTAGAGAGAGAAAGCGTCGAACCAGAGTTCTCAAGCGCCATAGATCGATCTTCAACACCATTGGAGCCCGTCTTGAGCTTGGAGAAGTGCGATTAAACGTCCAGAAGCAGGAATCCAACTTCACAGTATGATTTCCGTGTCTGAATCTGCTTTTGCTTCTTTCTCTATGGAGTAGTTTCCCCATTCATCTGGGTATGGAGAACCCTAGATTTGTATGCTAGGTCTGATTGTATGAACCCAAGTACAGTGTTTGTGAATTGATTATATTCGATTGAGGTTTGATTGATTGAATGACTTGAATCCTGATCAAATTCCTGTTGTTTCTGCTTTAACCTGGAATGAGAATATCTGCCTAGGTTGATAGAGTACCCTTAATCGAAGGTAGCGAATTGGTGACTTTAGTCGAGGAGCCAATTCGCTATTCTGTACCGAAGTCGATTCGGTAGTGGAGGTTTGGTTCATTAGGGCCTCAATCTGTTTACTCCGGTGGAGGTTAGTCGCCCGCTAGAGACTCAGATTGAGAGGGTCTGGAGACCTTTAGTCGAGACTTCAGGCTAATTGAGAACCTTCCGCAGTATAACTTTCATGAAAACTGAACTTGGTAAAATGCAATCCGACTTAACTGCAGTCTAGGGGGAAACCATATCCGGGTGACCTCTCTTGACTTGACAACAAACCGTTTACTTGCTTTGTGTTTTGTTTGCTTGAGTTTCACTAAAAGTTCACCGCTAAATAACAAGAATTCACCGAGTAGTCATCACATCTAGGACCTGGGTTGACATTAAAACCCGACCCGCTATACTACGCTTTAGGAAGTGGTTATACTTGGCCATTTTCTAGGGTGACAGTAGGAGTGAGTCAAGTTTTTGGCGCCGTTGCCGGGGACGGCTAGGTTGTTGAAGAAAAGTGATTTCTGTTACTTTGGCATTTTCATTTTTGCATTGAGTTTTGTCTTTCCCACTTGTGCCTTCACGGGGTTTGCTTTGCTTGATTGTGTGCAGATAGTGCATGACCCGTAGCCAGTCGGGAAGTTTACTGCCGTTGAATCCTGAGATTGAGCGCACCTGCAAGCAACTTCAGAGACAGCAGCGAGCTAGACTGGCTACGGTGGAGCGCCGAGACGGCCAATTGACCAGCGACTCCGAGGACGAGCACGAGATGGAAGGCGATCAGAACCCGCCTCCTCACAACCAGATCCTGGGGAACGACCAAAACCCCCCGGGACCTGGGAACCATCATCATCCGCCACCACCGGGTCCCACCTTGGAGTACTTCTATACTCCACGGATTGCTGACATCCGCCCGGTCATCCTCTATCCACCCATCCCTGCAAACAACTTCGAGATCAAGCCATGCTGGATCCAACTCATCACATCCTCTATCCAGTTCCATGGCTTGAAGGATGAGGAAGCCCGGGTACATCTTTCCCGTTTTCTGCAGCTGACGAACGGGTTCAAGTTGAATGGTGTCCCGGATGACGCAATCCGCCTTCATCTCTTCCCCCATTCTCTGGCGGGGAATGCTAAGAGGTGGTTGGAGACCCAGCCCCCATTGTCCATCACCTCTTGGGACGATCTGGCTGACAAGTTCGTGCACCGGTATTATCCGGCATCGAAGACCACGGAGATCCAGCGGGAGATCACTCACTTCCGCCAAGAGCCAGATGAGTCACTTCGTGATGCATGGGAGCGGTACATGGGATACTTCTGGCAGTGTCCCCATCATGGCTTCAGCGATGCTTTCACAGTGGGGAACTTCTACAGTGCCATCACCCCAGACAGCCAGAGGGTGATCGAGTCTCTATGCCCAGGAGGGGATATCCTTACTAAGACTCCACCCGAGCTGAACCAGATGATCAGTACTTTGGCTGCCCGCGATCATTCCTGGGGGCAGAGCAACAGAGGCAGGCACTCCCGGGACCGTGGTGTGCATGCTATGGAGGCCAGATCCGGGTTAGAGCAGCAGGTGGCTGAGTTGGTGCAGACCCTGAAGCGGCCTAACAGTCTCCTTCCGGGCCGAGGTGTAGCTGCGCCTCCAGTAGCTCAGTGCCAGTGGTGTGAGAGTCCAAACCATCTGGTGGAGGACTGTCAGGCTATGCGGGAGTCCTCTACTCCCCAAGAGCAGGTGGCCTTCATCGCCAATGCTCGGCGCTTCGACCCATACAGCAATACATATAATGAGGGATGGCGCCAGCATCCCAACTTTGCCTGGAGCAGCAACACCAACAAACCACCTGGTTTCCCAGCACCAGCAGGTGGTTTTCAGCAGAGGCAGCCCTACCAGGATAGGCAAGGGCCACCACCACAGCAGCAGCCCTACCAGCCTAGGCAAGGGCAGCCATTCCAGCAGCCCCAGGGCCAGTTTGCTCAGCCTCCAGCAGCCGCAGCTCCCGATAATCAGATAGCTGATCTGAAGAACATTTTGGCGACATTCATGACCACCAGCCAGGCGAATTTCGCAAGGGTGGACCAGAGCATAGCTTCTTTGGAGGCAGGGCAGAGGAACCAGGGTGCTATTTTGCAAGATCTACAGCACCAAGTCGGTGCCCTAGCGCGCCAGCTTACTGCTCGGGCCCCGGGGACTTTACCTGCCACCACCATCCCCAATCCACGGGACCCGCATGAGACCGCACATGCCATTTTCACCCTGAGCGGCAGGCCTACATCAGCTGATCCTGCCCCGACCAGGCGGGAGGAACCACTACCTGCTTCAGCACTTCCAGCCGGTGATGCAGAAGTGCGGGTGGAGAAGGAAGCCCCTGTTCCCAAGCCACAACCAGTGGTTAAGGAGCACGTACCCCAGCTTCCCTTCCCCACTCGCCTACACAAAGACAAGCTGGAGACTGAGTTTGCCAAGTTCATGGCAATGTTGAAGCAGCTCAACATCAGCATACCATTTGTGGAGGCACTGTCGAAGATGCCCAAGTACGCTAAGTTCATGAAAGATCTCTGCACCAACAAGAAGAAACTTGGGGATCTCTCGACAGTGCTGCTGAGCGAGGAATGTTCTGCCATCCTGCAGAACAAGCTGCCCGAAAAGCGCAAGGATCCAGGGAGTTTTACTATCCCTCTTACTATTGGCAGCATGCATGTAGGAAAGTCCTTGGCGGACCTAGGCGCTAGCATTAATGTCATGCCATACAAATTGTTCAAAAAGCTAGACCTAGGTGAACTTAGCCCTACTAGGATGAGCATTCAGCTAGCTGATCGTTCTGTGGTGCATCCTAGGGGTATCATAGAAGATTTGCTTGTTAATGTGGGTGCATTCACATATCCTGTTGATTTTGTTATTCTGGATATAAATGATGATGTGGATGTGCCTTTGATTCTAGGTAGACCATTTCTTGCCACCGCCAAGGCACTGATTGATGTGCATGATGGTAAACTGATCCTGCGTGCTGGAAATGAACAGGCTATTTTTCCTGTGACTGAGTTTGATCATTGTGCTATGATTTCTGTATCGCCTGTGCATGCTATTTCTGATCAGGTACACGAGCCTGTCGTGCACCCTTCTGCACCTCTCATTTTGCAGGACCCGCCTATCATTCCTCCGCCGCCACTCCATCCAGCCTCGCCTTCGAACAAAAACCTCAAGGAGGAGTGGCGGCCGAAGCCGCAGGTGGCTAAGCCTGCACGGAAGAAGAGTGGAGACCACTATGAGCTGGTCCCACCCCCTGCACCACGACCACCCTGGCCATCCGAGTACTCACTCGCCTGCATCTTGCCGGATGGCCAGGTCGAGCTGACTTCTGCTGGTGGTTGCAACCGTCGGGTGCACGGTCACCACCTGAAGCTGTACCTCAAGAGCGATGTGGATCCGCTCTTGGAGGCACCTGTTCCTGCACCTCCCTGAGTATCCACCATGGGCGTCCAGCTAAAAGACGGTAAAGAAGCGCTTGTGGGGAGGCAACCCCACCACGGTTTGATTTTCTTTCTTATGTTTCGAGTCGGATTGCCAACCAGTTGGTATTGGTTTGTTTCATTTTGTTTTGGATGATGTCTTATTGGGCTGACATTGGACCTAACGTATGTGTTTGAGCTTTTTGGTCTCTTTTAGCTCTGCCTGTGTTCCCGACTGGTCCTCTCTCCAGTCCGTCCCATGCCGACTGGTCCATTTCCAGTCTTCTGCAGTCTGTGCACACCGATAACATCGTTCCCCTTTCCTTCCCTCTTCTCCATTGAGGGCAATGTCGATCTTAAGTGTGGGGGGAATGTTTATCTTTTGACTGCATTAGCTCTGTTTGTGTGCTTGGAGCCTAGTCCACTGTCCAAATCTTACGATTTGAGGGCTCCGAGTACTGCTGTTTGATCATATTGGCACTGTGTTTTGATGGATGAATTGATTGGTTTTCGGATTAATGCATGACAACTTGTTTGCGACTAGGACAACCTATGATGAGGACTGAGATGTGCAGTAGAACGATGTAGGGGTTCAGTTTTTCAACTGTTTGCTTGCCAACTGTGACTTGATCTGACTTGATCTGATTACTTATCCTTGACAGTCGTTTATGCATCTAGTTCAGGGTATCAGAATGTGAGATAGAGCATATAGGTAGCCATGTGAGATTTGAGCCTGCTCGTTTCTTTCTTGTGCGATAGATCCCTCTTCCATGATGTGTAGCATTCACGTTGTCACTAGCTAAGATGATGGGGGCATAGGATTAGCCCACGCCCAAAACTGACTGTCCTGATGTGTCATATCCCCTAGTCAGCCCTTTGAGCCGTGTGTTATCCCTTCTTTTGGTCTATAATGAAAAAATCACCCTGGTTGCATCTTTTAGAAGGTTCCACAGAGTGGTTTTATATATTCTCTGCTGTTTCTGCTAAAGTCTATTTGAGTGTTGGAGGTAGTGCTTAAAGTTGGGCAGGTGTTTGAAATTTATGCCGAAGTGGTGGCTCTCTTAAGAAATGAAAAGAAAAATAAAAGAAAAACAAAGAAAAAATTGAAAGCAAAAGAGAGTCACTACCAAAAATCTGAGTAATGCCCAGTAAGCAGTGTTTCTTAGCAGTCTGGCTTGGAAATGCTGATGATTATGCATCCTTCGCTCTTGTGCTCTTAAGATATTGAGGAATGCAGAATAGCAGAAAGAAAATACCGGGTTGGTTGACTGTGATTGTGTGTTTGGAAAATGTGGAACCTTTTTGCTATGAATACTTCCACCACCTAAAAGGCCTTTTCCCCATGTCCAAGACCCTAGCCAGTCATTTGAACCTGTGTCTAAGACCTCCTGATTAGTTAGTGGTGACACCCCATATGTGAACTCTAGCATTTAGAGGCTGCCATCGTGGTGAAGAGATGATAGGGATTGAGAGAAATAGCATGCGCATCTTTCGCATCAAAAATTGTCCTGACCCCACTGGTCGAGAGTGAGTGATTCATTTCCATTTTCTATATGCTCTTGTACCCCGGTGAGGACCTAGATTGCTCGGTCTCTATTCTGATGTTTTGAGTTGGATGCATGAGTCGACTGTTTTGAGTAAGTGGTTGAATCAAGTCTAGGTTGGCTAGTGAACAGACGGGAGACTCTTCCTTTACTCGATTTGCTGCACTCGAATGTCCTTTGTGGTGGTTGTCCAGGTTGTTATTGAGGTTGTGCATGTATTGATGTTTGAAAACCAGTGCGATTCACGTGTTTTGTGCCTTTATGACTTGTCCCCCAGTGTTGGTTGATTGATTTGTAAGCTTACCTAGTGTCTGACTTGGTTTGCTTGGGGACAAGCAAACGGTTAAGTGTGGGGGAGTTTGATAGGCCGATAATCATACATGTTTTTACCCCTATTCTGAAGTCGTTTGTGATGAGGAATCTCGTATTTTAAGCCGATTTTACGCTAGGTTGTGTGTTTATGTCATATTTCAGGTCCTGGCGTTGGAATCGAGGCGAAGGAACGAGTTCTAGATCGAAAGGAGCGAAGATTGGACAAAGGATCCTGCTGGACCAAAATACCCGGTCAAAGGAAGAAATACCCGACCGGGTATATTCTGGCCTCGACCGGGTATTTCCTCCTTCGGGCACCCGTGAGAAGCAGAAGGGGGCCCGGGCGATGGCGATAAATCCCCGGTCGGGGATTTTGGTGGTAGACCGGGGATTTTCCCCTTTAATGGAACGGTGCGTTTCACAATACCCGGTCGATCCATAAAATACCCGACCGGGTATTTTGACCGGGTATCGCGACCAGGCAGCTGATTTAAGGAGGAAGAAGGCCAATTTTCAGGGGGTTCCGAGTTTTTGAGAGAGAAACCGATACCTAGAGAGAGAAAGCGTCGAACCAGAGTTCTCAAGCGCCATAGATCGATCTTCAACACCATTGGAGCCCGTCTTGAGCTTGGAGAAGTGCGATTAAACGTCCAGAAGCAGGAATCCAACTTCACAGTATGATTTCCGTGTCTGAATCTGCTTTTGCTTCTTTCTCTATGGAGTAGTTTCCCCATTCATCTGGGTATGGAGAACCCTAGATTTGTATGCTAGGTCTGATTGTATGAACCCAAGTACAGTGTTTGTGAATTGATTATATTCGATTGAGGTTTGATTGATTGAATGACTTGAATCCTGATCAAATTCCTGTTGTTTCTGCTTTAACCTGGAATGAGAATATCTGCCTAGGTTGATAGAGTACCCTTAATCGAAGGTAGCGAATTGGTGACTTTAGTCGAGGAGCCAATTCGCTATTCTGTACCGAAGTCGATTCGGTAGTGGAGGTTTGGTTCATTAGGGCCTCAATCTGTTTACTCCGGTGGAGGTTAGTCGCCCGCTAGAGACTCAGATTGAGAGGGTCTGGAGACCTTTAGTCGAGACTTCAGGCTAATTGAGAACCTTCCGCAGTATAACTTTCATGAAAACTGAACTTGGTAAAATGCAATCCGACTTAACTGCAGTCTAGGGGGAAACCATATCCGGGTGACCTCTCTTGACTTGACAACAAACCGTTTACTTGCTTTGTGTTTTGTTTGCTTGAGTTTCACTAAAAGTTCACCGCTAAATAACAAGAATTCACCGAGTAGTCATCACATCTAGGACCTGGGTTGACATTAAAACCCGACCCGCTATACTACGCTTTAGGAAGTGGTTATACTTGGCCATTTTCTAGGGTGACAGTAGGAGTGAGTCAACTAATTTAACCATAAACCTCCCTGTCTCCTTGAATTTACAGGATCACATGTATTTTGCCTCTTCCGGTCCTATCAGGACTCTTCTTATTGCATCAACCTCATATTGGGATAAATTGCTCGGCATTGCACTAGGGTCTCATTTCCTTCCATTATGGTTGATTCATTCTGACACCTTCGTATCACTTTGCCCCATAGAAAATAGTCGGTGATTGATGATTATTGGGATCCAAGGTTTCCTAAAAGCATTGGTGACCTCCCCCATTTTCCATCACACGAATAACTCCCATATTGAGGATTTTCTTAGCTTCCTATAAGCTAGGCTAAATCCATGAGTGAAGGCTAATTTCCTTTATGCGTAGACAAAAGTCACCCCGATGGTAGTATAAACCTTTTAAAAGACAATCCCAGAGAGCTTTGATAACACCAAAATTGGTGTTATTTACCCTACATATCGAGGCGTGATTTGTGTCAATTCATGTGCTTAAATGCTTGAGCATCGTCAAATACATCCCTATTGCATTCCTATTTGATTTCGATGCGATTTTAGGGTTTATTAATCGATATGTGCGAATTAGGTACAAAACAAGATCACAAGTGTAGAGAAGGGAGCATAAATTGAAGATCGTGGCCTAGAAGCCGAAGATCACGATCAGGATCACAAGCCTCGAAATCCAGCTGAAGATCGCGGCCCAGAAGCCATAGATCGCGACCACGATCTTGGAGACTCAGGACGCGAACTATGCGAGGAAGGAGTAGCCTTGGAGAAGCAGAGAGTCTCCTCAGTCAAGTCACGGCCAACGTTCATCTTGCCCGCGAGGAAGATTTCGGTCGCGACTAGTGCATCGCGACCGCAAAGTCAGCCCGCGATCTTCCCCTTCCCGAAGGCCTCGACGACTGTGTTTTGAGATCACGGCCCATTGACCAAAGATCCCGCCCGCGATCTCCTTACCTCAAACCGCGAACTTACCCGAATCCAAAATGCCTATAAATACAAGACCCCTTACCCCTTTTGAAGAGAGCTGATTTTGAGAGAAACTTCCTGGTTCTAGAGAGAGAAGTTGAAGGAAGCAAAAGAGGGAGTAGTAGAAGAGGAAGAAGTCTCAAGGATGGGCAAGCAAGAGGGCCTTGAAGATCCATCTATTGAAGAACTTGCCTGTGAAGCCATTAATTCTCCTAGTCATCAAGGAGAGAGTACTAAAGAAGGGAGCATTGAAGAGGTTGTGAGGGAGAGAGAAGAAGAAAGTGAAGAAGAGGAAGAAATTGGTACTCAACATGGAGAAGATTATTCACAAGAAGGAGAGGAGGTTAAAGACGCAATTGGAGTCCGAAAAATGGACAAGGTCAAAGTGAATAAAGCTTTTACAAGTTATATGGGCTACCAAAGCTTTTCACTCGACCTCGATTCACTTTTGGAAAAGGACCCATTTGCGGCTCTTTGCCAATCCAAAGCCAAACCATCGATGACCCCTCTTGGTGGATGCGATGGAATTCAATCGATTTTGCACAACATGATGTGGGGCAAAGAAGAGAGAGATGAAGAAAAGAAGAAGAGGTCTCGTGGGTGGAGACACAACTCTCACCAAGTCCAAGACTCGACCATATCAATCGAAGCATCCAACGCTCGAGACTTGAGACACCACCTCATCTATGAGAACATCAACTTCAAGGAGGTTCTGAGTTGGACCGAATACTTGAAGATAATCGTCTGACGATAAGACTTGAAAGACGCACTAGTTGGAAGGTACCCCAACAACCGGTTTGCATTTCCTTACCTTTTGAAAATAAAACTTGCTTGTTTGACTTCACTTTAAGTAGTTTTATAGTTTTAAATAGTGAATGAATCCCTTCTATGCCAAGTATTATATGAATGATTGTTGGAGACTAACTAGTTGCTAAAGGAATGGTTGCAATTGTTGTTGTGTTGAGCATGTGTGCTAGCTTAGCCTACCAATTAAGCTACTTATGGCTAAGGGATTGCATGGCTAGTGAAATAGGATCGTAGAATGCATGCCTATTATTATGTATGTGTATGATTGTTGGAGACTAACTAGTTGCTTAAGGAATGGTTGCAATTGTTGTTGTGTTGAGCATGTGTGCTAGCTTAGCCTACCAATTAAGCTACTTATGGCTATGGGATGGCATGGCTAGTGCAATAGGATCGTAGAATGCATGCCTATTGTTGTGTATGTGTGTTTGGAGGCCTTGGTGGGCTTTACCTTTATGAATTTGTGGATTTTGACTGTCGCCCACCAAGTGCTCGATGAAATGTCCAAACCACATAAAACTTGTTTCTCTTGATCCATTACTTTTCAATTGAACTTGTTTGATTAAGATATACCCTTAGGAGTTTGTTTATGACCTATGATTAAATCTTTAATGTATGTTCATTGAGTTTGAAATTTTGGCACACTTTTGATTTTGTGCTTCGATACGCTTTTAGAGCCAAGAGTTCAAGCTTCGTTTGTTGTCTAATGAGTTGATTCTAGTCTTTGCCCGGGGTTTAGAAACCTCTTGAAAGACATGGCACCCTTGTGTTCATGCATCTATACCTCGACCCTAGTCATTCCAACATGCATTTCTACCTATGCACCTCTAGTTTCTACATTATAACACTTAAGTGTGGGGGTGTATAGAGTGAAACTACGGATGGATTTTGTTGTTTAATTGATCAATTGAGTTTCCTAATGGTTTGTTTGAACATGTTTCATGATTTTTCTTTTCTAATGGCAATCCAACCGAGGTGAGAGTACTAGTTCTCTTAGCCCTCAACAACGAATGAATCAGAACCGCCCATGATGAGAGGGACCACAAATTTCAAGAGAAGAACCATGACCTCAAATCGATAGGATACCACAACAATCACAACAAATCAACCATTGGAGGCGACTACAAGCTATGACGGACCATCTCCGCAAGAAAGAACCTCTGATGTGCAACTACCATATGCTCTAACCGTTCATCAAAGACAACTTGGCATCTAGGGGCCGATTTCTATCTTTTTTTTCTTTTCTTTTCTTTATTTCAATTAAAACAATGTTTAATTATCGTTTTATTTTCTTTTTAATTTTCGTACTTTAATTACTCTAGCACTAGTAGTAGTACTGATAACTCCTATTCCTCTTCCTCTCTATCTTATGCGCTTTATCGTTGTGAAAACCACCAGGAAGACAAAGACTATACTTGTGGACCTTCACCAACCCACAACCCGATTTATGGTAACATTCACGATCTTTTCTTTGGAAACTCCCACATTAAGGACAATGTGTTGCTCAAGTGTGGGGGAAATTTTTGTGTTTGTTTGAATGTCTATCATGATTGGTTGAACCGTTAATTGCTAGTATCCTCCACAGTTTGTGAATGCGCGACGTTGATAAATTCTTATGAGAGTGTGTGCTAGTAATCATTTTTATGTTGTGGTGATGAATGGTGAAATTTGAGTGTTTTTGGAACCTTGAATGTTACACCCAATTTTTTTCAAATTTGAGGGTTCCAAAACACCTTGTCCTTGCAATTACCTACTCGATGTGCTTTGACTTGATTAGATTGATTGATGTGTGGTGCATATTAGGTGATATTTACATAGTTTGAGTACGGTACGTGAGGGATTCTATTACTTTCTTCCTCTTTTGCGAGTCGATAATGTTTTCTACCTTAGGAAGGCATTGTGTGCAGGATTCTTTTCTCTGTGTGAACTAGGAACTTTTTACTATTTTGGCTTAAGAATAGGAAAAGAGGTTCTCACGTGAGTGGCAACCGGGTAAAGAATTGAGATCAACCGTCAAAGGATTGTTCTCTTGGATCGGAGTGCTCTTCGAAGATGTGTTTGGGGTTCGGATAGCTTTATTGCATCCAGATCATCTCTTACTACTTATCACCCCCCAAACACCTCACCTCCCCTCATGAATCGTATGTTAAGGAACAAAGGTACCTTTTATCGATTCACGAGACCTCATAGCTCTCGTTTGTACCCAACATGTGTGGCAACCCAATGTGGAGTGCAGGCTAGGACGTGGTGCTCGGGCTAAGATGAATCCGACCATCAAATTCCCCACATGTGACCTTGAAAGGGAAGGCTATGATTCATCCGCTCTTGGTAATGAGGGAGAGATGCTATTATACAAAGAAAAAAATTGCAAAGGTTCGGTGCTCTGTGCATGAACAAAGGAAAAAGAGGCCGAAAAAATGACAACATCTACACCAAAAGAAAGAATAAAAGCACCTCCAATAGTTCTAGTAGTTGTTTTTTGTCTGATAATGCCCCAAAGCACATTTTTTATGACCGGCCTAAGGTAGTAGATATGGTCCTCACACGAGAGTTTGTGTTTTCACAGTAGGAAGGTAGTAGCATTCATTCATCTCCGTATACTCTCATCTATTCAATGTAGAACTAGCATGCATACCTCATTGATTTGTCTATCATATTGCATTAGGTTTGAGTAGGTTTGCTTGGGGACAAGCAAACGCCTCAGTGTGGGGGAGTTTGATAACACCAAAATTGGTGTTATTTACCCTACATATCGAGGCGTGTTTTGTGTCAATTCATGTGCTTAAATGATTGAACATCGTCAAATACATCCTTATTGTGTTCCTATTTGATTTCAATATGATTTTAGGGTGTATTAGTCGATATGTGAGAATTAGGTACAAAACAAGGTCACAAGTGTAGAGAAGGGGACAAGAATTGAAGATAACGGTCGGGATCACAATTCGCAAAGTCCAGCTAAAGATCACGGCCCAGAAGCCATAGATCGTGACCGCGATCTTGGAGGCTCAGGACGCGAAATTTGAGAGGAAGGAGCCTTGGAGAAGCAAAGAGTCTCCTCAGTTAAGTCACGACCAACGTTCATCTTGCCCGCGAGGAAGATCGCGACCGGACAAGTGGATAGAGACCGTGAAATCGGCCCGCGATCTTCCCCTTCCCGAAGGCCTCGATGACTACGTTTTGAGATCACGATCCAGAGATCAAAGATCTCGCCCGCGATCTCCTTACCTCAAGCCGCAAACTTTCTCGAATCCATAATGCCTATAAATACAAGACCCCTTTCCCCTTTTGAAAAGAGCTGGTTTTGATAGAAACTTTCTGGTTCTAGAGAGAGAAGAGAGAGAAGTTGAAGGAAGGAGAAGAGAAGGAGGATCTAGGAGCAAAGAGGCATCTTCTTCAACCCCAAGTCTTCTTCTATTTCTACCATGTATGTTCTTCTCTCCTTAATGGAGTAGTCCTCTAAGGTACTAGGGGTTCTAAACGCCGAACCCTAGTTTTAGGGTTTACTATGTATGTATAGATATTTTAGGAATTGAATGAATGAATGTGTTTGTCTAGTTGATTTTAGTGCCAGTTTTTCCTAAATGATGACGCTTGGGTAAGTCGCCCTAATCTTCCCTCTTAGCCTACTTTATGCTACCGCACTAGGTATGGAGTTTTAGGGTTAGACGGGTATACTCCATCTGGCAAGTTTAGGTTAGATGTGTGAATGGGGGCTTATAGTGGTCGAGGTGACCGAACCCTTGCTATAGGTAGCCTTCCTAGATGGAACCCTGGATGAAACCTCGGTGTGGATGGTGGATATTGTCCATTGAAATGAGCCATAAGATTAATGTCCCAAATACGATAGCCTAGATCGAGGTGACTAGAGCATGGGTTTAGTGGAGGTGTACTCAAAGGCGTGTAGATAACCACGAAAGCCCACGGAAAAGAGCTCACTCACTACATTCCATGACCCTAAGTATCTAGATATACATAGCAACCCTAATCTATGGGGAGGGATAGTTCCCCGGAGTACCTGCTTTTAGCTTTGATCAATCTCTAGACTAGTGTTTTCTCATATTCTCCACTCAAAACCTCAAAAACCGATTAACTAATTAGCAACTAGGTGGGAAGTAGGCTAGGGTACCAGGACCCGAGTAGAATATGACATTGATTACCACTATACGGCAATGTCGTTCTATGTTAAACTTGGCCTAGGATGGGATAGTTGTTGATACGTGCTAACCTCTGAAAATAACCTGCACGGATTCAAGTGATCAAGATTCGAGGTTCAAGAAGAGTCTCCAAGCTTGTTTTGCCACTAGAGCAAGGTTCACCTTGTGAAGCTCTTAAATCCCAATCCACCCTCGCATTTAGGAAGGCATAAGATCTTACGTTTACAATAACGAATAGTCTTCTTAACCATTGAACCATACCAGAAAAATTGCCTCAATACAGAATCCATTAGTTTTGTGAGACCATCGGGAAGGAGGAACAATCTCATGATAAATATCGGAATAGCTTGAATAAATTCTTTTAGTTACACCTCCTTACCACCAAAAGAAAGGATTAAACTCTTCCAAACTTCACCCATGTTTCTTTATTCGCTCAATCAAGAAAGTGAAAGTTTCCTTCTTGGAGTTTTCCCATTCCGTTGGGACTCCCAAATACTTAGGGTGACAATTAGAATTCAAAAAATCCATTGTTCCAATAATCACAACCATCTCTTCTTATAACACATTCACACTTAAAACTACCGATGACTTGTTGTCATTCACCTCTTGTCATGTAATGACCTCATACAGGTTTATCATGTGGAGCATCCTCTCTATGTCCTACAGGGATGCCTTTCTGAAAAACACAGTGTCGTCTGCGAACAGACAGTGAGAGAGGATGGGGCATCTCAGATTCAATATGATTCCT
This sequence comes from Linum tenue, assembly GCA_946122785.1. Classification (NCBI taxonomy): domain Eukaryota; kingdom Viridiplantae; phylum Streptophyta; class Magnoliopsida; order Malpighiales; family Linaceae; genus Linum; species Linum tenue. The sequence goes on along the minus strand of CAMGYJ010000005.1, from coordinate 24,452,269 downwards.
TGAATATGGCGGGCTGCAACTGCTTTCTCAACCAGGAAAGTAAAAGCATTCGACATGAGGATGAACAAGAATGGGGACGTCGGGTTGCCTTGTTAGATAGAAGATCCTATCAATTTTCACTGTTGGGTAGCAAAATCGTACCGATCCATAAAAGATACCATATCGTCACGATCAACAAAATTGTAAGCTTTTCTCATGTCCAATTTCAATATCATTTCCCTCCTATCCCCATGTCAATGATTCTTGAAGTGATGGAGAACTTCGTCAATGATGATTATATTATTACAACCCAACCTTTCCTTAAGCCAAAATTACCTTTATACCCTTGATAAAACTTTTCAAATTCCACCATAATATCGATGAGAACTAAAAATGTAAACTCTCAATTCAAATGGTGTCGAATTTCGACATAAAATGAGGGAGTTATGGATGTTAACTGAGTTTCGGACTAAACTCACCCGCTACCCAATTAATCATGAAATTCCTAGATCACGCCTAGGACTAATTAACCCTAACCCTTCCGTTCCTTCCTTATTTTCGTCACTTACCCATTGAAATATTAAGAAGGAGGGAAGGGTTTCACGCGGCGGCACAAAAAAAAATGAGATTGCAAACCTCCCCACGCCCCTTCGATCGGCAGTGCTTCTTCTCTCCGTGGCACGAGAGGTGCTTCCCTTCCATACATGAGAGCTGCTTGCTTAAGCAATGGGAAGAAGGTTGTAAGGTGTTTCTTGTTTATAATACGAGAGCTGCTTAAGCACGAGACGATAGGAAGGTTTCGGAAGCAGGGCACGAGAGAAAGAGAAAGAAGGTTTCAGGGAGTGCGGACAAGACAATGATGACGATACGCAATCGAGGAGAAGAGGAGGAAGGTTGGTAACCCAAAGTCATTGGAGGGAGCCCGAGAACTCAACGCCGGTGGCCGTAGTTGAATTTGATGTCGAGCTTGTCAACGCCCAGACGAGAGTCAGAGTTGATCCCAACAGTGGCGACCGGGTGAAGGATGATGCTGCGGTGACGGTGGAGCCACGAACTTATCCTCTGACGCGAATAGGAGTGAGTGCGGGCCATTGCTGGCCTCCGCACTGCGGCCGGCACAAGGACGGCGAGAGGCTCTAGGAGAGGGTGACGGTTGATGAGGTTTCTATCGAGGAGGAGGAGGAAGATCCGGAGGAATGGCTCGATAAGAGACTCGAGAACGGGCCAGAAGAAGAAGGAGACAGCGGCCGAAACTTGGAGGTCGGCGGCGGCGGGATTGAGAAGAAAGTAAAAAAGGAGGATAAGCACGAGGATTTGAGCGTGTAATCTCGGAGATGACGTGGATCAACCAGTAGAAAAGAAGGGTAGTGTTGATGGGTCAAGGTCGGCAAATAAGGTGAGTGTAAATGGGGTAAAATCTTAGTCGTAGATCTTTTATTTTATGCTTTTACTTTCAGCTATGTTAGTTAATTTTTATCACTTTGCGCGATTATGTGTGTTAGTCATCCCACCGGCCACTCAAGGTGGAGGCACGCATTGTGTTATGTATACGAATGTATGTTGTAATGTATTGTCAATGGTATGATGAACCCTCGGGCGGTTGGGCCACTAGTAGATGTAGTAGATGGTCAGATCACTGCTGGCGTCAATACATAACGCAACAGTTGATCGAGGACATTGGGTCACTACTGGACGGCGATACGTAACACAGTAGTTGACCGGGCATGGATTGGACGGCGAAACGTAACGAAGTATCATTTCCTTGAGGATACAGACACTGGACGGCGATATGTAACGTGGTGGACCCTAGTAATAAGCATATGAGTTAAGATAGAGGTAGAGAACTTCTATAGGTTATTAAGAACTAAAGTATTAAGAATGAAAGCGAGAACAGCTTTCATGTGAGGAAGTAATTTCTAATAATGTGTTAGTAAGGTTTGCTTAGGCAAAGACCTTAGGAGGTAGCGACGAGACTAACCCCTTCTCACTCACCAGGTCGAGGAAGGGTTATTGGACGTGGTTTTCGAGAAGAGGCAAGACAAGGCGAGCAGTCGTACCAGCATGGAGAAGATCTCAGGGAGCTCAACAAGGAGTTAGAGTTTGTTTAGTTCTTTATGTTTATGATTATGAGTATAAACTGGAGGTTCAGAGTTTATGTTGTTTTATTGACTATAGATTGAGATCGCCCAGGTGTTTAGGCTTTTCTTTTGAAAATGATTCAGTTGTATTTGTTCTAATGAAAATTTTGAGGTTGTTTAAATTTGGCTCCGGAGCCTCGTGTATTTCTTTGTTTAAAAGGATCGAGTTATTTCATTTTGGTAACAGAGACGACATTCCTCTATTCCTTGGTCTCCAAGGAATACTGGAGTGACAATATGGATTTTTCAAAGTTTCTGTTTTTTTTTTAACGAAAGGGAAAAGGGGTGTTAGGTTAATGGTTTGGCCAAACGAGTCAGGGTTTCTTTTGAGGATTTATTTTGTATCTCCAATATACTCTAATCATGATAAGGGAATAACTCTAGGAGGCCCCACGGGACTGTTATACGTCCAGGGGGAGAGGGAGCAAATTCCTATGAGGATCGCTTAGTATACCACCTCTTTCTCGAGCAAGAAGGGACATTCAAGGGAGCTCATACCCTACGAGGATGCAAGCTGATCGGCATAAGGTTCAGGGAGATGCCAAGTATCTAGTACGCTGACAGGCAGTAGCCAAGGAGTTATGGCAAATGGCGACCATAATCTAGAGGAAAGGATGCAACGAAGGATTGTTGAGTTCGCGAGAATCGAATGTAGGGATACGATCCAATGAGTAGTGGAGGTTAGACTTTAAGTAAGACTAGGGGTACATAAGCAAAGCAAGGAGGAATTCAGTAGTTCATATGGAGCATGAAAAGATTTCAAGGGATCAATGAGTCAAGGCCTGGAGGAGGCACATTCATGTACTTATATTGACCAGGGAATCCCTTAGGGATACAGTACGTCCCTAAGAAGAGGAATCGTGGATCTGGGAAACTAGATCTGCGGCAAGTCTTTGAAAAGAAGGAGACAACCATCGAGATTAGCAATATAAATAATGAGGTTGGAGCAAGCGCATTGTGTATAACCAATAAGTGCAAGCTAGAGGATAAGGTATACGAGGGGCACCCATGGTGAGGATAGCCAGGTTTAATTAAACAAGGCGAGAGGTGGCGCCAACTAAGCCGAGGTATGAGGAGGGATTCGAGAGACCCTACAATTTACATAGTCAAGAGAGGTCAAAATTTCAAGGTTCGCAAGGAGAATCGTCGGACCAAGGTAGGTCAAGAGGGGGGATCTCAAAACTTGCCTAAGAAAAGACATCAAACTAGTAGCAGATAGACATGGAAGTAGAACGCTCGAGGGAAGTTCTAATAAATGTTAGAGAAAGCAAGTAGAACCTTCGAGGAGGAATTACAAATGACATAATAGGGAGACCTAAGTGGCATATCAGGAGAGAGTGGGAAGGTAAGAGGGTTTGATGTGATTCCAGGGAGTCTAGTGGTCAAGTCTAAGGAAACCATTTCAAGGCCATAACAAGGGAAGAGACGTTAATGACCTTGGAAAGTGTATGAAGGGCGGAAGGACATGTAAGTCCCTAGACAAGCAGTGGAATGAAGGTAAGTAAATCGAACTCAAGAAAATGAACAAAAGAAATATGGCGAGGAAAGCATTCCTACGCATAAGAGCGCGGTAAGTTACTTTACTCAATGTGCTCCACTTTGAGTGGGTATAACATGGTGGGAGGTCATCCAGAGGAGGTAAATAGCTAAGACTAAATAAAGGTCATTCAAAGGAAATGGCTAGTTAAGAATGAATCATATTCATTTAGTCACGCCACTGTCAACCCTGACTTAGAGATCTAAGCCATGTACTAGCATCGATGGAAACAAAAAACGTGAATGAGGTATGTTAAAGCCTACAAAGGGCAAACCTCTATTGCAAGCTTTTACCCAAAACTACAAAGAGATGATACTCAACGGGGTCGCTGATCAAAGATAGTGCAAGGCATTAACAGAGGGGTGGTAAAAGTAAAGAAGCAAGGAGAACACCATAGGACGTTATAGAAAAGTGGTGGTCGTCGACTGGACAATGAATGCATAAAGCGAGATATTTAGGAAGGGACGAAGCAGGATTACGAGAGACATCAAGCAGACGTTAGGTTCAATGCCAGCATAAAAAAACTCCGAGAAATTTAAAGCTCATCGCTCAAATTTTAGTGGAATCAAGGTTGTCGAGAATAGTCAAAGGGAGAACCTTGTGGGTCAAAGTACATAAGTGAGGAGAGCAAATAGAAGCCTGGACGACTATACCGAGGGAAATATTTTTCCAAGGAAGGAAGGAGAATTTGAGGTGAAGTTAGACAAATTAAGGTAGAGGGAAAACTTGATCCTCACATGTCGAGTGCCTTAAGGAAAGGACAACACAGTTCTAGTCAAACTTACTAGAAGGTTGTATTAAGCACATGGTAGCATGTCTAAACTTTGTGCGGTGTGAGATGCTATGTCACTGACAATGAGATAATGCAATGAATTTAGCGACACTAATGGCCTTAAGAGGCTCTACAATTGTCGTGAACCTGTGAGTTGGGAAATGGTGTGGTACAAAACGTGGGCTAAACCGTGCAGACGGAGATACTTGTTTGGACGAGAGAAGTCGGGGACTCTACATGGGCGAACCTATTGTTTTGTTGGGCTAATTCAAATGGGATGAGTATCAAAACTTCGTAACTAGTCACAGAAGGACGACCCCCCCCCCCCCCCCACCCACCCACCCTAGTAAAGAAAAACTGTGGGAAGATAAGAGACGATACCCAGGGAGCTCTGCACATACGACAAAGCTTGCAAACCATTTAGGTATTGGTGGACAATTTGAGAAGTGTAATGCAAAGAGGTGTCATTGGAAAGGTGAAGTTTAGGAGACGGTCTCGAAAACTTGAGGAGTCCAAATGTGCACCATTGAGACCAGAGCTGGAGGAACCAACAAGTGACTGTGGATAATGTTCTTTAACAACGGAGTTACCAAGGAGGGAAAGACCAAGATCTAGCTAACAGGGGATCAGGATGTCCTTACGAAGTCATAGAGGGCAACATGATTGCTTTGTATAAGAGACAATGAACCAACAAGGGAAGACGTAAGCCCGCACGGACAAGTCGATCAAGATCAATTGAACATAGTGGTAGTATCTACCAAATTTTGAGGATAAACTCTTCTTAAGGGAAAGAGAACATATACGAACCTGGAGGACTACATCGAGAACGAGGAACACCAAGAGGAAGGGTTGCAAGTAAGAAAGTAAGGAAGTATGGATTTAGAGAACATATTGGATGCACTGAAGTGGTCTAAGAATGGCAGAAGAGAACATACGAGGACTCCCAAGGAAAGCGGCATTAAGTTGTGTATCAAGCGGAGTTACCAAGAGGAGAATAATGAAGTCTATAAAGGGGGGAAGAAGTAATACCTAGGAATCGAAATATGAGTAAGCCATCCAGCAAGTCAAGCATTCACTACGGAAATCTATGTCAGGAAATTCAAGTAGAGGCGTCATCAGTCAGGATATGGAGAACGTAGTTCAAGGTTTGGGCGCATTATGAGATGAAATCACAATGGGTCATATCCTGAATAGGGTTGGCTAAGAATTTATTTCTTTAATGTTTCTTAAGGGATCCTAAGTAGAGACCCCAAACAACTCGTTGAGAGCAATGTGAGCTAAGAAGTCGTTACAACATCAAATGCGTTTATGAAGGAAGGATGTCACAATGCCATAGTCACATTGAGAAAATATCTAGCTGAGTAAGTGGTTTATGAGAAATGGGTGAGTTATTAGTCGACCATGAATCGCACGAATTGGAGGCATGGATCTATAGCTCCAATTCGTACAAGTAAAGGAAGTATAAATCCTTATAGTAGAAGGATTACCTCAGGTGAGATGTTGAGTCATCACGAAGAACAAATTTCAAAGTTGAAAGTTTTCATAAGGAGGGAGGAAATGTGATACCTCGATTTGAATCTAGAAGTCAACCACCAACTACTAAATGAGTTGGACCACGAACCAGATTGAATCGAAATTTTGTTTCATCACACATTTGGGCCAAGTTGTGAAATAAAAAGGGCAATGAGTCACTCAAGGTTACACGAGTGTTACAAGCTAGGTGGTGATACCAGTGATGATCAGAAGGAAATATATGAGATATAGTGAACTATACGGGGTGAGCAAAATATACAATTGGAGTTCGTATAGCGAGAATAAATTTTTCAGGGAAGGAAGTGCAAGAAGGGTTTTAAAGGAAGGATGAGTTCCGACCAAATTTCGGGGACGAAATTTTTCCAACGGGGGAGAAATGTTACACCCCAACCTTTCCTTGTGCCAAAATGAACTTTATGCCCTTGATAAAACTTTTCAAATTCCACCGTAATATCGATGAGAACTAAAAATGTGAACTCTCAATTCAAACGATGTTGAGTTTCGACATAAAATGCATGAGAGCGTTATAGATGTTAACTGAGTGTCGGACTAAACTCACCCTCTACCCAATTAATCATGATATTCCTAGAACACGCCTAGGACTAATTAACCCCAACCCTTTAGTTCCTTCATTCTTTCTGTCACTTACCCATCGAAATATTAAGAAGGAGGGAAGGGTTTCACGCGGCGGCACAAAAAAATCCCGAGAGAGCAAACCTCCCCGCGCCCCTTCGGTTGACAGTGCTTCTTCCCTCCATGGCACGAGAAGTGATTCCCTTCCATACACGAGAGCTGCTTGCTAGACGACTGGGGGTAGGAAGCAATCGGAAGAAGGCTGTAAGGTATTTCTTGGAGACGATAGGAAGGTTTCGGAAGTAGGGCACGGGAGAAAGAAAAATAAGATTGAAGGGAGTACGGACAAGACAATGATGAGGATGACGCGATCGCGGAAAAGAGCAGGAAGGCTGGTGACCCAAAGTCGTGGAAGGGAGCTCGGGAACTCAACGTCGGCGGCCGTAGCTGAATCTGATGTCAAGCTCGTAAACGCGCACACGAGAGTCGAAGTTGATCCTAATAGTGGCGGTCGGGTGAAGGATGATGAGGTGGTGACGAAGGGGCCACGAACTTACCCTCAATGGAGACTAGGCGTGAGTGCGGTCCGTTGCTGGTCCCCGCACTGCGGCTGGAATAGGGATGGCAAGAGGCTCCGGGAGAGGCCGCTCGTTGATAAGGTGCTGCTCGAGGAGGACGAAGAAGAGTCGTAGGAATGGCTCGATGAGGGACTCGAGAATGGGGCGGAAGAAGAAGGCGACGGAGGCTGGAACTTGGAGGTCAGCAACGGCGGAATTGAGGAGAAAGTGCAAAAGGAGGATAAGCATGAGGAGTTGAGAGTGGAATCTCGGACGATGATGTGGATCAATCGACAGAAAATAAGGCGAGTGTTGATCGATCAAGTTCGGGAAATAAGGCGAGTGTAAAGGGGGTAATATCTCAGTCTTAGGTCTGGCTTGAGATGGGGTCAGTAACCGGCGGTTACTGACCTGTGAGTAACCACTTATGGGTCGTTGATTTGGGAAGAATCATTGTGTGGCTAGGATTGACGCGGGGTGGAGAGGGGCATTTTTGTCCGGTTTTTGAATTTTATTTCTTGTCTTTTTCTACTTTTCTAGCATTTATATTATTACTTTTGCGGAGGAAAGAGAAACCAGACTTTTCTCTTCCTCCCTCTTTTCTTTTTCCCTTCCTCTCTTCCTTCTCTCTTCCAAACTCCTTTTCCCAGATCTAGATATGTTCCTTTCTTTTGTTCTTTATTTTTTTCTTCAATAATTGACAAAGAAAAATTGCAGCATCATGTCTCAAAATCTGGTGATGCTCCAAATCCTTCTTTGCAGCTGCTTCTTCCTTATGTTCTTTCTTTTCTCGGCCTCAAAATAGATGACGTTCCATATTGACCAAGAGGGGACGGATCTATGTGAGTTAAGTTTGCATGTTTTATATTTTAGTATTTGTTTGTGAATTTTCAATTCCGATCTTCCTCCTCTTTTTTTGTTGCATTTGGTGTTCTTGATTGCGGAGGAGAAATGAGAGGAGACAGAAGACGAGTTTTTTTGTCTCTCCCTCCTTCTGTTTTTCTTCCTTTTAGGTGATATATATTGATATTAACACACTATACCATATGGTAATGTGTGATAACTAAATGTATCTCTATGGTCACGAGTTTTATCATGGTGGTAGTGGGTGGTAATCGACTCCAGTTCTGAGAAAAAAAGAGTTAGAAGACAATGAAGTTGGAGAAGAAAGTGAAGAGAGTCGTAATTGTATATATATATATATATATATATATATATATATATATATATATATATATATATATACCGAGATTACCACACTATACCATATGGTAATGTGTATATACCATATGGTAATTTGTATATACCAATATACCATATGGTAAAGTGTCTATACCATATGGTAAAGTGTGGTAACGAAATGTATTTTTATGGATATCGTGTTTTTCTATGGTCGTAAAGGGTTGTAATTAGATTTATATTATTTTTGTATGGTTTTACCTTCTCATACCATGTGGTATTGTATGGTAATTACAATTAATTTGTGTTCATTCGATTCACCATGTTCTACTATGGTGGTATTGTATGGTAGTTAGATTTATAATTTTTTGTAACATGTTTTACCATGTGGTGGTAGTTGGATTTGTAATTTTATTTTAGCATGTTATACCATATGGTATGATATAGTAAATAGATTTGTAAATTTCTGTAGCATGTTTTACGACGTTATACCATGTGGTATACTGGTAGTGTATGGTAGTTAGATTTGTAATTTTTTTCAACGTATTTTACCATGTTTTACCATGATAGTAGACAGTGATAATAAATTTCATATTTGTAATTACTGTCTTTCGCACTAAATTATTTAACGAAAAAATCACCATTTAATTTGAGTTGAAATTTGAACAAAGATAGCTAGGATGATTAGATTCATTTTTGTTGTAGATGAGAGAGAGGACATAATGTACTTTTTCTAATAATAAAACAAAGAGTAAAAGAGAAGAGAACTAGGTGGGGTGGGAGAGTGGGATCCGCGTCAGAGCGTCAGCGTAAGCATCAGATCATCAGCGTCAGCATTAAATAGGGGGTACAATTTACCCTATTACCCCTCCGTGTTGAATTTTAATAAAAGAAAAAGGATGACACGTGGGGGCCAGGGGAAGGGGTTACTGATGGTTACTGATGGAAGGGTTACTGAGGTGATCCGGTCCCCTTAGGTCTTTTAGTTTATGCTTTTACTTTCATCTATGTTAGTTAATTTTTATGTCTTTGCGCGATTATGTGTGTGAGGCATTCCATCGCCTACTCAAGGTGGAGGCACGCGTTTTGCTTTGTATATGAATGTATGTTGTAAGGGTTATCGTACGTGGTTTTCGAGAGGCATGACAAGGCGAGCAGCCATCCCGGCATGGACAAGATCTCAGGGAGCTCAGCAAGGAGTTAGAGTTAGAGTTTGTTTAGTTATTTATGTTTATGATTATGAGTATAAACTGGAGGTATGGAGTTTATGTTGTTTTATTGAGTATGGATTGAGGTCGCCCAAGTGTTTAGGGTTTTTCTTTTGGAAAGGATTCAATTGTATTTGTTTTAATGAAATTTTTTAGGGTGTTTAAATTTGGCTTCGAAGCCACGTGTATTTCAGTTTGTTTAAAAGGATCGGGTTGTTTCACATATGGTCCTGAATAAGACGAAATTTTGTGAAGTTCGTTTGCGATTTCGAGTTAATGAAGGGAGCACATCTCTTAAAACGAGTAGCTAGAAGCTTTGATATGATCTTGTACTTGAAGTTGCAGTAACTTATAGGACAAAATTGGCTAGCTTGTCTTGAGAACTTTACCCTGGGTACCACAACTAAATGGTTGTCATTCCAAACTGTGGCATCTCCCTCGTCTCAAAACACTTGTGAAACTTTCTATGCACACATCCCATTCCAATAATTCCCCATAATTTTAGGAAGAACATGTGATCGCCTTCTTCTAAGAGTGGCTACTTAAGACAAGTGTACCTTTCGTAGAGGCAATAAAGTGGCAAGCAAGGTTGTATGGCATAGAGACTATAAACTACTAGTACTGAGTTATGTTTCTTATTATTTAACCGTTCTTTTTTCCATTTCTCTTGATTAACTAAACCGACTACAAAGCAGTGAGATTCAGCAAACACAAATTGCAATTATGAAGGCAAATTCAAGTAGAGTAGGCCTTGTTCACACTTTGAATCCCCCTAACTAATTCATACCTCTTCAATTGAACATGCATAGAATCGATGTTATATTCTTTGATCATAGAGATTCCATAATGGGCAGTAACCCGATCTTCTCGTGTATTAACACCCTATTATTCGATTTAACCTAGATCCAATATTCTCTTTGGCCTAGATTCAATTCCCAAAGGAATTGCTCTATGAATCCCTCTATTATGTTTAACCCTAATCCAGAAGTCCCTCTCCCTCCATCTTCTAGTAGTTAAAGGTCCTTTTTTTATCTATGAGTGTTCTATCGCATCTATGGGGATCTTCTCTGCATACATACAAAACAAGCAAGCATACAATAGGCGCGCTTCTACCGCATACTTGAAATATCATTCATAGACAAATCAAAGATCATAAACATCAAGATCCATGAAATATCAATCAATCAGTACCATACAGCTAGGGGTTCATCTAATCCAAACAACAAGAGAGGATTAGTTCATGGCTAATGGAGAAACGAACAAAGGAGAAGAAGAAGAACTGGTTTCCATCATGGGGGACTTGATAAGATGCTCCAAGGTGACTCCTGTAGAACTCGTGGAAAACTTCATCTTCTTCTCTCTAACTCATCTCTGGCGTAATAGGATTTGTATGGCTGAACTCCCTCATCAATTAGGCTTAATGATGCTTAAATAGTCAAGATAGAGAGCTGCTCACGGGTAGGGTCACATTTGTGACGCTCCCTGTGAATGAATTCTTTGCCCGATACTTTAAGTTGCACGACGTCTCTTTGGAGGGGAGATTGCCTTCATTCACAGCCTAGGTCACGACCAAGGGGTGTTCACGAATCACGGCCTGTCTCATGGTCGTGACTCTGACCGTGAATCTCTTGGCACATAATTTCTTCATCGTAAATTAAGGGAAATTGTTGTCTAATTTTCACAGTTAGGCTCACGACCATGAGTCTTGCTATGAGAGCCTTGGGAAAATCCTTCAATTCTCTCTAGCTCCAAAATTCCGTACTTTGTGTATTTCTCGTTGTTAGAGAGTGGTATAAGATACAGCATAACCTTCTCCCAATAACTCGAGTTATTGGGTGAGGCTATGCATGGTATTTAACCACTTCCTTACACGCTCCCTCAAAAAAAAAACTAGTCAGCTCATAAGGGCTTTCGTTTGCACATGTCATGAATACGAGAATACATGTGCTTCACAAATGGGGTCATTGGGATTCCGAACACAGGACCTCTCGGTCATAGAAGGCTCTGATACCATGTCAAGAACCAGTTGATCCCAATAACTTGAGTTGTTGGGAGAGGTTCAATCGTGGATCATATATCGTTAACTAACACACACCCCTCAAACTCAAGCCATTCATATAGGCTTGGAGTTTGCACAGACACATGTCCGGACACCATGTGCTTAACAGAAACAGATGGGTTCATCGGGATTCGAACAGAAGACTTCTCGTACTTTGTTGCTAGACGTGTATTGCACTCGATGTGCAATTGTAATTTGAATTTCCTTTTTACATTTAACCTAAGTATGACCACAAATACGATGATATTCCAAACACAATAAACATAATATGGAAGATTCAAACATACACAATATATACATACATATCGTCTTCATATATATATATATATGGTGACGACCGGTGTACGTCAGACGTATAGTATATGTCAGATTTCTTCACCGTTGATCTCATCTAACGGTCATTATTTACGATAATAAAAAATAATTATTTTTTGCAATTATAATTACTAGTGACACCCATTAAAATTATATACATACGATATAGTCCTCGAACAAATTTTACCATTGCTTTTCATATTATAGTACCTTATTTTTTAACTCATTGTTTCGAACACCCAAACTTTGTATCACTACTAATTAATTCTCCATCAAAAATTTTGGTGATTGCTTACTCAATGCAAATTTGGACGATTTTACTTCTGTCCACAATTAACCTATATCCCAAATAAAATCCACCGCCGAAACCCATCAAACTCTGCAATCAGAGGATTGCCGCCGCAACCCACTGCCATCCCAAAAACCCTCCGCCACCAGACCAGAAACAAGCCGCCAAAACCCACTCCCCATTTGCTGCCGTGACCCATTCCCTTTGCCCAAATCTAGCTCTTGGCGGTTTCTTCTTCTTGTCGTTCTCTCGCTTCTTTGACAAACGCAATCCTAGCTGCCTCAATCCCTTCCTAGCGGCAGGCTGCGTTTTCACTCTGCTTCTTTCTCTTTGAAACACACAAGGAAACAGCGCTGGGGAAGGTGAGATACACTGCGATCGCTGAATCAGGGATGCTGGCGCCGCCCTTAGCCTCACCCTCGCCATCTCCGCGCTCCTCCTCGCCTCTTCTTCTCGGCGGTGAACGGAGGAAAATTAGGGAAGATCGACTACACCGAGATTGCAGGATGATGGTGGGATCATATGTCAAGACCCGGATCGGCGAAGCAACGCCCGTCGATGATTCTAACACGGTGAAGGTGTGTTTTTTCATAAATTGAGTTTCTACCTTGTTGATGCTTGCTAATAATCGATTTTGGAAATTTTATGGAAGATGACAAATGGACGGAGGCGAGTTTCCATTTCCAAACATTCGGTTGCCTATGAGAGGATTTGGAGTTAGTGAACGCGTTTGAGTTTTCGTATCTGTATGCGCGCAACTAAAATGCTATTGCTAAATCACATACGTGGGTCTAGATTAGTTTCAAAGTTCGTTATATCAGTTTTCTTTGGAATTTGCATAACCATGATTTTGTATGTTTGATTCTATGATTCGGGTGAGTCCTAAACAATCATTTGACTGTGACCTTGTTAGTAACATATCTGAGCTATTTGAGGAGAGTTGATTTGAAAATATGTTTAAACTGGTGTTTTGTTTTATGAGTAAGAAATGGTTTTCATCGGTGTTAGAAATTAAAACCCAAACCTATTATGCTAGCTCTTGAATGCATGCATCCCATTTGATATAATAGATCTAATGCAAACAAGTACTAGACCAATTTACTGTAATGTTGCCATACTTAAGAGAGTTTAATTTCGTTGTAGTTTCTGTTGATGTATGTCGCCGTTTTTACTTGGGGGCATCTACTGGCTACAAAATTATATGCAAAGGGATTCTAGACGACCTTAATCATTGGTTCTACAACTTTAACTATGATTTATCAAGTGACCATGGAATGTAAACCTTGTGATTTGATCTTAGTTTTCTTCTTCCCGTTTTGATGTGTGGTTCTGGAGCATGTGTGGTTCTACTTGCTCGTTGTGATTGAATATGGAAAAATAGGATTGGCAATGCTAGCCACCTGTGTAACTTTCTGAGTTGTAGTACATTCTGTGTAACTTACTTTGTCTTCTGTCTTCTCGGCTCCTTGGGTTGTGATCCTTCCCCTGAAATTATCCCTTTCTTCCAACAGAACTCATTACTCAACTGACCCTTCATCCCTCCACTACCTTCTTCCTATTCTGTGTATAGTCATAAAATATCATGATTTGACCGTGAACTTCCCACTCTCATTTCATGTCTAGCTCATGTTATGTAGAGAATTTAAGGGTCAATGACAAAAATTGCTTGCTATTCTTCTTTTGTAAATATCAGCTCCAGTAAGTCTCTTCTCCAAACTCTTGCTTGGCTTTCTGTTGACTACTTATGCAAGCTGGTAGAAGAAACTAATTCTGACTTGAATTTTTTTGCGGAAAATATAGGCAGCCATAATATGGGCCTGTATGCTGTTGGATTTTTTCTTGTTTTTGGCCGCTCAGCCTATAACTGATGAGCATCCAGGGATGGTGGGATCTTAGTTAGCTAGGCTGGCAATTTCTGTTCTTTACTCCAAATTGCAGCTAAAGCAAAATGCCCTAAAGTCTAGTCAGTCTACTAAATATATGCATCCACTAAAGTCGAGTTGAGCACATTCTTTGGGAATCTTACCAGCTCAAGTTCATTTAGAAAGTAGAAATGATCAGTCAGTGTAAAGCTCATTTTCACGGGAAACATAGGTTCATCCTGCTTGGTTCCTTGCATTTGTACAATTGTATTTATCGATTTGGCTCTAAAAAAAACTATTGTGTGTTTTCTTTTGGGCGTGACCAAGAGCGAAGGCTGGTTCTGAAAATGAGAAGTGGATGAAATGTTGGGAGCATACTGGGCATATGCTTGCAGTGCATACTGTTCCTAAGTTAGCGGTGACATGAAATTCTATCTAAAATGCCTTGCTGAGGTGCAACAGTATCTTCCCAAGGTGTTTCAATGGCAAGGGGAGCTAGTGATTACCCTTCAGTTGCATGATTTATGTTTAATCTTGGCATATATCCAGGTGTTAGCCATTGTTTCTTGGAACATTGGCGTGTTCGTTAAGTTTGTAGTAAGAACAAATTGTTTGCCTCCAACCATATTACTTACTAGGGTGCTGACCTGGGGTCCTGAATGATGTTTCTTGAAGTCCAATGATATCCCAAAGTATGTTTTTGTAGTTGAACATTTGCATATTGGTAGAGGTATATTAAGGCCTTTGTCGTGTAGGTGCCAACATGGCTAAAGGATCGTTGATCTTTGTAACTGCATGCTTTCCTCAAGCCTGTTTGACTGAGTTAATCTATGAGAAATATAGTCTATATATGGTAGAGATTTTGTCCACAGTTCTCATCTTGACACCTCGCAAATTATATATTGTTGGGTCGCCTGATACTTATTGAGTTTTGAGTGTGAGCTTACAATCCTAGTCCACATAATCTCCACTATTGCAATTGAGCATTGAATGATAACTAAATATTGTGGACATGTAGCTGCAGATCTACTATCTCAGGTGCGTGGTTTTCCCTTCAGGATCTTCCACTATTGAGGGACTGGGAGTAATGGCATTGGTAGTATTATCGTAGGAGGAGTGAACGCGAATGATATTTTGATGTGGTGTGATGTTCAGGCTGAGCATAGCCCTGATAGTTAGGTTATGGCTGCAGTTGTTGTGTCGGGGATGGCTTCAGCATGAAAGTTATTGAAGAGGAAAACAGTAGGCAGTGCCAAGGACTTATCAGAGGAGACTATGCGTATATGCCTCTGAAGCTTTGAGCCACGATGAGATCGTATGTGCGAGTGTTCTCATTTTTAGATTCCATTATAGACTTGTTGGTTAGAGACAATCAAGCATAAGCAACCCTTGCTTGCACCACAACTCAGTTTGTTTCGTTGTAACGATTTAGAATATTGGTTTGGTGTCGTTTAATTCATGTTGAGAACAGGTTTCCTTAATCTGATTTGAGGTATCTTAAATCTTAGCCCTCTTTGCGTCTGCAGATGTTTAATTCCTAAGATTAGTATGTGGTGGCAGCCGAGCTCATACGGGAGCTACCGTAAGCCGGAACCTGAACTGCCCTGATGCAACTTCAATTCTAGCAACTTGCAACTATAATGTTTTTCCTATATAATTTCCTTTATTCAATAAAATGGTCTCATCCTATAAAAACTAAAAATCTCGCGATAACTGAAATTTCCAGCCTGTCCAATGATACTATGCACTGGGGAACGGGGAACGGGGCTTGATAATAAGTAATGGAGGTTTATAGTGAAATAATGTGGCACATTTGTTCGCTAATTTCTTTCCTAACTCTCGGTGTGTTTTGTTTGATCGGGATGATATTTCTCAAGCCGTGTCTCTCTCTTTGGTCTTTTAACGAGAGCTTAAGCAGTTGATTCCTCAAAGAAAAGAAGAAAAAAAACTTTAGCATTCGAACCCTGCATGCCATGACTGAAAACTGAATCACGGGCTAGCACCTTGGCAACTTAGGCTATGTAGTTGATTTGATAAATGTGACATTTTTATAGTTCACATACTTAATAGTTAATAAGAGAATCACGAGTTAATAAAATAAGATATCCCGTTCTTCAAAAAAGGTATGTAGCATTAATTGTTATGTACAAAGGCGTTGTTTCCTGTCAGTACACTGAACTTCTTATTTCACTCGTCAAACTATGTGACAATAAGTTGTTTAATTTCATCCTCTTTAAGAAATTTAACTAAATAATAAGTCGTATTTGTTCATCCACGTTGAAGGGTAGCTTATGTAAATTTGATATTAGTAAGAGATTAGGCTTTTATGGGTGTAGGGGAAAAATCGATGAATCATTGCCGATGGATTGTGATCCATTGATGAAACCATTGCGTGCAAAAGGGGAGAAGCAAACGGTTCGTAACAATTAACTATAGGTAGAAGTACAAGAGATTTGATACTAACGTGTTTGGTAAGTAGGCAGACTACATGTACATCCATCAAGAAAAGGTAATGGTGTAGGACAAGGAAGTGTAACCTGAAACATGAACTATGGTCATACAATCAAACAAACTTAATACAAGAATCGCATATTAGTAGAGCATGAAACCAATACGAGGTTGTAAATATAACTAGTATCCCTACGTACTACGTAACTCTTAGTAATCTTAGTAGTAATCACTATGTGGTACATTAAGCGTTTAATTTCTAGTTTATACAGAAATTTACCTAAACTACTCCATGGCAAAAGATAGTGTTAATAAAATTTAAATAAATAATCTATTACTTATTGATGGGTACATTAAGTAAAATGCGATTTATTTTTAGATAAGTCATGGGGGACATTCGGTGAGCAAATTAAGTAATCATTACGTAACAATGGGGCCAACACATATGGTTCAAAGGAATAAAAAATCCATTGAATTACAATCACTCTGATCCCAATATTTCTACTACATAGGCGGCCTACGAGTACAAGTTTATCAAGAAAAGTAATAGGGGACAACGAAGAAGCTGACAAAAAATCTTGAGTTTTTTAATAAATGGATATTGTCCCGTAAAAGATCCGAACATGTAGTGTGGTTGTTGGATGAGTTGCGTGTGGAGAGCTATCAGAGACGAAGCTAACTTGTTATTATAGGACCATGTCCCCTAAATAATTAAATATGTTTGTGCATTAACATAGACATGTATTACTGCAGTCCATTGAAAAATGGATAAGGGTGTCACCTGTCGAGGGAGGCTAATGGTGCGGCACACATCATGGCTCACATAGAGACTCGTGTTGACGAGAGAGTTGTGTGGTTGGATAGCCCGCCAGTTTATTTAGTTGATAAGTTGAAACTGGATGATGTTCCATTGATTTCTAATTAATACATTTTTTATGAATATTAATATAAATTTCCATGTTCACATAAAAAATAGAAAAAAGAGATGATATATATAATTTTATTAAAGGCCAATATTATATTCCAATATATGCATTAATTCCCTCACATCTGGAGGTCGTTTTCAAGCCAGCAAAGAAGTTAGAGCGCATGTATGTATTTGCCCATTCTCTTCGTCTGTCAAACAAATATCTAGAAATCCAGGAATGATTCTCCAATGAATACTTCTCCAACAATGCCCTCCATTTCTCTTCAAATTCAACCTCCTCATAGTCAGCATCCACAAATTTGCTCCATCCCTCCACAAATTCTGGCTTGTTCTTCACATTGCTTTTAATGTTATTGGAGAGATGCCATGCACATAACCGATGGGTTGCGTGTGGGAAGACATTCCGAAAGGCATTTTGCATCGCTTTGTCCCCATCTGTTACAATGGTATGAATCACTTTCTCGCCCAACATGTCCTTTAGAATATTTAAAGCCCAATTGTAGCTTTCCTCGGTCTCGTTAACCAACACGGCGCTTCCGAACAAACATGATTTGAAATGGTGATTGATACCTAATAAGACATCGAATGTTCAACAAATCATGTCAAGTATTACCGACCAAAGTATTGTAAACGCATCATGAGAACATGGGCATTTTGAAAAATAATAAACTACAAAAGTTAAAAGCAATAAAACATAACTTAATTTCGTTGCTGCCCACACTAAACATAGACCAAAAATAGACAAAACTATGTATAGTGAATAGACAACACTGTGACCAGCATAAAATACATTAACAAGTCTCCCAAAACTATGTAAATCATGAAGGGACAAACTATTCACCTAAAAATATAACAAGAGGCATGTTATATATGTTTCTTTTGTAAGTGGTGTCAAATGCCAGCAAGTCTCCGAAAATTGAAATATCAGCAATGCTGATGTTGTCTGCCCCAAAGAGTTTCTCCAGTCTGTTTTCTTCGTCGACAGTGTGTCTTAAAAAGAATTGAGTGTCTGCACTTTTCTTCGATTCTAGATAGGCAAGTGCTGTTGCAGCATCACCTCCACTTATCCTTGCCGTGCGATTTGTGCTATGGAAGTTATATCCATCTTTTTTTGTGTATCCCACCTTGTCATGCCCTCAGCTGTTTCAACAGCCATATTTATAACTTGAGAAGGTCTCATGCCTGCATTTGTTTTGAATCGAAAGTCCGCCTTATCTGCTTCAGTCAATCCTCTATGCGATCTCAAGTAATGAGTACACTGTTTTCGAACTGGTTCATGAGAGTGTTGCACCTCAAATTTATCAACAATCCATTTTTTGTCGGTCTTGTTCAACACCACCCGTAGGTGTGCTTTGCATCCAAATCTGATATCCATAGGCGATTCTCTCGTTTGCTCCCCTTTATGAGGGCGTCTATTTCCCTTATCGGAACAGACGTACTTTTGACTTGTTACATCGCCATGGACATTCCGAACTTTCCTATCGATCCTGACAGAAAACCCCCACGCCTTCGCATACTTATTATAGAATGTATGCGCTTCATCAGGGCAATTGAACTTCCGACCGAGAACTTCTTCGGCTGTCAATGTTCGCAATGATTCAACCTCATCCTCTCCATTACACCCAACAACGTAGGGATCTGGTGCATACTCAGGTTCCTCCGTTCCAGTAGCCACCTCTCCATTTAACCCCCCCCCCCCCCCCCCCCCCCCACTGCTGTTGGCACGAGGAAGCTCTAGATTTTGGAGTTCGTTTTCACCTAGCCCATTGACCTCGGTTCCCTCTTCTGCCATTGTTGAAGGCCACAATTTTAATCAGTTTGAGGGTTGCCGATATGAAGTTTTTTGTATAATGGGGCTGCATATGAATTCGTAGAGGAGATTTGTGTGCACGGTTTCTTTTCACTCTCTAACCGTTCCCGAGTTTACAGATGTATTGAATTCTTGTAATTTCATTGGTTTTAATTATTAGGGTGGAGAATTGCCATGTCACCAAAACTGATTCATGCTATCAGAGTGGAGAATTCTAAGGTAGCGTACCATCCATACATGTGGCACCAAGATTTTTAATTCTTCTTTTTCTCCCAACACCATTTTTAGTTCAACCGACAACATATTTATGTTTAAGTAACAGATACTTCAATTTGTAATCATGAAGCAAAACTCGGATTTACTTGTAACAATTTTATTATTTGTGGCAACATTCAAAATATTTATTCTGAGAGAATATTACCTATCCCCAATGCGAATCAGGTAAATCCTTTTCAATTCAACATTTCCACCTTTGTAGTTAATTCGTATGCAGTTAATTCGGTTGTGATTGGATTCATCTTTACTCAGATTTGCTTATCTTTGTAACTGCGATAGCTTACCGTCTCAACTCTCTCTATTTCTAACAGTAGTCCTGTTCATCTTTTTCAATTGCAGGTCAACAATTTCTGTTGGTTGTGTTTCAATATGGTTTTTGTAATCTTTGTTTCCATCTCACAGTACACAAATGAATGATAAGTTTCGCCAGAAGTCTATTCAGGTTGAATTGGAAATTGAATTGAGCGATAGGGTGATTCAAATGATTGGATCAAAATCGTCAAAGATACTTGAACAGTCACTGCAGCTCAAGCAGCAGGAAGAGAAGGCAAATCGGTTGGTTGGGAAACTGGATGGGTTAGAGATAAAGGTTGACGATTTAATGAGGAGATGGGAGAAAAGAATGAAGAAATAGATAGGCAAAAAGAGGAATTTGAATTAAAAATCTTTAGTGATAGAAAGGTTACTGAAGATGAGAAGTTCAAGCTTAAGGAGAAGATTCATGAACTCGAAAGGAATCTGAAGGAGAAGATTAGAGAAGTGGAGGAGGGAAGAGCATTGATAGGTAATCCTTTTTGGCCTTTTCTAACTTGATATCATGGTTCTAATCTCGAATCTTGAGTGCTTCATGGTCTATCTAGGCCATGGAATTATATAATCAGGATGCGTGAAATCTGTGTTTAGTGTTTTTAATGTTTGTGTAATCTTCTAAGTCCATAACCAAATATCTGTGTAATCTTCTAAGTCCAGAACCAAACACTAAACACAGATTTTAGAGTGCTTCTATGTCTCACTCAGGTTGTTCACGAAGCTCTGCAGGAAATGATGAGCAAAGTTAATCGTTGTCCATAACATAACATTTGCTGATTAGAGTTAATTCCTGAGCAGAAGGCATTAAGAACATGGTTCTCTGAATTACAGAAAATCATGAATGAGAAGAAAAATGAAATGCAGCCTCTGCAGCAGGCATTGGGGAAGCTCTGAAACAATAATAATGGTCATGGTTGTATATAGTCATCAGATGAAGAGCTCTAAGATCATGTATATCACTTTAACTAACGATTTTAATGGGTTTCATAAATGGGTTTTTTGGTCATTGCTGCTTTTTCTTAATGATTTCTACAGTATGTTTATCCTAGAGTGTGTTGGTGCAAGGAGTGGTATCTCGACAGCTCACTAATCAAAGGCTCTCAATGTTCTGAGGCTACGATTCATCATCTCTACATTATCAGATTTTCATGCTCCTTCTCTCTCAATGTCAGTTTCTTTTCGTTGTTGATTCTTGGATGACTCCTAAGGAAACTTTTCTGAACCAGGCTTCGTTTTTGCAGAGGGGAGATAGTTGAGACTGGTTGCTAGCATGCTGGTTCAGGCTGGGGATGAGATCTCTATTATGGTCTTGACAAGGAGGCCACAAGTGTTGAAGAACATTTTGATCTTTGACTTGGCACTTTTGATGTTTCCCTGATAACTATTGAAGAGGGTATCTTTAAAGTGAAGCCAGCTGCTGAAGACACTCATCTTGGTGGTGAGAATTTTCACAGCAGATTGGTGGACCTCTTTGTTTAGGAGTTCAAGAGGAAAAACAAGGTGAGATGTCATCCGTTTTGGGATAGTTTCTTGAATTTTACATAGCTTCATACTAATTCGTTACCTTATACTCTCGAAATCAGACTTTTTCCTTGGACACTCAATTGAAGCTTACGGAACAAGATCAGAGCAGCATGTACGCCGACATGGTGGGCAGTGGAACAGTCTAAAGTTTCAGCGTATCTCTGGCTAAGTTATGGTTAGGTATCTTTGAGTAATTCAGTAAGTTTCGTGATTTGAATATCTAATAAGCTTTATTTTCTTTTCATGTGGGTTCATGAAAATATACGTCAGAAGTGTAGCTTGGAATCGTAAGAGGTTATGGTGCATGTAATTAATTTTTTTCGATAACTGTGTTCATTATTTTTCTCACCAGAGAGGTTATTTTTTATAGTACGAGGGATGGATTTCATATAATTTATTTCTATGTGTTTTTAATCCATGGTCTAGAATTCTCCTCTCCTTTGTATGATTGCAATTCTATGGTGAATTTTGGAATGCTAGATCCGTCGGTGTATGATTTTGAGGGTCAACTTAACTCTAAGACTGCATTTTACAGGTTTGGAGCAAGCTAAGAAGAAAAGAGCAGATAAAGCCAATACAGTTGTGCTAAAGCATTAGTTGGCATTTGCATCAATTGGCATCTCTATATTTTCTGGTGAGTTCGATAAGTTGCTCTTTACTTTTAATTTTTGCATTTTTCTGTTTAAAAACATTAATGCTCATGTTGAGTTCTGATTCTTTGAGACAATTCCTCCAGGGGAAGAGATTTGCATTGTTCCACTCTTTAAATGAACGGTGAATGTTCGGTTGTCAATTTTTTTTTTTCGTTTGGTTGTGGCTATGGGTAACAGGCCAACAGCTATTACTGCATGCTCTTTATTGCTGCATTGATTTATATGTGCTTTGCTCTTTGAACAGAGTGAAATCCAAACAACAACGAATCAAGGAACAGATGTTATCAATTCTAAAGCACCGTATCACAAACATCGACTAGCGTTGATGTCAACAACCCCTTTTCAGAATCTCAAGGAGTCTCTTATGGGAAAAAGAAGATGTGAAAGGGGGCGAAGAACAGTCCGGGAACTACGTTATTAAATTTCCTGATATAGTTCCTGCTGAGGTTGCAAAACTTGACACGAATACTTTTGCGAGCCTCGCTTCATCTTTGATATCGGCTCTATTTCCAACTAATTCATTCTGAAGAGTTTTATCCTTGATTCCTTTCAACTAATTGATCCAATTAATTGATATACTTGATTTCTTGCTATTAAAAGACGTGTCCATGTTTTTGTCATCTTGATTTGTTTTACCATTGAATATAGTTTTTTACACTGTTAAATGTTAATGCATGGAAGGTCTGCAAATTATCTACAGTGAAAGACCATATCTTCAGATTGGTTGCCTGTATACTCACTGTAATTATTATCCTATCTAGTAGAAATGCCTTTTGTTTTTTTGCTGAAAACCTGCCATCTCTTCTCTCATCGGTGGAAAGGTATGTAGTCGAGTTCTCCCAATTTTTATCCTCGCAGTTCACAACTACATTCCAGTTTACTTATTGGATTTCTTGGGGTTTTGTTCATATCGATAAGCAACTTAGTCATCACGGTTGATCCATTGATGGTCATTGTTTGTTTTGTAACAGAAGCTGAAGAACTTCTCCCGCAAAGTTGGGGATTTTCGCAAGTCTTTGACCTGAATGCATGGTTAGAAGATGGAAACTCTCAATTTCGAAGTGAGCTACTTCATTGTTGGCCAATTGTCACAACCCAACTATAACTATACTTTTAAACTTTATTAGTAAGAGTTGGGACATCTACATAAATATGAGGTTTGTTAGTGAGTTATTCTTTGATGAGATTTGAGCATCTACATCCAAAGAAAGTCCAGTGGCATAACTAATTTTGAGGAGCTTCATTGGTTGTTTGGACGGATGGTATTTCGTGTTTGAACCGCCGGTACGATATGGTTTCATGGACACTGCAATTTTTATGATACGTAGTTGGTGTATATAATTTATAGCTATTTTCTATTCTAACTATTGTGTTTCTAAAAATACTACACAACTCTAAATACGTCATGTGGCGTAGCCACGGGTATTGATTCTAGTAACCATAATAGGTGAAGAGTGATGACAGAAGAAGGTTTCAGCACTTTTCATGTTGCTATTTTTACTTGCTTCGTTTTCCATTTTAGGTCACTTTTGGTTTATTCTAATGATGAATTTTAAAACTTTCAAAAGTTTCAGACAAGCATGTGTTCGATCTGCATGGTCTGTGTTGTGTCGTGTATGGCAGCGTCCGGTGCGGGATTGCAGCGCGGCACAATGATAGAAGAGTTCATCCCGGAGCATTTCCTGGGTTTGGGAGAAAAACAGGCACTAGAAATGGAAGCTTGGAAGTCAGTTTGTGGCAATAAGGCTGAAGTGGGAGCATCTCCAAACGCAGATCTCGACTGCTAATGCGAGGTAAAAAATTACTATTACTATAACTTGAATGTTGCCCCTGGTTTTATAGCTGGATGTGGAGGAAGTGAAGTACATTGTAAAAGAACTCTGGCATGGTCGAAGTTCAGGAGATGGGACTCAGAGAAGGCATCGGCAGTATCAAACATGGCCGGTTTGATACCAGACGAGATGGTGGAATTGGAGATGGGACAATCACTACCGAAATGGATGGAGTTTGAGGTTGAATCTTATGAAATTGGTGCCGACATTGGCTGCCAGCTAGTCGAGGTTCTACTAGAAGAAACTATGAGAGACTTGTGGGAACTCTATCAAAAGGAGGCAGTCCATCTGGAATTTTGTTGCCACGGCGACGTAAACCTTAAACCAGTTTAGGATAACATGTTGTGTACAAAAGTGAGGGTTTGGGAGGTCGGGTAGTTAGATGGTTGTAGCGGTATCGTCTTCTTCTGTTATATGTTATAAAAATGGCAAAAGCTTGGATTTAGTTCGGATCTTATCAATGTTTAGGTCGATAAAAGACTCAATCATTGGACATCAAGATAAATCAGTTTCAGGCTGCAAGTTTTATGCACATAATAATATGTGGACCAAAGAGGCCTCCAAGAACGACAAAAGAAGAAAGCAAGCAAGTTGCACTTAGTTCCCCATAATGCTTCATTCTTTTTTGTATTTCCCTCAACTACACAAGAAATCTCTGGCGTTAGTTAATTCCATGCCCATCACAGGCCATGGGTTCACACCAGCAGCTGGTAGCATAGGCCGAACAATGGGAACCCGTCTCACGACGGAGAATGCTTCGTTCAGTCGTGCAGCACGGCTCATGAACTGCGAAACCTTATCATCAAGGGTAACTTTAAGCTCCAAGCTCCTCGCCTTACGCTTCATCTTCTATCACTTCCGACCAAAGATGACAAATCGCATTACAGCTGCAGCCATTGCGAAAGTCTACACGGGCTAACTTTGAAAACACAGAACTTCAACAACTCAAAGGGAACTTTCCACGAGACCACTCGCTGCTTCTTCCCCTCATCACCACCATTCGATTTCCCGTCCCCAGTTTCAACAAGACGCGAGTTCTCCTCCACGGAGCATTCCCACCACGAGTGGCTTCGTCACTCATAACCTCCAGAACCCAAAACCAAACCATCACCAACAGAACCAGACCAGAACTTGGTCATATCTTTCTCATTCCCTACCTTCTGCTCAATTTCTTCAAACCCCAATTGGCGACTCTTCACATTCCCCTCTAAACCTGATTCACACTTCGCCTCGCAGCTCAAAAGATCGCTCACCAGCTGATCAAACTCCATTCCATAAACTTCCTTGGCTTCAATTTCATCGCTCTTGGGCAAATTTCCAACATCCGATTCATTTCTAACATCACAGTCAATAACTTTTAGTCATCCGACTGATCACTAGCAGGATCAGAGCAGAATCCAACTTAATTTTTTGCCTCTGAACTGATTGTCAATAGCAGGATCTATCCAACTCGGATTATCAGACTCAACAGAGCTCTCTAACTCACCAGCTCAAGCAACAACAGACTTATCAAACATCCTATCTTTTCCAATAGAGAAGTAATCCAACCTGATAAGCCAGCGGCGTCGGAATGAACCTCCCACTCTTGAAACTCCAGCGAACCTTCTCCTTTCATGGCTATGTGAGAAAAAGTGTAAATCTATCTATCTCTACCTCTACGAATTGGGATAAAGAAAGAGAAAAGATTGAAGCTTAACACCCAAATTCGGCGACCCTTTTTGGATTTTTGATTTGTGATTCTGGGGAAAAATGACACGAGAGGAAGAAAGGGAAAGGAAAAAGAAGAAGTCGCAGGGTTAGTTTGATTTTTTATCATCGTCGATCAGCTTCTAACTGGAGAACGATTGAAACAAAATTCTAAACAATGTATAATATTTGAGTGTTGAAAATGAAGTTCGAAGAAAGTAGGGTACCAAAGTACACAAAGTTCTAAAAAAAAGTTTGGGAGCTATAATGCGCGTATAAAATAGTAATGGGTGTTGTTAGTAATTATATTTGCTAATTAATAATTAATTAAATTATTATTTCTAATGACCGTCAGATTAGATCAACGGTGTCAGGCATCTGGCGTATACTATACGCCTGACATACACCAGTATGACCTATATATATATATAGTGGCGTCTTCGGTGCACTCACTTTTTGGTTGCATTATGTGCACTCAACTCGAAAAGCGGTAATAATACATTGAATTTTGAATTTTAATGGGTAACATTAAATATGATTATATAATATAGAATCACAACTAATCAATCCATTATCATAACCCCCTAACCTTCAATTGTGAATCCCAACCCAAATCCCAAATTGTAAACCCTAACTCTAACCTTAAATTCCTAATTCCTAAATCATTCAAATTAAAGTAAATCTTGAATGATTTGTGTACAAATTCATGTGCTTCTTGTTTATCAAACCACAAGTGATGACTGATATCGTTTTCGCATGAATCGTCTTCTCAGAATGATGATTATGAGATGAGTGCATTGAATACATCAAAAAAATGGGTGCACCAAATATGCCATCTCACCGTTAAATTATCGTTTGAGTCATTCTAATTAATTAGCAGAGCGTGATTTGATTGATTAATTACTCACTCCTGAAACTGATCCCACCTCATACACGTACGTACAGACAGTTAGCTCTCTTGGAAGTGGAAACACGTATCTATCATAGGGGCCCGGGCGCCCGGCTGATCATCATTGAATGATGAAGTACGTACTTGCGAAAGATCGGAAGAAGCCGCGTAATTGGTTTTCCACTAGTTCGGTAGCCATAGCTAGCAAGCTGGGCTGTTAGCAGTTAGCTCCCAACTCCCCACCTTCCACTTCCATCCCTCTCTATCTAGCTTAGCTATAGCCATAAACATGACAATATTAATAACACACATGCAAGTACATGTAACATGACTTCGACTTCTCTGTCCCTTCGTCTTCTTTCTCCATCCATATATGTTACACCACATAATTAACTTTTGTCACATGTGTTTTTAGTATCTGTCACTCGGATATTTTCGTGAAAATGACTATAACCCCATAATAATATGAACCTCCTGCAGCCACCTCTTCATAGTTTTTACCGGAGTTCAGACTGTAAAAATAGTCTACTGTCATCGAAGTGGATATGATATATACGATGTTCATATGACTATACCATTGTCGTAGGATTATGCCAGAGCGGGAGAATGATGGTAGAAATATATCATTAGAGGTATGGTGGTGCTACTCAATGGTAGACAATAATTGACGCTAGTAGAATGTTGTTGAATCACAAAAATGTCATATCATCTGACATGAACTGCAACATATATAGTTGTGATTAGAAGTCCGTACACTAAATTTGTGTAAACAAAAATAAACTTTGGTAGCCGATTATTTTTTTCGAAATTGTACGTTTAGCTTTTAAGAGAAATAAATTTTAGTGAACAAAATAAATAAATTTTAGTGAAATACATAAAAATACATTTTATTTAATGAAATAAATTTCTCACAATACATCATAAATAAAAATATTTTAGTTATTTATTATTATATTTCAATAAAATTTATCTTATTGAATAGGTAACAAAATAATTTTTTGACAAATCATATGTTTCATGTCCCTCACTCTCTAAATTTTCTCTCTAAATTTTCCTCCTCTCTTCAGAAATAGAGGGTCATGGTGACTTTGGATCCATTCAAGTTTCATATTATGTGGTAGTTCATATGTAATTTTCAAAATTTATAGAATATTTATATATGTTATTATCAAAATTCTTGAGGGTAGGGCCATCAAGGTTTAAGCTAACTCTACCCATGCATGTAGCATTACCACTATAATATAGACTGGAAGTATATGTCTCAATTTTATTTTTTCAAAAGATATCAAAGAGAATTTTTTAAGGAACACAATTAACTTTATTTTAAAGAAATATAACTCATTAAATTAATAGGGAAAAAATCATACATGGTTAATAATCAACTAGACCCCTCTGTGTCAAATATATATAGAGAGAGCTTCACACCCTTCTGCCTACTTGGTGCATGTTAATTGTTAACTCAAATTATTTTTCCATTTTTGGGCAAACATGGGAAAGTAATTAAGGAGACCCTTCGTTTTCTTTTTAGTTTGCAAGTTACACATTTGTATACACATTTCCACACTCCCTCATTCTTTCACATGTGTTATTGTCCCTATATATATATATATATATATATATATATATATATATATATATATATATATATATATATATATATATATATTCGTATCATTGAACTTTCGTTTTAGACATTTTTTTTTTCAAAATTTTAGACCATTTTACTACACGCACATGCCTGCATTTAGTGATGGCAGATGGAGGCGGACGAGTATTTTAATATTGGACGGGTAATAACCGTGCGAATACAGGACGGGACGACCTATTTTTATATGTTATTTGAAAAAAAAATTATGCTAATGTGTTTCTCGGACGTTATGAGATTGGGGGGTCTTTCCTTCGCCTCAGGGGCGGAGCCAAGATCTCGAGATCGGGGGCTGAAAATCATTTTAAAAAAATATGCAACCAATGCGAAACAAACCTGTGTGCTTTAAGACATAAGTTAAGCTTGACTATCATTAGACCACATAACTATTACATGATAAAATTTACAGAACAAGTTCTATTTATAAAATTTGTACTAAATATCAATTTGTACTAAATATCCTTAAGAACCTAGGGCCGGAATTGTAAATGTCAACATTGGGTACCTGCGGGCAACTCGCTAATACCCGTCTAAGTAATATGGGTACGCGTTATACCCAATACACATTAGTCGAAATCTGAAACTTGAAACTTCGAATGAATTTGAGAGGCGGCAGCACTCAAGAAACTTCATTTTCATGTGGGTTCTTATTGTTCAATTTCATATTCATGTCATGTGGCAATTTCATTTCCATGTTGGCAGTGTGTTGTTATTCAGTTATTGTTCCCACTAAGGCACTAATGCCGAATGAACTTGTGGCCTGTGGACAGCAGCTTGAACTTTGTTTTTACAGTAGTTTATGGGGACAATTTCACCAAGGCACTGAGGGTGCAATTAGGGCTGGGAAACAGTCCAATTCGGTTCAAACCGGACCGGATTGACCCTGTTTTTTAAAACCGTATTGATCAACCCATTGACCGAAGACGGGATTGGATTGTTACCCGGTTTTAACCAAACTGAATTGGATGAAATACGGTTTTAACCAAAAAACCAGATCTATTCAATTTAATTACATACGTTTAAACTTACTTGAGGAGGAAAAAAAAAATCATCGACCTGCATCTCTCTCCCAGATTCAAATTCCACATCTCTCTTTCCCCAAATCTCGCATCTCTCTCCCAAATCTTATATCTCTCTTCCCCAATCTCGCATCTATCTCAATCTCGTATCTTCTCCTCCTCCTCTCGCTTCTTCGGGGTTCGTCCGTTGGCTGGTGGATGACGACTGTCGACAAAGATTTCAATGGCCGGCGCTACGGAGGTGGAACAGAATAGAAAGACCTTTGCATGCCTCTTGCGACTGGCGGGATTCGCTGTCGACCAACGGGAGTCACCAAACAAGGATGTAGGGATGCGATTTGCAAAGGGATGAGGTCTTCTTCTTCTTCTTCTATTTTAGTAGTTCTTGTGTTTCAAAGATGAAGGAGAGGGGATAGAATGAGTGGTGGCGGCTAGGGGTGGGCAACGGGAAACGGGTATTTGGGTATACCCGTACCCGTCCCGTTTTTTAAGGGTTACGGGTACCCATATTACCCGTAATATTATAAACGGATGGGACTTGGGATTGTACATTCCTAATATGGGTACCCGCGGGTTACCCGCAAATACCCGTTTGGATAATGTGGGTACCCGTTATACCCATTCAATAGAAATTCATTTCAGCCCACAGCCCAGCCCAATTCACTAATTCATAAATCAATTACCCAACACAGCTCAGCCTAGCCCATTTCGGACCTTACCCAGTTACCCTTTCAATTACCATTTCTAACTACATGTCCTGAATTGTATTTGATTTATTAGCTAGCTGCTACTACTGCTGTTAATTGGAGCCACCTAACAGTCTAGTTAAACTTGCCCTAACGGCTACTGCGTGCTACTAATTGGAGCTACCTAATTGTATTTGCTGGTATGCAATATTAATTATTCTCGTTTCCCGTTTCCAATTGCAGCTCTTCTTAGTGGTTTAATTAATTTGTTGTTATGCATTATTAATTTGCTGTCAAAATTTTAGTGGTTTAAACTTTGGGTATTTATGGGTAGTATGGGTACCCGTTATCCATCCCGTATGGGTAATGGGTACCCGTTTCCCATATGAGTTTGGGATATGGGAAGGACTTTGGTCTCCAAACGGGATTGGGTACCCGTTTCAAACGGGACGGGTATCCCGTCCCATCCCGTTGCCCACCCCTAGTGGCGGCATGAGAATAGAGAGGGGTCTCTCTATTTCTTAGTCAGGGATCAGGAATAGGGTTGGGGCTTGGCGGGCCTTGTTGGGGCTAGTGGGCTTGACTTTGGGCTGTGGTGGGCTGGGCTTCGCTTGGTTTGGGCTTTGTTTGGGGTTATCCGGTTTTTCCGGTTTTAACCGGATTGGACCGGGTTGGCTGCACCATAACCGTGAACTGGATTGGATTGATGGCAATCCGATTTCCGGTTACAACCGGGACGGTTTTAACTGTCCGGTTTCCGGTTTCCGGTTTGACCGGAAAATTGGAACCGGATTCCCAGCCCTAGGTGCAATAGCTTGAACTTATTACTTATGGGGACAATTACAGTAGCTCAGACTTTGTTATTTTGTTTGAAGAGCTTATGCCTTATAGGGAAAGTATGTCAATTTGTTCCAAGTGCAATTTTATTATTTTGTTCAAGGCGTAATTTTGTAATTATTCCCATGTTAAACGGGTATAAATGGGTAGTTTGGATATTCGTTATTTGTCTCGTACGGATAAATGGAAAAAGGGTATCCAATTCCGTCCCGTTTCCCAGTCCTAGACTAAATTGTATTAACACTAACACCAAATTAGAAAATGGTTTCATTGGGAAAAAGAAGAAGAAAAAAAACAGTTAACGTCACGAAGAGACCTTACCTATATTACATTACATATCGTCGTTGATTGATGCTTATCCTCTATTAGGATTGATTTGAAAGGAGAAGTACAAAAACGTGTCCGCTTTAAGTTGGCCGGCTACCTCCCGGTTTGACTCTCCTCCGAGAGAAAGAAAATAATTGCTTGCTTACTTCCCAACCTCCCCTCTCCTAGTCCTACGGCTACCCTTCTTCCTTTCTTGCCTATACAACAAAACAAAGTACGTGCATCATTTACCTAACTGCCCTTTGTGTCCTCTTATTTTCATACACCTCATAATTAGGGCGACAATTGACCCGAATTCATGTGTATCCAATTCGATCTAACGTGGTCAAAACATGTAGAACTTAGTATTGATGGGTTTTCGTTGGATCGGATTTTACCCGCTTATGAATTGGTGTGTTCGGTTGGGTTTAAGTTTTGCCAAAAAATCCAACCCACTTTTCATCCGACCCGCACTCAAACATCAAAATAATGTAATTTTGTATTACAATGTGAGTGACCGAAAAAAATAATGTATAGTTATATTCGTGAAACCATAACTAGAGAGGGACTCAATGAGTTGAGTTTGCTTTGCTCTCAAAACCCAATAGATATTTGACCAAATTATTTTCAATAGGGACACCCGCTAAATTGAATTTGAATTTAGAGAAATCCAACAATCTGTACTCATAATTACTATCCCACGTTCTTCGTCTTCCACCAAGAATTCAGTATATAAATGAGAAGAAAGAATTAACATCCCATCCTCATCCCCACTTGATCAGTCCCCCTAACAAAACAAAACAAAAAACAAAACTGAAGAAGATGGTCTCCGCCACCAGCAGGGCAGCCGTCACCGGCACCAGGCTGTCGTCGGTGGTGCCGGCATCGGTCACCGGAGAGAACAAGGACCGCCACCTCACCGGCCTCGATCTCGCCATGAAGCTCCACTACATCAGGGCGGTCTACTTTTTCGACAGCAAGGCGGTGGAGGGGCTCACCATTTACGACCTCAAGAAGCCCATGTTCCCTTTGCTCCGCCTCTACTACCCTGTCTCCGGCAGAATCCGCCGGCGGGACGACAAGGACGCTCGGCTGCAGGGGAGGCCTTTCATCAAGTGCAACGACGGCGGGGTGAGGATCGTCGAGGCCCACTGCCCCGATTGGACGGTCGAGGAATGGCTGCGGCTGCCGGCGACGGCGGCGGACGACGGTGGTGGTGGTAGGGATGATGATCTCTTGGCGTTTGATCAAGTTCTGGGCCCTGATTTGGGGTTTTCTCCCCTCGTTTATGTTCAGGTAAATCTTAAAATTTCTCTAATTTTTTTTTGACAACTAAAATTTCTCTAATTACTTGGTTGTGAACATGTCTAATTTTTCACCGAACCTCAACTATTTTCTTAAACACAATTAATTGCTCCTTAATTGATTCATGCAAATTAAACATTTCTCCCCCACCTTAACCGACTTGTTCCATAAACTTTTCTAACTGTTATCTTCACGACGAGTATAACAACGATTGAGATTTTACTTAACTTTCGAACAACGAAACAAATGTTTGACACATAGCTTACCACTCTATAAACTAGATTGAAAAGTCATACCGGAAGTTGCAATGGAAAAGTCAACGGTAAATTATTTTATGTTGAAATTGTAGGGGTCGTTTGGAGAATATGAGTTTAAATTTATAGATTGTCAACAATCTAAAGATTCTAACTCTTCAGATTATTGAAAATAGATTTTAAAATATTTATTGTTTGGTAACTGTGAGTCTGTGATTGTTAACATTCAATGAAAATAAAAAAAAACTAAAATTTTATATTAAATAACATGTTTATCCTTAATAAAAGATTAGAGTGGTTCGAGAAATATTAAAAAAATTGTTGATAGATATATTTAATATCTATCAACAAATATTAAAAAATTAATTTAATATCATAAATAAATAAAAGAAAGAGAAATAGTAGGAGAAAAAAATCTCACGAGATATTCATAAAAAAAAAAAAATCTCACGAGTCAAGATATAGTTACTCTCTGATTATGAGAGATTTGATATCCGTAGATTTTAGATATTTGAAATGTCTAATGCTAAAATCTACAATACAAAAAGCAACAACAAAAACATGATTTTCTATAAAATCTACGGATTCAATAAATCCATGCTCTAAATCCCGTTCTCCAAACGACCCCGCCGTAGTTCGACCGTTACATACATCTAAATTCTTCCTACCAATTTTACTGGTCGAACTGCCAATACGATACAGTTTTTTTCAATCCTGTTAAATATATTTCTCTATTTGAATGGACAAAATAGACCACTTAAATGGATATAGAATTTGAAATTAATTTATCAAACAAGCAAAAACTAACACGTACAAGTTTGTTCCCCGGAATCATCAATCCGGAAAACGACATTCCAGTGATTTCATCGATTAGAATTGGAACACTTTCTGGATCACATCGACTTAAACTCCACTGGTTTCAACAGCACGCCATATTTGAAGATTCATTCACTGAAAAGACCAATGATCTCACTCACTCAAGTAAGAAGTCAACGAATTAAATACCAGCCAATGTTGTTAATTGTGATGGGTCAGCTGGCCCAGTGTGGTGGTAATGAAGCGATAATTGCAACAGCAGTCCAATAATTCTATATGTGTATGGCCTTTCTCTTGTTGAGTTATAGCTGCTTGGGAAACAAACAGAAACTGCTGATATATATATATACATAGCATGCTCATCAATTATAAACCAGTAAAACAGACAGAAACAACGAGGCAGGCCTAGCTCCTCCAGCCAATGCCCAAGAAAATGAAATATATCCAGAAGATATATGAGTGATAGTTAATTAATGAGCTTTCAGTTTTAGCTAGCGAGGTAGGGCTCTATCGATCTGTGCAACCGCCGCACCGAAACTGGGACAGCTATGTTTATTGTACGCAGTACGAGATTCTGTGTGTTTCTTCTCTTGAGGGAGAGGCCGATCGCTACTCGCATGCAGTGGTGGAGTAGTATTCAATGGTAACTAGTACTAAGTACTAACCGCATTTATTTTCCTATCTAGTTTCTACCGCCCAGCTTTTATGAAATGAAATCCCCCTAGCTAGCTCACGCTCCCACCAACGGCTCTCATAACTCGAGTACGTACCTGATGAGAGGGGTCTATGTATGGATGTTATCATGTTAGTCCTTTTTTATACCTTTTTTTAAACAAATCATGAGTTTGAAATTTGCATAGGTACAACATATCATATATTTTTATAGATGACGGTTCATATTGGGTGTAGTGCGGACTTGATCTAATTTTTAGTAGTTGACGCAATGAACTGGGAGATAGAAGTGATTAGACGTACTAAAATAATATAAAAGATGTTTAACATTTTAAAAAAAATTATATTTTTACATAACAGTTTCGTATATTTTTTGGAATATTATTTGATTATGATTAAAAAGGATCTATAATTAAAAAAAGGATTTATATATATTTCATTAAAAACCGACACCAATATCAAATCGCTATGGATATATATATATATGTAGGTGACTACTTCGGTGCACTCACAAAAATGAGTGTGTTCAATGCACCCAACTCAAAAACTAGTCTTAAGGTGTCGGATTTTGAAATTTAATTTGTAAAATTAGTGTAATATAATCATATAACATATGATAACAACTAATTAACAGATTACCCTAAGCTCTAGACCTCCAATTTTGAGTTCTATCCCTAAACCCCAAATTGTAAACCCTAACCCTAAATCTCTAAACTCTAAATCCTTCAAATTAAAGCAAATCTTTAATGGTTTTTATGCAAATTCATGTGCGTTATTGTTCATCACATCATAAGTGATGATTGACATCATTTTGACATAAATCGCATGTTTAGAATAACGGTTATGAAGCGAGTGCACTGAATGCACCCAAAAAAGTGAGTGCACCGAAGGTATGCGGGGTACCGCATACCTTGAGTATGAAAACGCTATTTAGACCTCGAAATAGCAGGATTTTTGGGCATGATATTATACCCTAACCCTTAATGAGTGAACCCTAGGTCCTAATTATCTAAATCATAAACTATAAACCCTAAGATGGTGCATTAATTTTTTTGTCTATATTTGGACGAATCATAACCGTCGATTATTGTTTCTAATTAAATTGATCTTGAGATATAATATTTAGAGCATGAAGACCTAGATTTTGATCTTTAAGGGTTAGAGTATAGTATCATGTCCGAAAGATCAGTCAATTCAAGTTCTGGATAGCGTTTTCTTACTCAAGGTATGCGGTACCCCGGATTTCACCCTGGGTACCGTAGAACTCCCCATATATATATATATCATTAAAAACCGACACCAATACCAAATCGCTATGGAGCCATCCAACAACAAACAGACTTCTGTACATCAACCCCTAAAAGCAAGGGAACCATCAAATAAACCGTAAGAAAGAACATTATCCCAAGCCCCTAGAATCAAAACAATGAATCAGAGTTTGATTCTGAAGACAGCGACTCCTAATACTCCTTTTAGCAACAAGGATCAGCTGAGAAGGACTCCTAGCAACACCAGAACCGTACAACCTGGAGCATCTCTCCCGCCATACAAGGCTGACATTCACACTCCAACAAATACGACAGAAAATAGCTAACGGTGCATCCCCTCTCCACTTCTGCAAACACCACTGTAAAACTGCATGCCAACTATCACAAGTAGAGGTGGCAAATGGATTGGATTGGTGGATCCATGGATCAAATGGATTGGATCTAATGGATTGGTGGATTCATGGATTGGATCAAGTGGATTGGTGGATTCATGGATTGGATCAAGTGGATTGGTGGATTATCCATGAATCCAAATGACATCCTCAACCAAGGACCAATATGTAAAATGTAAAAAATTTAGGTACTAAAATGTTACAATGAAAAAATTTAGGTACCAAAACGTAATTTTCCAATGATATTTTTCGTATAAAAATTAAATTTTAGGTACCAAAATGTAAAAAATAAAAATTATAGGTACTAAACCGTAATTTACCAATGATCCATGGATCCAATCCATGAATCCACCAATCCAATTGGATTTGGATCAAATGGATTGGATTTAAATGGATTGGATTAGGTGGATATTTTTAATGGATTGATGGATTGGATTGGTGGATTGGATTGAAATTGCCACCTCTAATCACAAGCAGGAGGAGAGTTACTCTGCAAAATAATATTGTTCATATACTGAATATAAGGTCAAGCAGAAAACAGGTGCCACCGATTCTCCATACCTCCAGGGCATAAACAGCATAGCCTAGACACTTGCTTTCCCCAGGCTAGGAGCTTATCCTGCAGCTTCAGTCAATCATTGATCAACAACCAAAGTATAAATCCATGCCACGGAATAATAAACTTGCCCCAAACCAGTTTAAACCAAGAAACTACAAGATCATGCTGCATCAATGATTCCCATACTCGCTTAATAGAGTAAGGATTCATAGGCTCTCCATCCCAACATAATGCACCCCCATTGCAAGAAACAAAGGGTCTCGCTGAATCCCTGCATTTAAGGAGACGTTTCCAAATCCAAGTCCCAGCAGCTGAAGCCTTCAAATCCCACAATGAGATTTGCTTAAGGCGATACCGTGCAACCCAGGCTACCCACAAGGACCCGACAGCAGTAAGGATTGACCACAGATGCCTGAAAACACAAGCTTGATTCCAAATGGAAAAGTTTCTGATCCCCAAACCCCCTTCTTTCTTCGGCCTTGCAACAAACTGCCAAGAAGCAACAACCCTTTTCCTCATTGAATTATCATCAATATCCCAAAGGAACCTGCTATAAACGGACTCCACGTTCCTTCATTTTGTACAACACTTTCCTTCATTTTATGCTTTTGGAATATCATTTAATTTTCATGATCAATCCGTGATCCTTTACTAATATAATTTTTATTATGTATTCTAACTGAACTAGTAGTCTAGTATTGTATTGGTTTGTTTTGAGTTTTTTGTAAAGGGTTATAGGTATAATATGCCTCTCTACTATGATGTTTTATCAAACATGCCCCTCTACTATTTTTTCCATTGAAAAAATCGTCAATCATGGTTGAACCGAGATTTAGACGACCTGACATCGATAAATGGGAGGGGAAATGTCAGTTTTGGCCCTTGTTTTATTTCTCTAGGTCTCGTCAAAGTGAAATTATTAGAATTATTTGGCAATGCAAAAGAACAAAAAAAACTCAAAAGTGAAATTATTAGGGATATTTTAGATATTTGGGTCGCCCAAACCAAAGTTCGGTCTTGGTTAATGGTTTTTGGTTGGAAATTTTAACAAAAGGGCATGTTTGATAAGTTTTCCAAAGTACAGGGGCATGTTTGATGTAAAAAATGGTAGAGAGGCATGTTTGATAAAATATCATAGTAGAGGGGCATATTATACCTATAACCCTTTTATAAACTACTTCTCATGAAAAATTTATTTTCTATGTCTATATCAATATAGCTACAAATTGACAATTGACTACTAATACACCAGAAAAAAAATATAACTACAAATTAAGTTTTTTAATAGAAGATATTGAAGTTGTGTTTGATGTTAGTATTTAAATAACATGATGGTTTGATAGAAACTCCAAAAATGGTTATCGAGTACAGAGTCCGGTTATGTATCACATAGATGGTTTACATACTATAAATACTAAAATAGATGAGGTGGTGTCGATCACTTTTCGTTTTCTTAATATCTTAGTTCTTATTATTTCATTATTATTTTAGGTTTATTCTTAGTTAGATCTCCTTCTTTTTGGAGTGGTTCTTGTTCTCGATTAAGCTATGTTGTTTATAATTATCATTGATTTTCAATAATTCTATATGAGTTCACAAAAATGATTGATTGAAAGTTTTATTTATTTAGCCATTTATAGAATCAGGATATGGGGTACAATACATCCTTTTGATTTTAGCATTAATGGTAAATAATTTAGTAATCGACTATTTTTGTACGATTAGAACAATAGCAAGTTGATTTTTTGTTGATTTAATAATTAATGGATAATTTAAAGAAAAATTAGGGTTATAGGTATAATATGTTACTATACTATGTCATTTTATCAAATATACCCCTCTACTATTTTTTACATCAAACGCCTTTGTACTTTGAAAATATAATAAAATGACATGTTTGATAAAATAACATAATAAAAAAATATATTATACATATAACCCAAAAATTATAAACTCAAATATTCCCATCAACCGGCCGGACACATTGCTAGTTCTATTAAATATCTGACTCAGACGCGTTTGGTTGCATGCAGTTTACTTGGTTCAATTGTGGCGGCCTCTCAGTGGGCCTCAGCTGGGCTCACGTGCTTGGCGATCCATTCTCGGCCTCCGCCTTCCTCAACACTTGGGCTCATCTACTGCATGGTCACGCGACTCCTGATTCCCTCCACCAACCGGGCCTCCTGGATCCATCCCCACCACGCTTCCGGCCCAACAACAAGAAGAAACCCTCCTCTCTGAAACTGGTCGACCCGGTCGGCGACTCCTGGCGAGCAACCTCCTTCGCCAAGACCAGGACTCACACCTTCCGCCTCACAGCTCAGCAACTAAA
Source organism: Linum tenue (assembly GCA_946122785.1). Taxonomy (NCBI): domain Eukaryota; kingdom Viridiplantae; phylum Streptophyta; class Magnoliopsida; order Malpighiales; family Linaceae; genus Linum; species Linum tenue. Next base: position 24,413,822 of record CAMGYJ010000005.1, on the reverse strand, counting down.
CGACGTCATATCTAGAGCTACCGCCGGCGCATCCCCAGCCGCCGCCGCCAAGGTCTCCCGTTTCGATGTCCTGTCGGCGATCTTATGGAAATCGATGGCCAAGCTCGGCGAGGATTCGGCCGCTGCCGGGCTGAGGACGGTGACGGTCTGCTGGAACAAATCCCCGGCAGCGGGCAGGGAGCGGGAGGCGCCGAGCAACGAAATGGCGGTGGGAACGGTCGGCGCCGATTTCGAGGCGGCGAAGTCCGAGGTGTTCGAACTGGCGGAGTTGATTGCGGAGAAGAAGGAAGACGAGAGCGAGTTGATCGAGGAAGCGATGGCGGCGGAGGGCGGCGGCGGGTTCGATTGTGTGGTGTACGGTGCGAATTTGACGTTTGTGAACCTCGGGAAAGCCAAGATCTACGAGCTGGAGATGAAGGGGCGGAAGCCAATTTTCGCGAATTGCACGATTCGGGGAGTCGGCGAGGTAGGGACGGTGCTGGTGCTTCCGGGGCCGGCGGAGGAAGGAGAGGAATCCGGGAAGGTAGTGAACGTCATACTGCCGGCGAAGCAATTGGCGGGGTTGAGGGACGAGCTGAGGAAGAGCTGGGGAATTGTGTGAAAGTCAAAAGTACTGATTGAGTAGGATACCAACTACCAAGAAAGAAGTTGACCTTCCTACCAAAAAGAAAAAGGAAGTTGACCGGACAAGTTTTTATTGTTTTCTACTATTGAAATTTTTAGTTTTCGTTTCAAGTAAACGTTTATGTGGAAAATGGGTGGGATTAAGGCCCAATTTGTATTTTTATAAGGTGATTAAGGTCAATTTTGTTAGAAGCAAATCTAACGAGGCTGCCTTTTCATTTTCACTCAATGGTTCATCTCGTGTAGTTAGTTTTTTTTTTTTTACGAAAGATAATCATATTGATTTAAAATATCAGATAGTTACACTCTGGAATACAGCCATGTCTGGAAATCAAAAGAACGATAAGTAGCCGGATACAAAGAAAGGGCCTTTCTAGCCACCACATGGGCTACCCTATTGTTATCCCGACCTACAAATCGCATACTAAACCCGGGGTGCTCAGTAAAACAATACACAACTTCCTCCAGAATACCCCCACACCTACTATCTCTGGTGTCAGCCCGAATGATCTTTTCGATGATGACCTTGGCATCCCCCTCAAACCGGACATTTTGAAGCCCACGATGTATACACCAATAGAGCGCCTCACGAAGGGAAAGTAATTCCACGACCATTGGATCCTCAATGTCCCTAAAATGCGTCCCATGAGCCTGAAGGACCTCTCTATACGGGTTCAAAAGAACCCACCCTCCAGCCGAATGTGACCTCGATCGCGTCGCTCCATCCCACATACACAGGAAATTCGATCCTATAGTCGGACTCAAAGGATGCATGCTGGGCGGTGGGCATGGAGAAACATGGTCCACCGGCAGGCCACCCCACTCCTCACACTGTTGATGAATTTGACGCATCAAGGCTCGGAACCCAAACTGCTTGCCCTCAAAGACAACCCAGTTTCTGGACTTCCAGATCCGCCAGAGGGCAGCCACAACCAACAGGAGGGCAGAAGGTTGGTGGACTAGAGAGAAAAGTCTCTTAAGGAAGAGGGGAAAAGTATGGCGAGGCAATCCCTAACCTAGATACTCTAGCCCAGCATAATCCCATAAAGCACTTGCCACATGGCAGTCAAGGAACAAGTGCTCCATAGTTTCCGACTCTCCCCAACACACCGGGCACCGAGGGAGCACCGAAACTTTCCTTTCAATTAGGGCCTCCGTCGTAGGGAGAATGCGATGAAAAAACCTCTCTTGTAATTGAGATAGCGAGGATTGAGGAAGTCCAGATAGTAAGATCATCTATTTTTCTTATATCATAATTGCATAATGATTCTAACTTATTAACAATCACGTAATAAAGCTATTCAAATTTGAAGTAAAAATAAAACAATTAGGGAAGAAGTATTTGTTTGAGTTACTCTCTTGGGGCTATTGAGTTTGATGTAAAAATTTGGGGTGGGCAACGAGGGAGTTGGTTGGGTTTTGGTATTAAACTGACTCATTCGTTTACTAACAAGTTGGTGTAATTGTGATCCGCAATCCACTCACACACTATATTGGATTGAGTTGGGTTGGGTGAGTGAGTGAGTGGCAAATGGGTGTGGTTGGGTTGTGGGTTAACTCACAAATGCAATTCTTCAACTAGTTATTATGCAAGTTGACTCACATTTATTATAAACTCATCACAAATTAGTAAGCCTGCATCAATTTATACACCTCCTGCTAATTTGAATTCTATAGAGATGTCTAGTACTTATATCAAAATTTTCATTACTTCATCAACCAATTATGTAGAGAAACTTTTTTTTTTTTTTTTTTGCGACTTAGATAAAAATGTATAGTTTATAATTTGCATATCAGTATCTAATGGACATTACACCGCATAGTGACCAATAGAAGTAGCACATAAATATTCTTTATTTTTCACTTTTAGAAGTGGATAGTTAGTGTGTAGTGTCGGTTAAGAAATGTGGCGATTATACGTTAGTATAAATAAGAAACAACTATTAAAGAGAATTATTTCCAAAGACACTCCCCCTACTATACACATACAATGTCCAACAATGTTCAATGTGACCATAATTTACTATTTACTACCTTCTGATTGGTTGCCTTCCTGTGCGTAGGCCCGGTGGGCTTGCTCACTGTGCTTTGGTTGGCCCGGCAGGTTTTCCCGGTCTTTTTTACCTTCGACCGGATCTCATACATGCTGTTGTGCGAAGCTGAGCACGTTGCCCGCAGATAATGTTAGATTTCCTCTTCTCTATCTAGTTGTCTTTTCTCGCTGGCCTTCTGTTGTTGACACTTCCCCTCTCAAGAATTGCGTTGCCATCGTTCCCCCTGCGTTGCTTGCCTCACGCTACATTCTCTGTTTCTGCATCGAAGTGTGTGCTTCTTTTGTCAGGGAAGCTGCCACCTAATTCGACCCAAGGGGTTATCACCACCGTTCGCGTGTTACTCACTTTGTTCCACCTCGGTTTAACTCTGGTCTGCTAAGTCTGGCATACCACTTTTCCCTTCACACCAGCTTTCAACTTCTCTCTCCTTCTTTACGCTCTCATTTTCTTCTCGCTCTGTTCAGTGGTTCTGGGTAGTTCCTGCAACTTTGGTATGGAGTTCACTCTTCTCTGTAACCTTGGCGGTCCATGCAAGGCGGATGTTGCCCTCCGGCTGCGATTGCTGCATGCATGGGCCGCAAAATCGCCTGGTGATACTCGAGTGTACAACTACGCCACACTGTGGGTTGATCAAACTGTGAGTTTGTGCAAATTTCCAGTACCTGTTTTACGCTGGGGATTTTTTTTCATCCGTTCATCTTTTCACTGATGGTTTAGGCCCTTGCTTCCAGGGTACCTTGATTCACGGGGTTTCACCATCAGCACTGGCTAATGGCATCCGTAGGAATTTGCCTGTTGGGAAGGTGTATGTCATTCGGTCGTTTGGTATCTGCAATCCACCAAACCAGTATCGGGCGTGTTCTTTCGACCTGGCGCTCAGCCTCACGTCTTCGACTTCTTTTAAGGAGTGCACCCTGCCAGCTGAAGTTTTCCAACAGACACTTACGAGTTCTTCCCCATCTCTCAGTTCCTATCGCATCGCATGCTGGTGACCATAGGGTGTTGACAGGTGTGTAGTTTGTTTTCTTTTCCTTTTCCTTTTCCTTGTTTACATCAGCTGAGAAATTCGAGGGGACTCATTGTTTGTCGTGTTTGTAGATGTGGCGGGGCGTATGCATTCTATCAGTGGGATACCGGATAAGATAACGAAAAATAGTCCAACGGTTAAGCAGACGGTTGTTATAGAGGACGAAAGGTGCCTTTTTTATTGGGGGTTGTTGCATTACTTTGTGTTGTTGAAGGTTGTCTAACTTGCTTTGCATGTCCTTTGGTAGTGGGCGAGGCAACACTTAAGCTTTAGGACGAGTTCTCGGGAATCTTGAATCATGTTGCTCTGACTCAGGCATATTGTATTGAACCTGTTATCCTGGCATTTGGTGGCCTTTTGGTCAACAAATTGGGGAGTGTGTCGTCTTATGCTTCATGGTTTTTTTGTGTTGTTTGCCAGTGGAAAATGCTTACTCAGCTACTCTGCAGGTTCTTGTGTGCTGTCCAGTTCAGCTGCTATCTTGCATCTAGGTCCACCAATCACTAGCTTTCCAAGTTACTTATCAGACAATTATGGTTTTCACCAACAATTGGAGTTCTAAGTCTGTTTACTTACATTATGGACATGTTTGCTAAGAAGCGTGAGGTTGTTGCTTCCTTGCCCATTGAATTTACTAACAGTCATAGATGCGGCAGCTGATGCAGATCGCCGTACAAGGACTCTTGAACAGTTGGTTGCTTTGTCTCACACCAGCAGCTCACTGGTCTGTTTGTTGTTCCTGCTGATTGGTTATCCATTGGTTTTTAGTTCTCCTTTCTTCTATGCTTAATTGACTGCCACTTTATTTACAGGAAGAGAGGTATCGATGTGGTGGAGTCATTGTCAATGTCAAATCGAATATGCCATAGTACTACAATTCGTGCAGGCTTTGTTCAAGGGCTGTTTCAAGGCGTCGTGATAGCACATTTTGGTGCTCGAAGGATTGACAACTGTAGGAAGATCAGATCCGCATTAAGTATGCATTGAAACATCATTTGTTAACTGTATTATTTCCTAGTCCTATACACAATTTTATGCATGATTGTACTTCGCTGATATTTTGCTTCATTCTTTGTAGCTACAAGATCCAGTTTACATTGAAAGATGACACTTATGAAGCCCGATTCATTGCCATGGGTGGGTGTAGACATGCGTTGGTCAATGTTTCAGCAACTTACTTGGCACAACGATTTCCCTTTCGCCTAGGACAATTGTCGCCACATCTCAACCAACTTCGTGGCCTGTATGTTAAGATTGACTGCAGGATGCCACTCCCTGGCCCGACTAGCTTTTCTTCAAGGTAATTTCGGGTTGCTCAGGTTTTGCCGCTTGATGATCCTCAGGTTGTTGGTGACATGCTTGAGTATTACCCTCAACCTACATTGCCTGCTGTTGTGCAGCCACTTCCAACGTCTGCTCATGCAACTACATTCCAAGTATCGCCACCTCCAGCTGGAGGTGGATCATCAGCCTCCGGAAGGTGTGCTTTTGTTAATGCGCATGTTCGTTTGTTGTTTCTGTTGATATGCTCTTGGTGTATTTTGTTGCCTAATTATTGGTCATACTCTGCAGACTGTCACGTGCTGAGAAAGGGAAAGCAAATTTTTTTGATGCTCCACTGATTGATTGCCCAAAGACTGAGTTCTGTAATGATCATGAATCAATCGAGCCAACAAGGTTGGCCCACTGTTGTTTTCCAGAATTTTGCCTACAGTTTTATGCAACCGCCTTCTATGCAAATTCTTGAATTTTCGTTGTTCTTATGTTTTCCAGCATCCGTTTGCAAGGTGTCCACCCTGGTTTACCTCAAACTGTTAGGAGCGGACCTCCTCCTTAGCCTTTACTAAATGCCATGTCTCCCCAGAATGCATTGCCTCAAGAAAGTGAGAAAATTGGTGCGGGTGATTCTTCGCAGACAAGTTCTCCTGCCAAGCAATGTCATCAGACTATTGTTGCACCTGTTGTACCAGATGCTCTCAAACACTCATTTACTATTGGTGGGACAATTAGCATGGATGATTTTGAAAATGGTTTGCTTGCTGGTGATTCTAAGGTTCCTAAGCATGATGCAGGGACTTCTCCTGGGAGTGTTATGCAATCTGCATCGAATTCGCCTTCGACAACTTTGTATGTTAGATTGTTTATTCTCACACTACCAAAGCCTGTTTACATATTCTGCTACATTCATGGTTCTCTGTCTATTTGCTTGTAGATTAGTGTCCCGTTGGTAAAGATTAAAGTTGAGAAGTTGGCAACCCCTGAAATTGCTGGGAAGAAGGGCAGCGATGCAGCATTGTCCAATAGTGATGGAGTCGAGCCTGCCCCGCCTGGTCCTCAGAAGAGCCATACTGCAAAGCTTGTTTTGTTCAAGAAATGATTTAAGCTCGCGTCTGTCTTTAATTTTTCTTAGGGGTTTGTTACAAGTTCAGTGGCAAACTGGCAATGCAATCTTTTGGGAGTGGACTATACTGAGTATCGTCTGATTTCAAAGGAATTAAAATTTTCTAGGTGATTTATGCTCATTTGATTTTTATGCTCCTGTTTCTTTCCCCTGTAGGTGTTGAGGGCGTTTTGTCTCGGAGACCAATGTTGTGTGTGATATATGTGTGCCATGGAATAGTTTGGTGCCTTTTACCAAGCAACTATGGGATCAATTGGGGAGTGCTTTGTTCAACATGCCGTGTGGTGCACTAGGAAGGACCGATTTAGATATGGAGTCTGAACGAGTATCCAATACATGTCAGAGAACCAACAGTAGTTCGGTTGGGGGTTCATTTGGATGGTTAGAAATATTTTGGCAAATCCTAACGCTGGAAAAACACATCTGACAGAATGGTTTGCACTAAACCGCAGAGATCCAGAGGCAAGGTTGCTGACCTATTCGTAAATACCAAACAAGTACACATGGCTCTCCGATTGTAAGGAGTGGAGTCTATGCAAGAAAGGCTTCACAATTGGGAGGACAACCTATGTTCCACCAGGATGTGGCGATGTTTTTTTTTCTTAACGATCATATTGACAAAGGTTCATGGAGCACTAAGTTACAATCATTTGAGAATTGTCGATGGCGAGGTTTGCGCTGACTTTGAGAAGGCCTGCCAAAAGTTAGGACTTAGGACTTCTATATGACTCTTCAGAATGGATAAAAGTCTTGAATGACATTTATGCCTCAAGTATGCCAAGAATAATTCGAAACACCTTCGTTTCAATGCTGATGTTCTGCCAAATTCCTTGCCCATCAACATTGTTTACTTCTACTTAGCACTCTATGGCAGACGACTATGCTTACAATGCAGCCAATAACTTGCGAAGCAATGACCATGCACCAACCGATGAAAAACTACAAAATTGGGTTCTGCACCAGTTACACAAGCTACTGAGTTCACATTCATCTTCTATCTAGGATTTCAATCTTCCTCTTTCCACTGATGTTGTTGACGATGACGGAACAAATCTTTTGATTAATGATCATCTAGCCTTTAACACAGACTAACAACAACAATTGGCATCCTCTATGATGCATTCTCTCAACGAAAAACAGTTCAATGCTTACACAGCAGTTATCAACTCAGTCCACAGCAACATTGGAACTTTCTTTTTCTTATATGGTCACGGTGGCACAGGAAAAACATTTGTGTATAACGGAATTACTGCAAGGCTGGGAAGTTTGGGAAAAATTGTTATTTTGGTTGCTTCATCTGGAATTGCTGCAACCCTGTTGCCTAATGCAACCACAACACATTCCATATTCAAAATTCCCCTCATCTTGGACGCGACATCAACATGCCCAATTAAACACGGAACAGACTTGGCTGAACTTGTGGCACTTGCTTCTCTCATAATATGGGATGAAGCGTCGATGACACACCGTCGAGCTTTTGAGATAGTGGACCGTACTTTGTGCGACATTATGGGTGTGCCATTAAATGGAACAAGGTACAAGCCATTTGGTGTGAAAACCATTCTTTTTGGTGGAGATTTTCGGCAAATTCTTCCAACCATAACTGAAGCTTGCCGTGAGCAAACAGTCGATGGGTCATTGACAATATCAGTTCTGTGGAGTTCTTTTAGACTCATGTATCTGTCTGCAACATGAGAATAGCAGGTTCTTTGCCTAATGAAAGGCAACAGGTACATGGTTAAACATTTACAGAATGGGTCCTAGCTTTGGGAAATGGCCAGCTTAAAACAGAGTCTTTCAAGGAAGATTCCCCAACTAATTGGATTAAGATATCTGAGCTATTTCTCATATAACATGAAGGCAATCACATTGAAGCAATTGCAAACAATATATATGTCGTTTGACAACAAATATGGCCACCCAACGTACCCTAAAAATAGGTTCATCATTGCACCAAGGAATGCAACCGTGTCTCAAATTAATGATTATATGGTGCAAAGGGTTCCTGGTGATTCGAAGACATACTATAATTTAGATTCATTGTTACACTCAACAAACACATCATCTACATACGATGAATGCTACCCGACTGAGTTTCTCAACACACTTACTGACTCGCTCCTACTGTCACTCTAGAAAATGGCCAAGTGTAACCACTTCCTAAAGCGTAGTATAGCGGGTTTGGGTTTTAATGTCAACCCGGGTTCTAGATTTGATGACTACTCGGTGAATTCTTGTTATCTAGCAATGAAACTTTTGTGAAAGTCTAAATTAACAAACAAGCAAAGCAACTAAACGGTTGTTTTCAAGTCAAGAGAGGTCACCCGGATATGGTTCCCCCTATACTGCAGTTAAGCCGGATTGCAATTTACCAAGTTCAGTTTTCATGAAAGTTATACTGCGGAAGGTTCTTAAACAGTCTGAAGTCTCGACTAAAGGTCTTCAGACCCTCTCAATCTGAGTCTCTAGCGGGCGACTAACCTCCACCGGAGTAAACAGATTGAGGCCCTAACGAACCAAACCTCCACTACCGAATTGAATTCGATACAGAATAGCGAATTGGCTCCTCGACTAAAGTCGCCAATTCACTACCTTCAATTAAGGATACTCTATCAACCTAGGCAGATATTCTCATTCTAGGTCAAAGTAGAAACAACATGAATTTGATCAGGATTCAAGTCATTCAATCATTCAAACCTCAATCGAATATAATCAATTCATAAACTCTGTACTTGGGTTCATACAATCAGACCTAACATGCAAATCTAGGGTTCCCCATACCCAGATGAATGGGGAAACTACTCCATGGAGAAAGAAGCAAAAACAGATTCAGACACGGAAATCATACTGTGAAGTTGGATTTCTGCTCCTGGACGTTAATCGGCACTTCTCCAAGCTCAAGCCGGGCTCCAATGGTGATGAAGATCAAGCTATGGCACTTGGGAACTCTGGTTCGTCGCTTTCTCTCTCTAGGAATCGCTCTCTCTCTCTAAAAATCGAAACCCTTGAATATTGGTCTTCTTCTCCTTTAAATTGGCTGCCTGTCGTGATACTCGGTCGAAATACCCGGTCGGGTATTTTGGGTCTCGACCTGGTATAATCAAAACGCGCTGCTTTGCCTCAAGAGAGATCCCCGGTCATGGCCAATAATCCCCGACCGGGGATTTTCGCCTCCTGCCCGGGCCCCCTTCTGTTTCTCACGGGCGCCCAAAATGATAAATAACCGGTCGGGTATTTGGCCCCCTGACCGAGTATTTTCCACCTGCAGCCCACTTCGTCCCAACTTTGCTCCTTTCGACCCAGAACTCGTTTCTCCGCCTCGATTCCAACGCCGGGTCCTGAAATATGACATAAACACAACCTAGCGTGAAATCGGCTTAACACACGAGAATTCACATCTCAAACGGCTTCAGAATAGGGGTGAAAACATGTGTAATTATCGGTCTATCACTTACATTCAATGGGGTACAAAACCATGAACTTACATTGAAGACAAAAACTCCAGTCATGCTGCTGCGGAACCTAAACCCTGCTCTTGGCCTTTGCAACAGTACAAGGATGATGGTTACAATGTTGGGCAACAAATTCATAAAGGGCAACATCATGGGAGGTTCTTATGACACTAACGAGATCATAATTCCAAGAATTGTTCTCAACGTCGAGAACTCCAAGTGGCTGTTTATCCTCAAGAGGCATCAATTTCCAGCTCGCACGTGTTATGCAATGACCATAATAAAAACCAAGGACATAATCTATTTTTCAGAGCCAGTATTTAGCCATAGTCAGCTATATGTGGGGGTTTCAAGAGTGAGAAAAGCAGCAGGTTTGAGGATGCTTATACACAATCCTCCAGAAATTCCAGACAACTATACAAGAAACATAGTGTTCGTTGAGGCATTTGATGATATCCTCACTAGCTAATCATACGTAGTATGCTTCTGCGCCAACGCTACATACCATGAAGGTAATTCTCCATACTACCAATGATCATTTTTATTGAACTTATGCAACCCACTACCATATGCAGCTAAACTTTAATGGTTTTTTGGCAGATCTATATGCTGCAACTCCCACAACACAACTTAAGCCTGATTTAAGCATTTGCTTTTTGGTCTCTATCAGAACCCCAGATCGTTGCAACATATTGGTTGGAGTTATTGCGATTCATAGCTTCTACAATATGTGGCGCTTTATGTAGCTTTGCTTTTGCTGTTAAATACAATGGCTAATACCACTACAACACCCGAACTATGAACAAAATGTCACTTGTGTCCTATTCTTTTTAATATTCCATTTGTATCCCATCATATGATTCTTTGGTGCCATTTGTATCCTGACAATTTCGTGGACCGTTAAAGATAACTGTTGACTGGACGACAGTCAAAGCAATATTGACTTTTGTTGTTGTGGCAAAAACGTGACATCCATGTAGACGCCACATCATTGTCATGTCATTATTCAATAATAAATTAAATTATAATAAAAGCTAAAACATTAGAAAACCAATATAAAAAATAATTAATGGTCTTTGCTTCGCCGCTCTGCCATACCCTCTGCGATTCACCCGCTCCGCCCTCCCCTCTGCGATTCACCCTCTCCTCTGCTGTCGCCGGAGATCCCAAAAGCTTCTTCTACTAAGTCTTTGGAGATGGCAGGCGCCCCAACTCTGCAAACTCTTCCTTCTTCTCCTTCCTCGACAATGAAGTTTCAGAGCAGCGATTGATGGCAGGGAAAACGATGTGATCTGACGACAGATCTAAGGAGGTGCGGCGGCTATGGCGCCGCGTGACGCCTGAGAGGCTGATAGTGGTGATGGATTCGGCGGCAAACTGGAGTGCCCCCGTTACCATCTCGGTCTCTGCCTCCATACTTCCTGCTCGTTTGTAGATCTCCATCCGGCGTGGTCAAAGAACTTAGTCAAAGCCGATTGCTTCCCCTGACCGATTTCTTGTCTGACCTAGCTTCTTGGATTCCCCACTTAGATTGTTGGTACCGCTTTCTTGTTTGACCTAGCTTCCTTGAAGGAATCCAGGACGGAATTCTGCGGCGGCGGATGGGCGTTAGCGGAGTGGGTGACATGGATGGAGGTGAAGAGTCAAATTTTCAATTGGGGGTTTCCGATTGGAATTCACTAGTTGAATTTTGATGATAGGATTAACATGGGTAGGTTGTAGGGGAGGCAGACAAGTCTAGACTCTAGCCGGAGAAGAAGGGTGGCCTCTCCTCTTGGCGGCCACTGAATTTATGGGGGGACGATTGATAGGCTAAGGAGACGGGAAAGCATGAAAGATGGGAAATGAGAGTAATTTCATATTTTTTTATATTTTATTTTATCTGGAATTAAAATTGGAATTAAAAATTCCATGTCAGTTGTCATGTAGATGCTGACTGGACTTTCTGTTGAAAATTAACGGTCAACATCGGTCAACACTAACAGAATAATAGTTTAGGATACAAATGGAATATTGAAAAAAATAGGACACAATTGGCATTTTGTTTATAGTTTGGGTGTTGTAGTGGTATTAGCCCTAAATACAATTAATCATCTTCAATCCAATATAAAAAATGATTGTGTTTCGTGTTTCAGACAGAAAGGTTGCTCAATTCCATTATAGATTTGGTGTCCTAGGCCTATTTCCGTGAGCCTAGATTGCTATGTTTAAAGCCCAGAAACATCTATTTGCATACAAGTTGTTGGCTGAATAAAAGAGATACACAGAAAAGACACCGTTTATATTAAGCATGACCCATTTAAATTGGCCAAGGACAACCTCCGAGGCCACATTCGGAGGGCCTTTTGTAAACCCTATCCTGGCCACACAATCTAAAATCCATTTCCACATTCCCGCTCACATCCGCGCCGGAAAATCCACCTCTATGTCCGTCGGCCAAACCCTGGATCGTGCCTGAGTGGTGATTACTAGGCATTAGAACAACGACCTACCGATTGAACCAGGCCCAAATGGTGTTTTAGGCCTATACAGAAAAGCCCGTGGTGAGCCCATCCTTTACTGAATCTCTAATCGAAACTCCCCTTTATAACCCTACCATCCCTCACCAGCCAGAGCCCTCGTCCACACCCTCATCAACCCATCTCCGCCGCGGAAGCCCCACCACTCAGACTACCAGACAATCTTTAACACAAAGGTAAATCCACGCCTCCTTCTTCATCGCCTTTTTTACAGCTTAAAAGTTACTACTGATTGTGTTGCTCACCCCAGAGACCCCATCTAACATGGAGGGTTTGCGCAAAAACCGCAAGTCCATATTGGGCGATCACATGGTCCCCACCGATACCCAAGGTACATACCTACTTCTGTTCGACAATCCTGCCACGTTTCTCGATTCCTCTGCGAAACATAGAAAATTGTCTTGCCCATTTTGTTTTGCCTTTATTGTCTTCAAGGTCCAATTGAAACTTGCATGCCATTTCGGGGTTTGCATTTGGGCACCAACAATCACACTGTGATAGCTCGACCTGTGAGTACATGGCTCGAGTTCCGACAATCACCCAAATTGAAAGATGTGACCATGCACATGATTTGGCTAGATAAGAAGGTTTGTTTACATGCCAATTAACAGATTACATTATCCTTTGATGAATTTTAAGGCAGTGCGTGTAACAAAAATACAAAAAATGGCATGGTATTCTCACATATGATTTCCAGTTGAATACTATTGGCCCGTTTGAACTGCCTCTCACTGCTACTGCACCACTTGAGTAATCGGGTGTTGTTCTTGCATACACGATTGATTGAATCTATGGTTGAGGACAAAGACATCAGCGAGGTTTCTCGGAAAATCAAAGTCGCCGACTTTTATCAATTTGATTCATTTGTTGTTGTGCCAGCGAGAGAAAACCCAAGGATTGTTGCAGGAGAGTTACGCCTTCACATGACTCCCAAGCAGGTCATTTCCAACATTGAAGAAGACCCTGATAGCCCACGCTTCGCTATTGGTTGGAAAATTGGGATGGCTTTTTCAATATTGCCACTCCAGACAGATATCATTGACTATCATGCAGGTACGGCTTACTAACTCTCCTTACCACACTATCAAAATAACTTGAACCTTAAAATTAAGAGTTGTGTGAACTACCACATCACTGTATGCATTAGGCATCTGAGCATCCCCACAATGGTTCGAGCGTGCAAGATGTGAGGTACATTTCTAAAAATGGTTCATTCATTTATGATTTCTATGGATCCACGACCTAAAATGTTTGTGCCTGCAAACAGTGGAGCTAAGGCTACTGTCCGTTACCGAGGCTGTGATATCTTGAAGTTCTGAGAAGATGCGCCTATAGCTGAGGTTCACTTGCCTCTGATTGTCACAATCACATATGTGATTCGAGTGCCTCCTCCAGCCAGCCAGAAATACAAATACCGGTTTGAGTCCACTGCTGCCAGTAATCTCATGATAGGTTCCTACACCAATGGCACAAGAATTTTCAGAAGCGGCTTATCTAACCCTATGTCCATCCTTCTTGACTATTTTCCCATTTTCCCAACTTCAATGAAGACAAAACAATGTGCATGTATGCTTATTTAGTTTGCACAAACTTTTGGATTTTTAACCAGGTGATTGTGTGCCTTCCTTTTGCAATTTTTCCATATCAAGGTACCATCCCCCGTACATTCCATGCGCTGCTATTGTAATCATCAATGTCATTGTTGTTGGGTCAGCAATGATAATGCTTATTGTTAGTTGGCAAACTACACAGTTCTACATAACCATCACCACTAATGACACAAATCAAACGTACCCCGCGGCAATCGGCAGAGCGCGGGCTAATTCCTAGTTTTCCATGTAAAGATAGGGTGTTAGCCTAGGATCACGATCCATGCCTTGAGTCACGGTCGTGAACTGGGACCATGATGTGAGCTCGACCTAGGTATAAAAAGGGTTTGAGCTGAAGGAGAAAAGAGAGAGTTCTAGTGTGAGAAACTTCTTCTTCTTTTTCAAATTTCTAGAGTGAGAAAGTTATGAACCAAAGGAGAGAAGAAACTATGGTTTCATCTTCAAGCAAGGTTTTGAGAATTCCTTCCCCAAAGGAGGATCTCTTCAACACAAGGAGCAAGACTAGCATCTCCATGATGGTTTTCTTTCTTCTCTCTTGTGTTTTTCCTTCTCCTAACATGGAGTAGTCTCTTATTTCACTTGGGTGTTCGTAAACCCTAAATATAATTATGTGAATATTTGTATGAATTGAATGATTTGTGTGTGGATGTGTTTAATATAAATTTGGAGGTAGTATAATGGAAGATTGTGTTGTGTGTTTGCCTATCAATCTAATTGTCATTCTAACCTAGGTAGAGAGAAAACCCACTTTCTTTGAAAGAGTCTTGTAAAGCTGGGTTTTCTTAGGCAAATCTTGTCTCCTATCTAGGTTAATGTAGGGCAACACTCTTTGTTCGTATTAGCACCTGGGGTTGGGTGAAGCCTTCTGAATTAGTGTCAAATCCATTTACTTTTCTAAATGTTTTACTATAGATCGTCGTTGTCACAAAAAAAAAACCGCTAGATAATGTTACAAACAATCGAAGTAGGGGTACGTGAACCGATTCGGGTTAACATTTAAACATACTTGCCCTATATTGCACCCAATTGAGGTTTATACATGGGTCTTAATTGGGAGTTTTATTGTGATATTCGGGACGAGTCAATGTGTGACTTGGCAATTAAAAAATAATAAATAATAAAATTATAATCTTTTAAATATTCCACTTAATTATCAGCATAATTCAAAAATAAAAACGAAAACCTAATTCTTCTAATAGTCATTTTCTCTTTCTTCTGGAAATCAAATTATCATATGTGGAAATTTTTTCTTCTCTCTTTCTTCTGCCCCCAACGTTGCGATATCCCTCCCTACATCGCTTACGAAATCAACGGGAGACTTGTAAAACCCATCAACAAGATTAGATTTCACAGTTTCCAGATCCATCAGCCTCTTGATTACCTGGTTATAATCGAACAACCGCATTCCCACCACATCGACCGGCTGGTTGAACCACACCACAGATTTGTGCTTCATCACCTTACGTCCTTACCTAGGATTTGCCTATACCTTCTCATCATGCTCACCAGTAGCTTATCATGTACCAAATTGTCATTCCAAATCATGGGTCGACGGGGAGCTAGGTTTCGAACCCGGAACCACCATTGGAAAATTCTTCTTGGATTTTGGCCTTTTCGAGGCGCGATTTTGTTGGTTACCCTTCGTCCTATTGCAATCCTGTTCGTAAATTCCAGCGCAGGCAATGCCGGTGGATGATCATTGGAGAATTGGAAACTTGGGTAAACGGGTCGATATTCAAAATTCAGTCAGTCTAACCTCTTTCTCACGGTGCAGACCTGTTCGAGCTCCGATTGAAGGCGCTTCTTCAACCCTTTCAATTCCAACCCTTAGTGCGCATCGGATTGAATGTCACATAACCGCATGGTACGACTCCTTCACTTGGTCGCCGGGAGCCATCATCCACTTTGGCGGAATGACATCGGGTGTCGGCCGGGAAGGAGGTAGCATTCTGCCGACGCAGTGATCACCTGACGGATTACGGATCTGGCTTGAATCGGGCTTGGGTTCAGGTCACGCCTGGGGAGTAAATCATCTTGGCTGGACGGCCGCACGCACCGCGTCCACCATGAAGACGTCCTCGTCGCAATTGAAGACCGCCGCCACCAGAAATGGCTATCAATTTCAGTGGGCAAAGAGGCAGAAGCAGGAGATGATTTGGGTATCTACTATTTAGTGGAGTCTGGGAAATTGAGTTGGAAATTTAAAAGATTAACTTTTATTATTTATTAATAGCCACGTCACATATTTAACGATCAACTATACGAGTGGACTGTCACATCAGACAAAGTTAACGGAATTGGACGGAGAGTGACCAAATTTGACATGTTTTACTAAACCTAGTGACCACCAATGGAATTAAATATTTTTAGTGACCCAACATAAACGTTTTTAATAATTTCAGGGATCTACCTTGCAATTTACCCTAAATTACTAACTCCATTAAATAATAATGTATCTCATACTCTCTCTATCTCTATGAGAGCTCTTCCCAGTTGTCGTTTGGTTTTCCCCTACATATTGGGGCTTGGGATCTCCACATCCCCTTGTCCTCTTTTAGTTCCTCCCTCTAATCTCTACATTCCTTTCCTCTTTTGGTTTCTCCAAATGAAGCTAGGTCTATATCCAACTTTATCCTCCAAAAAGGAGCACTTAGGGTGGTATCTTGCTTTGATTAGCACACATGGATATGATATTCTGTGAGAATTTGGAAGCCTGAAGGAAATCGAGGTTGATCTGAAGAGAGCGCTTCTCGGTGGTGGATGTAAGGTTCCGACAAGCCCGAGAAGTGTTGTTGAATTAAAAAGTGGAGAGGGTCGAGAGAGAAGACACGAGATTGGGAGATTGAGGCGGAGATTGAGGATCTCAATCATTTTCCTCCTTGCCTCCTTTTGTCTTCTCTTTCTACAATCTGATTCTCTAGGAGGACAAGCTAAACTTCACCTACCCGATTCTCCAAGAGGATCAACTTCGTGATGATGATGTCTCTGCCACCGACATCCGCAAGAAGGCCAGCAAGGTAGTATCCAAAGTTGACGTCCTCCAAAGCTCCATCATGCTCTACCATAGCCCACCTCATATTCTCTTTCTATGATTCATTTGGCTTCACCGACGTTCGATCTTCACTCTCTGTTCGATCTGCACTGGATTTAGTTTACAAATTCTAATGTTCTCTTTGTTCGAATGCTTTTCTAATCGGCTAATTCAATGGTTTGCTATGGGAAACCCTAGAATTCTTCATCATCTCTGCAGTGTTGCGTTCGTGACTTTAAAATCCTAAGGTTCACTATGATGGCAGCGGCTTACTCAAAATTTTCATCAAGCTCTTTTGCCTTTGCTACCCCGACTTCTATGGCGGCTATCACTCCTACGCACCCTTGTTTCATCCCTCCCAAAATGGATCCTATCAAATATTTCACATTTTCTATGATCATCTCTATTTTAGGTATTCGGGGAATCCTCATTGACATTGTCCAATTTGGAATTTGGGATTCGGCGAAGCTAGAAGAAGGGAAAGCATCATCACCGGCGTCATCGGCGTCCCCAACAGCGGCAACAAGCGAGGGGTCTCAGCAAGTGGACGTGGCAGTGTGTTTTTCTAGAGGTGGGACATGCGTTGGGTGGGTCATATCTTGAATTAGGTTGGTATATGATGTGGCGTGTCATATTTTAATTTTTTTCACGTAAAATTTGTTGGTTAGGCACTTATGTTAGCCACGTCAGCGAAAAATTGACGGCGTTAATGGAGACTGACGGAAGATAACGGTCAGTGACCAAATTTGAAACTTGGACTGTTCAACTAATTTCAGTAGCAATGAATGAAATAAAATATTTTAGTAGAAAATATGATTTTTTTTGAATAATCTAAGTGACCAAAATTGCAACTTATCCAAAATCATAATATAACAAGTTAAGAACGAGGCAGAACGAGGCTAGACAAATTGGAAACAATACTCATACCTCTTCCTACACTATTACTATTCAAATATGGGTAAATAAAATATAATAGCCAAACCTTTCGTTTTAAACAAAATAATAGCCAAACCTTTTCGAAAATAATTTAATAGCCAAACCATTAACTTTTCGTCCGGTCAACTGTTAGTTGACTTTGACGTGGCAGTTCTATTGCTAAGTTGGATGTCAATTGATGACGTGGCAAAGAGTCAACCATTTGACTTTGCCACATGGATATTTATTATTTTATATAATTATTATTTTAACATAATAAAAAAATAAACAATTCTCATCTCTCCTTTTTTCACCCGTCGGGTGGGGGGGGCTTTTAATCAATTCATTCCCAAATTGTCAGGGATGATATTTGGATACCCGAATCGGAGACGCCCGAAGCGAGATCTGGCTACTTTGGTCTCTGTCCACACCCTCTAGCCGGACTTCCTATTGTTGCCATCAAAATAGGGGATCTTTCAGATTAAGTCACCAGCCCGACTCCGGCAATTGTTCCTGCCACTCCAGGCCATCGCTGCTCCGCCATCATGGTCTATCTACTCTCCTGCTGATGCAAGAGGAACCCTCACTTCGCTTCGACCATCGCCGACCGCACCTCCAGCCACTCCTTACTCTCGCCGCCGCCATCGATGGTCAAGACGGTAAATTTTGCTGTCGTTGTTGCTAATTCGTCTATGTTATCTCAGGCGATACTCATCTTTGAAGAGGGAGAAGGGTCGGAGACGTCGATCCGCACCACCAGGCCCTGTCGTCTCCTCTGCAATCGGGTCCCATCGCCGCCTCGGCGCGACGAAGAAGAAGCCCTCATGTACCATCCCTCCCAACGGCGTCTAGCAGCTTCGAACTCCTTCGTTGGACGAGGCGCCTGGATTTGGGAGTACGAATGTGGGGGAGATTGTCGACCGAGGGCTAGGGTTTCTTCGGTTTGCATTTTGCAATTGGATTTTGGGTTTTCGAACATGGAGAAAGGGGAGGGCTTGGGAAGGGATAAGACTAAGAGTGAGGCTTTTTAGTGTTATTATTTTTTTAAAAATAAAACTTAGTTAATTTATTATATACTGGGGGACTTGTGGCCGCGCTATGCAGCGGCTCTTTGGATGGGCTTTTGGGTATTTGTTTGCAAGCCCATTAAAATTAGCAGTTTCTTATTTTTTTCACAATTAAATACAATGGTTTATATGAATATGTTTTCCACCTTTGAGATATTCCCCCTGTTTGTCGATTACCCATCAGTACATAAGTTTTTTTTCCATAACCACAACTCTTTTACTCTCTGCCTCTGTCAATCTATTTTTGTACCTTCACCTCATTCTAGCCTCATCCTCCGTCAAAATTGCAGGATTCTGGGTGAATCTTATCTATGTTTATTGAGTCTCTGATTGAATCAAACCAGAAAGCAGAAGTAAATCCAAAAGAAACTCAAGTGGAGATACCATGCATGTCTCGCAGTCTCCGTTTCTGGACAGAGCTGGTAGAATGTAAGGATTTGGAAGTAGTCTTCTGGTATTCTCCTTCTTAGTGGCATGGCTGGTAGGTTATGGAGGTGGTCTGGTTTTTTTTGGGTAAGATTCATTTGGATTTCAGCTCTTTTTTTTTTTTTGGCAGCATGGATTTAAGCTCTCTTACTCCATTACACTTTATTGTTTCCATGGGGTGATGGGGATTGTACATCAATCCATCTCGTAAAATTATATAGGAATTATGTGTGGGTTTTTCTTTTGTCGTCCTTTTAGTTCAAAATTCATATTTTTAGCTAAACATAATCGGATCAATAATGTCACTATTTCCAGCAATTGTCAAATATTTGGGGCTATCTGCATGCATATCTTTTGCTTCTATTTTTTCACAATATGAGGTGGGATTGAAGTAGGGTTGCGAAGGAATTGGTTACCTTTTTTGTTATAAATATGTAGACTTTGTGCTAGAATCGCTTAATGGTTTTCAAATGGATTATTTATTGTTTTCAAATGGATTATTTATTGTTCTTCATCTTCAAAGATCGAGTGCTAATGCAGGGTGAACGTCAAAGATACGGTGAGGGAAATAGTGTGGTGTTTTTCATTGGGATCCGGATATGTGACGATGGTGGTTGTGCTTGAAGGGATGATGAGAACAATTATTTCCTTTTGTCAAATATGTAGATGGAAAAGTAGAACAAATAGAAAGACGTGTATATTTTTTCCTTATTCAATTTTGGAGCTCTTTAATATGAAAAGCTTTGATTTTTAGTTTGGAATTTTGCAGGCTCTCTATTATCTGATAGTTTCTTAGTATGCATGGATGTTGGATCTTTCTTCTCAGTAGTGTTGGACGGCTGTTTATCACTCAAAAAATCGCTTGATACCACATTAATTATTTTCAAGGAGGGTAGTGGTTTATAAGGCCAACCTAACCATATTAATTAAATTGGTTTAAGTTGTGCCTAAATGATGGTGTTTTGGGTTTCATACTAGATACCTCAACACACACCACTTGACCCACCAAACACCCATCTATCATGCAAGCGGGATAAAGTGCCAAACGTTGACACCCTTCAACATCAACCACCCAAGTCGGCATGGTGGGGGAGAAATTTGGCTAAGTATGAAGACCCAACCACAAGGGGGGTCAAGCATGACATTATACAAGGTGGGTCAAGCATGATGTCATGCAAAGGGGTCAAGCACCAAGTACCATGGCCGCCTGCCTACCTTGCACTCAGGTATCAAGCTTTATGCCTAGTACCCCTAGACGTGATGGGGAAAGAAGGCGAAAATTGGCTAAAGTGTTGAGACCCAAACACAAGGGGGGTCAAGCATGACATCATCCCAGGGGGGTCAAGCATGATGTCATACTAGGAGGGTCAAACACCAAGTATCATGGTCGCCTACCTACCTTGCACTCGGGTATCAAGCATGATGACGTGCAATGAGGGTGATATCAACTACCCCTAGACGTGGTTGGGGAAGAAGGAAAAATTTGGCTAAGGGTTGAGACTCAACCATAAGGGGTGTCAAGCATGACATCATCCAGGGGGGGTCCAACATGACGTTGTGCAAAGAGGGTTCAAGCACCAAGCACCATAGCTGACTATCTACTGTGTGCTAGGGGGTATTGCTTTGACACTCACATCTCAAGTACCCAAGCGGAGCCATCATCATCACAAGTAGTTGGCATGTTATGCCTCATGGGCATTTATGCATGGTACATAGTAGACAAGGTCTTTAAGTTTCTAAGTGTCAACCATGTATATCATCACATGGTAGACCACCTTGTCAAAACCCTACAAGTATGATGTCACCCCCAAGGGGGTCAGTGAGCATCCATAAAACCCCCAAGCACCCTAGTGTCGAGCATGACATCATGTCAGGGTGGTTAGCACGAGTACTATCAAGCGCGAGGCCATCACTCACTAAGCAAGACACCTCCATGACACAAGGGGCTATCAAGTGTAGTCATCAAGGTGCAAGGTATCAAGTAGCAAGCACACAAGACAGTCAAAGCGTCAAGCAAGCTACATCAAGCACCAAGTAGTGGAGCAGCGGTTACATGAAAATTACAAGGATGGCTATAAATAGGAGAAACGAAAACGTAGCCAGAGTTCCACTACCAAACATTTGACGCACTATGTCAAACTTTTATCTTTTCTCCGCAAATTAGCCACAACCTTAGTTTTCGGAGCTCTCACTGAACCTCCATAGGAGTAGGTGTAATTAACGTAGTTTATTCCCAAAAAACCATCAAAACATCAAACACCCTCGTTCGAACATTGTTTGGCGAGGTGTGAACCGTGTTTATAATCGTTGTTCAAGAAGTCAAGGTGCATTAATTGAAATCAAACACAAGACTTTTGCTCGCCGGAAAAGAAATTGGCACACCATGTGGGACCACTGTGTTTAATTTGATGGCTCCTAGGATAAAGAATCAAGAAGGTGATCTTCCACAAAGCTCTGTGGAGGAGGAGCAAATGGTCGCCGACGAAGCATGCCAAATCCGAGGAGCTTTAGGAAACCTTGCCAGAGTGGAGGTTCCACTCTTGTCGGCGTCGAGGGTAAATCTTGACGAGGCAGTGTTGTTCCTTCGCCAAACCATGGAGGAAAACCGTTAGGTCATGGAGGAGAACCGACAATTCATGGAGGCGAGTTGGGATGAACTTGTTAGAAGTTCACAATTGACAAGTCTTAAACTTGCTTCTCTGAGTACTACCTTAGATAGATGTTTCGAGCAATTATTTGAAGTTGTTATGAAAAAAAAAAAATTGCTTGAAGTATATTAAAAAAGATTTTATAGGACTAGTGGTGCAAGAAATTTCTTTACCAACAAATGGTATAGATCCACCACCAAGCATGGCTACTAAGGATACAAGTATTCTGGTTTCTAGTGGCCGGACTACCCAGTCACGTCCAAGAACATCGCCACCTCCAGTGGGAAGTCAAATATTTTTTCAACGTGGTAGTTACAGAGAGAATCTCGCTCCCACCTTCACCACTCATGTAAAGCAACTTCATGTGCAGACAATTTCTTTATAAGCCGTCTTGGAGGCTAGACCTTTCCCGAAAGTGAGAGTTGGTGGAGACACACCCACTGAAGATGTGCTACCAAAAGCATGCTCATTTCTATTTCCATCTGTACCCAACAAGCCTGATGGATGCAAACCGCTAGGGGGCAGGAAGAGGGGCATGAAAACCTACCCCCTGACAAGTTGAAGGCGAAGTGTCAGGCTGAGGGGCAGGTTGATGTCAAGAAAGGTGTACAGAGAGGCGTGTGCAAGAGAACACCACGTTCTTTGTCTAAGTGTGGCAAGGGTGGCACATCATCTACCATGATCAATGACATGAGTGCAATGTCATCAACCACAAGAAGTGAAAAGATAGACGTACCCATGAAGTCACAACAAACCCAAGTCACACATGATTGTATTAAGCATGATAGCATATCTAAGTGTGGCAAGGTGACATGTTATCAACCATAAACAATGGCATGGAGGGGTATGTCACTAGTCTCATGTAGTGGACATGGGGGCATATCATCGACTGTGAAGAAACGAGTGGGATTCTTGTCATCAACCACTAGCAATGGACATATAGATGTACCCAAGGAATCCCAAGAGGCCCAAGCCATACATGCTAGAAGTAAGCATGATGGTATAGCCAAGTGTGGCAAGGGGGACACGTCAACAACCACAACTAGTAGGTTGATAGTTGTGCCCAATACGCCACAACATGAAACCACACATGCTTTTAGTAAGCATACTAATATGGCTAAGTATGGCAAAATGGGCACATCAACAACCATGAGCAAGGGTATGGCGGGCATGTCTCCAACCAGTGGACAGGAGGGCATGTCACCGAAAGTGAAGAAACGAGTGGGGAGCAAGTCTAGGAGTGTTCATTACACTCAATCCCTCTACGTTTTTCACCATCACGAGAGTGTGTTGAGGAATACACAAAGAGGCATGTCCCTACCTAACAGCTCTCATGGCATGCCAGATATGAATGGTGTCAAAGGAGGTAAGTCCATACTTAACAGCCCCCATGGCATGCCTAACATGAATGAAAAGCAATGGGGCAAGAAAAGACATCTCGAAACACACTAACCAGACATGGTGTTACAACAGACCAAGGGTGGTTATGTGTTAAGTGTAAAAACCAACGAGGCATAGGGGTTGAAAGTCAAGTTAGCCTCAAAAGTGGTTGTCAAGTTGTTAAGCCAAATACTCATCTTCCCAACCATGTGGGGAGAGTAAGCAGGTGTCAAGTTGGGGGAAACTAAGGCAAATGACAACTCATTGTCTTGTTGATGACTCGAGTAAATTGAAGATGTTTAGTGCACCACCCGGAATGAGGCAAGCACATCAGGTTCAACATCAACTCAACATATCTAGTAAGGTGGCTAAGGCAGAGGATCATGAGACCCCCTACAAGGCCACCAACACAAGACAAGTGGATCGGGCAAAGTCCATGGTTGAGTTGGGGAATTCAAAGCCAACTGATAAGGAGCCATCTCTTTCTAAGGAGAGCAGACATGTGGTGTACAGATGGCTTGTCTGGTTTAATCCATGGTCTTGGCAGTGGGTGTACACCTTTGGCACGTTGGTGGTTGTCAAAGGGTATGGAGAGAAGTGACGTTTATCACTCCCTACTTGATTAAAATAATTAAAAAAATACTAGTAAAATAAGAGAAGAAAAAAGAAAATCACAAGCCAGTCTTGGCTAAAAAAAATCCAGGGTTGTAATAATTGCTATGTGAGGACCTTGCCATGACTGGTAAACAACGAGTCATGTATCTGGGGATATGGAGCCTCTTACGCTCGTTTAGTGGTGGATATACCATGCCACTTCATGGCATAAGTAGCTTACTGGTTGTCCTTCATGGATCGTGTACCTTCCATGCCACCTATCTAAGGATGCCCACTCGTTGAAAGAGGATGGAGTGCTTGACTCGCTATGACACAACTCCTAACAATGGCCAAGTGTAACCAATGAAAGGGACTGCAGTATAGTGGCTCAAGTAATAAATATCGAATCCACGGGTCTCTAGAGTTACTATTACTCAGCTTCAGTTCATTATCTAGCAAACCAGATTAAGATAGAACAACTAAAACTACTCTAGCAAACTACTGTTAAAGTTAATCTAATTACAGGTTGGGAACTCACTTAGGTATGATTCCCCCTAGCCACTAGCCAGATTAATGATTGATGATATCTAACCTGTTTCACTTTCATTCACAATGCGGAGAATCCTTGACTAGACCTTGAGTCTCGACTAAAGGAACAAGGCCCTCTTGTGTCAATTGCCTAGAGGGACGTATCCTTCTCTAGGACAACCGATCAAGGCGTTCTGAACTAGACTCCCTCTATCGAAAGAGGTTCTCAATCGATACAAAGCAGTGAATCAACCCTCGACTAAAGCAATCGATCCAATACTATCAATCTATGGTGCTCTATTGACCTAATCAGGTATTCGCTCTCATAGGATCAAAGCAGAATCAATAATCTCGACTAAAGCAGAATTGATCATCAAAACATGCATAGATTGAATATGAACTCAAGGTTATCAAGTCAGAGTACTCATACAATCATCCAATCAAACAAACATAGCTAGGGTTCCTCAAAACCTAAGTGAAGGGAAGTTACTCCATAGAGAAGAGAGAGACTGCAGTAAGAATCTTCAGATGATCAGTCTTCAAGTCCGGGCTTGTTCCTCGAGCTTCCAAGGCGAAGAAATCCTCCAATTCCACTCTTAGAATGCCCTCAAATCGCCCTCTCTCTCTTTGGTTCGTCCCTTGGGTGTTTGGGATCCAAAACCCAGCTCTCCCTTGAGAAAACGCACAAAACAGGCTTTTAACAGCCTGCTTTCGCGATCCCTGGTCAGAATACCCGGTCGGGTATTTAGGGAACCGGTCGGGTATCAACAAAATGCTCCGGGTCACTATTCTGGGCAAAAGGGAAAATACCCGCTCGGGTATTTTTAGTACCGGTCGGGTATTTTTGGTTCACGACCGGGGGGCCTTCTGATGCTGCCAAAAATCCCCTATCAGATGGCCAAAAATACCCGGTAGGGTATTATGGTCGGGTATTTTGTAGTTTCGGGTCCCCTATCTTTGATTCTTCGTTTCTCCCTCGTTCGGACTCCAAATCAGGTGCCGTTTGATCCCAGACGCTCGCAGTCTCGTCCTCTTTCTTATCATGACAAGATTACATGATTATATGGTCACAAACTGAGATAGAAATCCATTCTTCTTCAAGTCATACCCGAGTTTCTCCCCCCGAGTCGCCAATTGATCTCTGATTGACTTGAAACTTGCGCCTACGCTTCACTTTATGTGCTAGGACCTGAAATGTGACAAAGGAACACAACCTAGCGTAAAATAGGCCAAAGAAGCGATAATGCAAGCTTAAATGATCAAGAAACAAAGGGGAAAACATGTGCAAATATCGAGTCATCAGTGCTACATAATCAATTGAAGAATGACAAGTATCTCAATCCTTATGTCCTTTTTCTTTGGGACGTAGGGTCTCAACGGGTTCACCGTTAAGGCATAACATGATACCCTCTTGATGAAGCATGACTTGAGTAACTAGCCATTACATGCGTGGTTTGTTGGGATAGAATAGTGGAGATAGTGATTGATTTTGGCCTTTTTATTTTCAAGGCCAATGCTAATTACGGTTGAATAAGGTGCAAGGGTGGTTCAGTGCTTTTTGGGTTTTATTAATAAAACCAACGAGCATTTTTTAGTGGTGTAGTTAATGTTTAACTACTTAGTCCATAATCCTTATGCACTAAGTAGTTGGGGCATTTGTTTATCACTAAAAAAATCGCTTGATACCACATTAATTATTTTCAAGGAGGGTAGTGGTTTATAAAGGCAACCTAACCATATTAATTAAATTGGTTTAAGTTGGGCCTAAATGATGGTATTTTGGGTTTCATACTAGATACATCAACACACACCACTTCACCCACCTGTCATGCAAGAGGGGTCAAGTGCCAAACGTTGACACCCTTCAACATCAACCACCCAAGTCGGCATGGTGGAGAAGAAATTTGGCTAAGTATGAAGACCCAACCACAAGGGGGGTCAAGCATAACATCATACTAGGGGGGTCAAGCATGATGTCATGCAAAGGGGTCAAGCACCAAGTACCATGGTCGCCTACCTACCTTGCACTCAGGTAACAAGTATGATGTCGAGTACCCCTAGACGTGATGGGAAAGAAGGCGAAAATTGGCTAACTGTTGAGGCCCAAGCACAAGGGGGGTCAAGCATGATGTCATGCAAGGGGGGGTCAAGTACCAAGTACCATGGCCGCCTACCTACCTATCTTGCACTCGGGTATCAAGCAAGATGTAGTGCAAGGAGGGTGATATCAACTACCCCTAGACATGGTTGGAGAAGAAGGCAAAATTTGGCTAAGCGTTGAGACTCAACCACAAGGGTGTCAAGCATAACATCATCCAAGGGGGTCCAACATGATGTCGTGCAAGGGGGTCAAGCATCAAGCACCATGGCTGACTATCTACCGTGTGCTAGGGGGTATTGCTTTGACACTCACATCTCAAGTACCCAAGCGGAGCCATTATCATCACAAGTAGCTGGCATGTTATGGTACATAGTAGACAAGATCTTGAGGTTTCTAAGTGTTAACCATGTATATCATCACATGGTAGATCACCTTGTCAAAACCCTACAAGTATGATGTCACCCTCAAGGGGTTCAGTGAGCATCCATCAAACCCCCAAGCACCCTAGTGTCGAGCATGACATCATGTCAGGGTGGTTAGCACGAGTACTATCAAGCGCGAAGCCATCACTCACCAAGAAAGACACCTCCATGACACAATGGGATATCAAGTGAAGTCATCAAGGTGCAAGGTATCAAGTGGCAAGCACACAAGACAGTCAAGGCGTCAAGCAAGATATATCAAGCACTGGAGCTACGATTACCAAAAGGCGGTTACACGATAGTTACAAGGATGACTATAAATAGGAGAAACGAAAACGAAGCAAGGGTTCCACAACCAAACATTTGACACACTATGTCAAATACCCTCGTTCGAACATTGTTTGGAGAGGTGTTATTTTAGAATCGTTGTTCAAGAAGTCAAGGTGCATTAATTGAAATCAACACCAGAGTTTTCCTCGTCAGAAAACAACTGTCTTGCATGATGCTGTTCGAAGAAGAAGATTGGATGAAGAGAAAGCACAATAGAGGAAGAAGGACAAAAAAATTATTAAGAAAGTAGTAGGAGATGGATGACTAAGGTTCTCCCAAGCGTAAATGGAGAGCAACGGAACTCCAGGAGAAAAAGAAAGGTATAAAAATAGTCACGTGTTTAATAATAATTGGTCTGACATTTATAAATTAGAACCCAATTATCGTTTTAACTTTTCTCATATGCAACAGTAACCATCTTATATGTTTAATAAGTATTAAGATATATCTATGTGGCATAATTAATTTATTGACTTTCAGTCACGCCAGCATGTATTGTCACGTCATAGTCAACTACGAAAAGTTGATGGTTTGACTATTAACTTGTTTTCGAAAAGATTTGATTATTATTTTGTTTAAATCAAAAAATTTAGTTATTATATTGTATATTTGTATTTACCCTTCAAATAATACATATCACAAGTCGAACCGGATCGTACTTGTGAGATCGGAAATTGTCATCACTATTTCTTAGAAAAAATATGAAAATAGTAAAAGGTGAGGTG
The DNA here is from genome assembly GCA_946122785.1 of Linum tenue. NCBI lineage: Eukaryota > Viridiplantae > Streptophyta > Magnoliopsida > Malpighiales > Linaceae > Linum > Linum tenue. The sequence goes on along the minus strand of CAMGYJ010000005.1, from coordinate 24,385,968 downwards.
GGCGACCCGAACAAGAACAACCTCCGCCCAGTCTAAGTGGGACCTACCTTTTGCAATACTCCATCTGTATTTCGTCTACTCTCCCCGCAATTTTCTCTCTCTAGCTCTCGCTCTCTCTCTCTCTAACTGTCTCTGTAACTTCCCTTCTGCTCACCCACCCCCATCTCCAATGCTCTAGGGTTATATTACATCCAGCGCAAAGCAGAGATATAGCCCGAGCGAACTTAGGAAGCGCAGAAATTGAGTCTCCCCTAGTTTTCCTAAATCTTCGCCGAGCCGACGGGGACCGGGCCGGCGGAGCGCACGTAACGGTCCGATTGAGCAGGGCGCGAGCTGACCTCATTCATCTATCGTTCGATTGGTTTTCCTTATCTTACCCATGAGTTCCAGCGCTCCAGATTTGGTGCGGTTCTTGGAGTCGACTCTCGGAGTCTCGCTCGGCGGCGCCTCCTCGGACGTTGTGGTTCTGGTCCTCACTACTTCTCTCGCTGTGATTGTGGGGTTGGTAGTCTTCCTATGGAAGAGATCATCGGATCGGAGTAAAGAGGTGAAGCCGGTGGTGATAACGAAGCCGTATTCACTGAAAGAGGAAGAGGACGAGTCCGATGCCTTGGCCGGCAAAACGAAGCTCACCATCTTTTACGGTACTCAGACTGGAACCGCCGAAGGGTTCGCTAAGGTAATTGTTTGTTTTGTTGAAGATCAAGGTTTTTCTCAAGGAATTTGACTTTGCTTTCATAGTGTCTTCTTGTATTTTTATCAATTGAGGATTGGCAATTAAGTCATTGGAATATGTTGGTCTGGGATGTGCCATTGTATTGTGTTTGAGGTGATGATCTCTACTGGTCGGAAAGTCCAGGACTTGCTGATTATCTGGAAATTAGTTAAAACCTGTTTTGGGCTTAGTAAGTTAGTAGTAAGACTTCGAATTGAGCTATTTACCGGTTGAGGGAAAGCTGAGTTCTTGAGTTGGTATCCTTACCCGATTCTCTAGCTTGTCATGGGGACATGGTCTTCTGTTCGGTTTGCGAATTGCTGGTCTGACCTGGTGCCTTCATTTTCAACTGCCTCATTGTGAACTGGAGTGCCAATTGAACCTTAAACCTTTTATTACTATTCGTGTTAGTTTAGGGGTTTCGTTTGATGTTAGGTTTGTCTTGAATCTAGTGGGGCGAGTGCATGCAGTTGGCAATATTATTCAACTTCTTAGGCATGATATTTGTTAGTTACTTTTTCATATAAATGGATTGAATTGCCATTCTAAGGGTTGTGTTATTGTTTCTTCTGTATTTGTTTGGTGAAATGTCTAAGAAATAAAATTGTTATTATCCTTGATGCTTTGATGATTCTTCACTGCAGTGAATTTTGTGTCTGATTGTTTTCTCATCGAACTATAATGCAGGCTTTAGCTGATGAGATCAAGGCAAGATATGAAAAGGCGGCTGTCAAAGTTGTTGACTTGGTGAGTGTAATTCAGCTGTGCAGGGAGGTGCATATTGTCCTAGATCTTTGGTTATCTAGGAATTGATAACATATTGCTCCGTATTCTTGAATCAGGATGATTATGCTATGGATGATGATCAGTACGAAGAAAAATTGAAAAAGGAGACTTTGGCATTCTTTATGGTGGCTACGTAAGAGACTTCTACTTCTGATTCTTTCATTTTATTTATCCATTAGTTTTAAAGTTATTGGTATGAACAAGGAATTCACTATTTTGAACCTTTTATTGTAGTTATGGTGATGGGGAACCAACAGATAATGCCGCACGGTTTTATAAGTGGTTCACAGAGGTTGGTCACTTCATTGAGTGCTATGGTGAACAGTTTGAAGTGTTGCGTTATTGGATTTGGACTCTTATGTCTTTTTGCTGAACCTTGAATTTGTTTTCAGGAAAATGAAAGAGGTGTTTGGCTTCCACAGCTCAGTTTTGGTGTCTTTGGCTTGGGTAATCGTCAATATGAACATTTTAATAAGGTAAATCTAGCGTGCTGATTCTTTATATGCAAATGGATTCCCATGATTTGATGACATTCCGTAGCTTCAATATTTACACTGGTTCTTCTTTCTTTTTCAAAATGAGCAATTATTTGTCAGTGATAACTGATACGATATATCTGTAAAATAGATTGCAGTCGTCCTTGATGAAGAACTTTGTAAACAAGGTATGGCTCAGTGTTTTAATATGATTTCCTTTATGAAGCACTATCTTTTCGTACACATCAGATGAGGTCCAGCATCCCATTTGTTTTTTGTTTTAGAACTTCTCAATTGGAATATGATTATGTTCATTGAATTTGCACCAATTTCTGCAATCTTACCATTGAAATTCAGTATGTATTATCATGGCTGTATGTAGCCCTATCCCATCCTAATTAGCCTAGGGAAGAGAGAAGATTCAAAGTTTATGATTTTCTTTCAACATTGTCACGTCTCGTTTCTAATTCGTTTTTAAGCTGTCTCGTTGTTTTGGTATAGATTGTTTCTAATAATTCGTTGCTTTAGGTGGCAAGCAACTCGTTCCAGTTGGCCTAGGTGATGATGATCAATGCATCGAGGATGATTTTACAGCATGGTACACAAGCTTCAGTTTTAATCCTCAAGAAATTCTTTGCTTATTGTTTGCCGTAGTCCCTGACTTGATATGGAGCATGAGCTTTTTATTTGAGTGTATACCTTTCTCAGTCTTTTATTGTGGGATAACAGTTTTAATGTATTTCTTCTTGTTCCCCTGCAGGAAAGAATTACTATGGTCAGAGTTGGATCAGCTACTCAGAGATGAAGATGATGTCAATACTGCATCTACGCCATATATGGCAGCTATACAAGAATACCGCTTAGTTATTCATGCTCCTATAACATCTTATGAGGACAAGTTTGGGAACTTGGCAAATGGCAATACTTCTTTTGATATTCACCATCCGTGCAGGTATCAAGCAATGAGAAAATTGGTTGGTAATCATGTATTTTTGTTTGTTCCTACTAAAAACGATGATACTCTTTGCTTTTCATAGAGTCAATGTTGCTGTACAAAGAGAGCTCCACTCAACAGAGTCCGACAGGTCTTGCATGCATTTGGAGTTTGACATTTCGGGCACTCCTATTGCGTAAGTTAATAGATTTTATGATACTAATGGTTAAGCTAAAGCAACAGCTACACCTTTTCTGCATTTACAGATTCCTGGTTGGGATTCTAGACAAATCAAACTCTTAAAAGAGAATGTACTGCACCCAACCTTCTTTTTTCATTTTAGGGGCTGTAAAAGTGACTTGCTTTGGCACAGGCTTTTTGCATTTGTTTGATTGTTCTGCTTCCTTTTTCATAATTGACTTATTAGTTATTACCATCCTACGCCGCTGTTCTTTCTTTCTGCTGCTTGATAAGAGTGTTAAAATATATTTGCTACTCTTACTAAACTGGGCTTTGATATATACCTGTTTCTCAGATATGAAACTGGAGATCATGTGGGTGTTTATGCTGAGAATTGTGAAGACATTGTTGAAGAAGCTGGGAAGTTATTGGGTCAACCCTTAGATTTGTTGTTCTCTATTCATTCAGACAAAGAAGATGGGACACCCCTAGGAGGTTCATTGGCACCTCCCTTCCCAGGTCCTTGCACTCTTCGCTTGGCACTTTCACATTACGCTGACCTCTTGAACTCTCCACGAAAGGTTACGTTTCTCATCATATTTAAACCCCCTTTGCACTTATATATAGATGAAGTGGTGACGGATCTGTAATTTTCTTTTGATTGTGGTATGTCATCAGTCTGCTTTGGTTGCGTTGGCTGCTCATGCAAGTGAACCAAGTGAGGCAGAGAGACTTAGATTTTTATCTTCGCCACAGGGGAAGGTGAATACACTATTGATCACTGTTGTTTCCATCGTGGCTCTTCCATGTTTGTGTTGTGCTTGGACTCTTGTTAACTTCTACCTTCCACTTCCAGGACGAATACTCACAATGGGTTATTGCTAGTCAAAGAAGTCTCCTTGAGATAATGGCGGAGTTCCCATCAGCAAAGCCTCCTCTTGGCGTATTTTTTGCAGCAGTGGCTCCTCGACTGCAGCCACGTTACTATTCAATCTCATCTTCTCATAGGTGATAACTGCTACTTAAATGTATTCTCCTACTGCAATTCTCTAATGTTTATAGATTTATAACATGGGTCCATTAATATCTCTGCAGATTTTCTCCCAATAGAGTCCATGTAACCTGTGCTTTAGTGCATGAGCGGACACCAACTGGTAGAATCCACAAGGGAGTGTGTTCAACCTGGATGAAGGTATGTGCCAGTTATGCCAACTTATGCTCTACTTTACATGCATTGCTTTGAGGCATAGAGCTGGTTCGCTATATTCAACATTTATGTAATGGCCATTCTTTATACAGCATGCTGTTCCTCTTGAGAGAAGCCAAGATTGTAGCTTGGCTCCTGTTTTTATCAGGACCTCCAATTTCAAGTTACCAGCTGACCCATCTACTCCGATTATCATGGTGGGACCGGGTACTGGATTGGCACCTTTCCGGGGTTTTTTGCAGGTTGAAATTTCTCCTTGTTTGATGTGCTATATACACACACATATGTGTGCTCTATGTAAAGCAGAACCTGAATATTCAATATTGCATCTTATTTTTCCAGGAAAGAATGGCTCTGAAAGAGGAGGGCCATCAGCTTGGCACTGCTTTGCTGTTCTTCGGTTGCAGAAATCGACGGATGGTGATCACTTGTCCATTCATTTTATAATCAGTGTTATTTAGTCTTGAAACTCATCGATTCCAAACTGCTTCATATGTAGGATTTTATATACGAGGAGGAGCTAAATAAATTCTTGGAACAAGGAGCACTCTCTGAACTCATTGTTGCCTTCTCAAGGGAGGGCCCACAGAAGGAGTATGTTCAACATAAGATGGCAGATAAAGTAAGTTGGGGGCAGATAGAGTTTTTCCATCAATTTAATGAACACATAATAATTTTTTTGTGCAAACCCTGGAATGCAATTTGCAGGCTGCAGAAATATGGAGCATACTTTCTCAGGGGGGTTACTTTTATGTTTGTGGTGATGCCAAGGGGATGGCAAGAGATGTTCATCGCTCTTTGCACAACATTGTCCAGGAACAGGTACTCACCATACCATGTTCTTGTTTTGATTTTCTTTTTTGAGTGGATGCTTGCTAATGGCAAATCATATCTTCGCTGGCAGAATCATACCTTCTTAGCTTCACTATACTAGGATAAATAAATTAATAGTTTGGTGGAACATCCAATCTGGATTGCTTGGTTTACTTCCATTGGTAACTGGGGCAGTCAATTAAGTATTTGGCAAACAAGTGGCTGAGTGAACCTTCCCCCCCTTGATACTGAGCTTTTTGTTTCTAATCTATGACCTCTGTATGTGTGTGCGTTTTTCTCAGGGAGGGTTGGATTCGTCGAAGACGGAGTCTATGGTTAAGAAGTTGCAGATGGATGGGCGTTATCTGAGAGATGTATGGTGATGGAACTACTTAATCTTTTGCTAGTCTCTGTGAGTATTTGGTCAGCACTTCTCCCAAAAAGTATAGCATTGAATTTATTCATCTACCGGAGCAAAAAGCCTCTTTGATGTTCAGCCCGTGGAGAAGACAGACATAAAATTCCATAAAGGAGTGTAAATTATGTCATCTTTCTTGTCTTGGCCTAGCTTCGGTACATTTTTACAGGGTTTCTTCCCCCTAATGTCTGGATTACAGGTTTCGTTGTTATAATACTGCAAAACAAAGAAAGCAGCGCAAATGTAGCTAGCTTACAAGGAAAAACGATGTGGGAATGGACGAAAATACATAGGCTGTTTATGTTCGTTTCTCCCTTGTGTTCCGCAACAGGAATGTTATTGTATGAAATCGTTGTAGTAAACAAGAATAAAACGTGAAGAATTAGCTTCATGTAAATAAGCAGGAACTTAAAGTTTTGTTGTTATTTGTGGGTTCGGTGATTTTAAGGGTGAGGTAGGTGCTTTTATCTCCTGTTTCTTTTCTTCTTATTCTTCTTCCTTGTGGGGTAAAGTGACAAGGTTGAATTGAATGAAATGTCTGAACATTTTGGGGGCATTGTTCATGTTCTTGCACATGATGGTTTGTCAACTTTTTCATTAGATGGCAGTTTACATGGTCTGCACTTTCTGAGTTTTTCTTTCTGCATGTGGGGGTTTGTAAGCGACAAAATTGGAACTTTTAGCCAGCTGGGTTTTTTTCTTTGCCAATGTGCTTTCTTATGCGGGTTCATGATCATTGGATCTCTGTTTCTCAAGACAGCAAAAATCCAAAGGTAGGAGCTTTCTAAATCTGGCTGGCACTTGGCTCGTTCGGATACCAGATATGAGTTGAAATACATATTGAGGCACAAAGGAAAGGAGACTAAGATGTCGCATGCATTTGAGGACATGCTTCATGGAAAGCATCCATGTATATGACACGGCCAAGGACAAAGGTCGGTCGAATTCGATGAAGCTTTGTCAAGACTGAAGCAATCCAATCTGAGACAACTAAGCACACCAAGCAGAAAGGAAGAGGGGTTAAGCACCTCTACAGGTCCACATGTTCTTGCGAGAAACCAAATGGGCTGCCAGAAGCCCTCCCATAGAGAAGAATGGAGGGGTTGAAACTTGAAACAGAGGCATCAGTACAAGATTTTTTCATCAGTCATTGAGAATCAGAAACTCCAAGCAATCAGTAAGGAAGCTTATAACTGGTGATGGCAGCATTGTAACTGGCACAAATCAAATCTTGAGCAAAGTGGCGAGTTCTTACAAGAAATCGTTTAGGGTTGAAAATTCAGATGTGAATGCTGCAGGGTGCTGTAATTACAAAAGCTATGTTGGGGGTACTACCCATCAAATAGGGATCTGGGCCCCAGGCAACAGAATTGGGGGGCAAGGCCCAAAAATGGTCCTGAGAAATACCTCAAGGCCCAAACAGGAGGAAGGGCGCATAAGGACAAAACGCTAAAGGCCAAAGGAGACCAGGCTGTCAGGTGGTCCATCGCCTGCGGGCACCTGTCACGCGTCAGAAGCCTGACAAGGCAGTTGAGATGTCTGACAAAGAGAGTACAGAGCATTAAATTGGGACAGTGACGTGGAGGAGATCAACCTCGAGTTCGGTGAGTATAAATAGGGGCAGTTGGTAGCATTTACACAGGTTGGACTCTCTCACTAAAATTCCTATTTCGGGACACTTCCCTCTCTAAGGAACTAACTTGGGCGTCGGAGGATTAACGGGCCCAGGCGCCCTCCTCTTTGTGTGTGTGCGTAGGCAGGCGCCAGACGAAGCGAGGTTTCGGGGGTATCGGCGGGTATTGTGGCACAAACAATTGGCGCGCCAGGTAGGGGAATATAACTGGGAGTTATGAGTGAGGAGATTACGGAGGACCAGTCGGAGCGGTTAAGGGGGATGACGCCCGAGATGGAGGAAGTTGAGGAAAGCGATGGCATGTTCCGAGGGTCGGAAGGCGCCTCGGTGACGAAAAAAAAGCTGTTTAGAATCATCGAAGACCAGGACGGAGCGATTGAGGCACTTCGAAGGGAGGTCGACGCTTTAAAAAGGGGCTGAGGGATGACGCCCAGCTCGACGAAGAAAAGAGAAAGGGTGGCGGAGACAGAAAGTGAGTCGGGATACCAGAGGCGCCCCAGTTTGTGGCGCCCACGAGAGTATGAAGGGTCGGACGCAGGAGGTTGGAACAGATGAATTTTGGTGCGCCTGTCACGTCACGGCCCCGTGAAACAGCCTTTGGCGCGTAACATACTGATGGAACCCGCGGGGACTAACATTCCCCCGCTCCCCACCTATGATGGGACCGCTGACCCAGAGGACCACCTCAATGGATACTTCACCAAGATGCAGCTCTACAACAGTACAGACGCCACCCTGTGCAAAGTGTTTCCGTCAACTTTTGCGGGCGTGGTCCTCGACTGGTACGACCAGATTGAAGAAGGGCGCATCGAGTGCTTTGAGCAATTTGCGGAGATGTTTTTGGCAAAGTTCGCCAGCAGGAAGCGTCGCACCCTGACCATAGGCGCCTTGTTCAAGGTCAAGCAAAGAGATGGAGAGGCGCTGAGGGAGTTTTATGAGAGGTGGCTGTCTGTGGCCTTGGGGGTGAAAGATGCGCAGCCGTCGGTATTGGGAGTATGCCTGAACGAATGCACCACCAGCGAGGAGTTGTGCAGGTCGCTGGCAAAAAGAGACGTTGTGTGTACCGAAGATCTGGATCGCAGGGTGCAGAAGGTGATCATGCTCGAAGAAACTTTGGCAGCCAGGAGGGCAGACATGCGGAAGACCAGAGGGGAAGAGGTTGAGATGGCAAGGAGGCCGCACCCTCCGAGCGGTTCAGGGTATGCGCCCTCGAATCCCCCCCACCGAGAAGGATGGACGCTGGACGCCCGGCGCCCAGGGGAGCGGGAACCTTCACTGAGTACACTGACACGCTGAAGAACATACTCCAGCACGTCAAGGAGAAGGGGTATCACATCAGGTGGCCGGGCCCCATGAGGGGGCAGCCCAATGAACGGAATCTGGATCGATATTGTGACTTTCACCGAGAGATGGGACACCATACAACCGACTGTTATCAACTAAAGACCGAGTTGCAAGGCCTGGCCGACAGAGGGATGCTCAACGACTTCGTCAGGAAGCCCGAGGAGAGAGTGCACCGTGCGTGCGTGGCCGGTATGGAAAAGGTGAGGGAAGAGCTACCACCCCCGCCCTATGACCTTGACCAAGAAAATGCGCCCGAGCGGGTGCGCCTGACCATCGAAGCTATTTCGGGAACGATGGACTTGAGGGAAAAGATAGAGGCAAATCGGCGCATGAGAGTGGCATCGGCAGACGTGCAGGAGGCAATCGATATCAGCTTCAACAGGGCGCCAGAGGAAGCGTGCATGCTCCCTTCGATGGACGCCCTAGAAATACAAGGAGTGGTGGCGGGGTGCCAGGTTAGAAGGATGCTCGTCGACACGGGAAGTTCGATGGACGTGTTGTTCAAGGATACAGTAGTTCGCATGCAATTATTGCTGGAGCTTATCAGACCATCGGAGTCGGTGTTGGTTGGCTTTTCAGGGGCGCCCGCAAGAGTGATAGGGCGAGTACGCCTGCCGGTCACCTTGGGAGATGGGGAGCAAAGGGTGACGCGTGCCATTGATTTCGGGATAGTTGACTGCCCGTCACCGTACAACGCTATCTTGGGAAGACCCCTCCTGGCCTTATTCAATGGGGTGGCTTCTACATGTCATCAAACCTTAAAGTTCATCGCTCCGCAAGGAGTAGGAGTAGCCCAAGGGCGAGGCGCCCCGCGGTATGCAAAGGAAACGGGACGGAAGCGGAGGTCTTCCGAGGCAAGGGTCAATGTAATGGAAACCGCGGCAGAAGAGGTGCCCCGAGCCGAAGCTGCCGACAGAGAGCTTATGATGTCGCTGGATGAAGGACGCCCAGAGAGGTAGGTGAGAATATCGGCAGAGGCGCCCGACGAGATGAAAGAGCGCATCATCGCCCTTCTGAGGGAGTTCGCGGAACTTTTTGCCTGGAGTGCGTTAGAAATGCCGGACGTCACCCCCGAAACGGCCGTGCACAGGTTAGCGGTCGAAGAGGGTAGACGCCTCGTGCAGCAGAAGCGGAGGAACCTATCGCCGGAGAAGGAGGCGGCACTCAGGGTTGAGGTGGATAAGCTCATGGGCGCCAATTTGGTTGAGGAAACCTCTTATGTTACTTGGCTATCGAATGTGGTCTTCGTGACGAAACCGTCAGGAGATTGGAGAATGTGCGTGGATTACACGAGCCTCAACAGAGCGTGTCCATCGGACGCCTATCCGATGCCCCGGATAGACCAGCTGGTGGATTCCACGGCGTATCATGAAATGCTGAGCTTCGTGGACATGTTCTCGGGGTACCATCAGATCCCCATGGCAGAAGAAGACCGATCTAAGACAACCTTCATGACGCCCTTCGGAAACTTTTGCTATCAGGTCATGGCGTTTGGGCTCAAAAACGCGGGCACCACTTATCAAAGGACGGTCAACAGCGTCTTCCGTCAGCAAATTGGCCGAAACGTGAAAGCCTACGTGGACGATTTGATAGTCAAAATTCGAAGGCGTGAAGACCACCTGGAAGATTTGCGGGAGACGTTCCAAGCTATGCGGGCGCACAGGCTCCGCCTCAATGAGAAGAAGGAGTTGATCCCGATGCGGACCGTGACCGGTTGGAGAGTCTGCATCGATTACCGGTGCCTGCATGACGCCACCAGGAAAGATCATTTCCCCTACCTTTCATTGATCAGATGCTGGAGAGGTTGGCTGGCCATGAGTTCTATTGCTTCCTGGATGGCATGTCTGGTTACTTCCAGATTCCTATTGCACCGGAGGATCGGGCGAAGACCACATTCACTTGCCCCTTCGGCACTTTTGCTTACCGGAGGATTCCATTTGGGCTGTGTAATGCACCGGCGACCTTCCAGAGATGCATGCTGGCGATCTTCGACCGACTAGTTGGAGAAATCATGGAAGTCTTCATGGATGATTTCTCGGTATATGGAGACTCTTTCACTCACTGTCTCCATAACCTGGAACTCGTCCTGAAGAGGTGCGATGAGACTAATCTGGCACTCAGCTGGGAGAAGTGCCATTTTATGGTTCGTGAAGGTATTGTGCTCGGGCACAAGATCTCCAAGCAGGGGATTGAGGTAGATCGCGCGAAGATTGAGACGATCAGTCAGCTACCTCCTCCCGTCTCTGTGAAGGGGATTCGCGCTTCATCAAAGATTTCTCGAAGATTGCCCTGCCTTTGACCAAGCTGCTGGAGAAGGATGCGCCATTCCAGTTCACTCCCGAGTGCACAGCTGCATTTGAGACTCTGAAGGAGAAGCTTACCCATGCACCTATCATGGTGACTCCTGACTGGTCTCTCCCTTTTGAGCTGATGTGCGATGCGAGTGACTATGCAGTCGGAGCAGTTCTGGGTCAGAGACGCGAGAAACACTTCTAGCCCATTTACTACGCGTCGAAGACCTTGAACGATGCATAGGAGAATTACACCACCACAGAGAAGGAGCTCCTCGCTGTGGTGTATGCGTTTGACAAGTTCCGACCCTATCTGGTGCTCTCCCATGTGGTGGTCTACACTGACCACTCGGCGATTCGCTACCTGATGAGCAAGGCTGATGCAAAGCCTAGGCTCATCCGCTGGATCCTGCTGGTGCAGGATTTTGATAACGATATCCGGGACAAGAAAGGAGCCGAGAATGTTGCTGCAGATCATCTCTCACGGTTGGAAGCCCCTCCGGTGGACAACTTCGTGGAAGAGATCGACGACTCCTTCCCGGGTGAGCGATTGCTGGTGATGACCCTGGTGGACAGCGTGACCCCTTGGTATTCTGACTTTGCCAATTATCTGGTGGGCAAGCAGTTACCCAAGGGGATGGCTACTCATGCGAAGCGCAAGTTCTTCTCCGATCTGAAGCACTACTTCTGGGAGGATCCTTACCTCTTCAGAATCGGTGCAGATGGCGTGATCCGGCGCTGTGTCATGGAGCATGAGATGGGAGACATCCTGTCTCAATGTCACGAGGGACCTACTGGCGGTTATCATGGAGGAAACCGCACGGCGCGGAAGGTGCTACAGTCGGGCTTCTATTGGCCCTCGCTCTTCAAGGATGCAGACACCTTCGCACGACAGTGCGACCGCTGCCAAAGGTCAGGTAACATTTCTGCCCGGGATGAGATGCCCCAACATATCTCTGTTATTTGTGAAATTTTTGATGTTTGGGGTATCGATTTCATGGGCCCATTCCCTCCATCTTTTGGCAATCTGTACATATTGGTTGCAGTGGACTACGTCTCGAGGTGGGCAGAAGCTCAAGCCATGCCCACCAATGATGCAAGACGGGTCTGCTCATTTCTGAAGCAGCTGTTCTCCCGGTTCGGGACACCTCGCGCCATTATTAGTGATAGAGGAACCCATTTTCAGGGGCAATTCACTAAACTCCTCTCTCGCTATGGCGTTAAGCATCAGGTGTCGGTGGCCTACCATCCCCAGTCAAATGGGCAGGCCGAGCTGACGAACCGGGAATTAAAACGGATAATTGAAAAGACGGTGGATCAGTCCCGCAAGGATTGGTCCACCAAGCTCGATGATGCTCTCTGGGCGTATAGGATTGCCTATAAAAATCCGATTGGCACCTCTCCCTATAGGCTTGTCTATGGGAAGGCGTGCCATTTGCCGGTAGAGCTAGAGCACAAGGCCTTCTGGGCCATTAAGCTGCTAAACATGGATTTGAGTGTTGCAGGTACAGAACGTAAGTTGGAGCTGCTGGAGTTGGAGGAGTGGCGTTACCACGCCTACGAGAACACCCTGCTCTACAAAGAGCGCACCAAGCGTCTCCACGACGCTAGGTTGAGGGGCCCGAAGGAGTTTCAGGTAGGTGATCGTGTTCTGCTCTTCAATGCACGCCTGAAACTCTTTCCGGGCAAGCTCCGTTCGAGGTGGTCGGGTCCCTTCACGGTCACCCAAGTTTTCCCGCATGGTGCGGTGGAGATCAGCAATGCTCAAACCGAGCCATTCAAGGTAAATGGCCACCTCCTAAAATTGTACTTGGGAGGTGCTGTCGAGCGCGCAGAGCTGCTGATCAAGCTCGAGGACCCTTAGTTCCTCTACTGGCGTCCAGCTAAAAGACGGTAAAGAAGCGCTTGTGGGGAGGCAACCCCACCGAGGTTTGCATTTTCTTACTCTTTTTCCTTTGATTTTTTGTGTTTTTGAGTCTTGAGATGTTGATCCAGAGTCAAGTGTCGTTTTTTAGTGAAAACAGGTTGAATTCGGGGCTCCAGCACTGCGCACGGCCAGGTCACAAACTTGCACGGCCGTGTGGAATTTTTCCCCTGGCCGTGCAAGCTCTCGGCGAAAATCACACGGCCAAAAGTGAAAATTTGCACAGCCGTGTGGCTTGGCCTGGCCTGGCCGTGTGGCCGACACGGGCAAAAATTTCCTCGCACGGCCGTGTGGAATTTTTCCCCTGGCCGTGCGAGCTCTCGGCAAAATCCGCACGGCCAATTGTGCACATCGCACGGCCGTGTGGAATCCCTCGGCCAGGCCATGTCGGCCAACACGGGAAAAATTGCCCCTTGCACGGCCGTGCGGGCCTGCCCGTGCGGCCATGCACGGCCTATAAATTCGGCCAGCACGGCCGAGCAGCCAGAAAATTCATTTTCCTCGCCGGAATCCTCTGTCCTCGCCGGAAAACCGCGACAAAAACCCCCTTTTCGATTTTTTCGGCCACTTTGGGTCATTTTTTCACCAAATCAACAACAAACCCACCCTTTCTACACCCAAAGCGGCCTATCCCTCGATTTTGAGCGAATTTGGACGACGTTTTTGTCGTCGGAGGCGATTTCCGGCGAGACTCCGACGAGGCTCCGACGAGCACTTCCGGCCACTTTTTCGGCGTTTCGTCGCTTCCATCGCCTTCCCCTCATCATCCCCTACACCTCTACTTGAGTCTCCAGGTTTGATTTTGCCCTTAACTATGTTAATTGTGGAGAATTGAGTGTGTAGGGTGTATGTTTAGAGAACCTTATTGAATCTTGTGATTTTTGCGCAATTGATTGAGGGGAATGCATTGAATATGTTTGAATTGTGTTGGGAAAAGTCCCCCTTGCTTGTTTGAGCCCTTGTGTGCAAGAATTTTGCTAATTTCATGCTTAACTTAATAGTGCACACAAGGTGTTCGATGAAATGCCTGTCTTTCATGCCATGTTGTGGCCACCGGTTGGGGCCCTTAATGATGTAGTTTGAGGGTGTATTTGCTATGGATGTGAACCTCAAGTTGCCCATTTTCTTGTGAATGTGCACCCTCACTCAGATATTGCTTGATTTATCGAGTTTGTGACCCCCGAACTATGGATGAAACTATGGTTAGGCTGTTTTCTGTTCTTAAGTGTGGGGGTGTGATTGACATTTTCTTTGGCTCTTTTGGTTCCACTTTGGGTTATTCTTTTGCAGGACAATGTCGAAACCTGACCTCAAGCACCCGTTCATCCGGGATCTAAGGAGGGGCCCCACCGCGGATCGCTTCAAGGAGGTCCTGGAATGCCCGTTTGGGCAGCACCATTGCTAGTCCAAACGGGAGTTTCGGCGACTGAACTGCTACGAGCAACTTTCCGCCGCCGTCGCCAACCCCACATGGCGCCGTCTGCTTATCATCTGCGAGAAGGTCTACTACGAGCCCGTGCTGGAGTTCTACACGACCTTCAGGCACAATTCCACGACCGATTGGAAGGACGGTACAGCCGTCCAATTCAGGCTCGGCGGTGCCCCCCGGTCCATGAGCTACCACGAGCTGGCCGAGGCTCTCGACCTCGACGTAGACGACTGTAGGCACTACATCACCGAGGTCAATGATTCGCCGGAGGTGGACTTTGGGAGGCTATACACCCGCCTGGCTCGGCCAGGCCAGACGCGTCCCTTCCGGGCCGGGAGGACGAAGGCATCTACCCTGCTGCTCGACAACCGCATTCTCCACCACCTGCTGGCGAAGTCTTACACCCCCGCGGCAGACAGTGCCAGCGCCATCACGAAGAGGGCCATGTACTTCATCGCTTCGATCCGCCAGTACAACCATCCTCTCCACCTGGGTTCGGTGGTGGCCAGGACCTTCGAGAAGACTGCTACAGAACTGAAGAGCCTCCACTGCGGCCCCCTCATCACCCGCCTGGCCACCTACTTCGGGCTTTCACTGTAGGGGTGCACCCAGGAGGGGGACACCCTCATCTTTGGCAGGAAGACGATCGGTAAGATGCAGCTGCTGCGAGAGAGGAATGATGTTCTTTGGATCGATGGGTTTCCAGAACCTCAGATCCCCGCGGACCCCAAGCCAGAGGACCAGCTAGAGGGCCAGGAGGAGGAGGCAGCGGAGGATGTTGACCCAGATGATGTGGATGCTGCTGCTGATCCACCACAGACTGACTTCCATGCAGGAGGTAGCAGCTCCGCTTTCCCGGGCCAGGATTACTTCTCCTACCAGTTCGAGCAGCTGTGGATCCAGAACCAGCAGATCCTCGACCAGCAGATGCAGTTCCAGCAGCAGTACGCGGAACACCAGCCCTAGTACAAGGACAGGATGGCTGCTTATGATGAGCGCCTGGACATACTCCAGACCCAGCAGGGCAACTCTCGCACACATCGAGCGGGAGAAGCGCCGTTCACGGAGCATGCAGGAGGTCCAGCAGCACCTGCTCCAGCTGCTCCCGGGCGAGCAGCTCGTATGGAGGACTCCCTGGGAGGACTCTCCACTTCCACATGCCCCAGCTAACGGTGATGATGGTGCTGATGGCGCTGCTGGTGATGAAGCCTTCATGGCCGACATCGACATCGACTTCGATGATCTTGGCGACGAGTAGGCTGTACTCGTTGCCCGTCTCAGTGTGTTTTGCTTTCGTTTTAGACTTTTGTGTGTGTGCTCCATGTGTGAGGAGCTTGAACTTAGTGTCGTTTGTTTTTGTTTTTGTTTTTCTTTTGTGGTTTGTTTTTTATGTAGCCGTCTGGACTAACACTTATCCTAACGCACAGTGTGCTAGTGTGTTTGTGGTGTTCGATTCGTGCAGAACTGTCCATTCTCCCGTTTGTTTCTCGCTGACTGGTCCACTTCCAGTCCCCCAGCAGTGTTTCAATCCGGTAACATCGTTCCCCTTATCTCTCCCTCTACTCCATTGAGGGCAATGTCGTGCTTAAGTGTGGGGGGGGGGTGCTTTGTATCGGTTGGAATATATATTTGGGTGCTTGGAGCCTAGTCCGCTGTCCGAATCTTACGGTTTGAGGGCTCCAAGTACTGCTGTTTGATCATATTGGCATTGTGTTTTGATGGATGAATTGATTGGTTTTCGGATTAATGCATGACAACTTGTTTGCGACTAGGACAACCTATGATGAGGACTGAGATGTGCAGTAAAATTGTGTAGGAGTTCAGTTTTTCAACTGTTTGCTTACCAACTGTGACTTGATTTGATCACTTGTTCTTGACAGTCGTTTATGCATCTAGTTCAGGGTATGAGAATGTGAGATAGAGCATCTAGGTAGCCATGTGAGATTTGAGCCTGCTCGTTTCTTTCTTGTGCGATAGATCCCTCTTCCATGATGTGTAGCATTCACGTTGTCACTAGCTAAGATGATGGGGGCATAGGATTAGCCCACACCCAAAACTGACTGTCCTGATGTGTCATATCCCCTAGTCAGCCCCTTTGAGCTGTGTGTTATCCTTTCTTTTGGTCTATAACGAAAAAAATCACCCTTGTTGCATCTTTTAGAAGGTTCCACAGAGTGGTTTTTACATATTCTCTGCTGTTTCTGCTAAAGTTAATGTGAGTGTTGGAGGTAGTGCTTAAAAGTTGGGCAGGTATTTGAAATATGTGCAGAAGTGGTGGCTCTCTTAAGAAATGGAAAGAAAATGAAAGAAAAAAAATTGAAAGCAAAAGAGAGCCACCACCCAAAAATATGAATAATGCCCAGTAAGTAGTGTTTCTTAGCAGTCTGGCTTGGAAATGCTGACATTTATACCTCCTTCGCTTTTGTGCTCTTGAGATATTGAGTAATGCAGAATAGCAGAAAGAAAATACTGGTTTGTTTGACTGTGATTGTGTGGGTTTGGAAATGTGGAACCTTGTGCTATGAATACTTCCACCACTTAAAGAACTTTTCCCCATGTCCAAGACCCTAGCCAGTCATTTGAACCTGTGTCTAAGACCTCCTGATTAGTTAGTGGTGACACCCCATATGTGAACTCTATCATTTAGAGGCTGTCATCATGGTGAAGAGATGTTAGGGATTGAGAGATAGCATGCGCATTTTTCGCATCAAATTGTCCTGACCCCACTGGTCGAGAGTGAGTGATTCATTTTCATATTCTTTATACTCTTGTACCCCGGTGAGGACCTAGATTGCTCGGTCTCTGTTCTGATGTCTTGAGTTGGATGCATGAGTTGACTGTTTTGAGTGAGTGGTTGAGTCAAGTCTAGGTTGGCTGGTGAACAGAAGGGAGACTCTTCCTTTACTCGATTTTGCTGCACTCGAATGTCCTTTGTGGTGGTTGTCCAGGTTGCTATTGAGGTTGCTCATGTATTGATGTTTGAAAACCAGTACGATTCACGTGTTTTGTGCCTTTATGACTTGTCCCCAATGTTGGTTGATTGAAATATGTAAGCTTACCTGGTGTCTGACTTGGTTTGCTTGGGGACAAGCAAACGGTTAAGTGTGGGGGAGTTTGATAGACCGTTATTTACACATGTTTTTACCCCCGTTCTTACACCGCTGAGGTGTTGATTCTCGTGTTTTAGGCCGATTTCACGCTAGGTTGTGCTTGTTTGTGATATTTCAGGTCCTAGTACGTGAATGGAGGTTTGGGAGCGAGTCTGGGGTCGATTGGACGAAGATCGGACTCGTGGCGAGGTGTCAAGGAAGCCGCACGGGCAGACCGGGGCATCACACGGCCGTGCAAGTGAGCAAGGTGGCCGTGTGATTTTTGCCGAGGCCAAACACGGGCAACCCAGGAAACTCACACGGCCGTGCAACTCTGGCCGTGTGAGATGGCTGAAGGCCAACTTAAGTGATACGCTGCGTTTTGACTCACACAGCCACTTGGGTGAGCCACACGGCCGTGTGGCCTGCCAGTGTGAGTCGGGAAATTCTGGTTTTTGAGCCAATTTCGAGCCAAAAGGGGGAGAATCGGATTTTCAGAGCAAAAACAGAGCCCTAGAGAGAGAAAGTATGAAGAACACATCCTAGAAGCTATCTTGGAGCTGGGTTTCGTCAAATCGAGCCTGGAGATCGTCATAGGAGTGGAAATCATCATCCCGGAGCAGATTTTCCTCATCATTATGAGTATGAATAATCCGATTACTGTTTTCTCTTCTCTCTCTATGGAGTAGAACTCTTCTCTCACTTGGGTATGAAGAACCCTAGTTCCTTATGTTAGGGATTTGATTGTAATGACTTGGGATGATTATACTGTTTGATTTTAATCGAATGATGCATGTTTATTGAATTGATTGAAGTCTGATCTGCTTTTCTCGATTTCTGCTGCAACCTGAGATAGATAGAATCTGATTAGGTTGTTAGAGCCTCTTCATTCGATAGTAGGAGATTGGTTATACGAGAGTTAGCCAGTTTACTGCTTTGTACTGGAATTCAATTCCAGTAGTGGAGTTCTGTGTTCATAGCCTCAGCTTTCTATCCCGGTGAAGACTAGTCGTCTGCCGGGTAGTTATACTGAGAGGGCTTGGTCAGCTTAAGAGATTCCAAGCTACTGTCGGAACTTCCGCAGTCTAATCAACAGTGAATCAACCCAGGGGAATTACAATTGAACCTAACTAAGGGGCTAGGGGGACTCAATCCCGAGTGACTCTTTCCTGACTTTTGAAAACCGAATTATACTTGCTTTCTTACTGCTTTTGCTTTAAACAACAATCACTCGAATTAGTTAGCTAGATAATAAATCATCACGGAGTAAGCAGTAGATCTAGACCCCGGGTTGATAATTGAACTTGCCTGTTACTGCATTCCCGGACTGCGATTGCACTTGGTCGCAGTTTGGTGTTGTGTTTTGGCGTGTCACCTGTCACGCGTCAGAAGCCTGACAAGGCAGTTGAGATGTCTGACAAAGAGAGTACAGAACATTAAATTGGGACAGTGATGTGGAGGAGATCAACCTCGAGTTCGGTGAGTATAAATAGGGGCAGTTGGTAGCATTTACACAGGTTGGACTCTCTCACTAAAATTCCTATTTTGGAACACTTCCCTCTCTAAGGAACTAACTTGGGCGTCAGAGGATTAACGGGCCCAGGCGCCCTCCTCTTTGTGTGTGTGCGTAGGCAGGCGCCAGACGAAGTGAGGTTTCGGGAGTATCGGCGGGTATTGTGGCACAAACAAGCTGCTACATTAGGGACCGAATGCAGGGGGAAAGAGAATCTCTATACAACAGTTACTGATAACGAGATAAAGGATGCATTCTTTTCCTTAGATGTTCATCGTGCACCTGGACCTGATGAGTTTACAGTTGGGTTCTATAGGAAGCGGTGGCCTCTAATTGGTAAATATGTCATAGCTTGGGTGCAAAGTTTCTTTCATACATGTACCATGCTTTCTTCCATTAATATTATTGTCGTGTCTTTAGTTCCTAAGATACCCACTTCTGAATCGCTAAGAGATTTTCGACCCATATCTTGTGTGAATGTGATGCAGCTACAATAGATCAAGCATTCCATCAAGATGTTCTATCAAAGTTAACAGGTAGTTCCTAGTTTCTACAATGGTCGTGATGGGATTTCTTGCACAAATTTGCTTTTTGGATTAGTGCATGTGTTAAAACTGCTTGGTTTAGTGTATCTGTAAATGATAGACTTTGTGGGTTCTTCTTTGCTTAGAGAGGAGTTAGGTCTTGAAATGGAAAGCTTGTCAACCTGTTTTTCCTTCGAGAAAACTAGATGAAACATAATTGAATTTGCACCTCTGACTTCTTACAAACGATTAAACAACGCGGTTCACACCTCTTTAAACAAAGTTTAAACAAGGGTGTTCGATGTTCTTGATGATCTACGAGACAAAGCTAAATTACAGTAATTTACTTCTATGGAGGTTTAGTGAGAGCTCCAAAACTACAACTATGGCTAAATTGCAGAGGAAAAAATAAAAGGATAAAAGTTGAAATTGTATTGTCGGGTGTGATTTTGGCGAACCCTTTCTGTCATCTTCACCTCCTATTTACAGCCACAAAAAGTAACTGCCTTCGAAAATCGCTCTGTTGACGTGGATCAACGGTTACCCTCCCAACTGCTTTGACGATGTCCTGACGTTGGATGTGCGGGTGCCACCGTCTTCAGTCCTGGCCCCTTCCTTGATAGCTCCTCATTAGCTTTGTTTGTTGAGAAAAATGACGAAGGCATGAAGATCCCCTTGCCACATGTGGGTGGCTACTCGAATCGCATGAGTAAAAAAAGGACACGTCGATGAGCACCTCCTAATCATACCATTGGGGGGGGGGGGGAGGGGTGCTCTTTGCAATACTCATTAACTTCCATACTTAGCCAAATTTCCATCTCACCTCACCACATTAAGGGGTACGGTGATCACCCCCGTGATCACACCATGTGGTCTCCTTTCCTTGGTCAAATTCCGCCATCCATAATTTTTTAACCAAACTCACGCACCATACTACCCTCCTCGTTACCCTAGGGGTTGTTGCTGATTACTCGTATGTTGGTGACCACCCCTTGAGAATGGGGGTGACGGAATGCTAATCACCCCCCCCCCCCCCTCAGCACATCATGAGGATGACGGTATGGTGATCACCACCACCCCCTCAGCACTTCATGGGGGTGGTAGTATGGTGGCTATACCCCTCGACACTTAATGGGGTGGAAGTATCGTGGTCACCCCACTCGACACATCATGGGGATGACGGTATGAAGACCACCCCCACCTCCTCACTTCATAGGGTTGTCAGTATGGTGGCCACCCCCCTCGGCACATTGTGGGGGTGGCCCAATACTTAGTCAAATTTTGAAATAGATGGCTAGAGTGGCGAATGCTGGTATGAGGTTATTAGCCCAAAATTCCAATTCACGTGACCGACTTAATTGATTTAAACTGTTATTATTAAGTTAGCCTTATAAAGCCATTTAATTTCTTGTATTTAGACGATATGGTACAAGTTTAATTTGAGTGTAAACACAACCATGCTTAATCTTGTTGCTTGTTCTGGAGATCTTTCCTATCATCCACAATGGAAGAAGCTGGGGCTAACTCACCTCATGTTTCGTAGATGACCTGCTAGTCTTTACTAAAGGTTCAGAGCAAACTATCCTTAAAGTCAAGCTACTCTTGGATAAATTTTTTAAGTTGTCACAACTAAGAACTAATATGTAATCATGAAAAGTGTGAAATTTGTTTTGGAGGAAAAGCTAGGAAGTTTAAAACAATAGCTTTAAAGATGACAAGGTTTGCATAAGGGTCTTTTGCCTGTTAGGTACCTGAGATTGCCACTTATATCCGTAAATTTTTATGATCGAGAATGTTAAATGTTAATAAATAAATTGACAAAGAATCTTGGAAGGCTAGGAAGTTATCCTATGCATGAATAATGTAGTTGGTAGCCTCTATCCTTATGACGGTAATTAACTACTGGCTGCAAATTTTCATTTTGTCTAAGAAAGTGTTGAAGATGATTCAAAATGTTGGTAGTAATTCCATTTTAGTCAGCAAAAACTTATCTGTCACGAAAGAAATTTGAAGACCGACTTTTGAATTTCAACCACTCTATGAAAATCCACAATTATTGATCGATTTGACTCGATCATAAAAATTGGAACACCAAATTTTTTAGAATATATGGACTTTAAAGATCAAAGGTTGTCAGCCCTGTTTAGCCCGTTGGCCCGGTCGATTAAGTGGGTTGAGGGTTAATGGTTCATTCATTTTAGTCCGCTTTTGCCCGGATATATGAAGAAGTCATTATATTGTTCATATATTTATAAATTATATAAATATCATCTATATATGGATAATATTCTTCCTCACCCGAACTATCTACATTTGTTTCTCTATCTGCTACTTTCCGCTATCCTCTTTCGAGCTCCTAAAAAGCACTGCAACATGTATTCATCACGCGACGAAGTCGCACTCCTATGACGCCGGTGTGTGTCAGATGTGAAACTAATTAGGAATGGCCAAGTGCGAATTGAGCATGGGGGTGCTTGCGAGGGAAGGCAATATGTGATGGAAGGCGAATTCTGATAGTAGTCTCTTTGTCTACAGAATTGACTCGACGAATTTAGCTTACCAATTAGCAGAGCATGAGCTAGAACGGGAGAGTAAGAGCGTATATTCTTTGAGAATTATAATTTGAGTGCGCTGAAAGAGCGTGGATATTATATTATTTTAATAAATATATCATTTAACTTACTAACATTTTTTAGTCAAAATATTACAAGCGGAAAAATAAAAATAAAATAATTTTAGTAGGATAATAGTTTTAATTAATCTGCTTAAGCCCGAAAAGGGAACATACTTCAAAAGTTGAATAGAAACCCACTAAAGTTTACGATACTATTTTTTGTTTTTTATTGAAGTTTTTGTTTTATTTTTTTTAAAAGAAAAAGAGAATGAATGCATCGTTTATCCACCCGCATGCACTCAATTCGTTTATCCACCCCTCGTGCATCGTTTCCTCCCCTTCGATTCTTTGTTTCCTAAGCCGACGCTGGAGATCTCCTGTAGATGTACCAAATTGGCAAATTCTATATCATCAGTAATCTAACTAACCTCTTATCCTTTTATTTGACCACAAGCTCGTGATTTGATAATCTATTGTACAGTCCCCATTTAAGAACTTGTGGTGTACCATTTTCGTATTTGCTCTCCAGATCTTTGATGACACCGCATGTATTCCTTTCTCCCACGAAGAAGCGAGCCATCGTCTTCGAGCCAAAGCTGTTGATTTGGCTATAACTTGTTTCATTTTACTTTGTTTATAGAAAGAAAAATCTCTCAAATAAGTGATATATGAAATAAAATTTGCGAACTTTGATTTTCGATGCTCTGATTTTTTAGTTTGAGCTACAATTTCTGAGTTTTGGAAGTTTGTAGTTTCTGAAAAATAATTGTGAAGCAAAAATATCATTACTTTCACTCTCGTTGTAGGAATTTTGAAATGAGACAAAAATTTTCTCATTTTATAATCATATATTGTGTAGAGTGTATATAAAGACATGTCCTTTCCCTACAAATTCATTAGCACATTTAAAAAGGGTGAAATGAACCAAATTATTAAACTCCTAATGATTGTTGGATCCAATCATGTCAAAATAGGAATAAGTTTAAAATTTGATGGTTAGGCGAACTAAAATGTTCAAAAAATCAGTCTCATATAGTTTACACGAAGATATGAATACGATTGTGTCATAATAGATCTAATTTAAGAATTACACATCACTTTTACATATTCAATACTGCAATTCGATATGGAATATTCAAACCAGTGATATTTGGGCCGTGATTTTAAAGTTATCCTCTATTTATAATATATATAGGAATTTAATTAAGTATTAAACAATAATTAAAATGAGGAATTTGGCATCTGATAGTCACACAAAGTTTTAACTCAAATGCATGTTTTTCTAGTAATTTTTGCTTCTTATTTGTATGAGATGAGGTCGACCGGCTCTATGACTGTGCACCTGGAGAAAAATGAAGTTTACTATTGCGGAATTATGATGGCTTTTGAGATGGTATGGTCTTGTATTGTAGGCTCTCGAATCTAAAGCAAGAAGAAGAGACGATGGGATAGTCGAACCTGTGATGCTTCATGTTGTGGGGTTCTGTGATAAGTAAAAGGATGACATGACAGCATAGCTACATATATGAATTGTTGAAAACAACATCATTTTGAAGTGGCCCGGTGCTCGAATCAGTTGGTTAACTCGGTCGGATTTCCCGTTGAGATAGATAAACTCGACTTTGACCGAGCCCAAGTAGACAACCAACTGGGCCTTCGGCACTCGCTGAGATACTCAGGTTTAGGTAGAATTGGTTTGACCAGCAGAGTCATATTCGAATTGACAATCATGGTCATTACTCTTGTTGTCTATGTTTGAAGATACATTAGTTCAAATCCCAACACTTGTCTATTTTCTATACAAAATAAAGATAAATAATGGCGAAGACAAAAATGTCATTCATACTTTTGTTCTCGTTGTAGGAAATTCGAAATGGGACGACAATTTTATCATGCCAGTAGTATATATTATGTAGAGTGTATATGTAGACATGTCCTTGCTCTACAATTCATTTTAGTACATAAAAAAGAGGAAATAAACCAACTTATTAAACTCAACCTCGTTTAATGATTGTTGAATCCAATCATGTTTGTTAGATTAGAAAGATGTTTAGAAGTTAACGGTTAGCCTAGCTAAAACATCCAAAGAACCCATCCCCATATTGTTTGCAGAAAGATATGGATATAATTGTCTCACGGTAGTTCTATAAAGTAATACTAATGAAAGAGTTCAACATCGCTTCTACAAATTCGATATTGCAATTCGATATGTAATATTGAACCAATTATAAGTAGAACTTTAGTGACCTTATAAGATAGATAGAAAATTATAAGATAAATAGTAATTTAAATTAAGTATCAAAGTATTATTAAAAGAATAAAATATGAAAATCAAAGTATAAAAACACCAATAAGTACCGAGCGAAGATTTAGTGACCTTAGCTAACCGTTGAAAAGTTCTGTTATTTTTTAATGTTAGCTTCATGTATGTTTTTTATTTAAAATGGTACAACTAATGTATGTAGCTTGATTGGTTAAGATTCTTGTCATTGTTGAAAATGACCACAATTCAGATCCTAGTATGCATTTCTTTTTGGGTTAATATTTTCGTATGGCCTGAACTTTGACCAAAATAAACATCCTGGCCAATCTTTTTGATCTATAACATTCTGGCCCGAACTATACACCAAAATAAACAATTTGGCCAGATCCGACTTTTGACCGTTAACTTGGACGGTCAAACGCGTTGGCCGTTAGTCAACGTGTCATGTCACTGCCAAGTCAACATAAAATATTTAAAATAATTCACAATTTCCACACATTCCCTAATTTTAAATTATTGTAAATTAAAAAAAAATCATCTAATACCTTAGTTAAACCAAAAATAAAAACGAAAAAAATTAAATATTATCAGATCTTCTGACTTGGCAGTGACGAGGCAGTGATGTGGCGAGTTGACCGTTAGTCAACGCGTTTGACCGTCCAAGTTAACGGTCAAACATCGGGTTTGGCCAAATTGTTTATTTTGGTGTGTAGTTCGGGCCAAGATGTTATAGATCGAAAAAATTGGCCAGGATGTTTATTTTGATCAAAGTTCAGGCCATACGAAAATATTAACCCTTTCTTTTTTAAGAAATAAATGAGAAACAAATAGATGAATGTGAAGAGAAAAATACCCTTCCAATTTTTACTCTCGTTACAGGAAAATTTGAATGGGATGAAAAAAAAAAATCAAACTATCTATATATTGTGGATTAAAAAAAAAAATTGATGTGGAATGAGGATATCATCAAAGGAGGAATTGTCTCCATATGATTGATGTGTTGTTCTCCGAAGTAGGAAAGGGTAGATAGATGGAACTGCGACAAGACAAAGAAAACAAATGAGAACTAGTTAAATTTCGAACTCAACTTCTTCGAATGAGGAAAATAACTTCTTGTCGCTAAGAAGAATAGAAGACATAGGGGTGGGTGGAGATTGTATAAAAAAATTTAGAACGAGATAAAGATAAATTTTCGATGAATAAATGACCCGTATGTATATAAATGGTCAATGAATGGTATATTGATTTTGATTTTTCGCAATAATCCCACACCACTAACTCAAAAAAAAAAAAAAAAAAAAAAAAAATTCTTACCAAACATGAGAGTATATTCAATTCCCACAAATGAATTCTTTGATGTTTTAGGCGTGGTCCATGAAACCGTATCGTACTGGTGGTTCAACTATGAAATACCTGTATCGAAAGCTAAATCGTTAGGCGGTATGTAATGGTCTAACGGTTGAACTACGGTTAAACTTCGATTTTACCATAAAATATCATACCGCTAACTTTTTCGGTACAATCTCCGCTACGGTTTCATGTACCATGGTTTTAGGACGTAGATGTAGATGTAACGTAGGAATTAAGTAACTATGGGTTAAAATATAGAAATGGAGGGTATTATGGAATGTAATAGATTCTCAGAATTATAGATCAATGATCATTTGAATTTGAAATTTTGAATACCATTAAACGGCGTCAAGTATTATAAATAACAAAATCTCGATGGAATCTGTCAAAATCAGAGAACAGCGCGAATCAAATACAACTCTGTCCCCCACTCAATCTCCCGCTCTACCAAATCAAAACCCGAAGTACGCCGTCGGAAAATCGCCGCCGCCACCGTTAAGGTTATTATTGTCGTCTACACTAACACAACTACCTCGCCTTGATTTACCTCTACCGCCGAGGCCACCGCCACCGCCACCATCGAGCCCCTCAACGACTCCCTCTCAGTGTGTCTTCTCGTTCCTTTCCCACCAAGAAAACCGAAAATAAGAAATTTCTTCTGCCAAGCGCGTGCGTCCACGCTTTTCAACGGTCGGTCGTACTCGTATCGTCTCCACCGCTACTGATTCCTTCTCCTTCAATATTCTTCTCTTCTCTGTAATTTCCCTCTTCCCGCCCTCTGTTCCCGTATCTGGGTTTCGTTCATTTTCTACTCTCTGGAGTTTATTCATCTTCTAAAACCCTTTTAGGGTTTTGGGTGATTTGGGGATTTTTTTCAACCTTTTGGGAAATTTGCTACTTGGTGTTGCTTTCGTTCCCGGCCGTGGGCCAATCTCGGGATTCTTGATTACAATCGATTCTTTTATACCAAGAGTATGCAAACCCCGTTTAAGCGGGAAAAACATATTAGCCATGATTGAGAAGACGAAGAAGAACGGAAGCCATAAAAGGGGGCGAATCAGTGAAGAGGATATCTCCGTCGTCTTGGAAAGGTGATAGTTTTTCCCCCCCGTTTTTCTGAAAGCTTTATGCTTTCCATTTCAGTTTGAGGCTTAGGCGTTTCCGGTGATTGATGGATGGTTTTGACATGGGTTTTCTTTTCTTTTGTTTTTGTTTTAGGTATACGGCGACGACAGTGTTGGCATTGTTGCAAGAAGTAGGCCAAATTGAAGGAGCGACCATTGATTGGAATGCGATTGTGAAGAAGACTTCAACTGGGATTTCCAGCGTTAGGGAGTGCCAGATGCTATGGAGGCACTTGGCTTATCGACATTCCATATCTGATAAACTGGACGATGGAGCTCAGCCTCAGGTATCTGCTTTCTTTGCTTCTGAATGAATTTAAGTTTCTTGTTTTTCTCTCTCTTTTCGAGCTTATTTTCATATGCTTGTGTTCATCTGTTTTCAGGATGATGATAGTGACTTGGAGTATGAGTTGGAAGCATACCCTGAAGTAAGTAGTGAGGCATCTGCTGAGGCAGCAGCATATGTGAAGGTTAGTGAAAAAAATTGTATGGTGCGTTCAGTGATGGATTCCGTGGACTCAGTTCAGGACTTGGTTCGTTTCACCTGATGTCCTTGTCTTATGCATCATAACTCGGTAAACTCGTCCCTTACCATCATCTGATTTCTTTTTTGTCATAGGTATTGATGGCTTCTGGTTTACCAACTGATTCTAGTCAAACAAATGCGGGAACTGTTGAGGCTCCCTTGACTATTAACATTCCAAATAGCCTTTCATTTCGTGCTACATCAGAAAATTCAGAGCCTGCTGCAATGCGAGGGATGAACATCACCATTCCTGTCTTTGTTCAGAAGCAGCCAGCCCCTTTAGTGGCTGGTTTGGAAGATATCAATGGATCTCAAATTGGCAACAATCAATCCAAAAGGAAAAGAAAACCATGGTCTGAGTCAGAGGATCTGGAATTGATTGCTGCTGTACGGAAATTTGGCGAGGGTAATTGGGCAAATATAGTGAAAGGCGAGTTCAAGGGGGATAGAACTCCATCACAACTATCTCAGGTACTTCGTGAATTGTCTTTATGTTCTGTTTCTCATCTCCAGCTTGTATCACAGTCTCTTGTCTTTCTCTCTTGTTAGTATAAGTCCCCTATTTGAATTCCTTAGTTATGTATGCTTATGATGTGCCCTTTGCAAGTGTATGAGAACATTTTCGGTAATCTTTAACCAATTATTTGTACTTTGAAATATCGGTCATGGTTAGAACCCAAGGAGGGTTGGGAAGCGTTCGGCTCATATTAGATGAAATTCCTACTTCTTTAGGTGATATAGGGATATGTTTAAAACGTTATAACAAAAATGGAGGAAGATGTAAGATAATGAGGAAAACAAAAATGAAAATTTTATATAGATTGATACCTGGGAAATAGCTTTTGACAGTGGGTTACCTAGTAATTGTAGACCTGACGGCTTAAGTAGGAGAGTTGTTATAGCTAAGCTCAGCTATGAAATAGTTATTGGTCATTGTAAGTGGAGGTGAAGCTGGCGGAAATCTATTATGAGTTTATTCCTGAGTCTTGCTGAGCACTTCAGTTACCTTCCCTTCGCATAGCGGTAGATGTTGCTATTATTTTTACTGCATCTAATTTATTCTGCTTGTTACTCACCACCTCACGTAGGTGTGTGTTAAGTATCTGCGTTGTATTAAAATGAACACTGAACTTGTTAAAACAGGGTTACGATGAAGCTTTCTGGTTCTTGTTATAAATGGTATTGCCCTAACGAATACTGCAATTAATGCTTTACTTCACAATATTCTGTTGAGTTTCAAGGCGACTGATCTCTTAAGCATTAGTATTCATGTTCAACTGTTAATTATTTTCTTATGCTTCTTCAAAATCTCAACACGGTTATCAGTGCCTCACAAAGCAATCCGTTGTCATCTAGTCCGGTCAGGATGTCTGGGGTTTACCCAGTTTTCCCGGGTTCAAATCCCGGCGACGGAAATGATACTTAAATCCATGTTCTTTTCATGGTAAAGTTTCGATAGTTTGTGGCACTATAATTATTAGCTTTTACGGTAATAATTTGTGCTTGTCATCATGCTTCTAATACTAAAGGGTAGTTTAACCAGTCATGGGGATGGATATATAGCTTGATTTTACTTTTTACCTATTCTGCTGTCATAGATTAGTCCTTTTTTGTTTTCACTTTCCTGATTGAACTAGTTTACCCCAAGCAGAGATGGGGCGTCATTCGTAGGAAGAACAGCTCCAACTTGAATCAGTTAACCAACTCCAGTGACTCCCTACTATCTGAGGCGCAGCGGGCAGCTCGTCATGCAATGAATATGGCTCTTGATCCACAAACTAGGCCCTCATTTATGAATAATAACACAGGTAAATTGTACTTTAGAGGTTCTACTAGTCACTGGCAAAACTCTGTTGAGCCTAACCTGTTGATTACATTAAAGGATAATTTGTGGAACTTGAAACAGGTGGCGGGACAAATTTTGGCAGTGCCAAAGCCGTGGCTCCGGGAAGCACTAATGAAAGTTCGGTTGCAGTAAAACAGGAGCAGCCGCCCCAAAAGCCCCCTGCTGTCACAAGGTTTTCTCTGATGGATTCAGCAGCAAATAAGGGAGCAGCACCACCACCAGCTAAACCGAATCTGACTTCAGATCCTGTAAGAGCAGCCGCAGTTGCTGCTGGGGCTCGTATTGCTAGCCAGTCAGATGCTGCATCACTCTTGAAGGCTGCTCAGGCAAACAACGCTGTCCATATCATGGCCAAACCCGGTGCACCGGCCAGAACAGCTGTGCCTTCTGGTTTGTCCACTCACTCAGAGGCTCGCCCCAAGTTTAAGCAGCCCCCACTTTCTACCAGTTCCAGTGGTCCGAGGAAGATTGCTTCCCCATCAGTAGTGCAGAGGCCTCCTCCTACATCAATGCAGATTTCATCTGTAAAATGTCGAAAGGAACTTCCGCAAGTGCGAGACGGTAAAACTGTTGGAGGCGGCATTAATGTCTGTTCCTCCAGTCCTGAAGCTGTCGGGAAAGCTAAAGTGCAGCAAGAAGGTGGCAACCTCCACGGCGAGCACGTGACTCATAACGATAAAACAGTGTCCGAAAACAAAGAACCGAAACAGAATGTTCAGAAGCTAGTTGTTGGGCACCCTGGTGCTCTTGTTCCGAAAAAGGATAATGTTGGGAATGGCAAGGTAGAACCCTCGGAGAACAGGCGGGAAGAGAGCCGAAAAGAAGATGAAAGTAAGAATAAGGGATCCTGTTCTTCTAAAGAAGGTGAAAAGCAGCAGCAGGTTACACAGGGGTTAAAGAGTACCACGAAAACAAAAGAATGACCAAGCAGCAGCAACAACAAGATGTGCCCAAGACTGTTGGTGGTAACGGATGCAGTGAAAAAGCTGGAGAAATTGGGAAGAGCAGGCGAGGGTGCAGCAGGTATAAGCTGACAATGGTGTGATGAAGGTAGAAGAACGGAGTAGTTAGTTGAAAGTAGCAAAATTAGAGCTCTTTCATGGTTTTTTCTTCTTCCTGTGGGTTCAAGTCGAGTCTTATTTGCTTTGGGTTATGAAAGGTTGTCTTGTTTCATACAAGTGTAAATTGCAGTGTTGTAGAATGGAGATGACGACGGGGGATGGGAACTGATGCTGTAAATCCTTGACTTTCTTACGTGGCTGGTGGAGTTTTCATCATCAGTTCATTGACTGAGTGAATGGTTGAAACGACCTTATGAAATTAATTTCATTTGTTGATATACGTAATCGGATCTGATGATTATGAAACAGAGTCGAGGTATCTAGGGTTGGAAGTTTGGTACCGGTATTTGGGATATACAGAATACTGAATCGAATTTGTCTATATTTGGTATTACCGAATACACGTGTTATTTCGTGGGATTGAGATTGAGATTGAATTTCAATTGTTATTCGGTATTAGCGATTATGTGATTGGGTTCGGTATATATCGAAATACCGATCAATACCGAAATATAACTTAGTGTGTATTTTATCCTCTCAACTAGACTCTCTCACTCACTACTACGCGACCTTCAACCACCAAAAGTGTCATTTAATTATACAAAGATCATTACATCACTATTTCACACTAGTATTAGTCGTCTCTCAACCTCAAATTCGTCAAATTAAAGATTGTCAATTACAAGAACTTGAGATGTTAGCTCTAGGCAACTCAAGACTATTTGCTTAGTCTCTTTGCCCTAAATTAAACAATAAAATCTAATTTATATATTTAATTATTAATAGCAAAGTTTATTAATTATGTATTCGATAATACTGATTGGGATACCGAAATTATTTAGGAATTGAGATTGAGATTGATTTTATGGTGTAATTCAGTATTCGGAATTTCGGTATTTGGTATTGGGATCCCGATACCGTACCGATTTCCACCCCTAGAGGTATCCTATATAGTTATATGCAGGGATAGGATCCCCTAAGGGATGTGAGTTTCACATCCAAAGAGTAATTTCTTTTTTTATTAATGAGGTAAAAGCATAATTACAGAGGAACTGCTGCTAGACCGGGGCTTAGGAGATAATGATAGGATATTCGTTGGTATTTTGCTGGTGGTTACACCGGATTTGGTGATTAGACCAGATGTGGTTACACCGGATGTGGTTAGATAGGATTGGGTTGGTTACACCGGGGAGCAAACTGAAAACAAAACTTCCAAGGGAAGGGCCACCCCAACAACTTAAACAACACTCAGATCATCTCGAGGAACTTGCCTAGGAAAACTAAATCCTACAATATCTTCATGAAGGAGTTGATTCAAATCCAGTGGGGGTTTTCTAATTCATGCATACCAAAGGGATAGACGAGACTGTGCTTCGAGAGCCAGTCCGCGACTCTATTCCCTACCCGGTATGTATGAATAAGACGAACCACCCATCCTTGAGTAAAAAATCTACGGATGGCTCCAAGTAAAGTAGCATACGGGTGAGCATGGTCAGTACGTTTCTCAATAAGATCCAGC
The DNA here is from genome assembly GCA_946122785.1 of Linum tenue. NCBI lineage: Eukaryota > Viridiplantae > Streptophyta > Magnoliopsida > Malpighiales > Linaceae > Linum > Linum tenue. The sequence continues at coordinate 24,354,389 of CAMGYJ010000005.1, read as the reverse complement.
GCAAGCTTCGAATCGGTTTTTAGGATGAGATACTGAAACCCTTTCTTCCAGGCGAATTGCAAGCCATGATAAATTCCCCACAACTCAGCCATGACTGTTGATCCTGTCCCAAGCTTACTGCAGAATCCTCCAAGTCAATCCCCATAACTGTTGCGTAGGACGCCTCCTGCAGTCGCAACTCCTGAAGTGATATGGGCTGCTCCATCTGAATTTAGTTTCACATAACCAGCTGGCAGGGCACTCCAGCTAATTAAAATCTCACTTCTGGGCAGCTTGTTAATAGATCTGTTTCCCACTTTGCCTGACTCCCATGCTTTGATCCACTCTGAAGCTTTCTAGGTAACATAGTTGTGGAAGGTTGACGGAGACATCCGGATTTCTTTGAAAACAGTGTCATTCCTGCATTTCCAGATGTACCAAGTTAGGAGGCAGAAGTAACTTGCCCAATCACCTGGCCATCCACCTTGGGAGTTGTCCATTAAATTCTTCTGAAACCATTCATCAACTTCAACTCCGAAAAATTGTTGTTGGCGGTTGCTGGGTATGATCTTCGACCAAACAGCCTCGGCGACGACGCAGTCTCTGAGACAATGAATATTGGTTTCTAGAACCTCTTTGCATTCAGGACATTTATCATCATATGTGAGGTTCCTAAACTTCCTCACGCTATTAGCCGAGAGTTTTCCTTTGACTGCAAGCCAAACAAAGACTCGAACTCTTTCCGGGATGTTGAGGTGCAAGATCTTCTACCAAAAACTTGCTGGTTTTGTCGTGTCCATTGGTGAGATAGCCTTATAAGCTGAACTTGCTGAAAACTGACCATTGGAGGCAGGGGCGGAGCTATGGAGCTCGGGGGGGGGGGGGGGGGGGGGGGGGCGAGAATTTTGAAGATCGCTTATATATACGTTGAGAATTTTGGAAATTACGTATAAGTTACGTTTGTTATATTAATATATAAAGCGTCAACAAGTAATAATGAAATTGCTTCTACCCTAGTGGAGGAAATGCTTCCATTGAGTCACCTAGATCAGGGTTTGATTCCCTGTGCCAGCAATTTATATTTTGTTTCCAACTTTTTAGTTCAATTACTTCTTTTTAAAGATATTTTAGTTCAATTCCCTATGAAAGTGATTTCCATTTAAGTTTTATCTTGAGTTTATAATTCACATTTTAAGAATAATTTTGAACTTATGTAGATTATTTTTTTCTCAAAATTCTAGTATTCTCATATATTCATTTTTAAGTTGCAATAAGAGTACATGCATGGCACAATTGAAAAAAATACTTTTTTTTTTGTTAATTCAATTATTTATCTTGAACATATTGTACTAGAAATTTTAGTTTGGATTATATCTTTAGTTTTTTTAATTATCTCAAACGTATTTTTCGACGATTATGACAAATAGCTAATTTTATCCTTCTATATAATGAATTATCTTTTCTTAACATCGGATGATAATACGCAAAAAAAAAAAAAAAAGTCGGCCCCCCCTACTTGCAAATCCTGGCTCCGTCCCTGATTGGAGGTGAGATTCCAAAAAATCTGATCAGCCTCGGTGGAGAGTGGATCCACCAGAATGCCCCTAATCTTATCTGTGACCTGCTGAGGGAGGAAGTATTCAAACTCTTCAAGTTTCCAGCCTTGCTCCGGGTCCCAAAACTCAGCTACCATTCTGTTTTGTTGACCTTCGGGAACATCCCTTGTTGCAATATTGATTAGAGGAACCTGCAAAGCCTAAACATCAAGCCAAAATGACATTCACAACGCTAGAAAAACTTCTACAAGCCATCGAACTTCCCTGTGTTTTGCGAAGGCAATCTATCCCTTGGCGTGCCTGGCCGTACTTAGCTTTCAGCAACCTAGTCCAGAGAGCTTGGTCATCATTGATTAGTTTCCACCCTCCTTTGGCGAGTAGAGCTTGGTTAGCTAATCTTGTAGCCCTGATGCCTGCACCCCCTGGCTTCGCGGAAGGATCATCTGGTCCCAAGCTATGTTACGAAACTTCGCCTTCCCTTCTTCTTCCCCCCCATATGAAGCGTCTATTATTCTGATCTAGCGATTTACAAACAGAAGCAGGTAGCAATTCCGAAAACATGGGGTATACAATCATAAATGTTGAAATAGATCTCGCTAAAGTCATGCGTGCTGCCAGGAAGAAGTGATTTGTTTTCCAGAGAGCCAACTTCTTTTGGATTTTTAGAATTAAACCCTTGTAACGAGCCTTAGAGATTCTGCCATTAATGGTCTATATTCCAAGATATTTGCCCAAGTTTGCTGTCAAAGAAATACCTGCACGAGCACTCAACTGTTGGGCTTTGCTCTGCAGAACATTGGACGACACCAGCATAGCCGACTTGGCGTGATTAACTCGTTGACCAGAGCTAGTGCAAAAGTCGTCAAGACAATGTCGAATGACATCGATTTGGCTAGTCTCCGCCTCTGCAAACAAAACTAAGTCGTCATCAATGAAAAGATGAGACAACTTCGGACCATTAGTAGATAAAGACATCGGTTTCCATTTCGTATCAGAGACAACTTGCTCTATTCAGTGAGCAAGCCGTTCCATACAGAGGACAAAGAGATACGGCGAAAGGGGATCGCCCTGTCTCAATCCTCTTGTAGGTGAGATAGTCTATGTTAGCTTTCCATTCCAGCTAATCTTCATCCGATTATTCTCTACGCAGAACATGATCCTGCTCGTAAAGTACTGGTCAACCCTATTTCCACCAGAGTATCTCGAATAAAATCCCAACTGAGCCTATCATAAGCCTTCTCAAGATCTATCTTGATCACCAATCCTCCTTTCTTTCCTTTCTTGGTTCGTAGCGAGTGAAGGACTTCTAGTAGAATGATGATGTTGTCGTTTGTCTGTCTTCCCGGAATAAAGCCACTTTGAGTCGGAGCAATTAGTTTATGCATCAAAACTTCATCCGATTGGCGATATAGCTTTGGTGATGGCTTTCAACCCCACATTGTTTAGACAAATTGGTCTTAGCTGCGCTGGAGTCTCCGCGTGATCAGTCTTCGGAATTAGAAAAATGGTGGACTCCAATATTTCACTAGGAAGCGTAATTTAGATATGAAAAAAAACAGAATTTATTAATTATTTTTTATTAATTACACAATGGGAATTAAAAACCCATATTAAGTACATGTTTTTAAAAAAAAAATTAAATCCTACAATTAATACAATTATATCTCTATCGATTTCTCTCTTCCTTTCCAGCAGTCTCTTCGCTTCGATCGTCAAACTTTCTTTGACCGACAGACTTTTTCCCGGTGAAATCCTCCAAATCAGACTCGCTCCGGCGATCTGCAAAAAAAGAAAAAAAAGGAAAAAAAGAACACTCTGTTAGTGCTCTAGTGATACTGATTTTCGTCTAGTGGTACTAGTGATAGTAGTAGCGAGGTACCGCTATCGAGTAGTGGTACGTTACCACTACCACTGGTACCGCTATCAGTGATTCGTGGTATGCTACCACTACCACTGGTAGCGTAACACTAGACAAAAATTAGTACCACCACTAGAGACTAACATAAAAAAAATCAGATTTGAAATCTGAAAAATCCCAGATCTGGTAAAAAATTAAATTAAGAGATGAGAAAAGGAGAAGGCAGTGGAGATGTCGTTACCTTTGCGGCGGTGGTAGTGGATGAGGGCGGCGACTAGGCTGCGACGGGGAGAGCATGATGGCGTGACAGTGGTGGGAGGCGGAGGGCGCGACGACTGCGGTGGTGGTGGGAGTCGGAGGGCGCAACGACTGATGCAGGAGGGAGAGATGGAGGTGACGACGACATGGAGAGACGAAGGGGGTGGAGGCGGTTAGGGTTCTGGGGAGAGGGAAGAGAGAGGGTGGAGAGAGAGGACGTGTGTGAGGGGGAGAGTTATTTTTTTCTAATAAAAATAGATTATATAGAAAATGAGAAAGGATCCTCAGTGGTAATATTTTTTCATTCCAAAAATACTCTTCTTTTAATCCTAACCATCAATTTGAAAAAAGAAAAAAGAGACAGGAGAGAGAGCGTATCCAATGGCTAAGAAGTGGGTGGTCAATCTCACAACCCCAAAGGGGATTGTGACCTTATCTCATCCCTTATAGGGGATGCAGAAATCTTATAAAATTAGTATATATATATTTTTTGATTGGTAAATCGGTTTATATTGTTACTAGCTTTGACGCCGGATAGTTTGTGAGAAAGCGACTTTTTTCAAAGATAAATTAATTTGTGTCTCCGATATTATTTTTAATAAATTTTTTGTGTATTATAATAGATTAATAGTAATGAATTAAACATGGGTTATAGGTATAATATGCCCCTCTACTATGACATTTTATCAAACATGCCCTTCTACTATTTTTTACATCAAACATGCCCCTGTACTTTGTAAAAATGATCAAACATGCCCTTTTGTTAAAATTTTCATCCAAAAACCGTTAACCAAGGTCGAACTTTAGTTTGGGCGACACAAATGACTAAAATATCCCTAATAAATTCACTTTAGAATTTTTTGGTTCTTTTGTATAATCAAATCATTCAAATAATTTCACTTTGAAAAGACCTAGGGAAATAAAACAGGGGACAAAACTGACATTTTCCCTCCCATTTGCCGATGTCGGGTAGTCTAAATCTCAATTCAACCATGATTGACGATTTTTTCAATGGAAATTTTAACATAAGGGCATGTTTGATAATTGTTTTAAAGTACAGGGGCATATTTGATGTAAAAAATAGTAGAGGGGCATGTTTGATAAAACGTCATTGTAGAGGGGCATATTATACCTATAACCCATTAAACATTGGTATAGTTTAGTAACTCAGGAAAATAAGAAACATGTCAAACGAATTTTGATAGTGATGAGTCGTTCCTGAGTGGTGGTATAGAATTGGATCAAATCAATATAGTTTGGTAACTGTTGAATAGGAGGGTGACTACTGAACATATGACTGTGACCATGATTTTGAAATTTTATTTTTCAACATATACAAAAATAGATATCATTAGTTGACATAAAATTTGATTATTTGGAGCATAATTGGGAATAAATATCCTAATTTATAGTTGAAACGAAATAGATATGATTCAATTAAGTGTCTAAATTTTGAAGAGAGGGGATCATGATTATGCTGTGTTATCCACTTGTGCAGCAATCATTTATTTTTGTTAATATAATATCTAAATTAGATTAGAGCTGGGCAGTCGGCTCTAGTTTTTGGTACAATACGCTGGGAATACTTGACATCGATTGATCTTTTATTCTTGGGATTCAACTTGCTTGTTGTCCTATATTCTTGTTTGTTGCAGCAATATCTAGCATATTGTGGTTTTTTGGTTTGCTAGCTCTTTGTAGAACAGTTGAAAGTACCCATGTTTCTCATGCTAAAGCCAAGATAATGAATATAGTTATTGTAGAACATAGATGGTGACGAACGTGTTTGACATTGGCGATGATGAGGACGGCGACAACGAAGGCCAGAGGGTTTCAGATTTGGTCTCGAGGAGAGGAGAAGAAAGGCGAGCCGCATCGTCGGTGACAGCAGCTACCGCTGGCGATGAGAGAGCGTCGAATGAGAAGTTTCAGACGGGTAGAGATGGAAGGAAATGAAACCGCCGTCTACAGAGGCGAAGAATCTCTGGCCGTGACGATGACGAAGCAAAGGGAGGAAGGGAAAGGGTCTCACAAAGTTGGCGATGAATCGAGGAGATTCGCCAGTCAATCGATTCCGTTTCCCGTTTCCCAGATAGCCGTCGAGCTTGAATCGAGAAGAAGAAGGGGGTAGGAGATGCTGCCGCCATTGTTGGTGGTGGTTAGGGTTCTTTTGATTGGGGAAAGGGTTGTTGTAGGAGATATGGTTGGGTGGAAAGAGAGAGGAGAGTGGGATATGGGGAAACGAAGTGGCCGTTGAAGTTGACGGAGGCGCCATCGGTGAGGCGGAGCTCGGAGGATGGGGACGGCGGGGTGCGGTTGCGTGTGGAGAGAGTGAAGAGGTCGAAAGCGTAGCTGGATCGACCGAGAGTGGTGAAGATGATGCTACTGGATGGGGTAGGTGGGCTATGGTGATTTTGGAGGGTGGATTGGGTGGGAAGCAGCGGATTGAAGAGGATGCAACAGAGAATTAGTGGGAGATTATTCATGGCTGCCTGATTGTTTTGTTTTGCTGTGATTTTTCAGTGAATCAGTGAAGTGTGGACTACAGAGAAAGGTTGTTTGCCAAATAGAGAAGGATATGTTTGGAGGAGCTCGACTTTAATTCCACTGCCGGTGAGCTCGTGGTATTCGCGGCGTCGGCAACAATGGGTGAATCGGGGAGATCGATGAAGGTTTGCAGGATTGAGGGGCGATGATGAGGAAAAATGGAATCGCCAGGGAAGGGGGAAAATTTAGTGATTTTTTTTATTTCAAAATTAATTATTTTAATAAATCAAAATGATGTGGTAATCATATGTGATTCGGGCCCAAATGTATAATTTTACTCCTCATTTCTTATTCGTGTAGTATTTCATCGTCCCTTGACATATTTCACGCTAAGTTGCGCTTGTTTTGATACATTTAAGGTTCTAGCACGTGTGAAAGGGTCGAGGACGAGTTTCGGGATAATTGGAGGTCAAAAAGCGCAAAAAAACCGAAGAAAAGTCTGAAGCCGTGACAGTGAAGTGCAGGCGTATAGGAAGCAGCCGCAGTTCACGGTCTCCTAAGACCGTGAACTGGAGCGACAAACCATGAACATCGAGCAGTCCAGCGAGGTTTCAGAGGTTATTGACGCCATGTGAGTTCACAGTCGCTAAGACCGTGAACTGGGGCCATTAACCATGAACTCAGAAGAGTGAAGCGGTGCGTTTTGGAGACGACTGAGTTCACGGAGGCGTTTAGGTGTTCACGGTCGTGAACTAGCCAGCGCGTCCGTGAACTGCTCACTTTCGGGAAAATATGAAGACAATAGTGGGGAGAGAGAAAAGGGAGCTAGTTTTTGGAGAGAAATTCAATTTCCTCTCTAGGGTTTGCCCAAAAAACCAAAGGGGAGTTCTAGTGAGAGAGAGAGAGAGTGCTAGAATGATCTTGGAGCATCATTGGAGGCTTGGGTGGATCTTGAAGATAAGGATTCAAGCCTAGAAGAAGAAGAAGATCTTGAGCTCAAATTTGCAATCTCTCTCTCTCTCTCTCTCTCTCTATCTCTATCTAGAAACTCACTCTTTTCTCTTGGGTGTTTTAGATCCCTACTAATACTTTGTAATTACTTGTTTAGATTGAATGATTTCGTATGGGTTGCATCAATTTGAGTATTAGAGGTATTTTCATGGTGATTGTGCTTAGTGGTGCTTTCCAAATCTTGTGTGCTTGCCTAACCTAGATTAGAGGAAAACCACACCTTTTTAGGTAGGCTTGACAAGCTTGGTTTTCCTGGGCACTTTGTGCCTACTATCTAGGTTAGAGATGAGCATCCTCCTTGACTCAAGTTTGCATCTAGGTTGGTTGTGATTAAGCTGCTTAAACTCCGGTTTGAGGGAGAGACCTAGGAAACCACTAGAGACTGAGTGAGAGGACCGATCTCGTGACAAATTGATCTCTAGTGAATCCATCCCGTGACAAATGGATCACTAGTTGCTCCTCCTAGTAGTTCCCCTAGACTTGGTGAGTGGATCGATCCCATGACAAATCGATCGCTAGTGAATTGATTCCGTTACAAATTGACCACTAGTTGCTCACCCCCGTGGTTCACAACCACCTACGCCACACGACTCCATTCAATCCAACGAGTCATAGTAGCTACTTAGGGGGAAGCACCTCCTAGGTGAAGCTCCCGTAGTTAGAGTTTACCTTTATTTACTTTACTTTTCTTTGCTTGTTTAGTTTGTAGTTTTCTTAGTTTGAAAACCCAAAACCGTTTTGTTAGATAACAACTTAAGCGATTGAAGTAGGGGTACATGGACCGGCCCGGGTTGACAATTTAAATACTTGCTCTATACTGCACCCCACTAGAGTTTAAAAACTTGGGCTCTAGTCGGGATTAATTCGCGGTGTAGTTTCGTGCGAGTCAAGTTTTTGGCGCCGTTGCTGGGGAATCGCGGTCCATTATTTTGAAAAGGTCACTTAGTGTTACTCTAACATTTTCTATCTTGCCTTTTTGTTCGTGTTGTGTTTTGTTTACCCACTCTCCGTCTCGAAGGGTGGTTTGTTTTTTTGTTTTTGTTTGTGTAGGTTATGAATCATGGATCTCAATGGCTTCTACAATAGGTGGTGGTATCCACAACAACCCTAATGAGGGTACCCCCGAAGCTTCATGTAGTGAACAAGAAGGGGGAAGCCAAGGATCCGAGTTCTATTACCAATCCCCCTTCCAAGAAGAACAACCATACCCTTGGGGGTATGAAGAGGCTTTCCCATATCAAGAAGATTTCCCTCCAAAACCCGAGGAGAAATCCAAGTTGGAGTTGGCCATGAAAGCCTTCATGGGACAATCATCAAGACCATGTGTCACTCCACAACCGGAGCCAAAGAGAAACTGGGAGCTCATGGTGGAGAAAATTGCCTGGGGTACCGACGAGGGATGCTCCAATTTGGACCTTTCCATCGCCGGCCCTATTGACTCAACCTTTCTTCGGGAGGCGGAAAAGCTCCGTCAACGCACGAAGAGGCAAGGAGAGCTTGTTGAGAAAGCATGTGCACAACTTGCTCACAATCTCCTCCCGCCATTTGAGGAAGAGAAAGAGGAGGCCGAAGAGGCAAGCCATGAGACCTTTGGAAGAACGATCTCCGACATGGATTTCCAACCCCTCCCTCCTCTCGGTTTGACACTAAAAGAGAAAGTGGCACAAGCTCGTGAAAGCTATCGCCTCTCATTATTGGAGGAGAAGGAGGATGTTGATGGAGCGATCAATGACAACTGCGTGGAGCAAGAAGAACTCACCCGGGAGAGCACCCGTGCTGAGGATGAACAAGAAGGTTGCATTGATGACTCCCATCACTTTCCCCTTCCCGTAAGAAACTTTGAAGACCAAGACACGAGTGTGGAGGAGCAAGAGAATCCCTTCTATGATCTTGCATGGCATCTTGCCCTCCAAACCGTGCTTGAAGACATGAAAGGGGAGGAGAAAGAAGAGGTTGAAGAGGAGGAAGAAAATATTGGAGAGGGGGAAGATCTTGAGTGTTCCCAAGGGAGGAAATTGAAGAAGAAGGAAGGTAGGTTGAGGAAGAAGAAGAAGGAGCAAGCGGTGTCCGAACAATGGACGAGGTCGAGGTGGATGAAGCATCCACAAGTTACAAGTGCTATGAAAGCTTTCCACCCGACCTCGATGCGCTTTTGGAGAAGGACCCGTTTGCGGCTCTTTGCCAAGACAAGGCCAAGCCATTGGCGATCCCCCTTGGTGGATGCGATGGAAGTCAAGCGAGTTTTCACTACATGGTGTGGGGCAAAGAGAAAGATGAAGAAGGAAAGAAGGAGATGTCTCGTGGCTGGAGCCTCAAAGCCACTCAAGTTCACGAGCCCTCAATCAGGGAATCGTCCAATGCTCGTGACTTGAGACATCACCTCATCGAAGAGAAACTCAACTTCAAGGAGGTTCTTGGGTGGACCAAAACTTGAAGAGCAACCGTCCGACTCGCGATGTTAAAGAAGCGCTTGGTGGGAGGCAGCCGAACCATAAATGGTTTGTATTTATTTTTCATTCAATAAGAAGAACAATGGAGAGATTTTGGTGGTGTTTTTTCGTCTCCTTGCTCTTCCGGATCTCGCCCGCCCTCCGCTCCTGCACACCAACATCACCCCTATCTGGTAACATCGTTCTACCCCTTATTTCACGCCATTGAGGGCAATGTCGAGCTTAAGTGTGTGTGTGTGGGGGGGGGGGTAGTCTATTATGCATGTTTGTGTGAATGTTTGGTGTGATCTTGAATGCTTTGGAGCCTAGATGTATGCCCAAATTTTTAAAAAATTTGAGGGCTCCAAGCATAACAACTTCTACATTTGCATGATCGTAGTGGCACTTGTGGTGATTTGTTTTGGATCTCTTGGTTGTTAGCATTGACTGTGGATGATTTGCTTGTGATTGTGTGCAACCTATGATGATGACTGAGACATGTATTAGGTTTGTTCAAAAGTTCAGTTCTCATGTGTTTGTGAACCGATATATGTTTTGAATCTCGCTTTTCACAGTTGCCAATGCGTCGAGTTTAGGGAATTAGAACGAATGATTGAGCACCTAGGTAGCCATGTGAGACTTGTGTCGTTCGTTTCGTTCTTGTGCGATAGATCCCCCCTTTACATGACGTGTAGCATTCACATTGTTGCTATCAAGGAAGATGGAGGAATAGGTGTAGTCCACGACCGAAATTTTGATCGACCCGATCATATCATCCCTTAGTCAACCCCTTTGAGCCGTGTGTCTAAGGGTCATTCTTGTGTTAGGTAGCTCACACTACTTGAGCTTGATTGATTTCGATAGAGCGACCCTACTTTTTTCGTATCTACACCGTTATCGAGTCACCCTTGTGTTTGGAAGCTCCATTCATACCATTTGAGCTTAAACGAGGTTCCACAAGAGTAATTTGTGTATGGTTTTGCTAAGAAGTGAAGTGAGTGTTGACTCACTCCTACTGTCACTCTAGAAATTGGCCAAGTGTAACCACTTCCTAAAGCGTAGTATAGCGGGTTTGGGTTTTAATGTCAACCCGGGTCCTAGATGTGATGACTACTCAGTGAATTCGTATTATCTAGAAATGAAACTTTAGTGAAGTTCTAAACTAACAAACAAGCAAAGTAACTAAAACGGTTGTTTCAGGTTAAGAGAGGTCACCCGGATATGCTTCCCCCTAGTCTGCAGTTAAGCCGGATTGTAATTACCAAGTTCAATTTCTATGATAGTTATACTGCGGAAGGTTCTCAAACAGTCTGAAGTCTCGACTAAAGGTCTTCAGACCCTCTCAATCTGAGTCTCTAGCGGGCGACTAACCTCCACCGGAGTAAACAGAATGAGGCCCTATGAACAAAACCTCCACTACCGAATTGAATTCGGTACAGAATAGTGAATTGGCTCCTCGACTAAAGTCATCAATTCACTACCTTCGATTAAGGATACTCTATCAACCTAGGCAGATATTATCATTCTAGGTTAAAGCAGAAACAACAGGAATTTGATTAGGATTCATGCCATTCAATCATTCAAACCTCAATCGAATATAATCAATTCATAGAAACAGTACTTGGGTTCATACAATCAAACCTAACATACAGAACTAGGGTTTCCCACACCCAGATGAATGGGAGAACTACTCCATGGAGAAAGAAGCAAAAGCAGAATCAGACGCGGAAATCATACTGTGAAGATGGATTTCTGCTCCTGGACGTTGAATCGGCACTTCTCCAAGCTCAAGCCAAGCTCCAATGGTGTTGAAGATTAAGCTAGGGCACTTGGAGACTCTTGTTCGTCTCTTTCTCTCTCTAGGAACCGCTCTGTCTCTCCAAAACTCGAATCCCCTACTTTTGGCTCGGAATAGGCTTTAAAACCAGGATTTCCCGACTCGCACGGCCAGGGTGCACGGCCGTGCATATCACCACTTTGGCCGTGCGGCTCAAAACGTGGCGTATGGTTTAGTTCGATCTTAGGCTCCTCACACGGCCAGGGTGCACGGCCGTGTGGATTTCATGGTTTGCCCGTGCTTGGCCTCGGCAAAAGTCACACGACCACAATTGTATGTTGCACGGCCGTGCGATTTTCATGGGTTGCCCGTGCGTGCTCTCGCATAATCCCGCACGGCCATCTTGCTCACTTGCACGGCCGTGCGACTCCCTGGCCTGGCCGTGCAGCTTCCTTGAAACCTCGCCATTCGTCCGATCTTCGTCCAACCGACCCCAGACTCGCTCCTAAGCCTTCATTCACGTCCTAGGACCTGAAATATCACAACCAAGCACAACCTAGCGTGAAATCGGCCTAAAACACGAGAATCAATACATCAAACGGTGTAAGAACAGGGGTAAAAACATGTGTAAATAACGGTCTATCAAACTCCCCCACACTTAACCGTTTGCTTGTCCCCAAGCAAACCTAACTCAAATCAATGCAACTCTCCAGATCTCTATAGCAACAAACAACCTCGATCGTAGGTAGAGGACTTCCTAGATCATTTAGCAACTTACGAGGTCAACCGACGCACAAGTCATCTCATAACTTCTTCGGCGAGAGCACTAGTCTCGAGTCAGCATCATGGCAAATAGTGAACAGAGGACAAATGCATCGTGGATGAAGAGACTCTAAAAAACAAAAGATCATGGACTCACATTTTTCAAGGTGCTCGATTTTCTTCTTGGAGATGGTTGGAACCCCTTTTCTTTCTTCTTTTTGCTTGTTTTTCTGTTTTTCTCTTTTTTTTTTCAAGGGTTCCAACCTGTTTTTGCAGAAAACGAGGGCTCCCACCTAGCAAAGGTTTTGCGGGAGCCCGGCTCTTACCGGCCATGCCAGGAGCAGTTGTCTCGAGCCTCGTGCGGGGAAAGACATGTAAGGGGGCTGGAGGTAGTAGGTGGAAATTGGGAACGGATTCCCGTCTCCCCTTACACACTTTCGCCCTATTCGCACGGGAGACGTCATTTTAAAGCACATTTTCGAGCACCTGTTATTTCCAAAACATGATACAAGAGTCCATGACAGGCAGAGAGTCCACAACACCACACATTTCAAGGGTCCTAAGATCACTAATTCACTCAATCAACCAACACAATATGAAGAAGAAATGAGACGTCTTAAATGCATCAACATCCTCCATAGTGCTACACTACCTCCCTAGGTTGCAAATCACTACAGAGACTGTCAATTCAAAGCATACTGAGCGGGTAATTGCAAGGAACACGTACTTGGAGCCCTCAAATTAAAAAAAAATTGGACAGTGGACTAGGCTCCAAGCACACAAACAAATCTAATGCAGTCAAAAGATAAACACCCCCCCACACTTAAGATCGACATTGCCCTCAATGGAGAAGAGGGAAGGTAAGGGGAACGATGTTACCGGTATGCACAGACTGCAGAAGACTGGAAATGGACCAGTCAGGATGAAGCGGACTAGAGAGAGGACCAGTCGGGAACACAGGCACGGCTAAAGGAAACCAAAGAGCTCAAACACTATATGTTAGGTCCAATGGTCAGCCCAATAGTACATCATCCAAAACAAAAGCAAACAAACCAAATTGCAATCCGACTCGAAACAAAACAAATAAATGAAAACCATGGTGGGGTTGTCTCCCCACAAGCGCTTCTTTACCGTCTTGTAGCTGGACGCCCATGGTGGATACTCAGAGGGATGCAGGAACAGGTGCCTCCAAGAGCGGATCCACGTCACTCTTGAGGTACAGCTTCAGGTGGTGACCGTGCACCCGACGGGTGCAACCACCAGCATTGGTGAGCTCGACCTGGCCATCCGGCAAGATGCAGGCGAGTGAGTACTCGGATGGCCAGGGTGGTCGTGGTGTAGGGGGTGGGACCAGCTCATAGTGGTCTCCACCTTTTTTCCGTGCAGGCTTAGCCACCTGCGGCTTCGGCCGCCACTCCTCCTTGAGCTTTTTGTTCGGAAGCGAGGCTGGATGGAGTGGCGGCGAAGGAATGATAGGCGGGTCCTGCAAAATGAGAGGTGCAGAAGGATACACGACAGGATCGTGTACCTGATCAGAAATAGCATGCACAGGTGATACAGAAATCATAGCACAATGATCAAACTCAGTCACAGAAAAAGTAGCCTATTCATTCCCAGCACGCAAATCAGTTTACCATCATGCACATCAATCAATGCCTTGGCGGTGGCAAGAAATGGTCTACCCAGAATCAAAGGCACATCCACATCATCATTTATGTCCAGGATAACAAAATCAACAGGATATGTGAATGCACCAACATTAACAAGCAGATCCTCTATGATACCCCTAGGATGCACAACGAAACGATCAGCTAGCTGAATGCTCATCCTAGTAGAGCTAAGTTCACCTAGGTCTAGCTTTTTGAACAGTTTATATGGCATGACATTAATGCTAGCGCCTAGGTCCGCCAAGGACTTTCCTACATGCATGCTGCCAATAGTAAGAGGGATAGTGAAACTCCCTGGGTCCTTGCGCTTTTCAGGCAGCTTGTTCTGCAGGATGGCAGAACACTCCTCGCTCAACAGCACTGTCGAGAGATCCCCAAGTTTCTTCTTGTTGGTGAGGAGATCTTTCATGAACTTTGCGTACTTGGGAATCTTCGACAGTGCCTCCACAAAAGGCACGCTGATGTTGAGTTGCTTCAACATTGCCATGAACTTGGCAAACTCAGTCTCCAGCTTGTCTTTGTGTAGGCGAGTGGGGAAGGGAAGCTGGGGTACGTGCTCCTTAACCACTGGTTGTGGCTTGGGAGCAGGGGCTTATTTCTCCACCCGCACTTCTGCATCACCGGCTGGAAGTGCTGAAGCAGGTAGTGGTTCCTCCTGCCTGGTCGGGGCAGGATCAACCGATGTAGGCCTGCCGCTCCTGGTGAAGATGGCATCCAGCTGCTCGTGCGGGTCCCGTGGATTAGGGATGGTGGTGGCAGGTAGAGTCCCCGGGGCCTGAGTAGTAATTTGGCGAGCTATGACACCCACCTGGTTCTGTAAATCTTGCAGAATGGCACCCTGGTTCCTCTGTCCTGCCTCCAGTGAGGCTATGCTCTGGTCCACCCTCGTGAAATTAGCCTGGCTGGTGGTCATGAATGCCGCCAAAATGTTCTTCAACTCGGTCATCTGATTATCGGGAGCTGGCGCTGCTGCTGGCTCAGCATACTGACGCTGAGGCTGCTGGAATGGCTGCCCCTGTCTAGCCTGGGGAGGCTGCCTCTGCGGAAAACCACCTGCCGGTGCCGGGAATCCAGGTGGTTTAGTGGTGTTGCTACTCCAAGCGAAGTTGGGATGCTGGCGCCACCCCTCATTGTATGTGTTACTGTATGGATCGAGGCGCCGAGCATTAGCGATGAAGGCCAACTGTTCTTGGGGAGTAGAGGACTCCTGCATAGCCTGGCAATCCTCCACCCGATGATTCGGGCTCTCACACCACTGACACTGTTCCACTGGAGGCGCAGCTACACCTCGGCCCGGTAAGAGACTGTTGGGCTGCTTCAATGTCTGCACCAACTCAGCCACCTGCTGCTCTAACCCGGACCTGGCCTCCATAGCGTGCACACCACGGTCCCGGGAATGTCTGCCTCTGCTGCTCTGCCCCCAAGAATGATCGCGGGAAGCCAAGGTACTGATCATCTGGTTCAGCTCGGGTGGAGTCTTAGTGAGAATGTCCCCTCCTGGGCATAGAGACTCAATCACCCTCTGGCTGTCTGGAGTGAGGGCGCTGTAGAAGTTCCCTACTGTGAAAGCAAGCTGAAGCCATGATGGGGACACTGCCAGAAGTATCCCATGTACCGCTCCCATGCATCACGAAGTGACTCATCTGGCTCTTGGCGGAAGTGAGTGATCTCCCGCTGAATCTCCGTGGTCTTCGATGCCGGATAATACCGGTGCACGAACTTGTCAGCCAGATCATCCCAAGAGGTGATGGACAATGGGGGCTGGGTCTCCAACCACCTCTTTGAATTCCCCGCCAGAGAATGGGGGAAGAGGTGAAGGCGGATTGCGTCATCCGGGACACCGTTTAGCTTGAACCCGTTTGTCAGCTGCAGAAAACGGGAAAGATGTACCCGGGCTTCCTCATCCTTCAAGCCATGGAACTGGATAGAGGATGTGATGAGTTGAATCCAGCATGGCTTGATCTCGAAGTTGTTTGCAGGAATGGGCGGATAGAGGATGACCGGGCGGATGTCAGCAATCCGTGGAGTATAGTAGTACTCCAAGGTGGGACCCGGTGGTGGTGGATGATGAGGGTTCCCAGCTCCCTGGGGATTTGGGTCGTTCCCCAGGATCTGGTTCTGAGGAGGTGGGTTTTGATCGCCTTCCATCTCGTACTCGTCCTCGGAGTCGCTGCTCAATTGGCCGTCTCTGCGCTCCACCGTAGCCAGTCTAGCTCGCTGTTGTCTCCGAAGTTGTTTGCAGATGCGCTCAATCTCAGGATTCAACGGCAGTAAACCTCCCGACTGGCTACGGGTCATGCACTATCTGCACACAATCAAGCAATGCAAACCCGTGAAGGCACAAGTGGGAAAGAACAAAAACTCAATGCGAATGCTAGAGTAACAGAAATCACTTTTCTTCAACAACCTAGCCGTCCCCGGCAACGGCGCCAAAAACTTGACTCACTCCTACTGTCACTCTAGAAATTGGCCAAGTGTAACCACTTCCTAAAGCGTAGTATAGCGGGTTTGGGTTTTAATGTCAACCCGGGTCCTAGATGTGATGACTACTCAGTGAATTCGTATTATCTAGAATTGAAACTTTATTGAAGTTCTAAACTAACAAGCAAGCAAAGTAACTAAAACGGTTGTTTTCAGGTTAAGAGAGGTCACCCGGATATGGTTCCCCCTAGTCTGCAGTTAAGCCGGATTGTAATTACCAAGTTCAATTTCTATGATAGTTATACTGCGGAAGGTTCTCAAACAGTCTGAAGTCTCGACTAAAGGTCTTCAGACCCTCTCAATCTGAGTCTCTAGCGGGCGACTAACCTCCACCGGAGTAAACAGATTGAGGCCCTATGAACAAAACCTCCACTACCGAATTGAATTCGGTACAGAATAGTGAATTGGCTCCTCGACTAAAGTCACCAATTCACTACCTTCGATTAAGGATACTCTATCAACCTAGGCAGATATTATCATTCTAGGTTAAAGCAGAAACAACAGGAATTTGATCAGGATTCATGCCATTCAATCATTCAAACCTCAATCGAATATAATCAATTCATAGAAACAGTACTTGGGTTCATACAATCAAACCAATCATTCAAAACTCGAATCCCCTACTTTTGGCTCGGAATAGGCTTTAAAACCAGGATTTCCCGACTCGCACGGCCAGGGTGCACGGCCGTGCATATCACCACTTTGGCCGTGCGGCTCAAAACGCGGCGTATGGTTTAGTTCGATCTTAGGCTCCTCACACGGCCAGGGTGCACGGCCGTGTGGATTTCATGGTTTGCCCGTGCTTGGCCTCGGCAAAAGTCACACGGCCACAATTGTATGTTGCACGGCTGTGTGATTTTCATGGGTTGCCCGTGCGTGCTCTCGCATAATCCCGCACGGCCATCTTGCTCACTTGCATGGCCGTGCGACTCCCTGGCCTGGCCGTGCAGCTTCCTTGAAACCTCGCCATTCGTCCGATCTTCGTCCAACCGACCCCAGACTCGCTCCTAAGCCTTCATTCACGTCCTAGGACCTGAAATATCACAACCAAGCACAACCTAGCGTGAAATCGGCCTAAAACACGAGAATCAATACATCAAACGGTGTAAGAACAGGGGTAAAAACATGTGTAAATAACGGTCTATCAAGTGTGTAGGTAGTTTTTCAAAGTGAGCATTGTTCCTTAAGTTAAAAAAATGTGGCATGTTTTTAGCTCTCTATAGCCCTCAAAGGAAAGTGAAAAGAAAAGAGAAAGAAAAAAAAGTCAATAAAAGGGCAAAGAAGAAAAGAAAGTGGCCACCAAAACTTTAATAAATGCTGGAAATGCTCTTAGAAGTGGTTCTTGGCATGCAAGCTATAGAAACACTTACATGTTGTTTACCTCTACACTCTTTTGCTTAAAATTAAATAGCAAATGTAGCAAGAAAGTATGCGTGACATGGTTTGGTGACTGGTTGTGGTTTGGAATAGTGGAAAGTGCGGTTTTTGGCGATGCTAGTGGTCGTTGTTTGTAGGGAAGATTCTAGTCGAAACCATAGAACCTTGTGTCTTAGGTTGAAGATGTGGAACCTCATGTTTTGTTTGCCACCACCTAAAAAGCCTTTCCCTCATGTCCTAGACTCTAGCTAGTCATTTGAACCTGTGTCTAAGACCTTCGGACAAGCTAGCAACGACACTCATCTTGTGAACCCTAACATTGAGAGATTACCGTCATGGTAAAGGGACGTTAGGATTGAGCGTGAATATGCACATCTTTTGCATCAAATGGTCCTGACCCCACTGGTCGAGAGTGAGCAATTCTTCATCATGTTTTGCTCTATACTGCACCCGGCTAGAGTTTAAAAACTTGGGCTCTAGTCAGGACTAATTCGTGGTGTAGTTTTGTGCGAGTCAATATGCTAACTGGTTGCTGATGTGTGCGATGATTTGGCATCCTAGTCAGCCTAACGTTAACCTAACTGACGGAGTTTCTAACGCCGTTAAAGTTTCTAACGGAAATGACTAGATTTGTCACATGACCATTCAATTTTTAGGCTATTTTGTGTTTTCAGATAGTTATGGCTATATTTGTCACAACGTGAAAGTTATGGTTATACAAGTGTATTTTGCCATCATTATTCTATAACTCCGGTACATCTACTATCTTACAAGTAACTAACATAATTATCAGGTTAACAAGAGTGAAAAGTGAAAGAATGGACGGAGAATTGATGGAAAAGAATTAGGTTTTGATTTGGATGACCACTCAATTGTCTTTCTACTATTTATTTTCTTTAGTTACCTTCATTATCATTGATATATTACATTTGATCTATATATTTTTGTATATGTGAAGAAATGTTCTTGGTCGGGCAACTATGGGTATGTGTATGAGGTGGGGAGGCTAAAATCATACTAGCACCATACCCAGCAAACTTTTTGTGAGTTTTACCCATACCCAATCAATTCGGAGATTCCCCATGCTAACTAGGTCGGAGGCGGACGAGTGCTCACTGTCAGGGTTGTTAATGAACCAATCCGCTCATGAACGGCTCGACATCCGACTCGAGAAATACTCGTTCGAGACTCGATAAAGGGGTAAGTTTGTGCAAAAATATATAATAGAAGCATAGATTTGTTAGGTGGTAGAAGTATAAATTACTATAAAGGGTTATAGGTATAATATGCCCCTCTATTATGACGTTTTATCAAACATGCCCCTCTACTATTTTTTACATCAAACATGCCCCTGTACTTTGAAAAAATTATCAAACATGCCCTTCTGTTAAACATTCCATTGAAAAAATCGTCAATCATGGTAGAACTGTGATTTAGACGACCCGACATCTGCAAATGGGATCGAAAATGTCAGTTTTGTCTCCCGTTATATTTCTCCGGGTCTCTTCAAAGTGAAATTATTTGGCTATACAAAAGAATCAAAAAAAATTCTAAGTGAAATTATTAGGAATATTTTAGACATTTGTGTCACCCAAACCAAAGTTCGGCCTTTGTTAACGAATTTTGGATGCAAATTTTAACAGAAGGGCATGTTTGATAATTTTTTCAAAGTATAGAAGCATGTTTGATCTAAAAAAAAGTTGAAGAGCATGTTTGATAAATCGTCATAGTAGAAAGGAATATTTTTACCTATAACCCTACTATAAAATAATTAATAATAATACTGAGGAAAACGTTATTCATCTGTCAACCTTCCTCCCGATTTTCCCGCTAATTTCACGGCTGCCTTCTCCCTTCTGTCTCGTACGAACCGCTCCACGTCCCAGGAGACAGGGTCAGATCTTTGGTTGCCTCCGAATTATGGTGATGGGGTTTGAACTTTGGCAAGGAAGACCAATTGACGGAGCCCTCGGATGCCAAATTCCTGTGCAGGTTCAAAAACCCTAACCCACGCAACAACTCAACCTGCCTAAATGCAACCTCTAATACTGGCTTTCTTTCTACCTTTGAGCTTTGCGTTACTCTGGAACCTCCTTTTTTCACTAATATGAAGTTGCCATGCTTCTGTCTGGGGGTCTCTTGGGTAACTTCTAGTTAGCTAGCAGAAAGAATTCTCTGAACCAGTTGCTAGAGTTGCTTTCCTCCGTTCTTGGTTACTTCCAATTTTAGTCAGGGCTGAGGGACTTTTGGGTTAGCTTGTCAACAGTATCCGTCCAGTCTTCCGAGCCATGGCCTCACAGGTGCCATCGACTCAATTATTCTGCACTGGGTTACAAGAGGTTATGACCTAATCAGTAAATGGTACAACTTTCGTGAAGGGCCTATAGCTTACCTTTACATCATGATATTCCAGCTAGTGGATAAGCTAACCATACTTCTTTGTGGTCCTTTGCGCAAAAGTTCCCCACTTATATCCTTCAGATTCTGTGGTCTTTCTTAATGTCTCTGTTGGTAGTGTTGTAGTGGTACAATCATGACTTGTGCTCTTTTCTTATTTTTATTTCCAAAAAGTTGCTCATGGATCCGATGTTTTGAGCGAAAAGGGTTTATAGTTTGGCCTCTCTTGATGTCGATACTGCTGAATGTGATCATCAGGTTGACAAACACAGTGCAATTGCATCAGAGATGGTTCAAAAGGATTTAGATGACAAAGAAAGGAAGCCATGTCCAAATGCTGCTTCTCGTCGAAATCCCTTGATTACTAGTCATGACTGCCATTCAAAGATTGACTGGTGTCAAACAGCAAGTTCTTTTATTGAGCAGGAGAGAATTCTGTGCCATGAGGTACCTTCACCTGTGGAATTCTTATCAAATGGTTCTTTTGCAGCTTCTTTGTCCAATTTATGATTTCTTTAGACAACTAATTCATGTGGAAAATTTCAACTTTTTGTTCAGCTAGAGAGCATGGTTACCTTGTCTTCAAGGAGCGAGGCTAAGAGTATTGAACCTGTTGCTGATGACAACATTGTTGAAATTAATCCTTTGAGAATCTCTCCTCCAAATGCAAGAGATTCTGGTAGGCTTCTTAAAGTTACTGCATAATTATATGCATTTGAAGATGTGGTATCTTATGTGACTTCTGATACTGAATAACAGCTGTCCTGAATGATGTTACGTCAACGAATTGTTTTCACCGCCTGCACACGGTATGCTTTTCACTATTAGAAGTTAATATACCTTTGGATTTTGAGTCCCTGGGGTTTTTGTATGATTTTTATGCCTGCTCTTAATTGTCTGCCTCTAGCACTCTTTACCTCATTATTATGTGTACTGTCCTCGGTCATGAGTCTGGTTGAGTGTCATTGTTTGGCTGGGTTTCTACAAGGCATTGGTAGATGCCATCCGGACATTGCAATGCTTTCAATTGGTTATCGGTATAAGCCCTTTTCTAGATTTTTTTAGCATGTTGCTACCTAGTCTTGGCTACGAACCAGTTGCGAGTTCTCAGTTTAGTTCAGGATGGGGAAATATAGCAAAAGGCGAGTTCAACAGGGATAGAACTGCTTCAAAAATATCTGAGTACTTCTTGACATTATTGTATTTCTGTTATGCTTCTCATCATCTGTTTGCTTCTGGAAAAATTTAAGTTTTTGTGCATGCCTACCCATCCCCTCTCTATTTTTAGCTTATTTTCATTGTCCTGTGCCCATACTTTTCCAGGATGATGATAGTGACTTGGGTTATGAACAATTGGAAGCATACCCTGAAGTTACTAGTGAGGCTTCAACTGAGGCAGCAACATATGTGAAGGTTAGTAATAAATATTTTATATGATGTGCTGTGTGATGGTTTCTGTGGACTCAGTTAGGGACTGGTTTTCTCTTCACTATGATGTCTTTGTTTTATGTCATAACTAGGTGAAGTCGTTCCTTTTTATCGTGTGGATATCTGTCAACGCAGGTTTTCATGGCTTCTGGTTCTGATGCTAATCAAACAAATGCTGGAACTTTTGAGGCTCCCTTGACTACTAACATACCAAATAGCCATTCATTTCGTGCCACATCAGAAGATTCACTACCTGCTGCAATGCGAAGGATGCACATCACAACTCCTGTTGAGGTTCCCTTGACTGTTAACATACCAAATAGCCATTCATTTCATGCTACATCAGAAGATTCACTACCTGCTGCAATGCTAAGGATGAACATCACCACTCCTGTTTCTGTACAGAAGCAACCGATGCCTATAGTGACTGTTTTGGAAGGTATGGATGGTAGTGGATCTCAAATTGGCAACAATCAAGGATCTAAAATTGGCAAAAATAAATCCAAAAGGAAAAGAAAACCAAGGTCTGAGGGGGATGATGTGCATTTGAAGGCTGCTGTTCAGAAATTTGGTGAGGGTAATTGGGGATATATAGTAAAAGGCGAGTCCATGATGGGGGATAGAACTGCTGCACAATTATCTCAGGTACTTCTTAACATTATCTCATACCTAGTATGGTTCAGGAGGCACAGGGATCTTTGAATAGTTGAAACTATAAAAAAAATGGACAAACTTGAAGATGTAAGATAGTGAGGAAAGCAAAAATTAAAAGTTTATCAATGATTGATACTTGAGAAATAGCTTAAGTAGGAGATTTGCTATAGCTAGCCAACTTGAAATACTTTTCAGTGCTTGTTTGTGGAGGTGAAGCTGTGGGAAGTCTATCGACTATTATGAATTCATCCCTGAATCTTGCTGACAACTTCAGTTTGGTACAGAAGTTAGGTTTCTTTGGCATAACAATAGATGTTGCATAGTGTTTTGTTCTTGTGTTAATCTCTGACCAGGCTTATAAAGGTTTGTTTTAACCGTTATGGAGATGGATATATATATATAGCTTGATTTTAGTTGTTACCTATCTTGCTGTAATAAATAATTCATTGTTTATTTTTAATTTACTGATTGAACTAGTTTATCCCAAGCAGAGATGGAGCATTATCACTCGTAAGAAGAGCAACACCAACTTGAAACTGGTAACCAAGGCCAATGGCTCCCTACTATCCGAGGTACAGCGGGCAGCTCTTCATGCAATTAACATGGCTCTAGATCCTTCTCCGAGGAACACATTTGTGAATAACAGCATAGGTACATCGTATTTTCGTTGCACAAAGAGTTGGCTGACAAAACCCTAATGAGTGTAAGCTGTTGAATTGAACACTATATGTGGAACTTGAAACAGGTGTTGGGCAAGCTTTTGGTAGTGCCACTGCAGTGCGTCGTCTCAGCTTGAGGAGAAGTTTGGTTGAACCAAACCAGGTCCCGACTCAAAAGCACAACCTTGTTGGACGCGGCAACAAGATGAGCTCCTGCGGATCAGAAGCTGCTGGGAAAGCTAAAGTACAGCTAGGTGGCAGCCATGGAGAGCAAGTGAAGAAAGA
This sequence comes from Linum tenue, assembly GCA_946122785.1. Lineage (NCBI taxonomy): Eukaryota > Viridiplantae > Streptophyta > Magnoliopsida > Malpighiales > Linaceae > Linum > Linum tenue. Next base: position 24,331,324 of record CAMGYJ010000005.1, on the reverse strand, counting down.
TGATGAAACAGACCCCGGACACAAAAAACCGAGACTGAATGGTGAAATGCTAATTTCTCAGAACCCTTGTCATCTTGTATAGAAAAAGGAGAGCGATTTGGATGGCAAGGTAGATCCCTCAAGAAACTAGCCTAAAGAGAGTCGAAAAGAAGATGAAAGTAACAACACTGGTTCCTGTTCTTCTTCCATTGAAGATGAGAAGAAGCAACATTTTGCACGGGAGAGTAGAGGGAATGATGAAAGCAGAAGACTGAACAATCAGAGCAGCAGTAGCAACAAAATGTGCCAACGATGGCAATTAGAGGATGGATCAGTGAAAAGCTGGAGAAAGTGGGAAATTCAGAAGAGAGGTTGTTATTTATGTATTAATTTATTTTTGTGAAAGCATAAGAGGGTTCTGTCGAAAATGTACAGGAGGACTAGGACGGGTTTGATCATTGATGTACTTATTATCTTATCTTTTTTATATATATAAACTAGGTACACTTTTTTACTTTTTACCAAAGTTACTATTTTAATTTTTGTTTATTAGTGAGAATGAAAAAACCTGCATCTTACCTCATCTCTCACACACTCAAATATATTAAAAGAAAAGTTTTTATTATTTGGTCAAAGATATTGTATGTATAACTTGAGGGAGATTGTTTTGTTTAACCGAATCGAGCCGGAAATAATTTTCTTAAAGTTGAACTGGTAAGAGGCTAAAACGGTTCAATTTGATTTCAAAAAAATAAACCCGAGGCTTAAGCAGTTTAATTTAATTTTCTTAAAAATGAGATGGTAAGAGGTTTAAACGGTTCAATTTGATTTCAAGAAAATGAATTCTGAGGCTTAATTCAATAATGGGTATTTGTGTATTGGTTGTCATTTTATTTTTATTTTTATCAGTTTTTCAGTTTTGACCAAACAAAAAATGATAAGCACAAAGAGTTTGGGACCGAAACAAAAAAACGATGAGAGCACCTTATCTGTTCGTTTAGTTGAAATAATAAAAATTGAATCCAAACTGATAGTCCTATGTATAGGAGTCAAAACAAAACCCGATCCGACTAACCCGCCCAACTATCCCGACCCGCAACCCGACCGCAACCCGAATTGAATAAAAGTCAATGACCCCCAACCCGCCCGACCCGTGACTCGATTAACCCGTAACGAGAAAACCCACAACCTGATTAACCCGAACCTGATTGACCTGCAACTCGAATAAACCCGTAACTCGATTGACCTGAATCCGATTGGCCAGAACCCAACTAACTCGTAACCCGCCCGATTGACCCGAATAATTACTATATTATATAAAAATTAAAAATGAAGTTTGTTTGTTGTAATACTAAGTAAAACTATTTTTTCATTTTATAAAGGAAAGTTAAAAAAATGATATGGAGGTGAAATTATGTATTTTTAATAAAAGAAAGAAGAGAAAGAAATTAAGGCGAGTTTTGATGCTTTGGTTTATAGGAAGAGAAAGAAGTGGGAAATTTTGGTGTTTTCAAATTTTTGGGAAAAAAGAAGAGGGAAATTTGGTGCTTAAATTTTTTAGAAAAAAAAAAGGGGGAGTTTTGGTGTTTTGGTTTATAGGAAGAGAGAGAAGTGAGAAATATTGGTGTTTTCAACTTTTTGAAGAAAAAAGAAGAGGAAAATTTGGTACTTCAAGTTTTGGGAAAAGAAAAAAGGGGGAAATTTGGGTGCTTTGGTTTATAGGAAGAGAAAGAAGTGGAAATTTTGATGTTTCCAATGCTTAATCGCGCCAAGACAACGCCTAAGCGCGCCTAGGCGCTAGGCAGAACCCCAACGCTCGCCTTACGCTTAGCGCCTTATTGAACCTTGTTTATAGGAAGAGAAAAGGTTGGAAAATTTTGATGGTTTTGATTGGGTTAATACACTAATTTGGCCCGAAGTGTAGAGTAAATGACAGTTTTGGCCCGATTTTCAAATAAGACAGTTGTGGCCAACTTTTCAAATTATTAGACAAATTTGGCCCGAGTTTTGAATTGACCGTCTAAATTGACGGTTAACGATTTTTCCGTCATTGATTCAGCATACGGTGCTGACTAGGATTATACACATCATCATTTATTAAATAAATAAATTAAAACAAATTAAATATATGAATTTTTTCCGAGAGACTTTCTTCCACTCTCCTCTTAGCCCTTAGGCTCCTAATACACATATTCTACTGCAACTTCGGCGAATTACCCTTCTCCTCCTCTGGCTTCAATCCTCTTCTACCTCCTTGTCAACACCGCTTCAGTTTTGAGACTCCGACTACTTCTCCTCATCCCTCGAGCACCAATCCTGCCAACTCAAACTCTCCCCAATAATCGCCGGCGCCACCCACTTCATCCCTCTCTCTAATTGATAATCGAACCCACAAAAAGCTCGACATCGCCGCCAAGCCATCATGATCAGGAGATCCAATCTTTGAGTCAACGAACCCAGAAAGAGCTACCGCCCGATTTCAAATCAGATCTGGTGCAAAGGAAGAAAAAATTGGTAAATGAGAAATGTTCGTCGGAGAGAGAGTTGGGTTTTTCTGGGTTTCTGAAGGGGCTAGAGGCCATGGCGGTTAGGGTTTTTTTGGTTTCTGAAAGGGCTTGAGACCATGGCGGTTGGGGTTTTCTGGGTTTCTGAAAGGGTTTGAAGTGGTGGAATAACCTGCCGGGTCGGGAAAGGCAGAGCCCGCCTCTGCTGTTCTGATGAAATAGAAAGTATCTCGTGTACCAGCAAGAGCAGGGAGATTGGGATGTTTTTCTCGCCGGGAGAGAGGGTTGAATTGACGGAGATCGCCGAAGGCGAGTCGCCGAGGGACAATGTGGTAAGGGAAGACGGGTGGGTTGCTGAAGGCGGTGTCGCCAGGAGCAGCAACGAGGTAGTCAGCGGGGAGGAAGAAGTCATGGAGGAGATTGATTAAGAAGAGGCGGCTAGGGTTATTGAGCAAAATTGCCTTTATGTTTCTTAAGTTTTTTTTTATTCTTATTTTTATTATAATTTTTAGCATAAATAAATTGTGTGGAAGCCATGTCACTGCCACCTCAGCATCGAACGTTGAGTCACTGACGGATTAAAAGTTCGAACGTTGATGACTCGATATTTACACATGTTTTTGTCCACCATTTCGGTACCGTTTTGAGTCTCATCTCTCGTGTTTTAGGCCGATTTCACGCTAGGTTGTTCTTGTTTGTGATATTTCAGGTCCTAGTACATGAATGAAGGTTTGGGAACGAGTTCGGGGTCGATTGGACGAAGTTGGGACGTTTGACGAAAAGCTGGAAATTCCACACGGGCACGCCTAAAATTCCACACGGTCGTGTGACCTGGCCGTGTGGCACCAAATTACACAGGCAAGCCACACTGGCCGTGTAAGGGACCCCTTGTGGCCATGTGGAAAGTCCAGGGAGCTCACACAGGCAGCCTGGGAATCCACACGGCCGTGTGGTTTTGGCCGTGTAGCGTACCCGAAGACACTTAAGTGAAACGCGGCGTTTTGCACACTCACACGGGCAGCTGGGGATTTCACACGGCCGTGTGGCCTGGCCGTGTGATCGGGCATAACTGGGTTTTAACCCAATTTCGAGTCTTTTTAAGGGGAATCGACTTTTTGGAGCAAAAACAGAGTTTTAGAGAGAGAAAGTGCAAAGAACAAACCCTAGGAGCTATTTGGAGTTGATTTCTCACCATTGAAGCCCAAATTGCATCCCCAGGAGTGAAGATCATCATCCTGGAGCAGATTATCCTCATCTTTATGAGTATGACTACTCTGATTACTGTTTTCCTCTCTCTCTCTCTATGGAGTAGAACTTTCTCTCACTTGGGTATGAAGAACCCTAGTTCCATGTGTTAGGAATCTTGATTGTAATGACTTGAGATTGTTATACTGTTTGATTTTAATCGATTGATGCATGATTCATTGAGTCAATGGAAGTCTGATCATCTTTTCTTGATTTCTGCTGCAACCTGAGATAGATAGAATCTGATTAGGTTGTTAGAACTTCATCAATCGTAGTGGTAGATTGGTTATACGAGAGTTAATCAATTTACTGCTTTGTACTGGAACCCAATTCCAGTAGTGGAGTTCTGTGCTTATTGCCTCAGCAGTCTATCCCGGTGAAGGTTAGTCGCCTGTCGGTTAGCCTGCCTAAGAGGGCTTGGTCAGCTTAAGAGATTCCAAGCTACTATCGGATCTTCCGCAGTTTAATCAATAGTTAATCAACGCAGGGTAATTACAACTGTGACCTAACTAAGGAGCTAGGGGGACTCATTCCCGAGTGACTCTCCCTTTGCTTTAGAAAACCGAACCATTTCCTCCTTTCTTATTGCTTTTAGTTAAAACCAAAATCACTCGACTTAGTTTGCTAGGTAATAGATATTCACGGAGTAGGCAGTAGATCTTGACCCCGGGTTGACAGTTAGAGCTTGCCTGTTACTGCATTTCCGGACTGCGATTACACTTGGTCGCAGTTTGGTGTTGTGTTTTAGCGTGTCAAGTTTTTGGCGGCGTTGCCGGGGAACCTCTAGGTTATTGGAGAAACGTGGAAGTTTGTTACTCTAGATTTTTATCTACTGCATTTTCTCTCTTCCACCTGTGTGCCTTCACGGGTTGCTTTTGATGATTGTGTGCAGGTAGTGCATGACCCGTAGCCAGTCGGGAGATTTACTACCATTAGACCAAGAGGTTTAACGAACCTGTAGGAACTTCAAGCGGGCTCTAAAGGCGCGACTAGCTGCGGAGGAGGCCTAAGCATAGCTACAAATCACCGAGGAGGAAGAGATGGGAGACCCACAGGACCATGATGTGGTCCTCCCCGAGGAGCAAACCATGGGTTACTACTGGACCGCTAGAGCCGCGGACATGAGGTCGCCCATTCAGCACCCTCAAGTCCCAGCCAACAACTTTGAGGTGAGCACCTCGGTCATCACTATGTTGCGCGACTCAGTAGTATTCCGTGGAAAAGAGGGGGAGTTCCCCCGATCACATCTGAGGCGATTCCATAAGCTCATCGATGGAATCAAGATAAATGGGGTCCCAGCCGATGCCATCCAAATGAGGTACTTCCCATTCACTTTGGAGGGGCAGGCCAAGGAGTGGCTGGACACTAGGCCTCCCGGATCGATCACCACGTTCGCCAACCTGGCGGACAAGTTCCTCACCTGCTATTATCCTCCGTCGAAAACGGCGGACTTGCAGAAGCAGATCACCCACTTTGCCCAGGATGAAGATGAGACCATCCGGAATGCATGGGAGAGATACACCAGTCTCTTCCTGAGGTGTCCCAATCATGGTTTCAATGATGTCTTCAAGGTGGGCACCTTCTACCACGCCCTCTTCCCAGAAGACAAGCAGCTGATTGACTCGGTTTGTGGCGGGAACATGCTGACCAAAACACCGCCACAGCTGAATCAACTCTTTGAGGAGATGGCAGAGAAAGAGTATGGTTGGGGCACTGCTAGGAGGTCGAGGAGAGCACCAAGCCGAGGTGTACATGCTGTGGGAACCCACACTTCTGATTTGGTGCAACTTGTGTCTAAACTGGTCTCAGCCATCGATCGAAATGGGATGGTTCCGGGGACAGGGAAGCAGCCGGCAATGCGTTGCCAGTGGTGCGAGAGCGCCCATCATACAGTAGAGGAATGCCAGGCCATGTGCGAGTCTAGCACACCCCAGGAGCAAGTGAACTTCATCAACAATGTCCGGCGCAACGACCCATACAGTAACACTTACAATGAGGGATGGCGCCAGCATCCAAATTTCTCATGGAGTGGCAACAGCCATCCGAAGCCACCTGGCTTCCAAGCTCCTGCAGCTAGTTTTCTGAACCAGAGGCAGCCATACCGGCCTCGCCAAGGCCAGATGCAGCATCAGCAACCACTTTATCAGCCCAGATAGGGGCAGGCTCTTCAACAGTATCCACAGCAGCAGTACCAGCAACCTGGTGCACCTCCATCAGTCCCAGCATCGGGCGATCCCGTGTCAGAACTGAGCGATCTAGTGACTACCTTGGCGAGCACTAGTACCCAAAAGTTCAACAAATTGGAGAAATTCATGGAAGTGGCTGCAGGCAAATTCATGGAGATTGAGGCTGACCAGAGAAACCAGCAGGCACTCTTGCAAGATATGGACACCAAGATCGGGCACCTGGCAGATGCCCTTGCTTCCAGACCGACTGGCACACTTCCTGGCCAACCCCTACCGAATCCCAGAAATCATAAGGAGGGGTTTCACGCCATTATGCTGAGAAGTGGGACTGTGACTGCGGATGCACCGCAGAAGAGTGCCAAGAAGGTGACCCAGATCACCCAGAGCCGCAAGAAGACCTGGTGATGGAAAAGGAGCCAGAGGCTCAAGCTCGAAAGCCACAACCAGTAGTGGCTGAATATAAGCCTAAGCTCCCTTTTCCCACCAGGATTTACAAAGACAGGCTGGAGGCAGAGTTCGGAAACTTCTCGTCCATGCTTAGGAAGCTGCATGTTCAAGTGCCCTTCATGGAGGCACTAACTCTGATGCCTAGGTACGCGAAGTTCCTGAAGGAGCTTCTCTCGAAGAAGCGAAGGCTGAGCGAGCTGGCCACTGTGGAGCTCAGCGAGGAGTGCTCGGCCATTCTGCAGAACAAGCTTCCGCAAAAGCAAAAGGACCCAGGTAGTTTTACTATCCCGTGCTCTATAGGTAAATTGCATGTAGAGAGGTCCTTGGTGGATCTAGGTGCTAGTATTAATGTGATACCGTATAAATTGTTCAAGAAACTAGGCCTAGGTGAACCCAGTGAAACTAGGATGAGTATTCAACTAGCTGACCGATCCATAGTTCATCCTAGGGGCATAGTGGAAGACCTTCTGGTAAAGGTTGGCAGATTCTTTTATCATGTGGATTTTGTTGTCTTGGACATCAATGAAGACACAGAAGTGCCCCTCATACTAGGAAGGCCTTTCCTGGCCACCGCCAAGACTCTCATAGATGTACATGATGGGACCTTAGTCTTGAGGGATGGCGAGGAGTGAATAACATTTTCAATTGCTAATACTCTTCCTGCTTCATCGCCTTTGCATGCTGTTTCTCACCCAGAGAACGAGTCTGTCGTGTATCCTTCTGTGCTTCCCATTTTGCAGGCTCTCCCTCCCACACCTTCGCCGCCACTCCCGTCCACTCCGTCACCAAAGGAAAAGATCAAGGAGGAGTGGCGGCCGAAACTGCAGATAGCTAAGCCTGCTCACAAGAAAGTCGGAGACCACTATGAGCTGGTCCCGCCTCCTGAGACTCGACCGCCTTGGCCATCCGAGTATTCACTCGCTTGCATCCTGCCGGATGGCCAGGTTGAGTTGACGAATGCTGGTGGTCACACCCGTCGTGTGCATGGCCACCATCTGAAGCTGTACCTCAAGAGCGATGTGGATCCGCTCTTGGAGGAACCTGTCCCTACACCTCTCTGAGTGTCCACCCTACTGGCGTCCAGCTAAAAGACGGTAAAAAAGCGCTTGTGGGGAGGCAAACCCACCAAGGTTTGTTTTTCTTTCGTTTTTTTTTTTGGTTTGTCCACTTAGAGCTATGGTTTCTATCACTCAGTGTGTTTTGATGACTCTAGCCCTGCTGACTGGTCCTATTTCCAGTCCCCCGACAATCCGTATTCCCGCTAACATCGTTTCCCCTTATCTTTCCCTTGCTCTATTGAGGGCAATGTCGTGCTTAAGTGTGTGTGGGGGGGGGGGTGTTTATCTATTTTTGACTGCTAGATGAGTTGTGTGCTTGGAGCCTAGTCCACTATCCAATTTGATGAATTGAGGGCTCCAAGTACTATTCTCTGCAAAATCCTGCTCGTTATGCTTTGAATTGACAGTCTTTATGGTGATATGCAACCTATGGAGGTAGTTATAGCACTATGGAGGATGTTGAAGTAAAAGATTTTTTCTATCTATCTCTCTGCTGTGCCGGTTGATTTTGTGAACTAGTGGATTTAGGACCGTTGATTCATGTGGTATTGATGACTCCTCTTATGTTGTGTTGTGGACTCGTGTATCGAAAAAGGGTGCTCAAGTGTGAAATGAAAAAGCAGTTGGTCCTCCATGTCAAAAATTTGAAATTCTAAGACATGGGGTAAGCCCAACGTGTGCGGCACCGTTCATTTCACAAAATCGGGTTTTGGAAGAGATTTTAGTGATCCTTGGTGGGGTAAGCCTACAAGGTGAAGCTAAGTTGTCTCTAGTACAAGTAAAATTTTCACCGGTTGAACGGTTTGCCTACTTGAGGATGTGTTTTTAAGGGCACGGATAGAGCTTCCGACCCCCCTTAATTTCATTCATCCTCCACACGAATTGAGGAATAGGAGTTAAAAGAAGTACTCTGGCGAGTGACAGATGTACAGAAATTGCTCTTGCTCACCTAATAAGGGCAGACCGCGCATACAAACTGCAGTTGGAACCCCAACAAAGAAAAATAAAATAAAAGAAACAAATAGTAAGAAGAAGGGGTTCCACCAAGTGAAATGAAATGAAAGAGCACCCGATACAATGAGTCCTTGGTTGTTGAATTGTGTGAGTCTCCTTATCCATGAATTGACTGTCTTAGTTCCACTGCTTTTCATGATCCTTGCTTGAGTCTTGTACTGGCATTGAGAGAGATAGAGGGCGTCTTAGAAGACCAATTGACCTTGTAAGTTGCTAGATGATCTAGAAAATCCTCTGCTGATGATCGGGGGTGCATGTTGCTATAGTGGTCTAGAGAGTTGCATTGGTTTGAGTCAGGTTTGCTTGGGGACAAGCAAACGGTTAAGTGTGGTGGAATTTGATGACTCGATATTTACACATGTTTTTGTCCACCATTCTGGTACTGTTTGAATCTCATCTCTCGTGTTATAGGCCGATTTCACGCTAGGTTGTTCTTGTTTGTGATATTTCAGGTCCTAGTACGTGAATGAAGGTTTGGGAACGAGTTCGGGGTCGATTGGACGAAGTTGGGACTTTGAAGAAAAACTGGAAATTCCACAGGGGCACGTCTAAAATTCCACACAGCCGTGTGACCTAGCCATGTGGCACCAAATTGCACGGGCAAGCCATACTGGCCGTGTAACGGACCCCTTGTGGCCGTGTGGAAAGTTCAGGGAGCTCTTGATGATGAATTGATTGGTTTTCGGATTAATGCATGACAACTTGTTTGCGACTAGGACAACCTATGATGAGGACTGAGATGTGCAGTAAAATTGTGTAGGAGTTCAGTTTTTCAACTATTTGCTTACCAACTGTGACTTGATTTGATCACTTGTTCTTGACAGTCGTTTATGCATCTAGTTCAGGGTATCAGAATGTGAGATAGAGCATCTAGGTAGCCATGTGAGATTTGAGCCTGCTCGTTTCTTTCTTGTGCGATAGATCCCTCTTCCATGATGTGTAGCATTCACGTTGTCACTAGCTAAGATGATGGGGGCATAGGATTAGCCCACGCCCAAAACTGACTGTCCTGATGTGTCATATCCCCTAGTCAGCCCCTTTGAGCCGTGTGTTATCCTTTCTTTTGGTCTATAACGAAAAAAATCACCCTTGTTGCATCTTTTAGAAGGTTCCACAGAGTGGTTTTTACATATTCTCTGCTGTTTCTGCTAAAGTTAATGTGAGTGTTGGAGGTAGTACTTAAAAGTTGGGCAGGTATTTGAAATATGTGCAGAAGTGGTGGATCTCTTAAGAAATGGAAAGAAAATGAAAGAAAAAACAAAGAAAAAAAATTGAAAGCAAAAGAGAGCCACCACCCAAAAATCTGAATAATGCCCAGTAAGTAGTGTTTCTTAGCAGTCTGGCTTGGAAATGCTGACATTTATACCTCCTTCGCTTTTGTGCTCTTGAGATATTGAGTAATGCAGAATAGCAGAAAGAAAATACCGGTTTGTTTGACTGTGATTGTGTGGGTTTGGAAATGTGGAACCTTGTGCTATGAATACTTCCACCACTTAAAGACCTTTTCCCCATGTCCAAGACCCTAGCCAGTCATTTGAACCTGTGTCTAAGACCTCCTGATTAGTTAGTGGTGACACCCCATATGTGAACTCTAGCATTTAGAGGCTGCCATCATGGTGAAGAGATGTTAGGGATTGAGAGATAGCATGCGCATTTTTCGCATCAAATTGTCCTGACCCCACTGGTCGAGAGTGAGTGATTCATTTTCATATTCTTTATACTCTTGTACCCCGGTGAGGACCTAGATTGCTCGATCTCTGTTCTGATGTCTTGAGTTGGATGCATGATTTCACTGTTTTGAGTGAGTGGTTGAGTCAAGTCTAGGTTGGCTGGTGAACAGAAGGGAGACTCTTCCTTTACTCGATTTTGCTGCACTCGAATGTCCTTTGTGGTGGTTGTCCAGGTTGCTATTGAGGTTGCTCATGTATTGATGTTTGAAAACCAGTACGATTCACGTGTTCTGTGCCTTTATGACTTGTCCCCAATGTTGGTTGATTGAAATATGTAAGCTTACCTGGTGTCTGACTTGGTTTGCTTGGGGACAAGCAAACGGTTAAGTGTGGGGGAGTTTGATAGACCGTTATTTACACATGTTTTTACCCCCGTTCTTACATCGTTTGAGGTGTTGATTCTCGTGTTTTAGGCCGATTTCACGCTAGGTTGTGCTTGTTTGTGATATTTCAGGTCCTAGTACGTGAATGGAGGCTTGGGAGCGAGTCTGGGGTCGATTGGACGAAGATCGGACTCGTGGCGAGGTGTCAAGGAAGCCGCACGGGCAGACCGGGGCATCACCCGGCCGTGCAAGTGAGCAAGGTGGCCGTGTGATTTTTGCCGAGGCCAAACACGGGCAACCCAGGAAACTCACACGGCCGTGCAACTCTGACCGTGTGAGATGGCTGAAGGCCAACTTAAGTGATACGCTGCGTTTTGACTCACACGGCCACTTGGGTGAGCCACACGGCCGTGTGGCCTGCCCGTGTGAGTCGGGAAATTCTGGTTTTTGAGCCAATTTCGAGCCAAAAGGGGGAGAATCGGATTTTCAGAGCAAAAACAAAGCCCTAGAGAGAGAAAGTACGAAGAACACATCCTAGAAGCTATCTTGGAGCTGGGTTTCGTCAAATCGAGCCTGGAGATCGTCATAGGAGTGGAAATCATCATCCCGGAGCAGATTTTCCTCATCATTATGAGTATGACTAATCCGATTACTGTTTTCTCTTCTCTCTCTATGGAGTAGAACCCTTCTCTCACTTGGGTATGAAGAACCCTAGTTCCTTGTGTTAGGGATTTGATTGTAATGACTTGGGATGATTATACTGTTTGATTTTAATCGAATGATGCATGTTTATTGAATTGATTGAAGTATGATAAGCTTTTCTCGATTTCTGCTGCAACCTGAGATAGATAGAATCTGATTAGGTTGTTAGAGCCTCTTCATTCGATAGTAGGAGATTGGTTATACGAGAGTTAGCCAGTTTACTGCTTTGTACTGGAATTCAATTCCAATAGTGGAGTTCTGTGTTCATAGCCTCAGCTTTCTATCCCGGTGAAGACTAGTCGTCTGCCGGGTAGTTATACTGAGAGGGCTTGGTCAGCTTAAGAGATTCCAAGCTACTGTCGGAACTTCCGCAGTCTAATCAACAGTGAATCAACCCAGGGGAATTACAATTGAACCTAACTAAGGGGCTAGGGGGACTCAATCCCGAGTGACTCTTTCCTGACTTTTGAACACCGAATTATTACTTGCTTTCTTACTGCTTTTGCTTTAAACAACAATCACTCGAATTAGTTAGCTAGATAATAAATCATCACGGAGTAAGCAGTAAATCTAGACCCCGGGTTGATAATTGAACTTGCCTGTTACTGCATTCCCTGACTGCGATTGCACTTGGTCGCAGTTTGGTGTTGTGTTTTGGCGTGTCACCTGTCACGCGTCAGAAGCCTGACAAGGCAGTTGAGATGTCTGAAAAAGAGAGTACAGAGCATTAAATTGGGACAGTGACGTGGAGGAGATCAACCTCGAGTTCGGTGAGTATAAATAGGGGCAGTTGGTAGCATTTACATAGGTTGGACTCTCTCACTAAAATTCCTATTTCGGAACACTTCCCTCTCTAAGGAACTAACTTGGGCGTCAGAGGATTAACGAGCCCAGGCGCCCTCCTCTTTGTGTGTGTGCGTAGGCAGGCGCCAGACGAAGTGAGGTTTCGGGAGTATCGGCGGGTGTCGCAACCGTCCCCTCGCGATCGGGGGATCTGTCGCGAACTGCTCGGAGTCGCCATCGATCTTAGTTGTGGTGGATCGAACACCCTTTCTGGTTTTATTACTTATGTTAAAACCAGAAATCTGGTCTGCGAATTTTTTTAGATTTTCTAAGTTCGGGAGTACAGTTACGTATGGGAAAGTGTATTCACACCCCACAACGCCCCAAATGGGTACTACTTGGAATCGATAAGTTTATGATATATTGGGTGTATTATAATTTGTGCCTTATTTACGTATTTAATTATATGATTCAATTAATTAGGTGTTTATTATTATAATTCGATCATACGTCTATTGACGTAAATATCAAACATAAAGAAAGAGTTTGGATTAGTTGGACTCGAACCTATTGGTTGCCTACGTACCCGAGTAGTCGGGATCAAAGTCCACGTAGTTCGATTTTGTGAGTTTTAAATGTTGAGTCTCACACATTAGGAATGTGGAGAAAATTTGTTAGTTGGACTCGAACCTATTGGTTGCCTACGTACCCGAGTAGTCGGGATCAAAGTCCACGTAGTTCGCTTAAAATGAGTGATTTGAAAAGTTGACGTTTGCATGTTAAATTGATCACGATTAAGATGATAATTTAAATTTGTCCTTTCAGAAAATGCAATTTGGTAATTATGGAATTAGGAGGTTGATAATTAGGTACAGTAAATGTATGATAAGAAACAATCACCATCTATCCATCCATAATCTCGTATTATGAGAAAATTTGTAGGAAAAATATATATAGTTTGGTAATAAATAAAAGGCAAAGGGTTGATAAATTAATGGAACTAAATACTAGGCAGTTTACTTTAGTTTTAGACGCACAAACAAAAGTTCTTAAACGACTTTTCCCACCTCGCTCTTACTCGATCTGTCTCGAACTCTCCTCTTCTATTCGATCCCTCTGCCACGAAAACGACCCAGAGAAACACCAAACCCGATCTGCTCTCTCCCTCAAATCGATCATTTTCCCTCTCACTCTCGTCGTCCTTGCGTCGCCACTACACGCCCTGCATTTCCATCTTCTCTTCCTTCTATGAACGACGAGGGAAAGGAAGAGCTGAAAGGCGACTGCGGCGGCGAAGGGAAGGCGTCGATCGACGCGATGACGATGCTGGCGGCGAAGAAGTTCAGAGGTAGGTGTTTTATGGGTTTGCATGTTCGATTCAAATGCCCGATTTAGTTGTTTTAGGGTTCTGATCATGTTTTATTTTCCCCTTTTTTTAAAAGTTTTGGAATCGGTTGGGGGAAAATGATATACGGCAGCGGACTGTATCGGCGGTGGCGTAGGGGTGAAACGCGCGGCAAGGGAGAAACACCAGCGAGGGTAAGCTCTGCCTTTCCGTTTTTTATGTGTTTTGAGTAGTTTCAAGGCTATTTTAAGGTTATGATGTTTCTGGTTTTTGTCAAGACGAGAAGGCTCTTCTAATCTTGATTTCACACATATTAGGGTTCTAAATCAAGTTATATTAGATTTTTGGCAATCTGGATGATAAACTGTGATTTCACTCGTATTATGCATGAGTTTGATGTGAAACATCTATGCTAAGTGAGGCTTTACCTCCTGAAAATACGTGGGTTTTGGTTTTGGTATTGGTGATTTGCTTTGGTTTATGATTTTGAGTTTGATGTTTTACTTCTGTAAAAGTGTGTATTTATAACTGGGTTTTGAGACTTTGAGTTTTGGCTGTGACTTGTATGGGCTTGGGGGTAATGATTGGTTCTGGGAAATCTGGTTTATGTGAATCTGTAATTAATTACTTGGTCATGTAGGGTGCTTGGATTAAACTTGCATAAACAACTTTGCCATATAAAGAAAGAGACGATGACACACTAGTATACTAACACATATATGAAAAAGATAAAAGAGCATGAATATGTCAGATGACCTTTTGCTTCTGTTATCACTTTACTTCTGTTATGGTTATGATAATATAAAATATATTTAAGCAATTAGTATTATGAGTAAATTGTGTTTCAATTGGAGTGGTTTTAAAACTGATGGAAGCTTATATGGGTTTGAAACTGGAAAATTATGTATGTTCATGGTGATTTGGATATCGTACAGTCTAGTTTATGTGGGGATTTGATGATGAATGTTCTAGGCGAGATTATGGTAATGATGTTCATGTATGGTTTCTTGTTTGGTTGAAAAGAAAGGGGAAGTCTAGATGTTTGGGGTAAATTTTGAATGATCCTAGTTTAGTATTTCTTTTAAAACGAACTTGTTAAAGGAAGGTAGAAGTAGATGATTAAGATGGTTAGGATAATGATAGGGATTGTTGATTACCAATCCTTCTCTTTGTAGTTTGGTGGAGAGGTTTAGCTGCTTTCCTCCAATTTTCTTGCCGCTGCCTTCTCTTCTTTTAATTCTTCTTGTCTTTGTTAGTTTGTTATTGTTGTGCTATGCTTTTTCTCTTTTTGTGTGTCGCTGGTATGATGTTGGCTGGGGAAGAAGGACGGAAATGGAGTTTTTGATCCGCCTCTTCTCTATTTTGTGTCTGTTTTTCAGGTATGGTTGAGAAGAAGAGTAGATAAATTTTGCAAAGTTACTGTTTCTCAAGCTTTTGTGTTGTTATTGTGTTTAAGGTAGAAAGTGGTAAGGGATTTTTTGTGTTTGGGGAGTTACTGGCGTGTGTGCTGTTTGTAGAAAAGAAAGAAGAAGAAAGAAGCTCTCTATGTGCAAAGGGGAGAAGAATCTGATTGTCTCTTTGAGCGGAAGGGAAGTGTCCTGAGGAGGAGGGGGGGAGATGTACTCTGTTTCTTTCCTACAGCTCGAGGGGAAGGAGAAGTAGAAGCAGAAGAAGTAGAAAAAGTCCAGAAGTGGAAGAGAAGAAGGGATGCAAGGAAGAACTCTGCCCCTCCCCCCCTTTTCGCTCAAGGAACAGATGGGTTTTTATAGAAAAAGAAAACTTGCTCCTCAAGCTTACAGCAGTGCCGGTTCTGGGTCGGACCGGTCTGAGTTCGGTCGGACCGATATGGGTTTGGTCAGACCTGATCTCTGACCGGTTTGACTTTGTTGACTGGTTTGATTGAGGGCTCTTTGACTTGGGCAGTTTTGAGCTTAATTGTAAAATTGTAATTATTAATTGTTCTAATTATGAAGTTAATTTTTTGCAATTGTCTTAAATGAAATTGTTATGTCTTTCTTTAGACTTTAATTACTTAGTAATCAAGATCCAACCTCAAAATCCCTTATGTCAAGCAAACGATCAACTTCTTTCACAACCAAAATCGAACATAAGTCTAATTCGTAGAGATTCTAATCTCATTGCTTATGGAAAACAAAAACCCAAATCCAACTCAAATACTGCAAATGCACTACAAATACGACTTCAATTAGTAGTTTGTTTAAAATTTGTTATTGCTACCTTTAAACAAAAACTAACATTTATTTAATTAAATATGTTTTTGCCCGGACAAAAAGCGGTGTCTACAGTGGATTTTGTGGCACAAACAAGCTGCTACATTAGGGACCGAATGCAGGGGGGAAAGAGAATCTCTCTGCAACAGTTACTGATAACGAGATAAAGGATGCAGTCTTTTCCTTAGATGTTCATCGTGCACCTGGACCTGATGAGTTTACAGTTGGGTTCTATAGGAAGCGGTGGCCTCTAATTGGTAAATATGTCATAGCTTGGGTGCAAAGTTTCTTTCATACATTTCTTCCATTAATATTATTGTCGTGTCTTTAGTTCCTAAGATACCCACTTCTGAATCGCTAAGAGATTTTCGACCCATATCTTGTGTGAATATGATGCAGCTACAATAGATCAAGCATTCCATCAAGATGTTCTATCAAAGTTAACAGGTAGTTCCTAGTTTCTACAATGGTCGTGATGGGATTTCTTGCACAAATTTGCTTTTTGGATTAGTGCATGTGTTAAAACTGCTTGGTTTAGTGTATCTGTAAATGATAGACTTTGTGGGTTCTTCTTTGCTTAGAGAGGAGTTAGGTCTTGAAATGGAAAGCTTGTCAACCTGTTTTTCCTTCGAGAAAACTAGATGAAACATAATTGAATTTGCACCTCTGACTTCTTACAAATGATTAAACAACGCGGTTCACACCTCTTTAAACAAAGTTTAAACAAGGGTGTTCGATGTTCTTGATGATCTACGAGACAAAGCTAAATTACAGTAATTTACTTCTATAGAGGTTTAGTGAGAGCTCCAAAACTACAACTATGACTAAATTTGCAGAGGAAAAAATAAAAGGATAAAAGTTGAAATTGTATTGTCGGGTGTGATTTTGGCGAACCCTTTCTGTCATCTTCACCTCCTATTTACAGCCACAAAAAGTAACTGCCTTCGAAAATCGCTCTGTTGACGTGGATCAACGGTTACCCTCCCAACTGCTTTGACGATGTCCTGACGTTGGATGTGCGGGTGCCACCGTCTTCAGTCCTGGCCCCTTCCTTGATAGCTCCTCATTAGCTTTGTTTGTTGAGAAAAATGACGAAGGCATGAAGATCCCCTTGCCACATATGGGTGGCTACTCGAATCGCATGAGTAAAAAAAGGACACGTCGATGAGCACCTCCTAATCATACCATGGGGGGGGGGGGGGGGGGGGAGGGGGGCTCTTTGAAATACTCATTAACTTCCATACTTAGCCAAATTTCCATCTCACCTCACCACATTAAGGGGTACGGTGATCACCCCCGTGATCACACCATGTGGTCTCCTTTCCTTGGCCAAATTCGGCCATCCATAATTTTTTAACCAAACTCACGCACCATACTACCCTCCTCGTTACCCTAGGGGTTGTTGCTGATTACTCGTATGTTGGTGACCACCCCTTGAGAATGGGGGTGACGGAATGCTAATCACCCCCCCCCCCCCCTCAGCACATCATGAGGATGACGGTATGGTGATCACCACCACCCCCTCAGCACTTCATGGGGGTGGTAGTATGGTGGCTATATCCCTCGACACTTAATGGGGTGGAAGTATCGTGGTCACCCCACTCGACACATCATGGGGATGACGGTATGAAGACCACCCCCACCTCCTCACTTCATAGGGTTGTCAGTATGGTGGCCACCCCCCTCGGCACATTGTGGGGGTGGCCCAATACTTAGTCAAATTTTGAAATAGATGGCTAGAGTGGCGAATGCTGGTATGAGGTTATTAGCCCAAAATCCCAATTCACGTGACCGACTTAATTGATTTAAACTGTTATTATTAAGTTAGCCTTATAAAGCCATTTAATTTCTTGTATTTAGACGATGTGGTACAAGTTTAATTTGAGTGTAAACACAACCATGCTTAATCTTGTTGCTTGTTCTGGAGATCTTTCCTATCATCCACAATGGAAGAAGGTGGGGCTAACTCACCTCATGTTTCGTAGATGACCTGCTAGTCTTTACTAAAGGTTCAGAGCAAACTATCCTTAAAGTCAAGCTACTCTTGGATAAATTTTTTAAGTTGTCACAACTAAGAACTAATATGTAATCATGAAAAGTGTGAAATTTGTTTTGGAGGAAAAGCTAGGAAGTTTAAAACAATAGCTTTAAAGATGACAGGGTTTTGCATAAGGGTCTTTTGCCTGTTAGGTACCTGAGATTGCCACTTATATCCGGAAATTTTTATGATCGAGAATGTTAAATGTTAATAAATAAATTGACAAAGAATCTTGGAAGGCTAGGAAGTTATCATATGCATGAATAATGTAGTTGGTAGCCTCTATCCTTATGACGGTAATTAACTACTGGCTGCAAATTTTCATTTTGTCTAAGATGTTGAAGATGATTCAAAATGTTGGTAGTAATTCCATTTTAGTCCGCAAAAACTTGTCTGTAACGAAAGAAATTTGAAGACCGACTTTTGAATTTCAACCACTCTATGAAAATCCACAATTATTGATCGATTTGACTCGATCATAAAAATTGGAACACCAAATTTTTTAGAATATATGGACTTTAAAGATCAAAGGTTGTCAGCCCTGTTTAGCCCGTTGGCCCGGTCGATTAAGTGGGTTGAGGGTTAATGGTTCATTCATTTTAGTCCGCTTTTGCCCGGATATATGAAGAAGTCATTATATTGCTCATATATTTATAAATTATATAAATATCATCTATATATGGATAATATTCTTCCTCGCCCGAACTATCTACATTTGTTTCTCTATCTGCTACTTTCCGCTATCCTCCTTCGAGCTCCTAAAAAGCACTGCAACATGTATTCATCACGCGACGAAGTCGCACTCCTATGATGCCGGTGTGTGTCAGATGTGAAACTAATTAGGAATGGCCAAGTGCGAATTGAGCATGGGGGTGCTTGCGAGGGAAGGCAATATGTGATGGAAGGCGAATTCTGATAGTAGTCTCTTTGTCTACAGAATTGACTCGACGAATTTAGCTTACCAATTAGCAGAGCATGAGCTAGAACGGGAGCGTAAAAGCGTATATTCTTTGAGAATTATAATTTGAGTGCGCTGAAAGAGCGTGGATATTATATTATTTTAATTAATATATCATTTAACTTACTAACATTTTTTAGTCAAAATATTACAAGCGGAAAAATAAAAATAAAATAATTTTAGTAGGATAATAGTTTTAATTAATCTGCTTAAGCCCGAAAAGGGAACATACTTCAAAAGTTGAATAGAAACCCACTAAAGTTTACGATACTATTTTTTGTTTTTATTGAAGTTTTAGTTTTATTTTTTTTAAAAGAAAAAGAGAAATGAATGCATCGTTTATCCACCCGCATGCACTCAATTCGTTTATCCACCCCCCGTGCATCGTTTCCTCCCCTTCGATTCTTTGTTTCCTAAGCCGACGTTGGAGATCTCCTGTAGATGTACCAAATTGGCAAATTCTATATCATCAGTAATCTAACTAACCTCTTATCCTTTTATTTGACCACAAGCTCGTGATTTGATAATCTATTGTACAGTCCCCATATAAGAAATTGTGGTGTACCATTTTCGTATTTGCTCTCCAGATCTTTGATGACACCGCATGTATTCCTTTCTCCCACGAAGAAGCGAGCCATCGTCTTCGAGCCAAAGCTGTTGATTTGGCTATAACTTGTTTCATTTTACTTTGTTTATAGAAAGAAAAATCTCTCAAATAAGTGATATATGAAATAAAATTTGCGAACTTTGATTTTCGATGCTCTGATTTTTTAGTTTGAGCTACAATTTCTGAGTTTTGGAAGTTTGTAGTTTCTGAAAAATAATTGTGAAGCAAAAATATCATTACTTTCACTCTCGTTGTAGGAAATTTGAAATGAGACAACAATTTTCTCATTTTATAATCATATATTGTGTAGAGTGTATATAAAGACATGTCCTTTCCCTACAAATTCATTAGCACATTTAAAAAGGGTGAAATGAACCAAATTATTAAACTCCTAATGATTGTTGGATCCAATCATGTCAAAATAGGAATAAGTTTAAAATTTGATGGTTAGGCGAACTAAAATGTTCAAAAAATCAGTCTCATATAGTTTACAAGAAGATATGAATACGATTGTGTCATAATAGATCTAATTTAAGAATTACACATCACTTTTACATATTCAATACTGCAATTCGATATGGAATATTCAAACCAGTGATTTTAAAGTTATCCTCTATTTATAATATATATAGGAATTTAATTAAGTATTATACAATAATTAAAATGAGGAATTTGGCATCTGATAGTCACACAAAGTTTTAACTCAAATGCATGTTTTTCTAGTAATTTTTGCTTCTTATTTGTATGAGATGAGGTCGACCGGCTCTATGACTGTGCACCTGGAGAAAAATGAAGTTTACTATTGCGGAGTTATGATGGCTTTTGAGATGGTATGGTCTTGTATTGTAGGCTCTCGAATCTAAAGCAAGAAGAAGAGACGATGGGATAGTCGAACCTGTGATGCTTCATGTTGTGGGGTTCTGTGATAAGTAAAAGAATGACATGACAGCATAGCTACATATATGAATTGTTGTAAACAACATCATTTTGAAGTGGCCCGGTGCTCGAATCAGTTGGTTAACTCGGTCGGATTTCCCGTTGAGATAGATAAACTCGACTTTGACCGAGCCCAAGTAGACAACCAACTGGGCCTTCGGCACTCGCTGAGATACTCAGGTTTAGGTAGAATTGGTTTGACCAGCAGAGTCATATTCGAATTGACAATCATGGTCATTACTCTTGTTGTCTATGTTTGAAGATACATTAGTTCAAATCCCAACACTTGTCTATTTTCTATACAAAATAAAGATAAATAATGGCGAAGAAAAAAATGGCATTCATACTTTTGTTCTCGTTATAGGAAATTCGAAATGGGACGACAATTTTATCATGCCAGTAGTATATATTATGTAGAGTGTATATGTAGACATGTCCTTGCTCTACAATTCATTTTAGTACATAAAAAAAGAGGAAATAAACCAACTTATTAAACTCAACCTCGTTTAATGATTGTTGAATCCAATCATGTTTGTTAGATTAGAAAGATGTTTAGAAGTTAACGGTTAGCCTAGCTAAAACATCCAAAGAACCCATCCCCATATTGTTTGCAGAAAGATATGGATATGATTGTCTCACGGTAGTTCTATAAAGTAATACTAATGAAAGAGTTCAACATCGCTTCTACAAAATACAAATTCGATATTGCAATTCGATATGCAATATTGAACCAATTATAAGTAGAACTTTAGTGACCTTATAAGATAGATAGAAAATTATAAGATAAATAGAAATTTAAATTAAGTATCAAAGTATTATTAAAAGAATAAAATATGAAAATCAAAGTATAAAAACACCAATAAGTACCGAGCGAAGATTTAGTGACCTTAGCTAACCGTTGAAAAGTTCTGTTATTTTTTAATGTTAGCTTCATGTATGTTTTTTATTTAAAATGGTACAACTAATGTATGTAGCTTGATTGGTTAAGATTCTTGTCATTGTTGAAACTAATGTACGAAAATATTAACCCTTTCTTTTTTAAGAAATAAATGAGAAACAAATAGATGAATGTGAAGAGAAAAATACCCTTCCAATTTTTACTCTCGTTACAGGAAAATTTGAATGGGATGAAAAAAAAAATCAAACTATCTATATATTGTAGATTAAAAAAAAAATTGATGTGGAATGAGGATATCATCAAAGGAGGAATTGTCTCCATATGATTGATGTGTTGTTCTCCGAAGTAGGAAAGGGTAGATAGATGGAACTGCGACAAGACAAAGAAAACAAATGAGAACTAGTTAAATTTCGAACTCAACTTCTTCGAATGAGGAAAATAACTTCTTGTCGCTAAGAAGAATAGAAGACATAGGGGTTGGTGGAGATTGTATAAAAAAATTTAGGGCAATGTCTATTTTTTACCCAAACCTTTTCAAAATTCTTTTATCTTACCCAAACCTATTAAAATTCTATTTATTATCCAAACTTATTGTAACTGATCAAAGTCTGGGCATTCGTTCTGTTACTGTTACTTATTTTTGTAACGGAGCTCCACGTAAGCATCCACATCAGCGTACACGTTGGAAATTAATATTAAACGTATTTTATTATTATAAATTTAAAACAAATATATTTATTTACCTATTTAATTGGGTGATACTTACCCTCTTTGTTTGAAAATCCAGATTTGTTTTTACATAGAAAGGGAAGGAAGACGAACATAGGAAGAATCACAACCAGATTAGGAGAGGAAAGCAGGGGCGAATCCCTTCTTCACTCACTGGTTAAGTGAACTGATCTTTCCTTTCACTCGCCCGCAACAACCACAAAAAATCCAAAAATCCCAGAGAACCCAAGAAAGCCAGATCCCATCTCTTCTTGATAAAAACACAAAAATGAAAAAACCCAGAAAAGTAAAAACCCTATACAAATCCCGCCTTTCTTCTCTGTAAATAAACCCATAAACACAAAACTAGAACGTCGTTCTTTCTCATCTGCCCCACAGATCTCACTGATGGTGACCCCTATCTTCATGCCGTATAGATCGGACCGGACGCATCTGGCGGCTGACCTGTTTCTATCCCCTCAAATCCAGCCACCACCACCTGTAACCCCTGCCTTACTCCCTGTCACACAAATCGTCCTCTTCCCTCCTAACATATCTATTTTTTACGATCTCTTCTTCCACACAATCCCAATAATCGAAACCACCAAAAACAAAAATCAAACCCCCCAAACCCATAAATCGAAACCCCTCAACCTAGAAATCGAACCTCCCCTGTTTGAGATCGCCACCAGATCTTTGCAAGGAAGAAAGCCAGGTTGTTGTCGGTGCCTTCCGCGCCGCTGAATCGAACGGTGGCTTGCAGCTTCTTCTCGATTGAGGCTCGGTAAGAGCTCCGCGGAGGGATTCCTCGGATGATGCGTCCATCGAGAGGGAACTGAGGGTGGCGAGTGATGGTGTTGGACGGAGATGGTAAACCCAGAAGGACGGGATAAAGAATATGTGAATGAGAAGGAATCTTTGAAAAAGAGATCGGAGGAGTGAGTAGTAGTGAGAGGCGGAGGGGGGAGTAGTGAGGGGGTAGGGGAGAAGACGTGAGATCCTATTTTGTTTTTTTGTTGTTGTTTTTATTAATTTTTTGAGGGGATAGAAAGCTATAATTATAATGGTATTCTAACCGCCACGTAGGAAGCCTATTCATCATAGTCATGCTTAGTCAGCATTACTAACAGAAAAGTTGACGGAGAGTTAACGTTTGGATAATTATGAGGAATTCAATAGGTTTGGTTAAAATAAAAGAATCTGAAAAAGGTTTGGGTAAAAAATAGACATTGCCCAAAAATTTAGAACGAGATAAAGATAAATTTTCGATGAATAAATGACCCGTATGTATATAAATGGTCAATGAATGGTATATTGATTTTGATTTTTCGCCATAATCCCACACCACTAACTCCAAAAAAAAAAAAAAAAAACAATTCTTACCAAACATGAGAGTATATTCAATTCCCACAAATGAATTCTTTGATGTTTTAGGGCGTGGTTCATGAAACCGTATCGTACTGGCGGTTCAACCATGAAATACCTGTATCGAAAGCTAAATCGTTAGGCGGTATGTAACGGTCTAACGGTTGAACTACGATTAAACTTCGATTTTACCATAAAATATCATACCGTTAACTTTTTCGGTACAATCTCCGCTACGGTTTCATTTCATGTACCATGGTTTTAGGACGTAGATGTAGATGTAACGTAGGAATTAAGTAACTATGGGTTAAAATATAGAAATGGAGGGTATTATGGAATGTAATAGATTCTCAGAATTATAGATCAATGATCATTTGAATTTGAAATTTTGAATACCATTAAACGGCGTCAAGTATTATAAATAAGAAAATCTCGATGGAATCTGTCAAAATCAGAGAACAGCGCGAACTCTGTCCCCCACTCAATCTCCCGCTCTACCAAATCAAAACCCGAAGTACGCCGTCGGAAAATCGCCGCCGCCACCGTTAAGGTTATTATTGTCGTCTACACTAACACAACTACCTCGCCTTGATTTACCTCTACCGCCGAGGCCACCGCCACCGCCACCATCGAGCCCCTCAACGACTCCCTCTCAGTGTGTCTTCTCGTTCCTTTCCCACCAAGAAAACCGAAAATAAGAAATTTCTTCTGCCAAGCGCGTGCGTCCACGCTTTTCAACGGTCGGTCGTACTCGTATCGTCTCCACCGCTACTGATTCCTTCTCCTTCAATATTCTTCTCTTCTCTGTACTTTCCCTCTTCCCGCCCTCTGTTCCCGTTTCTGGGTTTCGTTCATTTTCTACTCTCTGGAGTTTATTCATCTTCTAAAACCCTTTTAGGGTTTTGGGTGATTTGGGGATTTTTTTCACCCTTTTGGGAAATTTGCTACTTGGTGTTGCTTTCGTTCCCGGCCGTGGGCCAATCTCGGGATTCTTGATTACAATCGATTCTTTTATACCAAGAGTATGCAAACCCCGTTTAAGCGGGAAAAACATATTAGCCATGATTGAGAAGACGAAGAAGAACGGAAGCCATAGAAGGGGGCGAATCAGTGAAGAGGATATCTCCGTCGTCTTGGAAAGGTGATAGTTTTTTTTCGTTTTTCTGAAAGCTTTATGCTTTTCATTTCAGTTTGAGGCTTAGGCGTTTCCGGTGATTGATGGATGGTTTTGACATGGGTTTTCTTTTGTTTTTGTTTTAGGTATACGGCGACGACAGTGTTGGCATTGTTGCAAGAAGTAGGCCAACTTGAAGGAGCGACGATTGATTGGAATGCGATTGTGAAGAAGACTTCAACTGGGATTTCCAGCGTTAGGGAGTGCCAGATGCTATGGAGGCACTTGGCTTATCGACATTCCTTATCTGATAAACTGGACGATGGAGCTCAGCCTCAGGTATCCGCTTTCTTTGCTTCTGAATGAATTTGAGTTTCTTGTTTCTCTCTCTCTCTCTCTCTCTCTCTCTCTCTCTCTCTCTCTCTCTCTCTCTCTCTCTCTCTCTCTCTTTTCGAGCTTATTTTCATATGCTTGTGTTCATCTGTTTTCAGGATGATGATAGTGACTTGGAGTATGAGTTGGAAGCATACCCTGAAGTAAGTAGTGAGGCTTCTGCTGAGGCAGCAGCATATGTGAAGGTTAGTGAAAAAATTGTATGATGCGTTCAGTGATGGATTCCGTGGACTCAGTTCAGGACTTGGTTCGTTTCACTTGATGTCCTTGTCTTATGCATCATAACTCGATAAACTCGTCCCTTACCATCATCTGATTTCTTTTTTGTCATAGATATTGATGGCTTCTGGTTTACCAACTGATTCTAGTCAAACAAATGCGGGAACTGTTGAAGCTCCCTTGACTATTAACATACCAAATAGCCTTTCATTTCGTGCTACATCAGAAAATTCAGAGCCTGCTGCAATGCGAGGGATGAACATCACCATTCCTGTTTTTGTTCAGAAGCAGCCAGCCCCTTTAGTGGCTGGTTTGGAAGATATCAATGGATCTCAAATTGGCAACAATCAATCCAAAAGGAAAAGAAAACCATGGTCTGAGTCAGAGGATCTGGAATTGATTGCTGCTGTACGGAAATTTGGCGAGGGTAATTGGGCAAATATAGTGAAAGGCGAGTTCAAGGGGGATAGAACTCCATCACAACTATCTCAGGTACTTCGTGAATTGTCTTTATGTTCTGTTTCTCATCGCCAGCTTGTATCACGGTCTCCGGTCTTTCTCTCTTGTTAGTATAAGTCCCCTATTTGAATTCCTTAGTTATGTTATGCTTATGATGTGCCCTTTGCAAGTGTATGAGAACATTTTCGGTAATCTTTAACCAATTATTTGTACTTTGAAATATCGGTCATGGTTAGAACCCAAGGAGGGTTGGGAAGCGTTTGGCTCATATTAGATGAAATTCCTACTTCTTTAGGTGATATATGTTTAAAACGTTATAACAAAAATGGAGGAAGATGTAAGATAATGAGGAAAACAAAAATGAAAATTGTATATAGATTGATACCTGGGAAATAGCTTTTGACAGTGGGTTACCTAGTAATTGCAGACCTGATGGCTTAAGTAGGAGAGTTGTTATAGCTAAGCTCAGCTATGAAATAGTTATTGGTCATTGTAAGTGGAGGTGAAGCTGGCAGAAATCTATTATGAGTTTATTCCTGAGTCTTGCTGAGCACTTCAGTTACGTTCCCTTCGCATAGCAGTAGATGTTGCTATTATTTTTGCTGCATCTAATTTATTCTGCTTGTTACTCACCACCTCACGTAGGTGTGTGTTAAGTATCTGCGTTGTATTAAAATGAACACTGAACTTGTTAAAACAGGGTTACGATGAAGCTTTCTGGTTCTTGTTATAAATGGTATTGCCCTAACGAATACTGCAATTAATGCTTTAGTTCACAATATTCTGTTAAGTTTCAAGGCGACTGATCTCTTAAGCATTAGTATTCATGTTCCACTGTTAATTATTTTCTTATGCTTCTTCAAAATCTCAACACGGTTATCAGTGCCTCACAAAGCAATCCGTTGTCATCTAGTCCGGTCAGGATGTCTGGGGTTTACCCAGTTTTCCCGGGTTCAAATCCCGGCGACGGAAATGATACTTAAATCCATGTTCTTTTCATGGTAAAGTTTCAACAGTTTGTGGCACTATAATTATTAGCTTTTACGGTAATAATTTGTGCTTGTCATCATGCTTCTAATATTAAAGGGTAGTTTAACCAGTCATGGGGATGGATATGTACCTTGATTTTACTTTTTACCTACTCTGCTGTCATAGATTAGTCCTTTTTTGTTTTCACTTTCCTGATTGAACTAGTTTACCCCAAGCAGAGATGGGGCGTCATTCGTAGGAAGAACAGCTCCAACTTGAATCAGTTAACCAACTCCAGTGACTCCCTACTATCTGAGGCGCAGCGAGCAGCTCGTCATGCAATGAATATGGCTCTTGATCCACAAACTAGGCCCTCATTTATGAATAATAACACAGGTAAATTGTACTTTAGAGGTTCTACTAGTCACTGGCAAAACTCTGTTGAGCCTAACCTGTTGATTACATTAAAGGATAATTTCTGGAACTTGAAACAGGTGGCGGGACAAATTTTGGCAGTGCCAAAGCCGTGGCTCCGGGCAGCACTAATGAAAGTTCGGTTGCAGTAAAACAGGAGCAGCCGCCCCAAAAGCCCCCTGCTGTCACAAGGTTTTCTCTGATTGATTCAGCAGCAAATAAGGGAGCAGCACCACCACCAGCTAAACCGAATCTGACTTCAGATCCTGTAAGAGCAGCCGCAGTTGCTGCTGGGGCTCGTATTGCTAGCCAGTCAGATGCTGCATCACTCTTGAAGGCTGCTCAGGCAAACAACGCTGTCCATATCATGGCCAAACCCGGTGCACCGGCCAGAACAGCTGTGCCTTCTGGTTTGTCCACTCACTCAGAGGCTCGCCCCAAGTTTAAGCAGCCCCCACTTTCTACCAGTTCCAGTGGTCCGAGGAAGATTGCTTCCCCATCAGTAGTGCAGAGGCCTCCTCCTACATCAATGCAGATTTCATCTGTAAAAAGTCGAAAGGAACTTCCACAAGTGCGAGATGGTAAAACTGTTGGAGGCGGCATTAATGTCTGTTCCTCCAGTCCTGAAGCTGCCGGGAAAGCTAAAGTGCAGCAAGAAGGTGGCAACCTCCATGGCGAGCAAGTGACTCATAACGATAAAACAGTGTCCGAAAACAAAGAACCGAAACAGAATGTTCAGAAGCTAGTTGTTGGGCACCCTGGTGCTCTTGTTCCGAAAAAGGATAATGTTGGGAATGGCAAGGTAGAACCCTCGGAGAACAGGCAGGAAGAGAGCCGAAAAGAAGATGAAAATAAGAATAAGGGATCCTGTTCTTCTAAAGAAGGTGAAAAGCAGCAGCAGGTTACACAGGGGTTAAAGAGTACCACGAAAACAAAAGAATGACCAAGCAGCAGCAACAACAAGATGTGCCTAAGACTATTGGTCGTAACGGATGCAGTGAAAAAGATGGAGAAATTGGGAAGAGCAGGCGAGGGTGCAGCAGGTATAAGCTGACAATGGTGTGATGAAGGTAGAAGAACGGAGTAGTTAGTTGAAAGTAGCAAAATTAGAGCTCTTTCATGGTTTTTTCTTCTTCCTGTGGGTTCAAGTCGAGTCTTATTTGCTTTGGGATATGAAAGGTTGTCTTGTAATGTTTCATACAAGTGTAAATTGCAGTGTTGTAGAATGGAGATGATGACGCGGGATGGCAACTGATGCTGTAAATCCTTGACTTTCTTACGTGGCTGGTGGAGTTTTCATCATCAGTTCATTGACTGGGTGAAGGTTGAAACGACCTTATGATTAATTTCATTTGTTGATATACGTAATCGGATCTGATGATTATGAAACAGAGTCGAGTTATCTAGGCTGGAAGTTTGGTACCAGTATTTGGGATATACAGTATACTGTATCGAAGTTGTCTATATTTGGTATTACCAAATATACGTATTATTTCGTGGGATTGGGATTGAGATTGAATTTCAATTGTTATTCGGTATTAGGAATTACGGGATTGGGATCGGTATAAACCGAAAGTGTCATTGAATTATACAAAGATTATTACATCACTATTTCACACTAGTATTAGTCGTCTCTCAACCTCAAATTCGAAAAATTAAAGATTGCCAATTACAAGAACTTGAGATGTTACCTCTAGGCAACTCAAGACTATTTGCTTAGTCTCTTTGCCCTAAATTAAACAATAAAATCTAATTTATATATTTAATTATTAATTGCAAAGGTAATTAATTATGTATTCGATAATACCGATTCGGATACCGAAGTACCAATTGCGATATCGAAATTATTTAGGGATTATAATTGGGATTGATTTTATAATGTAATTCGGTATTCGGGATTTCGATATTTGGTATTGGGATCCCGATATCGTACCGATTTCCACCCCTAGAGGTATCCCATATAGTTATATGCAGGGATAGGATCCCCTAAGGGATGTGAGTTTCACATCCAAAGGGTAATTTTTTTTTATTAATGAGGAGGCAAAAGCATAATTACAGAGGCACTACTGCTAGACCGGGGCTTAGGAGATAATGATAGGATATTCGTTGGTATTTTGTTGGTGGTTAGACCAGATGTGGTTACACCGGATATGGTTAGATAGGATTGGGTTGGTTACACCGGGGAGCAAACAGAAAACAAAACTTCCAAGGGAAGGGCCACCCCAACAACTTAAACAACACTTAGATCATCTCGAGGAACTTGCCTAGGAAAACTAAATCCTACAATATCTTCATGAAGGAATTTATTCAAATCCAGTGGGGGGTCTTCTAATTCATGCATACCAAAGGGATAGATGAGACAGTGCTTCGAGAGCCAGTCCACGACTCTATTCCCTTCTCGGTACGTATGAATAAGACGGACCACCCATCCTTGAGTCAAAAATCTGCGGATGGTTCCAAGTAAAGTAGGATACGGGTGAGCATGGTCAGTACGTTTCTCAATAAGATCCAGCGCAAGCTTCGAATCGGTTTCCAGGATGAGATACTGAAACCCTTTCTTCCAGGCGAATTGCAAGCCATGATAAATTCCCCACAACTCAGCCATGAGTGCTGATCTTGTCCCAAGCTTACTGCAGAATCCTCCAAGCCAATCCCCATAACTGTTGCGTAGGACGTCTCCTGCAATCGCAACTCCTGAAGTGATCTGGGCTGCTCCATCTGAATTTAGTTTCACATAACCGGCTGGCAGGGCACCCCAACTAATTAAAATCTCACTTCTGGGCAGCTTGTTAATAGATCTGTTTCCCACTTTGCCTGACTCCCATGCTTTGATCCACTCTGAAGCTTTCGAGGTAACATAGTTGTGGAAGGTTGACGGAGACATCCGGATTCCTTTGAAAACAGTGTCATTCCTGCATTTCCAGATGTACCAAGTTAGGAGGCAGAAGTAACTTGCCCAATCACCTGGCCATCCACCTTGGGAGTTGTCCATTAAATTCTTCTGAAATCATTCATCAACTTCAACTCCGAAAAATTATTGTTGGCGGTTGCTGGGTATGATCTTCGACCAAACAGCCTTGGCGACGACGCAGTCTCTAAGACAATGAAGATTGGTTTCTGGAAGCTTTTTGCATTCAGGACATTTATCATCATATGTGAGGTGCCTAAACTTCCTCACACTATTAGTCGAGAGTTTTCTTTTGACTGCAAGCCAAACAAAGGCTCGAACTCTTTCCGGGAAGTTGAGGTGCAATATCTTCTGCCAAAAACTTGCTGGTTTTGTCGTGTCCACTGGTGAGATAGCCTTATAAGTTGAACTTGCTGAAAACTGACCATTGGAGGCAGGGGCGGGGCTACGTTGGAGCTCGGGGGGGGGGGGGGGGGGGGGGGGCGAGAATTTTGAAGATCGCTTATATATACGTTGAGAATTTTGGAAATTACGTATAAGTTACGTTTGTTATATTAATATATATATATATATATATATATATATATATATATATAGCGTCAACAAGTAATAATGAAATTGTTTCTACCTAGCAGAGGAAATGCTTCCATTGAGTCACCTAGATCAGGGTTTGATTCCTTGTGCCAGCAGTTTATATTTTGTTTCCAACTTTTTTAGTTCAATTCTTTCTTTTTGAAGATATTTTAGTTCAATTCCATATGAAAGCGATTTCCATTTAAGTTTTATCTTGAGTTTATAATTCACATTTTAAGAATAATTTTGAACTTATGTAGATTATTTTTTTCTCGAAATTCTAGTATTCTCATATATTCAATTTTAAGTTGCAATAAGAGTACATGCATGGCACAATTGAAAAAATTATTTTTTTTGGGTAATTCAATTATTTATCTTGAACATATTGTACTAGAAATTTTAGTTTGGATTATATCTTTAGTTTTTTTAATTATCTCAAACGTATTTTTCGACGATTATGACAAATAGCTAATTTTATCCTTCTATATAATGAATTATCTTTTCTTAACATCAGATGATAATACGCAAATCCTGGCTCCGCCCCTGATTGGAGGTGAGATTCCAAAAAATCTGATCTGCCTCGGTGGAAAGTGGATCCACCAGAATGCCCCTAATCTTATCTGTGACCTGCTGAGGGAGGAAGTCTTCAAACTCTTCAAGTTTTCAGACTTGCTCCGGGTCCCAAAACTTAGCTACCGTTCTGTTTTGTTGACCTTCGGGAACATCCCTTGTTGCAATATTGATTAGAGGAACCTGCAAAGCCTAAACATCAAGCCAAAATGACATTCACAACGCTAGAAAAACTTCTTCAAGCCATCGAACTTCCCTGTGTTTTACGATGGCAATCTATCCCTTGGAGTGCCTGGCCGTACTTACCTTTCAGCAACCTAGTCCAGAGAGCTTGGTCATCATTGATTAGTTTCCACCCTCCTTTGGCTAGTAGAGCTTGGTTAGCTAATCTTGTAGGCCTGATGCCGGCACCCCCTGGCTTCGCGGAAGGATCATCTGGTCCCAAGCTATGTTATGAAACTTCGCCTTCCCTTCTTCTTCCCCCCATATGAAGCAACTATTATTCTGATCTAGCGATTTACAAACAGAAGCAGGTAGCAATTCCGAAAACATGGGGTATACAGTCATAGATGTTGAAATAGATCTCGCTAAAGTCATGCGTGCTGCCAGGGAGAGGTGATTTGTTTTCCAGAGAGCCAACTTCTTTTGGATTTTTAGAATTAAACCCTTGTAACGCGCCTTAGAGATTCTCCCATTAATGGTCTATATTCCAAGATATTTGGCCAAGTTTGCTGTCAAAGAAATACCAGCACGAGCACTCAACTGTTGGGCTTTGCTGTTAGAAACAGGGTTTCTAACGGGATTGGAATTGGGGAATTTAGCTAGATCAATTAGGGATTGATCTAACTAGGGATTAGAATTGGGGATTTAGAACAAGAAGAGGGGAGGAAAGGGCTGCTGCTGCCGCAGCTTTGGAGGAGAAGAGAGAGGGGAAGAACACGCAGGAGAGAGGAAAGAGGGAGATTAGGTTTTAGGGTTTGATTCTGAAATTGCTTAATCCCAAAATAAGACCACTACTACAGATTATATAACCTGTCTAATTCCTATTTGCTACCCAAATAATAAAACGTAACAATTGACTCCCTGTTTATTCCCCCAAATACCCAAATAATCCCCCAATCATTAAAAACCGACACTAATACGAAATAACCAAAAATGCAAATAATTGTGTTTCCCACATCCCCGCTTCCTTCGAAAAACAACCTTGTCCCCAAGGTTGTTCGTCTAGCTCACTAGGCCTCCTCATCGCCATTTCCGACGTCCTCGACCTCATCTTCTGCTTCATCTTCCCAGCGCCCGACTAACATCATCAAATCCGGCTTCGGGCACTGATGTCCGATGGTGAACCGGCCATCACAATTGAAGCACTTGCCTTCCCGCCTCTTCTGCTCAATCTCGGCCGGCGACAATCGCACGAACCCTTTCGGTATGGCCCGCGGTCCCATCCTGGCCACCGGAGCAGGACCTCCACTGCCCGCGTTCGCCCCCTCCGAACCTCCCCCGGGCGCCCCTCCTGTGCCGCCACTGTTCCCACTGCTTCCTCCTCCTCCACTCGGCTTTGAGAAACGGCCAATGGTACTCGTCCAGCTAGCCAGTTCTTCCTCCTTATGACCTGCAAGACGAAAAGAAGTTTTCAAGGAATCGGGCTCGAACACTCTGACCGCCGCTGCTATCTCGGGCTTGAGACCCGCCATGCACAGCCCCACCAAGGTGTCCTCCGAGACTCCTTTACACTGGTTCCCCAACTTGAAGAACTCCGCACGGTATTCAGCCACCGTGCCGGTCTGCTTCAGCTTCGCCAACTGCTCCGGAGCCCACCCATCTGACTTCCCAAACTGATAGCGGAGCTCTTCCTGAAACATAGGCCATGTGATCAAGGTTGCTGCGGCCGCGTAGGATCTCTCCATCCATTCCCACCACTGGAGCGCGTCTCCCTCCAAATAGAATGATGCCAGGTAGGCCTTCCTTTCCTCCGGAATCGGGTGGTTTTTAAACCACCTCTCAACTGCATACAACCAAAGGCCTGCATCCTCTTGCCCATTGAATTTTGGGAACTCAATGGTAGGAGGTTTAGCTCAAAAAACTACTCCATCCATTCCTACATAGTTCATATAATGGGACCCATACCTGTCATTTCCTGGCGTCCTCCACGGCTGCCCAAAGGAGGAACCCTGTATCCGGTTTGGGTTTCCATGCACATAGTCATCCAGGTAGCTGCCTTGTGGGTTCGGGTACCCTTCTGGAGAGTGAGGTGCCTCGTACGGACCCTCCCAGGTGGCTGGTCCCCTGCTGTCCTCCCTTCTGATCGGTGGAGCGGTCGGGTTCGGTCGATGTCCGGTTCGACCCACCTCGGGTCGACCAGTTCCGGTCTGACCCGGCCCGGTTCGGCTCACCTCGGTCCGACCAAAGTCGGTCCGCCTAATCCCGACTCGACCGATATCGGTCCGACCCGCCTCGGTCCAGCCCTCCTCGGTCCGCCCCCCATGAGCCGACCCCCCTGGCCCCAACTGGTCGGCAGCCCTCCTCGGCCCACCAGGCCCCCTTTGGTCCATCTCCGGTTCGGCCCACCTGGCTTGTTGATCCGCCAGGCCCGTTTTGTCATACTCGGGCCCATCTTCCAACTCCAACCACCCTAGCCCGTTATGGACCCTGGTGTAGTGACCCAATAGCCTGGGCCCATTATT
Organism: Linum tenue; assembly: GCA_946122785.1. Classification (NCBI taxonomy): domain Eukaryota; kingdom Viridiplantae; phylum Streptophyta; class Magnoliopsida; order Malpighiales; family Linaceae; genus Linum; species Linum tenue. The sequence continues at coordinate 24,297,964 of CAMGYJ010000005.1, read as the reverse complement.
CCTAGGAGGCCCGTCTGTGTCATAACCGGGCCCACTCCTAACCCGGCCCGCATTGGGCCTGCCCCTGCTCCCGGCCCGGTCTCGGCCGCCATTGGCGCCGCCGGCACCTTCTCCGCCACCACCATCGCCGCGCCCTGGCCGGCGGTCACCGCCCCCTGCACCGCCGATCCGCCTCCGTCGATCGCGCCCCCGCCAGCCGCGGTGTCCACCGCGTCCCCCTCGTCGTCGATCGCGCCGCCAAGGGCGCTGCCGCCGTCGACCTCCTGCGCGACCGAGCTCAGCGTCCTCCCAGCTCCGATCTTCTGCTCCTGCAGCGAGGCTACCGCTCGCATCAGATCCTCCAGTCTCTGACGGAGATCATCAGCATCCGCTTTCTCCTCTACCTGCACCCTCGCCAGACCATCTTCGAGCCGAGCTAACTCCTCAGAGTGCTCGTGCACCACCTCCTTGATCGCCTCCAGTTCAGTTTCATCTTCCACCCTTCTGTCGAGACCCATGTTGCTCGCCTCGGTGGTTTCCTCTGCTGCCCGCGCCGCCTTTTCTGCTGCCTTCATCGATTTCGTCGACACCATTGTTGTTTGCTCTGGTTCAAGAGCTCAAAGAACTCACTCTCAAACTAGGCTCTGATACCAGATGTTAGAAACAAGGTTTCTAACGGGATTGGAATTGGGGAATTTAGCTAGATCAATTAGGGATTAATCTAACTAGGGATTAGAATTGGGGATTTAGAACAAGAAGAGGGGAGGAAGGGGCTGCTGCTGCCGCAACTTTGGAGGAGAAGAGAGAGGGGAAGAACACGCAGGAGAGAGGAAAGAGGGAGATTAGGTTTTAGGGTTTGGTTCTGAAATTGCTTAATCCCAAAATAATACCACTACTACAGATTATATAGACTGTCTAATTCCTATTTGCTACCCAAATAATAAAACGTAACAATTGACTCCCTGTTTATTCCCCCAAATACCCAAATAATCTCCCAATCATTAAAAACCGACACTAATACGAAATAACCAAAACTACAAATAATTGTGTTTCCCACATTTGCTCTGCAGAAGATTGGACGACACCAGCATAGCCGACTTGGCGTGATTAACTCGTTGACCAGAGCTAGTGCAAAAGTCATCAAGACATTGTCGAATGACATCGATTTGGCTAGTCTCCGCCTCTGCAAACAAAACTAAGTCGTCATCAAAGAAAAGATGCGACAACTTCGGACCATTGGTAGATAAAGACATCGGTTTCCATTTCTTATCAGAGACAGCTTGCTCTATTCGGTGAGCAAGCCGTTCCATACAGAGGACAAAGAGAAACGGCGAAAGGGGATCGCCCTGTCTCAATCCTCTGGTAGGTGAGATAGTCTCTGTTAGCTTTCCATTCCAGCTAATCTTCATCCGATTATTCTCTACGCAGAACATGATCCTGCTCGTCCAAGTACTGGGCAACCCTATTTCCACAAGAGTATCTCGAATAAAATCCCAACCGAGCCTATCATAAGCCTTCTCAAGATCTATCTTGATCACCAATCCTCCTTTCTTTCCTTTCTTGGCTCGTAGCGAGTAAAGGACTTCTTGTAGAATGATGATGTTGTCGTTTTTCTGTCTTCCCGGAATAAAGCCACTTTGAGTCGGAGCAATTAGTTTATGCATCAAAGGCTTCATCCGATTGGCGATAGGCGATAGCTTTGGTGATGGCTTTCAACCCCACATTGTTTATAAAAATTGGCCTTAGCTGCGCTGGAGTCTCCGGGTAATCAGTCTTCGGAATTAGAACAATGGTGGACTCCAACATTTCACTAGGAAGCGTAATTTAGATATGAAAAAAACCAGAATTTATTAATTACACAATGGGAATTAAAAACCCATATTAAGTACATGTTTTTTAAAAAAAATTTTAAGCCTATAATTAATACAATTATATCTCTATCGATTTCTCTCTTCCTTTCCAGCAGTCTCTTCGCTTCTATCGCCAAACTTTCTTCGACCGACAGACTTTTTTCTGGTGAAATCCCCAAATTAGACTCGCTCCGGCGATCTGCAAAAAAAAAAAAAAGAACACTCCGTTAGTGCTCTAGTGATACTGATTTTCGTTTAGTGGTACGCTACCACTACCACTAGTAGTGATAGTAGTAGCGTGGTACGGCTATCAATGAGTAGCGTAACACTAGACAAAAATTAGTACCACCACTAGAGACTAACATAAAAAAAACCAGATTTGGAATCTGAAAAAATCCCAGATCTGGTAAAAAAATAAATTAAGAGATGAGGAAAGGAGAAGGCAGGGGAGATGTCATTACCTCTGCGGCAGCGGTAGTGGATGAGGGCGGCGACAAGGCTGCGACGGGGAGAGCAGGATGGCGCGACAGTGGTGGGAGGCGGAGGGCGCGACGACTGCAACGGTGGTGGGAGTCGGAGGGCGCAACAACTGATGCAGGAGGGAGAGATGGAGGTGACGACAACATGGAGAGACAAAGGGGGAGGATGCGGTTAGGGTTCTGGGGAGAGGGAAGAGAGAGGGACGAGAGAGAGGACGTGTGTGAGGGGGAGAGTTATTTTTTTCTAATAAAAATGGATTATATAGAAAATGAGAAAGGATCCTCAGTGGTAATATTTTTTCATTCCAAAAATACCCTTCTTTTAATTCTAACCATCAATTTGAAAAAAGAAAAAAGAGACAGGAGAGAGAGCGTATCCAATGGCTAAGAAGTGGGTGGTCAATCTCACAACCCCCAAAGGGGATGGTGACCTTATCTCATCCCTTATAGGGGATGCAGAAATCTTATAAAATTAGTTTTTATATATATATATTTTGATTGATAAATCAGTTTATATTGTTACTAGCTTTGACGCCGGATAGTTTGTGAGAAAGCGACTTTTTTCAAAGATAAAATAATTTGTGTCTCCGATATTATTTTTAATAATTTTTTTTGTATTATAGTAGATTAATAGTAATAAATTAAACATTGGTATAGTTTAGTAACTCAGGAAAATAAGAAACATGTCAAACGAATTTTGATAGTGATGAGTCGTTCCTGAGTGGTGGTATAGAATTGGATCAAATCAATATAGTTCGGTAACTGTTGAATAGGAGGGTGACTAATGACTGTGACCATGATTTTGAAAATTTATTTTTCAACATATACAAAAATAGATATCATTAGATGACATAAAATTTGATTATTTGGAGCATTATTGGGAATAAATATCCCAATTTAAAGTTGAAACGAAATAGATATGATTCAATTAAGTGCCTAAATTTTGAAGAGAGGGGATCATGATTATGCTGTGTTATCCACTTGTGCATCAACCATTTATTTTTGTTAATATAATATCTCAATTTGATTAGAGCTGGGCAGTCGGCTCTAGTTTTTGGTACAATACGCTGGTAAGACTTGATATCGATTGATCCTTTATTCTTGGGATTCAACTTGCTTGTTGTCTTATATTCTTGTTTGTTGAAGCAATATCTAGCATATTGTGGTTTTTTGGTTGACTAGCTCTTTGTAGAACAGTTGAAAGTACCCATGTTTCTCACGCTAAAGGCAAGATAATGAATATAGTTATTGTAGAACATAGACGGTGACGAACGTGTTTGACGTTGGCGATGATGAGGATGGGGGCAGCGAAGGCCATAGGGTTTCAGATTTGGTCTCGAGGAGAGGAGTGGAAAGAAAGGCGAGGCGCATCGTCGGTGACAGCAGCTACCGCTGGCGACGAGAGAGCGTCGAATGAGAAGTTTCAGACGGGTAGAGATGGAAGGAAAGGAAACCGCCGTCTACAGAGGCGAAGAATCTCTGGCCATGACGATGACGAAGCAAAGGGAGGAAGGGGAAGGTTCTCACAGAGTTGGCGATGAATCGAGGAGATTCGCCAGTCAATCGATTCCGTTTCCCGTTTCCCAGATAGCCGTCGAACTTGAATCGAGAAGAAGCAGGGGGTAGGAGGTGTTGCCGCCATTGTTGGTGGTGGTTAGGGTTCTTTTAATTGGGGAAAGGATTGTTGTAGGAGAGATGGTTGGGTGGAAAGAGAGAGGAGAGCGGGATATGGGGAAACGAAGTGGCCGTTGAAGTTGACGGAGGTGCCATCGGTGAGGCGGAGCTCGGAGGATGGGGATGGCGGGGTGCGATTGCGTGTGGAGAGAGTGAAGAGGTCGAAAGCGTAGCTGGATCGACAGAGAGTGGTGAAGATGATGCTACTGGATGGGGTAGGTCGGCTGTGGTGATTTTGGAGGGTGGATTGGGTGGGAAGCAGCAGATTGTAGAGGATGCAACAGAGAATTAGTGGGAGATTATTCATAGCTGCCTGATTGTTTTGTTTTGCTGTGATTTTTTAGTGAATCAGTGAAGTGTGGACTATAGAGAAAGGCTGTTTGCCAAACGGAGAAGGATATGTTTGGCGGAGCTCGACTTTAATTCCACTGCCGGTGAGCTCGTGGTATCCGCAGCGTCGGCAACGATGGGTGAATCGGGGAGATCGATGAAGGTTTGAAGGATTGAGGGGCGATGAAGAGGAAAAATGGAATCGCCAGGGAAGGGGGAAAATTTAGTGATTTTTTTTTATTTCAAAATTAATTATTTTAATAAATCAAAATGATGTGGCAATCATATGTGATTCGGGCCCAAATGTATAATTTTACCCCTCATTTCTTATTCGTTTAGCTTAGTATTTCATCGTCCCTCGACATATTTCACGTTAGGTTGTGCTTGTTTTGATACATTTCAGGTTCTAGCACGTGTGGAAGGGTCGAGGACGAGTTTCGGGATAATTGGAGGTCAAAAGGCGCAAAAAACCGAAGAAAAGTCTGAAGCCGTTACAGTGAAGTGCAGGCGTCCAGGAAGCAGCAGCAGTTCACGGTCTCCTAAGACCGTGAACTGGAGCGACAAACCATGAACATCGAGTAGTCCAGCGATGTTTCAGAGGTTACTGAAGCCATGTGAGTTCACGGTCGCTAAGACCGTGAACTAGGGCCATTAACCATGACCTCAGAAGAGTGAAGCGGTGCGTTTTAGTGACGACCGAGTTCACGGACGCGTTTAGGTGTTCACGGTCGTGAACTAGCCAACGCGTCCGTGAACTGCTCACTTTCGGGAAAATATGAAGACAACAGTGGGGAGAGAGAAAAGGGAGCTGGTTTTTGGAGAGAAATTCAATTTCCTCTCCAAGGTTTGCCAAAAACACCAAAGGGGAGTTCTAGTGAGAGAGAGAGAGAGAGAGTGCTAGAGTGATCTTGGAGCATCATTGGAGGCTTGGGTGGATCTTGAAGATAAGGCTTCAAGCCTAGAAGAAGAAGATATTGAGCTCAAATTCGTAATCACTCCCTCTCTCTCTCTCTCTCTCTCTCGCTCTCTGTAGAAACTCACTCGTTTCTCTTGGGTGTTGTAGATCCCTACTAATACTTTGTAATTACTTGTTTAGATTGAATGATTTCGTATGGGTTGCATCAATTTGAGTATTAGAGGTGTTTTCATGGTGATTGTGCTTAGTGGTGCTTTCCAAATCTTGTGTGCTTGCCTAACCTAGATTAGAGGAAAACCACACCTTTTTAGGTAGGCTTGACAAGCTTGGTTTTCCTGGGCACTTTGTGCCTACTATCTAGGTTAGAGATGAGCATCCTCCTTGACTTAAGTTTGCATCTAGGTTGATTGTGATTAAGCCGCTTAAACTCCGGTTTGAGGGAGAGACCTGGGCAACCACTACAGACTGAGTGAGAGGATTGATCCCATGACAAATTGATCTCTAGTGAATCCATCCTGTGACAAATGGATCACTAGTTGCTCCTCCTAGTAGTTCCCCTAGACTTGGTGAGTGGATCGATCCCGTGACAAATCGATCGCTAGTGAATTGATTCCGGTACAAATTGACCACTAGTTGCTCACCCCCGTGGTTCACAACCACCTACGCCACACGACTCCATTCAATCCAACGAGTCATAGTAGCTAGTTAGGGGGAAGCAACTTCTGGGTGAAGCTCCCTTAGTTAGAGTTTTCCTTTATTTACTTTTCTTTGCTTCTTTAGTTTGAAGTTTTCTTAGTTTGAAAACCCAAAACCGTTTTGTTAGATAACAACTTAAGCGATTGAAATAGCCGTACATGGACCGGGCCAGGTTGACAATTTAAATACTTGCTCTATACTGCACCCGATTAGAGTTTAAAAACTTGGGCTCTAGTCGGGATTAATTCGCGGTGTAGTTTCGTGCGAGTCAAGTTTTTGGCACCGTTGCTGGGGAACCGCGGTCCATTATTTTGAAAAGGTCACTTAGTGTTACTCTAACATTTTCTATCTTGCCTTTTTGTTCGTGTTTTATGTTTCGTGTTGTGTTTTGTTTACCCACTCTCCGTCTCGAAGGGTGGTTTGTGTTTGTTTGATTTTTTTTTTTGTTTTTTTTTTGTGTGTGTGTGTAGGTTATGAATCATGGATCCCAATGGCTTCTACAATAGGTGGTGGTATCCACAACAACCCTAATGAGGGTACCCCCAGAGCTTCGTGTAGTGAACAAGAAGGGGGAAGCCAAGGATCCGAGTTCTATTACCAATCCCCCTTCCAAGAAGAACAACCATACCATTGGGGGTATGAAGAGGCTTCCCCATATCAAGAAGATTTCCCTCCACAACCCGAGGAGAAATCCAAGTTGGAGTTGGCCATGAAAGCCTTCATGGGACAATCATCAAGACCATGTGCCACTCCACAACCGAAGCCAACGAGAAACTGGGAGCTCATGGTGGAGAAAATTGCCTGGGGTACCGACGAGGGATGCTCCAATTTGAACCTTTCCATCGCCGGCCCTATTGACTCTACCTTTCTTCGGGAGGCGGAGGAGCTACGTCAACGCACGAAGAGGCAAGGAGAGCTTGTTGAGCAAGCATGTGCACAACTTGCTCACAATCGCCTCCAGCCATTTGACGAAGAGAAAGAGGAGGCCGGAGAGGCAAGCCATGAGACCTTTGGAAGAACGAGCTCCGACATGGATTTTCAACCCCTCCCTCCTCTCGGTTTGACACTAAAAGAGAAAGTGGCACAAGCTTGTGAAAGCTATCGCCTCTCATTATTGGAGGAGAAGGAGGATGTTGAAGGAGCGATCAATGACAACTGTGTGGAGCAAGAAGAACTCATCGGGGAGAGCACCCGTGCTGAGGATGAACAAGAAGGTTGCATTGATGACTCCCATCACTTTCCCCTTCCCGTAAGAAAATTTGAAGACCAAGACACGAGTGTGGAGGAGTAAGAGAATCCCTTCGATGATCTTGCATGACATCTTACCCTCCAAACCGTGCTTGAAGACATGAAAGGGGAGGAGAAAGAAGAGGTTGAAGAGGAGGAAGAAAACATTGGAGAGGGGGAAGATCTTGAGTGTTCCCAAGGGAGGAAATTGAAGAAAAAGGAAGGTAGGTTGAGGAAGAAGAAGGAGCAAGCAGTGTCCGAGCAATGGACGAGGTCGAGGTGGATGAAGCATCCACAAGTTACAAGTGCTATGAAGGCTTTCCACCCGACCTCGATGCGCTTTTGGAGAAGGACCCGTTTGTGGCTCTTTGCCAAGACAAGGCCAAGCCATTGGCGATCCCCCTTGGTGGATGCGATGGAAGTCAAGCGAGTTTTCACTACATGGTGTGGGGCAAAGAGAAAGATGAAGAAGGAAAGAAGGAGATGTCTCGTAGTTGGAGCCTCAAAGCCACTCAAGTTCACGAGCCCTCAATCATGGACTCGTCCAATGCTCGTGACTTGAGAAATCACCTCACCGACGAGAACCTCAACTTCAAGGAGGTTCTTGGGTGGACCAAAACTTGAAGAGCAACCATCCGACTCACGACTTTAAAGAAGCGCTTGGTGAGAGGCAACCCAACCATAAATGGTTTGTATTTATTTTTCATTCAATAAGAAGAACAATGGAGAGATTTTGGTGGTGTTTTGTCGTCTCCTTGCTCTTTCGGATCTCGCCCACCCTCCGCTCCTGAACACCAACATCACCCCTATCTGCTAACATCGTTCTACCCCTTATTTCATGCCATTGAGGGCAATTTTCGAGTTTAAGTGGGGGGGGGGGGGTAGTCTATTATGCATGTTTGTGTGGATGTGTGGTGTGATCTTGAATGCTTTGGAGCCTAGATGTATGCCCAAATTTTAAAAATATTTGAGGGCTCCAAGCAGAACAACTTCTACGTTTGCATGATCGTAGTGGCACTTGTGGTGATTTGTTTTGGGTTTCTTGGTTGTTAGCATTGACTGTGGATGATTTGCTTGTGATTGTGTGCAACCTATGATGATGACTGAGACGTGTACTAGGTTTGTTCAAAAGTTTAGTTCTCATGTGTTTGTGAACCGATATGTGTTTTGAATCTCGCTTTTCACAGTTCCCTATGCGTCGAGTTTAGGGAATTAGAACGAATGATTGAGCACCTAGGTAGCCATGTGAGACTTGTGTCGTTCGTTTCGTTCTTGTGCGATAGATCCCCCTTTACATGACGTGTAGCATTCACGTTGTTGCTATCAAGGAAGATGGAGGAATAAGTTTAGTCCACGACGAAATGTTGACCGACCCGATCATATCATCCCTTAGTCAATCCCTTTGAGCCGTGTGTCTAAGGGTCATTCTTGTGTTAGGTAGCTCACGTTACTAGAGCTTGATTGATTTAGATAGAGCGACCCTACTTTTTTCGTGTCTACACCGTTATCGAGTCACCCTTGTGTTTGGAAGCTCCATTCATACCATTTGACCTTAAACGAGGTTCCACATGAGTGATTTGTGTATGGTTTTGCTAAGAAGTGAAATGAGTGTGGAGGTAGTTTTTCAAAGTGAGCATTGTTCATTGAGTTAAAAAAATGTGGCATGTTTTTAGCTCTCTTTAGCCCTCAAAGGAAAGAGAAAAGAAAAGAGTAAGAAAAAAAAATCAATAAAAGGGCAAAGAAGAAAAGAAAGTGGCCACCAAAAATTTAATAAATGTTGGACATGCTCTTAGAAGTGGTTCTTGGCATGCAAGCTATAGAAGCACTTACATGTTGTTTACCTCTACACTCTTGTGCTACGGGTCATGCACTATCTGCACACAATCAAATAGCAAACTCGTGAAGGCACAAGTGTGACAAAGCAAACAATGCGAAAAAGAAAAGCTAAATTAACAGAATTCACGTTTCTTCAACAACCTAGCCGTCCCCGGCAACGGCGCCAAAGACTTGACTCACTCCTACTGTCACTCTAGAAAATGGCCAAATGTAACCACTTCCTAAAGCGTAGTATAGCGGGTTTGGGTTTTAATGTCAACCCGGGTCCTAGATGTGATGACTACTCAGTGAATTCTTATTATCTAGCGGTGAAACTTTAGTGCAGGTCTAAACTAACAAACAAGCAAACAGTTAAACAGTTGTTTTCAAGTCGAGAGAGGTCACCCGGATATGGTTCCCCCTAGACTGCAGTTAAGCCGGATTGCAATTTACCAAGTTCAGTTTCTATGATAGTTATACTGCGGGAGGTTCTTAAACAGTCTAAAGTCTCGACTAAAGGTCTCCAGACCCTCTCAATCTGAGTCCCCAGCGGGCGACTAACCTCCACTGGAGTAAAAAGATTGAGGCCCTAACGAACCAAACCTCCACTACCGAAGTAAATTTGGTACAGAATAGTGAATTGGCTCCTCGACTAAAGTCGCCAATTCACTACCTTCAATTAAGGATGCTCTATTAACCTAGGCAGATATTCTCTTTCTAGGCTAAAGCAGAAATAACAGGAATTTGATCAGGATTCAAGTCATTCAATCATTCAAGCCTCAATTGAATAAAATCAAATCATAAAATCTGTACTTGGGTTCATACAATCAGACCTAACATACAAATCTTGGGTTCTCCATACCCAGATGAATGGGAAAACGACTCCATGGAGAGAGAAGCAAAAGCAGGTTCAGATGCGGAAATCATACTGTGAAGAATGAGTTTTTGCTCCTGGTCGTCAATCGGCACTTCTCCAAGCTCAAGCCGGGCTCCAATGGTGATGAAGATCAAGCTAGGGCACTTGGGAACTCTGGTTCGTCACTTTCTCTCTCTAGGAATCGCTCTGTCTCTCTAAAACTCGGAACCCCTCTATTTTGGCCTTCTTTTCCCTTAAAAAGTCGCCTGTCGCGATCCCCGGTCGAAATACCCGGTCGGGTATTTTTCATAGAAATGGCGCTTTCTCTTTAAAGATAATTCTTATCTCGGAATTCTTGTTAATGAATAGATCCGATCGCAACTTCGAATATGGAATTGAAAGGGATCAAATAGGAAATGATACTCTGAATAGATGACTTTCACTGCCCAGTTGTTGTTCATCTTCGTACGGGTATAATTGGCATAAGAATTTGATAACGTCTACGCATCCCATTCTCGAGTGAAAAAGACCATTGCTCAATTGAATTGTGTAACCGAATCGGATGTCTCCTTATCCATAAGCCCAGAGATCAGAGAGAATAAGGTCGCAATTGAACAGATCGAGCAAGCTCAAATTGACGTAACATGAAAGTTTTAGTTGCGTAGTGCTTCTTTTTCTTATTCTTCACAAGGAACGATTGATGGTTGATCCTGGGGCAATTCAGTCCAGGGTAGGAAAAGCGCAGAGGTAGAGTGAGTGAGGAATGCAATATACTCGACCGAAGGGAGAGGAATGGTTCCCCAGCCTCCTCCTCTAGCTTTGTTTACTTCCGCCCAAATACGGTAACTTGACCCCAGGCGAATACTCAGCAGGGAACAAGTTACTGTGGAATTCGGGAAAAAACCCTAACAAATTCGAAGATTAGTAAACCGAAGTCTTTGCTTTCTAATTCAGGCGGGGTGCTAACCCGGCCACCCAACCCAGCAGGTCAGGGGATCGGGTATTTTGGGTGTCGACCGGGTATGTTCAAAACACGCGTTTAGGAACTGGGGAAAATCCCCGGTCTGGCCTAAGAATCCCCGACCGGGGATTTCTGCTTCCTGCCCGGGCCCCCTTCTGCTTCTCAGCGACGCCAAAACGACAAATACCCAGTCTCCTCCAAATAATACCCGGTCGGGTATTTGAGCCCATGACCGGGTATTTCCCTCCTGCAGCACACTTCGACCCAACTTCGCTCCTTTCGACCCGAAACTCGTTTCTTCGCCTCGATGCCAACGCTAAGTCCTGAAATATGACATAAACGCACAACCTAGCGTGAAATCGGCTTTAAACACGAGAATCAACATCTCAAACGGCTCAAGAATAGAGGTAAAAACATGTGTAATTAATGGTCTATCAAACTCCCCCACACTTAACCGTTTGCTTGTCCCCAAGCAAACCAAGTCAGACACAAGGTAAGCTCAAACCGTTTCAATCAAGCAGGCTTTAGGGCATATCATATCGGCACAAAACACGTGGATCATTTTGGCTTTTGGTCATTAACACATGGACAACCTCAACGACAACCTAGACAACCACCACAGATGACATTCGACTGCAGCAAAGTCGAGCAAAGGAAAAGTCTCCCTTCTGTTCACCAACCAACATAGACTCGACTCAACCACTTATTCCAGACAGTCACTTCATGCATAAAGCTCAAGATATCAGAATTAAGACCGAGCAATCTAGGTCCTCACCAGGATGAAGAGTATATAGAATATGAGAAAATGAATCACTCACTCTTGACCAGTGGGGCCAGGACAATTTGATGCGAAAAATGCGCATGCTTATTCTCTCAATCCCTAACGTCTCTTCACCATGAATGCAGCCTCTAAATGCTAGAGTTCACATATGGGGTGTCACCATCTTAGACACAGGTTCAAATGACTGGCTAGGGTCTTGGACATGGGGAAAAGGCCTTTTAGGTGGTGGAAGTATTCATAGCACAAGGTTCCACAATTCCAAACCCAACACAATTACAGCCAATCAAACCACTTACTTTCTTTCTGCCATTCTTCATTACTCAAATTATTTAGAGCACAAGAGCGAAGGAGGTCACAATAATGTTAGTATTTCTAAGTCAGACTGCTAAGAAACACTACTTACCGGGCACTATTCAGATTTTTGGTGGTGGCTCTCTTTTGCTTTCATTAATTTTTTTTCCTTCTTTTTCTTTGTTTCTTTCATTTCTTGAGAGAACCACCACCTATTCACATTTTTTCAAACACATGCCCACCTCTTTAAGAACTACCTCCAACCCTCACATTACATTTAGCAGAACAGCAGAAAACATGTAAAAACCACTCTGTGGAACCTTCTACGAGATGAAAAAGGGTGATTTTTCATTGTAAACCGAAAGAAAGGATAACACACTGCTCAAAGGGGCTGATTAGGGGGTATGACACACCAGGACAGTCAATTTGGTCGTGGGCTAATCCTATGCCTCCATCATCTTAGCTAATGACAACTTGAATGCTGCACATCATGGAAGAGGGAACTATCACACAAGAAAGAAACGAGCAAGCTCAAATCTCACATGGCTACCTATATGCTCTATCTCTCATTCTGATTCACTGAACTAGATGCATAAACGACTTTCAAGAGAAAGTGATCAAATAAAGTCACAGTTAGTAAGCAAACAATTGAAAAACTGAACCCCTACACAACTTAGGGGTGGAAAACGGGACGGGAACGGGTACCCATCCCATTTAAAACGGGTACCCATTCCCATTTGAAGGGGATAATCCATCCCATATCCCAAACCCGTATGGGTTAACGGGTACCCATTACCCATACGGGACGGATAACGGGTACCCGAATGTCCCAATCTACCCATAAATTGTCGAAACATAGCTTGTCACTATAAATTTATAATTTGTCTAAAAGAGAATCAATTCAAACAGATGAATTGTAAATTAAGGGATTAGTCCAAAAGCTAAGCATAAATGAACACAACGCAAGTCAAAAGAGAATCCCCCACCCCACAAAATACAAAAGAGCAAACGAGGAGAGACTACTTTACAAACAAACACCAACTTTCCTATTAAAATGAGATAACAATCTACACATTTCTTACCCCAAAAGACAGCAACTCATTGTCCTATTTCCTTCTGTATAAATAAGCAGGAGTCAATGATCTTGAACTGAACTACTGTAGGGTGAAGGGTTAAGGCAGAACCACGATGCGAAAGCCAGAGCGAAGAAGAAGAAGAAATAGCATTTTCAGTTTTCCACTTTTCCTTTTCGAGAGACCAGAAAATAGAAATGAGAATTGGTTGCTGTTGGGTTGTATCAAATCAAAAGAGGATTTAGTTATTTCTTTTGGGCCTGTCTTCAATTTCTTACTGTATGGGGTATGGGCTCTTGGGATCCAAATGAAAGATTTAATGGGTATTACGGGTACCCAAAATACCCAAATGGGATTTGCGGGTAACCCACGGGTACCCGATCTAGAAATTGTTCATCCCAAGTCCCATCCCGTAGTAAATAATACGGGTATTTCGGGTACCCATAACCCTCGAAATACGGGACGGGTTTGGGTGTTCCCAAATACCCGTTTCCCGTTTTCCACCCCTAACACAACTCTACTACACGTCTCAGTCATTATTATAGGCTGTCCTAGTTATAATCAGGTTGTCATGCATTAATTCCAAAGTCATTCGATTCACCAATCAAATCCACAGTGCCAATATGATCAAGCAAACAACAGTACTTGGAGCCCTCAAATCTCGAGATTTGGACAGTGGACTAGGCTCCAAGCACACAAACAGATCTAATGCAGTCAAAAGATAAACATCCCCCCACACTTAAGATCGACATTGCCCTCAATGGAGAAGAGGGAAGGAAAAGGGGAACGATGTTACCGGTGTGCACGGACTGCAGAAGACTGGAGGTGGACCAGTCTGAGGGAAGCGGAATGGAGAGAGGACCAGTCAGGACAAGCACATCTAAAGGAAACAAGAGGGCTCAAACACAATACGTTAGGTCCAATGGTCAGCCCAATAGTACATCATCAAAAAGAAAGAAAATAAACCGACACAAGACAGTTCGCACGCTAACAGAAACAAAACACACAAAACATGCCACTAGGGGCCTCCTAGACCGGTGAAGTCGATCTGGTTCATGAGGCCGTCGTCCCCATCTATCGGTGGTGGTGGTGGGGAGTGATCTCACTGGGTGGTCCAGTGGTGCTCCTCTGGTGGGTGACATGCCTGGAGCAGGTGCTCCGAGTACTCCATCAATCGGCGCCCTCGATCTCTCTCCCGCCCGATGAGAGCAGTAGTGACTCCCATCTGGGTCTCTAGGCGGTCGAGGCGCTCGTCAACACCCGTCATCCTGGACTGGTACTCGGCCTGGTGGGCCGAATACTGCTGGTAGAACTGGACCTAATGGTCCATGAGCTGTTGGTTCTGAAGACCGAGCTGCTGGAACTGGAGCCCCATATGCTGGAACTGCTCCGTGAAGAAGTCCATCGACGGACCAGAAGGACCAGAGGAAGACTCGCCTCTCTCTGATCTCCTTCGTGGCTGAAGATCCCCTGGTGGAGAGAGCGGGGGCTCCGGCTCATCAGCATCCATGGCCCCGCCATCATCATCATCATCGTCATCCTCCTCCTCGCCGGAGTAATCAGCGTCCTCCTTGTCTTCATCGAGATCCACATCCTCCTCAGGAGGCATGGAAAGCCCATCTACCCATGTGCGGGCGCCATCAGTGTCCAGGAGGAGTGCATTGTGGAGCACATCCCGGCTGAGGGGGGTGGAGCCGCCCAAGGCAGAAGAATCCGTGAGTCCCTGGAAGCTGATGTCGAAATGGCGCGCCAAACGGGTGATCAGGGGACCACAGTAGAGATGGTTAGGCTTCCCGTGGCACCGGGAGAAGGTGGTGGCCATGTGCTCCGGGTACCCCATCGAGTACATGGCATAGAGCACCCGCTTCGGAATCTTGTGCGAGCCGGTGACGTTGGGGACGATGGAGCGGGTGATGAGCAGGTTCAGAATGTGCCACTGTGGCTTGAGGGTGTAGACGTATGCTGGCCAGCGTCGAAGCAATCATACCCATAGGCGTCCCTGGCTATCTGGCGGTAGAACCCGTCCTAGTGCCAGTCGGTCGGGTTCGGGATCTAGACCTCGTGGCGGGAGAACGGGTGGTACTCGATCCCCATGGCGTAGGCCAACCCGTCAATGGTCAGCTCCCGTGGGTAGCCACCCAGCCTGAAAGTCACTGCATAGGATTCCCGGGCCGCTTTGCTGTTGTAGTTGAAAGTGGCGTAGAACTCCCACACCAGCTCGGTGTAGGTGGGCTCCTCGATTGTCAGCAGCGTCCGCCAATCGCGGTGGCTGATGGCGGCGGTGAGCTCCTGTATGCAGTGGAGCTGATCGAATACTGCCCACTCCAGATGGTGGTGGCGCTCCAATTTCCCGCGGGTCACTGCGCGGAACTGGTCCGCGTAATCCGGGTGGAGGCGCAGGTCCTGCACAAACTGATGGTCGAGGGACATGCTCCTGCAAAATCAACAAACCAAAGGTGGAGCCAAGAAAAAACTTGTCAGGACCAACAACATGGGTTCATCACTTCCCCCACACTTAAGGACCACCTAGGCTAACAGTTTTAAGCACAGCCGGTTGAATCGCAAGCAACTCAACTGAAATCAAGGCAAGAACTACAGAACCAACCACATCAATTACACGGGCAGCACACACACACCATATATAGAACCATTCATACTCAAGGCATCCCTCACCCTATTCTAACTCATGCAGGCAAACACAGTTTTCGGTCCTACAATCTACAGTTCGATTTTCCAGGAAAAGAGCAGTTAATAAGAAATACACCTGCAAACTCAAGTAGAACTGTAGCTAAGGCTCCAAAAATGGTTGAGGGACGCGAGAAGGGGCAAAAAATGACCCGGGAGGCTGCCGAAAAATGGCCGGAAAACCGCGCTAGAATATCGGCCGGCGGCGGCGGCCAAGGGAGGAGAGAGGGCAGAGGTTTTGAGGGAGGAGGAGAGAGAAAATTTGGAAAAAATGAAGGTAGAGAGAGAAAACTGACCCGGGGTTTGCTTAAATAGCGAAAATCCCCGGTCGGGGCTCAAAAATACCCGGTCGGGTATTTTGAGTCCACGATCGGGGTTTTTTGACAAACGCAGCGTTTTGTGCGCGAGGGATTCCCCGGCCTCGAGCCAAAAATACCCGGTCGGGTATTTTTGGGCAAGGTCGGGGATCCTGAAACACTGCGTGTCAAGGCTGGGAAATCCCCGGTCTCGAGCCAAAAATACCCGGTCGGTTATTTTTGGGTCGAGGTTGGGGATTTGCCCCTCGGGCACCCCGGAAGGCAGAAGGGGTCCCGGTCACGAGCCAAACATACCTGGTCGGGTATTTTGGCTCATGATCGGGTATTTTACCCTTCCGGCCAAAAATCTCATTCGCCCAAATTTTCGACCTCTCCTGCACGACAACCCCAAATCGAGGCATAACAGACGACCAAACTCCAACACAGACATGCAACTGACTCAATACGACACAAAAAAAAAAACTCAGAAAAAAGGGAAAAAGAAATGCAAACCGTGGTGGGGTTGCCTCCCCACAAGCGCTTCTTTACCGTCTTTTAGCTGGACGCCCATGGTGGATATTCAGAGGGGTGCAGGAACAGTTGCCTCCAAGAGCGGATCCACATCGCTCTTGAGGTACAGCTTCAGTTGGTGGCCATGCACCCGCCGGGTGCAACCACCAGCATTGGTCAGCTCGACCTGGCCATCCGGCAAAATGCAGGCGAGTCAGTACTCGGATGGCCAGGGTGGTCAAAATGCAGGAGGCGAGGCTGGATGGAGTGGTGGCGAAGGAGTGAGAGGAGGGTCCTGCAAAATGGGAGATGCAGAAGGATACACGACAGGCTCGTGTACCTGGTCAGAAATAGCATGCACAGGTGTGACAGTAATCATAGCACAGTGATCGAATTCAGTCACAGAAAAGGTAGCTTGTTCATTCCCAGCACGAAAGATCAGTTTACCATCATGCACATCAATCAGTGCCTTGACGGTGGCAAGAAATGGTCTACTACCCAGAATCAAAGGCACATCCACATCCTCATTTATATCCAGAATAACAAAATCAACAAGATATGTGAATGCACCTACATTAACAAGCAGGTCCTCTATGATACCCCTAGGATGCACAATGGAACGGTCAGCTAGTTGAATGCTCATCCTAGTAGGGTTAAGTTCACCTAGGTCTAGCTTTTTAAACAACTTATACGGCATGACATTTATGCTAGCACCAAGGTCCGCCAAGGACTTGCCTACATGCATGCTGCCAATAGTAAGAGGGATAGTAAAACTCCCTGGGTTCTTGCGCTTTTCGGGCAGCTTGTTCTGCAGGATAGCAGAACACTCCTCGCTCAGCATCACTGTCGAAAGATCCCCAAGTTTCTTCTTGCTTGTGAGGATGTCTTTCATGAACTTAGCGTACTTGGGCGTCTTCGACAGTGCCTCCACGAATGGTATACTGATGTTGAGCTGCTTCAACATTGCCATAAACTTGGCAAACTCAGTCTCCAGCTTGTCTTTGTGTAGGCGAGTGGGGAAGGGAAGCTAGGGCACATGCTCCTTAACCACTGCTGTGGCTTTGGAGCAGGGGCTTCCTTCTCCACCCTCGCTTCTGCATCGTCGGCTGGAAGTGCTGAAGCAGGTAATGGTTCCTCCTGCCTGGCCGGGGCAGGATCAGCGGATATGGTCTTGCTGCTCCTGGTATAAATGGCATCCAGCTGCTGGTGCGACTCCCGTGGATTAGGGATGGTGGTGGCAGGTAGAGTCCCCGGGCCCGGGTAGTAATTTGGCGAGCTATGTCACCAACCTGGTTCTGTAAATCTTGCAAAATGGCACCCTGGTTCCTCTGGCCTGCCTCCAGTGAGGCTATGTTCTGGTCCACCCTCATGAAATTTGCCTGACTGGTGGTCATGAATGCCGCCAAAATGTTCTTTAGCTCGGTAATCTGATTATCGGGAACTGGAGCTGCTGCTGGCTCGGCATACTGACGCTGGGGCTGCTGGAATGGATGCCCCTGCCTAGGCTGGTAGGGCTGCTGCTGAGGGGGTGGCCCATGCCTGGTCTGGAAAGGCTGCCTCTGCTGAAAACCACCTGCTGGTGCCCGGAAACCAGGTGGTTTAGTGGTGTTGCTACTCCAAGCGAAGTTGGGATGCTGGCGCCACCCCTCATTGTATGTGTTACTATATGGATCGAGGCGCCGAGCATTGGCGATGAAGGCCAACTGTTCTTGGGGAGTAGAGGACTCCCGCATAGCCTGGCAGTCCTCCACCAGATGATTCGAGCTCTCACACCACTGACATTGAGCTACTGGAGGCGTAGCCAAACCTCGCTCTGGAATATGACTGTTGGGCTGCTTCAATGTCTGCACTAACTCAGCCACCTGCTGCTCGAGTCCGGATCTGGCCTCCATGGCGTGCACACCACGATCCCGGGAATTCCTGCCTCTACTGCTCTGTCCCCAGGAATGATCTCTGGCAGCCAATGTACTAATCATCTGGTTCAGTTCGGGTGGAGTCTTAGTAGGGATATCCCCTCCTGGGCATAGAGACTCAATCACCCTCTGGCTTTCGGGAGAGAGAGCACTGTAGAAGTTCCCCACGGTGAATGCATCACTGAAGCCATGATGGGGACACTGCCAGAAAAATCCCATGTACCGCTCCCATGCATCACAAAGTGACTCATCTGGCTCTTGGCGGAAGTGAGTGATCTCCCGCTGGATCTCTGTAGTCTTCGATGCCGGATAGTACCTATGCACGACCTTATCAGCCAGATCGTCCCAAGAAGTGATGGATAGTGGGGGCTGGGTCTCCAACCACCTCTTAGCATGCCCCGCCAGAGAATGGGGGAAGAGGTGAAGGCGGATTGCATCATCAGGGACACCATTCAGCTTGAACCCGTTCGTCAGCTGCAGGAAACGGGAGAGGTGCACCCTTGCCTCCTCATCCTTCAAGCCATGAAACTGGATAGAGGATGTAATGAGTTGAATCCAGCACGGCTTGATCTCGAAGTTGTTCGCTGGAATAGGAGGGTAGAGGATGACATGGCGGATATCAGCTACCCGTGGAGTGTAGTAGTACTCCAAGGTGGGACCCGGCGGCGGTGGATGATGATGAACCCCATCTACCAGGGGTATGGGGTTGTTCCGCAAGAACTGATTCACCGGGGGAACTTGGAGAGGATTCCCCTGGGGTGGGTTGTGTTCGCCTTCCATCTCGTACTCTTCCTCAGAATCGCTGCTTAAGTGGCCGTCTATGCGCTCTTCCGTAGCCAGTCTAGCTCGCTGTTGTCTCCTAAGTTGGCGACAGGTGCGTTCAAGCTCCGGATCCAACGGCAGTAAACCTCCCGACTAGCTACGGGTCATGCACTATCTGCACACAATCAAATAGCAAACCCGTGAAGGCACAAGTGTGACAAAGCAAACAATGTGAAAAAGAAAAGCTAAATTAACAGAATTCATGTTTCTTCAACAACCTAGCCGTCCCCGGCAACGGCGCCAAAAACTTGACTCACTCCTACTGTCACTCTAGAAAATGGCCAAGTGTAACCACTTCCTAAAGCGTAGTATAGCGGGTTTGGGTTTTAATGTCAACCCGGGTCCTAGATGTGATGACTACTCAGTGAATTCTTATTATCTAGCGGTGAAACTTTAGTGCAGGTCTAAACTAACAAACAAGCAAACAGTTAAACAGTTGTTTTCAAGTCGAGAGAGGTCACCCGGATATGGTTCCCCCTAGACTGAAGTTAAGCCGGATTGCAATTTACCAAGTTCAGTTTCTATGATAGTTATACTGCGGGAGGTTCTTAAACAGTCTAAAGTCTCGACTAAAGGTCTCCAGACCCTCTCAATCTGAGTCCCCAGCGGGCGACTAACCTCCACTGGAGTAAAAAGATTGAGGCCCTAACGAACCAAACCTCCACTACCGAAGTAAATTCGGTACAGAATAGTGAATTGGCTCATCGACTAAAGTCGCCAATTCACTACCTTCAATTAAGGATGCTCTATTAACCTAGGCAGATATTCTCTTTCTAGGATAAAGCAGAAATAACAGGAATTTGATCAGGATTCAAGTCATTCAATCATTCAAGCCTCAATCGAATAAAATCAAATCATAAAATCTGTACTTGGGTTCATACAATCAGACCTAACATACAAATCTTGGGTTCTCCATACCCAGATGAATGGGAAAACTACTCCATGGAGAGAGAAGCAAAAGCAGGTTCAGATGCGGAAATCATACTGTGAAGAATGAGTTTCTGCTCCTGGTCGTCAATCGGCACTTCTCCAAGCTCAAGCCGGGCTCCAATGGTGATGAAGATCAAGCTAGGGCACTTGGGAACTCTGGTTCGTCACTTTCTCTCTCTAGGAATCACTCTCTCTCTGAAACTAGGAACCCCTCTATTTTGGCCTTCTTTTCCCTTAAAAAGTCGCCTGTCGCGATCCCCGGTCGAAATACCCGGTCGGGTATTTTGGGTGTCGATCGGGTATGTTCAAAACGCGCGTTTAGGAACTGGGGAAAATCCCGGTCTGGCTTAAGAATCCCCGACCGGGGATTTCTGCTTCCTGCCCGGGCCCCCTTCTGCTTCTCAGCGACGCCAAAACGACAAATACCTGGTCTGCTCCAAATAATACCCAGTCGGGTATTTCCCTCCTGCAGCACACTTCGACCCAACTTCGCTCCTTTCGACCCGAAACTCGTTTCTTCGCCTCGATGCCAACGCTAAGTCCTGAAATATGACATACACGCACAACCTAGCGTGAAATTGGCTTAAAACACGAGAATCAACATCTCAAACGACTCAAGAATAGGGGTAAAAACATGTGTAATTAATGGTCTATCACTTAGTATTTCATCGTCCCTCTAGAGATGACAAAAATATATGTAATCGTGGATATACGCCCGAATCCGACCTAATCGGGTAGGGTAAAGCCCAAACCCGAAACGCTTTTAGTGGGTATGGGTAAAACTCGAACCCGAATATTGTGTGTAATGGGTGGGCATGGTTTTCTCACTATCCAACCCGAACCCGCCCGATTATACACATATATATGTATTTTGTCTAGAAAGAATCATTATTTTTCTCTAACATATTTTATATTTAGCATACAAATATACTATTTTTATGAAATTGTGTTGTTTTAATATTTTTTTTTCATTATAGTGAATTATTGTCGTACTTTTCCTCCTATGTAATGTGAGAATATGTATGAATGTTAACATATTGGTTGGAGTTCTTACGAGAAATTATTATCCATGGAGAATTGTGGATACCCGAAACCCGAACAGGTATTGGCATGGTTTTTATTTTCTACCCGTTTCTTATGTGGGTATGGGTATGGGTAAAACCCGAACTACTTTGGATAGGGTAACGATATGCACTATCAGCTACCGACCCGACCCGTTGCCATCCCTACGTCCCTCGACATATTTCATGCTAGGTTGTGCTTGTTTTGATACATTTCAGGTTCTAGCACGTGTGGAAGGGTCGAGGACAAGTTTTGGGATAATTGGAGGTCAAAAAGCACAAAAAACCGAAGAAAAGTCCGAAGTCGTGACAATGAAGTGCAGGTGTCCGGGAAGCAGCCGCAGTTCACCATCAAACAAGGGAGTTCACGGTCTCCTAAGACCGTGAACTGGAGCCACAAACCGTGAACATCGAGCAGTCCAGCGAGGTTTCAGAGGTTACTGACGCCATTCGAGTTCACGGTCGCTAAGACTGTGACCTGAGGTCATTAACCCTGAACTCAAGAGAGTGAAGCGGTGCGTTTTGGAGACAGCTGAGTTCACGGACGTGTTTAGGTGTTCACGGCCGTGAACTGGCCAACGCGTCCGTGAACTGCTCACTTTCGGGCAAATATGAAGACAACAAAGGGGAGAGAGAAAGGGAAGCTAGTTTTTGGAGAGAAATTCAATTCTCTCTCTAGGGTTTGCCCAAAAACGCCAAAGGGGAGTTCTAATGGGAGAGAGAGTGCTAGAGTGATCCTGGAGCATCATTGGAGGCTTGGGTGGATCTTGAAGATAAGGATTCAAGCTTAGAAGAAGATCTTGAGCTCAAATTTGCAATCTCTCTCTCTCTCTCTCTCTCTAGAAACTCAATCTTTTTTCTTGGGTGTTGCAGATCCCTACTAATACTTTGTAATTACTTGTTTAGATTGAATGATTTCGTATGGGTTGCATCAATTTGAGTATTAGAGGTGTTTTCATGGTGATTGTGCTTAGTGGTGCTTTCCAAATCTTGTGTGATTGCCTAACCTAGATTAGAGGAAAACCACACCCTTTTAGGTAGGCTTGACAAGCTTGGTTTTCCTGGGCACTTTGTGCCTACTATCTAGGTTAGAGATGAGCATCCTCCTTGACTCAAGTTTGCATCTAGGTTGGTTGTGATTAAGCCGCTCAAACTCCGGTTTGAGGGAGAGACCTAGAAAACCACTAGAGACTGAGTGAGAGGATCGATCCCGTGACAAATCGATCTCTAGTGAATCCATCCCATGACAAATGGATCACTAGTTGCTCCTCCTAGTTGTTCTTCTAGACTTTGTGAGTGAATCGACCCCGTGACAAATCGATCACTAGTGAATTGATTCCGTGACAAATCGACCACTAGTTGCTCACCCCCGCGGTTCACAACCACCTACGCCACACAGCTCCATTCAATCCAACGAGTCATGGTTGCTAGTTAGGGGGAAGCAACTCTTGGGTGACAAATCGATCACTAGTGAATTGATTCCGTGACAAATGGATCACTAGTTGCTCCTCCTAGTGGTTCCTCTAGACTTTGTGAGTGAATCGATCCCGTGACAAATCGATCACTAGTGAATTGATTCCGTGACAAATCGACCACTAGTTGCTCACCCCCGCGGTTCACAACCACCTACGCCACACGGCTCCATTCAATCCAACGAGTCATGGTTGCTAGTTAGGGGGAAGCAACTCTTGGGTGAACTCCCTTAGTTAGTGTTTTCCTTTATCTACTTTTCTTTGCTTGTTTAGTTTGTAGTTTTCTAAGTTTGAAAACCCAAAATTGTTTTGCTAGATAACAACTTAAGCGATTGAAGTAGGGGTACATGGACCGGCCCGGGTTGACAATTTAAATACTTGCTCTATACTGCACCCGGCTAGAGTTTAAAAATTTGGGCTCTAGTCGGGACTAATTCGCGAAGTAGTTTTGTGCGAGTCAATATGCTGACTGGTTGCTGATGTGTGCGATGATTTGGCATCCTAGTCAGCCTAACGTTACCCTAACAGACGGAGTTTCTAACGCCGTTAAAGTTTCTAACGGAAATGGCTAGATTTGTCACATGACCATTCAATTTTTAGGCTATTTTGTGTTTTCAGATAGTTATGGCTATATTTGTCACAAACGTGAAAGTTGTGGTTATACAAGTGTATTTTGTCATCATTATTCTATAACTCCGATACATCTACTATCTTACAAGTAACTAACACAATTATCAGGTTAACAAGAGTGAAAAGTGAAAGAATGGACTGAGAATTGATGGATAAGAATTAGGTTTTGATTTGGATGACCACTCAATTTCCTTTCTACTATTTATTTTCTTTAGTTACCTTCATTATCATTGATATATTACATTTGATCTATGTATTTTTGTATATGTGAAGAAATGTTCTTGGTCGGACAACTATGGGTATGTGTATGAGGCGGGGAGGCTAAAATCATACTAGCCCCATACCCAACAAAATTTTTGTGAGTTTTACCCATACCCAGTCAATTCAGAGATTCCCCATGCTAATTAGGTTGGAGGCGGACGAGTGCTCACTATCAGGGTTGTTAATGAACCAATCCGCTCATGAACGGCTCGACATCCGACTCGAGAAGTACTCGTTCGAGACTCGATAAAGGGGTAAGTTTGTGCAAAAATCTAAAGATTATATAAAAGACTTTCTCATTAAAGGCTTCTCCATTTCAAATTTCCTATTCATTTATGCTTTCACGTCAGCACCCTTCAATCAATAAAAAAAACTCTCGCAGACGCAATAACTGTCGCCCATTTCTCCAGCGACCCAACTTTCTTGAGTTCAACAATCATCATGGGCTTTAATTTATCCAGTCCATTAAGAACACACATATGTCAAAAAATTATAAAACGTAAAATCTAAACTAGTAGGGGTGTGCAAACGGTGTGGTTATCATGGTAACCGTTTTAACCAGTATTATTTGGATAATTTGGTTTGGTTAATTTGGATAATTGGTTTGGTTTGGTTGAAGTTCTTAGCTTGTTTGGTTTAGTTGGTTTGGTTTCAGACACTCCTAACCAGCCAAACCAAATTAACCAGATAAATAATTAGCCATATATCTAATATATACACATACTTAATACTTTGAATAACCACTCAAGAGTTAAACGTTCATCCCTTTTAGACTCATAAAATATAAAACTTGATATTGTTCCTATAATGTATATTTGTATATGTAGAGTGTAGACCACAACATATGAACGCCTAATTTAGATAAATCTCATACATTATGTTGGATGAAAACTTGAAAGCAATGTCCTTTTCAGCCTATGAAAATTGCTAAAAGTCTAAGTCAATTCAAACAAACACAACAATTCATTAACCCATACCATTGTGATAAATTTTTGTTAGATGAATACTTCTATACTAACCGTAACATAATTGTCTTAGTTGCATGTATTTATGTTAAGGGTCAACTATAACTATGTGTTGATTATTATGTTTTATTCATTATATAAATTGTGAATTGATAAATTAACCGAAAATTTTCTCACTTAATGATAATGTGATTTTATATTGGTTAATCTGGTTAACCAATTAACCAAACCGATTAAACTTTAGTTTGGTTAATT
Organism: Linum tenue; assembly: GCA_946122785.1. NCBI lineage: Eukaryota > Viridiplantae > Streptophyta > Magnoliopsida > Malpighiales > Linaceae > Linum > Linum tenue. The sequence goes on along the minus strand of CAMGYJ010000005.1, from coordinate 24,273,236 downwards.
TGCTTGTTGTATTAGTTTGGACGGTTTGGTTATGATATTGTATTCCATGGTTAATAAAATTTAGCCTTATTTGATTTGGTAATAACCATGGTAACCATTTGAACACCCCTATAAACTAGGGTTGGGATAAAGATCCATAAATAAATAGAAAATCATGAAATAGATGAGTAAGAAATCATTGATAGTTAATTGCGTGATAACATCAAATAGGTGCTTTCTCATAAAGTTTCAATCTATATAATATAATAAATAATTTAAAATTTTACATATTCAAATTTTATCTTTATTCAAGTTTCCACGTCCATTTTCCATGTTAATTTTATCTAATTTTATTTTTAAAAATCAATAGTGACTTAACAATAAACGAACATCTAAATAATTGTTATTAGGATTCAAAGAACAACCTACAATGCTATGATTATTATAGCGTAAAGTTCCTAACCAGTAACCCAAACTCTATCTGATTACACATTGCAAAACTAATAAGATAAACTCAATTATATTAGTTATTATAATAAAATTGAGACTATCATGTCATCAAACGTGGTTAATATCTTACTTCTATTTTTTTTTTTATTTTTTCACTTTAATTGGAAATCGATATTGAATCAAAATGTAGATGAATTTAGAGTGAATCTTATGATGCAAAAATAAAATTAATGAGTGCAAGTAAATTACATAAATAAATTCAAATCATCAAGTCATCCAAAATCAATACAATATATTACACGCTTTCTTAAATTAGACTTCACCATTTCAATTTTTTCAATTGTTAAGCATCCGCGACGGCCTTAATTTTCCACGCAACTTTTTTTTTTAACATCAATACTGATTAAAATAAACCAACATATGGATAAGCGTTACTAGGATACAAACATACAACCTATAAGACTTATATTTATTATAGTGAAAAAATAATAAGTAAGAAAAATTATATTTGATGATATTGATTGCAAAACTATTAAGATAAACTCCATCAATTATATTAATTATCATAACAAGAATGAGACTTTCATGTACTCAAATGTGTCCAATATGTTACTTCTATTGTTGTTATCATTGCACTTATCGATAAAATTGGTATTGAACCAAAATTTAGATGAATTTAGAGTAGATCTTATAATATAAATAAAAATCTTACGATAACAAATAAATTACATCAATACAACTGATCAACTAATCCAAACATAGTTTAATTGTAATTTCAAATAAATAATAATTGTAAAAATAACCCAGCCAATGGCCGGGTACAAAGCTAGTATATAATAGAAGCATAGATTTGTTAGGTGGTAGAAGTATAAATTACTATAAAATAATCAATAATAATACTGAGGAAAACGTTATTCATTGCTCTGATCAGCTAGTAGTTAATAAGTACAATATAGATTTTGTTGCTTTGTTAGAACCAAGAGTCAGAGTAGATAAAGCTGAGGAACTAGTGACCAAGAGGTTTCCTGGGTGGGGGAAGAAAATTGTGGGAAATGCTGCAGGTTTAAGTAAAATTGGGTTGGTTTGGAGGTCAGATGTATAGTTGAGGATCCTTCATTGCTCCGATCAGTTTATTCATGCTATGGTATGCTATGGGGAGCCTTTCTTTGTCACTATGGTATATGCTTCTAATGAGGAAGTAGAGAGAAGAGTTCTATATAGCAAATTGGGGGATATTCAGGTTCAATATGAACCTTGGGTTATATTGGGGGACTTCAACGCTATAGGGGATGTGAATGAGGCCTCAAATTCACCTGGAATCAGCTCAAGTATGATGGATTTTAGACAGTGGCAGTTTGATAGTGAGGTGGTAGAGCACAAGTCATCTGGCCCATGGTTTACATGGATTAATAAACAGGTTGGAAATCCAATTGCGAGGAGATTGGATAGAGCTTTCATAAATTGCAAATGGTTAGATACATTTGGGTCTAGCATAGTTGATATATTGAGTCCTGTAGTTTCAGATCATTGCCCTGTGTATGTCAATACAGATAGTTCAATCAAATCTCTTCCCAAGCCGTTTAAGTTTTTTAAGTTCTGGATGCAAAATGAAAAGTATTGGGACATGGTGAAGGAGGCTTGGAGTTCAGAAGTTAGTGGTTCTCTTATGGAAAGAGTTAGTAGAAAGCTCAAGATACTAAAAGGTTTACTGAAACAGTTGAACAAAAGGGAATACTCAGATATTCATGAAAGGGTGCAGCTTAAGGAGCAGGAATTGCTAGTAGCTCAGGCTAAAGCTCTCCAAAATCCTTCACATGAATCATTTCAAGAAGAAGCTCAACTATCTGCTGCTGTTAAATCAATTAGGGAAGCTGAGGAATCCTTTTTGAGGCAGAAATCAAGGGAAATATGGTTACAGGTGGGAGATTCAAACTCAGGGTATTTTCATAGGTCTGTAAAAATCCGAAACAAAAGAAATATGATAAGGTCTCTTATTAATGAAGAGGGAGTTAGAGTAACAGATACTGATAGGTTGTGCAAAATAGCAGAGCAGTTCTATAAACAATTGTTGGGGCAGAAAGATTCATTGGTCCAGGCAAGTAGTGTGGAAGAGATAAGTGATATCCTACAGTTCAAGGTGAATGAAGCTCAGAGGGTTGATTTGGTTCGTCCATTTTTGGAGGAAGAAGTTAAAGGTATTCTGTTTGGTTTAAAAGGGGATAAAAGCCTAGGACCTGATGGATTCCCAGCCTGTTTTTTTCAGTAAGCTTGGCATATAGTGGGGCCTGAAGTTACTTCTGCTGTGCAATACTGTTTTCTCAATTGCTCTCTGGCCTCAGGTATCAATTCCACTCTATTAGCGTTAATTCCTAAGGTTCAGAATCTTGAAGAGATGAAGCTATTTAGACCTATTTCATGTTGCAATACACTTTACAAGTGTGTGGCAAAGATACTTGCTGCTAGACTTAGTTTAGTGCTCCCTTCCCTAATAAGTCACAATCAAACTGCTTTTATAAAAGGAAGAGTGATAGGGGAGAATATTTTGCTAGCTCATGAGTTAGTTCAGAAATACAATCGTAGTGATATATCTCAAAGAACTATAGTCAAGGTGGATATCATGAAAGCCTTTGACTCAGTGGATTGGGACTTCCTAATCACAGTGTTAAAAGCAATGAACTTCCCTGATCTTTTTGTGAGATGGATTGTGATGTGTATTATAACTCCTAAACTAAGTGTTGGCTTTAATGGGGTTATAGTAGGGTACTTTTCAGCAAAAAAGGGATTAAGACAAGGGGACCCATTGTCCCCATATCTGTTTGCTATTTCTATGGAGATTCTTTCCTGTTTAATGGTTAAGGCAGTACAAGAGGGTAAAATGCCTTTTCATCAAATGTGTAAGAGGCTGGGATTGACCCATTTGATGTTTGCTGATGATTTACTTCTCTTTTCGGATGGGTCCAACCTTGGTATTCAGTCCATTCAACAAGTTCTTGGGGAGTTTAGGAGGATCTCAGGACTTAAATCAAACCCAGAAAAATGTGAATTGTTTTATGGAGGTATTCCAATGGAATGGCAAACACATATGGCTCAGAGGGCTGGATATAAGCTGGGATCTCTTCCTATTAGGTATTTGGGGTTACCTCTGACCCCAGGAAAACTCTCAATTAAGGCCTGTAAGCCACTGTTGGATAAAATAACAGGAAGGATCCACAGTTGGAAAACTAAGTTTCTTAGTTATGCAGGGAGATTGCAACTGATTATTTCAGTGCTTGCAAGTTTAACTCAGTTCTGGATGGCAGTTTTCATATTGCCAAAAAAGATAATCAAGGAAATTGAAAAACTCTGTAGTGACTTTCTTTGGGGAGTTGGTGATGGAGGAAAGAAAAGGGCTACTGCTGCCTGGAAATACTTGGCACTCCCTAAGAAGGAAGGTGGGTTGGGAGTTCGTGATCTGGTGAGTTGGAATTTCTCTTGTGTTCTTCGCCATATCTGGTTAATTCTGATGCAGGAGGGTTCCTTGTGGGTGGCATGGTTAAGTGCTTACAGGATTAATGATCATGATTTCTGGACATTTCAATCACAAGCTGGTTCTTGGATTTGGTTAAAACTATTGAAAAGTAGAGATAAAGTTGCACAGCAGATGACTCTGGTTGATGGTAAGCTCTGGTGGAATGGAAAGTTGATGAAAAGATATAGCATCAGTCTTGTTTGGGAATCTTTTAGGCCTAGAGAAGCACCTGTTTCATGGTACTCTTTAACCGGGAAAGGTCCTTCTCCTTCTAGGGATAAATTTTTAGTGTGGTTGGTAATCAAGAATTATATTACTACCAGTGATAAAGTTGTAGCTGGGGGGGAGTGGAAATGTTAACTGTGTTTTGTCCCTGCCCTCTGGAGACTAGAGACCATCTGTTTAGTGAATGTTGCATGTTTAAAGAGCTGTTTGGAGGCTTGTTGGCTAGAGCTTACCCTAGGATTCCAACAGACAGCTGGAGCTCTGAATTGCAGTGGGCTTCATCTCAGCTTAAAGGGAAGCAGGTAGGGGCACAAGTGGCTAGAGCAATATGGAGAGCTATGGTCAGTGTTATCTGGCGAGAAAGATGTCTGCAGAAGTTTGGTGGTGGCAAGAAGCAGCAGGCCGTGGAGATTATTGTAAGAATTAAGAAAAATATAGTTGTACTGTTTCCAGGTGAAAATTTGAGTAGGTTCTCGTCTTGATCAGTTTTGGCTCTTGGTTCTTAGTAGTGTGGGTTCGGTTAGCCTGACTACCCCTAAAGGGGTAGTGATTTTTGACACCCCCTTTATGATTGGCCAATTTTATTTCCAATCATTGGCATGTATTAATTAAACTGATTTTTTTTATTTTTTTTAATCTTGTAATTTCGGGTCTCTCACCACATTGGAAAAGAGAAAGAATCTGGGGAAAAACGAAATCACCCCCATTAATTACATAATTAATTTCTCTCACTGGTACATTAATTACACGTACCACTCCACTGGTACACGTACCACTCCACTGGTACACGTACCACTCCACTGGTGCGAGCAATCCACAAGGTAGGTTAGAGTGAGAACAATACCAGTGCAATGATATTTTTCATAACAATGATAAACAATAACGGAGCAACAATGCAGTACCACTTCAATGATACAAATACCACTCCACTGGTACACGTACCAATCCACTGGTACACGTATCACTCCACTGGTACACGTACCACTCCACTGGTACACGTACCACTCCACTGGTACGTTTCCTCTGCCGCCGTCTTCCATATGCTCGACGTTAGAGACGAAATCGTCCAGATCATCTTGATGATTTCCGACCGTGTGAAGTGATGAAGTCGATGTCGCATGAGAGGAGACTCGAGGGGAACGGAGGGACGGGAGAGGGTCAGCGGAAAGGGAGGCAACGATAAGTTGGGCCACTGATGGAAGTTGGCCGACGGAGGGTGGACCGCCGGAGGGAGGGTTTGCTGGACTGAGAAGACGCCGGGAGAGGGTTCTGGTGGAAAGAAATTTGAAAGGAAGAGAAGGGGAGATGAAAGATTGTTGTTTCCCGTGTATCATTATTATGGGAACTTTCCCATGCATCATTATTATGAGAATTTTCCCAATAAAGCAATAATAATGACAACTTCCCAATAAAACAATAATCATTAATACTTACCCAAAGATGAAGGACACGTGGATAGCTGCAGGAGGGGGTGTCAAAAACCCAACCCCTTTTGGGGTAGTCATAGTATCCTGCCCCTAGTAGTGTCTTTAGTTGCAAAAGTGTAATTAGTATAGCCTTATTTCTGTTCTGTTGAAACTCAGTCTGGCAGGTTGTTGCCACACAGTTTTGGACCCTTTTTGATGATATATAGAAACACCAATTCATAAAAAAAAAAACGTTATTCATCTGTCAACCTTCCTCCCGATTTTCCCGCTAATTTCACGGCTGCCTTCTCCCTTCACTCTCGTACGAACCGCTCCACGTCCCAGGAGACAGGGTCAGATCTTTGGTTGCCTCCGAATTATGGTGATGGGGTTTGAACTTTGGCAAGGAAGACCAATTGACGGAGTCCTCGGATGCCAAATTCCTGTGCAGGTTCAAAAACCCTAACCCACGCAACAACTCAACCTGCCTAAATGCAACCTCTAATACTGGCTTTCTTTCTACCTTTGAGCTTTGCGTTACTCTGGAACCTCCTTTTTTCACTAATATGAAGTTGCCATGCTTCTGTCTGGGGGTCTCTTGGGTAACTTCTAGTTAGCTAGCAGAAAGAATTCTCTGAACCAGTTGCTAGAGTTGCTTTCCTCCGTTCTTGGTTACTTCCAATTTTAGTCAGGGCTGAGGGACTTTTGGGTTAGCTTGTCAACAGTATCCGTCCAGTCTTCCGAGCCATGGCCTCACAGGTGCCATCGACTCAATTATTCTGCACTGGGTTACAAGAGGTTATGACCTAATCAGTAAATGGTACAACTTTCGTGAAGGGCCTATAGCTTACCTTTACATCATGATATTCCAGCTAGTGGATAAGCTAACCATACTTCTTTGTGGTCCTTTGCGCAAAAGTTCCCCACTTATATCCTTCAGATTCTGTGGTCTTTCTTAATGTCTCTGTTGGTAGTGTTGTAGTGGTACAATCATAACTTGTGCTCTTTTCTTATTTTTATTTCCAAAAAGTTGCTCATGGATCCGATGTTTTGAGCGAAAAGGGTTTATAGTTTGGCCTCTCTTGATGTCGATACTGCTGAATGTGATCATCAGGTTGACAAACACAGTGCAATTGCATCAGAGATGGTTCAAAAGGATTTAGATGACAAAGAAAGGAAGCTAATACGCCCCTATGAGGGTGTATGATCAGAATCAACGCAGCACAGGCCTCAATTCAATTGAACTAAGGTCAACTCCTTGCATCTGACAAAACAGAGTCGCAAAACCAGCCTAGGTAGCTAGTGATCGAAACCCGCTAGCAGGGTTCTATCTAATCAATGGAAATATGTTTGGAAAATGGAAAATTGGGGGATGGAAGCCTTGATTGGCTTCTGGTGCGGGTTGGTGGTATGGGAAAAGAGAGGGAACGTGGGAATTGAGAAGGGAAGGGAAGTGGGTTTGGTGCACAGGGAAGAAGAAGAAAAGAAGAAGAAGAAGGAAGGGGTCGGCTGCAGTGGAAAGCCGAGGAAGAGAGGAGGGTGAGGGACGGCTGGGAAAGGAAGAGAGGAAGAGGAATTAGCTGCTAGGGTTTAGGTTTAATTATTCCATAATCTCATTCAACGTAGAAAATAGTTTAAATAACAATTCCTAATTACCGATAACTACCCCAACTTATTAAACCCCCAATCTGAATCCCAAATACCCAATAAATCCATAAACAATTATAAACCATCAAATAAGTTCAATTGCGAATTAAATAGAAATGCAGGTTTCTATCATCCCCGCCTCCTTCGAATCAACCTTGTCCTCAAGGTTGCCAGTCCTCCACCTGGTCTTCACCCTTACTCTCCGCCGCATCGTCCTCGGCCTCATCTTCCCATCTTCCGACCAGCATCATCAAGTCCGGCTTCGCGCACTTGTGTCCAATGGTGAATCGCTCGTCACAGTTGAAGCACTTGCCTTCTCTTCTCTTCTGGTCTATCTCTGCTGAACTGAGCCGGACGAAGCCCTTAGGCGGAGCTCTCGGCCCAAGCCTTGCTGTCGGGGCCACTGCTCCTGGTGCCGCTCCAGCCCCGCCACTGGCAGTAACGGCGGTGCCGCCACTCCCGCTACTCCCTGCGCCGGTGTGACCTCCTCCTCCCGGCTTGGGGTATCGCCCTATGACGTTCCTCCAGCTCGCCAGCTCCTCCTCCTTGTGCCCTGCAAGACGAAACACAGTCCGCAAGGTATCCGGCTCAAAAATCTTGACTGCCGCAGCAATCTCAGGCTTTAGGCCTGCCATGCACATCCCCACCAGGGTCTCTTCTGGAACTCCTTTGCACTGGTTTCCCAATTTGAGGAACTCTGCCCGGTAATCACTTACCGAACCGGTCTGTCTGAGCTTGGCCAGCTGCTCCGGCGCCCAGCCCTCTGATTTGCCGAATTGGTAGCGAAGCTCCTCCTGAAATATCGGCCAAGTAATCAGCGTCTGCGCGGCAGCATAAGATCGCTCCAACCATTCCCACCAATGCAGGGCGTCTCCCTCTAGGTAGAAGGACGCCAGTTGCGCCTTCCTTTCCTCTCTGGTCGGGTGATTCCTGAACCACCTGTCAGCTGCATATAACCACAAGCCGGCGTCCTCCTGGCCATTGAATTTTGGAAACTCAATGGTCGGGGGCTTGGCCCTAAACACCAACCCATACTCATCATCATACCGATCATATCCACCATACCTGCCAGCATTGGGGTAACCTCGGTGATACCCCGGAGGTCCGCCTGCGTCGCCTCTTGCACTCCAGCCATGCCCAGCCTCACCTGAGTAGTCGCCGTACCCGCCCGGTGGAACCCCTGGGTGTGCTGCTGCTATCGGAGGTCCGTAGGCACTCGAACTCTCAAGCTGGGCCCGCCAGTCCGCTACTGGTCGACCATCCGGAGTTAGCCCGAACCGGTGAGGTTCGTTGGTAAATCGGCCCACCCCGGGTCGCCCATTGGTGGTCCGCCCAGCCCCGGTCTGGCCGGCTTCGGTCCACCCGGCTCCGGTCCGACCGGTCTCGGTCCACCCAGCCCCGGTCCGACCACCTTCGGTCCAACCCGGCCCGATCGGCCCATTTGGGCCCGGTTGGATCACCAGGGCCCGATCCGCCCCGCCTGCCCGATCGTACCCGCTCCCGGCCGGCTGCACTCGGCCCATCTCACGCTCCATGGAGTGTGGGCCAACTTGGGTAAAGCACGGGTTCTGGACCACGTTGTCGTAGCCCGGCATCTTCGCCTTGCCGCGTAAGGCCGCGATCTCCTCAGCCGTAGGAGTCGGTAGTAGCCCGGGCCCATTACGAGCCCCTTTAGCATCGGGGCCCATTCGTTCGACCGTGGCTTGCCCTACGTTGACCGCGGCCGAACCTCCCCCTGGCCCCGTCGCCGCCGAGCCCGCCGCAGCCCCGCTCGCCGCCGGGACCGCCGCGCTCCTTCCTCCCGCGCCCGCGCCAGGTCCGGCCGCCGCTGCTGGGTTCGGCCGAGGCGCCTCCACCTCGCTCCGGTCACCCCCGCCGAGCCCCAATGCCGCAGCCAGCCGCCTCTGCTCCTCCTGCATGCTGGAAACTCAATGGTCGGGGGCTTGGCCCTAAACACCAACCCATACTCATCATCATACCGATCATATCCACCATACCTGCCAGCATTGGGGTAACCTCGGTGATACCCCGGAGGTCCGCCTGCGTCGCCTCCTGCACTCCAGCCATGCCCAGCCTCACCTGAGTAGTCGCCGTACCCGCCCGGTGGAACCCCTGGGTGTGCTGCTGCTATCGGAGGTCCGTAGGCACTCGAACTCTCAAGCTGGGCCCGCCAGTCCGCTACTGGTCGACCATCCGGAGTTAGCCCGAACCGGTGAGGTTCGTTGGTAAATCGGCCCACCCCGGGTCGCCCATTGGTGGTCCGCCCAGCCCCGGTCTGGCCGGCTTTGGTCCACCCGGCTCCGGTCCGACCGGTCTCGGTCCACCCAGCCCCGGTCCGACCACCTTCGGTCCAACCCGGCCCGATCGGCCCATTTGGGCCCGGTTGGATCACCAGGGCCCGATCCGCCCCGCCTGCCCGATCGTACCCGCTCCCGGCCGGCTGCACTCGGCCCATCTCACGCTCCATGGAGTGTGGGCCCACTTGGGTAAAGCACGGGTTCTGGACCACGTTGTCGTAGCCCGGCATCTTCGCCTTGCCGCGTAAGGCCGCGATCTCCTCAGCCGTCGGAGTCGGTAGTAGCCCGGGCCCATTACGAGCCCCTTCAGCATCGGGGCCCATTCGTTCGACCGTGGCTTGCCCTACGTTGACCGCGGCCGAACCTCCCCCTGGCCCCGTCGCCGCCGAGCCCGCCGCAGCCCCGCTCGCCGCCGGGACCGCCGCGCTCCTTCCTCCCGCGCCCGCGCCAGGTCCGGCCGCCGCTGCTGGGTTCGGCCGAGGCGCCTCCACCTCGCTCCGGTCACCCCCGCCGAGCCCCAATGCTGCAGCCAGCCGCCTCTGCTCCTCCTGCATGCTGGTGAGGAGCTGCATGATCACGTCACGTTCACGCCTGGCCTCTTCCACCTCCGCCCGTACCTCCTCCATGTTGGAGTCGGTCCTCAGCTGCATAGCCATGATGGTGCGCATCGAGGCTTGGAGATCGTCACTCTCCGTCTCGTCCACGACGACTCCTTCTCGCCGGTTGTCCACCAAGGGTGGGGAAACCCTGGTCGTGGCCGCCGCCTTGGATCCAGCGTCGGACTTCTCTGCCGGTGACTTGTTGATCGCCATTTTGCTGCTGCCCGTCCCGGTGTAGAGTTGCGATAACTCAATAATCAGAACCTGAGCTCTGATACCAGATGATAGAAACCCGCTAGCAGGGTTCTATCTAATCAATGGAAATATGTTTGGAAAATGGAAAATTGGGGGATGGAAGCCTTGATTGGCTTCTGGTGCGGGTTGGTGGTATGGGAAAAGAGAGGGAACGTGGGAATTGAGAAGGGAAGGGAAGTGGGTTTGGTGCACAGGGAAGAAGAAGAAAAGAAGAAGAAGAAGGAAGGGGTCGGCTGCAGTGGAAAGCCGAGGAAGAGAGGAGGGTGAGGGACGGCTGGGAAAGGAAGAGAGGAAGAGGAATTAGCTGCTAGGGTTTAGGTTTAATTATTCCATAATCTCATTCAACGTAGAAAATAGTTTAAATAACAATTCCTAATTACCGATAACTACCCCAACTTATTAAACCCCCAATCTGAATCCCAAATACCCAATAAATCCATAAACAATTATAAACCATCAAATAAGTTCAATTGCGAATTAAATAGAAATGCAGGTTTCTATCAGCTAGCTTCGAGCACCAAAAACAGATGGAATCTGAGGGTTTCTTCACACCTGGGAAGAAGCACTCGAGATATGGGGTTGTCTTCGAGTAACTGAGGGTGAAAAACTCAGCTAATAGACTCAATTGTCCTAGGTTTGATCGCAACCAAATCCTAAGCTCAACAATCAACTCGCAAGTTGTTCAATTTTGGGGTTTTTCTTATTCAATGCAATCTGAATCATACAAACGAGCTTGAGGCCTTTATATAGGCTTACATAGTTACAAACAAACTAGAATAAGGATTGAAATTAACCTAACTAAGCAAGAAAACTAAATTACAAACATAAACCGAATTGAATTGGGAATCCTTGTTTGACACGGATTACTGGGAGTGCGAGATAGCTTCTTTGAAGCCCTCGACAATAGTCCTCCGAGATGATTCGATCTCACCCAATCCCTTGTCGTTGTAGAAGGAAACTTCCTCTGTATCCTCCAACTTGAATCAGCTCGAACTCATTTCCCAAACTCAAGTTATGGGTCTTCAAAGGTAGCACCTTGATCACAGTTTCTGCCTTAGTCAAATCTGGACAGATTCCAGGTTCCTCCATAGCATTTTGTGAGGCTTGGTAAACATCCTTCCTGGCATCTCCTTGAGCCCCATGACCTATCAATCGACTTATAAAGACTTGAAGATCACATTGATCCCTCAAACTCACATTTTCATTGAATGGCTTGGGAGATATGAGCTCCCAAAGTAGGTAACTCAAACCTGACCCAACACTTAGCCAAATTCCTTCCTTCTTCTTCCAAACTCCACTTCCTTCTTCCTCAAGCAATTCCAGCTTCAAGATTGATCCGATTGAGATCATATCAGGCCCCCCCTGTTGAAAAAGCTTTGTCCTCAAAGCTTGAGCTGTCCTTCGATCATAATCTGCACAGAACTGGCTCCAAATGTGATCAAAAGAGGGCTGCTCGAAACCCCTGTTCGGGAAGAGTAGGGCTGTGTTCTTCAGGCCCGAAATTGGGGGTTTCTTCTCCAGGCATCTCCAGATCAATTCAAGGTCACCAAGAGATTCGTCAGCTCTCGAATTGAACTTCTGGCTAGACCTCGTGCGTCGAATCACCCTGTACCGCGACGACGATCGCATTATTTCTTTCCCGCCACCGCCGTCGTTTAAATTTTTCGGTCCCAGAAATCCCAATAGAAAATTGGGGCTTTTCAATCCGCGCTTCATCGGCCGGATTTGATGACTTCGACAGCTTCCTGGGACACAGGCGAACGTTTTCGCATCACCCACCTGTGTCGATTCATGCCCAATCGTTCGAACCGATTCGCGCATTTTCTGGTCGTGTTTGCTCGTGTTCAGGACACTTCGAGCTCGAATCGGATGTTGCAATCCAACCGTTTTCGTGTCAAACCAACTAGTTTTAGAGTTTCCCTGCACAATTTGGAACGTGTTAGCACCTTTCCCCGAGTTCGGATCTTCACCGAACTCTCCAACGAAATACCCCTCTCTCCTCCCCTGCTCCGTCGTCGGTGAAGTACAGGGGCGCGCTGAACATGGCGGTGGAGTGCATTGTCGTCTGATTGCCGTGAGTACCAGCCTCCGAGCTATCAAACTTGCGCCTTCGCCTCTTTCTTGCCTGTCTTTGCTCCGATTTGTGTCCAATTGCTGTTGATCGGCTCTAGCTTCGGCCGGTGATAGTGGACTCAACTTCAGTTTCTTTCCACCGAACTGGAACGTGTAACAATTTTGCCGGCCATGGTGTGTTACGCCTCGATCGTACTGCCAAGGTCGTCCCAAGAGAATGTGTGCGACGTGCATTGGAGCCACGTCACAGAGAATTCGATCCTTGTACTGATCGATCTCAAATTCAACCCATGCCTGCTTCGTGACTTTCACCGCTCCATGGTCGTTGAGCCAATGCAGGCTATAGGGCTCGTGGTGTTTTATCGTGCTCAGGCCGAGCTTTCTAACCATCTCCAGACTGACGACGTTCGTGCATGAGGGTGTATGATCAGAATCAACGCCGGATTACCGTTGGGATTTTCGTCGTCACGATCGTCCCCTTCTTGCTCTCTGTTTTCTGGCCGAGTGATGGCGTCGATCCTCTGATTAATCTCCTGCCTGAATTGATTTAAACTTGTGTCAAATCGGCGCATCAATTCCTCTATGTCAACGGTTTGTCCTGCCATTGTGAGTTCTTCTTCGGTTGATTGCAGGGGCGTTCCCGCCGTCTGCTTCTTCTTCTTCTTCCTTTCCGACAGAAGCAGGGAATCCTCTGGAACAGGGCCTCGAGACCGCGTCCAGTGCACAACTCCGGCGCCGTCGCCCTCCTTGGAGTTCGCCGTACTTGCCCTGTGTAGAACCGGGCTCTTGATACCACTTAATACGCCCCTATGAGGGTGTATGATCAGAATCAACGCAGCACAGGCCTCAATTCAATTGAACTAAGGTCAACTCCTTGCACCTGACAAAACAGAGTCGCAAAACCAGCCTAGGTAGCTAGCTTCGAGCACCAAAAACAGATGGAATCTGAGGGTTTCTTCACACCTGGGAAGAAGCACTCGAGATATGGGGTTGTCTTCGAGTAACTGAGGGTGAAAAACTCAGCTAATAGACTCAATTGTCCTAGGTTTGATCGCAACCAAATCCTAAGCTCAACAATCAACTCGCAAGTTGTTCAATTTTGGGGTTTTTCTTATTCAATGCAATCTGAATCATACAAACGAGCTTGAGGCCTTTATATAGGCTTACATAGTTACAAACAAACTAGAATAAGGATTGAAATTAACCTAACTAAGCAAGGAAACTAAATTACAAACATAAACCGAATTGAATTGGGAATCCTTGTTTGACACGGATTACTGGGAGTGCGAGATAGCTTCTTTGAAGCCCTCGACAATAGTCCTCCGAGATGATTCGATCTCACCCAATCCCTTGTCGTTGTAGAAGGAAACTTCCTCTGTATCCTCCAACTTGAATCAGCTCGAACTCATTTCCCAAACTCAAGTTATGGGTCTTCAAAGGTAGCACCTCGATCACAGTTTCTGCCTTAGTCAAATCTGGACAGATTCCAGGTTTCTCCATAGCATTTTGTGAGGCTTGGTAAACATCCTTCCTGGCATCTCCTTGAGCCCCATGACCTATCAATCGACTTATAAAGACTTGAAGATCACATTGATCCCTCAAACTCACATTTTCATTGAATGGCTTGGGAGATATGAGCTCCCAAAGTAGGTAACTCAAACCTGACCCAACACTTAGCCAAATTCCTTCCTTCTTCTTCCAAACTCCACTTCCTTCTTCCTCAAGCAATTCCAGCTTCAAGATTGATCCGATTGAGATCATATCAGAAGCCATGTCCAAATGCTGCTTCTCGTCGAAATCCCTTGATTACTAGTCATGACTGCCATTCAAAGATTGACTGGTGTCAAACAGCAAGTTCTTTTATTGAGCAGGAGAGAATTCTGTGCCATGAGGTACCTTCACCTGTGGAATTCTTATCAAATGGTTCTTTTGCAGCTTCTTTGTCCAATATATGATTTCTTTAGACAACTAATTGATAGAACCTGGGATTAGGGTTCTATCGAGAATTGGGGATTTAGGGATTAAGAACAGAATTAGGGATTTGAGAAAGATAGATAGAGAATCGGCCTAGGCCTTTAGAGGGATTGGGAACGAGAATTGAGAGGATTAGGAGAATAGGGTTTAGGAAGGCTTTTCTTAATATTCTTCTTATTGATCCTGAATAAAACGCAAAGTACATATTTATAGGAAGAGATAGGAAAACCCTAATAATAAACCTAATACGATTAGAAGACTACTAAACATATTAATAATAATCCTAATAATAATATTATGATAAATAGGATAGAACACGAAAATCGTGTTTCTATCATCTCCTCCCCCTTGAGACCAACCTTGTCCTCAAGGTTGATCAACTCAACCCACTTCTCCATCCTTCTCACGCATTCTAGGCGTAGTCGCTTCCTTTTCTTCCAATTAGGCTTAAGCTCACGATGACCCTCGGATCCTAGAGCTTCAGCTTCCATCAAAGCTTTCCCAACCGCGTGACACAAGTCATCATCTCCCTGACCAATCGACGCTACATGCTCCCCCTCAAACTCCACGAGATAAGAATCTGGGAACTTTGCTTTCTCGGGGTCTTCATCACCAACCAAAAAATGTTGCCAATGTCCCTTCATTTGTATCCTTTGCATGGAATCTATTACCAAACCCATGGGCCCAAACACGCAACTTTTCTTCACTAATTGCCACAGCCTCTTTCTTTTAGAGCTTAGGGGTACTTGATGATTATCGAGGCTCAAAAGCTTATAACTCCCTCTCCGATGTGGCCTACCTATTTCCAACCGTTTTGCTCCGCAAGCTGGCCCATGCGAAACCCTCAAGGCCCAAGGCTCGGAACCCCAATTGTTGTAGGGTTGCACTGCAGTAAGAGAGGAGCTGCCGTCTCTTCCCTTCTCGTCTTCAATCGTCAGCCGTGCCATCTTCCTTGCCATCGCCGGCGATGCTTCCTTCGTCGTCTTCATCTCCGATTCCACCTTCCGGGTCTTCGTCATCACAAGGGTGGCTGCCAACAAACCTCGCGCATTTCGCGTCGACGGCGAGATGGCCCGGGCCAGTCCGCGGCCCCCGCCCACCTCCGCCTGACCCTTCTCCTCGCCGCGGTGCCATTCCGACGCCGGCGTTCCTCCTTGGACGATCGATGACGCGCCATTCCCCCCTTCACCCGACTCGCCGCGGCGCCCACCAGCCACCGCTCGCCGCGCGCCTCCCTCCTCCTTCGCGCGCCCGCCGCCCGCTTCCGCCGCCAGCTCCAGCGCCGCCCCACTCGTGCGCCGCGTCGGGCCCGACGGACCGGCGATCACCGCGGGCGGATCGGCGATCAGCTCCAGCACGCGCGGCCCGCCAGCTGCCTCCGCGGGGCAGTCCTCCTCGCACGCCTCAACTTCCCGGTTGGCGCAGAAAGCGTCAATCCGCTGCAGCAGCCGTGTCCAAGAGGGATCAGAGAGCCTAGCAGAGCTCATGTTGGCTCTGATACCAATTGATAGAACCTGGGATTAGGGTTCTATCGAGAATTGGGGATTTAGGGATTAAGAACAGAATTAGGGATTTGAGAAAGATAGATAGAGAATCGGCCTAGGCCTTTAGAGGGATTGGGAACGAGAATTGAGAGGATTAGGAGAATAGGGTTTAGGAAGGCTTTTCTTAATATTCTTCTTATTGATCCTGAATAAAACGCAAAGTACATATTTATAGGAAGAGATAGGAAAACCCTAATAATAAACCTAATACGATTAGAAGACTACTAAACATATTAATAATAATCCTAATAATAATATTATGATAAATAGGATAGAACACGAAAATCGTGTTTCTATCACTAATTCATGTGGAAAATTTCAACTTTTTGTTCAGCTAGAGAGCATGGTTACCTTGTCTTCAAGGAGCGAGGCTAAGAGTATTGAACCTGTTGCTGATGACAACATTGTTGAAATTAATCCTTTGAGAATCTCTCCTCCAATGAAAGAACTCAAACAACGCACGAGATTTACGTGGTATCCTCGTTCGTAAGAACGAGACTAATCCACGGAAGACTCACAGAGGAGTCTTCGGCTATACTTTTATTAGGGTTTTTACTTCTCCCACATACATCACAGCCGATCGGCTTACATGGACATATATAGGTTTACACAATTCCTTTGCAACACTCAACAAGGAATGCAAATAACTAAAAGGTCCTCGCATGAATATAAATGAACACATGAGGACAGCCGACCTAGTACGTACGCCCCCTATCCCGTACGTACCCTCGCAACACGCCCCCTCAAGCTGAGGCGTGAATGTCATGAAGGCCCAGCTTGGAGGTGAGAAACGCGAATTGCTCCGCGCCTAACCCTTTGGTAAACGTATCGGCAACTTGCTGTTGAGAAGCAATCTTCTGTGGAGCAATCTCGCCTGATATAACTCGTTCACGAACGAAATGGCAGTCCATCTCAACATGCTTCGTTCGTTCGTGGAAAACCGGGTTGGCAGCAATGTGTAACGCTGCCTGATTGTCACAAAACAATGGAGTAGGCGAAGTACTGGCTACATCCAACTCACTAAGAAGCCAACGGAGCCAGATAAGTTCACTTACTGTACTGGCCATAGCACGATACTCTGCTTCAGCTGAGGACCGAGCTACAACTGACTGTTTCTTGGTTCGCCAAGATATAGGGCTCTGACCCAGCTGAATGAAGTAACCGGTTGTGGAACGACGAGTCCGCTGACAACCACCCCAGTCAGCGTCACAGTGTGCTGTCAAACTAAGCTGTCCTTGAGTGGGAAAGCGGAGACCACGACCTGGGGCTCCTTTGAGATACCGAAGTACACGATAGGCAGCATCTTCATGTTCCTGACGTGGAGAGTGAACAGCTTGACTTAAAATATTAACAGCATAAACAATATCGGGTCGAGTTACCGTCAGATACTGCAGACGGCCTACAAGACGCCGAAAACCAGACGGATCCTTGGCAGCAGGGCCCTCGATCCGTGTGAGACGGTGGTTTTGCTCGATGGGAAATGGACAGGGCTTCGCAGCAAGAGCTCCAGCATCCTTTAAGATATCCAAGGTATATTTCCTCTGCGACAACACTAAGCCATTCCGTGAACGAGCTACCTCAATTCCCAAAAAATATTTTAGGACTCCCAAGTCCTTGATGCTGAACTGATCGTGAAGAGAAGACTTGACACGCTGGATAGTGTCCAAGTCGTCACCACCCAGGATAAGATCATCAACATAAATCAACGCAAACACGAATACCCCACCACGTCGATAAGTGAACAGAGAATGATCAGCCTTGGACTGCTGAAAACCAAACTGTTGAAGCGACGTAGTGAACTTCATATACCAGTTTCTCGATGCTTGCTTCAGGCCGTATAGAGATTTGCGAAGACGACAAACCCGAGTGTCCCCCGGTCGAGCAAATCCCTGCGGCAACTGCATATACACCTCCTCATGCAAATCACCATGAAGGAAGGCATTGTTGACATCCAATTGATGGAGATGCCAATTCCGGGAAGCAGCAACAGCGAGAACACAACGAACTGTGACGAGTTTAGCAACGGGAGCGAAAGTGTCGTGATAATCAACACCTTCAACCTGGGTAAATCCCTTTGCCACGAGACGCGCCTTGTACCGTTCCACGCTACCATCAGGGCGAAACTTGATCTTATAGACCCATTTTGAAGCAATGGCCTTTTTGTTGGGAGGCAATTCTTCCAAAACCCACGTACCATTAGCTTCCAAAGCATCAATCTCACGCTGCATGGCCTCGCGCCATTTGGCGTGACGAACAACATCATGGAAAAATTTAGGCTCAACGAGAGCATCCACCGCTGACACAAAAACACGATGGTTAGCGGACAAACGAGTAAAGGTAACGTATGCGGACAAAGGGTATTTTGCAGCAGAAACAGTGTGAGAGGAGGGTAAATAAGTGTCATAACCTTGCAAGCGAACGGAAGGCTGGCGAGCACGCAAGCCTCGTCGCGGTGCAGGCGCGGCGGAAGGAGCTTCCTCGGCAGGGGGAGAGGAAGGTACTTCAGGTTCCGCCGGCTGTGCTGGGGAAGAGGTGCTCGGCACCCTGGGAGCTGGCGAAGCAGGAGCAGGTGAAGGACAGCCCATGGCGGGAGAGGGCGTAGCGACGTCAACCACGGCGGCCAGGTCAGGAGACGAAGAGGGGTTAGCGGAATCAGTGATTGGAACTGCATCATCATCATCATCCAATGCCGAGACAGGGGGGTCTCTACTGACCATGGGATAGACACATGGTTGAATGTCGCTAGCTAAGGAACGAAAAGGGAAAACCCTTTCGTCGAAGACCACGTCACGGGAGACAAGAAGCTTCTGGGAAGCTAATTCGAACAAGCGATATCCCTTCTGTGAATCGGGATAACCAAGAAAGACACATGGCCTACCACGTTCACCAAATTTATCCAAGTGTGAATGAGTGTCCTTGGAATAAACCAAGCACCCAAAAGCTCGCAGATGAGTATAGGAAGGACGACGATTAAACAGTCGTTCATAGGGCGTCTGATTACCAAGAGCCCGATGCGGTAACCGATTTATCAAGTAACCGGCAGTAAGAACACATTCGCCCCAGAAACGCTTAGGCAAATTAGCATGAAAGCGCAACGCCCGAGCAGTGTCCAAAATGTGTCGATGCTTGCGCTCAACAACCCCATTTTGTTGAGGAGTATCAGTACAAGAAGTCTGAAGATGAATCCCTTCTGTAGCATAGAAGTCAAGTAATTCATGTGACCGAAATTCAGTCCCATTGTCTGTTTGGATAACCTGAACTGCGGCCTTGAACTGGCGAGAAACCTGCCGAATGAAAAACTGCAAATACTTGGCTGCCTCAGATTTGAATTTAAGCAAATAAATCCACACACCACGAGTAAAATAATCAACCACTGTAAGAAAATACTGAGCTCCACTCAACGACGGAACTTTGTAACCGCCCCAAATGTCAATGTGAATAATGTCAAACGGTTTAGAACTGCGTATCGAACTGGAAGGGAAAGCTAGCCGAGGCTGCTTTGCTCTTAAACATGATGAGCAAAGTTGTTTATTCATCCGACGAGTACTAGGAATTAAATGCAATAAATCGAGCTTGTCCGGGGAAGGGTGTCCCAAACGGGAGTGCCACAAATCAGCATCTACAGTGTTATGGGCTGCGAATGCCATCTCCTTTCGCACTCCATCGAATAACCGGAGATAGTAAAGACCATCACTCTGCGTCCCCGTCCCAATAATCATCTTCGAGCGTAAGTCCTGTATAACACAGAAGTCGCTCAAGAAGATCAACGCCAACGAAAAATCCCGAGTAAGCTGACTAACAGAGAGGAGATTGCATTTAAATTCCGGGACTAAAAGTACTCGCGGCAACATCATGCCATTAGATAACTGAACTGAGCCAACAGCGCGGACATTAACAACTGAGCCATCGGGTACCCGAACCTGCAAATCTGATTCTGTCTGATACCCATTAACCAACTTGGAGTCATTCACTATGTGTTCATTGCACCCAGTATCGATTAACCATTCATCTGTACCCTCAAAAAAAGGCAGAGAATTACCTGTCATCTTGTCGGGTTGTGCAGTCTTCAATTCGCCCCCGAAAAGAGTCTTCAATTGCTCAAACTGGTTAACGTTCAGGCCAGGGATGGGGCTCTCCCGAACTTCGACTTGGGCTGCCCGCGGACCAGACTTGGACCGCTCATTCCCTCTGCGACGGCGGTCTTTCTCTCGATCCCCTTTACGTTCACTCGCACGATCATTAGTACGATCCGGCCAGCCAATCAACTCGTAGCACCGATCTTTAGTGTGCCCCGTCTTCCCACAATGATCACAGATATACTTAGATTTGGAGGACTCATCAGCCCGTCCAGAAGACCCCTTTGCGCCAGCGCGCCCTTCCTGAACGTGGAAAGCAGCTGCTTCAACAGTTGGGCGCTGCGAGCTTGCAAGTTTCCGTTGTTGTTCATCGTTGCTAACCAGATGATACGCATCAGCAAGACTAGGCGGGGGTCTCATGGCCAAAATCTGGGTTTTGACAGTAGCGAACGCCTCGTCGAGACCCATCAAAAAGTCAAATAATTGTTCGCTGTCTTTGGTCTCACGATACCGCCGTTTGACGTCACAAACACAGCCATTACAAGTACACTCTGGAGCCGGCGCAATGGACTGAATTTCGTCCCAGTATCCGCGGAGCTTTGTGTAAAAGCTCGACACGCTCGACTTCTCTTGTTGGAGTAGCGCGATCATACGACGCAGCTCATACATCCTAGGTGCGCTTCCCCGACCAAACCGAGATTCCACATCCAGCCATATTTCCCGCGCCGTACGAGCAAAGCGAACGCTAGAACGTATCTCCTTGCTCATGGCTGTTTTCAGCCAACCCTTCACCATTGCATCGCACCTCTTCCACTGTTCCAGGAGGATCCCATCGGTAGGCTTAGGGAGAGAGCCATCGACGAAACCCATCTTGTTCTTAGCAATAAAAGAGTCTGTTATATCACCTAGCCATTCTCCATAGTTGCTATCGGTGAGAACTTCCCCAACAAACAACTGGTTAGGGCTATCGGAATTAGGAAGAGCAAAAGCCGGAGGAAAACCATCTCCGCTGCCACTAGCGGCACTCTTCATCGGCGTCTCTGTCGCCGAAGACTTCATCGTTTCATCGTCGGAAGCCATGATCTTTTCACAGCTCTGATACCATGAAAGAACTCAAACAACGCACGAGATTTACGTGGTATCCTCGTTCGTAAGAACGAGACTAATCCACGGAAGACTCACAAAGGAGTCTTCGGCTATACTTTTATTAGGGTTTTTACTTCTCCACATACATCACAGCCGATCGGCTTACATGGACATATATAGGTTTACACAATTCCTTTGCAACACTCAACAAGGAATGCAAATAACTAAAAGGTCCTCGCATGAATATAAATGAACACATGAGGACAGCCGACCTAGTACGTACGCCCCCTGTCCCGTACGTACCCTCGCAACATCCAAATGCAAGAGATTCTGGTAGGCTTCTTAAAGTTACTGCATAATTATATGCATTTGAAGATGTGGTATCTTATGTGACTTCTGATACTGAATAACAGCTGTCCTGAATGATGTTACGTCAACGAATTGTTTTCACCGCCTGCACACGGTATGCTTTTCACTATTAGAAGTTAATATACCTTTGGATTTTGAGTCCCTGGGGTTTTTGTATGATTTTTATGCCTGCTCTTAATTGTCTGCCTCTAGCACTCTTTACCTCATTATTATGTGTACTGTCCTCGGTCATGAGTCTGGTTGAGTGTCATTGTTTGGCTGGGTTTCTACAAGGCATTGGTAGATGCCATCCGGACATTGCAATGCTTTCAATTGGTTATCGGTATAAGCCCTTTTCTAGATTTTTTTAGCATGTTGCTACCTAGTCTTGGCTACGAACCAGTTGCGAGTTCTCAGTTCAGTTCAGGATGGGGAAATATAGCAAAAGGCGAGTTCAACAGGGATAGAACTGCTTCAAAAATATCTGAGTACTTCTTGACATTATTGTATTTCTGTTATGCTTCTCATCATCTGTTTGCTTCTGGAAAAATTTAAGTTTTTGTGCATGCCTACCCATCCCCTCTCTATTTTTAGCTTATTTTCATTGTCCTGTGCCCATACTTTTCCAGGATGATGATAGTGACTTGGGTTATGAACAATTGGAAGCATACCCTGAAGTTACTAGTGAGGCTTCAACTGAGGCAGCAACATATGTGAAGGTTAGTAATAAATATTTTATATGATGTGCTGTGTGATGGTTTCTGTGGACTCAGTTAGGGACTGGTTTTCTCTTCACTATGATGTCTTTGTTTTATGTCATAACTAGGTGAAGTCGTTCCTTTTTATCGTGTGGATATCTGTCAACGTAGGTTTTCATGGCTTCTGGTTCTGATGCTAATCAAACAAATGCTGGAACTTTTGAGGCTCCCTTGACTACTAACATACCAAATAGCCATTCATTTCGTGCCACATCAGAAGATTCACTACCTGCTGCAATGCGAAGAATGCACATCACAACTCCTGTTGAGGTTCCCTTGACTGTTAACATACCAAATAGCCATTCATTTCATGCTACATCAGAAGATTCACTACCTGCTGCAATGCTAAGGATGAACATCACCACTCCTGTTTCTGTACAGAAGCAACCGATGCCTATAGTGACTGTTTTGGAAGGTATGGATGGTAGTGGATCTCAAATTGGCAACAATCAAGGATCTCAAATTGTCAAAAATAAATCCAAAAGGAAAAGAAAACCAAGGTCTGAGGGGGATGATATGCATTTGAAGGCTGCTGTTCAGAAATTTGTTGAGGGTAATTGGGGATATATAGTAAAACGCGAGTCCATGATGGGGGATAGAACTGCTGCACAATTATCTCAGGTACTTCTTAACATTATCTCATACCTAGTATGGTTCAGGAGGCACAGGGATCTTTGAATAGTTGAAACTATAACAAAAATGGACAAACTTGAAGATGTAAGATAGTGAGGAAAGCAAAAATTAAAAGTTTTTCAATGATTGATACTTGAGAAATAGCTTAAGTAGGAGATTTGCTATAGCTAGCCAACTTGAAATACTTTTCAGTGCTTGTTTGTGGAGGTGAAGCTGTGGGAAATCTATCGACTATTATGAATTCATCCCTGAATCTTGCTGACAACTTCAGTTTGGTACAGAAGTTAGGTTTCTTTGGCATAACAATAGATGTTGCTACATAGTGTTTTGGGAAAAAATCCCAGAATACACCAATTATTAAAAAAAATTACCAAAATACAGTACTTATAAAAGTAATTCCCAAAGTACAGCAGTTTCAACATCACTGTCTTTGTCTAAGACAGTGATGTTGATCACCGTTTTGGTCTAAAACGATGATACATCACTGCTTTAGACAAAAGCAGTGATGCTATCATCGCTTTAGACCAAAGCAGTGATGCCATCACCGCTGTCAAGGAGGACAGTGATGGCATGACCGTTGATGAGGGAAGCAGTGAAGGCTTCACCGTTGGATCCAACAGCGGTGAAGTGGCGCGGATCGCTGACGTGGACGCGCGCGGGCACTTCACCGCTGAAGACCAAAGCGGTGATAGCCCCGCTTTCCACGTCAGCGATCCGCGCCCCACCCCGCGCCTTCACCGCTGCCGTCCGATGCAGTTATGCGTGGATTGTGGTTTTTCTCCACAATCCGACGCATCAGGAGCCGCCACGTCAGCGATCCGTGACCATCACCGCCTTTGTTGGACGCGGTGATGGCTCTGTGTTTGTTTGGGGCGGTGATAACTGGCCAGGTCTTTTCCCAGCCCCAAACACTATAAATACCCATCCCCCCCTCATTCCAAACCACACCACCACTTTATACTTCTTTCTCCCTCCATTTTTCACTCTAGTTTCGTTCTAAGTATGCTCTGTGGTTGCGGCTAAGTCCGATCTTCCGCATCAGAAAGAATTACTAGAGTGTTTGTTTTGTTGTTTTGTCGATACTCTCGCTAGCTTTTCGGCAAAAAATGGACGAAGAGGCTTTGAGAGTATGTAAATTTGGTTGGTTCTTTTGTGATTTTTTTTTACATGGGTGCTAAAATTTAAATTGATTTGATTTCATATTTTTTTATAGATGGGTGCTGAGATATACGACCCTAGATTGTATATCGATCCTGGCCCAAGGGATCGAAGGTATTTAACCGGGCAAGATCAATATCGCTCTCGTTCAATTTGGAACAATAATCCGGTAGACACACTAAAATTATTTCAATAGTTTTAAAGTTTTTATTTTGCTTTCTAAGTTTTTTTTTTTGCTTTCTATTGACTAACAATATTGTGTTTTTTGTTTTGTAGGAATCACTTATTCCCATCAGTCATCGAGGGACATGTCGATTGCCCCGTTGGCATCCTCGACTGCATCCCTATCTAGAGAGGGCGGGATTGCACAATTTGAGGCACTTTATGAGGCTTGATATTGACAACGATCTGCTGACGGCAATGGCAGAGCGATGGCGCCCTGAGCTGCATACCTTCCACTTTCCCGAGGGTGAAATGACGATCACCCTCAAAGATGTTGCCATCCTCACCGGGCTCCCGATCACCGGAGATGCCATCATCGACAACTCGAGAAAACCAGAAGATGGTTGGGGGCCATTGATTCAGGAACGTCTGGGGTTCAACATGCCGACCACCACGCCCGTCGAAGGTCAGGTGCATCCACCACTGAATGCGGGGCAAGTATCGATCCCGTGGCTTGTTGACCACATCCAGATGGAGGTTAATATAGGCCTGGATACTCCTGAAGATCAGGTGGAGCGGTATGCACGTGTCTACCTAATTGCCTTGGTTGGTGGGTTTCTGTTCCCCGACAAGTCAAACCGGTGGATACAAGGCATGTGGTTAAATATGCTCCTCGGTGACTGGGACGAGATCGGGCAGAAAAGCTGGGGGTCGGCCGTCTTGGCTGGTCCGTAGTTACTTGAACTACCACCCCAGCCATACCCTCCTGCAAAACCATCATCATAAGAATACTGGTGAGAATGAGTTTCACCGACCGGCTCGGTCTCGACATACACCTATGCAAGCCGCACCCCGTTCTCAGATATGAACTGTGTCATCATGTTCGCGTCGTCATCATCATTTATGTCAACTTTTTCGTACATGACTCCGTCAGCACTCATGTTGGGATACCGGTAAGTAATTTGACGAACTCTCATTTGCCCGCCCGTACAAGTCCTTTCTGCACACCTGTCATGGAGTTCTTGCCACGAGAATCTCGACTCAATTGTAAGCATACTGGATTCGCCATCTTCATAGTCGATCCCAATGTTCGAGTTTGTCACCCGACCATTCCAATAAATAATAAGCCGAAACTTCTTAAATTTACCCATGTCTGCAATTTATAATAATTAAGTATAGTATATAATTAGTACATTATGGATACAAAAACAATATCATCCAAAGCGATAATAAAATGCAACTAATTGATCTATTATGAGAAAACTAAACAAATTCATCTAAATTCATAACTAGCTAACTAACATCTATCATATCATAATTAAACTAAATAATATCATAACATATTTTCCAATAACCGCAATTCACTAAATACAGACAGTATAATTACTAACACATCAACATGTAAAAAATACATACTTATAACATACTCAATCCCGATCTATCATGAGAAAACTAAACACATTAATCTAAATTCAGTACTAACTAACTAACATATATCATATCATAATTAATCTAAATATATAATTCTAACATACCTAATTCTAGCACATAATCAAAATGTAAACAATACATAATTCTAACATACCGAATCCCGACGAGTTTCTTGAGCAGTAAACTACGGAGGAACCAGCTGCGAAAACGACGTAACAAAACGATAATTTTTGTACTAATTTGCTCTTTGGCAGCAAGAGGGAAGAGGGCGTGGGTTTTTATAGGAAAAATTGAGAGCTAATCACCGCTTTGGACCAAGGCGGTGAACACATCATCGCCTTAGTCAACAACGGTGATAGCTAGGTAGCTGTTACCTACCTCTCCACCTACCAGGGCTATGTAAAACGTGGGGGCAATCACTGTTGTGGACAGCAGCGGTGATGCCTTCACTGTTGATGTCAAAAGCGGGGATACTTTCCCCGCCTTTGTCAAAAGCGGGGATACTATCTCCGCCTTGGACAAAAGCGGGGAACGTATCACCGCTTTTGTCCACAGCGATGATGCATTCCCCGCTTTCGTCCAAGGCGGTGATGCGTTCCCCGCTGCTTCACTGTTTTGGACAAAAGCGGTGATCAACATCACTGTCTTTGTCTAAGACAGTGATGTTGAAACTGCTGTATTTTGGGAATTACTTTTATAAGTACTGTATTTAGGGAATTTTTTTTAATAACTCGAGTATTCTGGGATTTTTTCCTAGTGTTTTGTTCCTGTGTTAATCTCTGACCAGGCTTATAAAGGTTTGTTTTAACAGTCATGGAGATGGATATATATATATATAGCTTAATTTTAGTTGTTACCTATCTTGCTGTAATAAATAATTCATTGTTTATTTTTAATTTACTGATTGAACTAGTTTATCCCAAGCAGAGATGGAGCATTATCACTCGTAAGAAGAGCAACACCAACTTGAAACTGGTAACCAAGGCCAATGGCTCCCTACTATCCGAGGTACAGCGGGCAGCTCTTCATGCAATGAACATGGCTCTAGATCCTTCTCCGAGGAACACATTTGTGAATAACAGCATAGGTACATCGTATTTTCGTTGCACAAAGAGTTGGCTGACAAAACCCTAATGAGTGTAAGCTGTTGAATTGAACACTATATGTGGAACTTGAAACAGGTGTTGGGCAAGCTTTTGGTAGTGCCACTGCAGTGCGTCGTCTCAGCTTGAGGAGAAGTTTGGTTGAACCAAAACAGGTCCCGACTCAAAAGCACAACCTTGTTGGACGCGGCAACAAGATGAGCTCCTGCGGATCAGAAGCTGCTGGGAAAGCTAAAGTACAGCTAGGTGGCAGCCATGGAGAGCAAGTGAAGAAAGATGATGAAACAGACCCCGGACACAAAAAACCGAGACTGAATGGTGAAATGCTAATTTCTCAGAACCCTTGTCATCTTGTATAGAAAAAGGAGAGCGATTTGGATGGCAAGGTAGATCCCTCAAGAAACTAGCCTAAAGAGAGTCGAAAAGAAGATGAAAGTAACAACACTGGTTCCTGTTCTTCTTCCATTGAAGATGAGAAGAAGCAACATTTTGCACGGGAGAGTAGAGGGAATGATGAAAGCAGAAGACTGAACAATCAGACGAACAAGGGATTGGTCTAGTGGTAATACCACTAGCCATGAACCTGGAGGTTCGAGTCCCTTCAGTAGTATCTAATAACAAAAAAAAGTAACCTATATCACCCTTATCTAAAAAAGAAGACTGAACAATCAGAGCAGCAGTAGCAACAAAATGTGCCAACGATGGCAATTAGAGGACTGGATCAGTGAAAAGCTGGAGAAAGTGGGAAATTCAGAAGAGAGGTTGTTATTTATGTATTAATTTATTTTTGTGAAAGCATAAGAGGGTTCTGTCGAAAATGTACAGGAGGACTAGGACGGGTTTGATCATTGATGTACTTATTATCTTATCTTTTTTATATATATAAACTAGGTACACTTTTTTACTTTTTACCAAAGTTACTATTTTAATTTTTGTTTATTAGTGAGAATGAAAAAATCTGCATCTTACCTCATCTCTCACACACTCAAATATATTAAAAGAAAATTTTTTATTATTTGGTCAAAGATATTGTATGTATAACTTGAGGGAGATTGTTTTGTTTAACCGAATCGAGCCGGAAATAATTTTCTTAAAGTTGAACTGGTAAGAGGCTAAAACGGTTCAATTTGATTTCAAAAAAATAAACCCGAGGCTTAAGCAGTTTAATTTAATTTTCTTAAAAATGAGATGGTAAGAGGTTTAAACGGTTCAATTTGATTTCAAGAAAATGAATTCTGAGGCTTAATTCAATAATGGGTATTTGTGTATTGGTTGTCATTTTATTTTTATTTTTATCAGTTTTTCAGTTTTGACCAAACAAAAAATGATAAGCACAAAGAGTTTGGGACCGAAACAAAAAAACGATGAGAGCACCTTATCTGTTCGTTTAGTTGAAATAATAAAAATTGAATCCAAACTGATAGTCCTATGTATAGGAGTCAAAACAAAACCCGATCCGACTAACCCGCCCAACTATCCCGACCCGCAACCCGACCGCAACCCGAATTGAATAAAAGTCAATGACCCCCAACCCGCCCGACCCGTGACTCGATTAACCCGTAACGAGAAAACCCACAACCTGATTAACCCGAACCTGATTGACCTGCAACTCGAATAAACCCGTAACTCGATTGACCTGAATCCGATTGGCCAGAACCCAACTAACTCGTAACCCGCCCGATTGACCCGAATAATTACTATATTATATAAAAATTAAAAATGAAGTTTGTTTGTTGTAATACTAAGTAAAACTATTTTTTCATTTTATAAAGGAAAGTTCAAAAAATGATATGGAGGTGAAATTATGTATTTTTAATAAAAGAAAGAAGAGAAAGAAATTAAGGAGAGTTTTGATGCTTTGGTTTATAGGAAGAGAAAGAAGTGGGAAATTTTGGTGTTTTCAAATTTTTGGGAAAAAAGAAGAGGGAAATTTGGTGCTTAAATTTTTTAGAAAAAAAAAAGAAGGGGGAGTTTTGGTGTTTTGGTTTATAGGAAGAGAGAGAAGTGAGAAATATTGGTGTTTTCAACTTTTTGAAGAAAAAAGAAGAGGAAAATTTGGTACTTCAAGTTTTGGGAAAAGAAAAAAGGGGGGAAATTTGGGTGCTTTGGTTTATAGGAAGAGAAAGAAGTGGAAATTTTGATGTTTCCAATGCTTAATCGCGCCAAGACAACGCCTAAGCGCGCCTAGGCGCTAGGCAGAACCCCAACGCTCGCCTTATTGAACCTTGTTTATAGGAAGAGAAAAGGTTGGAAAATTTTGATGGTTTTGATTGGGTTAATACACTAATTTGGCCCGAAGTGTAGAGTAAATGACAGTTTTGGCCCAATTTTCAAATAAGACAGTTGTGGCTAGGGATGGCAACAAAACCCGAACCCACGGGTACCCACCCGACCCAACCCGGTCAACGCGGGTAAAATCCGTGTTGACGGGTTTTGGGCCAGGTTTGGGTTTAAACCCGTTCACTATTCAACGGGTTGGGTTGGGTTTGGGTTTAGGTAAACCCGGCCCGTGGGTACCCGCCCACCCATATAATTAATTTCTTTGGTATATGTAATATTCTAAACAACTAATCTTATTTATGTTTGTGGAGACATGTCTAATTTTTTCTTTTTAATTGTGTAGAATGAAGTTGATGTTATGGAGTGGAGAGTAAAGAAACTTAATTGAAAGGAAGAAGCTTTCAATTAAACATGTTATTTATGGAAAATTTGTGATTTGCTTCAATTTTTTTGAGTTTTCTAGATTGGTGTTGAACAATTTGTATAGTTAATTTGTGATTTGCTTGAATTTTCTAGAATGGTGTTTTATATATGGATAATTTGTATTGAGAGATTGATATTTGACTTTAATTTTGATAAGAACTTGTAATTGTAAATTTTTTACGACAAAACCCGTGGGTACCCATGAACCCGCGGGTACCCAACGGGTTGGGTTGGGTTTGAGTTTTTCAAACCCAGCGGGTTTTACCCCGGGTTTTTTTCAAAGATAAACCCATGGGTTTGGGTTTGGCAAAACCCGACCCAACCCGACCCATTGCCATCCCTAGTTGTGGCCAACTTTTCAAATTATTAGACAAATTTGGCCCGAGTTTTGAATTGACCGTCAAAATTGACGGTTAACGATTTTTCCGTCATTGATTCAGCATACGGTGCTGACTAGGATTATACACATCATCATTTATTAAATAAATAAATTAAAACAAATTAAATATATGAATTTTTTCCGAGAGACTTTCTTCCACTCTCCTCTTAGCCCTTAGGCTCCTAATACACATATTCTACTGCAACTTCGGCGAATTACCCTTCTCCTCCTCTGGCTTCAATCCTCTTCTACCTCCTTGTCAACACCGCTTCAGTTTTGAGACTCCGACTACTTCTCCTCATCCCTCGAGCACCAATCCTGCCAACTCAAACTCTCCCCAATAATCGCCGGCGCCACCCACTTCATCCCTCTCTCTAATTGATAATCGAACCCACAAAAAGCTCGACATCGCCGCCAAGCCATCATGATCAGGAGATCCAATCTTTGAGTCAACGAACCCAGAAAGAGCTACCGCCCGATTTCAAATCAGATCTGGTGCAAAGGAAGAAAAAATTGGTAAATGAGAAATGGTCGTCGGAGAGAGAGTTGGGTTTTTCTGGGTTTCTGAAGGGGCTCGAGGCCATGGCGGTTAGGGTTTTTTTGGTTTCTGAAAGGGCTTGAGACCACGGCGGTTGGGGTTTTCTGGGTTTCTGAAAGGGTTTGAAGTGGTGGAATAACCTGCCGGGTCGGGAAAGGCAGAGCCCGCCTCTGCTGTTCTGATGAAATAGAAAGTATCTCGTGTACCAGCAAGAGCAGGGAGATTGGGATGTTTTTCTCGCCGGGAGAGAGGGTTGAATTGACGGAGATCGCCGAAGGCGAGTCGCCGAGGGACAATGTGGTAAGGGAAGACGGGTGGGTTGCTGAAGGCGGTGTCGCCAGGAGCAGCAACGAGGTAGTCAGCGGGGAGGAAGAAGTCATGGAGGAGATTGATTAAGAAGAGGCGGCTAGGGTTATTGAGCAAAATTGCCTTTATGTTTCTTAAGTTTTTTTTTATTCTTATTTTTATTATAATTTTTAGCATAAATAAATTGTGTGGAAGCCATGTCACTGCCACCTCAGCATCGAATGTTGAGTCACTGACGGATTAAAAGTTTGACCGTTGATGACTCGATATTTACACATGTTTTTGTCCACCATTTCGGTACCGTTTTGAGTCTCATCTCTCGTGTTTTAGGCCGATTTCACGCTAGGTTGTTCTTGTTTGTGATATTTCAGGTCCTAGTACATGAATGAAGGTTTGGGAACGAGTTCGGGGTCGATTGGACGAAGTTGGGACGTTTGACGAAAAGCTGGAAATTCCACACGGGCACGCCTAAAATTCCACACGGTCGTGTGACCTGGCCGTGTGGCACCAAATTACACAGGCAAGCCACACTGGCCGTGTAAGGGACCCCTTGTGGCCATGTGGAAAGTCCAGGGAGCTCACACAGGCAGCCTGGGAATCCACACGGCCGTGTGGTTTTGGCCGTGTAGCGTACCCGAAGACACTTAAGTGAAACGCGGCGTTTTGCACACTCACACGGGCAGCTGGGGATTTCACACGGCCGTGTGGCCTGGCCGTGTGATCGGGCATAACTGGGTTTTAACCCAATTTCGAGTCTTTTTAAGGGGAATCGACTTTTTGGAGCAAAAACAGAGTTTTAGAGAGAGAAAGTGCAAAGAACAAACCCTAGGAGCTATTTGGAGTTGATTTCTCACCATTGAAGCCCAAATTGCATCCCCAGGAGTGAAGATCATCATCCTGGAGCAGATTATCCTCATCTTTATGAGTATGACTACTCTGATTACTGTTTTCCTCTCTCTCTCTCTCTCTATGGAGTAGAACTTTCTCTCACTTGGGTATGAAGAACCCTAGTTCCATGTGTTAGGAATCTTGATTGTAATGACTTGGGATTGTTATACTGTTTGATTTTAATCGATTGATGCATGATTCATTGAGTCAATGGAAGTCTGATCATCTTTTCTTGATTTCTGCTGCAACCTGAGATAGATAGAATCTGATTAGGTTGTTAGAGCTTCATCAATCGTAGTGGTAGATTGGTTATACGAGAGTTAATCAATTTACTGCTTTGTACTGGAACCCAATTCCAGTAGTGGAGTTCTGTGCTTATTGCCTCAGCAGTCTATCCCGGTGAAGGTTAGTCGCCTGTCGGTTAGCCTGCCTAAGAGGGCTTGGTCAGCTTAAGAGATTCCAAGCTACTATCGGATCTTCCGCAGTTTAATCAATAGTTAATCAACCCAGGGTAATTACAACTGTGACCTAACTAAGGAGCTAGGGGGACTCATTCCCGAGTGACTCTCCCTTTGCTTTAGAAAACCGAACCATTTCCTCCTTTCTTATTGCTTTTAGTTAAAACCAAAATCACTCGACTTAGTTTGCTAGGTAATAGATATTCACGGAGTAGGCAGTAGATCTCGACCCCGGGTTGACAGTTAGAGCTTGCC
Organism: Linum tenue; assembly: GCA_946122785.1. NCBI lineage: Eukaryota > Viridiplantae > Streptophyta > Magnoliopsida > Malpighiales > Linaceae > Linum > Linum tenue. Next base: position 24,240,997 of record CAMGYJ010000005.1, on the reverse strand, counting down.
TGTTACTGCATTTCCGAACTGCGATTACACTTGGTCGCAGTTTGGTGTTGTGTTTTAGCGTGTCAAGTTTTTGGCGGCGTTGCCGGGGAACCTCTAGGTTATTGGAGAAACGTGAAAGTTTGTTACTCTAGATTTTTATCTACTGCATTTTCTCTCTTCCACCTGTGTGCTTTCACGGGTTGCTTTTGATGATTGTGTGCAGGTAGTGCATGACCCGTAGCCAGTCGGGAGATTTACTACCATTAGACCAAGAGGTTTAACGAACCTGTAGAAACTTCAAGCGGGCTCTAAAGGCGCGACTAGCTACGGAGGAGGCCTAAGCATAGCTACAAATCACTGAGGAGGAAGAGATGGGAGACCCATAGGACCATGATGTGGTCCTCCCCGAGAAGCAAACCATGGGTTACTACTGGACCGCTAGAGCCGCGGACATGAGGTCGCCCATTCAGCACCCTCAAGTCCCAGCCAACAACTTTGAGGTGAGCACCTCGGTCATCACTATGTTGCGCGACTCAGTAGTATTCCGTGGAAAAGAGGGGGAGTTCCCCCGATCACATCCGAGGCGATTCCATAAGCTCATCGATGGAATCAAGATAAATGGGGTCCCAGCCGATGCCATCCAAATGAGGTACTTCCCATTCACTTTGGAGGGGCAGGCCAAGGAGTGGCTGGACACTAGGCCTCCCGGATCGATCACCACGTTCGCCAACCTGGCGGACAAGTTCCTCACCTGCTATTATCCTCCGTCGAAAACGGCGGACTTGCAGAAGCAGATCACCCACTTTGCCCAGGATGAAGATGAGACCATCCGGAATGCATGGGAGAGATACACCAGTCTCTTCCTGAGGTGTCCCAATCATGGTTTCAATGATGTCTTCAAGGTGGGCACCTTCTACCACGCCCTCTTCCCAGAAGACAAGCAGCTGATTGACTCGGTTTGTGGGGGGAACATGCTGACCAAAACACCACCACAGCTGAATCAACTCTTTGAGGAGATGACAGAGAAAGAGTATGGTTGGGGCACTGCTAGGAGGTCGAGGAGAGCACCAAGCCGAGGTGTACATGCTGTGGGAACCCACACTTCTGATTTGGTGCAACTTGTGTCTAAACTGGTCTCAGCCATCGATCGAAATGGGATGGTTCCGGGGACAGGGAAGCAGCCGGCAATGCGTTGCCAGTGGTGCGAGAGCGCCCATCATACAGTAGAGGAATGCCAGGCCATGCGCGAGTCTAGCACACCCCAGGAGCAAGTGAACTTCATCAACAATGTCCGGCGCAACGACCCATACAGTAACACTTACAATGAGGGATGGCGCCAGCATCCAAATTTCTCATGGAGTGGCAACAGCAATCCGAAGCCACCTGGCTTCCAAGCTCCTGCAGCTAGTTTTCTGAACCAGAGGCATCCATACCGGCCTCGCCAAGGCCAGATGCAGCATCAACAACCACTTTATCAGCCCAGATAGGGGCAGGCTCTTCAACAGTATCCACAGCAGCAGTACCAGCAACCTGGTGCACCTCTATCAGTCCCAGCATCGGGCGATCCCGTGTCAGAACTGAGCGATCTAGTGACTACCTTGGCGAGCACTAGTACCCAAAAGTTCAACAAATTGGAGAAATTCATGGAAGTGGCTGCAGGCAAATTCATGGAGATTGAGGCTGACCAGAGAAACCAGCAGGCACTCTTGCAGGATATGGACACCAAGATCGGGCACCTGGCAGATGCCCTTGCTTCCAGACCGACTGGCACACTTCCTGGCCAACCCCTACCGAATCCCAGAAATCATAAGGAGGGGTTTCACGCCATTATGCTGAGAAGTGGGACTGTGACTGCGGATGCACCGCAGAAGAGTGCCAAGAAGGTGACCCAGATCACCCAGAGCCGCAAGAAGACCTGGTGATGGAAAAGGAGCCAGAGGCTCAAGCTCGAAAGCCACAACCAGTAGTGGCTGAATATAAGCCTAAGCTCCCTTTTCCCACCAGGATTTACAAAGACAGGCTGGAGGCAGAGTTCGGAAACTTCTCGTCCATGCTTAGGAAGCTGCATGTTCAAGTGCCCTTCATGGAGGCACTAACTCTGATGCCTAGGTACACGAAGTTCCTGAAGGAGCTTCTCTCGAAGAAGCGAAGGCTGAGCGAGCTGGCCACTGTGGAGCTCAGCGAGGAGTGCTCGGCCATTCTGCAGAACAAGCTTCCGCAGAAGCAAAAGGACCCAGGTAGTTTTACTATCCCGTGCTCTATAGGTAAATTGCATGTAGAGAGGTCCTTGGTGGATCTAGGTGCTAGTATTAATGTGATACCGTATAAATTGTTCAAGAAACTAGGCCTAGGTGAACCCAGTGAAACTAGGATGAGTATTCAACTAGCTGACCGATCCATAGTTCATCCTAGGGGCATAGTGGAAGACCTTCTGGTAAAGGTTGGCAGATTCTTTTATCATGTGGATTTTGTTGTCTTGGACATCAATGAAGACACAGAAGTGCCCCTCATACTACGAAGGCCTTTCCTGGCCACCGCCAAGACTCTCATAGATGTACATGATGGGACCTTAGTCTTGAGGGATGGCGAGGAGTGAATAACATTTTCAATTGCTAATACTCTTCCTGCTTCATCGCCTTTGCATGCTGTTTCTCACCCGGAGAACGAGTCTGTCGTGTATCCTTCTGTGCTTCCCATTTTGCAGGCTCTCCCTCCCACACCTTCGCCGCCACTCCCGTCCACTCCGTCACCAAAGGAAAAGATCAAGGAGGAGTGGCGGCCGAAACTGCAGATAGCTAAGCCTGCTCACAAGAAAGTCGGAGACCACTATGAGCTGGTCCCGCCTCCTGAGACTCGACCGCCTTGGCCATCCGAGTATTCACTCGCTTGCATCCTGCCGGATGGCCAGGTTGAGTTGACGAATGCTGGTGGTCACACCCGTCGTGTGCATGGCCACCATCTGAAGCTGTACCTCAAGAGCGATATGGATCCGCTCTTGGAGGAACTTGTCCCTACACCTCTCTGAGTGTCCACCCTACTGGCGTCCAGCTAAAAGACGGTAAAAAAGCGCTTGTGGGGAGGCAACCCCACCAAGGTTTGTTTTTCTTTCGTTTTTTGTTTGTTTGTCCACTTAGAGCTATGGTTTCTATCACTCAGTGTGTTTTGATGACTCTAGCCCTGCTGACTGGTCCTATTTCCAGTCCCCCGACAATCCGTATTCCCGATAACATCGTTTCCCCTTATCTTTCCCTTGCTCTATTGAGGGCAATGTCGTGCTTAAGTGTGGGGGGGGGGTGTTTATCTATTTTTGACTGCTAGATGAGTTGTGTGCTTGGAGCCTAGTCCACTATCCAATTTGATGAATTGAGGGCTCCAAGTACTATTCTCTGCAAAATCCTGCTCGTTATGCTTTGAATTGACAGTCTTTATGGTGATATGCAACCTATGGAGGTAGTTATAGCACTATGGAGGATGTTGAAGTATAAGATTTTTTCTATCTATCTCTCTGCTGTGCCGGTTGATTTTGTGAACTAGTGGATTTAGGACCGTTGATTCATGTGGTATTGATGACTCCTCTTATGTTGTGTTGTGGACTCGTGTATCGAAAAAGGGTGCTCAAGTGTGAAATGAAAAAGCAGTTGGTCCTCCATGTCAAAAATTTGAAATTCTAAGACATGGGGTAAGCCCAACGTGTGCGGCACCGTTCATTGCACAAAATCGGGTTTTGGAAGAGATTTTAGTGATCCTTGGTGGGGTAAGCATACAAGGTGAAGCTAAGTTGTCTCTAGTACAAGTAAAATTTTCATCGGTTGAACGGTTTGCCTACTTGAGGATGTGTTTTTAAGGGCACGGATAGAGCTTCCGACCCCCCTTAATTTCATTCATCCTCCACACGAATTGAGGAATAGGAGTTAAAAGAAGTACTCTGGCGAGTGACAGATGTACAGAAATTGCTCTTGCTCACCTAATAAGGGCAGACCGCGCATACAAACTGCAGTTGGAACCCCAACAAAGAAAAATAAAATAAAAGAAACAAATAGTAAGAAGAAGGGGTTCCACCAAGTGAAATGAAATGAAAGAGCACCCGATACAATGAGTCCTTGGTTGTTGAATTGTGTGAGTCTCCTTATCCATGAATTGACTGTGTTAGTTCCACTGCTTTTCATGATCCTTGCTTGAGTCTTGTACTGGCATTGAGAGAGATAGGGGGCGTCTTAGAAGACCAATTGACCTTGTAAGTTGCTAGATGATCTAGAAAATCCTCTGCCGATGATCGGGGGTGCATGTTGCTATATTGGTCTAGAGAGTTGCATTGGTTTGAGTCAGGTTTGCTTGGGGACAAGCAAACGGTTAAGTGTGGGGGAATTTGATGACTCGATATTTACACATGTTTTTGTCCACCATTCTGGTACTGTTTGAATCTCATCTCTCGTGTTATAGGCCGATTTCACGCTAGGTTGTTCTTGTTTGTGATATTTCAGGTCCTAGTACGTGAATGAAGGTTTGGGAACGAGTTCGGGGTCGATTGGACGAAGTTGGGACTTTGAAGAAAAACTGGAAATTCCACACGGGCACGTCTAAAATTCCACACGGCCGTGTGACCTAGCCATGTGGCACCAAATTGCACGGGCAAGCCATACTGGCTGTGTAACGGACCCCTTGTGGCCGTGTGGAAAGTTCAGGGAGCTCTGTCACGACCCGAAATGCCGTGACCGTGTTTATCGTCTGAAGAACGCTGCCATCTGGTTGTCTTGCCATGAGAAGGGTAAAGGGGGCGACATTAGCGATAAGGCGTTGTCTGCCTGTGCATCGCATCTAGCCGAGTCAGGATGTGGCTATGAAGGGGATCGTTGCAAGAGAAGGCACAACTGGTCGGAGGCTATTGCCGTCACCCTGATGAGCCCAAGGCAGGGCGAAACCAGTTGGCATGCGTATGCAGAGAGGCTGGTCTTGAGGAATGAGTGCACCTCAAGACGCCGCACGGACTTCAGAAGTCTATGTCCGCGACAAGTGGTATCAGAGCCTGGTTAGGCTGAAGAGCCTAGTTCCTCTCTCAGTACGGCATAGGTCGTGTATGGGCCGACCCTATGCCCGAATGAGAGGCGGTCCTGGGTGAGCATATCAGGCGGTCCAGACGCAGATACACATGTGTTGCGCCGTTGTGGGGGACCGTGACAGGCTGAAGATGCAGCGGCCGAGAATGCCGTTCAACCGAGGAACTAACGCTAGCGAGAGCGTAGGGTGAAGGTCGATTGAGGTACAAACGCTGGGAGTAGCGTTGGGTGAAGGTCGACTGAGGTACTAGCGCAGCAGAAGCAAAGAGTGAAGGTTGATGTCGAGGGGCGAAGCGGTAGGTGCGCGGGGCACAGTAGGCTAGCGCGAGAGACGCGACCCAAGCCTGTCCATCAGAGGATGGTATCGTATGCAGACACCCACAATCGGTTCGAGAGTTGCAATACATGCTGCTGAGAGAAGCATTCTTCACCAGCACGAGGACGTGCTGCATTGTGAGTGGTGGAGAATGTCACGACCCGAAATGTCGTGACCGTGTTGATCGTCTGAAGAACGCTGCCATCTGGTTGTCTTGCCTTGAGAAGGGTAAAGGGGGCGACATTAGCGATAAGGCATTGTCTGCCTGTGCATCGCATCTAACCGAGTCAGGATGTGGCTATGAAGGGGATTGTTGAAAGAGAAGGCACAACTGGTCGGAGGCTATTGCCGTCTCCCTGATGAGCCCAAGGCAGGGCGAAACCAGTTGGCATCCGTATGTAGAGAGGCTGGTCTTGAGGAATGAGTGCACCTCAAGACGCCGCACGGACTTCGGAAGTATATGTCTGCGACAAGTGGTATCAGAGCCTGGTTAGGCTGAAGAGCCTAGTTCCTCTCTCAGTACGGCATAGGTCGTGTATGGGCCGACCCTATGCCCGAATAAGAGGCGGTCCTGGTTGAGCTATTCAGGCGGTCCGGACGCAGATACACATATGTTGCGCCGTTGTGGGGGACCTCGACAGGCTGAAGATGTAGCGGCCGAGAATGCCGTTCAACCGAGGAACTAACGCTAGCGAGAGCGTAGGGTGAAGGTCGATTGAGGTACAAACGATGGGAGTAGCGTAGGGTGAAGGTCGACTGAGGTACTAGCGCAGCAGAAGCAAAGAGTGAAGGTTGATGTCGAGGGGCGAAGCGGTAGGTGCGCGGGGCACAACAGGCTAGCGCGAGAGACACGACCGGAGCCTGTCCATCAGAGGATGGTATCGTATGCAGACACCCACAATCGGTTCGAGAGTTGCAATACATGCTGCGGAGAGAAGCATTCTTCACCAGCACGAGGACGTGCTGCATTATGAGTGGTGGAGAATGTAACGACCGGAAATGTCGTGACCGTGTTGATCATCTGAAGAACGCTGCCATCTGGTTGTCTTGCCATGAGAAGGGTAAAGGGGGCGACATTAGCGATAAGGCGTTGTCTGCCTGTGCATCGCATCTAGCCGAGTCAGGATGTGGCTATGAATGGGATCGTTGCAAGAGAAGGCAAAACTGGTCGGAGGCTATTGCCGTCACCCTGATGAGCCCAAGGCAGGGCGAAACCAGTTGGCATGCGTATGCAGAGAGGCTGGTCTTGAGGAATGAGTGCACCTCAAGACGCCGCACGGACTTCGGAAGTCTATGTCCGCGACAAGTGGTATCAGAGCCTGGTTAGGCTGAAGAGCCTAGTTCCTCTCTCAGTACGGCATAGGTCGTGTATGGGCCGACCCTATGCCCGAATAAGAGGCGGTCCTGGGTGAGCTGTTCAGGCGGTCCGGACGCAGATACACATGTGTTGCGCCATTGTGGGGGACCTCGACAGGCTGAAGATGTAGCGGCCGAGAATGCCGTTCAACCGAGGAACTAACGCTAGCGAGAGCGTAGGGTGAAGGTCGATTGAGGTACAAACGATGGGAGTAGCGTAGGGTGAAGGTCGACTGAGGTACTAGCGCAGCAGAAGCAAAGAGTGAAGGTTGATGTCGAGGGGCGAAGCGGTAGCTGCGCGGGGCACATCAGGCTAGCACGAGAGACGCGACCGGAGCCTGTCCATCAGAGGATGGTATCGTATGCAGACACCCACAATCGGTTCGAGAGTTGCAATACATGCTGCGGAGAGAAGCATTCTTCACCAGCACGAGGACGTGCTGCATTATGAGTGGTGGAGAATGTCACGACCCAAAATGTCGTGACCGTGTTGATCGTCTGAAGAACGCTGCCATCTGGTTGTCTTGCCATGAGAAGGGTAAAGGGGGCGACATTTGCGACAAGGCGTTGTCTGCCTGTGCATCGCATCTAGCCGAGTCAAGATGTGGCTATGAAGGGGATCGTTGCAAGAGAAGGCACAACTGGTCAGAGGCTATTGCCGTCTCCCTGATGAGCCCAAAGTAGGGCGAAACCAGTTGGCATGCGTATGCAGAGAGGCTGGTCTTGAGGAATGATTGCACCTCAAGACGCCGCACGGACTTTGGAAGTCTATGTCCGCGACAAGTGGTATAACAGGCAGAAAACGCTTTGTCGCTAATGTCGCCCCCTTTACCTTTCTCATGGCAAGACAACCAGATGGCAGCGTTCTTCAGTCGATCAACACGGTCACGACATTTCGGGTCGTGACATTCTCCACCACTCATAATGCAGCACGTCCTCGTGCTGGTGAAGAATGCTTCTCTCCGCAGCATGTATTGCAACTCTCGAACCGATTTTGGGTGCCTGCATACGATACCATCCTCTGATGGACAGGCTCCGGTCGCGTCTCTCGTGCTAGCCTGATGTGCCCCGCGCAGCTACCGCTTCGCCCCTCGACATCAACCTTCACTCTTTGCTTCTGCTGCGCTAGTACCTCAGTCGACCTTCACCCTACGCTATTCCCAGCTTTTGTACCTCAATCGACCTTCACCCTACGCTCTCGCTAGCGTTAGTTCCTCGGTTGAACGGCATTCTCGGCCGCTGCATCTTCAGCCGGTCGAGGTCCCCCACAACGGCGCAACACATGTGTATCTGCGTCCGGACCGCCTGATATGCTCACCCAGGACCGCCTCTCATTCGGGTATAGGGTCGCCCCATACACGACCTATGCCGTACTGATAGAGGAACTAGGCTCTTCAGCCTAACCAGGCTCTGATACCACTTGTCGCGGACATAGATTTCCGAAGTCCGTGCGGCGTCTTGAGGTGCACTCATTCCTCAAGACCAGCCTCTCTGCATACGCATGCAACCTAGTTTCACCCTTCCTTGGGCTCATCAGGGAGACGGCAATAGCCTCCGACCAGTTGTGCCTTCTCTTGCAACGATCCCCTTCATAGCCAGATCCTGACTCGGCTAGATGCGATGCACAGGCAGACAACGCCTTATCGCTAATGTCGCCCCCTTTACCCTTCTCATGGCAAGACAACCAGATGGCAGCGTTCTTCAGACGATCAACACGATCACGACATTTCGGGTCGTGACAGCTCACACGGGCAGCATGGGAATCCACACGGCCGTGTGGTTTTGGCCGTGTAGCGTACCCGAAGCCACTTAAGTGAAACGCGGCGTTTTGCACACTCACACGTGCAGCTGGGGATTTCACACGGCCGTGTGGCCTGGCCGTGTGATCGGGCAGAATTGGGTTTTAACCCAATTTCGAGTCTTTTGAAGGGGAATGGACTTTTTGGAGCAAAAACAGAGTTTATAGAGAGAAAGTGCGAAGAACAAACCCTATGAGCTATTTGGAGTTGATTTCTCACCATTGAAGCCCATATTGCATCCCCAGGAGTGAAGATCATCATCCTGGAGCAGATTATCCTCGTCTTTATGAGTATAACTACTCTGATTATTGTTTTCCTCTCTCTCTCTATGGAGTAGAACTTTCTCTCACTTGGGTATGAAGAACCCTAGTTCCATGTGTTAGGAATCTTGATTGTAATGACTTGGGATTGTTATACTGTTTGATTTTAATCGATTGATGCATGATTCATTGAGTCAATGGAAGTCTAATCATCTTTTCTTGATTTCTGCCGCAACTTGAGATAGATAGAATCTGATTAGTTTGTTAAATCTTCATCAATCGGTAGTGGTAGATTGGTTATACGAGAGTTAATCTATTTACTGCTTTGTACTGGAACCCAATTCCAGTAGTGGAGTTATGTGCTTATTGCCTCAGTAGTCTATTCCGGTGAAGGTTAGTCGCCTGCCGGTTAGCCTGCCTGAGAGGGCTTGGTCAGCTTAAGAGATTCCAACCTACTGTCGGATCTTCCGCAGTTTAATCAACAGTTAATCAACACAGGGTAATTAAAACTGTGACCTAAATAAGGAGCTAGGGGGACTCATTCCCGAGTGACTCTCCCTTTGCTTTAGAAAACCGAACCATTTCCTGCTTTCTTACTGCTTTTAGTTAAAACCACAATCACTCGACTTAGTTTGCTAGATAATAGATATTCACGGAGTAGGCAGTAGATCTAGACCCCGGGTTGACAATTAGAGCTTGCCTGTTACTGCATTTCCGGACTGCGATTACATTTGGTATTTATTGCATTTTGTATTTGAAAGATGACATTGTTTGTTTAGTTGAATTTTTATCATGGATTTAGTTCATTTGGTATTTGGGTCTAAAAAATTTGCCTTCCATAATGTAGTATTTGCAAATACCAAATGAAATATGGTATCTTCAAATACGTGGGGTCCACGAATTTGTATACCTCAACAAACAATGTTTTGTCATCAAATACGCAATGCTTGGTATTTGGGTGCCAAATACAACACCCAAATCCCACAAGCAAACGACCCCTTAGTGGCTAAAATATTGTCTATACTCTATAACAAACCTTACTATAGCTTTTAGGCATGACTAATTTGATATAGTAGATTTGAGAACATGTCAAGAGTTATCCTATCTCAAATGCATATTATTTTACATTTAGGTTGAAACCTTAATCTTACTCACTAATTCTCTCACCTCATTTTCATTTAGGTGGGAAACTTCCCCCTCTTATTTTGATATCTTCATCGCAACTTTTCACTTCTCCAATGTTTCCTTCCCCACTTTTTCGTTCTTCACATTTTGCTTTCCTTCTACAATTTGTCCCTACCAAAATGAAAATATAATGAGGGAAAATTCCCCCGATTCGATCCACCAACGTTTCAATTCCTTTAATATTAAGCCGATTTCCATCTCCCATAAATTGTTGTTTTAATATTAGTGTCTTGTCTAGATTTTGCATATGGATATAAATTAGGATTATTGATTGACATCCACTTGCTAAAAATTTCCATGAACCTTGATTCATATATTTTTTTGTTAAACAAAAAATTTATACTTCACTGAGAATTAAGCTTGTAATTTATTATATAAATAATTCATGTCTTTTTTTGTTACTCAATTTTGCTTCCCATTGCATTGACGCCCAATTTTTTTTTTTGCTTGATACATATTGCCGCCCAACTTTTTCATTCCCGCTCCAAAAGGCCACCCAATTTTCGATTGGATTGATCTATATTGCCGCCAATTTTCATTTGGATTAATCTATATTGCCGCCCAAAAATGTTGAGATAACAAAAAGTGTTTTTCTTTTTTGTTTTTAGAGTGGTGTTTCGTTTGGTTTGCTAATAGTGTCTATTGGTTGCAAATGTTGATATCCCCATTACTATTATCTAGCGCACTTTACCAGTGATGATTACTTACAAGACAAAGTTTGCAAATCATACAAATTGATTCAGCATTTTGACTAGTTTTTATTAAAATTAAGTATATATATGAGGTAGAGATAAGTTGGTTAGAAATTGTGAAAAATATTTTAAATTAGTGTAATAAAATGTGTAAGTTGGTAGCGAGTAAGGAGTAAGTAACTCAATGCGTTGTCCGAACAACCCGCAACCCGATTTGCCTGCAACCCGATTGAACCCGAACCCGATGAACCCGAACCCGATGAGCCTGCAACCCGACTAACTCGCAACCCGATTGAACCCTAACCGATGACCGTAACCCGACAAACCCGCAACCCGATTGAACCGACCCGAACCCGCTCGATTGACACCTATAGTCCTATGTATGACACACTTTGTCGTCTTTCATTTGATCTTCAGATTATCCAAAATCTTAATTAACTGATTTTTTCATTGTTGTTATGAGGGAAGTAGACATTGATGATGAATTCATCTTTCTTTTTATTACAAATTAGGTCAGGTGTCAATTACTTTCAGGAAAGCGCTTTGTGTGGTTGGGTTTAGCCATTAAAAATCACTAATAGGATATGTTAGATAGAGGAGAGATTCGAGTTCTTTAGATTTGATGAAAATGTAGTAAAGAATTAACTGAACTTTAGTGAGGTGAAAGGGTTTGTTATCTTACCCCATCCCCGCATACATTCAAATGTATTAAAAGAAAATCTTTATTATTTGATTAGAGCTATTATATGTATGACTAGGATGAGAGATTGCTTTGTATAACCAAATCGAACCGAAATTGAAAACCGAAAAATTCAAAACAAGTAACTTCCTTAAAAATGAACTATTAAGAGGCTTAAACGGTTCAATTTGATTTCAAGAAAATGAACTCGAATGAATTTAATAATAAAGAAAATTCATATGCTAATATATGTTGCTCAGTGTGTACATCTTACTTTCTTTTTCCCATTTACAACGTGGTCTTATTGGTGGTTGTTGGTCATGAAACTTAGAACTTTATATTGTTATGGATCTGGTCAATATATAGGTGATTGCTACAATTCTATAATTTTGCTTCCATCTTTACTTGATCGGATTTGTGTATCCAACGAGTTAACTGGTTGATAGAACTTGGATCCAACAAATTATATTATGAATGTTCTTTATTTTATGCATGATAAATTGGACTTGCAAGAGACAACGATTAGTGGTGTCTTCAGTTGTATGGACAATGAGAAAAAAAAATTATTAATTTTTAGTTAGTGAATTACATGCGAAGTGTTGTACATGTTAGGCTTCTGAATAATAATCATATGTATGTGTTCACTTTTAGTGTTGAATTCGCTTATCATATGGATATACAATCGCTCCATGTAGTGGTTAATTCATTGTATGTTTCATGATCCAAGTCAAGGTTATGCTCGATCGATAACCTTCTAACTCTCTTCCTCACTCACAACAAGTTGAATGTTATTATTCAAGGAAAAAAAGTTAACTTTTACCCGTTTTCTCCAAGAATTTTTTATGATGAGTTGTGATGGTCAAGTGTAGCTTTTCCATTTATGCATTGTTCACTCAATACACAAACATCATAAATATGTTCATTCCCCATTTTACGGTTGATTAGGTAACTAAGTATTGTTAGAAATCATCACCAACTATAAAAATGGTTAATAATCTAATGGATTACGAAAGAGATATGGATTATGGGGTATCAACAACTACTTCACTCCCCATTTAGCGAGAAAGGACAGCTAGATAACAACCAAGGTTCTAATAAAGCATGATGATTATTTCTTACACTTATGTCATGTAAATGTAGAAAAAGCTTTTTATCAATTTTTAATTTGTTTTATGTTGTTTGACATATGTTGTGTACTTCATTGTTTTTTCTTTCGTTAGTTATAAGGAAAGGAGACCAATAAAATGAACTATGATTAGAGATCTAGATGAATCGGGTGAGCTAGTTTTGAACCCTCTCAACCATGCAACTCATATGCCTCAGGTCAATTGATGCACTAGCCAAATAAAATTATAAGACACATAAATCCATGTGTTTGGGGTGATGCGTGGGTCGAATTGGATTGATACTAAACATGTCTATACATTAACCAAATAGAGTCGAGCCTCGATTAAGTTTATGTTAATCAAACCAAATTGATTATTTATCCAAAATCGAATTATTGTCATTTTAGCAATTGTAATTGTTGTTTTTGCGGTTACTTGAGAACGAATATTATGCTTTTGGTATGTTGCGCTTAAGCGCGTTCAACCAGTTAATCTATTTGTCATTCTTTTTGGTTTAGGTTATCTAATGGGGTAGACCATTGGGCATTGGGGTAGTTTAATTTTGCGATTATCTAGGGATTTTGTTTTGCAGTTTGGTGTGCAGTTACACCAAACACCAAACATTACCTAAAACCAAATCTGCAACTATTCTATTCCTTCATTTTATTGTTCTCGATTAACTATTAATCGTAAAATTCGAATCCGACTTCGGTTAGCTTGCATGACCATAACCAAATTTGCCCTATAACCAAATACTCCCTGCGGCATAGTCGCATGTGTGGATTCTAGTGTTCATTGAAGATTGGCGCTAGAATAGAAAGGTTCTCTCATTTTCTGAAAGTGTAAACTGCACTCATAATACTAACTTTGTCCCCAGCCCTTGGCCTGGTGAGTTTTATTTGATTATTTAATTAGTGTTATTTAAGTTGCGTGACATTTTGGGATAGAAATTTGATTTAGACCATTCTGCTACTTATTTATATATGATAATACAAATTATTATCTTTGGACTAATCTCGCCATGCTCAAATTGTGCTGTGCAATTTACCCTACAGATTTCTAGAATATATGAAACATCGTGCCACTTAAAGTATTAGAATAATAAACTTGTAAGCATCGATCTAAACTGAAAAACAAAAAACTCCATAAACCTAAATCATAATTGCACTCTATATTGATTTGTGATAAAGGTAACCCACCAGAAAGGGAAATAACATGGTTGCACATTTGTACTCTAGCTTTGAGGAGCAAAAAAGTTATTCAGTAATCTATATTTATTAACATAGAAGAGATGAGCCAACCAAAATAAAATGGAGTTTTCAAATCTTACAATCTAAAGTGGTCGAAATCTCTAAATTGGAGCAACAAAGTTCATCGCAACCTAAGCACCGGCCACTACAGATACGGCAAATGAGCGTCAACATTAGAAGAAGATGGATGTTGAAATTGTATAATCAACATGAAACAATGGTGAAAAGAGTAAGAGACTGCATTTTATGATCTGCCAATCCTACTTCAGTCATACCTGTTGTAATTTTGAAACAATAGCTTTTACTGAATGGTGAAATGAAGGGGAGTCCGTGTGTATACTACATGCACTTGATTCCCCAACCTAGCACCATTTTTGTTGTCGTCGCAATCGCAATCACAATCTCCATAGCCTCATTATTTTACGTGCATTTAATCGCAATTCCTTCTTCTCTGTTCTCTGAAGTTGTAATCGATAAAGGAGGCGGTGATGCAGTTGTAGTCAGTGCTCAATTTACACAGGACCGATCCCGCTCCCTTTTGAATGTGTGAGCGGCTCTCGGCATGTTACCTTGTGATAGAACCCAATTCTATCCTAATAATTATAATTATTATAATTAGGATATCATTAGATATGATTAGTAGTCCTTGAGTCGTATTACGATAGTCTATTAGGTTTTTTCAGTCTTTCGTTATGAATATGTACTTTACATTTATTCCAGAATCAATCAAGAAAGTATTAAGGAACAATCTCCTAAACCCTAATCTCCCCTTTCCTCTCAATTCTCGATCCCAATCCCTTTAAAGGCCTAGGTCGATTCTGTTCTTGTTCCTCAAATTCTCTCTTAAATCCCTAATTCCTATCAATTCCCAATTTCCCAACTCAATCGACAGAACCCTAGAAATAGGTTTCTATCATCTGGTATCAGAGCCATGATCACGAATCTGAGTTCATCACAACTCTCACTAGGGAATTGTTATCAGAATTTCTATCAAGGGATTGAAGCCCTTCAAGCCAACCTAGCAAAATATGAAGCTAACAGGAAAGTTCACTACAACAATATGATGGCAAGCCTAGAAGAAATTCTAGCCAAACTCGAGAAAATCACGGCCCGCCGCCGCGCGACCAACATCCATCCCGAATCGGCGTCGGCGAATCCAATAGAGGTGACTGCAAAGGACGGCTCGGCAGTCACGGAGGAGGCCGTAGACAACGCAGTGGAAAGGCAGTCCTTGACCGCGGGTGATAAGGCGGCCGATGAGGCTAGGTGACTCAGCAACCAACACCCGTTGTGGCTGAAATCTCTGCCGTAATTCGCCCAGCTGTGGTCGAGGAAGGAGACCCGGATGCCGCAAACAAGGATGAGCAGCATCAGTTCTTGGAGACACCAGCATCTTTCACCCTCCATTGAAGCAAACATGCAAGCTGTTGGTGCCAAATTCGCAGCTGGCCTCGGCGAACAACTGCTCTCGGTCGAGACGGAGGAGATGATGCCAACGGTGAGAACAGGAGCAGGAGGGACTCTGGGACGGCGGGGAAGAAGCTCGTCTCCACGGGTAAGGAAGGCGAACGATGAAGACAGGACCCTCTACTCGTTGAGGAGAAGAAGAAGAAGAAATGGAAGCCGGAGCGCGTAGTTGGAATCAACCGACGACGCCAAACAGGGTCGGCGACGGTTCTCCGAGTCATCTCAACGGCAGCTCCATTTGCGTCAGCCGATGCAGGGAATAAGGCTACGGAAGTGATGTCCCTGGCCCCAGCAGAAACGGCTGACCAAAGGAAGGAGGCGGAGGCAGTGGGGAGCCGCTCGATTGGATCGCCGACACCGATTGGGACAAAGAAGATGGTGCAGTCGGCGAAGAGGGAGGAGGTCGGCGGCCTTCTTCTCATGAACCCTAGGTCATTTTGTATGACCCGTACAAGACAACAGGCCACTGAGATGAGCCGGGTCAGCAGTTCCACACCGCCTGATGGGCCAAAGAGGGAAGTAAGTGACGGGCCGAGCAGGCTTGCTTTGCGGGTTGGTGTTGGGCTCAGTTTGAGCCAAGGAGAGCAGCATGAGCGGGCTCATTTGGGCCATGCAAATGTAGGGTCCAAGTCCACCGTTAGAAGAGGAAAGCGAGCTGATTAGCTCCTGGGAACGGGCCAGAGTTTGCAAAGACTTGGGTCAAGGAAGTAAAGGATCATGGGCCAAATAAGAAAGAAGTCTGCAGGCCTCAAGAGAAAGATGGGTTGAAATCCATGAGGGTGGCCTCCTTGGTTGCGACCGCCAAGGAGAAGGAGAGAGGCGGCGGTGAGTCTTTTCGTGCGTCCCTGGAGTCGGAGACGATGTTGGAAGCAGGCTAGCCTCCATGTCGCTGACGGGGGCTACTCGCCACCGGGGAAGTTGAAGGAGTGGCCGGCAAATGAGACGCCGCGGGAAGTCGGCGACGACGACAACAATCCCTTTCTTCTTACAAACCCTCGCTCTGCTACTTGCGGCCTCGCAGAGCAGCAGAGGCGCGTACGGTTGGGCTGGGTTGTCTGGGATGAGTGGGTCGCGCAGTCGCGGAGAGTTGGGCTGAGTCCTCAAAGAGGATTTGGACCGCAAATACGAGGTGAACTCATTAGCGGGATGGAAAATCTCGATGGTGTGGGGAAGATAAAAGGATTGAATGATGGCTTCAAGTCAATAAATGCATAGCTACCCCATCCCATTGGGATACTGAATAGACAAAGGGAGTCACGAGGAGGGAAAATAAATACTTGTGAGAAGGTAATGCAATGGGATTTTGGAAAGGGAGGAAGGCGGAGTGCAGCAGTGGAAGGGGAAGCGTTGTGTGGGCCAAATATGGGCCCAATTAGTAGAGCACCTATATTGGAGGGTGATGATGTCTTTGGGCCAGTAGACGTGATTCGGTATTTGGGTGCGCTAATGGGATCGAAGTGGATGGAGGCTCGGTCAACCTTGGTGGGCCTGGCGAAGGAAGACCCACCTATAAGAGTTGGTCGTGGTCGAAGTCTTGTTCGAGTTCTCAAACGAAATTGGAAGAAAAGGAATCGGCTCAAGAACAGGTTATGTAAGAGATGCCTATCATCCACGCCTCCACCGACCTTGCGGTTGTCCGGTGATGCACAGATGCCGGATTGGATGTAGGTGTCCTGATTCCTTGTACAGATTCCCTTGAGTCGTAAAGTTCAAGAAATAGTAACCCATGATCTGAGTGTTGGCGAAGTCCACCACCAGTAGGTTGTTGTCGTCATATATCAATCAACCGGCGCCCTGGAACATCCCCGAGTCCTCTGTTTTGTACATCCAACCCTTTGATTTCATTGAGTATTTCCACCAGAACTGTTCGCCGGGAACCCTTAGGCGAGAGTATCTGCATCATCTGATTATGTTTCTTCGAAACGTATTGCCTTCATCCTATGCCATTGTTGACGCATCGGGAGTCTTCGTGTCTCTGTAATCCATTGTGGGATTAATGGCTGAATATGAGAGAGACTCTATTGGTAGCTCCTCTAACAGGGGAAAAAGAAGATTTTTCTTCTTCTCAGCAGAGCAGGGGACACGCACCAAGCTTAACCAAGCGCGTCAGCTACAGAGATGTCGTTTCAGGACCGCTTTCTCCAACGGTCTACATCGACCGTTTTTACCGTTTTCCAGTTTTACTATTCACTTACTCTGTTTTTGTTTACCAGCACAACTGGATTGTCCTTTGTTTCTTAATTGGGACTATATATGAAATGAGAAAGGGGAGAGGGGTAGGTTGAAACCCTAATCCATTCACAACTCAAAATGTTGTTATGGTATCAGAGCCTGGTTAGGGTTCCAACCCTTTCCAATCTGTTCTTTCACCTTTCCTTCTTCCTCCTTCTCATTTCTGATTCTTCTATTCTTTGATCGATTACAATCATGGCGAGCGAAACCCAAGGTGAAACCCAGAGCAAAAGCGGGAATGCTTCTGGGACTCGCCCAACTACTGGGTACCCTTTAGTAGATCCGTTTTACCTTCATGGCTCTGAACAACCAGGTCAAGTACTGGTTCATCAGAAGCTCACACCAACCAACTACAACGACTGGAGTGCAGCCATGATCGACGCACTTGCATCCAAAAACAAGCTAGGGTTCATCGATGGAAGCATCCCCAAGCGAGAGGCAGGAGAAGCGACGACCTAGCCCTAGACAAGCTGCAACACCATGGTCAAAAGTTGGATTCTACAGTCTGTTGATGAAGTGATTGGAAAGAGCATGAGGAGTATCCAATCTGCAATTGAGGTATGGAGAACTCTAAAACTTAGATATGCCCAAGGCGATCTAATTAGAATTGTGGAATTGCAAGAACAACTCTGCACTCTCAAACAAGGAAGCCGAAGTTTGTCTGAATATCATACAGATCTGGTGACTGTATGGGAAGAACTTAAAAAATATCAAAGTATACCCTCGTGCAAATGTACAACAGATAGCCACAACACATGTGAAGCTATCAAAGTTGTGAGGGGTTTTGAAGAGAGAAATCTGATTGTTCATTTCTTGCGAGGATTGAATGAGAACTATAGTATACCTAGATCACAGGTGCTATTCTCGGATCCTCTGCCTAGCATGGACTAGATTTTCTATAAGATGGCTCAACATGAAAGGCAAACTACTGGAACAACTCAGGACAAAGGAAAAATGGTTGAGTCTTTGGCTTTATCCTTGCAATCTTTGGGAGTCAGGGTTCCAGATCAGTCAAGAGGAGAATGGAACTCCAGCCCTAACTCTATGAGAGGAAGAGGCATAAGTAGGGGTCATTTAGGAACACCAAGGCCCTGCTGCACCTACTGCAAGATGCAAGGCCATACTGATGATACTTGTTATCACAAGCATGGATGGCCACCTGGAATGTCTCCTAGAGGTGGTAGAGGAAATGGCAGCACTAATTTTAGGCATGCCAATGCTGTTCTAGGCACAGAACATGGAAATATGAACATTGCTGAAGGAGTAACTTTGCAGAAAGAGCAATATGAAGCACTAATGGGTCTTCTCAAGAATGGAACTGGAAACAATACATCTTCACCTTCTGGATCACACATAGTAGCAGCCTTTATCAGTAAGAGCAATCCAGATACAGGCAAGTATACTCTATCAGTTTTACCACAAGCAAATAATGCTTATGGTGACATTTGGATACTTGACACAAGTGCCACAGATCATGTGATCTGTGATCAGATAGTGTTTATCAAGAGTACTCCAACTAATGTGGATATCACATTGCCTACTGATCACAATGTCAAAGCAACACGAATTGGATCAGTTTAGTTCTCAGATAATTTGACTCTGGATGATGTGTTGTTGGTTCCAGATTTCAGTTTTAATTTGATGTCAGTCAGCAAGTTAACCAAGCAAAGTTCCTTGTGCCTGACTTTCTTCTCATCATCTTGTTTTATACAGGACATGTCGAAGATGCAAATGATTGGTTCTGCTGAGCTTCACAATGGTCTTTACAAGCTTGATAGGAATCATCTCAGTAGTCCTAAAAAGGTGTTGCTTCAAGCACAACTGGTAGTTTCAATCTTTGGCACTATAGATTAGGTCATATTTCTCAATCCAAACTACCTTACTTGAAGAGAATATGTCCTAGTATAGATGGTGTCCATATTTCAAATTGTGATGTGTGTCATTTTGCTAGACAAAAATGCTTACCCTTTCCTGTCAGCAATACTACTACTTCAAAACCACTTGAATTAATACATATGGACATCTGGGGTCCCATTTTTCAACCATCTTATGATGGCTTTCATTACTTCCTGACCATAGTAGATGATTACAGTTGGATGATCTGGATCATTCTCATGAAAACAAAGTCAGAAACTAAAAGCAATGTGGTTTCTTTTTCTAATCTTGTTGAAACTCAATTTTCCTCTAAATTACATAGAATTCGAAACGACCAAGGTCAAGAGTTTAAAATGACAAATTTCTATTCTCAAAAGGGGATCATCCATGAAATGTCCTGCATGGAAACCCTTGAGCAGAATTCTAAAGTAGAAAGAAGGCATCAACACATTCTGGCCGAGGCACGAGCCTTGAAATTTCAAGCTCAATTTCACATAGAATTCTGGTCAGATTGTGTAAAACATGTAATTTTCCTCATCAATAGAATTCCTTCTGTTGTTCTCAACAATTTGTCACCTTATGAATTGTTTCATCAAAAACCACCTGACCTGAGTTTTTTAAAGGTCGTTGGCAATCTTTGTTTTGCTTCTACCCTGCCAAGTACCAGATCCAAATTCACAGCTCGTGCGAGAAAGTTTGTTTTCATAGGTTATACTTCAGGAAGCAAGGGCTATAAACTGTATGATTTGGATAACCATGATGTCTTCCATTCTAGAGATGTCATCTTTCATGAGTCTATCTTTCCTTTCTCAATAGATCCTAATCCTTCTTCTAGAAGCATTGAATCTGATAGAGCTCCTTCCATTCCTGTTATGTCTGATGATGATTATGATTACACACCACCATCTGTTCCTCAGGATCCTCCTGATCTAGCAGATCAGATAGCCCTCCAGATTCTCGACCTCCTATCTCTCTGCCTTCTACTATTGTTCCTTCATCATCTCGAGTCCTTCCCCCCATAGTCATTAAAGCTCCCAATTGTCTAAATGACTATGAATGTGATAACCTTGTGACCAGAAGAGCTCAATTATTTGCATTCAAGGCATTTCCTGTGACTGCCAGCACCAAGTACCCTATCTTTTCTGTCTTATGGTAAGCTTACTCCTTCTCAGAAACATTTTGTTCTGGCCATCTCTGCTTTCACTGAACCAACAACTTATGAGCAAGCTTCTCAACATGATTATTGGAATGAAGCTATGAATCAGGAAATGTATGCTTTGGAAAAGAATGGTACTTGGTCCATTGTTTCTCTGCCTCCAAGTAAAAAGAGGATATCCAACAAATGGGTATACAAGATCAAATAACTCTCTAGTGGTGAAATTGAAAGGTTCAAGGCCAAATTAGTGGCCAAGGGTTATACACAGCGAGAAGGAATTGACTTTCAGGATACTTTTGCTCCTGTGGTTAAAATGACAACAGTGAGGCTTTTCCTTGCCATTGCAACAGCTCGTAATTGGTTCATCCATCAACTCGACATAAACAATGCCTTCTTGCATGGTGATCTCCATGAAGAGGCCTATATGGCCCTCCCACCTGGCATGACTGCTCCTGCCAACATCCCAAACCCTGTCTGCAAGTTGCATAAGTCTCTTTATGCCCTGAAATAGGCCTCTCGACTGTGGTTTGCCAAGCTTTCATATAGTCTTCTTCATCAAGGTTACATGGCTAGTAAGTCTGATCATTCACTCTTCACTAGGTCTACTGGTTCTTCTTATACTACCATACTTGTTTATGTTGATGATCTAATTGTGGGGGGGGGGGGGATGATCTGGTTGAAATCAACGGAATCAAAGCTCACTTACATTCTTGGGGTTAAGCCAGTCAGTACACAATGGATTATAAGACTCATTTGAGTACGACTGATCTCAGTGAGAAGGTAGATGCAACAGCTTATCGCAACATTGTTGCCAAACTCATCTACCTCGCCACCACCCGCCCAGACATCCGTTTTTCAACTCAGCAGGTTAGTCAGTTTATGTCTGAACCTTCTCTCCTTCACAAGAAAGCAGTCACACGCATTCTACGTTACAACAAAAAGACTCCTGGTCATGGCCTGTTCTTCCCTGCTGACACCCCTCTCACCCTCAAGGCCTTCAGTGATTTCGATTGGTGTGGTGTCCAGACACTAAATGGTCAATCACAGGTTTTTTTGTGTTCATTGGTGATTCCCTTGTCTCCTGGAAATCCAAGAAACAGACTACTGTTTCCCACTCATCTTGTGAAGCGGAATACATGGCTCTTGCCTATACCACCTGCGAGATTCAGTGGCTGTTGTATCTCCTTGCTGATTTTCAGGTTTCACATCCTCATCATGTGCCTCTTTATTGTGACAATCAGTCCGCCCTCTATATAGCTCAGAATCCTTCATTTCATGAACGCACAAAACATATAGAGCTTGACTGCCATTTGGTTCGTGAGAAGTTCCTTGCTGGTACGATCAAGCTTCTCCAATGTTACTTCTGATCATCAGCTCGCCGACATCTTCACTAAGCCACTCTCCCCTGCTCCTTTTGATTCTCTTCTCTCCAATCTGGGACTTTAATCCTTGTACCCTCCATCTTGTGTGTGGGGGGGGGGGGGGGGGTAATAGGGGATATAGAAGATTTTTCTTCTTCTCAGCAGAGAAGGCACACGCGCCAAGCTTAACCAAGCGCGTCAGCTATAGAGATGTCATTGCGGGACACGTGGCACACACTAATAGGACACATAACTAGCCAATGGGAGACTGTCTTCTCCAACGGTCTACAACGACTGTTTTTACCGTTTTCCAGTTTTACTATTCACCTACTCTGTTTTTGTTTACTAGCACAGTTGGATTGTCCTTTGTTTCTGTAATTGGGACTATATATATGAAATGAAAAAGATGAGAGGGGTAGGTTGAAACCCTAATCTATTCATATCTCAAAACGTTGTTATCCTCTCTCGCTTCATAGCCACCATTCGCTCGTTTCGCATGCCGCTAGTGTCCCGAAAACTGTCGCATCTAACGGCGGGTGAAGTAGGGGTCACAAAAGAGGAAGGTCAATATGGGATGAAAGTGAAACATTGCAAATTTGAGGGAAGAAAACTGACGGGGTTGAGTTACGGACTTACGGGACAACTGTGGTTTGAGGAAGGCTTGATAGATTTCAAGACGTGTGTGGAAAAATAGGAAAAGAAACTGCCACAGTTAAAATGAAAAAGCTAAAAGGACCCTGAAAGTTGCGGAAAAAATCTAAAATTACCACTGTTTTAAAAAAATTTCAAAATATCACCCATTCCGAAGAAATTCCAAATCTACCACTGTTTATTAAAAACCGCTCCACGCAGGGGCGGTTAAAACAGAAACTGCCCACCCAGGCGGCGGTTTACCATGGAACCGCCTGCTAGACACGCAGTTTGTCTTTTTTTGGAAAAACGCCCTTCGAAAGAGTAGTTTTAATGGCTGCCCTAGCACAAACCGTGTCTTCTGGGAGCGGTTATGTGTCGGCAAGGTAAAACGCTCCACAGGGAAGCGGTTTACCATGTCGACACATAAACTGCCCCCCAGCGGTTTGTGCCCCGTCACCCGACATCCGACATGTCGGCATGCAGGAGGTTGCAGGGGTGGGGGCTGCATGGCAGACTAAAACCACTCCCCCTGCGATTTCTAGTGTAAAATTTGCATATAAAAGGCAGGTACAGAAAACTCAAAATCCTCACTCGACTCCTTCTTCAAATTTCAGTTGTGCACCTTTAAATTATTTAGTTTTTGCGATTAACGTTAATTTGTAAGTTTGTTTTGTATTACTTTTCATTATCATTTGTGATTTTTATGGTATTAACTTAATTACAATTTTATTGCAGATGGCATTCCAAAAGTTCAAGCTTGGGTTACGGTTAGGGCTGGTATTCGGTAACCGGTATTCGGTATAACCGGGTATCGAACCGATTACAATCGGTATTCGGTATACCGAATACCGGCGGTATCGGTATTCGGCTGCCATTTTCGGACAAACGGTATACCGAATACCGATTGGTTATATACCGACGGTAAATCGGTATACCGAATACCGAATTACAAAAAAAAAAAAAAAAAAGAAAAAAAGAGGAAAACGCAGCGCAGTGGAATTGGGGAAGGGGAACCCTAATTGAAACGAAATTGCATCTGATCCCCGCGGCCCGCCCTCCAGCCTCCAGTCCTCGTCTGTCGCTTTTCCTCTCCAAGACAGCCTCCACTCCACTCCATCCGCCTCCAGCCTCCTCAGTCGACGTTCGAAACCAGCCGCCCCAGTCGAAACCCAGCGGCGAGCCCCTGCACCCTGCGCCGGCCGCCGAAGGTCCGAAGCGGGAAGGCGGCGAGCTCTGCACCCAGCGCTGGCAGCCAGCTTGCCGCGACGCCGTGCTCCACCACCAGTCCACGCGTCGTCTCACGTCTGTGTTCCCCTTCGCCAGCAGCAGCGCCGAGCGTCGTCTGTGTTCGCCATCGCCCAGCAGGCAGGGGCAGCAGGCCAGCAGCAGTTCCCGACTCCCCGTGTGCCGTGTCTGTCTTCCTCTTCTCTTCTCGAGGGCAGAGAGTATTTGCTGGTAATTAAAGGCCCATTTCCTCCCCATTCTCAGTTAATGATTCTCATTTTCCAGCCACCATTGATGATGATTCCCTCCCCTAACTGAATGAATGTAAAGATGAAAGCTTTGGTTTGGAACTTGGTTTCTTCGGAAAATGGGTCAGGGACATTTCCTGTGATGTTGGTAATGGCAGAGTGTACAGACAGATCACAGATAGACAAAAAGACAGCCACAACAAGTTTACAGTAGCAAAGCTTCGGGTACCAAGAAATCTTTCCAATTTTTTGGGCATTTACAGAGGAGGAGGAGGAGAAGAAGAATGGTTTGTTTGGTTTCAGTAGTTCCCTCCTTTTGAGTTAGATCCAAGAGGTGTCATTGCATAATGCATAGTGGTAAAACAGAGGAAAAAGAAGGAAAGAAAGATCAAAAAGCGAAATTGTTTCATTTTGTTTGCTCGTGAAGTATAAGCAATCTGCATTCTGTTTTCTATATATACTCTAGTGATTTGCTAACTTTGTTTTGTTGATTTTGGTGAATAGGCGAAGGTAATAAGCTCTTTCTCGAGGGTATAACAGCAGGCAACTCTCAAGTCTCAACAATCAAACACGAATAATTAGAAAAGCAGCATCAGTCATCAAGTAGCATGTAAGTAAGAAGTAGCATGTGTGAATTAGATGACTTAGATGATATTGTGAATTTTGATTGTTATTTTGAATTGAGGGTGGAAAGTGGAGGAGTGCGAGAGAAGGGGATGGGGAAGAAATAAAGAATCAAGGGTTAGAGTAGAGAGGGGGAAGTTGGGGTTGGAACAGAGGGAAGAAGTAAAGAATCAAGGGTTAGAGTAGAGAGGGGGAAGTTGGGGTTGGAACAGAGGGAAGAAGTAAAGAATCAAGGGGTTGGAGGTTGCTTATTAGACATTAGTGATGCCGTGATTTATGTAAAGAATCAAATTGTTTATGCTTGAGTTTGATCATATATTCATATGTCTTTTCTTTTGCTAGATTGGAGCATTTGGTTTTTAATTTTTATTAACATATCAAAGTCAAATTGTTATACTTTTGTAGGACAAAACCCTCTCGTGGTCGTTCTCGTGGAGGAGGTAATTCGAAGGGTGGATCCCTTCCTCCTTGTTCCACTTCTAAAAAAGGAGGCACTTCCAAAAAGACACCTTCTACTTCCAAAAAGACACCTCCTCCATCCGCAACTGAAGCAAGTGCTACAAATCCAGCACCTACCACAAGTGTGGCAAATCCAACACCTACGGCAGGTGGTGAGCCAAAGGAAAATGTGAAGAAGAGAGGAGGAAGAAAGAAGACATCGAAGTGGTGGGCTTATTATGATCATGTGTTGGTGGAAGGCTACCCAAATGGCAAATGCAAACAATGTGGTGCTTTGATCAAAGCACATGCCGTCAACAATGGGACTAGTGGCTTGAAAACTCATCGCTTGGCATGCGAGAGGAAGAGGAAAGAAGCTGGTGGTCAGTCATTATTGAACTACCAACCTGGGGATGGTGAGGTAGGCTCTCTTACTCCATGGAAGTTCGATCAAAAGAAAGCTAGGACTGCATTAGCTATCATGATAATATTGGATGAGCTTCCATTTAGATTTGTTGAGCGTGAAGGGTTTAAGAGATTTATGGCTATAACACAACCTTTGTTTGTGATTCCTGGAAGACAAACAATAAGGGAAGATTGTTACATCATATTTCTTGAGAAGAAAGAGTTGTTAACTGAATTTTTCAAGATGAAGTGCAAAGGAAGGATTTCAATTACCACAGATACTTGGACTTCTGATAACAATCAGAATTTTATGTGTGTGACTGCTCATTTTATTGGGAGTGATTGGAAGTTGCAGAAGAGGATAATTAGTTTTGTTCCTATCACTAGTCACATAGGAAAAGATATTGCAGAAAAGTTGGCAGCATGTCTAGAAGAATGGAAGGTGCATAATTTGTTCAGCATTACAATGGACAATGCCACTTCTAATGATGTCCTTGTTGAGTGCATGAGAACAAAGTTGAAAGAGTGGGGATCGGATTTGATGAATGGGAAGTTCTTACAATTTCGATGTGTGGCACACATAATAAATTTGGTTGTTTCTGATGGACTGAAGGAAGTTGGACTTGCTGTAGAGAGGGTTCGTGATTGTGTGAAATGGGTGAAGTCGTCACCAGCTCGGAGTGAAAAGTTCAAATCTACTATTTCATTTCTTGAAATAGATGGGAGAAAACTAGTGTCTTTGGATGTTCCAACTAGGTGGAACTCCACCTATTTGATGTTGGAATCTGCAGAACGGTTCGAGGTTGTGTTTAACTTCATGCATTCAAGTCCAAATGGTGCTTCTTTTCGAGATTATGTTGAGTCAAAGAAGGGTCTACCAAGCAAAGAAGATTGGTGCAGTATCAGACGGCTAATGAAGTACCTGAAGTTCTTTTATGATCTAACCCTTCGTGTTTCGGGTATGTGAATATCAAATTTTCAAATCCATTACCATTCCTTTTGATAATTTATCTTATCTTAAAGTTGTGAATCATGAGTTACAACTTATACTGTTATATCTACCTTGTATCAGGAACATCATATGTGACTGCACATACATTCTTCAAGGCCATTGTTGATATTTTTGAAGTGATAACAACATTGAAGAATGATATGGATGAGCAGATACAACAAATGGCAAACAGAATTGAGGCTAAGGTACGCAAGTATTGGTTTGAACATGATGAGGAGGAGGAGGAAGAGAACCTAAAGATAAATAGACTAGTTTACATAGCATGTGTGCTGGATCCTAGGCGTAAACTTGCATATCTATCTTTTATGTTGGATGCTATGTATGGGAAATCGAAAGGAGAAGCTTTGGTAAAGGAAGTAACTGCAGACATGACTGATATGTTTGAGATTTACACATTGAAGTGTTCATCTCCATCATCTGAGACCACTATTCATCCTACTCCTACTGTGAGTGATGCTAGTGCTGGTACTAGTGTTTTGGGAGGGAAATATGATGCTGAGTTCAGGAAGAGGAGAAAAGAGCAACTTCAAAAGGGGGTTCGAGGTAGTTCTGAATTGGACATCTATTTAAGAGATGTTGATGATGCTATTAATGAGGATGATGATGATAAGAAGTTCAACATTTTGAAGTGGTGGTCTCGGAACAGTGTTAGATATCCCGTCCTTTCAGAGATGGTTAGGGATATCCTGGCAGTTCCAATCTCCTCAGTTGCCTCAGAGTCTGCTTTCAGTTGTGGAGGTAGAGTGCTTAGTCCGTTTAGGTCTTCTTTGAACTCTAACATTGTAGAGGCCTTGATTTGTGCCGAAGATTGGATACGGTATGAATGTGGTAAGAATTCAGGCCAAGTTGATGATAAAGAAGAAGATCAAGAACAGATTGATTATGAAAGAGGTAATAGTTCTTATTTGTTTTTAGTTATTCACTCACTTTATTTCCAAGATAATTGATGAATTCTAACAATTTGTTTTTTCCCCTTAAATTTAGTCACTAGTACCTTTGAAGCTCGAATGGAAAGTGTAGGTGATATGCCAAGTAATATACCCATTGTGGTTGAGGAGGAGGATGGTGATGGAGAAGAAGAAAAAGAAGAAGAAGAAGACGAAGAGGATGAAGCGGAGGATGAAGAGGAGGATGAAGAGGAGGATGATAATGATGTTCTTCTCAACACTTTGAAGAAGCAAGGTTGTGCCGATGTTGGCGGTTCGCGCCATATTAGCGATGGAGGAGCTAGTGGTCAATCTTAGTGGTGTACTTATGCTATCTTTATGTTGGAGAATTTTATTTTAAGTTGGAACTTGTAAGTGTAACTTATGTTGTGAGAGTGAGACTATGTTGAATTGTTGATTGTTAGATGATGGAATTTGTGATCTATTTCATGTTTGAGACTATGTACTTATGTAGTAGTAATGCTATATTTATCTACTAACTACTTGTGTAGAAATTAGAATGTAGTTGACATTAATAGTGATGATGATAGCAATACAACTAATAGTGAATTGTTGATTAATAAAACTTGCTAGATGATAGCAATACAATATAGTAATAATAAATAAACAAACAAAATTATTTACATCATTTAATTAAACAACATTCATAAAAATAAAAAGAACAAAAAGCCCAAATCAGCCCACTCGGTATCGGTATTAAGTCGGTATACCGGCTCGAAAACATAACTCAATGCATTAACCGGTATTCGGTATACCGGTATTAATACCGGATACCGACTATTCGGTATTCGGTATACCGGATAACATTCGGTATCGGTATTCGGTGGGCACACAATGGTATCCGGTATACCGAATACCGACTATTCGGTATCCGGTATACCGGATACCGACCGATTACCAGCCCTAGTTACGGTGGAATGGTTACACGGAAGATATCGGAAAGGGTGTAAGTTACATGGGTGACAATTATTATAAAATGAAGGTCCGTACGAGACCGATGCTTGAAGAGCTCCATCAGATGTGCACTGAGGTTACCTGCATGGATGGCACTAGAAGAGTTGATCGTATGGTGTATCAATATCCAAACAGACATGGCGGGTCGTTGTGGAATGATGAATTCATCATTACAACTCAGGAGGACGTTGATGCCATGGTCCAATTTTTGACCACCAATAAGATTAAACAAGCGGAAATGTTCGTTTACACTGAGGCGGTCGAAGGCGGTGTAGGTCATTCTGGAGATGGCCAAACATCTGGTATCCACGGTGGGAGTGTATTATACGCAGATCATCCTCACCAAGAGTACCAAGACCAAAGCTGGAGCCAGGAGTATCATGATGGAACTGGAGGTCATCATCAATCCTTCCCAACATATGAAGAAGAAGCTCAACAGGCGGATGGGAAACAACAAGCAGGCTACCAGTACCAACCCGGGTACAACTTCTACCAAAGTGGCGTTAGTTATCATAACTACCATTACGGAGCTGATGAATGTGAAGGTGCCTTTCATGATCTTCATCAGATGGAAGAAGAATTCAATCCAAGTCCAGTTAGTGACCCTGAGGTTGAAGAAGAGGAAGGTGATGTCAGTGTAGACAGCTTCGATCCTCTTGAAGGTGCTGATGATTCTGTTCCAGATTTAGACGCAGACGGTGATGAGGTGCCTCGCGACCGTGTACCTATTCCGTACTACAATCACATTCCAAATGAAGATTGGTATGTTGATGCCGACATGGACCCGCCAGAGGTACCAGTATGGGGTCCACTCACTGGCTTTACGAAGGACCAACAATTTGCAACAAAGAATGAGGTTCGACACGTTATTGCCACTGAAGCAATGACTTGGAGTTTTGAATGGCACACAACACATTCCGACACGAAGAGGCTGATGGTTAGATGCCAAAATCAAAATGAGGGATGCAAGGCTAGGGTCCGGTCCATCAAGAGCAAGAGAGTCGGCCATTGGGTCATATCCCGTGCGGTGAACACTCACACCTGTGTGTCATCCATAACATCCCAAGGCCATCGACAGTTGAAATCAAGGGTGGTTGCCGCGGCTATCAAACATCTAATTGAGGAGCAGCCCAACCTGAAGGTTAAAACCATCATCGCCGACATTTCTAGTCGTTACGGATATATCATTAACTACAAGAAGGCGTGGCATGGAAAATAGAAAGCAATGGCCGCCGTGTTTGGTGGCTGGGAAGAATCATATGCATTCCTTCCCATATTGATTCTAACCCTGACACCATTTTCTCTCCCCGCTACCAAGATGAAGAAATTCATCCCCCGGTGCCTAGTAACAAGCGCCATTTCAAAAGCGTCTTTTCTGGTCATTCAAGCCATGTATTGATGGTTTTCCATTTTGTGTTCCTGTGATTCAAGTTGGTGGAACATTCCTTACCGGCAAGTACAAGGATACTCTACTGATCGTCTGCCCATCGCGTGGTTGCATGGACCGCCACGTGGAGGTATGGTTTTGCAGCTGCCTAATGGCAAACCGCACCTTGCCAGCGCGGTATGAATGAGAACCGCACCTTTGAGGCGCGGTTTATGGGGGATAGTGGTAGATTTGGAATTTCTTCGGAAAGTGTGGTACTTTTGTAATTTTTTTTTCTAAAACAGTGGTAGTTTTGAATTTTTTCTGAAAGTTGCGGGGAAGAGTTCCCGGAGAAAGCTCTTTATATTATTTAGAGAAGATAAGGGATAAAGCAATTTTATACTTTTTTCCCTCTAATATATATATATAAGGTACTATTTTGTTTTCATTATATATATATAAGGTACTATTTTGTTTTCATTATTAAGGTACTATTTAAGTGATTCAAATCTAGGACCTCCAGGTTTTAGGCTAGTGGTAGAACCACTAGGCCAAACCCAAACCCTTTTTCCTTCTTCTAATATTTTTGTATAAATCTATTCAGTCGACCATGAAAAATAGTGTGGGGATGACTATTTCACCATCACTTATTCTGTAAATTATTCTCTAGGGAGCACTGAATTAATTTTTTCAAAATACACTTTTCTAAAAGGCCAAACAAGAAACTATATTTGAATATTGTATGGAATAACTAAACCACGCCATATATATGCTAATGCCACAACAATTTGGCTAAATTTACTTAAAGTGTTACAAAAAAATCAACGATAAACACGGGCCACATTACCCTCCCTTTCATGGTATGGAATTAACAAACCAACGAAAAACAAAAATCAAAACAAAAAAAGTTCAACTTTCTCAACAACAAAAAATCCTTCTGTCACTTTCATTCAAAATAATAAGAAATCTTTCTCATTTCTTCCTTCTTAATCACGTTTTGTTCTCTCTGTTTCCATTTCCTCCATATGAAGTTTGTAATCTCCTTGTTTACATTTTTCTTTGAGATTGGGAGGATCCACTTCTATCTTCATGCATGTAAAGTTTTTGGACATCCTATATTAATGGGCTGAAGGAACTTGTCTTTCTTTCCTATAAGAGGAGCCATCATAGAATAGAAGAGCAAATCGCTTAGACAGATACGAAAGGGTGGTTGGGGTTTGGAATGTTGCAGAGAGCCGCCAGCAATGCTTATTCATGGTGGTGGGCTAGCCACATCCGTACCAAACAATCCAAATGGCTCGAGGAAAACCTCCAAGGTTAACCCAAAATGTTCCTTTTTCTCTTACATATATGTAAATGATCATGTTACATTGTTGATCGATGGAGTTAGCACACGTACTTAATTTGAATCATTAATAACATTATTTACAATCACAAATAAGAGATCCCTAATTTGATCGATTGAGTTAGCACACGTCCCTAATTTGAATCATTAATGATGTCAATTGTCTGGTACCAATTCCAACACTATCAGTATGCTAGAAAAGTTCTACGACGATGAAGACAACATGATCATTACATGCTCTATTTTTAAGAAATTAAACAATATTGTGTTTCATCTATGGTGTCTCTGTTTCTAAATGTGGGGAAATTATTATGTGTTGCTACAGACATGGAGGACAAAGTTGGGCAGATGTTGTCAATCATCGAGAATGAAGGCGATAGCTTCGTCAAAAGAGTCGAGATGTATTACAAGCAACGCCCCGAGCTCATAAACCACGTGGAGGATTCTTACCGCGCCTACCGAGCGCTTGCCGAGCGATATGATCACTTGTCTAAAGACCTTCAGAGTGCTAATCGCACCATCGCCACTGTCTTCCCTGAATCCGTCCAATTTTACGATGACGATGAAGACGATGCCTCCCTCGGAGAAACCCCCACCCGAGCCGAAGATGGAAAGCCATTCGCCTCTCCCAAACCCCCCATTGGTGCATTTCCCAAAAAGGTCCTCAGGACGCAATCCACATTAGGATCCCACCACCCTAATCACAAGCCCGCTCTCATGCGATCAATAACCTCATTCCCAGTTGCTGCCAGCTCAGGCTTTACAAAAGAAGAGGCATTGGAGGAGATCGATAAGCTTCAGAAGGAGATTTTATCCCTTCAGACGGAGAAGGAGTTTGTGCAGAGCATCTGCGACCGATGTAATGCAAAATGCGGCAAGATTGAGGATAGAGTGAGCGAAATTCAGGAAAGGATCCACAAGCTACAGGACGAGTTCGACATTAGCAATGTCCTTGATGATGGAGAAGCTCGAAGCTTGATGGCCACAACAGCATTGAGGTCGTGTAAAGATGCTCTAATGAAGCTACAAAGGAAGCAAGATCAGAGTGTTGAGGATGCCAATGTCGAGAATTCGAAGATCAAAGCGGTTCAAAAAAAGTTTATTAATTTGAAAGGTGAGATTTTGAAGAATTCTGATGAACAGATGGAAACTATTATTGAAGAGGAAGAGGAAAAAGAAGAAGAAGAAGAAGTAGAAGAAGAAGAAGAGGAAAAAGAAGTAGAAGAAGAAAAAGAAGAAGAAGGAGGAGGGAAACAGGAGGAGGAGGAGAAGGCAGATTTGGATGAAGTGGAGAGTTTGAAGAAGAAGATAAGGAAAGAGCTGGAAAAGGAATCCCCATCGATTGTTACGGTGATGCAGTTGGCTGACAAGATCGATCAGCTTGTTGAGAAAGTGGCGGTATTGGAGACAGAAGTTTCATCTCAGGGTGCTTTGGTTCGTACGTTAAAATCTAGTACAGAGAAGCTTGAGGCCCGGGTGACGCGATTGGAAGAAGAGAAGGAGGCTCTTAAGCAGAATTCAGAGATGGTGGGTTCCAAATTGAAGGATTTTGAGGATGAATTAAATCACGTGAAACTCTTGAATCAGACAATTCAGGAACAGAACAATCACCTTCAGGCAGATTTTTCCAAAACGAACAGCAAAATTGAACATTTGTCAAGAAGGTTGAAGAAAGTTGAGCTTCGTGAAACAGAGGAAGCTTCAGGTCAGGAAATGAAATCCAAACCAAACTCCATAAATGAAAATAATGAATCTTCAGAAACAGGAGAAGAGAAAGTGGAAGAAGAAGAAGAAGAAGATGAGCCAAATTGGAAGAAGATGTTGAAAGGGGATAGGAATGAAAGAGAGAAAGTAATGAGGGAAGAATACACAAACGTACTGAGAAGCTACAAGGATGTAAGAAGAAAGCTTGGAGATGTGGAGAAGAAGAGCAAAGATGGCTTCTTTGAATTGTCCCTACAAATCAGGGAGTTGAAAAATGCTATAGCAAACAAAGACGAAGAAATTATATCTCTTAGAAAAAATGAAATATCTTCACCCATTGGAGGAGCCACCACAAATCTCAAAGTGTCCCCTGCAGAAAGCATAGCAAATATGATCGGGTACCCAGAATCTGACCTACCATCGTATTGTTCCCCTGCTCAAACCGACACGGCAAGAAAAAGGCCAAGCGAAGAAGAACCTTCGTCATCGCCCTTGCCCATTTCGGCGGTGGAGCAAAAGATACGATCCGAGATAGACAATCTCCTCGAAGAAAATCTAGAGTTCTGGCTTCGGTTCAGCACATCATTTCACCAAATACGAAAATTCCAGAATTCTGTTCATGACTTGAAGGGGGAATTAGCTCAACTAATGGACAATAAACGTGCAGACGGAACTGGGAAAATAATTCCAACTCTAATTCAGGACGCTCGACCGATCTACAAACATTTGAAGGAGATACAAAATGAGCTATCTCTATGGTTGGAGAACATAATGGTGTTGAAGGACGAACTTGACGCCAGGTCCAAGTCCTTGTGCGGGATTGAGGACGAACTCTCCAGAAAAGCGACGGATACAGTGGATAACGAGCTGAGCGAATACCAAGCAGCGAAGTTTCAAGGGGAGCTTATGAACATGAAGCAGGAAGGTAGCAAAGTTGGGGAAGAGCTGCATATGGGTTTGGAAAGGGTGAAGGCATTAAAGTCCGACATCGATAGGGTTGTTTTACAGCTTGATGTGGAGATTGGGGCAAAGCAGAGGTCTTTCTCAAAGCCAAGGATTCCATTGAGGTCGTTCTTGTTTGGGGTGAAGTTGAAGAAGAAGACTTCCATGTTTTCATGTGTTAGTCCTGCACTGGATAGACAGTTCAGTGATCTAGAACCAAGGCATCGGGACTAAGAAGAAAGTGAAATAATATTCTCTTTGTTATCCTCTGTTTCATGAATTTTAGTTCATTTTCTTGGTTTCTTGAGATGCAATAATGGTTTGTTTTGTGTTATGTGCTCTCTGTGTATGTGTAAGTGATTCTGGAAGTTCATATAGTATTTAGTGTACAATTCATATAGCATTTACAAAAAAAAATTGGTTTGGTTGTCTTATGATGTATTTGAGTCTTCCTTTATATCTCGAACTCATTTGTCAAATAGAGTAACTTGTAGCATATTTATTGCTTCCTTTATATCTCGAACTCATTTGTCAAATAGAGTAACTTGTAGCATATTTATTGCTCGGGAACTTGCATTCCATATGAAGAATCTTTAATGAAACATTCCAAGTCAAAATATGAGCGCAAAGTGACTTTTTTCATCTGTCTACCTTAACGTGACTTGTTCGCTTTGGTTTTCCTTAATTCTTCACATTGCACAAATATTTTATGGTTTTGATAAACATGAGGTGAACTTTACATGTTTAATATTTTTTAGTCCAATATCCCATTCAGTTCCAAATTGTTAAATTTAAACTTTTTTAATAGTTTAAGTTAATATCGAAAGATCTGTACTTTGCATATTTTGTTATTTGTGTCTCAATTTTCAAAAATTCAATTAGAGAACCTATATTATTAGGATCTAAGTCATTTCAGTGGGGATTTCAAATTTTTATTTAGATAATTCCTTCATTACTTTAATACAGATAATAATAATTAATTAAGATGAATATTTTGATGTAATTTTTTTTTTATTTGGACACATTGTTTCGTCTGTAAATATGATGTCATTAATGGTTAAAATAATAATTGGTTAAGATGACTATAAATTCACCACATGTTTGCCAAAATGATTTGTGTTATCAAATGTTCATAAAAATTTAATCAACTCATCCAGCTTTGAGCTTTCAACCTTTTGTCTTGAAAACCATTCAACCTTCATACCTCTATGTAGCCACCAACAATTAATTTTACGTCATGGAATGCCCTCATATAGAAGCTTATGAGAGGCAAAGGTAAAGTGATAGTAGGCAATGGGAGCACGAGTGTCAATTTGAGCATGAACGTATAAAGATGTTCATGATGTACTAAATCCTTGTGCACCAACAAGGTAAAGTGATAGTAGGCAGTGGGAGCACGAGTGTCAATTTGAGCATGAACGTATAAAGATGTTCATGATGTACTAAATCCTTGTGCACCAACAAAAAAATAGAAAAAATCATCTCGTCATAAATCCTTGTAGGCAATGGAAGCTTATGAGAGGCAAAGGTAAAGTGATAGTAGGCAATGGGAGCACTAGTGTCAATTTGAGCATGAACGTATAAAGATGTTCATGATGTACTAAATCCTTGTGCACCAACAAAAAAATAGAAAAAATCATCTCGTCATAAATCATGCTCACAAAAATCAATGAGGCATAATAAGGATGACGATCACATATACGCGAGATGCAAGATTTTTTTATCCAAATCCAACCTAAGATGCTAGGTTCTTCACAAAGTGATATCACATGTCCCCTATGTTATTCGATTGAACCATGAATGATGTTATTAATGCGACTCACGCTTCAATCGAGGCAAAGATGTCGATGGTTGTGACTCATTCTCCTCACACCAAAAGCTTATGAGTTCTCTCCGAATTCTTGCATATGGATGATCAACAAACTTTTTGGACGAAATATTTCGAATATGTGAAAGCACCACATTGCAGTTGTTGAGGAATTTTTGCTCAACCATCAGCGACATTTATGGTTCAAAGAATATGCGTGCAACAAATGTGGAAGACTTCATCTCCTCCTTAATCATAGGGCGCAACGTGGTTTCTGAGTGTGATTAATTCAATTTTCTACATGCATTGGGAGTGAAAGACCGGTCCGAATGCCTGGGCATATCAATACAATGGACACAAGAAGAAAACTACCATTGCCCTTGAAGTTGTAGCATTTTATAACACATGAATTTGAAATTACTTCTTCAAAACGCCTGCATCAAACAATGACATCAACACTCTTGGAGTATCCGCGCTTTTTTCGATCAAGTAGTCAAAGGACTTCTTTCAAATTTCATTTATGAGGTAAATGGTAAGATCTATATGATCAATGTTTTAACTAAGTTGACTGAATTTATCCTTAGCGGGCTACATTTGTGAAGACTATTAGCAATTGGTGACGACAAAACTGCAAGTGCGCAGTTTCGTACAAGCAATAAAGTGTAAGTAAAATTATCGTTCTCTAGGGGATTGGTGAAATTCAATAATTAAAAAACTTAGTTCAAGAAACTATAGAAATTGCAAAGGTTGTAATCAAGTGATGAGTTGCAGAAATACTGAATTTAACAAACTCGAAAAATGAAATATTTTGGAGAAATTAACTTTGGAGAGTTCTGGGGGAAACACAAGATTTTACTATTAACCTCGGTAAATTTAATTACCCTTATCAATCAATTTAATTCATATTTCTACTGTCGGGATACCTCTAAATTGATAGCTATCTCTATCGAGAATTACCATGTACTAAATAATTAAGACAATTTCAACTATCATAGTTAATTGCATTAATTAATTAACCATAAGAATGATATCACTAAAATGACTGCATAATTGCCTACTTAATCCACTATCGCTTCGATAGGCAATTATGTCGTGTGAAATGTCGTACGAAAATTGGCGCTAACTTTTATAGCATGCTTGTTTGGTCCACTAGTGAGGTGTAGGTGATGTTGAAGTACCTCAAGCAAGTATTCTTCTTGCTTAAAATATAGTGAAGAAGGAATAGCAACAAGAAGATCAAAATCCTTACCCAAATATTTTGACTTTAGATAATATGCTAGAGATTCATGCTCTGCTTTGATTTGTCTACCTGGTATGATAATCTTTGTGACGGCTCTTTCACTTGTCCAATGTCATTCTCCTTCAAGTATAATACCTCTCTCAATTCTTCAATATGCGGCTTAGGAAATTCTTACGTAACCTTGTGGGAGGAAGATGTACTTTTCCT
This sequence comes from Linum tenue, assembly GCA_946122785.1. Classification (NCBI taxonomy): domain Eukaryota; kingdom Viridiplantae; phylum Streptophyta; class Magnoliopsida; order Malpighiales; family Linaceae; genus Linum; species Linum tenue. The sequence goes on along the minus strand of CAMGYJ010000005.1, from coordinate 24,204,134 downwards.
TTCTTGGACATTACTTTTGGAGGTATCAAAACACTCATGAATATCATTAAACTGAAAGACATTGAAAATTACCTCCTCCTTACCTACTATGAAGGTCAATTTACCTCTACTTACATCAATTAGTGCATTGCTAGTGGCTAAGAATGGTCTTCCAAAAACGAGAGGAACATCTTGGTCTTCTTCCATCTCCAAGACATCAAAGGATCGGAAATATGAATTTCCAAACCTTGACCAATACATTCGCTACTATTCCATTTGGTACCTACATGGAAAGATCAGCCAACCGAATAGTGATATGAGTGGGATTTAAAGAACTCATCAGTCCCAACTTCTTGTAGACTGAAAAAGACATCAGGTTAACCGCCGCTCCAAGATCACAAAGTGAATGATCAAACTCTTTGCCACCAATGATACAAGGGATGGTGAAACTTCCTAGATCGTCCCTTTTATCTGAAATTTTATTTTGAATCACATACATTCATAGTTAAGGGTTACCTTTTCCATGTCAGCCCTCTTACGTTTATTAGTAATCAACTCCTTCAATATCTTTGCATAAGTAGGCATTTGCTCCAACGCCTCGGCCAATGGTATGCTGATATGGAGTTGTCTTAAGAGGTTGAGGAATTTCTTGTAGTTTGGATCATCTTGGGGCTTCATCAACCTTTGAGTGAAAGGTGCAGGGGGGTTCATAAGGTTTGACTCCTTCATCTTTGAATTTTTCACGTTTTGGAGGTGCAGTTGATGAATGCTCATGTAGTGGTGAAGTGCCTGCATTTTGACTCTGCACATCAGTCTCTAAATTTTCAGCAGCAGAATTTTCAGCACCTTCCTTGGCTTGTGATGAATTTTGGATCTTTGGGGCTGTCTCCTTTAGCTCTTTTCCACTCTTCAACGTTATGGAACATACATCCTTTGTCTTCCTCTTGATATTGCTTTGGGGAGTTCCCGATATACGATCTTGAATATTTGCTAGAATTTGAGTCATTTGACTCATTTTCTCCCCCATTCTAAGTATGGATGTCTGCATGGTGTTGTTAATCACATTTTTTTCTTCAAATTGATTGGTGGTGTGAGCAAAAAATTCATCTAGCCCCTTCATGTTTCTCTCCATCTTCTTCATGTGCGAAAATATGAGCTCTTCACATGCGGGCTTCTTCTCTTCTAGAGGTTGAAATCTAGGTGGTGCATTGCTGTTTCAGGCTCCAACATTGTTGTTGGATCATGAAAAGTTGGGAAGGTCACGCCATCTAGGATTGTTGGTGTTGGATTATGCACCACCTTAATTTCTTTGGTTGTTCGTATAGTTGACATCTCTTGATTGAGTAGCTCCCAACATACACTTCTTCTCAAAAAGGTCAAACATTGAATCCAACTTGGCTTCTAGTCGAGCTTCTAAGCTAGTAAACTTGTCTACTTTATGGATACCTCATCTCCTTCTAGAACTCTTCTCTCCATTCTTCATTCAAGCATATTCTTTCAACAAGGTCGTAGGCAGCTCCGGGTTCCATGGTTGTAAATCCTCCACCAAATGCATGGTTCAATGCTTCTCTAAACACTCTCTTTATCCCATCAAAGAAAATGGAGATAACAGTCCATTCTTTAGACCATGGCTTGGGCATTTGAGAAGTAGCTCTTTGTAACGCTCCCAAGCTTCACTTAGACTCTCACCATCAATTTGCTCAAATCTACAATGTCCTTTTGTCTCTTAATTTCCTTGGATGGTGGAAAGTACTTGTCTAGGAAGGCTTTCTCTAGTTGTGCCCATGTGGTGATAGAACGTGGATTAAGATTCTCATACCAATGGTTCGCTTGTCCGAATAGAGAGAATGGAAACATCTGCAGCCTGATTGCATCATCTGACACTCTAGGATTCTTCATGGTGTCACATATGTAGCAAAATCTCATGAGATGATCATGTAGATCATCAGTAGTCACACCAGAGAACGTGCATCCACTAGTAATCATGGATTCATATGGATGAATGATGGTGTGATTCCCAAATTTTCTCCATGAGGAGAAAGGACAACACCAGAAGCTCGAGCTCCGGTTCTCCGGTTTAGCTTGTCCCGTATGGTACGATCTTCAGGTGGATCATCTCTCCTCTCATGGTGGTGGTTGATGTTTTGGTTGGTGTTGTGGCCATTGATTGCTCCCTCCTCCGTGTTGTCTATTGGTGAAGAGGTGGAACTCTCAATTGGATAACCTTTTGGTGAGGTAGCTGCCGATTTGGTTGTTTTGGCTCTTCCCACCCTTGCCTATTTTCAGTTGTGCTTCCAGGCCTTCTCGATTTCGTGATTTAGTGGCAGCAACTCATTAGTCACCCTTCTTCGAATATACAAAGAAGAAATTCTCTGAAACTTTTTTTTCTACACATTAAAACACAAATCAAAATAGTTCAGTCAAACAAAATTAATTAAAATTAAATTTTGGCAATCCCCGACAACAGCACCAAAAACTTGATGGCGACAAAACTGCAAGTGCATAGTGTCATACAAGTAATAAAGTGTAAGTAAAATTATTGTTCTCTGGGGATTTGTGAAATTCAATAATTAACAAACTTAATTCAAGAAACTATAGAAATTGTAAAGGTTGTAGTCAAGTGATGAGTTGCAGAAATACTAAATTTAACAAACTCGAAAAATGAAATGTTTTGGAGAAATTAATGTTGGAGAGTTGCGGGGGAAACACATGATTTTACTATTAACCTCGGTAAATTTAATTACCCTCATCAATCAATTTAATCCGTATTTCTACAGTCCGGATACCTCTAAATTTATAGCTATGTCTATCGAGAATTACCACGTACAAACTAATTAAGACAAATTTTTACTATCGTAGTTAACTGAATTAATTAATTAGTCTTAAGAACGATTTCGCTAAAATGACTGCATAATTCCCTATTTAATCCACTATCGCTTCGATAGGAAATTATGTCGTGTGAAATGCATTCGATTACTATGCTTTCACTATCGTTATTAACCTAGAAAACTACAAATCATTGTGAAGGCGGCCAATGGACACAAAGCGTTAAACAATTTCATGCGATAGAAAATGGAGGAAGAACAAGTCGTGATTAAAACATCGAGGCTTACCACAGAAATTGGGGAATTAGTTCATGATGAAAAGAAAGAACATAAACATGCTAATGTTCAACATCATAACTAATTACATAGACAAAGGAGTAGATAAAGTACTAAGTGTTGAAGTAAATCCTCAACTTACAAGAGTCTACCTTTCTTTAAAATTCTCAACTCCAAAGTGTGCCAAATTGAGCTCTCTCCTTTGATTTTTCTCTTTAAAGTTTGTCTCCAAAAGTGTCTACCAAGCTTCCCCTCTTGTTGTATTTTTCTGCTCCTTTTAAGCCAAATTTCTGTAGATTTTCCTCCCACAAAACAAGGCATTTTCAGCTCCCATTTCCCAGAGAAGAATTTTGCCAGCTTAAGTCTCTTTCTTTGCAACAAATTCGTGCATCACTTTATCTATTGGTGAGCCACCAAATCTATTTGCTCAATTCAAGAAATATGATCCAATCCCAATAATTTATGAGGGTTGATGATAGTTGAGTGAAAATTCTAACCCACAATAAATCGATTTGGGTCTTCATCGGTTTGGCCCGGGTCAGATCCGGTGCTTAAGCCTAAAAGTTTAAGCATATGCTTAAAGCATTCCTATTGGCTGATAGGATTTTAGTTAGTTTATGGAAGGTTAGTAGCTAATAGGTTGTTAAGGGTAAATGGGGTATTATGAGAAAATAATAAATAATTAAAATAATTATTCTCTCTCCTAAAACTCGGGATTAATAGAAAATCCGGAACTATGTAATTATATTTAATGAAATTCCAAATTTAAAAATGAAATTCGAAATTAATATTTAAGTTTTAAAAATGGAAATTCCAAATAAGAAAAAGCTCACACCCTCTCTGTAGAGGCTTCTTTTAGTGTTATTAAATTTTTCAATGATTTTATTAATGTTTATGACATGAATTATTATTGATATATTCCATCCTTATTAACTATTTCAATATAATCATTAATGCATTAAGATTATAATATTAACAATTTTGGATAAATTTTTACCGATTTATATTTTCATCGTCAACATTTACGAATTATTAAAATTATACCACATAATTATTAATGAATCAAATAACATTATCATTGATTTACAAAATTTTTACTAACAATTCTTGCATAACATTAATAATTTCTTCATAATCGTTGATAACAATAAAAAACCAATATTATGCTTTCTGAATATTTTAATAAAGCGGACATGCAAATGTCAAAACGCTAATAATGATTCTCTGATTCTCTCTAATAACACATTTGCACATAATAGAAAATTTATTCCATCCAATTTGATAATGATGATGCATAACATTGATAATTCCTCCATAAAATTGCGATAAAAAAGTTGAAAATGTTAATAATGATTATAGTTGTTGTTGATAATTACCTTCCGATTAATAATAATAATTTTGCATATCATTGATAATATCTTGCATCCAGGTTGATATTATTATTAATTGATAATGGTTAAACAACAATAAAATTGATCCAGAACCATTAATAAATACATTTGTTTCAAATAAGTACATAATCATTAATATTATTGATAAATCGTATGCTTTTGGTTGCTTCTTCTTTGGCAGGTTGCTGAACACCTTATGTAACGTATTCTTAGTTTCCGGCATGTCGTTAACCTACAAAGACAAAATTCGAACAAATATATGTTATTATTACAATAGCAATGCAATATAAACAAATGGGTTTGTTTAATTTAAAATCACCGATATTAAAAAAAAATATCAAAAAGTTGAGTACGACACTCTAAATCGTTAATAACTACGTTGTGTTGTGTTGCGTTGAAAATGCAATCAGTATACTTATTATTGACATACCCAATCATTATTAACAAATTCAATATACTTATCAATGTTTTACGATTGCATTATTAACGATTTAAAATCACTTATTAACGATTTAAAATCACTTGTTAACGATTTATATTTTGTCATAAAGTTTATGAAGATATTACTTAAGTTATGTCGCATCATTATTAACGGTTTGAATAACATTATCATTGATTTGCAACATATTTATTAACGATTCACTTTTTCAAGTCATGTTCGAACTAGCCAATCATTGTCTTTTACAATGACTTTTGAATGACATTATTAACATTTTGCAATCAATTATCATCGATTCACAATGTCATTTTTAGCGTTTATGAAATTAATTTTTATTGATATGCCCCATCATTATTAACGCTTTCAGTAAGTTTTTAATTGATATTAGCATGCAAAAGCTTTGACAATTAACATAGTTTTATTACTAATACCGCCATAAGTGTTACTAATTTGATCATACAAATTAAGAATTGTCGCCCTAATTGTTAATAATATACGCCTGCGACTTACTAATTTGACCATAAAAAAGGATAATGACATTGAAACTATTACTAGTTTGATAATTACGACCAAAAACATTAATAACGTTAAGTACAATCATTGTTAATCCAACATCTCGCATACGTTTATAATACGATTATATATATCATTGGTGAATCAACGTGAAATCATTGCTAAATACCACTACTTTGCTAAAACGGCGTGCTAAACTTTCAAACAAAAATAACTTCAAACCCAAAACAAGAAGAATGATGTACATAAACGCCGGCGCCGCGCGACGACAGTTCTTTGCAGCGGCAGTAAGAAGACGATGTTGACCGATGAATGAAAGGTGGAGACGATGAAAAACAACAAACCTCAGTTAAAAAAACTGCCATCTTCCCGACAGGTATCACAAACGCCAAAGACAATGCCCAAGGTTTTTTCAGCTCCGTCGAGGCTTTCTTGACGATTATGGAAGGAAGGGAAACGAAGCGGCGCGACGCGGCGGAAGAGGAATGGCCGGAAGCCGCCTGGTCGAAGACGGGAGAGTGATGGGAGGAAGAAATTGCAGATATAAAAACCTAACCGGCGGTATATTTGTTTTAGGGTAGACGTTTAGTTCTCCTTTAATTATGAAATTAGGTTTAATTTTAAATAAATAATGTACACAATTTACTTCAATACCCTTAACAACTTATTAACTAATAACTACTTATTAACCACCTAATCTACTAACAACCAATAGAATTGATTTAAGCATATGCTTAAGTTTTTGGGCTTAAGCACAGGAACTCAAGCCGGTTTGGCCTCCGGCTGGACATTTGCCTCTACATGTCTGCACTTTACCACTGCACCTGCCTTCGTCCACTGCACTTTGTTTTGTTCACAATCTTAGCTTCAATTTGTGTTATATTGGTAAATGTCTTGGTAATGACATTAGGGTCATTCCATGGTCAATATGAACTAATTTAGAGCAATTTATACACATACATACATACATAAAGATCAATTATTTATGCACAAAATACATGTATATTTATGAAGCTCATCGGCAATCCAAATAAAAAAAAAAGATGTTGTTTGCCAAGAACCAAGACGCTTACCACAAGAATGTTGAGAGTGCATTGTCATACTACAAAAAATATGGGTCATTGTTAGATGGGCTAGTAATTTTTTGGGTTTGCAAATACTTTGAGGGGTCGTTTGGATTAGTGTTTTTAATGAGGGATTTGGGCACAATCTCTCACTGTGAGAGATTTTAATTAAAATCACTTGTTTGGAAAACAATTTTTCAATGAGAGATTTTAAACATTCCGGATTCCAGAAACCCACATATGTGGGATTGTGAAATAGCTGATGACCACCAGCTATTTTGAAATCCCTCAATATTTTGTTAATTTGTTCCATATATGCCCATACTTTTTTTCGGAAAATCCAACTTTGCTCTTATTCTATTAAACCTTCGTTGCTCGGTCTATCCATCAATTTTGTCCATCCGTTGCAGTAGTGTAGGCGAGGGTTTGCTTGCTCCCATCCAAATGAAGCAGCTCGAAGACGAGAGAGCGGCTGTCGCCGAGTGATGACCGGCGGCGACTCCGTTTCGCGGAGGGAATCTGCAGCGTCGAACCCTTCTTCCAGCAGGTGAGTTCGTGAAACCCTATACAATTTCTAACTGGCCATTCTTAACCAATTCCGTCAAAGATGCTCTTTTTTCCTCAGATGAATCTCTCCACCATTTCTCCAGATAAGACATCTCTTCCCATATGAACTTCCTCCGAGGGTCCTACAAGTCCCAAGCCAAATCAATCCAATAACAGCGGCAACTCCCCTGCAGTGGTAGAGCGGAACGGCGAAGTGAGGGAATGAATGGCAGAGAAGAAGAGCGCTCGGCACGAGGAAGAAGGAACCCAAGCTGCTTCTTTTTTTCCCTTCCTTCGTGTACAGATAGGGAAAGTCCAAGGGTAAGATGTAATTTTCCATTTTCAATTTAAAATCCCTTTTTGTTTGCCAAACAAGTGATTTGGAGAAAATCCCACACAAATCTCTCGAATAAAAAACCTGGGTTTTAAAACGAGTGATTTGATTCCAAATCTCTCTCAAATCACTCAAATTAAAAACACTAATCCAAACGACCCCTGAAGAGATTATGTTAGCTAGTATTATTTTGTACAATACAATAGTGGAATATTAACGGTAGGAGTTTGGAGAATGGCCAGCAGATAACATTGAATATGAGACTAATCCAAATTTTACATTAGATCCACATGATCATAGCATTCCAAATCTCATGTGGTACATGGCAAGACATAATAAGATTTGTGATCGTCCAATATATCACGGTTTGAAAAGTGATTTGGTTGAACATTTGTGGACAAGACATAGAGGATAGTAGAAATGTAATGTGTCGAAATAAACAAATTAGTATTTTATTTATGCATTCCCTATGTTTTCTTAATGTATTCATTTTACTTTAAGTATTTCTCATGTTTTATTTATGTATTCTTAATGTATATATTTATGATTTCTTTCCTTATCATAGTGCTTCAATAAAGAAAGTAGCTGCATTGCTAATTGAAAAATTACACATGGAAATCAAACATACATAAACCGTAAATCAAACTAGTCAAATCAATACACTAAAAATAAAGCAATACATCAACCATAAAATCAAACTAGATAAAAAAGTACTCTTTAATTAAAGTAATACACTTAAAAGATTTCATGTCGAGTGCATAATAAGAGTCATCATTTGGGCTATAAGTGGAATCCCCCAATGTTGAACTTGGAGCAATTTGATACCAAGCTACAATCTCATCTTTTGACTTTTGATACCAAGCTCTAGTTCAAGGAATGTATTGAGAAAGATCCACTCGTTATTGTCATCCTGTGCTTGTTCTTCTCCCTTGATCCCCTCGCCTTGTCTCTTGCTTCTCTTGCAAATACTCGTTACTCTTTAGTGAGTACTAATCTTGCATGTGTGTTTGAATTCTCCACCAAATTGGCCATACTCTTTCCCAGCTTTCCATTCTTTTTTCTTCTTTTTTTGCTTACTTGACCTTTCAAACGAGTGATCACAAAAGGAGACACACTTTCTTGAATAATGGGGCTATCACTTTTTTAGATGACGTGGCCAATGAAGGTCCATCTATTGGAGGAATGGGTGCCATATGGGTACAAAATTGTTGCATAAATTTAGGACAACTTTAGAGTAGATCCCAACAATGCATCAACTTGACATATTTAAACACGCGATAATAAGTATAAGAAACTTCACTAACCACATCACTTAGGTTCTCTCTGCTTATTGATGTCACGCTTGTCCTCCTCGACACTGCATTCCACAAACTACGTTGATGGGTGATAGTCTTCCACCGAGAAGTCAAGTTCGAGTCGGTATGTGAAATCCTTCATCCTTTAGCAACTAACACGACTCCAATTTTCCTCTAAAATTTGGTTGTGGATTGATAATGGTAGGCAAAAGCATCCTCTAAAATTTGAATCCAAACCTTGCATAAAGGTAAAAATTCATCATACATCCAATTCGGAAGGCGATGAGTTTGAGATATGATCAAGAGTTCGGGAAAAAAATAAGTTTTTAATTGATGGGAAGAAGATGAATTTTGTTTGTGATGAGAAGGAGAGAAAATATGGAAGTGATGCAAGTAGAAGTTAATAAATGTGGTGTATTAATAGAGAATTTTGAAAAAAGTGCTAATAGTACTAGAAAACTTAAAATATCGAATAAGTGTCATTTGTCTATTCAATATGACAGATCTGACATAAACTATATGCATTTCGTGACATTTGTGTCCTAAACTATTCAATATATAACTATTCTGGCACAAACCACATAGAAGCGGACTGTTGTGATCTAATTACAGTCAACACCTGTCAACATTAACAAAAAAGTAGTTCGTGCCAGATTTTTCATATTGAATAGTATAGGACACAAATGACACTTTTTGAATAGTTTGGGCTTCCTAGTGGAATTAACCCAAAATAATATAGTTGTTGGAGGCTGAAAGAGTCGTTGAGGTTGATTCATAAAAAAAAAAAGAGTCGTTAGGGTGAAATTGGGGTTGAAATGTAATTTTGACTTTGTTTCAGTTGCACAAGATGGTGGTGGCTGACACTCGCAGGAAGGGGATTTCCCCTGCAGTGCGACGCTTTGTGGCTGTCAACAAGCTCAAATTTTTGGCACTCAATGTCTTTTTCTTAGACAAATTTGGCCCCAAAGTCTCAATTTTAGTACTTTGATTTGTCATAGAAGATTTTTTTTATTTGCCACTTTGGCACTCTAATGGAGATGGTCTAATGTCTATCACACAGGTGCCACATCACTGCCACATATGTCAATAATAATATTAAATTAAATATCTAAAAATTAACAAATATTAAACAGAAAATACATGATAAAATTGAAAAAATTATTATCTAATTCAACATTTTTTAGATTTTATATATTTTTTTATTTTCCAGCTTCAGAGTTCCAGCTTCATCTACTTCGGGCAGAGTTAGTTGAACTGGTACTTGGGTTCCCTTAGCTTTCTTCAACTGTGACACATGGAAGACGTTGTGAATTGCAGCACCCACAGGTAGTTGCAGCTTATAGGCAACAACCCCAACCTTTTGTAACACCAAAATGGCCCATAAAACCTTGGTGCCAACTTCTGGTTAGCCCTCTGCTGTACTGACGTTTGCCTATAAGGCCTGAGCTTCAAATACACCCAATATCCTTCCATGAACACTCGTTCTGTCCTGTGCCTATCCGCCATCTGATTCTGATGATTTTGAGCTTTATCCAAATTGTGCCTAAGGAGTCCCACCAAACGCTGCTGCTCCTTAAGTTTGTCTGTCACTGCTGCAACAGCAGTAGATAGTGGATTTTGAATACCAAAGTGGGAAGGAGAGTACCCATACAGAGCCTCAAAAGGTGTAATCTGTAGGCTATGGTGATAATTGGTGTTATACCACCATTCTGCTAACGGTACCCAAGAAACCCACGTAGCAGAACCATTAAGTGTCATGCATATGAGGTAATCCTCTAAGCAACCATTCAACCTCTCCGTCTGCCCATCAGTCTAGGGATGATAAGTAATGCAGTTGGGTAACCTGCTAAGCAAACAGATTGGTTCAGAAGTTGCCGGTGAAGATCACAAACCTGACCGATACAATGGTCTGAGGCATTCCATGAAGTCTGAATACCACATCCAATAAGACCTGAGCCACTGAAGTTGCTGTATATGGTCTGTTAAGGCCAAAGAAATGGCCATACTTGGTGAGTCGATCAATCACCACCAAAATCACTTCCTGTCCCCCAGATTTTTGCAACCCTTCAATAAAATCATGGAGATATGTTTCCAGGCTCCTTCAGGAATGGGCAAAGGCTGTAAAAGACCAAGACAATGCACGTTTTCACTCTTGCATTTTTGGCAAATATCACACTCAGCAATAAACTTCCTGATGTCCCTCTTCAGTCCAGGCCACCAGAAATAAAGCTTCAGACGGTGGTAGGTAGCCTGAGTTCCTGAATGACCCCTCATTGGAGACTCATGGAACATTTGTAGAACCTGTTCCCTCATAGTACCAGTACTGCCCACATAAATGGCAGATTTATGGTACAATATGCCTTGCCTGACATTGTTGATCTTAGGACCAACAGTGGGCACTTCTGCCTCTACCATAGCTTCTCTTAAACACTCATCATCCTTGTAGGTGGCTTCTACTTCTCCCAACCAAGCAGGTAGAACTGTTGTCACAGCTTGACAACTGCTCACAGGTATGTCAGGATGCCTAGATAATGCATCTGCAACCCTATTATATTTTCCTTGACGATATCTAATTTCATAATCCAGTCCCAGCAGTTTAACGAGGCCATTCTTCTGAATTTACGTGTGGATTTTTTGACCCAGTAGGTGCTTCAGACTCTCGTGGTCAGTCAAAATCATGAACTGCCTCCCTTCCAGATAATGTCTCCATTTGGTGACTGCCATTGTGACCGCCAAATATTCCTTCTCATAGGCAGACATGCCTTGCTTCCTAATGCCCATGGCCTGGCTCAGGTATGCAATTGGTCGACCTGATTGGGAAAGAACAGCTCCAATCTCCATGTCACTTGCATCTGTCTCTAAAGTGAAGGGGCTAGTGTAGTATGGCAAAACCAGCACTGGTGCTTGAGTCATAGTAGATTTGAGTCTCTCAAAAGCTGTCTCAGCTGCAGAGTTCCAAGCAAACCCTTCTTTTTTCAATAACTCAATAAGGGGTTTGCTTATGGAGCCATAATCTTTCACGAACTTTCTGTAGTAAACCGTGAGACCCAAGAAACCCCTGAGCTCCTTCACATTCTTCGGTCGAGGCCATGACACCATAGCTGAGATCTTAGCAAGATCAGTTGAAACTCCTTCACTAGTGATAATGTGGCCCAAGTACTCAACCTGTGTTTGGCCAAAAGAACATTTGGAAGGTTCGACATAGAGGTTATGTTGTCTAAGAATGGAAAGGTGGTCTGAAGATGGGTTATATGGCTAGTTTCATCTAGACTATAGACTAGAATGCCATCAAAGAAAACGAGGATGAACTTCCTAAGGTGAGCAGAGAAAATAGAATTCATAAGAGCTTGAAAAGTGGCAGGAGCATTGGTTAATCCGAACGGCATAACCAGGAATTCAAAGTGGCCATTATGAGTTCTAAATGATGTTTTATGTGGGTCAGCAGGATTCATCCTAATTTGATGATATCCTGACAAGAGGTATAACTTGGTAAAGTACTTAGAACCCCTTAACTCATCTAACAAATCCTCAATGACCGGGATAGGAAACTTGTCTTTGATAGTTATGGAGTTGAGTTACCTATAGTCTACACAGAAATGAGAGGTACCATCTTCTTGGCTACTAACAAAACAGGGGAGGCAAAGGGACTTTTACTGGGCTGAATAAGGTGAGCTGCCATCATTTCATGGGTCATTTTTTCTACAATTTCTTTCTGTGCCAAAGGGTAACGATAAGGACGGAGGTTGACAGGTTGGGAATTTGGCTGCAAGGTATGGGATGGTCACAGGCTCGAGAGGGAGGTAAGGTAGTGGGTTTGCCAAACACATCTGAATATTCTTGAACCATAGAAAGGAGAAATTAAGGGATCTCACCTGGTTCCTTAACCTCGACCATGCTGCACATATACGTTGTTCATTCACCTCCTCTTTGCTTCCACAGTTTGGACATTTCTTTGCCAGAAATGAGCTTACACGAGCCCACTTCTTGCTCTCTAGCCAATACCACCTCCTGCCCATTCTGATGAAAGAACAATTGTAACCTGATAAAATCAAACTTTACTGGACTAATGGTACGCAACCAGTCCAACCCAAAACCATGTCATGAGTGTCCAGATTCAGTATGCGAACATCAAAAGAGAAGGAAAGACCCTGCATCTTCCATGTGAACGCCTTGCACACTGAATTGCTCATCAAGACAATGCCATCTGCCAACTTGACCCGTAGGGGAGGAGCAACAACGACGGAACACTTCAGCTCCTCTACCTTAGACTGATTAAGAAATGTATGAGTGCTGCCTGTGTCCACTAATATAAAAAATTTGCACTTTTTAACTCACCCTTGTACCACTAACGAATTGGACAACTTACCACTACTCAAGGTTTTCATAGTAGCTTCCTCGGTTTCCTCCTCCACTGCACCAATCTTGACCCCATCATCCTCATCACTACTAGATTCAGGCACTACCAGAATGGATGTTGTTCGGCGGCCTTCCCCAGCAGCCTCAAACCCTTGAGGTTGCTCAACATAGATCTCTTTTGTAAGCTCTCCATGCAGAAGCACTCTTCACATCCAGCTGATGCACTGTTAAACCATAGTGATCTGCTAGGGCCAAAAGAGTTCTGATGGTGTCCCACCTTGCTACTGGGGCAAACACCTCAGTATAATCAATTCCTTCCTTCTGTGCATACCCTTTCACCACCAAACGTGCTTTGAACTTGTCTAGGGTTCCATCTTCCTTGAGTTTTGTTCTGTATACCCACTTGAGCCCTATAGCTTGACAGCCTGCTGGCAGATCAGTGAGTTCCCAGGTGAGATTCTTCTTGATTGACTCCATCTCAACCTTCATTGCTTCCCTCCATCTAGGATCCTTGCAGGCTTCCTGATAAGACTGTGGATCATCAGCCATAGCCACAAAAGCTATCCAATCTTCTCCTGCAAAACTGCAATCTGGTACAGTAAAGTGAGTTTGCCAGTCATAACTTGCAAGCTTGGCTGGTGGTTTTCTGATCCTCTTGGTGCTAGAAAGTCCCAACACGTCAGTTGTTGTGTCATGATCTTCTTCTTCTGCTTCTTTGTCACTCACAGTTGGATATGGTGTTTTTGGACTACCAGGTTGTTGGTTCCCAGTTGTTCCTGAATCAGAATCTGATCCTGCTGATTGATCAGACTCCTCTTCTGCATCAGAATCTTCCCAGTCTTCATCACTTCCTTCCCAAACCAACTTAGTTTGCTCTGGTGGTGAGTCTGAGTTCCAACTCCAGCCCTTTGTTTCATCAAACACATCTCTACTCACCACTACAACGTTAGTTCTAGGATTATATAACTTGTATGCCTTAGGTTCAACAAAAATTCCCAAGAACTGGCACTTCTCACTCTTATCATCGAGTTTTTTCCTGTGTTGATATGGTATATGTGCATAAGCAACACAACCAAAGATCTTAAAGTGAGATGCAGAAGGAGGATTACCAGTCCAGAGTTCTTGGGGTGTTTTGCCTTGATTTGCTGTAATTGGACTTCTGTTCAGCACATGACAAGTCCAGGCCACTACTTCAGCCCAGAATTCTGATGGAACACTCATGTCCTTTAACATACATCGAACCATGTTCATCAAAGTTCTGTTTCTTCTTTCTGCTACACCATTTTGCTGAGGTGTGAAGGCAGCAGTAAGTTGTCTTCTCATTCCAGATTCTTCACACAGTTGCTTGAGTTCATTTAGCAAGAACTCACCACCCCTATTAGTTCTTAGAGACTTGATCTCCAAATCCATCTCCTTCTCGACTCGCAGTTTGTATTTTTTGAAACATTCCAAAGTATCTGACTTGGCTGCCATGAAAAATACCCACATTTTTCTGTTGTAATCATCAACCAGTGTGAGTATGTACCTCTTTCCTCCATTTGAAACAGTAGTGATAGGACCACAGAGATCTGCATGAATCAGCTGCAGTGCTTCAGTTGCTCTCCACTGGATTTTCTTGGGAAATGACTTTCGAGGTTGCTTGCCAATCATGCAAGTCTCACAGACTCCAATTCCTCCCTTCAGCTTTGGCAGGTCCTTCACAAGTTTCTTTGACTGCAAGAGCTGCAAGTTTGCTATTCCCAAGTGACCAAACCTGCGATGCCATAGAGTAAGTGTAGGATCTATGACAACATCAGTTTTAAGGCACTGAGAATGCTTGTTTGTAGTAGTATGCTCAGCATGAAGAACAAACATCCTGTTTGTTTTCATTTCAGTTTGTAACAGCAATCCCTTCTCTTCATGATAAATTTTGAAGTTGCCTTCTTTGATCACAAAGGTCAGTCCCTTCTCCTGCCATTGACCAATACTCAACAGATTGGTTTTAAGTCCAGGTACATAGAATACCTCCTGGATTGTTATGCTTCTTTGACTCACTTGTAACCTCACTTCTCCTTTTCCAGCAACCTCTAGCTTTGAATTGTTCCCCAGTCGTACCTTGCAAGCAAAGCTAGCATCCATGCTGGTAAACCACTTCCTGTCACCACTCATGTGGTTACTGCAGCCAAAGTCCAGGAACCACCAATCATCACTTGATTTTTCCTTGACTGGATCCAAAAGAGCCATTTACCCTTGTGTTTCTTTTTCCCATTCATCTTCTTCTTCAGTTTCCACACAAGCCATCAAAAACATATCTTCAATCATGTCTCCATAGCTCTTGTCTTGCTTGCTACCAGAAGCTGCATAATGAGCCTGTTGATTGGAATACCACTCAGGGCACTCATACTTGTAATGCCCCAGCTTGTGGCATCTGTAACACTCAACAGACTCCTTGTTCCAGCCTCTGCCTCCTCGACCTCTTCCTCTTCTCTGGTAAAAACTTCTTCCCTGACCTCTGCCTCCTCTCCCATAACCATAATCATGAGAGATCTCTAGAGCCTGTTCCTCTTCTCCAGCTGTTTTTGCAGACTTCCTGTTGAATTTTTGCTCATGCACTAATAGAGAACTTTGCAGTGCATCAACAGTCAAGAGCTCTATGTCTTTGGATTCTTCTATAGAAAAGACTACATAGTTGAATTTTTCAGTCAATGTTCTAAGAATTTTCTCAACAACCTTTCCATCAGACATGTCCTCTCCACAGTTTCTCATAGTATTGGCAATTATATATCATTACCCTATCAAAATACTCAGACACAGACTCATCTTCATTCATCTCAAGCAATTCAAAATTTCTTCTGAGTACCTGCAACTGAGCTTTTTGAACTCTTTCACTGCCTTGAAACTTCTCCTTCATGGACTCCCACAGCTCTCTTGCAGTGCCTTTCTTAGCAATGGTCTTCAGCAAAGTTTTGTCAATGCTGCTGAACAGATAGTTCTTAGCCTTTAGGTCTTTCAACCTTAGCTCCTCCAGACTCTTCGTTTGAGCTGGTGTCAGCTCTTCCCCAACTGCAGGCTCTCTGAAGCCAGGATTGATGACAGTCCAGTATTCTTTGGACCTAAGCAGGTTCTCCATGACCAATGTCCAGTGCTCATAATCCCAATCAAATTTTGGGATGCAAACATGAGCACTACTTCCATTATCACCCATGATGTTTCACTCACCCTGATCTGTCTTTCCTCACAAGCAGCTCTCGTGTTTCCCTAATCCCAGATCACAAAGAATGCTTTAACTCAACACTCCTCTCTTCTCTTGGTTACAGTCTGCAATAAGTGCTCTGATACCACAATGAAGAACACAAAGTATATTGCAAACTGACAAATTCTTATTGATGACGAAATGAAGATTAAATAGTTAGGGTTGAGCCACAAAGTTCGGCCTCAAACACCTTCCTCGACTAACAGCTTACCTACTAATCAGCTGACATGATCTACACTAACAGCTATAAGCTAACAAACCCAACGGTCAAATTTGACCCTTATAACTAGACTCAAAACAACAGGGACCAAACAAACATTTTGCCAAAACGCACGAATTGGCTTTATGGACAGACTCAAAAAACTAAACGGCGTCGCAGCAACTAATCAGCAGAGGTCTTCAGTTCAGCAACAAACAACGTCGCTGTGGCTAATTCTCAGTGGGCTTTGAGTAGTCCGAATCCGAGAAGGACAAGGACTCCAGCTTCAGTTCACAATCCAACACGTACGTCCTTTATTATTATATGGTCCATTTTATAACGGGCTTATGATCTCCCTCAAATAAATTCAATAATGTATAAACTAGTTGGATTATAATCTATCTTGATTTCTGGGTGTAAACGCAATTAAATAATAGTAATAAAATAGTCAAATTATAATCAGTTAAATGAGCAATAATATTTTTTATCAATCAACCACCATCTTTTATTGTTTTTATTGCATTACTAGTTGGATTATGTTGGTTATCTTCACTGGTAACATTTGTTCTGTGACTTTTGCGACGACGAGAAATTCGTCACAAAAAGTAAACAATTTGTGAAGAATTTAACTTGCGACGAGCCTATGCTGCTGCTGCATTTTTAGAAGCAGAAAAACCTCTTTTTGTTAAGGGCATCCTTGGAAGCCAAAAGTTCTTGATCCTCCAACGTCTCCACCTTCTTGTTCTTCTCTTCCACTAACTTGCTCAGATCGGACTCAATCATCTTGCTCCGTTCTAGTTCCTTCCTGCAAGCCGCCAGCTCCACCTTCTCCTCCTCCACTTCCTTCTTACATGCGGTCAGCTCCACGTTCTTCTCCTCCACTTCCTTCTCGCGTGTGGTCAGCTCCACCTTCTTCTCCTCCAGTTCCTTCTTGCACACAGTCAGCTCCACGCTCTTCTCCTCCATCTCCTTCTTGCATGCAGTCAGCTCCACGTTCTTCTCCTCCTCCAGCTCCTTCTCGCGTGTTGTCAACTCCACCTTCTTCTCCTCCAGTTCCTTCTTGCACGCCGCCAGCTCCACCCTCTCCTCCTCCAGGCTCTGCCGCAGCTCCTCCGCTTCCTCCGCAGCTCTCACCATTCCTCCCACGTCCATCATGGTTTCTCCGTTGAACAAAGTGGTGGACTTACAAATCATCTCTCGAGGCACCCTCACGCCGTACTTGGACCAACCAAAGCAATCGTTGACCCGCAGGGACTTGGTTTATGGATGGTTGATTTTGGTGACCACGGAGAGTCCGAGTCGGTTCACGTAGACATACACATTGTTCTCGTCTTCGATTCCGCTGAGCTCGCGAGCCAGCCCACACAGAGGCCGAGCCAGCTCGCGATCGTGACGCCGAACACTTGCAGCGCCTTGTGTTGTTCCGACGAAGGGCCGACGACAATTGGATCGCTATATATGGAGGAGGGTTTGCCGATTTCAGCATTTATGGAGGAGGAGATGTCTGCTGCGCGGCACAACCGTCGGGGATGGGCGGTGCGCCGCACGCGCAAGGTGCCGCCAGCTGCTCTTTTTTTTTTAATTGTTGTTTAGTTATTTAAGGTATTTAATTAAGGAATTTGATTAAGAGAATTGAATGTAATTAATTAGGAGAAGGGGAATTAAATTGAATTAATTAGGAGAAAGGGAATTAAATTGAATTAATTAGGGGAAGGGGAATTAAATTTATGTTTGTATTTAGGCTTTTTAGATTGTATTTAATTTGTGTTTAATATTTGTGTATTTAGGCTTTTTTTCTAAGATGACTTAAATTGAATTCATTTTATTTAAAATTTATGTTTATCATCTTTAAGTTGTGTGTAAACAAAAATTAGATCGAACTAAGAATGGAAATTATATTATGGAAATGAAAATGTGTTCGAAAATTACAAAATAAATTGTCACCAACTACAACTTTAATTGAATTACAAAGCATCACAGCATCGATACCAAGCAACAACAATGACTAATTAT
This sequence comes from Linum tenue, assembly GCA_946122785.1. Lineage (NCBI taxonomy): Eukaryota > Viridiplantae > Streptophyta > Magnoliopsida > Malpighiales > Linaceae > Linum > Linum tenue. Next base: position 24,185,672 of record CAMGYJ010000005.1, on the reverse strand, counting down.
TTCCATGCAAGTTCCAAATATGTTCGACCAAGTCCCGACGAAGCCCATGATGTGTTGGTGCAGCACGAAGCCTATTATTCCTAGCTAAGTACTCAGTTAGGGTTGGAATATCTCTATCGACATTAGTTGGTTGTTGGTCGTGGACCTCATAATCAAGATTATCTTCCATCTCATCGTCAGAATCAACCTGCTCATCCTCGATTATCATGTTGTGCAATATAATGCATGTCAACATTATATCATTAATTGTTGCAACATCCCAAGATCTTGCAGGGCCACGAACGATTGCCCATCTAGCTTGAAGAATTCCAAAGGCCCGCTCTACGTCTTTCCGATGTGCTTCTTGACATCGAGCAAACAAGGCTTCTTTGTTTGAGCTTGGATTGCTGAATGTTTTCACTAAAGTTGACCATGAAGGATAAATACCATCAGCCAAATAATAACATTGATCATAGGTATGACCGTTTACCTCAAATCGTACTTGTGGGGTGGATCCGTTGCGGACACCGTCAAACACTGGAGACATCCCAAGAACATTGATGTCGTTATTCGACCCAGGCGGGCCGAAGAAAGCATGCCATATCCAGGTGTTGTACGAAGCCACTACCTCGAGAATGATTGTTGGTTTACGGTTGTGCCCCAGGTACTGCCCAGTACAAGAAGTAGGACAGTTCCTCCACTCCCAGTGCATGCAATCAATTGATCCAATCATATCAGGGAATCCGCGTTGTGAGGCTTTATGAAGTAGAATCCTTAGATCAGCAGGAGTTGGTGCACGAAGATATGTCAATGAGTAATCCCGATAATGGCTCTGCAAAACTTCCTGAAGACTTCAAGCACAATGCTCTTACCCATACGCATGTAGTCATCAAGTTGATCAGCTGGAGATCCACAAGCTAGCATGCGCAGTGCACTAGTAAGTTTTTGCTCCGGCGATAGGCCTAGGTGACCAATGGCATCACTCCTTCGTGCAAAAGAGGGATCATACCTCACAACGTCACCCATTATGCGATTGAATAGTCGTGGTTGCATACGAAAACGCCTTCTGAATATGCGAGCATCGTATGTTGGATTTGGATTGAAGTAATCATGCATAAGACGGTCATGACCTGAGACCCTTTCACGATCAATGTAGGTGCGATTTGTTGAACGACGACGTGAGCGTGAAGCTTCCTCAAGCCTCCGCCCGATTAAAGTCAAACGATGATAGTTAAACAGATTCAACTCTTCTATCTCTTGTTCTCCTCCAGACGATGAGTAATCTAAGGAACTCATGATGGATGTGTTTGTTTTAGAAATGGGAGGAAGTTTCAGACAAGTATACAATTGATGGTAAATGGGGGATTTGCATTTATATTCGAACATGTGCTGCCTACCAACCTTACCTAACGGTCATATCCGAACATGTGCTACCTACCAACCTTACCTAACGGTCATATCCGAACATGTGCTACCTACCAACCTTACATAACGGTCATATTCGAATTCGTGCTACCTACCAACCTTACCTAACGTTTATATCCGAACGGTCATAACCTAACGGGCATAAATTCTCTATATATTCATACATCCTCTCCTCTCTCTCTACTATTCATTCTTATTGAAATTTTCTGTTAGTCCCCTCATTCTTTCTATCATCTTTGTCTCTCTAAAAACCAAACAATGACAAGCAAGAGAAAAGGGAATTGGACAGTGGAGGAAGATAAGAACTTGTGCAGTTCTTGGGTGATGATATCGGAAGATGGAGCTGTGGGTGTCAATCAAAGGGATACAAGGTTCTGGGATAGAGTGGCGGCGCAATTTCGATCGAACGATCGAAACACATCTCGTACTATCAAAAGCATGGCTAATCAAATGGGCACAATCACCAAATACTGCAAGTGTTGGAATTCAGCTATCCAAAGGGCAGAGAGGAATCAACCAAGTGGCACGAATCAAATGGATGTGGTATGAATTCTCCGTCACCATCATTGTTATTTTTTACCTCGTTCATTAGTACGTGTGTTCTATTTTCTAACTCCTTTTCCATCTCATTCATTTATACGTATAGGAGCATATGACAGAACAACTCTATTTAAGCGAGACCGGAGAAAAGGGGTGGAATTTTGGTCATTGTTGGTGGATCTTGAAAAGATGCCAAAAATTTCATATAGTGATAATAATGCCATCTTCAAATCAAAGCCGCATGAGTCAAGGTTCTGATGGTTCTCCAATGGGTCTTGGTTATCAATCAACACCACAGACAGACCTCAATGACACAGAAGGAGACGAAGAAACTCCACCATTTGTCGGAGAAACTCCACCGTTCGTCGGAGAAACTCCACCGTTCGTCGAAGAAACTCCACCATTCGTCATATCTCGCCATGCTGGACGCGACAAACAGAAGGCAGCTAAGAAGAAAGGAAAGGGGGTTGCCGAGTCATCAGAGAGCTACACTGCTCAATTGCTGGAGTATGGAAGTGAGTTGAAGGAGAGGCATGCTTTGAGGACTTAGTATGAGCGAAGAAGGATGGAATTCCAAGAACAAAAATCAAAGCGTGACCAAGAAAAGTGGGAAGTTGAGAAAAAAGAGAGGGAAGCAGCACTATTTCGGAACAATCTTGATCTTATTGAAAAGGACTTGTCGAAGTTGACACCAAGAAAGAGGAAGTTTTACAAAAATCATCAAAACATGCTCATAGGGTATGATCAAGATGATCCCAACTCTAATTACCGAAAAAAAAAAGATGATCCCAACTCTGTTCCCGACTATTCATCCAACGCAAGTCAAACTGGAGGAGGAGATGAAGGTGGAGGAGATTACGGGAATTACTATTCCCTTCTTATGTGTTTCTTTTTTATCATTTCAAGTGTTGTGTGTTATTTTTAAACTTTATCATTTTCAAGTGTTGTGTGTAATATTTAAGCTTTATTATTAGCAAGTGTTGTGTGTAACCTATGAATTGTGTCATTTCAATTATTATGTCAACTCGTTAAGCTTTATCATTTTCAAGTGTTGTGTGTAAACCCAAATTAGGTCCATAATTTTTTGCTAAAAAAATTCGGTCTCGAAATTTAACAAAATTCTATCGAAAAATTTGTATTTAAAAATGATGACGAACTATACAAAAATTAACATGAACAAATTATGTTAAAGTTTCGATAAGTACATTTTTAAATAAATGGAAAAACTGGAAATATTAAGAACCCCAAATATGGAGTTTGTTGCATTGGAGCAAAAGAAGAGAAAATGAGGTTCAATCCCCAAATTTGGGGTTCAAGGCCCCCAAATTTGGGGTTTTGCATTGGACTTGGCTTTAAGAATCTGATAGAAATGTGATCACGAGACCATTGTGCGTAGAAGTTTGGAACAATATTAGAGGTAAAGTTCTTGCCACATTGCCACTTGCAAAAATAAAAGTGATTTTATTTTCAATCCACGTAATAAGAGAAATTATTAGAACAAACATTTTTTACTGTTTATTAAGAAAAAATAGATGACTTTCTCTCTTCGCGGTATTGTTCACAATGGGCTTTTATTCCTATAACCAATTTCACGGTAAGTTTTTCTCTTCAAAATAGTAGGAAATAATATTTAATTATTTTTCTATCTTTTATTATTAGACCACATAATTAAAAGCACAAGCACATTTCACTATTTATAAAAAAAATAATTAAACTTATTTTCTCTTTCCGCGGTAACAACCAATTCTACGGTACTACGGTAAATCTTTTTCACCTAAATAATAGAAAAAATATTAAATTATTACTTTATGATTAACCAAAATTCCATGGTTATGTTTATAGCTAGGGGAGCTCCGCAGCGGGAGGAGTGATTCGGAAGGAGGATGAACGTCTAATTCGAGCTTCTACAGCAAATTTGGGCGGAGGATCCATCACGCGAGCTGAACTTATGGGAATCTGTATCGGATTGAGGGTAGCATTGGAGGAGGGCGTAAGGAAAGTGGAAGTACAATCGGACTCGAAGACCGCACTGGCGCTGATTCAAAGTGCGCCGGAGGAGAGCTCGCACTACAACCTGGTCGCCCAGATTCGTCGGCTCATCGGAAGGGAGTGGCACATCAACCTCAAGCATGTGTTCCTGGAGGCTAACGTGGTATCGGATCACTTAACCTCGCGTTAGGACACTATTTCAGCATCGGTGAACACCCGATCCCTTGCCACGACGCCGTCACTCAACCATTTGCTTCTACATGATGTACTGAACATTCAGTCCCCTCGCTTTGTTCTAAGTTAACGGTTGGAGCGCCGTCTCGCTCCATTTTATTGCCAAAAAAAATCAGTTATTGTTAACTAAAATATTTTAACATGTCATCATCAATCCGCATTATGAAAAGGTTTCGGAATATTAGTTAACTTTGACATAACAATCTAATCATATGTTACTTTCTAAATTCAATTATATTATTATATTAGACCATACATTATAAAGTATTTATGTAACAATCAACCACGATACATATAAAACACTATTTACAATACGTAGAAAAGAGTGATGAGAAACACTATTAATTAAACATGCTCTATTCTGAGCTCCGACGTCCATGATATAATAATAGTAGATCGAAAAGAGTGATCATGATGATTTTCAAACAGTAGTTTCTCTTTCTCCGAGCTGCTGGCCGTCCTTACGACGGTCGACCAACTCACGCAAGGCAGCCTTGAAACCTTGAACTTGACTCTCCAACGTCTCCACCTTCTTGTCCTTCTCTTCCACCAGCTTGCTCCAAAGTGACTCGTTCTTCTCCAACGTCTCCACCTTCTTGTTCTTCTCTTCCACCAGCTTGCTCCAAAGCGACTCGTTCTTCTCCATCAATGCCAGTTTCACCTTGCATACCATCAGCTCCGCCCTCTCCCCCTCCAGTTTCCGCCGCAGCTCGTCCGCTTCCTCCGCGGCTTTCACCATTCCTCCCACGTCCATCACGGTTTCTCCGTTGAACATGTCGAGCCTGTTCCACGCGGCGGCGGACGCGCGAATCAGTTCTTGAGGTACTCTCACGCCGTACTTGGACCAACCAAAGCAATCGTTGATCCGCACCGCCTTGATGGATGGATTATTGATTCTCGACATTATGCAGAGCCCGAGACGGTTCACATAAACGTACACATTGTTTTCTTCTTCTATTGATCTGAGCTCACGAGCCAGCTCTCCCAACCGGCCTCCCTCGATCGTGACGCCGAATACTTGCAGTGCCTTGTGTTGCTCCGATGAAGGGCCAACCTTAAAGGTCGTAATACTAGTTAAGAAGAGTGCTCCCTGTCGGAATAATTGAACATCATTCATAACAGGCTTCAACAAGTACACGTACAAACTTTCACCGGTTCCGGACGGTGTAACGAATTGGTTGTCCGACGTCAAAGTAAACGCCTCCGCCATTCTTTATTATGTATGTATGTTGCAGAAGAGGATTGAAGGGGACGGAGATCGAGCTGAATTCAATGGAAGTGCATGCGCAAGAGAAAAATATACAGAGGGGGGTTGATATTATGATATCCTGGGATTAATTATTTATATATAGCTAGGATATACATGCAGTAGAAGTGAAGTAAGTTGAAACGGAAGTAAGGGACAAGAATATATGCAAAGAGTTGGTTTTAATGATGAACTAACAAAAGGATTATACGAGATCCTAACTATCTATCAAGAATCTGATAAAAATGAGAGGAGAGAAACTAAAGCTTATTTATCACAAGTAACCCATTTGCATGGATGTGAAGTAAGATGAAACTGAAGCTAATCACAAGTAACCCATATGCATGGATGTGAAAGGTAAGAATGGGAAATTAAGTAAGGCAAAGGTCCAAGAATATATGCAAATTTTGTTTTGCCTAGTTAACTAATGGGTCGCGTTTGGAACACTACAAGAAACAGACCTTTTTTGCGACGGACACTTCCGTCGCGAAAGACCCTAAAAACCGTCGCCAAAAGTTTCTGCGACGAAATAATGCGTCGCTAAAGTAAATTTCAGTCCGTCGCATATACCGCGTCGCCCTAGGTTTCTGCGACGAAATTAAGGTATCCGTCGCAAAAGATACCATCCGTCACTGAATGTAGATGTTTGCGACGAAAGGTGTCGTCGCAGTATACTTGTTTTGGCGACGAAAGGTGCGTCACAAAGATTTGGCGACGAAACGTCCGTCACGGAACAGATGACTTCCACAATCACATAATTCGTCGCATAAACTTTTTGCGACAAAAGTTTCGTCGCTAAAGCATCATTGATTTATATATGCAATATGAATCAATTTTTTTGTTTTTTCAATACACTATCAATATCGTTCTAATGTAATGAAATAAAATTAGGCCCCCAAAAATGAACATGTATATATACGCAATTTTCAGCAGAATAATCTCATACATAATAAATCCATACACTAGCCACGTCATTTGCAATATTTATAGAACTATACACGAATATGAAAGCTTTAATTGTTCATACTCAAAATAATCAAGAATCAACATCCTACTCCTTAGCCAAAATATCCAAACTTAGCTGATTATCTGCATACATAATCAATCAGTAACAAGTTAGTATGATGATTTAGCTAGGTATACACAAATATGCAACCATAAAAGTCCAGAATTTCACTTGTAACATATATATACAAATGTAAAAGAAAGAAACACAACAAATAGAGCAAAATTCACCATCAAGCAACGCATATGAACATATGTACAATGTAAAAATGCAAGTGTTTTAGTAAAAGCCAGATTTAACTCTTAACTCACCTTATTTAAGCCATGATAACCTACTACGTTTGGGACTACTCATTGATAACCTGCTGGAGTATATTATCATATAAGCTTCAATTAATATGTACATCGTTCACATGAGCAGCTAGTGTTGTAAATAAAACTATGCAATAATAGACTAGTACATAAATTCATTCACCAACCACGGGTTGTGCTACCAGGAAAACAAAAACAAAAAACCCTCCTCTTTCTCGTCAGTAATTCAAAGCCTTGAACATCATAGATCACTATTGATAAGGAGGAAATCGTGCATCCAAACAAATTCAAACATAGAAATATAAACCCAATGTCTATTTGTGATACTAAACAATATCTATTTTCAACAAGCAAGCAAGGGTATCTAAAAGCAAGTCAAGTTCGAGTCGGTATGTGAAATCCTTCATCCTTTAGCAACTAACACGACTCCAATTTTCCTCTAAAATTTGGTTGTGGATTGATAATGGTAGGCATAAGCATCCTCTAAAATTTGAATCTTGCATAAAGGTAAAAATTCATCATACATCCAATTCGGAAGGCGATGAGTTTGAGATATGATTAAGAGTTCGGGAAAAAAAATAAGTTTTTAATTGATGGGAAGAAGATGAATTTTGTTTGTGATGAGAAGGAGAAAAAATATGGAAGTGATGCAAGTAGAAGTTAATAAATGTGGTGTATTAATAGAGAATTTTGAAAAAAGGGCTAATAGTACTAGAAAGCTTAAAATATCCAAAAAGTGTCATTTGTCTATTCAATATGACAGATCTGACATAAACTATATGCATTTCGTGACATTTGTGTCCTAAACTATTCAATATATGACAATTCTGGCACAAACCACATAGAAGCGGACTGTTGTGATCTAATTACAGTCAACACCTGTCAACATTAACAAAAAAGTAGTTCGTGCCAGATTTTCATATTGAATAGTATAGGACACAAATGACACTTTTTGAATAGTTTGGGCTTCCTAGTGGAATTAACCCAAAATAATATAGTTGTTGGAGGCTGAAAGAGTCGTTGAGGTTGATTCATAAAAAAAAAGACCCGTTAGGGTGAAATTGGGGTTGAAATGTAATTTTGACTTTGTTTCAGTTGCACAAGATGGTGGTGGCTGACACTCGCAGGAAGGGGATTTCCCCCTGCAGTGCGACGCTTTGTGGCTGTCAACAAGCTCAATTTTTTGGCACTCAATGTCTTTTTCTTAGACAAATTTGGCCCCAAAGACTCAATTTTGGTACTTTGATTTGTCATAAAAGATTTTTTTTATTTGCCACTTTGGCACTCCAATGGAGATGGTCTAATGTCTATCACATATGTGCCACATCACTGCCACATATGTCAATAATAATATTAAATTAAATATCTAAAAATTAACAAATATTAAACAGAAAATACATTATAAAAATTGAAAAAATTATTATCTAATTCAACATTTTTAGATTTTATATATTTTTATTTTCCAGCAATATTCTTTCTCCGAAGAAGCCAACCCTCACCCTCTCCGTAAAATTTGTCTCAACAAAATTCCTAACTCGATCACTTTGTCAAAATCCCAATTCAAAAGCTCGAATCCAACCCTAAAATTGTGTAACACTCTGGATCAACTCAGCAAGAATTACAGAAGGAATGAGAGGAAATGCAGAGAGAAGGGAGAGAGAGGAAGAAGAACATAGAAGAGAATTGGGAGGAAAAGTGATTTCTTATTACTCTCCTCGACAATCCTTACAAAGTACACTTAAGTACCTTCTCCTGGAATTGATAGCTGTTACCATTTACTTACAAACTCATCCTCCCTTTTCTTCCTTATTACATAACAACCCCAACAATCAATCAAACTGTTACAAGTCCCACCCCTTCAGCTAAGACTTGTCCTCAAGTCGCAAAATCTGGAAACTTCAGCTTCAATTCATCCAAAAACTCCCAAGTGGCATCCTCTTCTTGCTGGTGTGGCCATTGAATCAAAAGCTGAGTAGCAGCCTTATTATCACGCTCTACTACCCTCCTTGCCAGCACTGTGGTGGGTTCCAGCTTCATCTACTTCGGGCAGAGTTAGTTGAACTGGTACTTGGGTTCCCTTAGCTTTCTTCAACTGCGACACATGGAAGACGTTGTGAATTGCAGCACCCACAGGTAGTTGCAGCTTATAGGCAACAACCCCAACCTTTTGTAACACCAAAATGGCCCATAAAACCTTGGTGCCAACTTCTGGTTAGCCCTCTGCTGTACTGACGTTTGCCTATAAGGCCTGAGCTTTAAATACACTCAATATTCTTCCATGAACACTCGTTCTGTCCTGTGCCTATCCGCCATCTGCTTCTGATGATTTTGAGCTTTATCCAAATTATGCTAAGGAGTCCCACCAAACGCTGCTGCTCCTTAAGTTTGTTTGCCACTGCTGCAACAGCATTAGATAGTGGATTTTGAATACCAAAGTGGGAAGGAGAGTACCCATACAGAGCCTCAAAAGGTGTAATCTGCAGGCTATGGTGATAATTGGTGTTATACCACCATTTTGCTAACGGTAACCAAGAAACCCACGTAGCAAAACCATTAAGTGTCATGCATATGAGGTAATCCTCTAAGCAACGATTCAACCTCTCTGTCTTCCCATCGGTATAGGGATGATAAGTAATGCAGTTGGGCAATGTTCAAGAAGACGCTAGGCGCTATCTAGGCGAGGAGGCATCGCCCAGCGCCCAGGCTGATTAATCGTTGCCTAGGCGAGATTAAACGTTGCAAAAAAATACGATAGATAAGCCATATTCCACAAAAACCCAAGTTGTCTTATCATTATTCATCCATTCATATATACATACAACCCTTTTCCACAATCCCAAACATCCCAAGTCGCCAACAATGAGGAGGGATTTCACTGATGGTCGATGAGGGGGAGCGGTTGGTCGAATGGAAATGGGAAATAGAATAGGGTTTGGGATTTTCAAAAAAAGGCTACACTTTCCCCCTTTATTAGTTGTTATGGGCGTCACCCACCAGAGTGAAAATGAGCCTCCGAGTGCCTAGGTGCCTAGATCAATCGCCCAGGGCTGACTGAGCGATTTCGTCCTGCCCAGCTATTAATCTCGCCTAGGCGAGAGATTAATCGCGTCTTCTTGAACACTGCAGTTGGGTAACGTGCAGAGCAAACAGATTGGTTCAGAAGTTGTCGGTGAAGATCACAAACCTGTCCGAAACAATGGTCTGAGGCATTCCATGAAGTCTGAATACCCCATCCAAGAAGACCTGAGCCACTTAAGCTGCTGTATATGGTCTGTTAAGGCGAAAGAAATGGCCATACTTGGTGAATCGATCAATCACCACCAAAATCACTTCCTGTCCCCCAGATTTTGGCAACCCTTCAATAAAATCCATAGAGATATTTTTCCAGGCTCCTTCAAGAATGGGCAAAGGCTGTAAAAGACCAGGACAAGGCAAGTTTTCACTCTTGCATTTTTGGCAAATATCACACTCAGCAATAAACTTCCTGATGTCCCTCTTCAGTCCAGGCCACCAGAAATAAAGCTTCAGACGGTGGTAGGTTGCCTGAGTACTGAATGACCCCTCATTGGAGACTCATGGAACATTTGTAGAACCTGTTCCCTCATAGTACCAGTACTGCCCACATAAATGGCAGATTTATGGTACAATATGCCTTGCCTGACATTGTTGGTCTTAGGACCAACAGTGGGCACTGCTGCCTCTACCATAGCTTCTCTTAACCACTCATCATCTTTGTAGGTGACTTCTACTTCTCCCAACCAAGCAGGTAGAACTGCTGTCACAGCCTGACAACTGCTCACAGGTATGTCAGGATGCCTAGATAGTGCATCTGCAACCCTGTTATATTTTCCTTGACGATATCTAATTTCATAATCCAGTCCCAGCAGTTTAACGAGGCCATTCTTCTGAATTTACGTGTGCATTTTTTGACCCAGTAGGTGCTTCAGACTCTCGTGGTCAGTCAAAATCATGAACTGCCTCCCTTCCAGATAATGTCTCCATTTGGTGACTGCCATTATGACTGCCAAATATTCCTTCTCATAGGCCGACATGCCTTGCTTCCTAATGCCCATGGCCTGGCTTAGGTATGCAATTGGTCGACCTGATTGGGAAAGAACAGCTCCAATCTCCATGTCACTTGCATCTGTCTCTAAAGTGAAGGGACTAGTGTAGTCTGGCAAAACCAGCACTGGTGCTTGAGTCATAGTAGATTTGAGTCTCTCCAAAGCTGTCTCAGCTGCAGAGTTCCAAGCAAACCCTTCTTTTTTCAATAACTCAGTAAGGGGTTTTCTTATGGAGCCATAATCTTTCACAAACTTTCTGTAGTAAACCGTGAGACCCAAGAAACCCCTGAGCTCCTTCACATTCTTCGGTCGAGGCCATGACACCATAGCTGAGATCTTAGCAGGATCAGTTGAAACTCCTTCACTAGTGATAATGTTTCCCAAGTACTCAACCTGTGTTTGGCCAAAAGAACATTTGGAAGGTTCGACATAGAGGTTGTGTTGTCTAAGAATGGAAAGGTGGTCTGAAGATGGGTTATATGGCTAGTTTCATCTATAGACTATAGACTAGAATGTCATCAAAGAAGATGAGGATGAACTTCGTAAGGTGAGCAGAGAAAATAGAATTCATAAGAGCTTGAAAAGTGGCAGGAGCATTGGTTAATCCGAACGGAATAACCAGGAATTCAAAGTGGCCATTATGAGTTCTAAATGATGTTTTATGTTGGTCAGCAGGATTCATCCTAATTTGATGATATCCTGACAAGAGGTCTAACTTGGTAAAGTACTTAGAAACCCTTAACTCATCTAACAAATCCTCAATGACAAGGATAGGAAACTTGTCTTTGATAGTTATGGAGTTGAGTTGCCTATAGTCTACACAGATACAAGAGGTACCATCTTCTTGGCTACTAACAAAACAGGGGAGGCAAAGGGACTTTTACTGGGCTGAATAAGGTGAGCTGCCATCATTTCATGGGTCATTTTTTCTACAATTTCTTTCTGTGCCAAAGGGTAAAGATAAGGATGGAGGTTGACAGGTTGGGAATTTGGCTGCGAGGGTATGGAATGAACACAGGCTCGAGAGGGAGGTAAGGTAGTGGGTTTGCCAAACACATCTGAATATTCTTGAACCATAGAAAGGAGAAATTAAGGGATCTCACCTACTTCCTTAACCTCGACCATGCTGCACATATACGTTGATCATTCACCTCCTCTTTGCTTCCATAGTTTGGACATTTCTTTGCCAGAAATGAGCTTACACGAGCCCACTTCTTGCTCTCCAGCCAATACCACCTCCTGCCCATTCTGCTGGAAGAACAATTGTAACTTGATAAAATCGAACTTCACTGGACTAATGGTACGCAACCAGTCACACCCAAAACCATGTCATGAGTGTCCAGATTCAGTATGCGAACATCAAAAGAGAAGGAAAGACCCTGCATCTTCCATGTGAACGCCTTGCACACTGAATTTCTCATCAAGACAGTGCCATCTGCCAACTTGACCCGTAGGGGAGGAGCAACAACGACAGAACACTTCAGCTCCTCTACCTTAGACTGATTAAGAAATGTATGAGTGCTGCCTGTATCCACTAATATCAACAATTTGCACTTTTTAACTCACCCTTGTACCACTAACGAATTGGACAACTTACCACTACTCAAGGTTTTCATAGTAACTTCCTCAGTTTCCTCCTCCACTGCACCAATCTTGACCCCATCATCCTCATCACTACTAGATTCAGGCACTACCATCTCGTCATCAGTGCCCTGCAAGGCATTAAGTTTCTTCTTAGCTGCGCCACATACATGACCATAAAAGTAGTGTTCACCACACTTATAACAAGCTCCCTTAGTTCCCAAGCTTCCCTTCGATGTTGAATCAGATTGAGAGGCTTTATCAGGTCGAACTGGAAGAGCTACAGCAGGCTTGCTACTGCTCGGGGAAGTGGTAAATGGTCGAGACAGAGAATGCCATTTCCTCCGTCGAGCCTCATTGGAAGCCTCTTCCAGCTTGGCCATCTGATAGGCCTGAGAGAGGGACTGTGGCCGCAACATAGTCACCACCAGCCCCAATTCATCTTCCAATCCACTAATAAAGCTGGATATGAAGTAATCCTCAATGAAGGCAGGAATATACGCAATCATTTGAGAGTGGAGGTCATCAAACTTCTTCTGGTAGTCCAGAAGGGAACCCCGCTGCCTGAGCTTATTAAACTCGCTATTTACACCACCCATGGACACATCCTCAAAGCGATGAACCAAATCAGCAACAAACTCCCCCACAACCAGTCTACTCGTTCCACAAACCAGCCCTTAAACCACACATTCGCCTTCCGTTCCAGAAAAACAGAAGCAACCTCCACCTTCTCACCCTCAGGCACACTATACACTCGAAACAACTTCTCACAATGAAGAATCCAATCCCTAGGGTTCTCACCACTAAAGAATGGAAAATCCAAACGAGGAAACGGATAATGATTACCTCGGGGCGGAGGACAATCCTCACATTCCACAACACGATTCTCCTGAATGCGGCCCCGAGCAAGAGGAATTACATCCTCCAGCATCCCAACCATAGGTAAAGGCAGAATATCAGGAATCATGTTACGGACAGGCGGCGCTGGAGGAGCTCCCAAAATTGGCGGCATCGCCCCCGGTTGCGGCGCATTCTGCAACAGGTTCATCATCGCCTCCATTTGACAGGTCAATTGAGTGATTTGACCGTTCAACGTCCCGAACTTAGCTCCAAACTGAGTCTCAAATCCATCCAATCGAGTCTCGACATTGAGATTCGGCGCGACGATCATGGCCAGCTGCTGCGAATGGCCATCCGCTTGCGTCGTGAGCGCTTGAAAACGAAGATCATATGCTTCACCCTGCTTACGCAGAACCTCAGTGCGAGCTCCGATTTTCGAGATCTGATCCTCGATGAGAGTCAGGCGACCATCAGTAGCGGTGAAACGCTGATCAAAATCCATTAGACGCTCATCAATCTGAGGCAGACGAGAAGTATTCGTCGTCATGGTGCTGAGACATGCTCTAGATACCACGTTGTAACACTCTGGATCAACTCAGCAAGAATTAGAGAAGGAATGAGAGGAAATGCAGAGAGAAGGGAGAGAGAGGAAGAAGAACAGAGAAGAGAATTGGGAGGAAAAGTGATTTCTTATTACTCTCCTCGACAATCCGTACAAAGTACACTTAAGTACTTTCTCCTGGAATTAACAGTTGTCACCATTTACTTACAAACTCATCCTCCCTTTTCTTCCTTATTACAGAACAACCCCAACAATCAATCAAACTGTTACAAATTGCCTCAATTGAATCTATGCCACTGTGGTTCTCTCTCGTGTTCTATCCATCTTCAAGTCTTTCTCTTACAGGTGAAACTTACAATCTCTCTCTCGTCACCGCCACAAAACTTCAAATCCCTCTACAATAATCAACTAATTCTCAATCAATCTAAACAATTTCATATTTAAGTTAGTCACTAGTCAATGCATTGATCGTTGACCACTAACTGAGATCAAATTTGTGGATACAATTTTCATATTGCAAAAATTTACAATATATAGATAGCTGGATATTTTTTCTATATTCAATTTTTCAGAGTGAAAGTAGGAAGGGTATTTTTGTCTTCACAGTAATCTATTTCTTTCTCATTTATTCCTTAGAACCGTGGTCATTTTCAACAATAACAAGAATCTTAACTAATCAAGCTACATATATTAGTTGTACCATTTTAAATAAAAACCATACATGAAGCTATCATTAAAAAATAACAGAACTTTTTAACGGTTAGTTAAGGTCACTAAATCTTCGCTCGGTACTTATTGGTGCTTTCTTACTTTGATTTTCATATTTTATTCTTTTAAAATACTTTGATACTTAATTTAACTTTCTATTTATCTTATAATTTTTTATCTTATAAGGTCACTAAATTTCTATTTATCATTGGTTCAATATTACATATCTAATTGCAATATCGAATTTGTAGAAGCGAGGTTGAACTCTTACATTAGTATTACTTTATAGAACTACCGTTAGACAATCATATCCCTATCCATAACTCTTACATTAGTATTATTTCATCTTTTTTAATGTATTAAAATGAATTGTAGAGCAAGGACATGTCTACATATATACTCTACACAATATATACTACTGGCATGATAAAATTTTCATCCCATTTCAAATTTCCTACACCGAGAGCAAAAGTATGAATGACATTTTTGTCTTCGCCATTATTTATCTTTATTTTGTATAGAAAAATAGACAAGTATTGAGATTTGAACTAATGTATCTTCAAACACAGAAAACAAGAGTCATGACCATGATTGTCAATTCCAATATGACTCTGCTGGTCAAACCTATTCTACATAAACCTGAGTATCTCAGCGGGTGCCGAAGGCCCAGTTGGTTGTCTACTTTGGCTCGGTCAAACTCGAGTTTATCTATCTCAACGGGAAATCCGACCGAGTTAACCAACTAATTCGAGCACCGGGCCACTTCAAAATGATGTTGTTTTCAACAATTCATATATCTAGCTATTCTGTCATATCATCCTTTTACTTATCACAGAACCCCAAAACATGAAGCATCACAGACCAGGTTCGACTATCCCATCATCTCTTCTTCTTGCTTTAGATTCGAGAGCCTACAATACAAGAACAAACCATCTCAAAAGCCATCATAATCCCGCAATAGTAAATTTCATTTTTCTCCAGGTACACATTCATAAAGTCGGTCGACCTCATCTCATACAAATAAGAAAAAAAAAATTATTAAAGAAACATGCATTTGAGTTAAAACTTTGTGTGACTAACAGAGGCCAAATTCCTCATTTTAATTATTGTTTAATACTTACTTAAATACCTATATATATCTTATAAATAGATGATAACTTTAAAATTGCGGCCCAAATATCACTGGTTTGAATATTCCATATCGAATTGCAGTATTGAATATGTAAAAGTGATGTATAATTTTTAAATCAGATCTACTATGACACAATCGTATTCATATCTTCGTGTAAACTATATGGGACTGATTCTTTGAACATTTTAGTTCGCCTAACCGTCAAATTTTAAACTACTTCCTATTCTGACATGATTGGATCCAACAATCATTATGAGTTTAATAATTTGGTTCATTTCACCTTTTTTAAATGTGCTATTGAATTTGTAGGGAAAGGACATATTTTTCTATACGCTCTACACAATATATAATACTAAAATGAGAAAATTGTTGCCTCATTTCAAATTTCCTACAACGAGAGTGAAAGTATAAATGATATTTTTGCTTCACAATTATTTTTCAGAAACTACAAACTTCCAAAACTCAGAAATTTAGCTCAAACTAAAAAATCAGAGCATCGAAAATCAAAGTTCGCAAATGTTATTTCATATATCACTTATTTGATAGATTTTTCTTTCTATAAACAAAGTAAAATGAAACAAGTTATAGCCAAATCAACAGCTTTGGCTCGAAGACGATGGCTCGCTTCTTCGTGGGAGAAAGGAATACATGCAGTGTCATCAAAGCCCGGAGAGCAAAGAAGAAAAATGGTACACCACAAGTTCTTAAATGGGGACTGTAAAATAAATCATCAAATCACGGGCTTGTGGCCAAATAAAAGGATAAGAGGTTAGTTAGATGATGGATGATATAGAATTTGCCGATTCGGTACATCTACATGAGATCTCCAGCATCGGCTTAGGAAACAAAGAATTGAAGGGGAAGAAACGATGCATGGGGGTAGATAAACGATGCATTCATTTCTCTTCTCCTTTTAAAAAAATAAAACTAAAAAATTCAATAAAAAACAAAAAACAGTATCGTAAACTTTGGTGGATTTTTATTCAACTTTTGAAGTCTGTTCCTTTTTTGGGCTTAATCAGATTATTTCCTACTAATATTATTTTATTTTTATTTTTCCGCTGCATTGTTATAATATTTTGAATAAAAATTGTTAGTAAGTTAAATGATATATTATTTAAAATAATATAATATTTATGCTCTTTCGGCGCACTCAAATTATAATTCTCAAAGAATATACGCTCTTACGCGGAGCATTCTCGCTCTTGCTCTGCTAATTGGTAAGCTAAATCCGTTGAGTCAATTCTGTAGACAAAGAGACTACTATCAGAATTCACCTTCCGTCACATATTGCCTTCCTTCGCAAGCACCCCCACGCTCAATTCTCACTTGGTCATTCCTCATTAGTTTCATATCTGACACACACCAGCGTCATAGGAGTGCGACCTTCGTCGCGTGATGAATACATGTTGTTGCAGTGCTTTTTAGGAGCTCGAAGGAGGATAGCAGAAAGTAGCAGATAGTGAAACAAATGTAGATAGTTCGGGCGAGGAAGAATATTATTCATATATAGATGAGATTTTATATAATATGTAAATATATGAACAATATAATGACTTCTTCATATATCCGGACAAAAGCGGACTAAAATGAATGAACCATTTACTGTCAACCCACTT
Source organism: Linum tenue (assembly GCA_946122785.1). Taxonomy (NCBI): domain Eukaryota; kingdom Viridiplantae; phylum Streptophyta; class Magnoliopsida; order Malpighiales; family Linaceae; genus Linum; species Linum tenue. Next base: position 24,168,436 of record CAMGYJ010000005.1, on the reverse strand, counting down.
AATCGACCGGCCCAACGGGCTAAACATTGCTGACAACCTTTGATCTTTAAAATCCATATATTCTAAAAAATTTGGTGTTTCAATTGTTATGATTGAGTAAAATCGATCAATAATTGTGGATTTTCAGAGAGTGGTTGAAATTCACAAGTCGGTCTTCAAGTTTCTTTCGTGACAGACAAGTTTTTGCGTTTAATTATTGTTGGGTTGAAGAAAGAGAAAGAGGAATAGATGGAGAATGTGACTGTAGCTATTAATTATTGGGAGTTACAGATGGAAAAGATAAACCATAAAATTGGCTAAATTTAATTTGATAATGCTTATATACTATATATTGCAAGGACATGTTTGATTTGAAAAATACTAGAGGGATAGATTTGAGAAAAATGGATAATAGAGTGACAATTTATGCTATTAACTCCACATGGAAAGTCAAAGAGTATATTGGTTGAGTAGAATTTAAGCTTTTATAATGTTTGGATTCTCTTAACTTTGGTACGTGCATTAGTATCTAATACTTAACAACCCCCACTTATTATTCAAACAAGCCTATACACTAAATCATAATAATTTATACAATAAGCATTATTTTTTCGTATTCTTCCATATTTGAGATTTTGAGGCATAATCTTTTCTTTATTCTCTTGATTTTTTATATACCTTCAATTTCTACCAATTCTAGATGACATATATTTCCTTCCAACTCCAAATTTATGTCTGATAATAAAAAGTCCACAAATTTCTTCTAAGATATAGGGGGGGAAATACATAGAAAGGTTCGCACAACTTCTTACAACAACAACAACTAATTAGAGCATGTCGGTGGAATTCAAACCTACAATAACTATCCCTATAACTAAGGCTGCTAAAACGACCAATAGACGTGTATTGGCCAACCTTAAATCCCCAATCAACCTAGCATTCTCTTCTCTAATGCTAGCTAAATCACCATACAACGATTTTAAGACCTTCTTCCCATTAGATAATGTAAATGACCAATACGTACTAATTTCACCCATATCATACCTGTTATGAAGTGTCCAAAAGGGTAAAGTAGTCTTCACACTATCCTCGTGGTTCCTACTGTTCAACCTTTTTCCAGCGAATCTCCGGCTATAACACCAGCGAATCAGCTCCGCCATTTACTCCTTTCTACTATTTCTGCCACCTTCTTTGCTTCCCAACCACCCAATCACCCTTCAAATACTTCCAACACTCCAGAAAAGAGACCACAAAGCCTCGCACAGAAACCCTAGAAAATTTGGGTGAAACTCAAATCCCGCAAATCAGCGTCTTCTTCTTCAAATGGTTGCTTGAATCCTTCAATGGTAGACGATTTGAAGGCTGCGAATGTTCTAGGAGATGTCCAGAAGAAAGAATCGGCGATGGTGGTCGTGGGTCGAGCTTCGTTAGACGGAGGAGGCTGAAGAAATCGCCCTCCCCTCGAGGAATCGATCGACCGCGTTCCGTCTTCCCCGCTTCTTGTGTTGCTGAGAGCCTTCACCAGCGCCGAATCGAACGCCCCATGCTTTGAGTAGAGGAGGATCAATCGATCGCCATCGTCGGGAGACTGTTTAGGGTTCTTGGTTTCCTTTGGGTTTTCCTCTCTCTTCGATAAGATAAGGTAAATGAGGTGGGTGAAATGGCCACACAAAATTTACCTTTTATGTCATTTTATCTTTTTAAAATAAGAAACAACTAAAAGCCACGTCGCAGAACAAAGAGCCACGTCCTCATACACATCAGCGCTGATATGTCATTCCATTAAAATTAAATGGTCAACAATAACGGAATCATAGTTCAGGACACAGATGGAATATTGGAAACAATAGGACACAAATGGCATTTTTGGGATAGGTCGGTTGTTGTAGTGGTATTAGCCCTAAGAATTATAGGTATATTTTGCCCATCTACTTTATAAAGTTCTCAAATATACCCTCTACAATATTTCACATAAGTTCTCAAATATACCACTTTAGTTTTCGGCTCAACTGGTGTCCCATGAGGCCGACCTCTCGATTTCAAAACGGTATCTTATTCTTGCCATTACATCGCTCGATTTTCCTCCCTCCAACTGGTGGGAGATCTCTATTATTGGGACTAGAAAAAAATCGGTGGTGGTTTTTTTCTTGTTAGTGGTGAGAGCGAGTCGAGAGAGTGGGTTTGGGTGGGAGAATCAATAGCCATATTGATCGTTATTTCAAAACCTCGTGGTCCCTGCTGTTCAACCTTTTCCCAGCGAATCTCCAGCTATAACACCAGTGAATCAGCTCCGCCATTTACTCCTTTCTACTATTTCTGGCACCTTCTTTGCTTCCCAACCACCCTTCAAATACTTCCAACACTCCAGAAAAGAAACCACAAAGCCTCGCACAGAAACCCTAGAAAATTTGGGGGAAACTCAAATCCTGCAAATCAGCGCCTTCTTCTTCAAATGGCTGTTTGAATCCTTCAATGGTAGACGATTTGAAGGCTGCGAATGTTCCAGGAGATGTCCAGAAGAAAGAATCGGCGATGGTGGTCATGGGTCGAGCTTCGTCAGACGGAGGAGGCTGAAGAAATCGCCCTCCCCTCAAGGAATCGATCGCCCACTTTCCGTCTTCCCCGCTTCTTGTGTTGCTGAGAGCCTTCACCATCGCCAAATCGAACGCCCCATGCTTTGAGTAGAGAAGAATCAATCAAACGCCCCATGCTTCATAACAGGTATGATATGTGTGAAATTAGTACGTATTGGTCATTTACATTGGTGGTTGAGAAGTCGTTGTCTTGGGTCGAATTATTCAATTGAGTTGGGAATCGAGTTTGTGGTTTTCCAGATGCAAAGTTGTATTCTAGTTTCTTTGTGGAATGCTTTACGGAATAGAAAATTAGGGGTGGTTAAAGTATGCTTAATGTATGAATTCGATGAATTTAGGCTATTGCTAAAGGGGGATTGTTTGGTTTTGTAGGATGTCGACATTGGTGGAGTTGATAGTCCATCATGGTGGGAAATGCAATATTCTGATGATGGCATTCGCTACATAAATGGAAAGTCAGAGGCAGTTGACATGGACATAGATTATGTCTCATTCTTCCAACTCCAACAAATTGGAACAGTCCACTTCGATTACGCAAAGGTTGAGAGGTTTTGGTACATGGCACCCTCCGACACTTTGGATAATGGTCTAGTTGAAATGCACTCTGATAGTGAGGTGATGGATGGCTTGCTCCCAGCCATAGAAGATGGAAAAATTATCAAATTCATGGAAACAGTAGAAACTCAGATCGGTGACAATGAAGAACTTGGAGAAGAGTTATCTGATGATGGTGATTCGGAGGATGGGGATAACTCACAAAACAGAGACATTATCCATCTCATGGATGATGATATCCGAATTTCGGATGATGAGTTCATTGCTACAATGGACAAGCAAGGAGTCAGACCACAACGAGTTTGTACTCATGTTGATCGAACTGGGGAGGAGGTCGAGCAAGAGTCTTTGTTTGTTGATGGTGACCCACTTTTGGATGAAGGTAGAGGTAATAGTGAGACCATTGGTGCGGATGAGGGTGTTGACAAAGACTTGATGGACAGGGTTGTGCAAGATTCAGCCTACATGGGTTCAATGGAGTCATGCCACTTGAGGGGCAACATTGATGACGAAGACAAAGGTGGCCTTCTAGAAAACGGACTTCGATATGACCCTATGTGTGACTATTCAACCCTCATGTTGGTTGTGGGCATGACATTTGACAACCCTGAGCAGTTCAAGGAGGCCGTTGAAAACCACTGCATTGCCATTGGAGCTGATATGAGATGGACTAGGAGTGACAAGCAAAAGAAGTGTGCTCAATGCCGTAACAACTGCGGGTGGTACGTTTATGGAAGGTGGCATGGACATTCTTGCTTTATGATCAAGAATGTTGGAAAGGACCACACATGTCCTAGGTCTGTGGAATGAAGGTTGCAAATGTTGTTTGGGCTGCTAAAAAGTACCTTGATAGATTCACAAGGGAGCCGAATTGGAAGGTGAAGAACATGATGGTTGAAATAAGGCAAGGACACAACGTTCATATTTCCAGAAGGCAATGCTATAGGGCTCGGATACATGCGAAGAGAATGTTGGGTGGCTCATTGGTTGAGGAGTACAATAAAGTCAGGTCCTATGTGACAGAAATGAAGAGGAAAGATGTTGCTGTAACCTTCATACTCGAGGTTGACCCAAGTTCTATTCCTGAACGTGTGTTGTTCAAGAGACTGTATATAGGGTTCAGTGGTTTAAGTAGGGGTTTCATTAGGGGTTGTCGTCCTATGTTCGCTTTGGATGGGTGTTTCCTTAAGGGGGAAGTAACTGGTATGTTTTTTAGTGCAATTGGGAAAGATGGTGACAATCGGATGTTCCCTATTGGATGGGCCGTCATATCTGATCAACAGAAGGTACTATACATACCCCTCGAATTGTTTCATTGTTCTGTAGTTTGATGTTGTTTCACTAACTCATGATTAATGTTGTTTTCTTAGGGACTAGTGCAAGCAATAAGCACTTGCTTACACGAAGCTTCACAGAGGAATGTGCACGATATGTCTTCGCCAACTGGAAGGTCAATCATCGAGTTAAGGAACATCGAGACCTCTACTGGGCAGCAGTGTATGCCACAAATGTTCCTGAATACAATGATTTTTTGAAGAAGATGAAAGACATTCAGGCTAGTGGGGTTGATCCTAGCTTGCATAAGGATTTTCTAGATCAAGAACCACACACCTTCTGTAGAGCTTTGATGAGCCACGTACCAAGGTGTGACTCGATGAAAAGAAACATATGTGAAACATTTAATGGTTACATTCTTGAAGAAAGGGAGGACATAATTATAGACATGCTAGAGGGAATTCGTCGGAAGTTGATGGTTAGGTTTGTTGACAAGATGAAAAACATTGAAAGAGTTGATAGCGTTTTTTGTCCTAGGATCGAAAAGAAGCTCAAGATTGGGATAGATTTGGCAAAGATGTGTGTCGTTAGTCCACGTTTGGAAGTGAAGTTCGAGGTTGCAGAAGGTAGAAAGGGATATGTGGTAGACTTTGAAGAGGAATCTTGTACATGTGGTTATTGGGGGCTGACTGGTATACCATGTCACCATGCCATTGCATGTTTTCAATATAGGAGGTTGGAAACAGAGACGTTTGTGACCCAATATTATAGAATCGACTCGTATAAGATTCCCTACAGACATGGAATTCCTACTTTGGAAGGTCAGCAGGCATGGCCAGAAGCTGAAGGGTATCCTGTATACCCTCCCAAGTTCAAGATTCTGCTTGGTCGCCCTAAGAAACAGAGGAGGAGACAACCAGGAGAAATCGAGACTACTAGTCATGGGTCTGGAGGTGTTGCTATACGGAGGAAATCCATTGTCATGCACTGCAGCAAGTGTAAATCTCCATATCACAATGTGAGACGTTGTCCAGATCTTCGTGCTGGAGAGGTAAGTCCATTAGTCAATTACAAATTCTTTCTCTATGGTCTGAATGTCATGCTACTTATGATATTTCAACGTATTATAAAATGTGGGTGGAGATGAGGTCGGTGGAAGTAGAAGAGTTCGCAGAAGAGGGAATAATGAAGGTGGTAGCAGACCTGCTCCAACTGGTCCAGGTGCATCAGCTGCTCCTGTTGCTGAAACTACACCAGTTGCACCAACTGGACCTGCTACACCTCCTGCTCTAGTTGCTCCAGCTGCAAGAAGGAGTAGAGGTTTGTGTTCCAAATGCAAAGGAGATGACCATAACGCAAGGACATGTCCCTTAACTGGCGGAATCCAGGTAAGTCTATTGAGAGATGAAGCATATAATTGACATGGCCTTTAATATGAAATCTGATTAATGTATATGTTAATAGGAAGCCTTCGTTAATCGTGAAGTGACCAGCAGGCGTGATTTATCAAGGGAGGTTAGGATGGTATGTGAATAAGTTGAATGCATAGCCTTACTATTCTATTTGATGTTTATGTGAGTGTGCATGTTTTCTCTAATATGTTACCTTCATACACGAGTGTGCAGGCTAACCAAGGGAATGGATTTTGCACACTGATTTGGGTAATACCTATGTCATCCTCAATGGTGCTGATGGACATGGAAGAACGCTAAGAAGTGGAAGGATCTTTCAGAATGCAGCTCCTACTGAGATAGATCAAGATGGATCTCAACCACCTGCCACGCAACCTTCTCAACATCAACAGTAGTTTCAATGGCAGTAAAATGTGTATGTTTTTTGTATAGTAGCCTACCTCTAGCAGATCTGTGGTATTCGTTTTCAGTTGTGACATTGAAGTTGGATCAACCTTTTGTATGGTAGGTTACTTGTAGATCCATGGAAATGTTGTATATTTCCTAAACATTGAATCGGCATTATTATGTACTTCTGTGAAGACATTTTAGGTACCTTAAGCGATGACATTTTAGGTAACTTGGTAATGACATATTTATGTGAATGTAAAAGCAGCTATTTGGTATGTCCAGTTTTTGTGAATTGATGTTGCCTGCTTTTTTATTACAAAGAACGATCCCATTAGATAAGTAACATAGAAAGGTTCGCACAACTGCTTACAACAACAACAACAGATTAGAACATGTCGGAGGAATTCAAACCTATAATAACTATCCCTATAACTAAGGCTGCTAAAACGACCAATACACACAATAGACGTGTATTGGCCAACCTTAAATCCCCAATCAACCTAGCATTCTCTTCTCTAATGCTAGCTAAATCACCATACAACAATTTTAAGGCCTTCTTCCTTCGCACTGCTTTTTCTTCAGCAACCCTTAAACTCTCTTTCAAGCTTTCAGTCTGCAAGTCCATCAAACCTAGGTTCGACCTAATGTATTCATTCCCTCCAACAACCCCATTGGAGCAAGCACCTTCGTTGTCTTCGTTCAGAGTATCAGCCCAAATGAACAAACGACAACTTTCTTCCTCATTCTGCCATGTAGAAATCAAGCCATGGAAAGATCATTGCCCATCTCAATCAGAAATAAAAAATAAAAAAACAAACCACTACTTCATTTACCTACCAATGAGGGCAGCAATAGAACTGCCTCCCCGGATTCAGTTCAGTTCGAGAAACATACACAAAAGCTGGTAAATTATGCCGACATTTAACGGTACGTGAATTTGATGAATTCGACCCAGAAATGCTTTGCGAGCCTCTTGTAGACATGTTTGAATTGCTACCACGAAAACATGACACTAAATCCCCATTTGAAAGAAACCCTAAATTACCAAAATGAACTAGTACAGTACCTAAAAGATGGTAAGGCTCTTTTCTGGCGGATTGTCATTCCTCGCAAAGTGGGTCTTCCCAGTCGGATCTCCTCACCCCAACACAAATACCAACCTCTGCTCGTCGTGGCTCCTCACCGCCACTACTACGACACCCACTCCGCGTCGACGCAACGCAAGCCCCGCCCTCGCTACTTCTCCATATGTGCCTGCCCAAATACAACAGCCCGTCGTCGTTGTCTTCGAAAGCCACACTCGTGCAAACCAAGTTCGGGACTTTGGCTGGGTAGAGGAGAAGAAAGGGTAGAAGAGAAGAAATTAGGTCTATGGGAAGAGGGAAGAAGGTAAATATAAGCTGGGTAAAATTGTAAAAAAAAAAATTAATTCACATTTGATGTGGCATCAACATCTCTGCCACGAGGCAGCAATCTGATGTCGTTTTAAACATCGTCTGGATACAAATGACACAAAGTATCATAGTTCATGACACAGATGGAATATTGGAAACAATAGGACATAAGTGGCATTTTTGGGATAGTTCGGGTGTTGTATTGGTATTAGCCCTAATTCTTAAAGATACTATGAACTCGAACATATGTGCTCCGTTCCATAATGATGAAATTATAAAGGATGTTTTCAACCTCAGCCAATAAAAAGCTCCATGATATGACGTTTCCATGTGCATTTCTTTAGGAAATTATGGCTGACTAGGGGAGAAGAGCTCTGTGATGAAATTAAAATTTTTCTAAAATGGATCCATGTCATATGGGTGGAATAGTACAAATTTCACAATTGTACATAAAGTAGACTCTCTTTAGCTCATTAGTAAGTTTCGTTTGATAAGATGCAGCAAGTTCTGATAGAAGGTTTCAAACAAGATCATGACTACCCTCGTCCCAAGATAGCTAATTTCCTGAGCTTATTTTAGAATTACAGGCTGCATGCAATGATGGTCTTCATCATCATTGTCAAATAAGTCCTAAACCATTTCAAAATCACAAATCATGTAAATTATATAATTTGTTGTTAAATTGGATATCAAGAAATCATATAAATTTGTTTATTAGGATTATGTTCAAAGACTTCTCCACATTTATGGATTTGATCATAATAGTTGCATATTGAATGGAGAATGCACTAAACCAGTTTTCTATTATGTTCAGTGAGGAAGCTTCTTCAGAATTCGTATCTTCAAGGTAATTCAGACAAGAAGTCTCTCTGTCACAGTCCTCTTTATCATTATGTCTATTGCTAATTCTTTCTTGGTTGAGAAGGCAGTGGCATCTAGACATATTAAAGGCCTCAAACTTAACTTGAGATGCCCAGACTCTCCTTTTGCATGTTTGTTAACAATATTTTTGTGTTTGGCAAGGCTTATACATAGGAAGGAACCCGCATTTTACGACTCATCAACAACTATGGAGTCATTACAGTTTAAGAAGTAAAAATTTTAAAATTCTCTGTCTTCTTCGGCGCCAACCTACCCCGGGATGAGAAGACAATAACCACTAAGATCGAAAATTGGTTTTGCTGACTCCAACAATCACTCAAATATCTTGGAGTGCCTATGAAATGGGGGGAGATTTAGTAAAGAAACTTTCAGTTCCTTATTCAGCGGATGGCAAAATAAGGGGGAAGCTTGGAAAAGCCATATCCTTTCTCCAGGGAAATGAAACTTTGCTCAAGGTAGTCTTTGAGTAGATTTTTTCTTACGTTTATCATATTCATCTTCCTTTTTTCTCAAATCGATTATGAAGAGGATGTACTCGCTTCTAAGGAGATTCCTTTCGCCCATAGAAAAAGAACATGGTGTTTGTTTTTCCTATTTTAAGATTTCAACAAGGCCATATTGATGAATCAATCTTGGATACTTCTCAACTCTTCTAATGCTCTCGGAGAATGACTACTGAAGGCCCTCTATTTTTCACACTTGGATTTTTTTTCTGTCTGTAAAGGCACCAACCCCTCTTTGATTTAGGCTAGCTTGTGGGAGGCAAAGAAGAGTTTGGAACATGATATTATTAGAGTGAACGAGAATGGGGATATTAATTGTTTTTCCCCATCGTCCATGGGTAATCATTAGCCGGGTAGGAGAATCCAAGGACACGATGATCCCCATAATAAAGGGACTTATTGGACCGAACCCCTAGGAAGATTTAGAGACGACCAGAGATTGGCAAGTTACAAATCCATGCATGAAAGAGAGGCGTTCAAATGGACACCCACTGTTGTTGACTTCTATGCAGGAAAACCAACCACAACAAGTAGGGGATGTGTAACAGTCCGGTCTAGACAAGACAAAATTATGAGAACCACGATTCAATAGTAAAATAAATCTTATAATTTTTTTTTCCAATATTTATAAAATTAATGAGACCAAGAATTAGACTACATTATTTCCGTTGTGTCCAATCCAAATATCGGTTAGGTCTGATGTGGTCCGCTCCAGACAAAATTGAACACCCTTAACAACAACCATTTTTCAGTTAGCTCAACCTATCATTCTATCCATGGAAGAGTCATGACAATCTAGAATTTTGGGGATTCCATTTCACTCACTGGAAGAGAAAAATGATCATGATTATATAGTCCTCCCATATATATAAATAGTTTCTCGTTGGAAACCTATTCAGTTAACTTTTTCCTCGCCTCCATGCAAAGAAAGGGAGGATATTCTAGACTATATACATCCCAGTATTCGGCCATGAGCCTTTTTTTTAAAGGGTATTCGGCCATGAGCTACTGCGGGCAGTTCACTTGATTTTCGATTCCCCACCCCGCAGTCCACTAAAATTTTATAATTACAAATAAATATAAAATATAAAATATATGATTAAATATTTCAACTGTGTGCATTTTAACACGCATACAAGTATTATATAGATACTAAAGAAATTAACAAATTTTTACTAACTATTTTGGCATCCATCAACGAAAATGCAATTATATCATAAAAACAAAGTTCAAAATTATTATCGATTTAACAATTCACAAATATGGTCACTTCTTTTTGGTTGGTTGTTGTTGGTTCCAAGGTTCAAACTCAAAATATAATGGATGTTCTCATCCCCACATTATCACTAGGTATATCCTTTGAGGTAAACAATATGTTTAGCATGATCTAAGAAAAATCACTCAAAATTTAATTTCTATCAATTAGACAATTAATAATATCATTGCTTTCGTCTCACATAGGCTTGCAAATTCAAAAAAATTTATTAAAACACGTGACAATACTAGCTTATTCGGGTACATAAAATGTGTTGTGAAGATAACTTTGTGAACCAAAACCATAACTCAATTCAATAAAATTCTTGCTAAAGCTATTAATGTTATGTTTATTTAGGCCATTTCATTCCTCTGTCTCTCAGTATCAGGGTTCGTAAACATTTCTTACTTTATTAGTTTATTACTTGAGATGTTAATGTCCATGAATGGGTGATTGGCCAACTTTGAGGGTGAAAATTTATTCGCTTAAATTGAAGCTACCTTGATGCTATGGCCTAATCTTGAAATTCCTAAAGTGATTGAATTTCACTTAAGGTAACATTCTTACGATATTAGAAAATCGTTCTTATTATGTTGAAATTAAAATATACATCTGAAATTGGTTTATTTTATTTTATTTTTGATAAAAAATAAGATCAACCTCCTTTGGTTGCTTGAGAAAAGACTACCCAATATCCCTACTATTACATTACAAGAATTTAATGAATTGGAGTGGAATTATGCGAGGAAGGTAAATGTCAATTTGAATTTAATATTTTGACTCTCTCAATGGTAAAAACTAGGAAATAACCTTGCTAGTTATTTTGTAAAATTGATACTATTTTTTTTTTAATTTGCACGACATTGACATATAATCCTAGCAAGAATATAAGAGAAGAGGATATTGCTGAACTTTAAACTTTGAAACTTTGTTAATTGTTGTTATCATATTGCAACCGACCAATGGATCGGGGTACAATCTAGTCATTCATTACCACCAAAACTAAAGTTCTTCATCTGAAGATGCGTCAGTCGTCAAGAATGCTATAGAAACTAAAAGAAAAAACTACAACCCTAGATTTTCCCTCTTCCATGCATTCCCTCTTTGCAATGATCCAAATGTAACTCTCCATCATTGCTTGTTTTCCGGAAAACATGCTCATGAAGCCTTGAATTATTCGTTCCCTTCCATCACTTCATGCCATCGTTGAAAAACATTAATATCTCCCCCCACTTGCTCAATTCATTTCTTCATCTTCCAATTGTGGAATGTGCGGAAAAGCAGGAATGCTTCTCATGAACTTTTTCACTCGATGACCCGCCCAAATGTCATTCGCCATCCTCCTATGGTTCCTAGTTAGTTCAGGGGAACCACGAATCGAACAAGTCCACCACTAAGTAATCTCATTATAAAAATTTATTGTGATGGGTCGCTTATAAGAGGCTCAGATGGATGACTTATGGCTTAGACGATGACTTATTGCCATGGACAGATTTGTGAGAGGAGAGTTAATACCTTGCTTTGTGTATCGTTGATTGAAGCGGAAGAAAAGCGTTGTAGGAATGTTTAAATCTTGCTAAAAAAATGGATATCCTTTGACTCATAAAATAAAATGCCACTCTTTGGTCAAGTCGCTTTCTCTCCCTTCGTATGTGTGACCTTGGATTTGTTGAGCATGGATTGGCCTTATGGTTAAAATTCTTGCTCATCACCCCTCTATTAAGGTCGAATTTCTCTAAGGAATCTTAATGTTCGAGCAGATAGGGTAGCTCGTCTGCTTGTTCTGAGTGATCTTCCTCCGGATTAGATTACTATTCTTAATTTGCTGTCAATTTTCATTTTGCAACCGTAATGTGTAACCGTCTTTAATTTGTAGCCACTGCTTTGCTTTGTGGAATGCATGTCAAGCCTTCAATTGGAACTTCGAAGAAGAAAAAAATAGAGCTTATGCATTTTCTTGAGAATAAAAGGACATATGAAAAGTAGGGTTGGCAATTGGTGTCCGATTAGCGGGTAACCACCTGTTATAACAAAAAATTATCGGTTACCGGTTAACCTAAAACCAATGGACGCTTGTCCTCTAGTGGTGTTCGGAAAGGCATCCGGACGCTCCGGTTAACTGAGTAACCGGAGGCTATTAACCACAGTTACACGGCTAACCGATGCCCCACCGAAACTTCTCCCTTTCCCCCAAAACGGCAGAAAACCAATCCCCCCAATTCTCAAGCCAACCTAGAAACCCTAATCCCTTCTAGCTTCGACCCTAGCCTCCCCGAATTCGCGCCTCGTCTCTGCCCACTCTGATCCCCGATTCGCTGTCGCATCTCCTCCGACTCTTCCTCTGTTGGCGGCGGAGGCGGCGATGTCGAGCAGCAGAGCAGGCGAGTCACGCCTCAGCCCAACTCATGTTTGGCCATCCCCGATTTGCCTTAGCGCCTCTGCCTCCGAGTTCACCTCTGTCAACGTCGTCATCGAGTAGTAGAGAATGCCTCCCCCTCCGTCGTCGTTGAGGGGTACGTCGCGTACGCCCCCGTGCTTCCTCTTTCCCGCGACCGCAAGAAGGAATTGAGATTTCAATTTGGGTGATTCAAATGTGGTTTTGAGACTTTGATTTGGGTTAATTATGCTTGGTGGGCTGCTCTCGGTTCGGTTATCGGTCGGTTACCAATTTAAACCGACACCAACTCTGTTTTTTCTTTCTCGTCGGCCAACCACGGTTTACATCAATAACTGACCCGTCAGTGCCACGATTAACCATTGGTGTCCGTCAGTCGGTCATAGACAGTCCAGACAGTGTTATTCGACTAACTAAAACCGACCAAAATCTAACCCTATTGTATTCCCATTTTTAGAGGGGCATCAATACTCTCGGTTGGGTGCCAAACCCAAATTCAAACTCATGGGTTTATCCGTGAAAAAAAACCCGGGGTAAAACCCACGGGGTTTGAAAAACTCAAACCCAACCCAACCGCCTGGGTATCCAGGGGTTCATGGGTACCCATGGGTTTTTGTCGTAAAAAATTTACAATAACTAGTTCCTATAAAAAAAAGTCAAATATCAATCTCTCAATACAAATTATCCATATATAAAACACTATTCTAGAAAATTCAAACAAATCACAAATTAACCATACAAATTGTTTAAAACCAATCTAGAAAACTTAAGAAAATTGAAGCAAATCACAAATTATCCATAAACAACATGATTAATTGAAAACTTATTCCTCCTTGTCAATTAATATTCTTCACTCTCCACTCGATAATATCAACTTCGTTCTAAACAATTAGAAAGAAAAAATTAAACATGTCCCCACAAACATAAAGAAAATTAATTGTTTAGAATATTAAATATACCGGGAAAATTAATTATATGGGTGTGGGCGGGTACCCATGGGGCGAGTTTACCTAAACCCAAATCCAATCCAATCCGGTGAATAGTGAACGGGTTTAAACCCAAACCGGCCCAAAATCCGTCAACGTGGATTTTACATGCGTTGACCGAGTTGGGTCAGATAGGGTACCCATGGGTTCGTGTTTTGTTGCCATCCCTAGTCACATCCTAAGCAATCATGGGAGATAGGAATAAAGGGACTGCTACCCACCAAATTTATCCAAAATATTTTAAGTGATTCGGCGACCACAAACCAAAGATAAGCAAGCAAACAAAGCGTTCTGATCAAATATGAAGAGAAAGGGTACCGCTACCTGCCAAATCACCAAATATCGCAAGTGATTCTGCAGCCACAAACCGAAGATAACAAGCAAACGAAGCATTCTTATCAATCAAAGAGAACATGTTGGAAAAGGACCACCAGAAGACTGAAAGTGACTCCAAGAGCTCAGGCGACCATCCAATATCAGAACACCACGCCAAAGCCACTTTATTTGCTGCTGAGATTATTCTCATAAAATCTTGCAGTAGTCTGCATGGTAGCTACATACATGATGAGGAAGAAAGCATTATGCCCCAGGTTTCACTATTTACAGACTTTTCACCATATTTACAACAAAAGAATAGCAGACATAGACAGGGTAGAAAACACACACTCGCACACCTCCCCCTTCAGTTATTTCTAGATTTCTTATAGCACACAAATTGGCGCCCTTTCTCTAAGTCAAGATCAACAGAAGAAAAACGTCACAGAATGTCCCCCCTTCCGACCATTGTTATTAGGCTAGAATGACTGGACTGAAAGTTCAACTGCTTCGACTGCTTCATTCGCTGTAGCTCCTCCCTTCCGCGTCTTATCTTGTGATATGTCCATGCCGATTGATGAGACTGAGACACGATGATATCTTTTTTTCCAGTTATTCTTAATCTTCTCATAGTATTTTACACATTATACGTGTCTGGCATGTACTTTCGCGTTCGAGATAACCAGAGGACAGTTCCTCAGCATATAGCAGCAGCAGAAGCAGAACTCTAGAGCCACCTAGTGTCAGACATCACGCATTAAAGAGAGCCATTGTTCTATATACTTATTTCTACCTGAACATTTGAGAATGTTCATGCTTGAGGAATTAGAGTGCAGCCTACAAATGCAAGTCGATTATACGAGCCCTAACAAAATTTTCACTCTTTCTATTCTAGTTGAACAGTCTTCAAAACAAAGAGTAGCCAGAGACAGATGCAGCCATACCTTGAGAAAAACCATCAGGGATGTTAACAACTGCACCAATTGTTCTCTGCAAGGAGTCCTGAAACTGGTTACCCTTAGCATGACCATAACAAGGGACTAGAACAGCAAAGCTGTCATCAGTGTCTTCATCACTCTGGAATCCTGGTCCATGAGGCTCCACCCAACCAATTGAATAATCAGAATCATCAGACTCTGAACCAGAAACACAACCACCATCAGATGGCACAAGAACCACGTCAGGAGGCCATACCTCGCCCCTTGGCCAATGGGAATCTCAATGTATCGGATTCCAATAGATCTGGATCCTGCCTTAAAGATGATCCATTAGAGATTCTGGGCTCCCTAGACTTCCCACTCCACAACCACTGTGAGAGATTTGTAAATGTCACTGCCATGTAGCTGCACACAGATGATCACAGAATGAGGAATCAAAATTATCCCTAAGCTTCCTTCCAACTGTTGAAAAATCAAATAAGCATTCAAGTAGCGCCAAAGTAATGTATAAAGGGAACCAGTGGACAATCAAACCCTTAAGCTTCCCTTCCTTCTATCATTCTACATCAAAGCCAAACGCCCCCATGCTGAAAAATCCTAAAACTAGCAGCTTTTGATGAGACACAAGAACATGAAGAACAGATATTTATGAAGGAAAGAGAACTCATGTAAAACAAAGCTTCAAGATTGTCTTGCGTCTCGAGGCCTATAGTAGTTTTCCCATCAACCAAACACAAGTTTCCAAATTATTATTCAGGTAACATCACAAAGTATACATCTGAAAGGGTCCGGATCTCCTCAGTAACCGACGGGTGAGTAACTGTCAGTAACCACCCATCTCACCGTCCATCGCACCATCTTCCCAGCCGTCAGATCATGCAAATTAAATACACGCGGGGGCAAAATAGTAATCACCCTCTGACAATTTAAATTGCAGACGTGACAACGACAACCGTCCCGCCTTCTCTCCTTCTTTCTCTCACCTTTCAAGCGACAGTTCCACTTCCCTCTGCTCTCTAACTCTCCATTCTTCTTCCCGATCCTCAATTCTCTCACCAAAATCGCAGCAAAAACTTCCAGAAAAAAACTTCAAATCGAACGATTTTCGCAAAGGTTTTCGAAGAATCATTCAACGATACACTGTTCTCGCTTCTTCGTCGAAAAACGAAGGGTTTCCAACTTCAACGAGGCTCAAAAATCGTTTTCGCACAAAATATCAAGGTAAAACTCGCTAAATTACCGAATTGTTACCATGCGTTGCTGAACTGATGTAGAATCTGTCGTGTTTTGCTTCGTTACCATATGGTAATGTGTGGTAAGTTATGATTGCATGTTGTAAAATAGCAAAAAACCATAAGTCCTGCTGTGTTTTAGTTTGTTACCATATGGTAATGTGTGGTAAATTATGATTGCATGTTGTAAAATAGCAAAAAACCATAAGTCCTGTTGTGTTTTAGTTTGTTACCATATGGTAATGTGTGGTAAATTATGGTTTCATGTTGTAAAAAAGTAAAAAACCATAAGTCCTGCTGTGTTTTAGTTTGTTACCATATGGTAATGTGTGGTAAGCTATGGTTTCATGTTGTAAAAAAGCAAAAAACCATAAGTCCTGCTGTGTTTTAGTTTGTTACCATATGATAATGTGTGGTAAGCTATGGTTTCATGTTGTAAAATAGCAAAAAAACCATAAGTCCTGCTGTGTTTTAGTTTATTACCATATGGTAATGTGTGGTAAGCTATGGTTTCATGTTGTAAAATAGCAAAAAACCATAAGTCCTGTTGTGTTTTAGTTTGTTACCATATGGTAATGTGTGGTAAGCTATGGTTTCATGTTGTAAAATAGCAAGAAAACCATAAGTCCTGCTGTGTTTTAGTTTATTACCATATGGTAATGTGTGGTAAGCTATGGTTTCATGTTGTAAAAAAGCAAATAACCATAAGTCCTGCTGTGTTTTAGTTTGTTACCATATGGTAATGTGTGGTAAGCTATGGTTTCATGTTGTAAAATAGCAAAAAAACCATAAGTCCTGCTGTGTTTTAGTTTATTACCATATGGTAATGTGTGGTAAGCTATGGTTTCATCTTGTAAAATAGCAAAAAAACCATAAGTCCTGCTGTGTTTTAGTTTTTTACCATATGGTAATGTGTGGTAAGCTATGGTTTCATGCTATAAAAATGGAGGAAAACATACGTCCTGTTGTGTTTTACTTCGTTACCATATGGTAATATGTTATAAGACATGGTTTGATGTAATTACCATATGGTAAAATGTGATAAATATATGGTTTGATTTGGTATGGTAGGAAACCATTATGGTACCATATGGTATATTATGGTAAAAAGCACGCTAACAGACTATTCCTAATTTCTACATTCAGGTACACTATGGTAAAGCAAAGAAAAACTTTTCGCACAAGGTGCAGCCCAACAAGAATATCTGCAATTGCAAGGACTATAAAAGATGAGCAGAAAGAGAAACTTGAGATATTAGGCCTAGCAGGCTTAATATCAATCAAGGAGACAAAGATAAACAACCATTTTGCACTGTTCGTAATGAACAAATACAATCCAATGAAACAATCGTTCAAGCTACCTGACGGGACACGCATGAAGATATCACCAATCGACTTTCATAGGGTATATGGTCTGCCAATGGGGAAAAGGGAAGTTGTACCTCCCACGATTTCTTGGGACGACACAGCAGATTATGCAATAGAAACCCTACTGGAAGTAGATGGAGCATCCACTCCAAGGGTAAAGCTAAGTCAAGTAGAAAAAGATCTTCCTACAGTTACAAACAGTAAGAAATGGTTACAATTGTTCTTTCTGCTGGTCACCGGAGGCTTGTTGTGCCCAACTTCAGCCCCTATGTCTGAACTCAACATGCTTGAGTACTTGAAGACTGATGAACTGAAACATTTCACCAGCTACAACTGGTGCAAATACTTCTTCAACCACATGAATGAAGGATTGCAATCACCAACCCTCTACGTCAGTGCAGATCTTCACTTCCTTACAGTAAGTCTCCATTCCCTTGGCCATTTCAACCTTGTTACTCATATATTTTATATATAAGTCAAATCTGTATGGTCAAATGCTATATGGTCAAATCTGTACACAAACAGCCAAGAGAAGCTCAAGGAAGTCCGTGAATGCATAGATGCTTACCTAGAGGACCTGAATTCTCCAGTTGTTGAACCAGTTGCTCCACAGTCACAAAGATCACCAGTTGAATGGTCAACACCAACACAAACAACACCTGATGATATGTTCAGCAACATCCTGGAGTACATAAGATGCAAAAACAAGAAATTTGTCAAGAGGTAAGTCATCATCTTAAAACTTCTACTGTTATATGATGTTACTGTAGTGATCTAGTTTGTTACCATATGGTAAAATATGGTAAGATATGGTAAAATTAGATAAATCTATGGTTTAATGTTACAAAATGTAGTAATGCACAAGTCCTGTTTTGTTTTAGTTTAATACCATATGGTATGATGTGGTAAGCTAAGGTTTGTTGTTAAAGAATGGATTAAACCATAACTCCTATTGTATTTTACTTATTACCATATGGTAAGATGTGGTAAGCTGTTGTGTTTTACTTATTACCATATGGTAAAATGTGGTAAGCTATGGTTTTGTTGTGGTAACCTATTGTTTGATGTGATAAATTAAAGTAAACCATCCGTCCTGTTGTGATGTGCTTTTATACAGTGATGAGATAATGTTTAGAAGGAAGGATGGAACATTCTTGCTGAAAAGGGAGTCAGTACAGTCGATTGACATTAACTGTGAAATCACATCTGATGTCATCGACTGGTATGGAGATGTAATGAACAGGAATGAAGCAAAAAAAGGAAAACTCAAAAGGTGGTTCTTCGATTCATCTTTGGCAGTAAGTAAACCCACCCATATTCTGTCAATAGTTCTTAGACAACACATATATAAAACACATAATAACAACCACAACTTTCAGGGTGACTGCCAACTGGACATTGATAGTGGCAATCCTGTACTATCTCCAGACGATTACTACAACAAAGTGGACTTGGACATCACCAACAAAGAATGGGCAAAAAACCACAGCTTCACAGAATGTAACCTTGTAAGTATCTCACCACAATTTTTGCAGTGGTTACCATATGGTATATAGTGGTTGTTATAAACGCGCTGCTACGGATCGGGAAATTGCCGGAATCGATAAAGCAAGAATACGAGAGCGAGAATCGAAAGAACACAGACACACGATCTACGTGGTTCACTAACACGATGTGTGTTAGCTACGTCCACGGGCGAGAGAGAGCCGATTTCACTATATCAAGGAGATTACAGATTACAGAGGAGTATGAGAAGTATTTATAGTACTTCTCCATGTGGGTCTAAACCTAATCCAATCTAGCAAAGGAAACGGTTACAGACCAGGCCCAGAACCCGAACCCAAATAACATTGAGCCCATACACCGTGGGCCGGGGGCGTTGCCCCCGCACCCCCACCGGGGCGTTGCCCCTAGACCCCACTCGCTGACCGGGCAGCGAGACCCCCGGTTACCAGTCGTAGCGGCTGATAGTCCGATTCAAGTCATATCAACAAATCTCCACCTTGACTTGAATCCTCTTCCTCTGAAATCTCTGATGTACTCTGCTCCTTCTCTCTCTCCCGCCATCAATGCCCCGTAGGGCGGAGTCACCCACTCAAGACATTCAGCAAGTCCAAGCAGTGTTGGAACTTGCCATGTGGAACCGGCTTCGTGAACATATCAGCAGGATTATCCGCGGTGCCAACCTTCTTCACCTTAATCCTCTTCTCTGTCCTCAAGAAATGATACCTCACGTCGATGTGCTTAGTCCTCTCATGGTGGACTTGATCCTTGGCCAAGCATATTGCACTCAAACTGTCGCAATACACCACTGCCTGATCATGATGTAGACCAAGATCACCAACCAGTCCCTTCAACCATATTCCCTCCTTAGCAGCTTCTGTCAACGCCATATACTCTGCCTCAGTAGTAGACAATGTCACCGCCGACTGCAAAGTTGCCTTCCAGCTCACTACAGAACTCCCAAGAGTGAATACATAACCAGTCATCGATCTCCTCGTGTCAACATCTCCAGCATAGTCCGAGTCAGAATACCCAGACACCAAGCACTCTGTATCACTTCCGAAGCTAATCCCCACATCAGGTGTACCCTTAAGGTACCGGAAGATCCTCTTCACAGCCTGCCAATGCTCCTTCCCAGGTTGTATCATAAACCTGCTGACAACACTAACAGCATGTGCAAGATCAGGTCTAGTGCATACCATAGCGTACATCAAGCTACCTACTGCACTAGCATATGGGACTCTCGACATGTACTCCTTCTCAGCCTCTGACTGCGGTGCATAAGCTGAGGATAGATGAACATTTGAAGCACTAGGAGTATTTAAGGGCTTTGCTGAAGACATGCCAAACCTCGACAATATCTTCTGGATGTAGCTCTTCTGTGACAAGAAAAACTTCTTCTTCGACCTGTCCCTGTAAATCTCCATACCCAAGATCTTCTGAGCAGCTCCCAAATCCTTCATCTCAAACTCAGCACTGAGAAGCCCCTTTAACTTCTGGATATCAGACTTTGACCTCGCAGCTATGAGCATATCATCCACATACAGAACTAGATATATCATCGAACCATCCTCTGCCTTGCTGTGATATACACAACAATCATATGGACTTCTGTTGTAGCCCAGCTCAAGCATGTAACTGTCAAATCTCTTGTACCACTGCCTCGGAGATTGCTTAAGTCCATACAAGGACTTCTTCAGCTTACAAACATAGTCTTCTTTTCCCGGAACCTCGAACCCTTCTGGCTGAGTCATGTAAATTTCTTCCTCCAACTCTCCATGTAGGAAAGCTGTCTTCACGTCTAGCTGCTCGAGCTCCAAGTCATAATGTGCCACTATTGCTAGTAGCACTCTGATCGAAGTATGTCTGACCACTGGTGAGAAAATCTCATTGTAGTCAACTCCTTCCCTCTGCGAGAAGCCTCGTGCAACCACCCGAGCTTTAAATTTCATGCCCTCTTTAGAAGTGATTCCTTCCTTCTTCTTGTAGATCCACTTGTTTGTAACAATCTTCCTTCCCTGTGGTCGTTTGACTAGCTCCCAAGTCTGATTCCTGTCATGGGATTCCATCTCATCTCCCATTGCGGCAAGCCACTGATCAGCTTCACCACCCGAAACTGCTTCTCTATAGGAATGTGGCTCTCCTGCATCCACTTCTTCAGCAACCTGAAATGAATACGCCACCATGTCCTCGAAGCCATACCTCTATGGAGGTACTCCTGCAGTCGCTCTCTTCGGTCTACCGGAAGCAATAGACT
Organism: Linum tenue; assembly: GCA_946122785.1. NCBI lineage: Eukaryota > Viridiplantae > Streptophyta > Magnoliopsida > Malpighiales > Linaceae > Linum > Linum tenue. The sequence continues at coordinate 24,147,203 of CAMGYJ010000005.1, read as the reverse complement.
GTTGAGCTCGTGCTTTGGACTCTGAAATTTCTGGCTCTGCAGAGACATCCTCATCATGTTGATCTTCTCCACCTTGGTGCTCAAACTCACTCTCATTGAGAGTTTGCAGCTCCACCTGTTTATCAACATTCCTGCTACCTTCAACAACAGTAACCTTCAACATGGGGTTAAACATAGACTTCTCATCAAATATCACATTTCTACTAAGTATAACTCGATGCTCAGAAGGTGACCAGACTCGAAATCCCTTAACTCCATCTCCGTAACCCACAAATACACCCTTCTTTGCCCTTGGGTTCAGCTTACCCTCATCCACATGATAATAAACAGGACACCCAAAAACTTTCAGTGAAGAGTAATCAGCAGGCTTACCATACCACACCTCATAAGGAGTCTTACACTCGATACCTGTGTGAGGTCCACGGTTGATCAGGAAGCATGCCATGTTTACTGCTTCTGCCCAGAATCTTCTCTCTAGTCCAGCATTAGAGAGCATGCACCGTGCTCTCTCCAACAATGTCTGGTTCATTCTTTCTGCAACGCCATTCTGCTGAGGTGTATCTCTAACAGTCCGATGACGGGCAATCCCTTCATCCTTGCAGAATTCGTTGAACTCAGAACTGCAGAACTCCAGACCATTGTCCGTTCGCAACTTCTTGATCTTCTTCCCGGTCTGATTCTCCACCAATGTCTTCCACTGCTTGAACCTCGTGAAAGCCTCACTTTTCTGCTTCATCATGAAAATCCAAGTAAATCTCGAATAATCATCAATAATAGACAGAAAATACCTGCTGCCTCCAATGGATTCAACTCGTGAAGGACCCCAACAGTCGGAGTGGAGGTAATCCAGTATCCCCTTCGTCCGGTGGATACCCTTCTTGGGAAACTTGCTGCAATGTAGCTTCCCAAACACACAATGCTCACAGAATTCCAAATTCTGCACCTTGTGCCCGCAAAGAAGATCCCTCTTCGATAGAACTTGCATCCCCCGTTCACTCATATGCCCCAGTCTCATGTGCCAGAGAGTGGTCATATCTTCCTGTTGAACCTGAGACGAAGCAACTGCAGCAGAACCAGACAACACAGACCCTTGTAATGCATACAAGGTCCCACGCTTCACGCCCTTCAGTACCTTCCTTGAACCTTTGCAGACATACACAACTCCACCTTTTCCTTTGAAGCTGAAACCCTTGCTGTCGAGTAGACTCAAGGAGATCAGGTTCTTTGTCATTCGTGGAACATGTCTGACATCATTCACGGTACAGAACGAACCATCATGTGTCCGAACCTTTATGGACCCGATTCCAACAACCTTGCAGACAGCTCCATTAGCCATGACCACGTTACCACCATCTATCTGCTCGTAGGTTGTGAAGCAATCCCTGTTCGGAGACATATGGTATGAGGCTGCAGTATCCAGAAACCACACATCACCACGATGTGCCTTCTCATCTACAGCCAAGGCGAGATCGTCTTCAGAACTGTTGTCCACTTCTGCCACGGCAACTGAACCTTGTTTCTTCTGTTTCCCTCTTCTCTTGGGACAGTTGTACTTCCAATGCCCCACTTCCTTACAGTTGTGACAAGCATCACCTGGCTGTGGACCGGGACCCTTGGAATTCTTTCTCGAATTCCCTTTACCAGATTTCTTCTTTCCCTTTCCACCTGTAACAGCCAAACCCGATGCCTCACCACCTGTACCAGATCCGGACGCCTTATGTCTGATCTCTCTCGTATGAAGAGCAGACCTGACATCCTCCAACGACACGCTTCTTTACCAGCAATAAAAGAATCAACAAAGTTCTCATATGAACTCGGCAAAGAAACCAGCAGGATTAGGGCAGCATCCTCGTCATCAACTTGAACATCTATATTACGCAGATCCAGCAAAATAGAGTTAAGCTGTTCGAGATGTTCCCTCAAAGGCGTACCTTCTTGCATCCTCAAGCTGAACAACCGTTGCTTGAGATGCAGGTTGTTGGTTAGAGACTTAGTCATGTACAGACTCTCTAGTTTCAACCACAAGCCCGCGGCAGTCTTCTCAGCAGCGACTTCAATGATGACGTCATCAGACAACGATAGCATGATGGTCGAGTGGGCCTTCTCCTCCAGGGTATTCCACTCATCGTCATCGACCGCTGCCTTCTTCTGTTTCGCAGACAGCGGCCCCCACAGCCCTTGCTGTTTTAATAAAGCCTGCATCTTGATCTGCCATATAGCGAAGCTGTTCTTCCCCGTGAACTTTTCGATCTTCATGTTCACCGACGTCATTCTTCTGAATCGAAAACCCTAGCCTGATTTCCAGCCGCGGCTCTGATACCACTTGTTATAAACGCGCTGCTACGGATCGGGAAATTGCCGGAATCGATAAAGCAAGAATACGAGAGCGAGAATCGAAAGAACACAGACACACGATCTACGTGGTTCACGAACACGATGTGTGTTAGCTACGTCCACGGGCGAGAGAGAGCCGATTTCACTATATCAAGGAGATTACAGATTACAGAGGAGTATGAGAAGTATTTATAGTACTTCTCCATGTGGGTCTAAACCTAATCCAATCTAGCAAAAGAAACGGTTACAGACCAGGCCCAGAACCCGAACCCAAATAACATTGAGCCCATACACCGTGGGCCGGGGGCGTTGCCAGTCGTAGCGGCTGATAGTCCGATTCAAGTCATATCAACAGTGGTAAAATTAGTTTGCAATGGTTCTTAACTTACTGTTCATCACTTATATGGCAACTGCTTACCATATGGTATACCGTGGTAAAATTATTTTGCAGTGATTCTTCCCTTACTGTGATAACAAGCACTACATCATGATTTGTGTCAACATCAAAGCAGAGAGATTTGAAGTACTCGACAGTCTCCGTCACAAAGACTTTAAAAAATACTACAAACCAATGGCAGACAGGGTTGTCCAGTACGCAATCAACTACATGAAGACACAGTTTGCAGAGAAGACAGTAAAGTGGGAGAGGTTTAACTGGTTCAACCTCGAGAAGGTTACACAACCAGATCAAATATCATGTGGGATGTACATCATCAGGTGGATGAGACACTGGGAAGGTAAGTACAACAGTGCCCTGACCAAAGACTGGAAGAGGATTGATCTCATAAATGAAGAAAGGGAGTGCCTGATGTTGGACATCATTCTTGATGAAGAAAATCTTGAACGGGAAAGGATCATGAAAGAAGCAACAAAGTACTGCAACATGAAGAACAAGAAGAAAGATTTGAAAGAAAGGAGATGAAAATTCTATTATCGTTTGTGTTAAGTAGTAGGAGGGTATAAGTAAGCTTTTGAGAACAAACTCACAATGTTCAGTAGCCACTTCATTTTAATTAGTAGGATGGTATGAAACAACTTATTATGGTTTGTATTATGACTAAATGAAATGTTCTGTTTTTTATTATGTTAGCTAATACTTAACATGTGTTCTTAATTCCCAAATTACCACATTTTACCACATGGTATGCAATGTAAAATCAGTTAACCACACAGAACTTCCAAATTACCACATTTTACCACATGCTATGGCATGGTAAAAATCAAATTACCACACTATACCATATGGTATAGCATGGTAAAATCAATTACCACACTATACCATATGGTATGGCATGGTAAAATCAAATTACCACATTTTACCACATGGTAATGCACTGTAAAATCAATTACCACACATGCCACTTCCAAAATACCATATTTTACCACATGGTATGGCATGGTAAAAATAAATTACAACACTATACCATATGGTATGGCATGGTAAAATCAAATTACCACACTATAACATATGGTATGGCATGGTAAAATCAATTATCACACAGAACCCTCACATTTAACTTCCAAATTACCACATTTTACCACATGGTAATTCACTGTAAAATCAATTACCACACATGCCACTTCCAAAAAATCATATTTTACCATATGGTATGGCAAATGTAAACTCAATTACCACACAGAACTTCCAAACTACCACACTATACCACATGGTATGGCATGGTAAAATCAATTATAAAACAGAACCTTCACATTCAACTTCCAAAATAGCACATTTTACCACCTGGTTTGACATGATAAAATCAAATTACCACATTATACCACATGGTATGACATTGTAAAATTAATCCAACAAACCAAAAACCAATCCAAAAGAACAAAATAGCTTCAACAACTCAACCAGCATCAACCATTCATTCAAATAATCCTCTAAGAAAACTATTACAGCTTCAGCCTTAAACTTTCTTCAACAGCCTTCAAATTCTCCTCCTCAAGCCTGCTAGTTTTTCTCTTCTTCTTACTTACAGCCCTTGCAGCCTCCGCAACTAGAATTGGTCGTTTCGAAGGCTTGAATGAATCTTTTTTAGGCTTAAACCCCTTCACTTTTTGGACCGGTACATCATCTATACCAAGATAACAAAAACAAACTACAATCAATGACAGATATATATAAAATCATTCTCCTCAAAAAATTGCATATATCAAAACACAAAACTCTAAACAATTAAAAACTTACTGTCACCGTTAGAAGACGTGCTTGTTCCAGCAGGTTCAGTAATCGATAGGGCTTCACACTTTTTGATCAAATCAGTCATGAAGGCCATGGCTGATTTATACAAATCATCATCCAATGCAATCCTGCTGATCATTGATGCAGAAACAGCTGACAGATTGAAAAGACGAGAACGGTATTTCGATGGACTATCAGTAGACGGAACTTCAAAAGAAAAGTTCCCTCCAGTTTTCGCTGCCCTTGTCCACCGCTTCAAAATCAAACTGCTGGGAATGTGCTGGAACTTCAGATTGCATGTTGTAGACCACAACATATCATATCCCTTAATTTGATGCTTACAGATCATACCACTTGACTCCCACTTACGGCAGGAACACTTGATTTCACCGTTTTCAAAATCAACCTTCAACACCCTACTATCCAACCTTGTAAGGTCATCCTCCAATATGAAGACATCAAAAAGTCCTACATGTCCTTCTGGTTCTATCTCCGTATTGGAAAAAATATTATACGCAAGAGATTCCTTGTACTGATCCAGGAAAAACTTGAATATCTTCGGCGTATACACATTAGCAACTTGCTTCACAATAGGGCTAGTAGAAAACCGAGAATCAGCCAACCTAGATAAGGCATAGTACTCTTCTTGTTCTTCAGCATCCCTCTTATTATCAAGCATCCTCTCAAAGTGCACAAAGAACCTACTAACGCTAAACTCTGACTGCAAGTAATGTCGAATATTACTATTACAGCACTCACTTAGCTGGGTACTCTTCATTCCCGCACCAAAATGACAATTCACCCAGGCTGAAGACCACTTCGTCCTGACTTTGTAAATGCCCTGTAACCAACTGTGTCCCAAAGGTCCCTTCCCAGGAAAACACTTCTCAATCATCTTCTTCCAATTATACTCAAAATCATCCTCATCATCAGCATTATACATCAAATAACTAAGCTCACGAAGGAAGTCAGAGTCACACAAACTTCCCAGATTAACAATTGCATTCTGAGCAATATGCCATGTACACAACCCATGAAAACAATCTGGGAAAACAGACCTTATACCAGCAGCAATTGCAGCAGCATGGTCCGTAAACATTGATAACGGTCTCACACCTCCCATGCATTTCAAAAACTGATCGAAAAGCCATTCAAATGTTGCCGTTGTTTCATCATATAAAAGAGCAGCCGCAAAGACAGTCAGTTGGTGATGATTGTTGAAACCAACAAACAAAGCTACAAAAACATAACAAAATGTGAGTAAAAACAATTCTACCAACACATACCATGTGGTAAAAGGTACAAATAACAATAATACCAACCCATACCATATGGTAAAGACTCATACCATGTGGTAAAGACTTCTAAGAACAAAAAAAACAATCCATACCAGACTACCATATAGTACACACTTCTAACAACGCAAAAACCACCACAAATAACCTTGTTACCAACCCATACCATATGGTAAAAGACTTTTAAGAACAAAAGCACAATGCATACCAGCCCATACCATATAGTACAAACTTCTAACAACCCAAAAACCACCTCAAATAACCTTGTTACCAACACATACCATATGGTAAAATACTTTTAAGAACAAAAAAGCAATCCATACCAACCCATACCATATGGTACAGACTTGTAAGAACAAAAAAACATGATACAGAATGATAATAATAATAATCATACAAACTAACAAAGACAATAATAAACAACAAACTAGAAAACATACCTAGTGGCCGATACTCTTTGTTAGTCCGGTAAGTAGTATCAAAACTAATTGAATCACCAAAATAATGATAATCCATCCTCATCTTCCCATCTGCCCAAAAAATACTAGCAATGTTCTCTTCAACATCAACCTCCACCTCATGAAAGAACCCAGGATCCAGCTGTGCTTGACGTCTAAAGTATTCAAGCAATGCAGTCGCATCACCATACTCCATTGATAACGTCCTAACCGTTCGCAGATGGTTCTTCAAATCATTCTTTGTGAACCCAACAAACTTCCGACCACCACCAGCCCTACTAATTGCATTATACGAAGAAGTCACACCAATACCAGCAGCATCATTCACCTAGTGACGCAGAGACTCAGGAATCATGTCATGGTTGTGCACATTATACCAACGATAGATCTTGTAGCATTTAAACTCTTTAAACCACCTCAGTCGTATATAAGCACCATTACATCCACCCCTGAGTTCTGGAACATTACGAACACGAACCGTCGTATCAACAACACCTGCATTATCAGGGTTATTCTCGCTACCTCTTTTCCAACCTTCCTTATTGCAACAATACTTGATATAATATACAGCTGAAGAACCACCATTGAGCTTCGGACACGCTGATTGGTTATAAATCCTCACACCAAAACCTTCATGATTCCCATAATCAACATAAAAATTATATGCATCATCTGGTGTATTGAACTCTAAGTCCTTCCAAGAATCACGAACAGTAGGATCTATACCACTGAAACCTACAAACATTATGAAGCAACATATTAAATATGTACAAATGTAATACCACCATGGTATGATATGGTAAAATGGATTCCACACCACAACAGTATGAAATCTCAATGTATACCAATAATTACAGCCATGATACAAGAGTTACCACCATGGTATGGCATGGTAAAATCAAATTACCACACTATACCATATGGTATGGCATGGTAAAATCAAATTACCACACTATACCATATGGTATGGCATGGTAAAATCAAACTACCACACTATACCACATGGTATGGCAAGGTAAAATCAAATTACCACACTATACCATATGGTATGGCATGGTAAAATCAAACTACCACACTATACCACATGGTATGGCATGGTAAAATCAATTTACCACACTATACCATATGGTATGGCATGGTAAAATCATTTATCACACAGATCCCTCACATTTAACTTCCTAATTACCACATTTTACCACATGGTAATGTACTGTAAAATCAATTACCACATGATAAGGCATGGTAAAATCAAATTACGACACTATACCAATGATTCCAAACATGGTACAAGTAATTACCACCATGCTATGTTATGCTAAAACTTAAATACAGAGAACAATAACATCACAACACAACACTATAGTATCACCTCTCATCGTATACCAGTAATTACCACCATGGTACCATATGGTATCTAACACATTCAAACTTCAATAAATAAACAAATTTGTATATCTTACCTCCTGATTCACCAGAGTTAGCTGAATGATCAAATCCAAGATCGATAGATGAAGAAGCAGTTCCAACAGCACTAGATGAAGAACCAGATCCTACAACGCTGGTTGAATAACCAGATCTATCAATTGGAACAACATCGCCACAATTTACATAACTCATCTCACCGGAATACTGCCAAAACACCAAAACACAAAGAACATAACACATGAACAAGCTCGATTAGCTAAACATAAACAAGCTCGACTAGCAGCAATGAAAAACCTCCAACGAAACCAGAGATCAACAGAAAACTCGATTAGCTAAACAGGAAGAATCAAAAAAACTAATATCTAACCTCGTCGTCGATCAATTATGGAGAATCAGAAAAGATTCGCCGTCCCCTGTTTCTCAGCGGCTGCTCGCAGTTTCTCTCTACAAAAACTGAATCCAACTCGCGCACACGTCGATCAATTATGGAGAATCAGAAAGCTCGATTCGAAGCTGCTGCTCGCAGTTTCTATCGCCGTCGATCAATCATGGAGAATCGTCGTCCTTGTTTCTCAGCTGCTGCTCCCCTGCTCGTAGTTTCTCTCTCCAAAATCCGAATCCAACTCGCGCACAGAAAGATTCGCAACGGACAAAAGGGGAAACTCATTAATTCAAATAACGGACAAAAATGCCCCTGACCATCCCGCTTCAACCACAGCCACCCGATCAGCCCGGACCAGATCTACGGTCCTAATGTGGTTACTCACGGGTGAGTAACAAAGGGTTACTCACCCTATCCTAAGCCCATCTGAAACGCCATGGTGAGAAATACAATAAACCGGGACATATCCATCAAAAGCGTCCACGAAGATAAGAATCTAAGCGTTGCCAAACAAGACCAATCACAAAACTAAGACCCAAAACGCGAAGAAACCAAAACAACCCCTAACCGGAAACTCAACATGAAAACCGCCAATTTCAGAATTTAGTGCAAAAGTGGGTCATTCTTCAATTATGACGATGATACCCATCTCACAAGAGGAAAATTTGTTTGGCTTTTCTATCTTCCGAGGAAGGGAAAAGGGTGTGGGAGGAAAAAGCTCGCGTCTTTGCGGGGAAAGACTTTAGATGCAAGTTTCGAAACCAAAGAGTGATAGAGTATATAGTACAAAATGTAATTTTGTTGTTTTCAGGGTAGTTATTGTAATTAGTAGTTTGTATAGGTACTAGGTAGTAATTTGGAGAACATTATAAAGGTTGTACAGTGTAACAGAACAACTCACCGTTTTATGCAATAATCAGTTTTCCTTCCGCAAATACTGAATCTAGCATGGTATCAGAGCTAAACTAGGGTTTCTTGATTTCTTTTCTTCTTCTTTTCTCTGCTTTGCAATGGCGATTCCACTTCCCACTACTCTCGATCCCAATCATCCTTACTACCTCAATCAGAACAAGAATCCGGCTCTGGTGCTTGTGTCGACGCTTCTCCATGGAGGCAATTATCAGTCCTGGGCGAGGTCGATGAGGATGGCGCTCCTCGCAAAGAACAAGGTCTCGTTCGTCAATGGTGAAGCTCCGCGTCCTGGAGATGCCGATCCGCTGCTTCCAGCTTGGGAGCGTGCGAATCTGATGGTCTTGGGCTGGATCTATCGGTCTCTGGAGCCGACGATTGCTCAATCGATTCTTTGGCTTGATTCCGCGCGAGAAGTCTGGCTCGATCTCCAGAAGCGTTTCGGTCAGGCGAATCTGGTACGGATCTCAGATCTCCATGAGGAGATCTATGGCTTCAAGCAGGGTAATCTCACTGTCACGGAGTACTACACTCGATTCAAGGTTCTTTGGGACGAGTTCTTTGCTCTTCGTTCGTTGCCTTGATGCACATGCACTCCTCGATGTCGATGCGGCGCATTCACGAGGCTTTGTGGATATATTGAGGCGGATCAGATTATTCATTTCCTTCGCGGTCTTCGCGATTCTTTTGGTCCGATTCGATCACAGATCCTCCAGCTAGATCCACTGTCGCCGATCAACCGCGTCTTTGCTCAGATCGTTCAACAAGAACGCGAGTCTCGCCATGGAGCTTCTCTGGTTCCGACGGTTCAGCCTCCCATGGCATTCGCAGGCAACTATGCACCTTCGTCGTCTGTTCGAGGCGGTTTTACTCACGGTGCCTTTTCGTCTGGTCAGACTCGACGAGGTCCTAAGGATGGATCGAAGAGGCCTGTCTGCACCTTCTGCGGACTTGCTGGTCACTTGATTGACAAGTGCTTCAAGAAGAACGGGTATCCACCTGGAAACAAGGCTCGTGGCAAGGCAATCAACGCTGTATGTGCTGGGGAGACTGCAGAGGATGTTTCTGAGGATACTGGTGACAGTTTTACTCTCTCTCGGGCTCAATATCAGGCATTTTTGTCGCTCATCCAGCCTCAGCAGCCAACTAATCTGGGCTCTATCAACTTGATGGCGGTTTCCAACACTCTGCCTGCTGGTTATTCCACCTCAGCTCTCTATGAGGATGCAGCTACAGCACAGAGCACCTCTTCTGCCTCTCAAGCTGCCTATGACGAGGTTGCAGGTAAGGTTGTTCTTTCCGTAGCTAATTCTAGGTCTCTTGAACAAACATGGGTGGTAGACACTGGGGCTACTGACCATGTGACTTGCTGTTTGTCTATGCTTCAATCTTTTAGTGTTGTGCATAATTCCTTTGTGACCTTACCTAATGGTTCTAAGGCCAAAGTGACTCATATTGGTACAGTGCATTTAAATGATCATCTCATCATTTCTAATGTCTTGTTAATTCCATCATTCTCGTTTAATTTGCTTTCTGCAAGCAAGTTAACTAAGCACCATAATTGCTCCATGACATTCATTCATAATGCTTGTTTTATCCAGGAGCTGTCAACTATGCAGACGATTGGTATAGCTGAACAGGTCTCTAGCCTTTACTACCTTCAACCTGGCACCTCTCTGCCTGGTCTTGCTATCCCTCAGTTGCTATCTGCAGCATATGATACATCACATTCTATGTTTGATTTGTGGCATTATCGTTTGGGACATGCTTCTACTCCTAGAATAAAGGGTTTGCATGCTAATTCTCTTCCTATTACTGTCAATGACAATATACATTGTTCTGTTTGTCCTTTGGCAAAACAGAAACGACTCCCTTTTGCATCTAGTGATTCTGTTAGTGCATCCCCATTTGATTTGATTCATTGTGATGTTTGGGGGCCTTATAAGGAACCAACTATTGATGGTCATCGATATTTCTTTGCTATTGTGGATGATCACACTAGAGTAACTTGGGTTTATCTTCTTAAACACAAGTCTGAAGCTAGGGAAATTCTTATAAATTTTTGTTCTTATGTATCTACTCAGTTTGCCATGACAGTTAAAGTGATAAGAATAGATAATGCTCAGGAATTTAATATTCCAAGTTTCTATAACTCAAAGGGTATTTTACACCAAACTTCTTGTGTCCAAACTTCCCAACAGAATGGTCGGGTAGAAAGGAAATTGCAGCATATAGTCACTATTGCTAGGGCTCTCCTATTCCAAGCTTCTCTTTCCATTCTATTTTGGGGTCATGCTATTCTTCATGCTACTCATCTCATCAATCGCATCCCTTCACCTTTAACTCAGAATAAATCTCCCTTAGAACTTCTTCAGGGCACTCCCCCTGATCTGGCTTACCTTAGAGTTTTCGGTTGCCTAGCATATGCTAGTACTCTAAGTCATAATCGTCCAAAACTTGAACCAAGGGCAACTCCATGTGTATTTCTAGGTTATCCTTTTGGCACCAAAGGGTTTAAACTAGTTGACTTAAATACCAACCGTCAGATTGAATCTAGGGATGTTGTGTTTCATGAACATATCTTTCCTTACAAAAATTCATCACCTTCCTCTGATTCTGAGTTAACTCTCCCAAACTTTGATCTTCTCATAGAACCTAGCCCCTCTAGTGTTTCCCCTTCTGTTCCTTCTTCTGGAATGTTGCATGTTGATAATCCTGTACATATTCCTTTGCAAATACCCAATAGTAATGCTCCAGCTCCTGCTGGAAGGCCACAAAGACAGACAAAGCCTCCTGCTAGACTCAAGGACTTTGTTTGTCATTCAACAGTGGCTACATCCCCTAATACTACTCACCCTCTTTCCAAAGTTCTTTCTTATGACAATTTAGCTGCAGGTTACAAGAGCTTTGTCATGAATGTGACTAAGGAAATTGAACCCACTTGCTATGAAGAGGCTATCAAGGATCCACGTTGGGTGGTAGCTATGCAAGCTGAACTTGATGCCTTAGCAGCAACTAATACCTGGAAGGTAACTTCTCTGCCTTCTACTCATAAAGCAATAGGTTTCAAATGGGTGTATCGAATTAAATATAAGGTTGATGGATCTGTAGAGAGGTTTAAGGCTCGATTAGTAGCAAAAGGTTATACACAAACTAAGGGCATCGATTACTCAGAAACTTTTTCTCCTGTTGCTAAAATGACTATTGTTCGTGCTTTATTAGCATTAGCATCTGTCAAGGGCTGGGCTATTGAGCAATTAGATGTAAATAATGCATTTTTACATGGGGATCTTATGGAAGAAGTTTATATGAAAATCCCTCAAGGTTTAACTCCTCCTGTTGACATCAAAAGACCTGTTTCTCGTTTAACCAAATCACTTTATGGTCTAAAACAAGCAAGTAGATAGTGGAATTCAAAACTGACTGAGTTTTTATTAGCCAATGGATTTGTTCAATCCAAGGCAGATCATACTCTGTTTACAAAACAATCTGATTCTAAGTTTTTAGCTTTGTTAGTATATGTTGATGATGTGATATTAACAGGAGATGATTTGTTAGAAAAGAAGTCCATTAAGTCTAAACTGGATGCTACTTTCAAGATTAAAGACTTAGGACCCCTACGTTATTTCCTTGGATTAGAAATTGCTAGAAATTATAAAGGACTAACTTTGTGTCAAAGAAAGTTCGCTTTAGATATTATTGCAGATGTTGTGTTGCTAGCTGGGAAAGTTGCAGAATCACCTTCTGAACCGAATATTCGATATTCTACTACTTCTGGTGAACCACTTTCTGATCCCTCTCCTTATAAAAGGTTGATTGGTAGATTATTGTACTTATGTACTACACGACCTGACATTCAATATGCTGTGCATCATCTCACTCAGTTTGTAGCTAATCCTACTGATTTGCACATGAATGCTGCCAATAGATTAGTTCGTTTTATTAGGAACAATCCTGGGAAGGGCCTATTTTCCCATCTGATTCAGCTATCAGTTTGTCTGCATTTTCAGACTCAGACTGGGCTGGTTGTCCTGACACTCGCAGGTCAACTACTGGTTTTTGTATTTTTCTTGGTAAATCACTAATTAGCTGACGTTCCAAGAAACAAACTACAATCAGTCGATCTTCTGCAGAAGCAGAATATCGAGCAATGGCTGATGTGTCTTGTGAATTACAATGGTTGTGTTACTTGTTCAATGATATCAATATTAAGTTTGCTGATCCGTTTGCTTTATACTGTGATAATACTTCTGCCATTAGAATTGCAGAGAACCCAGTGGCGCATGAACGCACGAAACACATTGAGATCGATTGCCATCTCATCCGGGAGAAAATTGCTGCCCGTCTCATCAAGTTGTTCTACATCTCCACTGACAGCCAACTTGCCGATGTTCTAACCAAATCACTACCGATACATAGGTTTGTAGAATTGATAGGCAAGCTAGGCATGTGTGATATACATGCTCCAGCTTGAGGGGGGGTGATAGAGTATATAGTACAAAATGTAATTTTGTTGTTTTCAGGGTAGTTATTGTAATTAGTAGTTTGTATAGGTACTAGGTAGTAACTTGGAGAACATTATAAAGGCTGTACAGTGTAACAGAACAACTCACCGTTTTATGCAATAATCAGTTTTCCTTCCGCAAATACTGAATCTAGCAAAGAGACGCGTTGAATTGAATCGGAAGCTGCAGCAAAACTTGTGGGTTAGACTTGGTATATCTAGTGCGAGATACCTTGGAATGCAGAAGAAAGCGAGGATAAGAAAGCGAGCAGAAGCCTCAGATCAAGAAACGAAATATCAAAAATGGCGGAGGAGAGCCCTAATCACTGAATCGGGCTCGTGAGGAGAAGAGGAGAGGACGATTGAGTGGGACTATTATTGAATTCTGGAGGTCGCAATTGATAATTACCAGTGTCTTATCCCATTCCTTTTACAGGGGTTGACAAGAATTTATCCAAAAGAAGGTGCAGATGAACTAGTTCGACTTGTCTAGATAAATTACTAACACTGCGAGTTCTTCGAAGAAGAAAACTAAATAAAAGAAAAGAGCAGCAAACAATCAAGCAACGAGCTACGCCCAGATTGCGTAGATTTCTTGGCAAAAGCCCCAACTCTACGAATCCAGACACAAAACCTAAGAACCCAAACCAACTATCCCAAGAACTAACCAGCTCTTCCTGATAGAGGAAACCGTTGCATTCTTCTTCAATCTCGTGCCATTTATATAGACCTTCGGCAAGCATCTGCGACCTCTCTCTCTCTCTCTCTCTCTTCTTCAATATGAAGACCGTTAGACAGAGTCTTTCGGGGGATTGATTTTGATGACGATTGTCTGGGGAGTTGATGCTTCTGGCAGCTTTGATAGCTAGGGATTTTGGGAATGAAGGCGAAGACGCTTTAGCAATCTCGACGATGACCAATGGGCTCTTTGGGCTCAACGTGAGAGGGCTTTGATCTATTTTGACGAGATGCCAGTGGGCCAAGGCCCAACAATCTCCCCCTGCGTTCGAGCTTTCATTCCTGTTAACAAGAACAGATGATATCAAATCATCGAGTGTATGATCTTTCTTACAAAAGTACAGAGAATTAGGGAACAGAATAGGTGTAACTCAAGATATAAAATCAATGACCACTATTCATTCAACCTTGAGCCATTATGGATTGATACTCTGAAATCATTCGAAGATAAGAGTTCTTGAGAATAGATAGTCACCACTTATTGACCCTTATGATCAAGGAAAACTTTTATTCAGGAAAGACAACCAGCATCAATTTAAACAGCAGAGCACAGAACAGTTCAGATACCACACTTAGACCATTATGGTCACCAGCAATAAAAAAACACAGAACAGATCAGATACCACACTTAGACCATTATGGTCAATTTCACCTTATTCAACTAGAGACATACTTAGCAGAACCATTATTTTAAGACACAAAGTTTTTAGTCAAGTTTCAGGGACAGGTTTGTTTTTCTTTTGGCTCCCCCTGAGTCCCAGCCACACCTTCCATCATATTCTCCTCCTGATTTCCAGCAACTCCTTCCATCATCTCTCTTTCCAGATCTTCAGCAAACAGTCTGATGTCCTTCTCAGACACTGTTTCTGGTTCAAGTTCAGCTTCTTCCTCTTCAAAGGAAATGATCAGGTTCTTTCGGATAGTCGAGCCAGAACCTTCAAGATTCATGGTTTTAGACTTGTGTTTGATAGGTCTAGCATTTGCTGGGTCCAGAGATCCTCCCCCTTTCGAAGGCTGAGGCTCAACTCCTAGAAAGTTGAGGACAGTGCTGGCAGGGACATAGACAAATGTGTCAACCGAGGAGTAACCATCCAGCGAGAGACCAAGATTGGATTGGAGAAGAGTGATGAGCCCCCCATAGGGAAGACGGCCATCGAGGTGAGCATCAGCACTTCGAACAATGGAACCAAACAGGAGTTGAGTGTAGTCGATTTTTCTCCCAGTCAGTGCATTTGAAAGAACCCAGAGATCGAGTTTTGTGACAATATTAAGTCCATGGGAGCGAGGGAGAAAGAGGTGAGTGATGACATAGTGCAGGGTGCGAAGTGTGGGGTTGAGATCAATAGTGGTGATGACTTCATTAGCTGCGACTCGTCGCTGAGTCACACGAGAATACTCTATTTCATGATCAAAATCATAGAAGAGGAATTCATCCTCGTGGGCCATAGGAAGAGGTCCTCCTATTGGAAGGGTAAGCAAGACCCCAATAGCCTCAGCAGTGAGTGATATGAAATAACCATTCACAAGAGTGGTCAGCTTTCTAGTGATGATGCCTTGACAGTCAAGGTTGGCATAGAAGGTTTTGACAGGCAAGGGACAGGCAGCAAGAGGAGGATAGTGAAGTAGAAATTCCCAGCCTAGGTTTCTAATGAAGGGAGCAATGTCTATCCCCGAAGCTTTGAATTCATAGAGATCAAGTGAAATGGGATCAGAGAGTCGGCGGGAAGCAAAGAATTCTTTGAATCTATGATGATTGAATTCAATAGGTTCGTTGAAGGTCCTCCCAACATATGTGATAATAGCGCCGGGAATGTTGGAGGAGGTGAACAATTCAGTCATGATGAGATCTTTTTCAGAGAAGGCTGAGAATGGAGGTCGAAGGAGATAGATAGGGGGTATATATACTGACCAAAGGAGAATACTAAGAGCTACTACATTAATTTATGAAGACTACAGAACACAAGCAGTCAAATAGTTTTTTATTTATATCAAAGCATGGGGAATTTAAACTTCACGTTCATGAACAATCACCCAAACAGCATAGAAAATATAATTAAAGCAAGGACATATATTTAATAAGAAGATAAAGAGAGTGCAGAACCTGGTTAATGCCCACTCTGAATCGAGTGAAGAGATCGAAGTCCAAGCTCATCACAGAGTCTAATGAATCTTTTAGAAGATAGAGCTTTTGTGAAAATATCAGCTATTTGAAATTCAGTGGATATAAAGTTCAATTCTACCAGACCAGCTTGAATTATGTCTCTAATAAAATGATGCTTGACTTCAATATGTTTAGTCCTACTATGATGAACTGGATTTTTTGACATGCAAATGGCACTTGTATTGTCACATAGGACAGGGATATTGTCAAAGTTGAGGCCATAGTCAGCTAATTGCTATCTTAGCCATAGGATTTGAGTACAACAACTGCCAGCAACAACGTATTCAGCTTCAGCAGTGGAAAGAGCAACAGACCCTTGTTTTTTACTCGACCAAGATACTAAAGACCCCCCAAAAAATTGACATGTTCCACTAGTACTTTTTCTGTCGGTCATGCTTCCAGCAAAATCTGAGTCAGAATATCCTATTAGTGACAACGCCTCTGATTTAGCATACCATAAACCAAGATCCTGAGTTCCTTTTTGGTATCTAAATATTCTTTTGACTGCAACAAGATGACTTTCTTTAGGCTGACTTTGGAATCTAGCACATAAGCAGACACTGAACTGAATATCAGGCCTACTAGCAGTTAGATATAGTAGTGACCCTATCATCCCTCTATATCTTTTTTCACATACTTGTTGTCCATCTAAGTCATGATCTAAATGCAAGTTAGATGCAATGGGAGTTTTACATGGTCTGACATTCATAAAGTTGAATTTGGTTAACATAGAATTCAGGTACTTAGTTTGATGAATAAAAATTCCAGAATCAGTTTGATGAATTTGAAGTCCTAAGAAGAAGGTCAATTCTCCCATGAGACTCATTTCAAATTGATCTTTCATGACAGAGCAAAATTCATCACACATATTAGGGTCGGTGCTTCCAAACACAATGTCGTCTACATAAACCTGAACTATTAATGTGTGATTGTTTTTCCTTTTGATGAAAAGAGTTTTGTCTACTCCCCCTTGACAGAATCCTTGAGTTCTTAAAAATGATGTTAACTTTTCATACCAAGCTCTGGGAGCTTGTTTGAGACCATAAAGGGCTTTAGAAAACTTAAAGACATGGTCAGGGAATTCAAAATCGATAAAGCCAGGAGGCTGCTCAACATAAACGTCTTCCTTAATTTCACCATTCAAGAAAGCGCTTTTTACATCCATTTGATAGAGTTTAAAGTTCATTAGACTGGCATAAGCGCATAAAAGTCTAATTGATTCTATCCTAGCAACAGGAGCAAAGGTTTCATCATAATCAATTCCTTCCTCTTGATTATACCCTTGTGCAACAAGCCTAGCTTTGTTCTTAATTATAAACCCTAATTCATCATATTTATTCCTGAATATCCACTTGGTTCCAATAACAGTTATGTTAACAGGTCTAGGAACGAGTTCCCAGACCTTTAATCTAACAAAGTGAGACAATTCCTCTTGCATAGCAAGTAACCACTCTTCATCAAGCAATGCTTCCTTATAGTTTTTAGGTTCAAGTAATGACATAAAGGCATATTGCCCTGGGATGTACTTACCTCTGGTGTGGATTAGGGATGGCAACAAAACCCGAACCCATGGGTACCCACCCGACCCAACCCGGTCAACGCGGGTAAAATCCGTGTTGACGGGTTTTGGGCCGGGTTTGGGTTTAAACCCGTTCATTATTCACCGGGTTGGGTTGGGTTTGGGTTTAGGTAAACCCGGCCCGTGGGTACCCGCCCACCCATATAATTAATTTTTTCGGTATATTTAATATTCTAAACAACTAATCTTATTTATGTTTGTGGAGACATGTCTAATTTTTTCTTTTTAATTGTGTAGAATGAAGTTGATGTTATGGAGTGGAGAATAAAGAAACTTAATTGAAAGGAAGAAGCTTTCAATTAAACATGTTATTTATGGATAATTTGTGATTTGCTTCAATTTTCTTGAGTTTTCTAGATTGGTGTTGAACAATTTGTATAGTTAATTTGTGATTTGCTTGAATTTTCTAGAATGGTGTTTTATATATGGATAAGTTGTATTGAGAAATTGATATTTGACTTTAATTTTGATAAGAACTTGTAATTGTAAATTTTTTACGACAAAATCCGTGGGTACCCATGAACCCGCGGATACCCAACGGGTTGGGTTGGGTTTGAGTTTTTCAAACCCAGTGGGTTTTACCCCGGGTTTTTTTCAAAGATAAACCCATGGGTTTGGGTTTGGGTTTGGCAAAACCCGACCCAACCCGACCCATTGCCATCCCTAGTGTGGATAGGATCTGACAAGTTACCTATAATTTGTGATGGAGGATGCCTCCTTCTGATGTGAGCAGGTGCTTCAGATTCTTCAGGGGATTCAGTTTCATTTGGGGAAGCTTGAGGAGCAGGGATGACTTCAGCAAAGTCATTAGTATTGGATGAATTGCCTGTCTGAGAAAGAGTACTAATAGGAAGAAAGTCATAGTTGTTTATATCAGAGTGTAAGGGAAGGGGTGAATCAGATGAGTCAAATTTAATGTGAACAGACTCCTCAACTTTTCTAGACCTTCTATTATAGACTCTATATGCTTGGCCTTTACTGGAGTATCCTAGGAAGGTAGCAATGTCAGATTTGGCATCAAATTTTCCAATTTGATCCTTAGTGTTAGAATGTAGCATTTAGAGCCAAAAGGATGAAAATAGGACAGTTTAGGTAATTTTCCTTTCAAGATTTCATAGGGAGTTTTATTGATTATTTTACTAATGGTAGTGCGATTCATCACATAACATGCCGTGTTTACAGCCTCTGCCCAAAGGAACTTAGGACAATCAAATTCAAGGAGCATGGTTCTGGCTGACTCAATTAGTGATCTATTTTTTCTTTCCACGACTCCATTATGTTGTGGAGTTCTAGGAGCAGAAAAGGTGTGAAGAATACCATGATGGTCACAGAAACAACTAAAATTATCATTTATAAATTCACCACCATTGTCACTTCTGATGCCTTTAATGGTGCAATCAAATTGATTTTTCATAAGGAGAACAAAGGATTTAAACTTAGAGAAAGCTTCATCTTTGGAGGAAAGGAAGTAGACCCAGGTAAATCTGGAGAAGTCATCAACAATAACCAGTACATATGATTTTCCACCTAGACTTTGGACATTTGTAGGTCCAAACAAATCCATATGCATTAGATCAAACACAGCAGATGTGGTTACGTCTTGTTTACTTTTAAAAGACTTTTTACAATGTTTTTCAAGGATGCAGGCTTCACAAGAAAAATTATCAGGAGTTTTAATCTTAGGCAAGCCTCTCACGAGATTGAGTCTAGACAGTTGATTCAGACGAGAGAAACTCATGTGACCAAGCTTTCTTGCCACATGACAGCTGACTCAGTCATAGTACTTAGGCAAATTTCTTCAGACAGATCAAGAGAAGACAAATCTATAGTATACACGTTGTTTATTTTCTTTCCTTTGAATATCACAGCATTATCTGAGATTCTTTCTATAATGCAGCAAAAAGGATCAAAGATGACTCGATAAGTGGAACCACAAATTTGACTTATTGAGAGCAGATTATGTTTTAACCCATCTACATAAAGTACATCTTCAATTACCAGAGAAGAGTTACTGCAGATTGTACATTTACCTACTACTGATGCACAATTATTGTGTTTGATAGGTCTAGCATTTGCTGGGTCCAGAGATCCTCCCCCTTTCGAAGGCTGAGGCTCAACTCCTAGAAAGTTGAGGACAGTGCTGGCAGGGACATAGACAAATGTGTCAACCGAGGAGTAACCATCCAGCGAGAGACCAAGATTGGATTGGAGAAGAGTGATGAGCCCCCCATAGGGAAGACTGCCATCGAGGTGAGCATCAGCACTTCAAACAATGGAACCAAACAGGAGTTGAGTGTAGTCGATTTTTCTCCCAGTCAGTGCATTTGAAAGAACTCAGAGATCGAGTTTTGTGACAATATTAAGTCCATGGGAGCGAGGGAGAAAGAGGTGAGTGATGACATAGTGCAGGGTGCGAAGTGTGGGGTTGAGATCAACAGTGGTGATGACTTCATTAGCTGCGACTCGTCGCTGAGTCACACGAGAATACTCTATTTCATGATCAAAATCATAGAAGAGGAATTCATCCTCGTGGGCCATAGGAAGAGGTCCTCCTATTGGAAGGGTAAGCAAGACCCCAATAGCCTCAGCAGTGAGTGATATGAAATAACCATTCACAAGAGTGGTCAGCTTTCTAGTGATGATGCCTTGACAGTCAAGGTTGGCATAGAAGGTTTTGACAGGCAAGGGACAGGCAGCAAGAGGAGGATAGTGAAGTAGAAATTCCCAGCCTAGGTTTCTAATGAAGGGAGCAATGTCTATCCCTGAAGCTTTGAATTCATAGAGATCAAGTGAAATGGGATCAGAGAGTCGGCGGGAAGCAAAGAATTCTTTGAATCTATGATGATTGAATTCAATAGGTTCGTTGAAGGTCCTCCCAACATATGTGATAATAGCGCCGAGAATGTTGGAGGAGGTGAACAATTCAGTCATGATGAGATCTTTTTCAGAGAAGGCTGAGAATGGAGGTCGAAGGAGATAGATAGGGGGTATATATACTGACCAAAGGAGAATACTAAGAGCTACTACATTAATTTATGAAGACTACAGAACACAAGCAGTCAAACAGTTTTTTGTTTATATCAAAGCATGGGGAATTTAAACTTCACGTTCATGAACAATCACACAAACAGCATAGAAAATATAATTAAAGCAAGGACATATATTTAATAAGAAGATAAAGAGAGTGCAGAACCTGGTTAATGCCCACTCTGAATCGAGTGAAGAGATCGAAGTCCAAGCTCATCACAGAGTCTAACGAATCTTTTAGAAGAGAGAGCTTTTGTGAAAATATCAGCTATTTGAAATTCAGTGGATATAAAATTCAATTCTACCAGACCAGCTTGAATTATGTCTCTAATAAAATGATGCTTGACTTCAATATGTTTAGTCCTACTATGATGAACTGGATTTTTTGACATGCAAATGGCACTTGTATTGTCACATAGGACAGGGATATTGTCAAAGTTGAGGCCATAGTCAGCTAATTGAGATCTTAGCCATAGGATTTGAGTACAACAACTGCCAGCAACAACGTATTCAGCTTCAGCAGTGGAAAGAGCAACAGACCCTTGTTTTTTACTCGACCAAGATACTAAAGACCCCCCAAAAAATTGACATGTTCCACTAGTACTTTTTCTGTCAGTCATGCTTCCAGCAAAATCTGAGTCAGAATATCCTATTAGTGACAACCCCTCTGATTTAGCATACAATAAACCAAGATCCTGAGTTCCTTTTAGGTATCTAAATATTCATTTGACTGCAACAAGATGACTTTCTTTAGGCTGACTTTGGAATCTAGCACATAAGCAGACACTGAACTGAATATCAGGCCTACTAGCAGTTAGATATAGTAGTGACCCTATCATCCCTCTATATCTTTTTTCACATACTTGTTGTCCATCTAAGTCATGATCTAAATGCAAGTTAGATGCAATGGGAGTTTTACATGGTCTGACATTCATAAAGTTGAATTTGGTTAACATAGAATTCAGGTACTTAGTTTGATGAATAAAAATTCCAGAATCAGTTTGATGAATTTGAAGTCCTAAGAAGAAGGTCAATTCTCCCATGAGACTCATTTCAAATTGATCTTTCATGACAGAGCAAAATTCATCACACATGTTAGGGTCAGTGCTTCCAAACACAATGTCGTCTACATAAACCTGAACTATTAATGTGTGATTGTTTTTCCTTTTGATGAAAAGAGTTTTGTCTACTCCCCTTTGACAGAATCCTTGAGTTCTTAAAAATGATGTTAACTTTTCATACCAAGCCCTGGGTGCTTGTTTGAGACCATAGAGGGCTTTGGAAAACTTAAAGACATGGTCAGGGAATTCAAAATCGATAAAGCCAGGAGGCTGCTCAACATAAACGTCTTCCTTAATTTCACCATTCAAGAAAGCGCTTTTTACATCCATTTGATAGAGTTTAAAGTTCATTAGACTGGCATAAGCGCATAAAAGTCTAATTGATTCTATCCTAGCAACAGGAGCAAAGGTTTCATCATAATCAATTCCTTCCTCTTGATTATACCCTTGTGCAACAAGCCTAGCTTTGTTCTTAATTATAAACCCTAATTCATCAGATTTATTCCTGAATATCCACTTGGTTCCAATAACAGTTATGTAAACAGGTCTAGGAACGAGTTCCCGGACCTTTAATCTAACAAAGTGAGACAATTCCTCTTGCATAGCAAGTAACCACTCTTCATCAAGCAATGCTTCCTTATAGTTTTTAGGTTCAAGTAATGACACAAAGGCATATTGCCCTGGGATGTACTTACCTCTGGTGTGGATAGGATCTGACAAGTTACCTATAATTTGTGATGGAGGATGCCTCCTTCTGATGTGAGCAGGTGCTTCAGATTCTTCAGGGGATTCAGTTTCATTTGGGGCAGCTTGAGGAGCAGGGATGACTTCAGCAAAGTCATTAGTATTGGATGAATTGCCTGTCTGAGAAAGAGGACTAATAGGAAGAAAGTCATAGTTGTTTATATCATAGTGTAAGGGAAGGGGTGAATCAGATGAGTCAAATTTAATGTGAACAGACTCCTCAACTTTTCTAGACCTTCTATTATAGACTCTATATGCTTGGCCTTTACTGGAGTATCCTAGGAAGGTAGCAATGTCAGGTTTGGCATCAAATTTTCCAATTTGATCCTTAGTGTTCAAAATGTAGCATTTAGAGCCAAAAGGATGAAAATAGGACAGTTTAGGTAATTTTCCTTTCAAGATTTCATAGGGAGTTTTATTGATTATTTTCCTAATGGTAGTGTGATTCATCACATAACATGCCGTGTTTACAGCCTCTGCCCAAAGGAACTTAGGACAATCAAATTCAAGGAGCATGGTTCTGGCTGACTCAATTAGTGATCTATTTTTTCTTTCCAGAACTCCATTATGTTGTGGAGTTCTAGGAGCAGAAAAGGTGTGAAGAATACCATGATGGTCACAGAAACAACTAAAATTATCATTTATAAATTCACCACCATTGTCACTTCTGATGCCTTTAATGGTGCAATCAAATTGATTTTTCATAAGGAGAACAAAGGATTTAAACTTAGAGAAAGCTTCATCTTTGGAGGAAAGGAAGTAGACCCAGGTAAATCTGGAGAAGTCATCAACAATAACCAGTACATATGATTTCCACCTAGACTTCGGACATTTGTAGGTCCAAACAAATCCATATGCATTAGATCAAACACAGCAGATGTGGTTACGTCTTGTTTACTTTTAAAAGACTTTTTACAATGTTTTTCAAGGATGCAGGCTTCACAAGAAAAATTATCAGGAGTTTTAATCTTAGGCAAGCCTCTCACGAGATTGAGTCTAGACAGTTGATTCAGACGAGAGAAACTCATGTGACCAAGCTTTCTTGCCACATGACAGCTGACTCAGTCATAGTACTTAGGCAAATTTCTTCAGACAGATCAAGAGAAGACAAATCTACAGTATACACGTTGTTTATTTTCTTTCCTTTGAATATCACAGCATTATCTGAGATTCTTTCTATAATGCAGCAAAAAGGATCAAAGATGACTCGATAAGTGGAACCACAAATTTGACTTATTGAGAGCAGATTATGTTTTAACCCATCTACATAAAGTACATCTTCAATTACCAGAGAAGAGTTACTGCAGATTGTACCTTTACCTACTACTGATGCACAATTATTGTTGCCATAGTAAACCTTACCTCCCCTTTTTGGATTAAGAAAAGTAAAAAGAGCTTTATTACCCGTCATGTGGTGAGAGCATCCAGGATCTAAATACCAGATGTTTGCACCATTATTATTCTGAAAGAAAAGGTAATTTCAATTAGAAGTTTTAACCACCCAAACAAGTTTGGGTTTCTGTCTTCTGGAAAAGTAGTGATCAAAGTCATCTCCTGATCTTTTACAAAAAGAGCAAAGTCGAGGGAGGATCCTGGTGCTAGATGTCTTCCTATGTCTATGAGAATAGGTTTGGTGATCATTCCAAACAGAATGATAAGACGTGGAAGGAATCCATGTGGTCATAGGCATAGTTCTCTTGCATTTTCCTAGTTAGATTGGCAATTTGAGTGTCCTGAGTAATCTGAGCAGCATGTTGGATTTCTATGAGACTTTTTAGTTTCTTTATTTCAGTATCTTTGTCATTCAACTGTGTAACAGTAAGGTAGTATTTACTTCTTAATCTGTTGCATTCATCTTGCAGATTAGATAGTGCATGAAGAAAAAAATCTTCATTATGAGTGTCAGATGTATGTTCAGAGGAAGACTCAGATCAAACCTGGTCATTGGTGTTGTCATCTCCATTGATTGAGTTCAGTCCCATGAGTGCTAAGTTCTCAGTTTCTTCTTCCGATCTGTAATCACTCCATGAAGCCACCATAGCCTTTTCTTTCTTTCTACTCAGGGGACAGTTGGCTCTTATGTCACCTGTGTTCTCAGCAGTTAGATTGGCAATTTGAGTGTCCTGAGTAATCTGAGCAGCATGTTGGATTTCTATGAGACTTTTTAGTTTCTTTATTTCAGTATCTTTGTCATTCAACTGTGTAACAGTAAGGTAGTATTTACTTCTTAATCTGTTGCATTCATCTTGCAGATTAGATAGTGCATGAAGAAAAAAATCTTCATTATGAGTGTCAGATGTATGTTCAGAGGAAGACTCAGATCAAACCTGGTCATTGGTGTTGTCATCTCCATTGATTGAGTTCAGTCCCATGAGTGCTAAGTTCTCAGTTTCTTCTTCCGAGCTGTAATCACTCCATGAAGCCACCATAGCCTTTTCTTTCTTTCTACTCAGGGGACAGTTGGCTCTTATGTCACCTGTGTTACCACATTTAAAGCAAATGGTAGAGTCAGTTTTGTATTCAGCAGAGCTTTTCATTTCTTTAGGACTGTTATCATGTCTGTTGGGTCCAAATGAGTTTTTGTCATTTGAATTCACAGAATGATGTCCATAGTTTCTAGAGGAATGGTTAGTCATGTTTCCAGAAGGTCTAAAGGAGTAGCCATTGTTTTGACTTCCCCTTTTTACATTCTGTTCATGTTTGTATTTCATCATTCTTTGGAGTTTCTTGCTGGTAAGAGCAAGTTCATTTTCGAACTCCTCATCCAGTTTCTCCCCTTCATTGCTACACACAGAAGTGAATGCTATAGATTTGTTCTTTTTGTCATGAAGAGAGTTCATTTGTTTTAAAACTTCTTCATGACTAAGAAGGGATCCAATCAAGTTTTCTAAAGACAGAGTGTTCATATCTTTAGCTTCCTCTATGGCTGTTCTTTTAGCCATCCATTCAAGGGGAAGAGACCTGAGGACTTTTCTTACTAGTTCTTTGCTAGAGAAGGTTTTTCCAAGTCCTTTGAGTCGATTAACTAAGGTAGAGAATCTTTTATCCATTTCAGATATTGATTCTCCAGATAACATATCAAAGGTTTCATATTCTTTTAGAAGAAGATCAATTCTAGTTTCTTTTACTTCTGAAGTACCTTCATGAGTTGTTTCTAGGATTTGCCAAATTTCTTTTGCTGTTTCACATTTGTTAACTCTTTCACCTTCATCATCTGATATAGCAGACAATAAGATGTGAATAGCCCTAGAATCTAATTGAGCACTTTTCTTTTTTTCATTTGACCAATCCTCCTCATCATCTTCTTTCATGTCAATTGGTCCATTGCGGACAATTTCCCATAATTCACAGTCGATTCCTCGGAGGTACAGTCTCATTCTTTTCTTCCATACAGAATAGTTAGAACCAGAAAACCACAGTGGGTTTGAACTGGTAGGGAATGAGTTAGAAGACATGGTAAAGCACAGGATCTCCTTCTCGGAAACTTAGAGTTCCACGAAAAGGGGGCTCTGATACCAATTGATAATTACCAGTGTCTTATCCCATTCCTTTTACAGGGGTTGACAAGAATTTATCCAAAAGAAGGTGCAGATGAACTAGTTCGACTTGTCTAGATAAATTACTAACACTACGAGTTCTTCGAAGAAGAAAACTAAATAAAAGAAAAGAGCAGCAAACAATCAAGCAACGAGCTATGCCCAGATTGCGTAGAGTTCCTGGCAAAACCCCCAACTCTACGAATCCAGACACAAAACCTAAGAACCCAAACCAACTATCCCAAGAACTAACCAGCTCTTCCTGATAGAGGAAACCGTTGCATTCTTCTTCAATCTCGTGCCATTTATATAGACCTTCGGCAAGCATCCGCGACCTCTCTCTCTCTCTCTCTCTTCTTCAATATGAAGACCGTTAGACAGAGTCTTTCGGGGGATTGATTTTGATGACGATTGTCTGGGGAGTTGATGCTTCTGGCAGTTTTGATAGCTAGGGATTTTGAGAATGAAGGCGAAGACGCTTTAGCAATCTCGACGATGACCAATGGGCTCTTTGGGCTCAACGTGAGAGGGCTTTGATCTGTTTTGACGAGATGCCAGTGGGCCAAGGCCCAACAGCAATCGGGAGAGCTTCTTCTTCTAATATGCTCGGCTCACAACTCTCCTCTCATCCAAATGATTTTCGTATTAATAAAAGCTTTGATTGATTGGATGAATTTCCTTTGACAATAAATAAATAATAACCTGCCAAAAGAATAGTAGTAGCAAGCCTGATCTGGCGTAGTGCTTTTATCAAATGGGATAAATTAGCCTCATCTGCCTAATATTTTAAAATAAAAAAATAGCCCACCATTAAAATCTAGACCTGGAAAATTACGACACGATCCATAATCCATTGACCTGATCTAAACCCGCTCGAAAAATAGTAATGTTTTATAATTTGAAATCCGAATGATCCAAATCTAATTAACCTGTAATTTTTTGGGTAGGATTGGGTGGGTTATCGGATAGACTCGTTAGACCCACTCCATTTCATATGTCACTCCCAAAAAAATGATAAAATCACTCATAAATTGGTGAGATATTAAAAAAAATCACAAGGATTTGAAAGACATGTTGGAGTTTTAGGATAATCATAATATCATGTGTTTATTGTAGTATATTACTCTTGTGATTGTTTTTTAACGATTTGTGCAATTTGTATTTCATTTCATAAATGGGAGGATTTGAGAAAATGTTAATTGACATGTGTTGGGTAAACTAGTGCTATGCATATGTGAAGATTTGTGTTTAAAAAAAATATGAAACATGTTTGATATTGTTTTTGAGAGCGCTCATAACCCGAAGCGACATTTAACCCTACCCGAAACCCAAAGGGTTGGGTCTATATTTGACCAAAATCTGTCAACCCAACATGACCTGACTCGTAACTCGGGACCCCAACTCAAAATTACCCTACCTAACCGATTGCTAGGTCTACTAAAATCTCGACCCAATTTTCATGTTGCTTTGTCCAAGTAAATTGACTTTTTTATCCAATTACTACATTTTTTAGGACTTCAACCAAGGTCGTCTAAAACCAGATTAAATCAGTTAAAGTCTGACTAGTCAAAACCAAGTTTGAAAGATGAGAATTGATAAATTTATAATATATATTTCTTTTGAAAAAATAATTTCGTAATATATGAATGTAGATTTTTTCCCCCAATAATGACAATATATATATAGAGAGAGAGAGACAAGAAAATCTACTCATGAACCCTCCCAAAGCAACACCTAAGTGTAGCCACCCTACAAAGTCTGAAGAAAATTAACTTAAGAAGAGAATATAACAGGGCTTTACACGCTACTTGATTCAGGCCCAATTGTACAGTTTTTATCCCCGTTTCTCTTTGACATTTGTTGCAATTGAGCTCCAACAAGGGGTGGTTTTACGCTAGTTTTTGTGTGTTTCAGTGTGTTTCAGATTCTAACAGGTGAAACCAACACCGCAGTCGAAATTTGGACGAAAAGGAGGAAACAACCAGTGTTCAAGGTCTGCCATTGGAGTTCAAGGTCATACATGACAGTGAACTAGAGCCATAACACATGAACAAAGTAGCGTCCAGAGAGGGTTTTGAGGTTACTGACGCCAGGGTTGTTCACGGTCGCTAAGACCGTGAACATAAGCCACAGACCGTGAACCCAGGGATGTGAAGCGGTGCGTTTTGGTCTCAGCACTGATTTCATGGACGCGTTTCAATGTTCACGGCCGTGAACTGAGGTCTAAGACCTTGACTGATCAACGCTTCCTTGTACTAAAATCTTGAACTGATCAACGCGTCCTTGAACTAAGACCTTGAACTGAGTGAATTGAGGTCTTAGACCGTGAACAGAGCCCGATCTGGGTATAAAATGAGAAGGGAGCTGAAGGAGAAATGAGAGCTTTAGGTAGGGTTTTAGTTTTCAGAATAAAAAGAGTTTCTAGTGAAAGATTAGGGTTTTCCCTTCCCATTCTAGTGAGAGAAATTTACACTCAAAGTAGGAATAAGGAGATTGGGCTCAATTCAAGCTAGGGTATTGAAGATTTCTTCTTCTCAAGGGAGATTCAAGCAACAAGGGAGGAAGATTTCCACCTCTCCATAGTTTTTTCTCTCCTTTTTGTTGTTTCCCTTTTCCTAGCTATGGATTAGCCAACCTATTCACTTGGCTGTTGTAAACCCTAGCTACAATTATGTGAATGCTTGTATGAATTGAATGATTTGTGTGTGTGGTTTTGTTTTAATGTGAATGTGGAGGTATTATTCAGAAATGATTGTGTTGTATGAAAGCCTATCAATCTAATTGTCAATCTAACCTAGCTTAGAGAGGATACCTCCTTAGGTTAGGAGGTTCATTGGGTGTTCTTGGGCATTTCATGCCTCCTAGGCTAGTTTGGAGAGGAAACCTTCTTAGGTTAAGAGGCTCAATATTGAGATGGGGTTTTTTGGCATTTCATGCCTCCTAGGCTAGTTTAGAGAGGAAACCTCATTTACCCAAGAGGCTCAGAAACCTTGGGTATTCAACGCTTCCTAAACTAGTTTAGAGAGAGCCCTCCTTAACCTAAGAGGCTCATTCGAGATGGGTTTCCTTGGGCATTCAATGCCTCCTAAGCTAGTTTAGAGAGAACCCTCCTGGGTCGACAATTTAAATACTAGCCCTATACTGCACCCTGCTAGAGTTTAAAACTTGGGCTCTAGTCGGGATTAATTCGCGGTGTAGTTTCGTGCGAGTCACTACTGTATGGGCATCCCTGTTTTTCGTTTGAGGAACCGCCCTAAACTCTATACAAATGACACAGAGTGAAAGATCTTAAGACAATCTATAAACATGTGCCCTATTAGTGAATCCATCATAACTTCTTGGCGAAACTATTGAAAAAATCATTTTGGAATCACCTTCCACAATGACAGGTTCTTGGAGACGATAAGCAAAATGGCATTATCTAGCTATAAGTAGTTCTATCAAGTAGGGATCAGCTACTCCAAAGTGTTAACCTCAACTGCCAACACGACATGTTCATCTACCTCACGAACAACTAGGCCAGCCGAGAAACCAGAGTTACAAACATATGCATCATAGTTAATCTTCAAGAAATCTCCAGGGGGAGGCTCCCAAAGGACAGGGCAGAACGTCGAGAGGCAAGGACGAGGGACTAGAGAGGAGGGAACACAGAGGACACTTCAAGAACTTGGAAATAACACTGACGAGCTAGAGAACGGGCATGTGGTTGATAATGTTCAAAGACCACCTTATTACAAGACTTCCATATTCTCCACAATACACTGACGTATTGGAGAATGTGGAACTGGGGGAGAAAAGACAGAGCATAGGGGAGCAGCTGCTTATAACACATAACATGGTTAGCATTAGAGATTGAAATTCACAGTCGCGGCTGAGTCAATGAAATAATTTAAACCCATGAGAAACTTCAAATGGGTGTCCAAGGATCATTTAAAGAACAAGTGTTCAATACTCTTACAATGTCTTAATATCATATGTATATAATATGTCAAATATATGCATAGTCTATTTGGTATTAGAGATTTTCTTATATATGGTATGTTAAAATCGACTTGAACTGGTTGAACTCGATCCGACCATGAAACCTCAAATCACTTGTCAAATCGACTTGATGGCTTAATCTAATTTGACAACCTTGATTTCAACTCATTTCTCTCTCGCGTCGTATATCCCAAAAGAACTCTTTTCTCTCTCTAGTTCAAACGCTCTCTCCTTTCTTTTATTTTTTTCCCCCTTTTTTGCCTTCTTTTCACGAGTGTCGCCATTCACTTGCCATTTCACTATGCTTTCACTTTTATTTGTCATTGCTTTATGTTTTCCCAGCTTTTCTCTCCATTCTTCATTTTTCCTTGCCTGTTATAGCTCTTTCTCATTCTCTAAGTGGAATCCTTCCACATGCCTCTATTGAAGAGATGGTATTGTTTTGCTTTTGATCTGGTTTTTCATATCCATGTTCTTGTGTTGGTCGATTGAGGGAAGGGAATCAAGGATTTACTCTTTGGTTTGCAAGCGGTTTTAAGGTCTATATGTCCATCCCCCTTCCTTTACCCAAAGTTCACGGTATTTCGGTGGACCAATAACATGCTAAAGATTTTCTTTTGTTACACATCTTTGCAAGGTTTGTTCCTCACCTTGGTAGCTCTGGCTCTGGCTCTGGCTCTGGATAATGCTGCTTGGGGAAGCTCTACCTCATATGTGGAGGGGTGGCTCTGCTTCAAGTTGGTGAGCTCATGTATCACAATAGGCCTCATTTATCATCTTCCACCTTCATGTTTCCCGAAATGTCGACTTCTTCCTTGCCGATGTCTGATGAAAGGAGTGGTGTCTTCTCCCTTTCTGTGCAACAACTTCTTGGTGATTAAGAGTATAAAGTTCAGCAAGGGTTTTTTTTTTTTTTTTTTGCCTATTAGGTTGGGGTTGGTTGTGAGCTTTAATGTATGGTTGTGGGTTGTGGCTTGGTATGTTTCAGGATAATTAGTTGTTTCTAGATAATAAATAAAAGCCGAATGATGAAAACTGTTGCTCCAATTCAAATTTCCTGCAACGAGAGTGATGGTCTTCACAATTGCTTATTTTCTTATTTATTTATTCATAAAAAAGGCATGCACTAGGATTTGAACCTTGGTCTCTTTAAAGGCAAGCAAGGATCATAACCAATCACACTAAGTATATTTATTGTATCTATTTAAATTCAAACATACACGAACCTAAATTATGAAAATCATATGACTTTTTTAACGATTAGTTGGCCACTGAATCTCCCGTAAGTACTTATTTGGTGTTTTAATACTTTGATTATTTTAGTTGTAGTTTAATACTTAATTTAAATTTCTATCTATTTTATAAATATACAATAACCCCAAAATTGCAGCCCAAATATCACTGGTTCGAATATTGCATATCGAATTGCAATATTAAACATGTAGAAGCAATATCGACTTCTTAAATTAATATTATTTTTCAGAATTACTATGGAGAAATTATATCTTTGTGCAAACTATATGAGACTGGTTCTTTTAATGTTTTAGTCGGGATAACCGCTACATTTTAAACTTCTTCATAATCTGGCATGATTGGATCCAATGATCATTATACAAGATTGTGTTTAATAGGGTGGCTCATTTCACCACTTTTTGGCGTGTTAATGAATTTGTAGGACAATGACAGGTCTACATCTACACTCATCACAATCTACACATCATATAAATGTGAAATGTGAAATGAGAAAAGAGGGATTCCATTTCAAATTTGATGCGTACAGAGCAATTTTTTAGGGGTAAATTTAGAAGATGCCAGTGCGGTCGGTCTGTTGAGCACGAAAGTAAAAATATGTTTTCATTTAAACGGGCCCAAACTGTTATTTGGCCCACTAATCGTGCACCCATCGCCAATGCAGTCAAATTCGGGATTTTGATCGTAAAATCGTAGGATTTTAGGATTTTACTTAGGGATTCCGATCTTGATTTTACTATAAAATCGCTGGACCTTAAAATCGTTTAAAATCGGGACTAAAATCGTTAAAATCGTAAAATAGTACCGAAATCTGGATTTTGATCGTAAGAGAACAAAATAGGTGGTTTGAGCCAATTTAAAATAAGTATAACTGTTTCAGTGGAAAGGGCAATGGAATCTTCTCAGATATTTTTCTATTAGAAAAATATTCAAAAGTAATAAAAATAACCAAATTAGGGTTCGGTTAATCTCTTTCCCTTCACCCTATTTAACTTATTGGTAAAACATCTGTCCTAATATTGGAAGTATGTAAGAACTAACATCATTATTAACTAATTAATTTATTAATGAATATATTTGTACCAAGCCACTAACATTACTTATTTTATTGGAGTTCAATTATTTTTAGTTTTAAATCATACTTAGTAGACGATGTCGAAATATTACTTTGAGTTAAACAACCTAGACATAACATGAAAATAAGAGCCAAACCCATGAACTATATCCCTTCATCATGAATTATTTTGAGTTACACATTAAATAACAATTAAAATAGTGATTTTGGAACATTAATCTTGAGAATTATCTTATGGAAAAAAATCTTCTGAATTATCATTTTAAATGCTATGTGTCTTTGTGATATTAATAATTTACCTTATTAATATTCTTATATCCTATGTTCTATATGGTACTTAAAATCCTACGATTTTACGATTCGATTATACGATTTTGATTTTACCCCAGCTTTCGATTTTAGGTAAAATCTCGATTTTAACTGCTTTGTCCATCGCAGCCTCTCCAAATCTTCCTATTCTACTCGCCGGGTCATCTCCTCCACTATAAAATATCTCCTCATGTACTCAAAGTTCTCACTGAAACCTAATATCTACAACTTAGGCGCAGAGGGAGCAACCGATGGATTGTAGCGACCCCCACTATTTTGATAGTTAATCAAGAAGAGCGCGTTTGTTTAGTTGTATGGTGATTCACTTAATTAACAATTTTTATTCCGTTGACAGCCTCCTCTCCGCAATTGTATCGTGTTCACGAAGATCTGAAGGCGCAAGTGCAACAGGTCCAGGGGTAAACAATATGTATAAAGCGTTGGCCAAATTGAATTGAGTCATTCTACTTGGAATATGAAGATTTTTGCTTAATTGCTTTGGTTCGTGATGCAACTATGTTATGTTTGAAGGTAGACCAACGCAAACAACAGCACAGCTCCAGGGCTATTCTGCACATTAGGTAGTTGGGGTGTTAATTGATAATTATTTGGGATTATTCCTACAAGTACATAATTTGGAACGTGCCATTATATTGCATTGATTAATAGTTGTTTGAGATTTTTCAAATGAGTGATTTGAAATATGAACTGTTTAATGCAATGATGAGACGTGCTACTCCACTTTATCAAAAGGTTAGCCGAACAAGAATCCATGGTACATATGATATTCACAGGAAGAAGATAAAAAAACTTCTTGAGAATGTGACCAGGATGAGTTTGACGACCGATCTATGGAGATCTAATCAAACTGTGGAATACATGGTTGTCACTTGCCACTTCGTGGACAAAGACGGGAAGTTGCAGAAGCGTGTTCTTAACTTTTGTGAAGTTCCACCACCGCATAATGGTCTATCTATATCTGATGCACTACATACATGCTTAAGTGATTGGGATATTGAGAAGAAGATATGGACAATCACTTTAGACAATGCATCTTACAATGATGTAGCTGTGAGGACGTTGAAAGGTACTCTTAGTTATCAAGGTGAGCTTCCACTTGGTGGGGAAATGTTTCATGTTCGTTGCTGTGCTCATATCATTAATATATTGGTGCAATGTGGACTCAAGGAGATTGAAGGTACAATTAAGAGTGTTAGAGAAAGTATTAGGCACATTGCTCCTTCAACAAGTCGAGTAACAATCTTTCGGGATATTGCAAAGCAATTGAAGTTGCCTTCAAAGAAGCTTATTTTAGACTGTTGCACTCGATGGAACTCCACATATCATATGATCTCTACTGCTTCAGAGATGAAAGTGGTGTTTCCTCGATACGCTGAGAGAGATTCATTGTACAAGTGGTTGCCTGCTGATGAAGATTGGGTCAATGTCCTAGATGTTTGTGAATTTTTGGAGTTGTTTAATGACATCACCACACTTATTTCTGGCAGCAGCTATTCAACTGTTAACTTATTTCTTCCTGAAATGTGGGCTATCAAGATGTTATTAAAAGAGACCTTGGATTCAGAGAAACCAAGTATGAGGTCTATGGCATCCAAAATGCTACAGAAGTTCGAGAAGTATTGGGGTTAGTCAAACTTGGTAATTTCAATTGCTTGTGTCTTGGACCCAAGGAATAAGTTCAAAATGCTTGAGTTGTATTTCTCTGATCTTTATGATAAGGAGGGGGCTGATTATTTGGCTCATATTGAAACTGTCCATGACAAGCTTCATAAGTTATTTGATGAGTATGTGGAGGAATACAAAGCTAAGAATGTGGGCAAATCATCTGAAAATGAAGGTGGAGTCACTTCTTCTGCTGCTAATATCACAACTGGGAAAGGGAAGAGAAAAATGGGAAGAGAAAGGTTTGATTCCATAGTTCAAAATGTGGAGTGTGTTTCAACAGTGAGATCTGAACTTGATGTGTATCTTCAAGATTGCCTACATATTCACAAGGGGGGAGCAGAATTTAATGTCATTGAGTGGTGGAAGGAACAAAGCATGAGGTACAAGATCTTATCGAGAATGGCTTGTGACATTATGGCTATTCCTATTACATCAGTAGCCTCGGAAGTTGCCTTTAGTGCTGGAGGAAGAGTGGTTGATAAACATCGTACATCGTTGGGGACAAAGACCGTTCAAGCTCTACTTTGCACTCAAGATTGGTTGAAGAATCATTATCATTTGAAAAAGACTGTCAAGGTAAATATATAATTTTCCTTTCAAAAGTTTCATATTTTTTCATCGAAATCATTTGGTTTAACTTAATTTCTTTTCCTTTCTTGTAGACCATGACCAAAAAGGAAGATGTTGTGGAGATCGACCTTTCTTAATAGGACCTTATAATCATGACCTTCGAGGAATTTTGGTTTGACTGAAGGTAAATTATCAATCACCCTTCTGAACAATGTATTGTGTTTCTATTGAGTTGCATGCTGGTCATTTATGGGTTTCTTGGAGCTATTGCTTCTGTCCTATTCAAATAGTTGCTTACGGGCTAGAAACAGATAGAAAATGTTGAGAAAACCAAAGCGGCACACAATACGTATATATATAAGAAAGAAACATGATGGTTAGAACTGGTGAATTTCAAAGTAAAACTGGTGCTCCCTCTGCCTTTTTAATAAAGAAAGAAACATGGTGATTAGAAGGTGTGCTTAATTTAATTTGAATGGTTGGGAGAAGAAAATCAAAACCTCCATTTGATCAAAGTTTGTTCATACTGGGAAAAGGATCCTGATTCCTGGGTATGTCAAACGTGGTGTGTGTAGTTGATGTTCATGATTACTTAATGTATCATCATCAAAATCTGTTCACTCTTGTCAAATAGTTGCTTATGGATCATAATTAAAAGTGTGTGATGTAAGACTTGGATGGATTGATAATATTTTTATTATATTGTTTTTATGGATTGGGTGATGATAATCATTCTTTCTTTTTCTTTTATTTACCCTTGCAGAATCTGGTAAGAGGAAGCACATTTTGAAAGTTAATCAACTGTGGAACGATTAACCTAGAGCATGATGGCTCAACCTTAACCTATATTTTGTCTTGAATATGTAATTGTGTCGGAGTTCACGTAGAACATGTATTTAGTCCTGGATATGTAATTTTGTGGAAGCTATGGAAGGATTAAACGTACCATTGTAAACGTGGTCATTCTCTTGTTGATATTGAAGTTTGTTGTAGTTTTTAGTGTTTCTTTTTTGAATTAAAATTATTATATTGCACAATTTCAGGGGAAAAAATTTCAAGCCGAGTTCATCTCGAGTCGAGCTAGTGTTGAGCTTGACAAGTTTTGTTATCAAGCATTTATCGAGTCGAGCCGAGTCAAGCTCGAGTTGGATAATTTTGTTTCCAAGCCGAGTCGAGTTCGAGCTGGATTATCTACATTCAAGCTCGAGCCGAGTTCGAGCCGAGCAAAAACTCGACTCGACTCGGCTCGTTTGCAGCCCTAGTTGTGAACAAGCATGCTCCCTTATAAGACTTACTCCTTCACTTTTGTGTTTTCGGCTCGAACTCGGCTCGTTTGCAGCCCTAGTTGTGAACAAGCGTGCTCCCTTATAAGACTTACTCCTTCACTTTTGTGTTTTCCCTTTTAAAGGCCCCTCTCATATTTCCATCCCAACTCATTTGTCTCGCAATTTTAGTTGAAAATCCAAAATCCTCCCAATATTTAATATTTCAAAAGAAATGGATTAGATCCTATGAAAACTAAAAGGGTAAATGACACATTTGGTCACTAAGATTACTAAATCGTGTCATGTTTAGTCACTAGAAAATTTTAATATCAATTTTGGTCACTCGAATTACTGAAACAGGTCACATTTAGTCACTCGAATTACTGAAACATGTCACATTTAGTCACTCTCCCGTTAGTTTCGGGAGAGTGACTAAATGTGACATGTACCAGTAATTCGAGTGACCAAAATTGATATTAAAATTTTCTAGTGACTAAACATGACAAGATTTAGTAATCTCAGTTACTAAATGTGGCATTTACCCAAAACTAAATGCGACATTTACCAATAGAATGTTACGATAGAAAAAGGATTTATGGATATTTTTAATGTGAATTTTTGGAGTGGGAAATGAGTTCAATCCCTAAACAAAATGCAGTAATTGGATAAAAAGATCTCAAAATACTTGGGCAAAACAACGTGGAAACTAGGTCAAGAATTTAACAGTTGTTTAATATTTGGTCTCAACAACAAAGAACTTTCAAGCACTCTATCCCCACATAAAGTGGCATAGAAAATAGTGACTGATTTGGTAGATCACACAACAAGTACTTGAAGGATATAGTTATGGATACTCAAGGTTCAAGAAGTTGCAAGGTAGGAATTGAGCTCCTGTCTAACACCTAGGCATTTTAAGCAATCATAGCAAATTTACATACAAAGATGATGAAGAGTAAGAAAGAAGCTTAGGATTAACGAAGTTGGATACTAAGGGAGAGGAATTAAAGTAGTACATATGGCAACATGGTTTTGATTGTTTAGCGGTCAACGGTGGCAAATAGTAGGACAGAGCGTGGGGTCGATCAAAGCAGGAGATGAGAAGCAGTTTAGTCATATACGTTAAATTTTGTTGCCCTAATTTTTTGTATTCCAATAGAGGAAGGAGGCATGTAAAGGACGGGTTGTTGGAGGAATTAGTCGAACATAAGGATGACGTCATTTTGAGACATTTTAATACATTTATTTGTTTTTTTATCTTTATTCGCTAGACCGCCTAGCGTCGATTAATCGTGCCTAACTCCTCTTAAGCGGCAACTAGGCAAAGTTAGGCGGTGCCTAGGCGTTTGAACACCTAATGATCTGCCTAGGGCCTAGGTTACATTTTCTGCTGCTTTAATACCTAGGAGCACCTAGGCGTACGCGGAATTACTTCTTCTTCAACCCTGTGTGTACTATATAACTAGCTCAACTAAAGAGGGGGGGGGAATTACTAGTGGTATATATAGAAACTAGCTTATTACCCGGCCCGTTGGCCGGATTACTTTATGTTACCCACTTGCGGAATGGGAGAGAAAGCAAGTGAGAGTGAAGGGATTGGGATTCCACTTGATTAGGACCGACCCACTAATTCGATTCTTCCCGACCCGCCCCAACCTAAAGGGTCAGAAAGAGTCAATAAGAAAATACGAACGGAGATGATTAGTCATATATCTTGACTCTTCAGAAGTGGGTCAAACAGGATCAAGGTTGGGTGAGGGCAATTTTTAGCGCTAAGCAGAGTTCTGGGTTGAATAACTTTACTTAGGCCTAGAAATTGGTGCTGATGCAGACTGCAGTTTTTATTATACCATCGTCAATCATCATTGAATTAGTCCTGGGCATCCCTCCCCGTTGTCGGTCTGAATTCTAATGATGGCTTCGTTCCTTGCACCAGCCATATCAGCGAGTTGTCATCTCGAGCATGATTTGCCTATGTACAAATGATACAATTAGAGTATGAAACTGAATTCAAAGAAAAGAAAAAGAGAATTCTATCACATGCAAATAAATACACACATAATAGTTGAAGCTAAGTGAAAGTCATTACTCGCACATCAATTCTCAAAAATTACAGACTAAACAATGGCTAGAATGGCACTGAAACCACCATGAATCATGGACGAAACAACTTGTCAAATTAAATAATCCTTATACTGAAACTACCTTCTAACTTGAAATAAGACATGATCACAGTTCATAGCTCTCTTCTCACTATGAATTGGTTGCAGCTCGTCCTTATCACTGCCTCTCAAGCTCAATTCAAACATAATAGAGACCGTTATGTAAGATAACCATATCCTTACTGATCATAATTCATTTCTTCACTCCATTTTGTCGGAGAAAAGAGTTATCCAACACAAAAATAGCCTTCGCCTCTGCCATCTCCATCTACTGAACGCGTTGGTGGCAAGATAGGACTGCAGAAGCAAAAATTTCTAAAAACAAACTAAAGTTTTTGAAGGAGATCAACCACGAAAAAAGAGTAAAGCGACAATGTTAATAGTTCAGATGGTTGGTTTTGATGTTATACGTTGCTTTTGTTCTGGTCTCCAGTATATCAACTGCAACAGAGATGTTTCCTCCAATCATCTTTATTGCACGATTTAGAAGCAAGTCCTCCTGTTTGTGTCAAACGGAAACATTCATGGGTTCTTAACTCCCCGTTAGTGTAAAAGCAGAGCAGCAAAGAAGTTTGACAACACAGCAAGCACCCAGGCAAAATGATACAATGCAGTAGGTGATATGTGTCTCGAAGGTTTTGAGTTACTAAAGTTCATGTTAAAAATAAACATGAATTAAAATGGATTATTCTATTAAGCAAACATCCCCTCTAACCATACAAAGATCAGATATCTAATTCACAAACAATTAAGCCATAAAAATTCATCACACATCCAACACCTTTGATTGCCTAAATTTGGTTTTTCGCGAAGTTATGGACTCTTAAGGGTAACGTTCATGGGTAGTCTGTTTCATAACTCTAGAGAGCACAGTACGCAACCACCAGCCGGACACAGTGCGGTAGGCGAATATGATTCTCAATTCACAATTTCTCACCACCGCAAGTAAGAACAGACCATAATAAGTGTAGCGTTCATGGGTGGTATGTTTCATAGCACTACTACACAATTTGTTAAAAAGGAAAGAAAGATATTTTTTATTTCCTGATAGCTGACGTGGCAAGTGAGGTGGACTTTGACTAACGGTAAACTCGGTTGACCGTCTAATTTGACGGTCAAACTCACCTCCCGGCCAAATAAGAAAATATGCTACATAGTTTAGGCCAGAATAGCAATTTCCGATACCACGGGACAAAGTAGAAAGTTTGTCTATAATTCGGGCCAAATTAAGATATGAAGAAAGGATATTGTTTTGCTTCATATTCAACTTGGGCTTCGCTTGTCGAGCCGGACCCATACCATATTTGGGCCCTGGAGGCCCAAATTGGCAAAACCCTTTTAAAATCTCAACCTCGTATCGTCGGATTGCTTACTGGCCGGTTCGGCAATGGAATCCCACCTGCTCACCTCGTCGTCTTCTCTGCTTTACAGCTCTTCCGCCACCGCGGGCTCCTCTGCTTTCAACCACGTCAAGCCCCATTGTTCGATTATTTCTTCCTTTCCAGTTTGCGGCAAGTGGAAGATCGGCGCCCAACGTGTTTGCTCCGTTAAAGCCATGGCTGCTTCTCCCGGGGCACAGAGCCATGGCCAGGTCCCGAACAAGGAAGCCAAGCTGTGGGGTGGTAGATTCGAAGAGAGTGTTACAGACATTGTTGAGAAGTTCACAGAATCGATTTCATTTGATAAGGAGTTGTATAAGCATGATATCATGGGGAGCAAGGCCCACGCTTCAATGCTGGCTGCCCAGGTTGGTTTTGGGGATTTTTTTGTTTTTTGGTTTGGTGATCTTTGCTTGGTGTTTGGAACTTCGCGTGACTGGGAAAGTAGTGGTTTGATAGGGGAAACTGAAGAGAGCTTTCTTTTAGCTTCTCTAAGGTGCTGGTTTAGAAGATATTGCCTTCTGACACTCAATTGGTGTTAGGATAAGTGGGGTTGGAAAAGAACTGTGGGAGAAGTTCTGAACTTTGTGATATGGAAGAAGCTAAAGCTATCTTAAGCTAATGGGTTTTTTTCGGTTGAGAAGTTCTTTAACTTGTGTCATCTGTTTGAATTTCCGCGTAATCCAAGTGCTTTTTTCCTGTTTCTATTCGTAGGGATTAATGAGTGCAAGTGATAGAGATAGTATTGTTCAAGGCCTTGATGAGATTCAGAAGAAAATTGAGGGTGGGGAATTTGTGTGGAGGACAGACCGGGAGGACGTGCACATGAACATTGAGGCAGCACTTATTGATATGATTGGCGAGCCTGCAAAGAAGCTGCACACTGCTAGAAGCAGAAATGATCAAGTTTTGACTGATTTCAGACTTTGGTGTCGGGATGCAATTGATAGGATTCTGGCATCCGTAAAACATCTGCAGGTTGCTTTGTTGACTTTGGCTCTGAAGAATGAGGGGCTTATCGTTCCTGGTTATACACATTTGCAAAGGGCACAACCAGTTCTATTGTCTCATCTCCTGTTGGCATTTGTTGAACAGGTATACTCAGCATTGTTGCGTTGTACTTTAGATTGTTTAACACGGTTCATTTCTACAATAACTCGACTTGTAAGGGGCCTTAACCATGTCTTGGGTGCATGGTGCACTAGATGTTGATTTAAGCTGCTGCACCACAATCTGGACTTAGCTTGGATAGTCTTTCTTTTCCATCTCAGGAGGATTATATAGAGGATTTGGTTTGTTCTTCTAAGACATTTAATTGTGTCTCTGATCTTGTTTTGTAGCTTGACCGTGATGCTGGTAGGTTGCTTGATTGTAGAACAAGGATGAATTTCTCTCCCTTGGGTGCTTGTGCATTGGCTGGAACTGGTCTGCCCATTGATAGGTTTATGACCTCTGATTCTTTGGGATTCACTGCCCCCATGAGGAACAGGTATGCTAGAACATTTTTGCATTTCTTGGTCATTCAGTGGCTCAAGGTTGTACAAAACTGGATCATTTTCCTTGATATATGTGTTCGTTCCCTTATATCTTAATGTGTATGCCCTGAATGACTGATTACTTGCAATTTTCATGACAGTATTGATGCCGTTTCAGACCGAGATTTTGTCTTGGAATTTCTTTCTGCTAATGCTATCATTGGCATCCATCTTTCTCGTCTGGGTGAAGAGTGGGTACTGTGGGCCTCCGAGGAGTTTGGATTTATCACCCCAAGTGATTCTGTTTCCACAGGAAGTAGCATAATGCCTCAGAAGAAAAACCCAGATCCGATGGAACTTGTTCGTGGAAAGTCTGCTAGGGTTGTAGGTGACCTGGTTACCCTACTAACTCTGTGCAAAGGTCTTCCTCTTGCTTATAACCGGGATTTGCAGGTAGGTGCTACTATACATATGCTGAACTCGAATTAGTAGGCTGTACATTGTTTTCTGCTAAGGTAACTGTCCATGATGCTCTAATTTGTGATCGTCTTCCGAATCCTTGAATTCCTTCCATATCCTTACACTATTGTAAAGTATGTAGCTCTTGCCCGATATAGACACCTGCAGAGTCTGACTGTGCCCATTTCTCTCTCCCGAAACAGGAAGACAAGGAACCTGTTTTTGACAGTGTCAAAACAATCGTAGGAATGCTTGAAGTCTCAGCTGAATTTGCACAGAACATCACCTTCAATAAACAGAGAATCGAAAAGGCATTGCCAGCTGGCTACCTTGATGCTACAACACTTGCGGATTATCTTGTGAAGAAGGTAAGTAATGCTGGTTTCCGATCTTAGCAAGGGACCAATCTTG
The DNA here is from genome assembly GCA_946122785.1 of Linum tenue. NCBI lineage: Eukaryota > Viridiplantae > Streptophyta > Magnoliopsida > Malpighiales > Linaceae > Linum > Linum tenue. Next base: position 24,104,842 of record CAMGYJ010000005.1, on the reverse strand, counting down.
GTCAACTCAGATCCAGGTTACAGCAGTAGGACACCGGTAGCATGCCATTCTTCCACCTCCTCAACTTCCGCTTAAATTTCCCTGCAGGGTGTGCCCTTCAGAACATCCCATGATGTAGCTGGCCGGTCAGTCGCATTATGTGTAGCGAAAGGGTGTCAGCTTCAAGGCCTAAGCTTGGACGAATTCAGAAGCATCAGTCCAGTTATTGACGATGATGTATATGGCTATCTTGGAGTGGAAAATGCAATCAAGAACTTCAGTTCATATGGGTCTACTGGTTCTGCCCCCGTTTCTGATCAACTAGAGTATTGGGTGGCGAGACTAGAAATCGGCACCAAGTAGAGTATATCTGATTCTTCAGCTACCTAACAGGGGTGTCGAGAATGGTTGCTGGCAGTGGTTTTCGAGCTTCTATAATTTCTCAGAAGCCAGCTTGGAGCTTCCCATAAACAGCAGAGAAGCGGGGTGGAATGTCTCCCGACCGAAGCATGAATTCTATGTAGTTTGAGTTAAGTGATCTAGCTTATCTACATGTGGTTTAAAAATTAAGTTTGGAATCTATCTTACATCTGCACAACTTGTAGATTTATCATTTTAAAATTGGAGCTCTTAAGTTTTTTGGAAGGTTATTTTGAAGGATGAATGATTATATTTTCCAGAATGTTTTTCTTATAACTTAGAGCAAATACCACTAAAAAATCCAAACTATTAATAATGTGTCATTTGTGTATCGAACTATATAATATGACATTTGTGTCATAAATATTATACTGTTAATGTTAACCAAGTTTGACCATCAATATTTAACAGAAAATCCAATTAGCATCGACGTGAAATTTTTAATATTAATTTTTACACTTTTCCTCCACTCCTAAACCTCTTCGTTGCACATCTCCTCCACCGCCGCAGTCTCACCCTTCTCCACTTTTCCTCCGCTTCAAGCTTTGCTTCGCCTCCGCTCTCCGAGTTGTCCCCATCAGACTGTAACAACCCAATACAGCTGGCGCGTGTAAAGGAGTGACCGATGTATAAATAGAAGAAACCCCCTGTAACTGGATATCTTTTGGCAAATGAATAATACGATAGCTACTTTACCTTCTCTACTTTAGTTTAGCTCTGTAGAACTCTATCCTTCAATCTTTTCCTCTGTTCCTCCATTGTTCCTTCTCTTTGCCAGATTCTACCATCAAAGATCCTTACAAGTGGTATCAGAGCCTGTCATCTGGCACCCATGGCGTCTAATACATCGAGAATCATTGTTTTGGAGACTCAATTGGCGGCTATTAAGCAGCAGATGGACTCGCGGCACCGGGATCTGAAGGCCGCCATTGCTGATCTTGCGGCTTCGACAAAGGCCTCCTTCGCCGCTCTTACTATTTCGTTGGAGCAACGGCGGGACGATTCCCCGGTTCCTTCTCCACCGAGCACGGCGACGAGAACTCTGGGCCAGCTTCCTTCTCCCACTTTCCATTCTGCTTTTCCCATGTCTCCGGCCACTTCACCCCCACCACAGCAGAGTATCGGCGACAATCAGTATCGCGCCTTCAACCGTCCATCACCACGACGGCCTTCTTTCGTCGTCTCCGAGCAAATTGGATCGATGGCGGATTATCAGGTTCTTTCTCCTCTGTCTTCACCGGCGATGGGAACCCTAATTCCTTCGTCATGTCCTTCTTCTATGCCAATTTTTCGCCCAAGTTATTCTTCCCTAACCCCATATTCGAGCTCCATGGTCTTTCTTGAATCTTCATCTTCTCCTTTGCCTCTGAATTCAGCTGCAATCCCTAATTCTTCTAGTCCGCTGCCTTCTGTTTCGTCAGTTGATGTATACCCAATACAGTCGTTTGCTTCCTCTCCTGTTGGTTCATCAACTTCGAAGCCTTCACTTCCATCTCGTCCTTCTCCTGATCCTAATCATGAGGCAATCTTCATGGATACAAAGATTCACACCCGTAACTCGTTTCCTTCATCTTCTTTTCTACCTTCACCACCCCAAAAGCCTCCTACTCATTCTGCTGGAACCAATTTGTTACCCAAACTTCATACTACAGATTACTTGAATGAGGATACTATTGCCATATGTGCTCCGAAGAATGAATCTTTAGTTTCGAGCGTGGTTCGGAGTATAGCTTGCACTTTTGGTATTGGAGTTTGCTGTCCTGCTCGGTTTCCCTCTGAATTTCTGGGTTGCCGCATCCAATTGAGTGCCTCTAAATGGGATTACAGGGTCCAACTCTGTCATGGTTATTCTGGGAATCGTGTGGTTTCTACAGGGAGGGGAAACTGTCCTTGCTTCAAGGAGCCATACAAGGACTATTGCTGTGATGATGTTACGCTGTATTCAAGGAAGGCCTCAAATTCTGGTGTGGTAAGCTGTATGTGTTACTCTTGGGTTTGTAAGAGGAGGGGCCCTGTTCTTAGATTGAAAGGACCCTACACAGCTTGGCTTCACAAAGCATTGGCGTTCACACGGCTTCTGTGTTTGATTAAGAGTTTGGCGACACAATCTGAACAGTTGGAGCATCTGCCTTCTATGGTGTCTGGTGTTTGGTCTGCTGATGGCAATATGCAGCTCGAGGCAACAACACAGTGCAGCAAGTTGCTCTCAATTGAGCGGAGCCCTCCGATTGAGGAAGTCATACAAGCTGGAGTTGTTCCACGATTTGTCGAGTTTCTAATGAGAGAGGACTTTCCCCAGCTTCAGTTTGAAGCAGCTTGGGCGCTTACAAATATTGCTTATGGAACATCTGAGAATACTAAAGTTGTGAGCAGGCTGTATGGGCTCTAGGAAATGTGGCTGAATCTGCTCCTTGTTACCAGCAGTTATGTTTGTGATATTCCAGCAAGCTTTCTTCTTGATGCTCTTCTTGTAGTTGTTGGTCAGCAAGTTGAGAAGACAAGGAAGTGCTTGATGATTGATGATACACTGAGTTTGCAAATCATCACCAGTGACAATGTTGAGAAGGGCATGGGCTGGTTTTTCAGGAGGAAATTTCCAGTTTTCCAGCTTAGTTTCAGCTTGAGGACAAGCTGTATTTGAAGAGGGAGGGTTGTAACAACCCAATACAGCTGGCGCGTGTAAAGGAGTGACCGATGTATAAATAGAAGAAACCCCCTGTAACTGGATATCTTTTGGCAAATGAATAATACGATAGCTACTTTACCTTCTCTACTTTAGTTTAGCTCTGTAGAACTCTATCCTTCAATCTTTTCCTCTGTTCCTCCATTGTTCCTTCTCTTTGCCAGATTCTACCATCAAAGATCCTTACACAGACACCCTCCTTCTCCTTCCTCTGGGCATCACACCTTCTGTGGCCATTCATTGGCGGCCAGAAAACTAGGGTTCAATTTCAAACCCATATATAGAAAGGCTGGCGACAACGATTCGTTGGGAAGGGCAGTGCTGGCGAAGACAGCAGATGCTCCTCGGACTGGTGTGGGATTAGATTTTCCCCGGCAACGACATCAGTGGTTCCGTCCTAGGCGCGACGTCGTGTTTGGTTCCTAGTGACGCTGGCCTTTGCGCGAGCTGCCTCTCAGAGCTTCAACCGCTGCTTTTTTGCTCCTGCACTAGTTGGTCCGTCGGCTACGCTAAAAAAGAGTCTGTTTGCGCCATGGGTTTCAGATCGGGTTTCATAATAGAATGAAGCCAATTGCACCAGAACCTCTCCCAACCTTTGGTTCCATCATCTTCTCATCCCGGGGTTTCAATCATCGGGAGCAATCGTGGCGAACAGTTTGGGCAATCGCACAGAAGACGACGATGGCGAAGAAGGGAGAAGGTAAGAAGGATCGTGAGAGTTTATAGCTTTTTTTTTTCTTTCAAAATTTAGATTAATAGTATTGTGAATTTAAAAAATTTATTATTGTTTAATTTTAAATTAAAAATATGAGGTGTCAATGACGTAACATTTATGTGACTGCCACGTCAACAACAGTGAATAACCTTAATTAACTTTATTTCCCCTCTCTCTCTACTACCATCACCAACCATACTCTCTTCTTCTTCGTCTTTTTCTTCTTCTTCCTCCCATCTCTTCCCTCTCTCTCTCTTCTGCCAACATCACCGGAGTCCTCCCGCCGACCCGTTGCGCCCTCCGCCTCCCACCACCGCATCGCCACAGCCCCGCGCCGCAGCCATCCCACCGCCTCGTCGTGCACTCCGCCTCCCACCACTGCCGCAGCCCTCTCGCCGCCCTCACACCACTGCTGCATCGCATCCCTCCGACGGTGGAGACGCCGCCTCTGCCTCCCACCACCACTGCCACCAGGTCCCTATGCGATGTCCTTTCCTCATCCTTTCTTTTTTCAGATCTGATTTTTTTTTACGTTAGACTAGTGGTACTGATTTTCATCTAGTAGCGTACCACTAGCATCTGGTAGCTGCTAGTGGTACTACCATATGGTAGTGCCCAGATCTTAGTGGTAGTGTATCACTACCATCTGGTAGGCGCTATTGGTACGCTATCACTACTCATTGGTACGTACCAATGAGTAGTGGTATCGTATCAGTGACTAGTGGTAGCGTACCAGTATTCACTGGTACGATACCTTTGGTAGTTTTTACGTACCACTAGACAAAAATCATTATCATTAGCGCATTGACGGAGTGGTACTTTTTTGTAAGTTCCCGGAGCGAGTGTGATTAAAGGATTTCACCAGAGAAGGTCTGCCGGTCGGAGAAAATCAGCCGGTCGGAGTCAGTGGCTCCTGGAAAAGGAAGAGAGAGATAGGAAGAGAGAGAAATATATTTGTGATAGGATTTAAATTTTAAATTAAAACAATGTATTTAATATGTGTTTTAATTTTCCAAAATGTAATCAATATAAAAGGAAAGTAGAGGAAAGGTATTCGAAGAGAGGGAAAAAAAAAAGCGATTCTCTCTCGCCTCGTCGCCCCTCTCTGCGAGTGGGTAGCAGTTACCGCGTCGTGCGTTGGTGCCGACTGCGGGTTTCCGCCACGCTGCGGCGAGGAGGACGGCAGCGGCCAGGAATGGAGGCTATAAAGCTACCGCTGGGGAGCCTGATGCCTCTATCCCCCCTTCCTCCCGATCAATCACTTCCACAGTTGCTCTATCTCCTGAGTTTGCGCAACCCTAACTTTCGAACTCCAATGGCGGTCGTTCGTTTCTCCGATGCCGATGTGGCGGTGGGTACCACCAGAGGTGAATTGACGCTCATTGGGCGTGTTTGCGGACCGCGGCCTGCTCTTCATGCTCTCAAGGCGGATCTGCTGAGGATCTGGCACTGCTCCGGTGAGGTGTCCTTCGTGCCGCTTGATTGGGAACTTCTCCAAGTGGTTTTCTCTTCCCAGAAAGATGTCAACCGCATCGTCAGGAGATCCCCCTGGTTCCAACCCAAATACCTTATTCATCTAATTCCATGGACGGGTCCATCTGCTGATCTCGCGGAATCTCTCCTGCGAGTTCCTTTGACGGTTCAATTGTGGGGCATTCCTTACGCGTGCTGCACAGAGAGGCTGGGTTCCATGCTGGGGGCTTCGCTGGGTCCATCTGAACCGGCGACGATTCATCAGTCGGCAGTGTCCGGCAGCCTCTATGTCCGGGTCAAGGTTACCCTGGATGTCACCAAACCGCTGCCATATGAGGTTCCGGCAGAGCACGAGGCTGGTGACAAGGGCAAATTCAAAGCCGAGGTGAAGTTTGAGCGCTTCCCCCAATTTTGCTATCTTTGTGGGATCATTGGCCACTCTAGCCACCGCTGCCCAAGGAAAGAGGAGTATGGCAACCATCCTCTGCGATATGGGAGCCACACAATCAGTCAGGAGGAAGGGCCAAGAGTGAATGAGCAGACACTGACACAAAAACGGAAATTCACTTGGCTGCGTTCTCCTGTCATGGAAAAGAAGGCAGGGATTTGGGGTACCACATCGAAACAGGCAGCTGCATTGGTTGTTAACAACCGGATGAAGCAACTCTCAATCGCCCCTGGACGGCTGGCAAACGCCCAAATGGCAACCAACTTGACTGGTGCAATCGTCAATGGTGGGCAGGCTGAGGTGCTCGAAGAGGGGGAACTCTTCGTCAATGCAGAGCCGGCGTCGAAGCGGGCTAGAACAGAGGCAGGTGGTGCGGTCAGTGGTGATGCTGATCCTTTACGGGTGGAGGCGACCAGCCCCAACTGGTCCCCAGCAGCCCAATGAGTGTCCTGGCGTGGAATTGTCGGGGTTTGGGATCCCTCCTGACAATTCCCTCGCTAAGGGATGCCCTTCGGCACCACCTCCCCTTCCTCATCTTCCTGAGTGAGACGAAACGGGATGATGAGTTTGTTGAATGTCAATTTAGGAGTCTAGGTTTTGCTCAATTCCGATCTTTTCAGGGTATGAATAGGGGTGGGGACTTGGTAGTAGCTTGGTCAGACTTGGTTACTTGTACAGTGTCATCTCCCAATCCATCTTTTCTTATTGTTGAGTGTCTGCATCCTCTAATAGGGAGGTTTGTCATTGTCTTTGTGCACCTTAGTTGTGCTGTAAATACTAGGGAGGAACAATTGAATGAAATTAGTGATTTTGTTTTGTCGTGTGTGTTGCCTACATTTGTCCTTGGAGACTTCAATTGTTTGCTTTCTTCGGCTGATAAACAGGGAGGGCGGCCGCTTCCCCCTGCTGCGTTTGATCAATTGAACAATTTCATGCTAGTTTCCAACTTAGCTGATTTGGGCTGCAATGGTGTGCCGTTCACTTGGTCCAATCGTCAATCGGGTGAACGGCACATCTTGGAGCGTCTCGATAGATGTTTAGCTAACCTGTTGGTGTTATCCTTGTGGCCTGACTTGCAGTTTCGGCATCTATCGGACTTGGGATCGGACCATCGGATGCTACTGCTGACATTCCTTAAACCTCCTACTCGAAGCAGGAGGCGTTTCCACTATGATCTGAGATGGGATACGAATCCAGAAGTGGAGGGTATAAACAAGGAGGTTCAAGGCACGGCGCAGTTCAAGGTACAGTCGCAATTAAAGAACCTGCGTCACAGCTTGGTGGACTGGGCTGGGCAAGGAACCTCCAACTCGGCCAGGCGCATTAAGGAGCTGAGGGCGAGTATAGAAGCGGCCAAAGAGGCTCCTACTGTAGAGTGGGAACCCATCAAGGCAATGGAAGGACAACTGGGGGAAGCCTATAGGGAAGAAGAGAGTTTCTGGAAGCAAAAGTCGCGAGTGCGATGGCTGCGAACCGGGGATGCAAATTCTCACTTCTTCCACGTCACCACAATGCAACGCCGACGATCAAATGCAATTCTGCAGCTCAAGGACGAGCAGGGGGTCTTCATTCGAATGAAGAAGAGAAAGGTGGAATTGCGGTGGATTTCTACAAGATTCTTTTCACTTCTCTAGGGACCGATCCGAGCGAGTACGTTGAGGGCCTGCAGCTGCCACAAGTTGTTGATGCCGCTGCCAACTCGCTTCTCACAGCCCCGGTAACAGTGGAGGAAATCCGTAAGGCTGTGGTTTCTATAGGCAAGTCACAGGCACCGGGCTCCGACGGATTCACAGGGGCATTTTACCAACGATTCTGGACCGAGATACAAGGGGATGTTTGCGCAGCTGTGTTCTCATTCTTCAACACGGGTCGGCTCCTGCAAAGCATCAATCATACGTGGATCGCCTTGATACCAAAGGTCAGCAATGCGGAAACGATGAGGCAGATGCGGCCCATTAGCCTGTGTCAGGTTTTGTATAAGATAATCTCAAAGATTCTTGCTACTAGGCTGAGTTTGCTTCTTCCTAATATTGTGAGCACTTACCAGAATGGATTTGTCAAAGGTAGATCTATCACTGACAATGTTCTAATAGCACAAGAGATTATGCAGTTTTTGAAAACCAAATCGCAGGGCAAGGAAAAGTGGATGGCGCTCAAACTCGACATGGAGAAAGCGTACGATCGAGTCGAGTGGAAGTTCTTGCTTGCGGTGCTTGAGGCGATGGGGTTCTCGCGTATCTGGCTCAAGTGGATCCACTCATGCATCACAACGGTACATTTCTCTGTTCTTATGAATGGTGTCGAATATGGGTATTTTCAGCCTCAGAGAGGGATACGCCAAGGTGATCCCTTATCCCCTCTTCTATTTGCGCTCTACTCGGAGGCATTTTCAGCTAGAATTCTCTCTGAAATCTCAGCATCTTCGTTGCATGGAATCCGTGTCCATAAGAGAGCACCCATGATGTCCCATTTATTTTTTGCTGACGACACGTACCTTTTTCTTCGTGCCTCTATCCCTGAATGTGCTAACCTTCTGCATATGTTAACTGAATACGAATCTATGAGTGGGCAGAAAGTTAACTTACATAAATCGGCTATGTGTGTCAGTAGCAATGTTACAGATGCAGATTTTCTTGCTCTTACTGAATTCCTGGGTGTTGCGAAGATGGGAGTAGGGGACAAATACCTCGGGCTGCCCTCGCAAGTCCATCGCTCCAAAACGTTGTCCTTTCAATTTGTGGAGGAAGGGCTGGCAGCTCGGATCCGAAGCTGGAAATCCAAGTCTCTTTCTCTTGCAGGGAAGGAAGTAGTCATCAAGGCGGTGGGAGCAGCTGGCCCAGTATACGCAATGTCGGCTTTTCGCATTCCTGCATCCACCTGTCGTAGATGCAATAGTTTGTTGTCTCGATACTGGTGGTCGAGCCAAGATAAAGAAAATGGGATCCGGTGGCTGTCGTGGGCTGCGGCCTGCCAAAGCAAATTTGACGGCGGTTTGGGATTTCGAGACTTTGACCGGTTTAATGTTGCTTTACTTGCTAAACAAGCTTGGCAGGTTCTTATGCACCCGGGCAGCAGCTTAAGTCAGATTTATAAGGCTCGTTATCACCCACATGTGCATTTCCTGGAGGCACAAAAGGGATCCAGACCTTCTTGGGCATGGCAAGGACTGTTGGAGGGTAGGGACTTGCTGCTTCGGGGCTTGCGCTGGCAGATAGGATCGGGCCATTCAGTTCGAGTTCTTGAAGACAACTGGCTGCCCACTAATCCCCCTTCTGCCCCTATACCTCTTCCTGGTGTTACATCCTTTCCAAGTAAGGTGGCAGATCTTATCAGTGATGAAGCAAGGACTTGGAATAGGGACCTCTTGCAAAGCTTGTTTTCACCCGAATCTGTCCAGGCAATCCTCAGCATTCCTTTGGCGGTAAACTTGACTGCTGATCGACTTATATGGCACTACTCAGCCTCAGGGGAGTACACGGTAAAAACAGGTTATCATGTACTTACTAATGAGTTGAATGCCTGCAATCCCCCTGCTGCCTTGCCTTTTGATTGCAGGTTTTGGAAACTGCTATGGAACTTGCCGGTACCCCCAAAGCTGAAGTTTTTCTTCTGGAGAGTGGTCAGGGGATTTCTTCCTTTGCGAACGGTCCTTCTGTTCAAGAAGCTTGTAGAGTCCACGCTGTGCCCAGTTTGCTCTGACGGCCCTGAAACCTTCTCACATTGCTTCTTTCAATGCCGAGTCGCGCGAGTTCTCTGGGCCATAGCGGGATTTGAACATATCCGCAGCAGACTTGAATTACTTTCACCAGATGATGCTTGGAAAGAACTATTTTTTTCTATGCAATTTTCTAAGCTGCAGATATCGGATATAGTATTCTTGTGCTGGAGGGTGTGGAAAGGGAGGTGTTGGGCTGTTCATGGAGGCATTCAGTATCTCGCCCCAGCACTTCTCCGTCAGTACAAGGCACAGGTGGAGGAATGGAGGGCAGCCACCTCTAGCTCATCGTCTCCTCGCGGGGGCCCTATTACCGGAAACGCCGACCAGCGAGCTACTGCAGCAACGAATTCTGGGGTGCTTTTTTGCAGATCTGGTGTGGAAGTCCAGGGACGCGAGCTGGCCATTACTGTCCGCTTCGATGGGGCAACCAAACGATCCAGTGGGGGGAGCTCGGGATTTGTCGGCTTTGATCGGAATGGTACCCTACTTTTTGCGCTCGGTAAGTTCTATGAAGGAATCCACGATCCGTTCCTGGTGGAGCTTCTGGCCCTACGGGATGCGATGAACTGGTGTCTAACACATGGTTTTTTGCATATCAACTTCTATGGCGATTCTCAATTGGTGGTTCGTCGGTTGCTGGCTGGAGAGCATAACCATGCTACGGGAGGAGCCCTCTTCGAGGATGTTCACAGGCTAGCAAGGGGTTTCGAGTTTTGTTCTTGTTCTTTTGCTTCTCGCAGGTTTAATAGGGCCGCCCATCTTGTGGCAAAACAAGCCCTTTCATCGGAAGTTCGACGATTTGTCGACTTCCGCGCGTGGTTGTTATCTATTCTCTGACTATGTGACTGAACGATTTATCGTTTTGTCTATGTTAAAAAAAAAAAAAAAAAAGTAATTAATAAGATCCTTTTTGCACTGCCCAAATTACCTTTGATTGTCAAACTCACAACCCCTTGAGAGATGTCACCGTATCACATCCCTTAGCCCTATAACTTATCATCAATACAAGGGTTGAGATTACAAAGATAAAACCTACAAATAAAAAATCAAATAAAAGACCTAATGAGAAAATTACATAGAAAACACTCACGAAAAACAAAGATAACGGAGAATGGAGATAAAAATGTGCATCAAAATGTCAGTTTCGTTCTTTCAAATGATTCATGACAAATAGTTAAATGTCCAGGTAAAAAACCTGAGTTTGGGATGTAGACCAATGGCTAATAAGCATCAAGTTGGTGATATATATATCTACAATATTTAATGACCAAAACCCCTATAAATATCTTAATCAACATAAAATATTATTTAGTGAAAAAAAAAAAGAAATTATAGAATATATAAAACTACTAAAAACATCTTTGTTGTTATATAAAAATCATAATTAGGATTTACTATTCATTAAGAGGCTTTTGTAAATAATCCTGACTTTAGGGGTATTATCCTAAGAAGCCACGTATTAGCATAATTTTCATTTCATTTATAATTTTTCTTTCCTTTGCAAGTAAACACATATTTTGCTTTATTTCTCCTTTTCGTTTTTTTTTAATCACATATGAGAATATTTTAATAATATTCTTTATTATTTTTTACTTTGTTTTTTAATTTTTGTTATCCTCAAACTGCATACTTGTTCGTATTTGATCCACATTCATGTGATGTATTTTACATTTCCGAATTCTTATTTATTGATATTTTTTGTAAATTTTCCGTCTATTCAGATAGAAGTCAACCGATCTCGCGTATTAGGATCATTAGCAGTGATGTGTTTTCATTTTCGAATTCTTATAGAGGGAGGTTGACGCTTCGATCAAGAGGCAAATCTCTTTTGTTTGGGCCGGTAGCTAAAAGAAAGTCAGTTCTTATCTTTGAAAGCATAATCGTTCTTAGCTTTGACTTGGCAGTAGGAAAAGTCTAAAGAAAGTCAGTTCTTATCGTCGAAGGCATAACCGTCTTATCGTATTTCAGTCATGTGTGTTTCAATGTTCCATTTCCATTTTTTAATGCTTATCAATTGTTAGTTTTTGTGAATTTTTCAACTATTTAAATAAGTATTTTGTTTTTACATAGAGTCCTATTTTCGAATATGAATGTAACATCTCTACCCTCTTGTGCGTGCTTACATCATAATGACATTATTAGTAACCGATAAAGAAATCGTCCCTTAATTGAAAAAAGTGAGGAAGTATGGTAGTATAACTGTATAAGAATTGTTAAATTAATTTTAGTAATTAGTGAAATTAATTATGTGAATTGGTATGAAAGTCCTCATGGAAGAAGGACTTAATTGGAGAAATTGGGAGTTGGAGGATCAAATGGCAAACAACTTATGTTAGTGTCATTTGTGGGAGTGTGATTGGAGGGAGAGGGAGAAAGAGAGGGTTCTAGAGATTGGAGGGGTGCAAAAAATCTGCACCCTCCCACCATTTGTTCCCATCTCCTTTTAATTTTCTCTCCTTGTTTCTCTCCAACCCACAACCATCTCATCCACCACTATCCTCCATCCTCAAAATCTAAAACCAAGTTAGCAAAGGGCAAGATTGGAGACTAGAGAACAAGAGAAGAAGAGGAGTAACAAAAGGTAAGAATCTTCTTCCTCAAGCTGAGAGCATGAATTACAAAAGGGGATTTGTCGATTTGATGAGGAACAAGGAGCTAGAGCTCCATAAATTATATCCCTAACATAGAGTAATGTTATTTATCAAAGGAAGAAGGTAGGAGGTGTTTAGAACTCAAAGTGGTGAAGTTGACAAAACCGGGTTTGATTCACTAGATGTTGTATAGAAGGAAATAAATGGTTTTAATGGATTGTGTGAGTGTATTTATACTTTATTTATCATGTAAAATCCTCAAATAATCATGGTGTGGAGTTTTGGAATGGATTGGATCAAGGAAGGGTGGTGGTGAAACATGAAGTAGAAAACAGTTTTGAATCTTCAATTAGAATTGAGTACCGAGCTCAAAATTATGGTCAAAATGTTCTGGAATTTGGATATGTTGTAGTTCTATGGATCTAGTTTAAGTAGGAAAAAGAATAAGTCGATTTGATTAAAATTTTGAGGGAGAAATGGCCAAAACTGTGGAAGGGGGTAAGTTGCACATGCTGTGCAAATTGTCACACGGTCGTGCGAAGTTTCCAGGGAGTTTGCACGGCCAAAACCATGAAATGCACGGCCGTGCAACCTCAGGGGCAAGCCAGGCTGTGCATATCCTATTTTTGGCCAAAATTTTGTGTTTTCGTCGAACCATTGAGGAACTTTAACCCGAATATGATTATATAGACTCCCTATATATAATATATCACTTAATGGCTTGCTAATTGTGTAATTAAGGAAAAGAACAAGCCGGGGAGTCTTCAAATGGCAGGGGAATTGCCAAGTAACGACTGGAAAGGGTGAGTAGATTCTAACCCTAAATCTATATCAATACAAATGTGGTATTTGGGTCATCAAGAGACCCTAATACATATCATAGATATAGAGGTACTCGGGTCATGAAGCGCCCCATATATGAAGCATGGACATCGACTAAGTGAATGTGGATGTGAGAGATTATGAGTTGAATCGTAAGTATGATAATTATGTGTTAAATGTGTTTATGATTGTATGATGAATGTGAGTGGCCACTAGAATGATCTAAGTGATTGATTGGTTATGTTAAATATGATATTGATGTAGTAAAATGGTGAAGCCTAAGGGCTTAAAGTTAAATATGATATTGATGTGGTAAAATGGTGAAGCCTAAGGGCTTAAAGACAATAACATGATAAAGTAATAACATCTATGGGCATAAGGATATTGATATAATGAAATGATATGTGATGAATGATGAGTAAAAATGATTTATGTATGACTATGTGATAATATGTATAAAATTTGATAAATGATGATTGTGAATGAGAATTGCAATGTGTATGCGATATGAAATGTCCTAAAAGGCGATGTTATTGTACTGGAAAGCCTACGAGACAATGAGGGGATGATGTATAGTCTGAATGGCTATATGATGATACTGAAAGAGCCTAATTGGTGATACTGTGATACTGAAAAGCATGTAAGGCGGAAATGTGATGATACTGAGATAACCTAATTGGCTATCGTGTGATACTCAAAAGCCTGTAAGGCAGAAATGTGATACTGGCAAGCCTATAAGGCGATGATGTGTTTAAATGAAATGATGAATGTGACGATGTGAATGCTACGATTACGTGAATAGATTTGTGTTAAATTATGGATGATACTGCTTGATACTTGTGATGTGACTAACTAAAGAATTGTTTGATCACCTAAATCAAACGTAAGGGAGCCCTCTCATGCACTCTATGAGATCTGATACTGCGGCTTTATGCCTAGCTCTCTGGGAGAGCGATACCAGGCTTGGTGTACCGATGATGCCTTGCATCTACTGGCGATGCTTCATGCATCTACTGTTACTATACTGGCAATGCCTCGTGCATCTACTGTTATTGTACTGACGATGCCTCGTGCATCTACTAGCGATGCCTTGGGCATCTACTGGATCTACCCTGGGGAGTGCATGACTTCGCAAATTACAGGTTAAAAGAGACTTAATCTGGCTAACTCCATTATGTGTATCGATATATGTACTGGTGTGAATGTGTGATTGATTACTGGATTAGGCATAGGTGCATGTATGAAATGCCTTAGCAAGGTTAATACGGTGTGTATGTGTGCGTGATTGATCATCTAGTAATGTGAATGATATGTTGAATTGTTTACTGGCATGAATGAAAATGAGTGAGCTGATGATGCTTAGCATTGTGTTATGGTTCATGTGATGAGAATTTTGATGAGTATATATGAATGAGTAAATGGTGCCCTAGCACCACCATGTGATTGCTTGCCATTAGAGGTGTGCAAAGTAGCGATATCCTATTATAGATACCGAATAGTGACGTCAGGTACCTTAGCACCGCGATAAGTGAATAGTGAAGTGATTGCTACTGAATGGTTAAAGAGATAGTTCTTCTATTGATGATCGAAATTATAATATTGGATACTGAATTTTTATAAATGGAATTATAAGCATCATGAGTGAGTAAATGACGTGTAATTAGATGGTACCATGCTAAATACCGTGTGTGTATTGTTGTTTATTTATGTTTAGAATTTACTCACTAAGTGACGACTCACCCTTCGTCAAATATTTTTCCCCAGATCGAGAGCAGCTGCAAGAAGTGGTAGAAGTAGAAGCATTAGCTTCAACCTCCAAGTTTTGATTCATGAGGTGGGCGGAAGGCTGCACATGTTTCCACATCGAATCTATTGTCAAACTGTTTAACTTTTTGTACTTTGATTTGCAAAGTTTTTAAATTGGCCCCGAAAACCTTTTATAAGTTTTATGCATTTAATGTAAAAGCGAGTGTTTAGATAGGATGTTACAATGAAGGCTAATTGGCCACTAAGTCCAATTTATTCTCATAGACTCGTAGCTTAGAAGTGTAGTATTTTACTGGAAGTTTGAACAAGTACTTTCAATAAGGTGTTATATGTGGTTGAACATACACTTCGTTGAATCGATATTAGGTTATATTGTTTCATTTATCATTCACACAATTGAAAATTTTATTGTGTGAGTTTTTTTTTTGTATTATTTCGTATTTACAAAAATACAAATTTTAATAAAATAAGAATTGAATATTCGTGTGGAGCACCAACTTTCAGCCTAGATAGTATATAAAAGCCTCGATTCAGGGTTTACTATTCACTAAGTGGGGTTTTTGTAATAACCATAAACTTCAGTGGCAATTCCATTTGGTCTTAGAAAACTCCATCTCTCTGGTTTAGTGACAATTTCCCCACCACCTCTTTAATTGTTGACTAATGTTTTGACAACTCAGAGGAGATCAAGGAATTCACAAACGCCTATCGACCACACGTATTCGAATTAAGTGTTTTATGGCGATGCATTTTAAAATTTTGAGTTCTTATAGATTAACAATCTTTGTGCGTTATCTGACTATTGAACTCAATGTCGACTAATCACACATATTCCTACGATGCATTTCTGTTTTAGAATCTTATCAATTTTTGAATTCTTATAGATTAACAACCTTTGTGAGTTTCCGCCTATTCAACTCAAGGTTGACTGATTACACGTATTTTGATCATGCACATTCTGAGAATGCATTTCCGTTTTATAATCTTATCAATGGACAATCTTTGGGAGTTTCCTATTCTTTTTTCTCTTTTTTTTTTTTTTTTGCGTAGAGTTCAATTTTGGCATGAGATCTCATTGTCCATCGAGTCCAATTTATAGTCGTAGCTTAGATGAATATTGTATTGTTTTAACTAGTCACGGGCCCGGCCGGTTGGCCGGATTCATTCGCCAATTGCATAAATAGCAGTAGCAATTTTTATCTGAGATTCATGCTTTTTTGTTAGTATAAGAAAATCTAGATCTTTTAAATTATCGAACATTCAAATATTTTGGTAGCATAAAAGAATCAAAATTATTAAAAATACTTCAATCGTTCAAAAGGATCAACATCATAGTATTTTGGGACATCCTAACCAACTCATCATAAATACCATTTGTCTTCCCAAAAGTAATTTGTGTAAAAAGGATCAAAATTTGCTTGTGCTTGACTTTTGTTAATTGTTATAGCAAACAAACTGCAATAGGATATTGTCTGCTAACCAATATGAAATCCAGACTTTTGTAATGAGAAGACAATTTAATCAGAGGTAGAAAGATCCTATCACCAATATGAGTATCTATTAGAATCTTCACTTCAATAAACCATGTGCCAAGTCTCTTGATTATCATCCTTGCACCATTGCAGAGACCTATACTTTGATCCATATTTCTTAATAAAATGACGGGGCATCCAACTTTCAACCTAATACAATTATAAAAAAAAAATTCAACCTAATAAAATGGTATGGTAAATTAATTATCTTCAATGTATTGAGAAACTCCACTGACAGGGTAATATCAATTGAATCTGATCTCTTATAACAAACTTCATCTCTTGAAACCCTTTTCATCACACAATTATTAATTTTTCGATACCTTTTCATGATGTGGAGCCAATATAGCACGGTGAACCACAAAGGTTCCTTCACTGCAATTCGAATGGAGATCGTTGTAGACATGATTCAAATATCAGCAATTTCATCTCCTTTCTCATGTTGATTTCTCAAAGAAGTTCGAATTGAGATCATTGACTCCCCAAAAACATTGGACCCCACTTCATCACCAATCTGCAAAATCCATCTGTTGAATTCTTCAATCTGAATAGATTCTTTAGGGGCACAATTTTTGGGGCACAATCTTATATTTTGAGAGAGCTTCAAAACTTTCAATGAAGGTCATAAGTACGACCTCTTGATAGAAGAATTTGAAATATCTACTTGGATTCCCTTCCCAATTACTATTAATATTTGCTGAAAATCTCCGCCGAACACAACAGACGTTCCTCTAAAGGTCATGTCCTCGCTGTTTGGATGTTTCACATGCAAAATATCTCTAAGAGTTCTATCCTCTGCTTCAATATTATGATTATGAACCATAGGAGCTTCATCCCAAATAATAATAGAAGCATTAGGAATCAACTCTGCTAACTCACACCTTTGTTCAATATGACATGTTGATTTTGAGTCACAGTCAATTGAAACATAGAATTGAGATGAGTAGTTCTAACTCCAACAATTAGTATAGGTGCAATACCAGAAGAAGCTATGCACGTTGGCCATAGTTTCAAACAAATCACTTTCTAAAATAAATGTCTTCTCTATACTCGCAAATCCATCAACAAATAAGCAGTTCCCATTTTGTTCATCCATAGCTTGAATAATTGCATTAAATGGCTTCATATGCTCTGAATTCAATCTTGGATACAATGTACTGAACTCCTTCAATAAATCTTCTTCATTGTAATTTAACTCCTCAACTATCATTCCATTTCCTGAATTTGACCTCATGGCTCCTTATGGAGTAGGCAAACCTTAGAAATAGGCCAGAGACTTCCAATATTTCTTCAATAATTTATCTATTTCCACCAAGCATTTATCTTTTATCTCATCAATATAAAGTTGCAAGTTAGAAAAATTTGTCTCCCTTTACGATTAAATAGGATGTCATCGCTCAATAATTCTCGAATCCCCCCCCCCCACAAAGATTGCACATCAGATCCTTTGCCACTGAATGAAAATTGTGAAAAACAAATTCCTTACTTTATATTTAGAATTCCAAAAGGCAAGTTCTTTCATATAGTCACTCCACTCATCATCATCTTCCAATAACCGAAGGGCATACATGCTCTTTGGAAGGAATCATGAACAACATCATTTAAATGTTCTAATATCTTCATAAGAACGACAACCTCTGAATAAATGCAACAACATGTGAAAATAAAATCTTTTTTTGCCTTATGGAGAACAATAATATAATCTTCCAAAACAAACCTTGTTCTTCCTAATATGCCACCTTTTCAACTTCTTATTACAGACAAATTATTAAAGAAACTCCACAGATGTATATTTTTGTGCCTAAAAAGAATGAGCATTGATTTCCACCCTTGCCAAGCGCATTGATGTTTCATTTTTTACAATAGTTTTTTCAACTTTTCATTCTTCTTTGTAACTACTTTATTCTTTTCAGACAAATGACACCACATACGCAGTCCATTGAATTTGGTAAATATATTAAATAACAATACTTATTATAGAAAGCAAAATATATTTTTATTTGATCAAATAAATAACCCAAATTATTCGATTGCTGAAAAACTCAAACTTTGTAATTGAAAGTAAAAAAATCAAAACCTTAAAATGAACCAATTCGTAAATCACACTTCAATTTATTTCTCACTGTCAAAATTTACATACTTATATAGATACTACATGTATGTGATGAAGTTTAAATCACATGTTTTCCTGCTAATATAGGTGTTTGAATCACCTCTCAAATAAGAATCCAAAAGACCTTGGTATCAATGTTGTTACAATTTTCCACACAATATCAATGAGTCAGATTGTTGCAGTCTGGTTTGAAGTCTAGAATTGTAAAAAATCACATTGAGTCACATTCTTCTTATTGAGTTCATCAACATCCTCACTGTGAGAATATAGGATATTTAATTGTCAACCATCCTCACTATGTGGGAATAATATGGGATATTGTAAAGCCATTGAACTTAGATGATACATACTAATTTGTTCCAGTTCATGAATTTAATAGTGGACAATAATATCAGGAGAAAATGTTTGCTCCACAGCATTATCAACAATTAAAGCAAAAACCTCATTTGCATATGGAAAATCACATTCTCTACCATCTGCTTCTCTTTTTACCAAGCAACTTAATTTCAACTTGTTAAACAGTAGTGTCATTCAATTTGTAGTTTGTAGATCGATATATCTTGACTAAGATATTCCTCGAGTCTAACATTTGTTTCAATTGTTGAATAGTTGAATCACGCAAAAGGATTTGAAATTGGATCTTTAGAGAAAATACCCCATTATTTATAGATTGGTCCAATTTATCTCTACCTCCAATCGACTAAACATATACTTCTTGTCTATAATTTATAGATTGGTCCAATTTATCTCTAATAAAATTTATTGCAAATACCCCATTATAAGAGCTTAGTTATCTGAGCACCCAACACCATCATCTACATGATTTCCATCATTGAATCGATCTTTTAACAAATTTTCCGAGATTTAAATAGGAAGCTTTGGTGGATATCTTTGTGTGAAAGAAGTAGCAAGTATGAGCACCAATTAAGAATCATGCAACTACTTTTTTGTTTTTGGCATCGTTAATTGGGAATTATCCATTCAAATTGTGGAGTGAGAACCTTTCTTTTGTCATAGTGAGTTCATTGTGAAAGTTGGAGTGAATCTGAAATTAAAGAATGGGTGAGCCTTGAACTTGAAGTATAGGAAGAAGTCCTCTATACAAATTCAGGTTGATTGTTGAGAGAAAGAATTATTCGAAGGGGATTGATTGATGAAAGATTAATTAGTTGTTATTATTATTGAGGGTAATGAATATATATTTTTTATATTTTTAACCATCAAAGTATTATTTCTCCCAAACCCTAATTTTGTATTACGTCTCCTCGAAATTTTTAATCAATTTTCTTGATATTCCTCTTAGTTCTCCTAGTCTCTATCCCGTCTAATACTTCCTTTTTTCCTAGTCTCTCTCCTTAATTTGGCTAATTCTCCTTGAATTGTATCTTTCTATTAATTAAAATCGGGAGCGAAGATCCTCTCCTCATCAAGTTCACTAACTCCGACATTATCAAACTCTTTTGATTTTCTTGAATTTATTGAAAGAAAATAAAATTAATTGTAAATGTTTGATCATTTTGACAAAGTACAGTGGCATGTTTGATGTAAAAAATAGTAGAATGGCATATTTGATAAAATGTCATAGTAGAAGGGCATATTATATCTATAACCCTAAAAAAAATTGTATTTAGTGGATATGATGTTTTTTTTCTAAAAACAAATGAATTGAAAATAATGTAATAGTAGAGATAGATGAGAATAACTCTATTTCCAAATTTGATTGGTTTTTATATTCGTGAATAAATAATAATTATTTTCATAAAGTAAAATATTTTCAGAATTTTCATTCTCAATCCTACCCAACAAATCTACAAATGTCTAGAATTTTCAAATTCAATATAACCATAACTAAAAGTTGCCATGACATACTAATCTTCTTAATAACCCTTCATAGTTTGAGTTCAAATCCCGTAATCATTTTCTCCCTCTTACTCTCCTACACGTTTCTCTCTCCCTCCCTAACTTATTATATTTATATCCCCTCCCGTAATCACCTCCCTCATTATATTTATATGTCTTGTATTTACCAAATTATCCTTCCATGCTTTGCGCAGGGACCAGGAAAAGTGAGATGGATGGGGTTCTGGAGGAGAACCTCCATATATTATTGGTTTAGATTAGATGGAAGATTGACTTAATAGTTTCAACATAATTCTACATGTGACTGAATGCATTTTGTCTTGAACCAACCTTAGATTCTATTGTTTCATCTATTGATTCACAAGATTGGAAAATTGTATTAAGTGGAGATTGAACATATTACTTCTTATTTAAAACATTAATCTTATTAAAACAAAAACTAGCGTGGGCCCCGACCATTTGGCCGGAGGAAGGTGAAGTATGAAATTTGATAATGTAATGGGGTGTATAGCTTATTATTGTATAGTTTTTTTGGGAAACACGTGATAAAAATAGTGAATTTTAATAGAAAAGAAATATGAATGATGCAACGAATCAAAAATCAGCCTTATGAACCAAAATCAAGTACCTGTTACCTTGTGAAACAATATTGTTTCTGGTAATATGATGAGGTGGAGTAAGTTTTATAGAAACCGAATTCCAGAAAATCGAATAAAAAATCGCCTATCCCGCCGGTTTTCGGGAAATGAGCATCTCACAATCGTTGCTAGCTTTTACTCGGCCCGTTGGCCGATTAATTTGCATTATAAAACTTTCATCTTGTCATCATTGTGTTTTCTGGTTTTTTGCCAAGCCATGATAAAATCTAAAGAAATCAAGAATTAACAACACAATTTGGGATATGAACCACCGTTCCTGTATCCCTAGAAAATGGTGGTAAACACGGACTCACCTGCCAAACTGGTTTGGATTGAGATTTTTATCGGGTATCAGGGAACCATGTGATTATAAATTAGACTTGATCAAAACGGGCCAAAACTTGAAATTCAGCCTGTTTGACCGACCCATGCCAAACTCTAATTATTCTTTACTTTTAAACTTTCTATTGAAAATAAAAAATAATGAAAGAAAAGAGATGACTGCAATTCGTCATTTGCACATCACTGATTCGGGAATAAAACTATAGAAATTCTAAAGGAAACTGAAAATGTTTAGGAACGTTTTAATGTTAAAAATAACCAAATAGATCTTTTTGTTTAGTTTTTTACTAATAAATACCAAACGATTCCCTATAATATACACTATAATTTAATCATTATGATATCAAATAATTACATAATATATATTTGAAATGATAAAAATTGGACAATTGGGTTGCTCGAGGTTGAACCATTGAATAACTTTAAAATACATTATATTTTAGCACTAAGATATAAAATAATAGCATAATATAAATTATGCTAGATAAAATAGCTTGTTTTAGAATGACAAACCCATGATGTTCATTTGTTTTACTTGATGGGCAAATCCCGTGTAGGTCAGGCCCATTCAACTCTTTTATTTTATGATTAGCGGTTAGCCCATTAGAATCCATGCATTAGTTTATTGTTAAATTTTTTTATTTTTAGCAATAAAAAGGAGTATTGTTTTTGCCTTTTCATATATATTTTACTGCCACGGAGAAATAAAAGGACTTAAAGAAAAAATTTGACACTCCTGGATCCGTTTAAATCCGCATGTGTACGGTAAGTTGGCCCGTTCCACAGAGGAAAAAGAAAAAAAATTGACACTCCATATTCTACCCTTCCTACAAACGCTCCTAGAGCAGGAAATTTGAAATGGGGGAAGGATATTTTCCTCTTTGAAATTATATGTTTTTAATTTAAAAATATACAACAAATGTACTTAGTGTGATTGGTTATGATCTTTGGTTTTCTTTAAAGTGGTCATGGTTCGAATCCTAATAAGTGTT
This sequence comes from Linum tenue, assembly GCA_946122785.1. Lineage (NCBI taxonomy): Eukaryota > Viridiplantae > Streptophyta > Magnoliopsida > Malpighiales > Linaceae > Linum > Linum tenue. The sequence goes on along the minus strand of CAMGYJ010000005.1, from coordinate 24,082,749 downwards.
TTTTTAATGAAAAAAAAAATTGTGAAGATCAAAATGTCCTTCCAACTTTTACTTTGGATGCAGGAAATTTGAAATGGATCTTCAAGTTTTCTCATCTAGCTTTTATTTATTGTGTAGATTGAACATCCCATACCAATCAAGGGTTTCAGCCTAGTTACTCATGAAGGTTAAGTTTTGAAATTTGAGAAACTTTGGTTGAACTATATCCTATATATCAAAAGTTGAGAAATGCAGCATATTCTTGATAAACCTATATTCTTATAAACCTATATTCTTATATCCATTGCCTAATTCAATCAATAGAACAAAGGGGTCGTTTGGAAGTTGCAATTGTTTTGTTGAGATTGTCATTATGCATGTATTATTTACAATGCATCGTTTTTTTGTTTTTTTAGCAGAAACGATACATGGATTGTTTCTATGATGTGACAGAAACTATCACTCATTTTGAGTGATTGTTATATCTCAACTTTTAGTTGTGATTGTTGAGATAGTTGAGCTGAGATTGTTTTGTCTCAGCTTTTAGCTGATGCGACATACACAATCACACATACCAAACGTTGTATTCTATAATCCATCAAATTCGACAATACATGTATAATATTATACATGCATTCTCAACAATACATCTATTTAACAATCGCAACTTCCAAACGACCCCAAAATGTCCTTCCAACTTTTACTTTGGATGCAGGAAATTTGAAATGGATCTTCAAGTTTTCTCATCTAGCCTTTATTTATTGTGTAGATTGAACATCCCATACCAATCAAGGGTTTCAGCCTAGTTACTCATGAAGGTTAAGTTTTGAAATTTGAGAAACTTTGGTTGAACTATATCCTATATATCAAAAGTTGAGAAAGGCAGCATATTCTTGATAAACCTATATTCTTATATCCATTGCCTAATTCAATCAATAGAACAAACTTTGTGCATTGTGGTGTGTGTTTATATAAAGTCTTAACAGAGAATCGAATTCAAGATGGAGAACCAACTGTGAAATCATGAAAAATTTCCACTATCCACAGGCAAGGCAAACACACTAACTTGATTCATCACCTCACAACCTCATCCTCACTCAACTCTCAAACAATACACACGAATCTGCAAGACTACAACGATGTAATCGATTCCTGTTATGTTTTCTCGTGGGCCAACTGCAATTGGCTTGGCTCTCTCTCACATCAGTTTATGAATATGGTCTGAAGCAAGCAGCCTCAAAAATCAATTTTTGTGTTAAGCACTCAGTCAGAATTTTGTGTTCGACGATCTTTACTTCCCGACCACCGCAGACCGCATGGCCCTTGTCAACTTCTTAAATATATCCGGCGGAGCAGCAGCAGTTTTCTCCGCTATTGGTTTCAGGGCTTCCTGGTTATCTGTCGACTGCTCCACTTCAAGATGTGTGGATGGCTTCTGGATCTTGGTTTCCTCTTCTGACTTGGAAGTACCCTAAACACAGAGAAACCCTTAGTCACCAAATGCTGTTTCTCTAAGGAAATGTTATATGGAAACATAGAAGAACATGTACTTTTAGTAGCATGAATCTAGGATAAATTGCATAAAGAAATGGTTTGCTGATGTGAAAAGTATGGTTTGAGTTGCTTAAATGAAGGACAGAAGGTATGATAAAGATGATTTTCCTGAAAGATTGGTACATAATGCGCTAATGGTAGTTGCTTGACAGGAATAGGTATCTTGTTCCTATCTGTCTTCGAACATGGAACAGCGTTGAACCTTACTCTTTCACGAAAGAGAAGACGAGAAGTAGAATAGCGAAAGCCTAAAAGGAGTACCTCAACATTTCCGATTTCAGAAAAGGGTTGTCTTTTCGTTGCTTGATTGGGAGATGTAGCATCCGACGTAGTCTCGCTGCCTGAAGAATGGAGCAAGTCCTGAGCTATGACTGATAGCAGTGAGCTATCTTTCTTGGCCAAACCCTTCCCATTTGTGCACTTTGCAGTTGAACAACGACACCGTTGGCCACAGCTTCCCTTAGCAGCTCGGCATTGGCACTTGTTTGTCTTGCACAGTGAGTTTTTACTGCAAGAGCAGCATTCTCCTTGTGCAGATTTGACCATGGTGGGGACATTATCAGAAGTTTCTGAATCCACTGTTGGCATCTCAAACAACACAGAACGACTCGCATCCTGACCATTCATAGCCAGGCAGTTGAATATGATCGTAAAAATTGTGTTCATAAGAGGGGTCGATAATACTGTGTTGCTCTCTCTAGCATTCAGCAGAGTTAAGCCTACCTGTGGTTTTGTCAAATGAACTGGCCCTGCCCTTACTAACGGCATCTGGTTCACCATGGTACTTAGTTTGAACACTTCTTCTTTTAAGTCTCTCAGTTCTGAATCTCTGGCAATGCAGTCGTTTTCTTTATCCTGCAACATGAAGCTAAGGAAAATACGCCAAGTACCAGTTCAGTAAACCGTACAACTAGCAAGTTGTTTGAATGGTGCAAACACCTGAACTCGTGGTTTATTTCCCTCAAGCCCCACCTGAAATTCTCTTGCCTTAGCATCTCAACTTCTTCCTCGTATTTCTTTACTTCTTCTGCCATCCTAGAATAGTATATTAATTTTCAATTAGTTGAAGACCAGAAACATATTTAGAAATAATGCAAGATGGACAGTTCAGGCACGTAGATTGGATATTTCTGAAATTACTAAAACTATCATTGCATATGAAACCAAGGTTCATGGCTTCTCTTGGCTGCATCACTTTTTCACTCAATGCCTAAAGCAATTCCAGAGTGCAATGAAGAATAGACAAATTAACCCATTTTATGTAGATGCTCAGCCAATGGAATGATTAAACTCAGCACCAAATCAAGGATTCCAAGTATCTTGGCCATCCTTTTATTCGTAACTCCAAGAATCTTGGCCTTCATAAAGCTTTAAGGACTTACTCTTCCATTTGACGCTCAAAGTCGGAACGTATGTCTTCTACCCTTTCCGCAACTTTCAGCTCAATCTCAAAGGCCTGCATAAGTGTTATCGCGTCAAAAGAAGGATATATGCTAAGGTGAACATTCCTTTGAAAGCAGATGTATCCCTTGACCCTCTGTGAGCAACTATATTTTTATACATTAAATATGTAGAATACCCCTTGGTTAATCCCAAAATCTCCCAATTAACTCATCTTTGATGTGAACCATGACATGATTCGGATGCTAAATCTTGCAGGCGTTGAAAGCCTGTTCTACCACTTATTGCTGTATTACCTCTGACTTGGAAATCGTTTGACCAATTTACTAACTTACTATACTTTGAAGGAACGTTTCCACAATTTATAGTCCCAAGTTCAGCAAAACTCGTAGACCACTTGAGCTAAACAATTCATCATCTAGAACTGAAAAGATAGCAGCAGAAGTCTAAATTCATAACTAGACTTGCATCATGAACCCACGATGCTGATCTCTAATGTACTACTGCAAGTAGCATTTGACTTTGATATTAGTTCTGTACATAAATTAGCAATATACTCATCTAAATTTGAGAATCATACCTGACTTCCAGGACTCCCATCTTTCTGCGAACCTGTGTGAAGTTTCCAAAGAAGCAGAAATTAGATACGAAGAAATAATGAAAACACTGCATGGAAGTTGGTTGAGTAATGATCTGCAGACCTGAACTTCTTTGAGATGAAGCTTTCCTAGATTCTAAGAACTCATTAAGTTTCCTTGTAGCTGCAGAAGCTTCCTCTTGTTTCCTTTGTAGTACCTGAATTCAGACCAGTAGCATAAAGAAAATCACCAAAATGTCAGCGACATGAACAAGCACATAAGAATCTAAATTTCCCAAGAAAAATAACTTGCCAGTTTCTGCCTGCTGGTTAGAGCCAATAGCTTGCGTATCTCATATTCATTCTTCCTCTGGTCTTTCTTAAGCTGCCGGGATGAAAAACTTTACAAATAAGAAGATAGTTTTTGAACTTCGCCAATTCTCGATAATGCATGTTACATAAAGATTACTAAAAAGCACATATCATTCAAGCCTATCCTTGCTCACAGTTTTCTACCAAAACACAACACGACACAAACAACTAGTTCATGATATGCCAGTACCTCAAAGTTAGGGATATCAAAAGATTGGGAATAAATCTCATATCAAAACTTCGAAATCAAGGAAAGGACTTAGCAAGCCTCATATATGTAGATGTCCGAAAATACGTGGATATCCAATATGTCAACAACAAGTATTAAAGAACAGGTACATACCTGGAGAACCTCTTTCTCTAGTGAAGCTTTTGACAGCCTGAACTGCACAGAATCCAGCTTGATCTTGCACAGAAGTTGGACCTTCAAGAGAGTAAACAGACACCAGCAGAAACAGATAATTCGCGTTATGTTAAGACGAGTTGTTGCTAAACAAAGCCAGTGTTGCATCATTCTACCTTTTGAGCCTTCAATCTCTGGATAACATCGTCAGGCTGTCTCCCTGCGGTCTTTTGCTTTTGAGTTGAAAACTGAGATTGTGCATTGAGCTTCTTCTTCAAATCCATGGCCTGAAAAGAAAAGAACAACATGTATAGCTGTACAATAGACCGCAACTTCAGATATGGTAGCTGTGGATGAAATTTCAACCTGTTCATCAAGAATCCGCAGCTTTTCTAGCGCACCTTCATAAAGCTTCTGAATCTTGCCATCTGAAGCAGGGGAATCGTTTCCCAGTTTGAGCCTCAATTCCTCAACCTCCCTCTACCAATCAAAATAGACATCGGTTCATTTCAGTATAACTATAGCAATGATTTCGAAAACCGCGATTTCTCACCAACAAGCATCATTCAGATTTCCCGAGGGCTTCTATGAATCCAAACAAATTTAAATCGGTAGAGCAAGCGAGAAAGGCTTTAAACGGATGCCCTAAACTCCACTACTACAAACCATTTCCACATTCGAAATCGAAATTTACAATTACGCATCGCGTTTGACAATCGAATACAAACTTCGAGCAAAGAAAGAGTAAATCGTTGATCGCAATTAGCACCAGTAACGATAAACTCACCTTTAAAGCATCATTCTCCTTCTCCAAATCGTGGATTCTTCTCTCGTGATTCTGCTGCGGCGGCGGCGGCGGCTTCTCGCTGTCGCCGCACTTAGATGGTGATGGAGAGTCGGTGACGCCAGTGCGCTTGGTTCGACGGTTGGCCCTCTTCATTTTTCTGATTATGGAGGAGAAGAGATCTAGATTAGTTGCCGATGAGAGATGGCGAGAGACTGAGGCTGGCGACTGCAGTTCGCGGATGTCAGAGATAGGCGTTCATTTTGAATTTTTTCGTGTTTTGGTTTCCCTCTTTCTTTTGCGTGCGTTACCCAAATGCCAAATGTTTAAAATTGTCTCTTTCTAAAAAGGCTTTGTTTTCATGATTTTTTCCTCAAATACAATATAGTTCTTAGGAAAAATCCCAAAAACAAAAAGGCTTTGTTTTCACGATTATTGTCTAGATCGCTTGTGAGAAAAGCGATCAACATATGATTGTGTTACTGAAAATTAATGACATTTAAATCGTTACTCTCAAATGCGATCAAAGGTTTAATCGCCGCCGCCAGCAATAAATAAAATTGTTTTAAAAAAAAAGCAATCAAGGTAAATAACTCTCCTCAACCGCAATTTCATTTGAACACGGGATTAGGTTTGGTGCATCTGTTTTTTTTTTCTTTTCACGAGGCTAGGGTTGGTGCAACGGTTTTCCATTGATGGCTTCTGTTGGCAGCAATCTTACTAAATCACCATAGTTAAATGCGATCAATATTAGGCAAGAGTTAGGGTTAGGTGCAACTAACTAGCATTGATAGCTTTTGAGGGAAGTGATCTAGAACTGATCGCTTCTGACTAAAGAGATATGATCTTCATCTGAATTCAATATAAAAAACGACCATTACATCCTAACTCGCTCTCATTTCCCCTCTTCTCCACCTTCGTAGCAGAAACTCTTCTCTTCTTCACCACACTTGCAAAAAATCTCACGACCACACCAGAATTCAATTCACTCATTCTAACTAAAAGATATGTATGAATTTGTTTAGTATGGTCATGTTTAAGTAGTTGTATGTTTTTACTTCACTAATTATGCATCGTGTTATGCTAAATATTCGGATTATATGGTAGATTTTGCAAGTTAGTTATATGTGATAGGCGGTTATGATTGTTATATGTGATATGTGGTTTTGGATATTATATGTGATCGATAGTTATTTTAAATTGCAGACATATGTAGATTTAGAAAGTTCCACCTTCTTATTCAGTGGAATGGTCAGATAACAAACACTCAAAGAAGGATTGGTTATGAAGATGGTGAATCCGGTAAGTTCATATTCACGTGGCAAGAACTCTATGACATTTGTGCATAAAGGGTTTGTATGGTGGAGCAGACAAGAGTTTATAAAATTACATACTGATATCCAAACATCAGTGGAGGCGGTGTACTGTACGAAAGAGTTGACATATCCGCGATGATAGGGTTAACATGATGGTGGACTTCCTAGCTGAAAACAAAATCGATCGGAAGTGGTGCGGGGTATGTTTAGACCGAGGATATCGGTCATAGTGGAGCCAGTTATGGATATGATGGCAGTGAATCCTCTTATCAACACCATTATTATGGTGAGATTTTTTTCCCTAAATACACTAGTTCTTACAAAAAATTCTCAAATACAATATTTTTTAGCCAAATTCCTAAGTGGCACAATTTTGAAGGAGGGCACGAATGAGGTGGTTATTCAAACAACTATGAAGGATGTAGTTATGCAAGCAGCGATGTGAGAGATGGGGTATCGTGGGGCGATTTTGCCCCGCAGCATGTTGAACCCGCCCCATTTGTTGATTCATATGGCGTTTAATGGTTGACTTGGGGTCCAAAATGGTCTATCATTGAAAATACCATTCGCTCATCCAGGCGATCTGCACAAAGTCGAGAAGATGATGTTGGTGGTGATGAACGTGAGGATTGCACTTACAGGATGCCGAGTTATCCTTTTGAAAGTGACAAGGATAGTGAAAAATATTTGGGATCCGTGAGTGAGGAAGAGGATATGGACAATGAGGTTGGGGCCCGAGAGCCACCTACTTCATACTTCATCCTTTATATGCTCATAACGAAGATCCCGACTTGGTCATGCCCGTGTGGAATTCGATGGTCAATTTGGAGGTGGGAATGACATTTCTCACCAAGGATGTTGTTGGTGATGCTTTCAGAGAAGAAGCCATGCGGAGGAATTTTAAGTGGAAGGTCAAATATTCTGACAAAAAATAACTCCATGTCATATACAAGAATGTTGGAGACTGATGTCAGTGGGATCTTTGAGCTGCATGGATGGAGACACAGTTTGCTTGGGTAGTTTGCACGATGCAGAACAACTACACTTACTCCTCGTCCATACTTTCCCATGACCATCATCAGCTGAATGAAAAAAAAGTGTGTGTCACTAGTAAGCACCAGAGCGAGGCACAACCAGACATTACCATCAAAGCTATCATGGATGAGGTGAAAGATCGTCATTCTTACACAATCAGGTACAAGAAGGCATGACATGGAAAGCAAAAGGCCATAGCTGACGTGTATGGCGATTGCGACGACTCATACGCTCTCGTTCCTAGATTGATGGCCGCGATGGAGGAGTCCAATCCCAATATTGTCTTCATGTCGTAGTTTAACAACTTCGAAACTGAGGACCAAGTTCGGGTCCAAAATGAGCTGATGTTTCACCGCTTATTTTGGTCTTTCAAGCCATGCATTGATGGGTTCGTTTTTGCATTCTTGTGATCCAAGTAGATGGTACCATCCTTTCTGGAAAGTACAATGACACTCTTTTTATTGCCACTGGTGTTGACGGGAATATGCAAAAATTTCAATTGGCATTCGCTCTAGTCGAGGGGGGAGAACAGTTTGAGTTGGGCTTGGTTTTTCAAGATGCTACATGATCACGTCACTCAGTGACAGGACATCACTATCATTTCCGACCGACACGCTGGGATTATATACATCGTGTATCGATTTCCAGATAAGTGGGGGTGGACGTGGCATTGGTGCATTCGCCACTATTTAGCTAATTATCAGCACAAATATAGTAGAAATATCGTCAAGAATTATTTGTGGCATGCATGTATATTTTTTTAGTTCGTGTTCCTTGATTTTTTGTGCCTGGATTTTATCTTGTAGTAAATTATTTATGTTTTATAATTTTGAAGCGATTGCTGACCAATACAAAAAGTATGAAGGGAAGATGGAGGCTATCCGACAAATGCACAGGGAGGGGGTCGCATGATATGCACATGTGGACATTCCATATGGATGCTGGGACTAGGTTTGGGATCGCCACTACTAACCACGGTGAAAGTATAAATAGAGTGTACAAGGTCCTTCGAGCAATGCCTATTTTGGCAATAGTGGAGATGAGCTACTGGAAGTGCAACAAGTGGTTTGTTAAAAGACGTCATGAGGCCATTGTGAGAGCGCATGCAAGTGAAGGCATATCCCCTGAAATAAAAAGAATTAGGGCTAATTTCACTACAAAACCCGAACTATCCAAAAAATGTCATTTCTGTCCTAAACCATTCAATATGACAATCCTGACACAAACTATTATTATGTGAGTGTTGACCAGTGTTGACCGTTAGTAATTAACAGAAAATCTAGTCAATGCTGATGTGGCATCTAACATGAAAATAATTTCAATATTTATTTATTTTTCCATAAAACTTGAATTAAAAAAATATTTTTATAAGGTAAATAAACATAAAACAAAAAAAGCAAAATACACTTCCATAGCCATAACTTTCACGTTTGTGACAAATATAGCCATAACTATCGATAAACATAAAATAGCCCACAAATTGAATGACAATGTGACAAATCTAGCCATTTCCGTTAGAAACTTTAACGGTGTTAGAGACTCTGCCCGTTCTGTTACTGATATGCTGATTAGGAGTAAGACACCAAATCAGCGCACGCATCGTCTACAAATTATAAATCAGCATCAAATGACACATAAATAACACATCATATTTAATTATAAATAAATACATAACAAAAATCAAAAATCAACTTTGCTGCTCTGGAGACCCTCCCGTCGCCGACATGCACCGCGTCCCTGACGACGCCTCCACCTTCCAATTTCCACTCTTTCTATCTTCTTCATTCCTGCAATAAACAATAACACAACGAATCAATTGAATCTCAATCTCGTATTACAAAAGAACCGAATCAATTGAATCACAATCAAAAGAACACTAACCACCACAAACAACAATGGCGGCAACCCTCCTGCCCCCTGCTTCTTCTCGATTCATGCTCGACGGCTATCTATGAAGCAAAATCGATTGGTGAGGCCTTGTTATCAGTAAAAAACCCAACAATCCCAAATGGACAACCCAGAAAGCGGGATCGATTGACTGACGAATCTCCTCGATTCTTCGCCAACTATGCGAGACTCTTCCCCTTCTTCCAACTCGCAGCGACCCTTCCTCTTCATCCCACCTCCGCCCACTCCCACCTCAGTAGATGCAACTATGGGTTCGTCGGGAGCTTGCCGGAAGATAACGATGAAGCCGGTAAACAGTGGAAGAAGCGAAAACCAGACGTGCATGTTGAGAATTGGCGGCCACCGATGATGAACAGAGAAGTGGTAGTACGATTCTCCTCAATGGAGACGGCAAAAGAGAGCGGTTAGATTTTTGCAGACGAAAATCAGACCTTCAATTAGATTTTTCAGCTGAAATGTTGAAGAAGAGAAAGATGGGATGAAGATGATGTTGATGGCGGCGGCGAAGGACCCAAAAGACCCATAAGAGTTTTCTTCTTTTATGAAAAATTGCATTTTTGATTTTTTTTTGTTTTTAATCCACGTGTCGACAAAAAATTGTCAGTTCAGCATTTTCGTCTGTACAATCAGATTGTTTAGTAACACCGTTAAAGAGATGAACGAAAGTGGTTATTTTGTATTTTTCGATAATTTTGGTTATATTTGTCTCAAACGTGAAAGTTATGGTTATGAAAGTTTATTTTGAAAAAAAAAAAACTAATTCATCTTCATCTCGCTACCCCAATTTTCATCATCGTCTTCAAATCACTATCGCCCTTCCCTTATTTTAATCATCATCGTTAACTTCACTGCTGGCCATCCCAACTCCGGTGAAAACCTTCGATCAACATCACCATCGACACCAGTCACATCATCCCCAATCTCGCTCGACATCGTCACAAACAGAGGAGAAATTTTTGGCTGGAGTGGTCGATCTATTCTTCCTCTAGATACAGCTCACATATGGGTTTTCGGGTCTCTTCTCCCACGAATATGCGCAGTTCTCGCTCCGATGTACACCGTCTCTCTCGTCTCCTCATGTACCATCATTGATTCTGTTTCTTTCCTTCCTTTTATCCTCCTTGATCTATAGGAAGGACGGCTAAAGGAGAAGAATTGATTTATTGGGAGGTTGGGTTTGCTGCTAATTGAGTGAGTTTTCTTGTGTAGTGGTGGATTGCAGGGTAGAAGGAAGTATGACGATGACGATGGTTGCTGATCCACCGCGTTGAGCCGGTGACGACGAGGGCTTGAGAAGATTTGGAGCAGGGGATGATATGATGGAGCTTCTGATGTTACTTCAGGGAGTCGTCTTCTCCGTCAGCTTCCACTCCGTTGAAGCCTGCCACTCCTTCCCCTGTATCTTATTCATCCCCGCTGCCGACGCCGGTGGGTTATGCCCCACAATTGGGCGTCAAAGAGGATGACTTTGGAGTTCCAAGGCCGAAGGCCATAAGAAGTAGAAGGAGAAGAAAGAGAAACGAGCTGCTAGGTTTAGTAGCTATGAATTGGAGGGGAAAAACTCAGAGAGAACAGTGTGCTTCTCTGTTGCTATTTAAACCAAACAGAATTCATCTACAGTAAAAGTTGAAAGGAAGTTAAACTGTAAATTAAATAAACTACTGTGTGCCTAACAGATGGCACTAACAGAATGACCATTGACTAACGGCTAGTAGGAAAAGGTGAACAAGCAAACGACATCGCTTTAGTCTTCTGCAACTTTCATCTTCCTTTCCCTTTCACTCTACAGCTGTACTTCTTCTCCACAATCATCTTCAATCTGCTCTAATACTCCCCCACAAGTTGGCGAGTGCATGTCCAAAACTCCCAACTTTTTAAGTAAAAACTTCAACATGTATCTTGTCATACCTTTGGTAAAGAGATCAGCTAACTGATCATCTGTTTTGACATGTTCCAGCTTAATCAACCCAGACTTCAGCCTTTCCCTTGTAATATGACAATCAATCTCAATGTATTTCGATCTCTCATGAAACACAGGATTTTCAGCTATATGAATAGCTGATTTGTTGTCGCAATAAACCTGTATTGGTAGAGGAATTTTCACACCCATCTCTGCAAGTAATCCTCTCAACCACTACAACTCCCAAACCAGGTGTGCTAAGGCCCTATACTCGGCCTCAGGGGATGATCTAGAAACAATACTTTGTTTCTTAGATTTCCAGGTTATCAGACTGTCTCCAAACAAGGTGCAATACCCTGTGATTGACCTCCTCATGTCAGGGCAACTTGTCCAATCAGAATCTGAAAAACCACTTAACCTCAACTCAGAATCAGCTTTAAAAATCAATCCTTATCCTGGAGCATGTTTCAAATACCTCAAGATCCTATAAGCAGCCTGCAAGTGCTCACTATATGGATCTTTCTGGAATTGACATAATTGTTGTATAGCAAATGTTAAGTCTGGTCTAGTGACAGTAAGGTAGTGTAATCTGCCTACTAACCTCTTGTAAACTTCTGGATTAGGAAGGGGCTCCCCCTGCTTAGCAGTTAACTTCAACTTGTAGTTAATTGGTGCTAAACAATCTTTTGCCTCCAGATATCCAGTGTCATCTAGCAACTCCATGCAGTATTTCCTTTGGTTTACATGAATCCCCTTTACATCTCTATAGACTTCCAGGCCAAGGATAAACTTTAGATCACCTAGATCCTTTACTTTGAATTCTCTTCCCAAGAACAGCTTCAACTGTTCTATATCTCCCAAGGAGCTTCCTGCAATCAGAATATCATCTACATACACCAGAACAACTAGTATTCTTCCCTGAATTCTTTTAACAAACATTGAATAGTCTGAAGCAGCTTGAGCAAAGCCATTTTTCAACAATGAACTGGCTAATTTGGCAAACCATTGCCTACTGCCCTGTTTTAGTCCATAAAGAGACTTCTTTAACTTCAGCACCATCTTTTTGTCAGGTAGAACCATCCCTGGTGGTGGTTTCATATAGACTTCTTCATTTAACTCTCCATGAAGAAATGCATTTGATACATCCATATGATGTATGAGCCACTCATTGGCAGCAGCCACTGCTAACAACACTTTAACTGAGTTAATTTTGGCTACTGGTGAAAATGTATCTAAGAAATCTATCACATAAATCTGAGTAAATCCCTTAGCTACTAATCTGGCCTTGAACCTCTCTATAGTACCATCAGCTCTAAGTTTTACCTTATACACCCATTTGCATCCAATAGCCCTCTTACCAGGTGGCAGATAAGCTGGTTCCCAAGTCTGATTTGCTTCAAGAGCATCAGATTCATCCTTCATTGCCTCCCTCCAACACAGTTCTTTGCAGGCCTCTTCATAAGTTCTTGGTTCAGTAACAGCCATGGCACTCATCGCATAAGCCTTATGTGCAGGTGGAAGTTTGTCAAAAGTCACATACTTATCCATAGAGTATTTACTAACTGCTCCAACCTTGTAGTCTTTATGCCAAACTGGAACTGTCCTGATTCTGTATGACTTTCTTAACTCAGGACTAGTACCATCTCCATCCTCAAAGTCAAGTTGTGCAACTAGCTCATCGTCCTCCCCTTCAGAGTTCACTCCTGAAGACTCTACTGCTTCACCAACAGAAGTGGTAGGCAATGTGTCTGGGGAAGGAGTAAAAGAAGTGAAAGAAGAAGGAGTAGAGGAAGAAGGAGATGGAGATGGAGTCTGAGAAGGAATAAAAGAGGAGGGAGATGGATCAGGAGGAAGAGGATTGTTGGGAAAAAATGGTGTAGAAGGTGGCTGTGGTGGTAAAGAGGTAGGAATAGAAGTGGAAGAAGAAGGATGTAAGAAAGGAAAGATGGTCTCATAGAAGACCACATGTCTGGAAACAAAGGTTTGGTGAGTGGTAAGATCAAGGAGCTTGTATCCTTTGATCCCAGAAGGGAAGCCAAGAAAGACACATTGCCTAGCTTTAGGACTGAATTTGGTTCTGTCTCGTAGTAAAGTAGATGCATAACATAAACAGCCAAATACTTTCAACATATTTAAATTTGGTTGTTTATGATATAGAAACTCAAAGGGTGAAACACCATCAGTCACTGGTGAAGGCAATCTGTTAATTAAGAAGACTGCATGCAGGATGCAATCACTCCAGAAGTGAAGTGGCAATCCTGATTGAAAACGTAGAGCCCTGGCAACATTGAGGATATGTTGATGCTTCCTCTCAACTCGAGCATTTTGCTCAGGAGTCTCCACACAAGAAAGCTGATGTTCAATACAAATTTATTGTAGAAATCAATCATGTGAAACTCACCCCCTTGATCACTCCTTACAACCTTAACAGTTTTGTTAAACTGGTTCTTAATCATAACCCAAAAGGGTTCCAGAAGATGAGAAGCTTCTGACTTCTGCTTCATTAAAAATACCCAAACACTGCGTGTATGATCATCCACAATCGAAAGAAAATAAGAAAAGCCATCATGTGACTTAACAGCAAGAGGTCCCCAAATGTCTATATGGACCATATCAAAAGCAGAAACTGCTCTACTGTCACTAAGAGGAAAGGGAAGTTTCTTTTGTTTTGCTAAGTGACAAGTGGAACAATGTTGAAAGGATATTCTATTACATCCAGTAGCTTGATGTTCTTCGTCTCTACTTGGATGCCCCAGTCTCCAATGCCAAAGGTCATTTGGTGAGGAAGGAAATTGTAAGTGGTTGCAACTTGGTGGGATGAGATGTCAGGTGTGGATCTTGGTGTAAGAGTAAGATGGTAGAGTTCCCTATCCTGTTTTGCTGAACCAATCAGGTTCTTGGTTGTTTGGTCCTGAATATGACAAGAGTCAGATTCAAACAACAAGGAAATGGGAAGGTCATGGGTAAGCTTGCTAATGGAGACCAGGTTAAAAGTAAAACTGGGAACTAGGAGAACATCTTGTAAAATCAACCCATTAGGTAGGACTGAACCTATATGACTCACTCCTACTTTAGAGCCATTAGGTAGGTAAACATACTGGTTGGAAACAGATTTAGCTTGTAGGAACACAGCAAGAGTACATGTTATATGGTCTGAAGCACCACTATCTAAGATCCAGACTTGAGTTAGAGCCATTAGGCCATGTTGAGCATAAGAAGAGAGAACATATTTACCAGCATAGTTGGGTTGAGATGACAAGTGTTGTGAGACTGAATATGAGGCATGCTTGATGGAAGGTGACAATGGTGGAGATGGACTCATGCTATCAGGTTGTTGAAGAAGTAGCCTTAGCTTGTTTAGTTCTTCAGTGGTAAAGTTGAGAGAGCCAGTTGAAGAAGACTTGCTCTCATACCCAACACTTTGTCCTGAGGAGGTGGAATCACCACTTTGTGAATCTGATTGAGAAACAGAACCAGCAAAAGTACCTCCTTCAGCCATTCATGCCTTCTTGTTCTTCAATCGATAGCACTCTTCCTTTAGATGTCCACCCATTTTGCAATACCTACAAAATTTTCCTTCCTTGGCAGGCTCATACTTGTTGTCTTTGTTAGGGACAAAACCCTTATTCTGGTCACCTTGTCCTTGTGCAGCCAATGCAACAAACTGAATACCCCTAGTCAGTGGCGGATCCAGGAATTCTACGTAGGGGTGTCCTCTATAAAAAATTAAATTAAATTAAATATTAGAATTAAATTAAATAATTATTAAATATGAAAATATCTAACTTATAAAAGTTTCATGATAAAATGCATTCGGTGTTTATACTGCTCAACAAATATCTTACTAGACAAGGATATCCCGTAATTGAGTTTAATCGTTAGGTTTTGAAAATAATTTGAGATAAGAATAACATTTTACTATTATATTTGGATCTAAAACACAATAACAAATGAGTTGTAGCGTAATTGAAAATATATTAACTAATAGTGGCACTGTCCCAAATTTAAATCAAATAAACTACTACTTAAATATTATTTATACCAATACGCAAACTACTACGAGAGATTGGATAATCATTTTTCCAAATTTTAAAGGTGTCCCACACTACCACTTAAACATTTTATTTCCCATACGCAAATTACTATCGTAGATTGAATAATCGTATTTCCAAATTTTAGGGGTGTCCCGGGACACCCCTAACCATGCATGTATCCGCCACTGCCCCTAGTACTCTTACCCTTATCACCCTGTAATTTCTGTTCATGCTGTAAAACATCATCCAAAGCAACTTCCACAGCAGGTAAGGGTTTCAACATGAGTAATTGGGTTTGAACCACATCAAAATCAGATTTCAATCCCTTCAAAAATTTGATGAGATAGTCAGTCTCAACCTTCTGCCGATAGGCAACCACTGCTGCACATGGCCTAACTCTCACAGCTACACAATCACACTCAACAACAGGACTATACTGTTGAATCTCTTCCCATAAACCCTTAAGTGTGATATAGTATTGTGTCACACTCATGTTACCCTGTTTGCAAGCAGCCATTTCATCCTGTAAATTGGATAGCTTAATGGCATTAGATCTACCAAAGCGTGCTTTCAGCTCTTCCCATACAACCATAGCATTCTCATGCTGCAATACACTTCTACTGATGTCCTTGTGCACAGAATTAAGAATCCAACAGAGAACCATAGTGTTTGATGCATCCCACAAAACAAAATCGGGATGAGTACGATCAGGCATCGGAAGTGAGCCATCAATAAAACCCAGCTTGTGCTTGGTCTTAAGAGCCATTCGCACAGCTCTCTGCCAGGTCTGGTAATTAGATCCATCCAATATTTCAGAAACGATGGATTGACCTAGGTTTTCACTAGGATTAATGTAGTATGGACTACCAAACACAAGACCCAGATGAGCATTGTTACCATTCTGCAGTTGACGAGCATCACCACCGGGATTGTTGTAGATCTGGCCGCCAGCACCACTAGAAGAAGAATGGAAGGTGCCAAATGGTATGGGGCCTGAGCCTTGAGAGCCTGGTGGTGTCTGTGGAGGTGGATTGTTCGCCATAGAAGATTATGAAGCGGAAAAATGGATCAATGCCGCTCTGATACCATAAGAAGTAGAAGGAGAAGAAAGAGAGACGAGCTGCTAGGTTTAGCAACTATGAATTGGAGGGGGAAAAACTCAGAGAGAGCAGTGTGCTTCTCTGTTGCTATTTAAACCAAACAGAATTCATCTACAGTAAAAGTTGAAAGGAAGTTAAACTGTAAATTAAATAAACTACTGTGTGCCTAACAGATGGCACTAACAGAATGACCATTGACTAACGGCTAGTAGGAAAAGGTGAACAAGCAAACGACGTCGCTTTAGTCTTCTGCAACTTTCATCTTCATCTTCCTTTCCCTTTCACTCTGCAGCTGTACTTCTTCTCCACAATCATCTTCAATCTGCTCTAATACTCCCCCACAAGTTGGCGAGTGCATGTCCAAAACTCCCAACTTGCTAAGTAAAAACTTCAACCTGTATCTTGTCATACCTTTGGTAAAGAGATCAGCTAACTGATCATCTGTTCTGACATGTTCCAGCTTAATCAACCCAGACTTCAGCCTTTCCCTTGTAATATGACAATCAATCTCAATGTGTTTCGTTCTCTCATTAAACACAGGATTTTCAGCTATATGAATAGCTGATTTGTTGTCGCAATAAACCTGTATTGGTAGAGGAATTTTCACACCCATCTCTGCAAGTAATCCTCTCAACCACTGCAACTCCCAAACCAGGTGTGCTAAGGCCCTATACTCGGCCTCAGAGGATGATCTAGAAACAGTACTTTGTTTCTTAGATTTCCAGGTTATCAGACTGTCTCCAAACAAGGTGCAATACCCTGTGATTGACCTCCTCGTGTCAGGGCAACTTGCCCAATCAGAATCTGAAAAACCACTTAACCTCAACTCAGAATCAGCTTTAAAAATCAATCCTGTCCTGGAGCATGTTTCAAATACCTCAAGATCCTATAAGCAGCTTGCAAGTGCTCACTATATGGATCTTTCTGGAATTGACATAATTACTGTATAGCAAATGTTAAGTCTGGTCTAGTGACAGTAAGGTAGTGTAATCTGCCTACTAACCTCTTGTAAACTTCTGGATTAGGAAGGGGCTCCCCCTGCTTAGCAGTTAACTTCAACTTGTAGTCAATTGGTGCTAATGATCTAAAACCTTATAGTTTTGGACATTTTTGTCATATTGAATAGTTAAAGACATAAATGGAAATTTTATATAGTTCGGGTTTTGTAGTGGTATTAGCCCAAAGAATTATGAGGAAGTACGAAGAGCACTCTGGTAAACATAGAGTGACCCTCTTCAACCGAGCTGAAGGTATATTTGCAATAGACACAGGTCTATGGAGTGGAGGGTGACGTGGATGCAATCGTCAAACGGTAACCCTCCTTGTTGAAAGTCGTACTGGGGAGTGTACTTGTCAGAAGTTCCAAAACAAAGGAGTGCCTTGTTTCCATGCCATGGTCGCAACCAAATCACAATCCCTGAATCCCCGCAAGCTTTGTGAGTCCTTAATTCACAAACCAGTCCATCATTAACTCCTATGGTAAAGGTTTTGTGCCTTTGGCAAATGAAGCTTATTAGCAAATACCTGAGAGGAAGAAGATTATCTCACCATTTCACTTAAAATGAACCAAGGGTCGTCCTAGAACGAACATGATTCCCAACGAGAAGGATCGCTCAGGGTGAGCAAGAAGAGCTCTAAAGCATTACAAAATATGTCGGCAACATGAGCATGATAGGAGGCATTCTACTTGACCGTCTATGGAGTTGAACGGTGACAATTAGTATCAATAAAAGTTTTAGGCTTTTAGCTACTTAATTGTAATGCATGATTTTTGACACAACACTAGATTCAACTTCATTGATTAACCAAATACTAGAACACATCTTAAAGGAAGTTGAAACAACGGTACAACCCACTACTAAAATAAACTTCGCGTTGGAAAATGAAAGACATAACATGGACACCTAGCACTAAAATAAATAACACACAACTACAAGTTATTCTCATTGCCTTTCACCTTGATCTCCTCATTGTTCCCCTTGTTCTCGTGCTCTTCCTCGTCTCCTTTGTGGGCCTCCTCCTTTCTCTTCTTCTCGACGGGGCAACAAGTTCCTTTTAACTCAAGATGCCACAGGAGTTACCATTGGAGGCGGTGGCGGAGGTGTATGTGGTGTATCATAAGGTGTAGGAATGGGGACAACTAGGGGTGGACGAAATGGCTCTTGCGGTGTTTGATATTACTAGTAATATTGTGGAAACCCTTGAGAGTACATGTCTCCTTGTTGTGAAGGACCGCTGCTAGACGATGCTCCAGTATGGGCTATTGGATTGAGGAATTGAACCTCCAATGTGTGTGGTGTCAATGAAATGAGGAGGATGGGTTGGTATTTATAGGCTGGGGGAGCGCCTAAATTGCTTATGTTGGAAGCGATCAACGTGCGACGGAAGGAGAGATAGCGCTTTGATCGTGGCCATCGAAAGTGATCAATAGTTGATCGCGCGACAGTTCATTGATCCGCGTCTGTCCAGAAGCACATCATTGTCCACATCAGTGACATGTGTTTCTTCTAACGCCTAATCGCGTTGCTCGGATGAGATTACCATTGAACGTTCTGCCACCGCTATCCGGCGACAGATCGCTCGCCGCGTCAGCACGATGTGATCGCGCCGCGTCAGCACGATGTGATCGCGCCGCGTCAGCACGATGTGATCGCGCCGCGTCAGCACGATGTGATCGCGCCACGTCAGCACGCTGTGATCGCTCTTCCCAAAAGAACTCTAGCCTAAATTGCTTCTATTGAAGGCAATTTATTTGTTGATCACTTTTGTTAGCCGCTATCTGGAAAAAAAAAACATGTGTAGTTTAGAAATTTTTATAAAAACTATTATACTTTAAGAATTTTTTTTAATAACATGTGTATTTAGGAAAAAATCCTTGTTTTCAGCATGGTTGTCAACTTGTCTGAACCCATTTATATTATCATGTCGGTTTGAACATTTGGTATGGTTCAATGTGGTATAATTAGTTCATGTCAGTTCATGATGGTTTTAGCAAAATATGTAGAGAATTGAAAAATCATTAACGCTAAATGAATTTATATATATTTATATAATATAAATTATGCGTTGATTTCTCATGTTCGATTAGTTAGTATTTGGCTCATTATTACCCTATGTACTTCTTATGTTTTTTTTCCAGTATGATAGCATTTTTCGATACAATATTTTCTCAAAAATATTATTATACTTAAAAACAGTATTTTTCCATTATGAATCACTTTAGCCACCCTCATAAGGGGAAAGTTAATCGGAAAAAATCTCACTGTACACATGTTCTTAAAAAAAATTCCCAAAATACAAAAGTTATAAAAAAAATTTCCAAAGTACACATGTTTAGCATTCGCCGTTTTTGACAAACGCAGTGAAGATTATCACTGCGTTTTACAAACACGGTGAATATTTCACCGTTCTAAAAAAAACGGTGACGTATTCACCGTCTTACTTTAAAACGGTGATATATTCACCGCTTTAAACTAAAACGGTGAAGATATCACCATTTTAGGAAAAAACGGTGAATTCGTCACCGTTTTAGGGCAACACGGTGAATACCTTCACCGTTCTAGGTTAAAACGATGAGTATTTCACACGTTTCCCACACCTGGTAGGTGAAAATTAGGTCACAGCTACCTATGCTCACCGTTTGAGACAAACGCGGTGATGGTGTTCACCGTGTTTGACAAAAACAATGAATAGTAGGCAAATTTTCATATAAATACCCCCTCTTCAAATTTCAGCAACCAAAACCGAGCATAATACACAGAACGGGAATGTTCGGTATGATTTAATTTTCGTACTAAATTGTAAGCTTGTTTAAATTTTCATTACCCTTTGTTTGAATTACTTGTTTAATTGTCGGTGATCGTCAAAATTATATAGACATCTTGGGTTATATTTGTTCACTCTAAAATGTTCTCCTTGTCGATACGATCGCGTAGCCGCAAACGGCTCGTTATTTCGACCTCAAACGAATAAGATACGTTTGTTTTAGTTTTACGTACGCAAACGTTACTCTAACGACATGTGCAGCTTTGAACTAACTTATCTCACTCGTTTGGACTCGGAATTGAGATCTCTAAAATTCTACGTGATCGTGGTTAATTTTCCCAACTTTTTAGTGTTGAGCTTAGATACTAATTCTTGATAAATTGATCTAGAATATTCATACTTGAAATGTCATCAATAAAGTGTTCCAATGAAAACTTAAGTGCGTAGGATAGTTTTTAGACAATGCAAACTCAAATCACAAGACCTAAAATTTTTAAAAACAACATGGATAGTTCACTACAATGACATAACACTAGAATAAAGACGATAATTTCACTCATTTGCTTCATTCTGGCCCCCATTTCTACTTCTTCCTCCTCGTCCTCCACGACGTCTTCGACCCCTTATTCCCCCCTCCGCTTCTGCTTCTTGGCGGGCTCGCTCAACGACTGGTCGCGGATTTCTCTTAACCCGAGCCCCAACTGGAGTTACTTATGGCGGTGGAGGTGGCGGTGGCTGAGATAGACCGGTAGCTTGCTGGTATATCGGGGGGTAAGGGGTTTGTTGCTGCGGGGTCTGATACATCGGACTCTGTTGCTGATGGTGGAAATAAGGGAACCCTTGAGGGAAAATGTTCGGTTCCTGAGATGGACCGTGACTCGATGACCCTCCAGCGACATCCGATGCAGGTGCCCACGTGTACTCAAATGGTTCAGGGAGCTCGGTTGCTTGAGTTGTACGCACCTCTTCGAACGTAGGCATAGGCTTGCGTTTGGTCCTTCGTGGGGCTCCACCAGGGGCACAATGGGCTCACCATCACGGAATGATGGGCGTGCCGGAGCGGGAATGGGAGGGTAGGTCACGACATCCCTCCTTTGCTCTCGGGTACAACTCAAGAGGTTGTTCATAAGCCTCGCAACCAAGAAGTTTTGTGCTCATCCATGGTTGCAGCACTATCGAGGGTGTGTTTGGCGTGTTCCAAACCATCAACCTAAGCAATCCACATAATAAATCAAAATTAATTAAACCTTAAAACAAAATAATAGACTACGAGGGAGATTAAGATGACTTACCAACGAACCCATCACAGCACCTTGCTTTGACACCCATCTATTGGTAAACTTCCGATACCACTGCATGTACCCATCGTGATATCCCATAGGCCTCGTCTCCGGCAGCCCTTGGACCACCCATGTGGTTCTATTCTCCCAAATGTTGATGTAGAACTGATGCTTTAAAAGCCAATTCTTTGCCGAGTGTCGAAGGTCGATGGCGTGGAGCTCCCTGAAACCTTGAGGCGGGGTTTGTGGTATTGCCTCAAGGATCGATCGGGTAGGTGCCACTCCACGACGTGCCAGCAGATCAATGGCACCTTGCACAACCACGTCTTCTGATCCAGAGGGTTTCTAAGATTATGCAGTTCGACCACTTCACGTGGATATGGATCCCAAGTAACCTATATTCATTCAAATGATGCAATTAGCGACCATTTACATTGAAAAACCTTAACTTGTTAAATTATGATAAAGCATGATTACCTGATTCCACCAAGGCTTATCTAACTCAGAACGATAAAACAATAACGAATGCTCAGGTTGATGGTCATTCGTATTTGCTCCTATCCACCTTGTAAGTAAAAGCATGGAATAATTTTAAATTAGGCTAAGTACGGAATAAATTCAATTTAAATCTAGCTAAGCATGGAATAAATTTAAATTAGGTTAAGTACAGAATAAACGCAATTTAAATCTAGCTAAGCATGGAATAATTTTAAATTAGGCTAAGTACGAAATAAATTCAATTCAAAATTTAAATTAGGCTAAGTACGGAATAAATGCAATTTAAAACTAACTAAGCATGGAATAATTTTAAATTAGGCTAAGTACGGAATAAACTTACTTTACACCGTAGGGAGGATTTTGCAGAAAGTTTAGCTCATCATCGGCTCTCCGGTATGGATGTGGGTCTAGAGGTGCGAACATTGGAAGATGCTCCCACACCCACAGTTGTAGGATAAACATCGCATCACCAGCTTATTTTGCTCCCACCTTCGAGCAAGTGCATAGCTCCCGGTATACGCCAGCTAACACGGCCGATCCCCAACTCTTTTCGCGGATTGCGTCCTAGTCACTAGTGAGCAATGGAAACCATATGCCTTGAATCCGCCGGTTTGACTTGTCGGGGAGCAGAAATCCACCCACCAAACCAATGAGGTAGATGCGTGCATAGCGCTCCACTTGATCTTCCGGAGTCTCGTCATTGATTTCCACCTCATTCTGGATGTGAGTTACCAGCCACGGGACCGACACTTGTCCCGCATTCAATGGTGGATGCCCCCGTCCTTGAATCGGTGTGGTGGTCGGCATGTCATATCCCAATTCAGCAAGAATGAGCGGCCCCCAACCTCCTTCGGGTTTGGTAGTGGAACCAATGATGGCATCTCCAGAAATCGGCAGCCCGTGAGGATCGCCACGTCTTTGAGGGTGATATGTTCCCAAATGGCAAACCATACACGTTTAAATTACTTGACGAAGAAGCTAACGAAGTTGGGAAGAAGAAGGTCAGAATTTGGCTAAGTCAAAATCCATGTTCAGGGTACATACTTTGGAGGCATGGTTCTCTCAAATGGCTTGGTGGAAATTCATTTTTAAGGGTTTGTTTTGTAGATCAAGTTTCCATCTTTCCAATGGTATGCTTTGTGGATCCAGATGATGTCATTAAGGTTGTTTTCCAAGGCCTCCAAGTTGCTACCTCAAAACTGGAAAACTGTCAGAAAATGGCTAAGGCAGAAAACTGTATTGTGAAGCCTACTTTGGAGCTCAATTCAATGAGAATGGATAGGATTCAAGTCAAAAGGCTTATACAACATGAAAGTAGGAATGTTTATCTACCAAGGGAAGGAATTGGATGAAAGATTGGAGTTCTGGAAGGCCTTGAACAAAAGGCGCGAAGTCAGTACGAAAACTGCCTTTGACTGTTTGCTGGCAGCTTGCTTGTGCTTCAAGAAAGGGAGTTTAAACCCGAATTTTTGTGTCCTTTTTAGTGTAGAATTTTACATTAATTGTTCCCTAGTTATATTAGGATTGTATTAGGCTTTATTTGCCTTTAAATATTGTTCTATTTCGTTATAAAATTCAGACTTTGTTGAATAGAAATCGAAACCGTTTAGTTTGTGCAAGTTGCGACTTGTTTTGGGTTTGGTGGAGTCCAAGCTTGTGAGCTTTGTATCGATTGAATATCCTCTTAAATCGTGGTCGAGCAGCTACCCTTTTATACCATACGAGCTTTCCCCAGGTGTGGAATTGTCCATTGGTTCCGTTTTATCCCAAGTTCGTATTAAGAGCGCTTCGTTCTTGATTCGAGCTCAATCGATTCTTCGATTGAGTCGTTGTTGCGTTACTTTGATAAAAATACACCCTCCAGGGTCGTATTAGAGGGTGATCGTCATTTCCCCCTCCGGAAGGTGGAACGTATGGGTTTTGGGACGCCATCGCTCCGCCATTGCCGTAAGCATATCGTTGTCGATTTCGATCCGCATGAAATGACGCAACATACCCAACCCAGTCCTCTCTATATAGGGTGCCAACCGTGGATGCCAAGCGGGCAAGTTTGTGGTCCCTTTATGAACGACGGGAATAAGTGATTCCTAAAAAAAATAGGAAAAACATCAATTTGCTAGTTTAAATAAAGCAAAATAAAACCTTAGAAAATAATAAAATAAAGCAAATAAATCATCAAATTACCGGATTTTTATCCCAAATAGCACGGGAGCGATGAGCTTCATGATCAGTTAAGAGTCTCGTATCTCTTGGCTCATAATGGATATACAATCGAGGATCGTATATCTCGGCACCCATCTTTAAAAAAAGTAATGTAATCAGAGATTGTTTTGATAAAAAAAAATCACAAAATCAAATTGTTTTGATTAAAAATAAAAATACAAATAAAAAAACCAAAAACCTACACAAAGAGCCTCTTCGTCCATTTTATGGCAGAAGCCGGACAGAGGTTCGACGGGTTCGGGTTTGTAAGGGACGGGAGCTTAGCGGGACGGGGGCTTTAGGGTCAAACTCTAGCAATTCTTTATGATGTGGAAGATCGGACTTAGCCGCAACCACAGAGCATACTTAGAACGAGACTAGAGCGGATAAATTGAGGGAGAAAGAATTGTAATTGTTGTGGTGTGATTTGTAAGTGGGGGGAAGGGTTCTATTTATAGTGGGGGGAAGGGTTCTGCCGATCTGGGAAGAAAACCACGATCCGCACCTCACCGCATCTGACGTGTCTTGCTATGAGGCGGTGAAAGGGGCAACGTGTCTTGCTATGAGGCGTCAGATCTGGGAAGAAACCACGATCCGCACCTCACCGCATCTGACGGCCACGGTGAAAGCAAAAGCGACGCGGATCGCTGACGCAAACAAACACGGGGTATTCACCGTGTTTGTCTTGCTATTTATCGAAGACGGTGAAAGGGGCGACTTGTCTTGCTATGAGGCGTCAGATCTGGGAAGAAAACCACGATCCGCACCTCACCGCATCTGACGGCCACGGTGAAAGCAAAAGCGACGCGGATCGCTGACGCAAACAAACACGGGGTATTCACCGTGTTTGTCTAATGCGGTGAATACACCGGGTTTGTCCACGTCAACGACCCGCGTCACTTCATCGTGGCCTATAGAAATGGTTTAACTTACACCGTGTTTCAATAAAACGGTGATTGACTCGCTCGTTGTTCACCGTTTTAGAGAAGAACGGTGAATACATCACCATTTTTTTTTAAACGGTGAAATATTCACTGTGTTTGTCAAACGCGGTGATAGTCTTCACTGCGTTTGTCAAAAACGGTGAATGCCAAACATGTGTAGTTTTGGAATATTTTTTTAAGAACATGTATACAGTGGGATTTTTTCCAAGTTAATATGCTAACTTGAAGATTCGTTAGCAGATACTAACTGATATCCAAAATACATGAACTAATATCCAAGTACTAAAGTATCTAGAGAGCACATACTAGTATTCAAAGTTTGCTAACTGATATCCATCATGAATAAAATATTATCCCAAATTTACAAACTAATATCTAAACAACACATAATAGTATCCAAACAGCACATAATTAGTATCCAAATAACACATAAGAATATCAAGATAACACATAAGAGTATCCATATTAAATACTAGTTGGTTGATTGTGGATATTAGTTGGTATCTGCTATCTGGATACTAGTTTGTGATGTTTTGAATACTAGTTTGTGCTATCTAGATACTCCGCAGACTTGGATATTAGTTAGTATATACTAACGAATTTTCAAGTTAGCAGAATAACTAGGCTGCCCTCGTAACATAAGATATCCTATCGTATACTAATTCAGTATGACATCCGGGTCCAGATCGGGTCAGTAACCCATTAGTAACCACTTCCCTGATCCCCACGTGTCAGTCACTTTTTTATTTAAATTAAATGTGAAAAGGGCAGTACAGTAAAATTGTCCCTGCCCCTATTTATTGCGAACCCTGACTTTTGACCAGACCACATCAGCGCCTCATTCTCTCTCTTTGCAAAACATTTAATTTTCCTTCTCTTAATCTTTAACGGACGATTTCTAGCTCGTTTTAAGTCGAAATTTAATTTTTTTTGCACAGTTAGATCAGATTAATTGTGCTCTTCAAAATGATATCCACTTTGATATTTTTTGGACACAAAAAAAATTTGTCAGTTATTACCAGTCTATACCATATGGTATTGACTGGTATTAAATAAGAGCATACCATATGGTATGAAATTTTTTGCCACATGAATATATATTTCGTTACCACCAATACCATATGGTATAGTGTGGTAATATCAATATATATTTCGCTACCACCAAATACCATATGGTATAGAGTGGTAATACCATATATATTTCGTTACCACCCAATACCATATGGTATAGTTAGTGGCGTAGCCAGAAATTTATCTAAGGTGGGTCAAATATGAAAAAGATATATATAACGTATGTTGTTGAATGTGTTCATGTTTTGAAAATTTTCTAAAATATATTCATCAAACAAATTATGAGAGATGTTAAGATATCACAACGAAAAATCGTTCATGATTACACAACTCATCTTATTATGAAGTATTTCTTTACTTTGCTAATTGCATAAGTACTCTTTCAATACTTGAATGACAACCGATAGCAACAAACAGGTCTAAGTAATAACATTACTTTTCGAGTTTTTGTATATACTAAAATCTCTTATCGAATATATAAACTAAAAGTTAAATAGAGATCATAAAACATTACTTTACGTAAAATTATCTACAATCATATATAAATTTTGTATTTATCGACAATCATATAAATTAACTTACTCCATATTTTTTGGGCCAAGGTGGTGCAAATGACCCACCTTGGCCTCATGTGGCTCCGCCACTGGGTATAGTGTGGTAATATCAATATATATTTCGTTACCACCCAATACCATATGGTATAGTGTGGTAATATCAATATATATTTCGTTACCACCCAATACCATATGGTATAGTGTGGTAATATCAATATATATTTCGTTACCACCAAATACCATATGGTATAGAGTGGTAATACCAATATATATTTTGTTACCACCCAATACCATATGGTATAGTGTGGTAATATCAATATATATTTCGTTACCACCCAATACCATATGGTATAGAGTTGTAATACCATATGGTATAGAGTGGTAATACCAATATATATTTCATTACCACATAATACCATATGGTATAGTGTGGTAATACCAATATATATTACCAAAAAGAAAGAGAAAAAAACAAAAGGAGGGAGTGAAAAAAAACTTGTCTTGTGTCTCATCTCATTTCATCCGTAACCAAAGAACACCAAACGCTAAAAAAGGAGAAAGATTGAAATTAAAGTCAATAAGTTGATGAAGAGAAGAAACGCAATTAAAGAGGGTGACTTCAATTTTTATTCGTCGATTGCTAGAGAAAAAATGAAGATGAAAAAGAGCAGATCTAGATTTGAAAAGGAGATTGTGAGAGAGAAGGAATAGAAAAAGAGAAAAGATCTGGAAAAAGATTGGGAAAAAGGAAGAGAGAAGGAAGAAAGTAGAGTTGCAGAGATTATGTCATTCTCTCTCTTTCATTGAAAAGCCAACTATTGAAATGCAGAATAAATAAATAAAAAAATATATAAATGGACAAAAATGCCCTTCTCCACCCCTGCGTCCAGCCAACCACACGATTGCTCCATCCCCTAGATCTACAGCTTCCGTGTCAGTAACCAGTGGTTACTGACCCTATCTCAAGCCATGACATCCGGTTTAATTTGTCAATCACCCGTCTTGATTCAATCCCCAAGGCAAAGAAAAATTAGTAACCATTCCATTCCTTTTACTAGTCCACATAAAAAATATCCTTTCTAAAAAAGGAAAGCCGTGAAGTGGGCATATAATATATACCTACTATTCCATCATAATTATAGCTTGCACAGTCAAAGCAGCAAAACTATAGAAGAGGGTTGACGACCGGCAGGAAGTAACAGAAAAAGTCAGCCACAAGACAACCTTAGTAGGCATTAGTTCATTAGTAAATAATGGGGCTCATGAGCCGCCATTAATAATTAGCCTGTTCTTACACTAAAAAAAATCAGCAAAAGCAACCCCCAGTGGTCGACCATCATCTCTCACTTAGTCTTACTACATTCCCAACACACCACCTACAGCTCTCGCAAGAAGAACTTCTAACAGCCATTTCCATCACATCAAAACACACACAGAAGTTGGTCGAAAGTCAGCGGCCGTAGTTCTCCTTCTCGTCGGTTGTTCTCGCTGGCCTAGCAGGACTTCTCGTTGCAGGAGGATTTACTCGGCCAGATGCATCATCTGCTGCTGCTCCATGACCACCACCAGCATTCCTTTCTCTTAACAGAACCCCCCCTCTGTTTGATCCAGGGGCTCTCATTGCCCTTGGCAGCTTCAATGGCGGCTTCTCTGTCTCCCTCCCATTGGCAGCTGTAGTGGCAGCAGCAGCAGTACTCTCCACCTTTATGGGAGCTTTCGCAGTGGCTGGTGTTTGGTGAGTGGTTTGAACAATTTTTGCATCACTTTCTGATTGCGTTGATGGTGGTGGTGGAGCTGCTGCTGCGACGGGGACAAGCTGAATCACAGACTTCCGCCATTTCTTCCTCTGGCTTGGCTTTGGTGCATTGGACTTCGCCTGCAAGAGGATTGATTTAGGTTCATTCAGTCATTCATCATTTACCATCAATGCTAAAAAAGGGTTTATTTCTGATGTGTTGAAAACGGAGATAGCATACCGCTGTATTGCCGATGTCTGACAATGGCATCCTTTTTGCTTCACCAATATTTGCCTGGGCAACATCAGCAGCAGCAGGATTGCCAGACATGGCGCTCCCCAGAAGCATGGCGCCATGAGAAGCAAGCTCGCGAGTTCTATCTTCACCGGGTTGTTCATCAAAACCCGAAACCACGTCAGCTTCTCCGGGTTCAGCCGAGTTCACATTGGCATAAGCAGCAGGGTCTCTGTTATTGCACTTGCTCGCCGAGCAACCACAGGAACCACCGCATACGCCTCCAGCTGCCCGACACTCGCACTTGGTCGTTTTGCATAAAGACCTCTTGCTGCAGGAGCAACACGGCCCCGATTCGGTTCTACTAAATTCTACGTCTCTTGGGGAAGAAGGAGGAGAAGAATCTGAGCTCGACTGATGAACTTCACTCCTGGAGTGCTTCCTTCTTTTGGTTTTCTTTATGTTCGTTCGAACCCACTCAGCATCATCGTCTTCTGTTTGTTCGACATCCGAATGATCCGATACTGACATGTCCATATCCTCCATCATAAAGATGGAGCTCCTCTGAGGCTGAAGTACAAAATGGCAATCGTTAGTTTATTCGAACATGGAGACAGAGACAGACAGAGCGAGCGAGAGAGAGAGAGAGAGTAGTTACCTGCTTCCGCAAGTCATATTTGCGTCCTGCATTCTCCATGTTCTTTAAAGCTGAATTCTGGAGTACAAGATACATAGCATGAATCTAGTGATTTAGCCTTCTAGATACACTTAAAATTATACCAAGCAAATGTCTGGCTATGTTTACACTTTAAAAGTGAGCTAACCTGCAACTTGACTTGGTGAATGAGTTCTGTCTTCTGTTTTTCCAGATGCCTAACTAAACTGCTGAGGTTGACAATTTTCCCTTTCAGGTCTCTTATTTCGCTGTCTTTTTCTCTGCAATCAACTTCTTTGTCCCGCAGCGAACACCTGAAAAACACAGGTTCAGTTATAGACTTATAGTAATAGCTTAACTTGGAATCGACAGTATAGCATCAGGTTTCAAAATTTACCTGGAGGAAGAAGCTAGATTGAACAGATGGTTCATCATGTTTTTGGCATCAACAAGAGATTTTACTTGATTCCAACGTCCCCTGCCGGTGAAGCCTTTCTCACTTTCTTCTGCCTCAGAAAGCTGTGATGCCATTGCGACAAGGGTGCTAGAAGAGGAAGCAAGCATGTTTTCAAGTGCAAATATTCTGGAATTCCTTGCACCAGGTGACATTGTTGTCGGGCTATCGCTGCATTGAAACAGCATTCATCGCAAATCAACATCTGGCTGGCCACCCGAGTGTTGAAGCTAAAATAATTATGAGCACAAACTCAAATATATACCCACCTGGAATTAGTTTTCTTAAGCATCTCAGTTTCTTCCTTCAACCGCGCAAGTTCCTGGGCCATTTTAGCCCTCCTGATTGAATAGATAATAGTGGTCGTCAAAATTAGCTTTGCCTGGATAGAAGTAGAAGGACGATCAATAATAATGAAATTTTCAATATCACTCACTCTTGCATTTGACGTTCATATTCAGAGCGCACTGCATGCACCCGAAGAGTAATTTCAAGCTCATGTTCAACCGAATGCATCATAGCCTACACATAAAGAGAACAATGTGGGTACAAAAAGCAATAAGGAAAAGAAAAGACATAAAAAGATGAGACCCGTGCAGCCAATGATACCTGAATTCCAGCACCGCCATTTGCAGCACCTGTCATGAGATGCAACAAAATTATATATCAAATTTTTTTAAAGAAAAAATGTAACTATCACTAAGCATGAAGCTTTTGAATCCACTAACTGGAAAGTTCACGTGAGGAAGCCTTTTTAGAATCTAAAACATCCTTTAGTCTCTTGGTGGCCAGGGCAGCTTCTTCTGTTTTCCTTTGCAGAACCTGAGATAATTACCATTTAGTTATTACAATATATTTCATTTCTCTGAAGGCACAAGTTAGTCTCATACCATTTTCTGTCGCTGATTCAAGGCCAACAACTTGTGCATTTCATACTCGTTCCTCCTTCCCTCTTTCTTCAGCTGTTGATAATGAAAATTAGCACAAAAATTTGGTACTTTGTACAGTCACAAACGCTGGAAGTCTGGAAATTAAAGACAAACCGAAAATGAAAGTAGGATCTTCAGGGGAAACTTTTGTAATACCTGAAGAACCTCCTTTTCTCGTGAGGCCTTCCATAACCTAAATTGTTCAGACTCTTGTTTGATCTTATGTTGGAGCTGAACCTGCAGAAGTGACGATTGAATTGATATTAAGATTGAGACTTGAGAGTAAGTATTAATTCTACTATACAATCTTTGTGTCGCAGGTTGCAGATGCTAGACCTTTTGAGTCTTGATCCTGTGGATCTCCTCTTGCAGCTTTCTGGCTGCTTCATCACTCTTTTGTTTTTGTCTCAAAAGCTGAGCTTGGGCGTCCTGTTTCTTCTTCAACTGCGATACCTGCCAAGTAGAATAACCATTTAGGACCGACTTAAACCTATGTCTACAAGTCAGTAGCAAGCCCAAATCAAGACCCACCTGTGCCTCAAGGATAGTAAGCTTCTGAAGATATGCTTCCTTTAGCTTTTGTGTACCATCATCAGAATTAGATGAGATGCTATCAAGATTGTTCCTCAGTTCAGAAATCTCTTTCTGCCCATTGACAATCGAAAAATGAAGATCATAAGGAAGAATTGCCATTTAGAAAATGAAAAGAACATGCTCATAAGATCTAAGGGGAAACACTGACCTGCAGTGCTCTCTTTTCTTGTTCCAACTCATGAACTTTCTTCTCATAGTGTTGTTTAAGGACAGAAGGGTCACCACTTGTAAATCGCTTCATTTCAGCCTATATCAAAAGCAAAATAAAATTAAAGAAAACCTGACAAACCAAAAGGGAAGACAACGGAAGAGAAGAAAATAAGCAAACACCAAGATTGTTGACAACTAATAAGATTAAGTAGGATGCATAAAGTTTAACTAATAAGAAACAAAAGATCATTGATTACGATTTAAGTACCTCCTTTTGTTCAAGTCTCTTATCCAATTCTTTTAACTCTCTATCAAGTATCTCTTGCATAGATGAGTGCTCTAGTTCCTTTTGCTCATCTTCAGCCTCATCTGCATATACATTAAAGTCAGCTGAATTTAATGAATTACCCAGGAAGCACAACAATCAAATACAAACTAAGTTAGTCGAACACAATCATTTGAAAGATTATGGACGACTGGTGTTTGAAAGGATTACTCCCAATATACATTAAAGTCAGCTGAATTTAATGAATTACCCAGGAAGCACAACAATCAAATACAAACTAAGTTAGTCGAACACAATCATTTGAAAGATTATGGACGACTGGTGTATGAACCACTGATATAATAAATTACAGAGATTTAGTGCTTCACTAGTGGGGGGATAGTGATGACATCATTACAACAAACTAGAAATTAACCAAAATACCAAAAGCATGAAGGAGCTTTTTTGTTTTCAGGGACATCACCTTCGTTTTCCAAGGATTTTGTGTCTGAGTTGGAAGAAAGTCCATCAATTGGAGGGAATAGACCAGCAGTGGGACGGAATCCCTCATCATCCGAGTCAACGCAGTCAACAAATCTAGTATGCTTCAGTTTGGAGTTTTTTATACGTAACAGCTCCCCTTCCAAATCTTGAATTTTTGACACATAACTTCTGACCAAATCAGCATCCTAAGATTTCCACCAACGTCTTAGCAAAAGAGAACTTTATTTTTCCAATTGGTCTATTAACATCAATAAGGGTCTGCCTACACTAACCTGATCTCCAGCAGCCTCGATCTCGTCCCAAGATTTACCATTTCGAATTGATTCAATCTGCATTATCAGCTTGTCTTTCTCAACCTAAAACATAAGCACAAGGTCAATGTTTAATAAGAGCCAGATAAACAGGACATGTGGCTCAAGAATATCATGGCAATGGTAACTCGAGCATGTAGCTCACCTGGGCATCAACAGCACGTTGATTCAGATGCTCAAAAGTCACTTGTGTTTGTTGAAGTTCTTTTTGTAGCTCAGCGTTGCTTGCTTCAAGTAATGATACCTTGTGTTTGAGAATCTGAAGAGAGAAGAAATATTATGCAACTACATTTTCTTATTAAGGTGTCAGCCCCAACAGTATCCACACTTCAAAACAAACCTGATTTTCATCAAATGGTGCATTTGAATCGCCCCTATAAATACATAGTTCAGCCTGCAACTGTTCAATCTGGCTCCTCATCCTTTGAAGTTGAATGGCATTAGGGTCCCGATTGATCTAAAATCAGAGGAGTGGAAACTCTTATTAAAGAACTGCAAAGCATTGCAACTAACAAAAATGAGAGATGCACAATAACGGATGCTTACAACAGCTTTGTTCTGAATATTACGAGCACGATTTGCATATTTCAATGTATTCAACGTCTCCTCTGCATTGGTATCAGCAGGACTTACACATGCTAAGATCATGCATGAAAAATTTACAACGGCAAGTCAAATATGGATCAGGGACCAACATGAAGCCAATAAACTCGAAAGCATAAAAATCTAGTTTATAATAATAAACAACATACCAATCATCACTGTTTTGCTGTTCCCTCCTAGTGAATCCTGAAAGTAGAATTTCCAACAAAACTAATAAGCAAAACAGAACATTCACTAGCAAACGCTGAGCAATTTTGTTGTCATGTCAATGTTATGTTATAAAACGTGCATGAGTTAAATAAGGACAAGTTCATGCCTGCAGCAAGCGAGTCAGCTTGCTATCACGGTATGGAACGTGACCCCCCTCTTTTCGCTTCTTCTCGTCGCCCAAAGCACTGATAACGTTGCCAAGAGCCAGCAAGCCCTTATTGATATGAATACCTGCAATAAGTGAACTAAGTGGAACTGCTCTAGGATGGAATTAAAGAACAATAAAATAGCAATTTGATTAAATCATCAACGTTTCATGTTCCTGCTTTGTTAACAACAATATCATCACAAGCGTAGTTCTTTTCAGTGGACATTTCAGTCCGCATTACCTTCTTTGAAACGCATGCCATCAGCACCCGTTCGCTTTGCTCGTTCAGAGCCAGCAAGATCTACAAGGTGTAGTTTTGCACGCAATATGTCGTCACCCATGTCATCTTCATTTCCTCCACTCGAACACATTGTAATTTTCTTCTGCTCCATGGAAATTGTAAATATAGCATGGGAGCGACTGAAAGTTCAAGAGGTAAATATCAGTAATTAGCATCACTATATAAAACATAGTGAAAGAACAAATGCTTGGAACCTGAGCATGTTGTGCAACATACAAAAATATAATTTCCAACATGACAATAAGAGATTATATTACTAATCACTTAGTCAATTGAGATTAAACTTCCACAAATCTACAACTGCCTTGCCTCTTTCCCATCACAAGTTTATATACAAAAAAAAAAACAGAAATAAAGATGAAAGATGCACCTTGATTGATTGTTCATGTTAGTGCTGCCAGTAGCACGCGAGAAAGAACCCTTGGAGAGGTAAGATGCCATTTCCTCTTTACACCGAACTTCTGCTTCAGTGACACCAGCAAGTGTTATCCCTCCATTCACAGTTTCCCTAATTTGGATGGGAACTCTAGGAGGCACAATAGCCTTTCCAACATGCCCTTCTCCTTTGGATATTGTCAAATTCGAGTCTAGTAGATCAAATACCTCTTCTTTGAATATCTATCATATCAAACCAGAAACCGAAACGTAAAGATTAACTGAAAAATCAACCCAGAAAACAAGAAAACATGATCAAAATGTCAAGACCTTTACCTCAATAAATGACACTCTGATTAAGAATTCTGTGGACTCTTTGACCGACTCAACTCTCCGAAAGATGGTATCCATAACCTTTGGTATAATACCATCGTTAGATCCTTCTCCAGAATAATTAGTGCCCATGGTATAAGTCTTTCCAGAACCCGTCTAATAGAACATAAGAAATACAATAAAGGTCAACCTCAGAATGAGCTTACCCAGAAACCCAAAAGACAAATGCAGATGAAATTGAAAAAGAGAGCAGATCCAAACCTGGCCGTACGCGAGAACTGTTGCATTATAACCACGGAACAGCGCATCGACCAAAGGATCTACGCAGTCATCGTAGATTGCTACCGACGGCGAACCCGAAGTACCATATACATAGTCGTATGTAAAAGAATGTGTTCCTATTTGCACCTAATTGGCCAACAGAATTCAAAACCCAAGAAGTCAACGATAACCCTCTTAAATGGAACAGAGCCGGCAGGCGGGGAAAAGGGGGTTTAGCACCAATGCATGTACAATCAATTAGCATTGTACCCAAAAAAAAAACGGTCAATCAGCTAATTTGAGAAGAGTGGCAGGCGATATACCTGGGGTTCTCCAGGAACGAGGGTGATGCAGTCAGTACATCCATTCAGAAGCTCGGGGGTGATGAGAGGCCGAATATTCACCGCAACTTTCACGCATTCCGCGCTGCTATCCATTTCTCCGCCGTAGATCCGTTTTTCCCAAGTCGCAAATCAGAAAACCCTAAAACGGTACAGAAAATGACGAAACCGTCAGGAGACAGAAGCCGGAAACCCGTCGCTCCAACTAAATTCAATTGGAAGAAAAAGACGTTCGGATTTTCCGAATGTAAAAGGAAGGGAGACGGAATGCGATGGGCCAACTCTTCCCGGCGCAGGAAACTTTGAAGAGTATCAGATCCATGATTAAGGAGAAACCCTACCTGCCGGAGATGGAGGAGAAGGCGGCGGCTATGTGTTGTTGGAACGACGAGGACGGGGAGAGGCTGCGTGGTTTTTGAAACATCTGACGGAGGGAGAAAGGCTTTGGGTGAGAAACGATAAATAAATTGAATTTGAATCGATTGAAATGTTTTTGTTTTTGACAAAAACAAAAAAGGCGCTTTAGGTCCGAATTCAAATGTCTCCGAGTGGGAGAGGCAGGGGGTTCGGTCACGTGAGGAGCACGTGAAATAGCATCAACGGTAGGAATTTTGAAAGCTCCATCCCATGGTTGTCATGCCGGTGGCATGCCACCCGGTTGAACCTGGTTCAACCTGTGCCGGTCATGAAACCGGTATGACACCACCGGTATGACCGGTATGATCGACTTACGCATTCTAAGTAAAATGACATCATTTTAATAAATTAAATGAATAAAAAAATTAATTTATTATTCATTTTATGAATGTAATAGTTAAAGTTGATGATATTTGTTGGATTGTAACTAAATTGTCCACAAATATGTTTTATATATGATTAGATACATTGGATATTAATTGTTTTCACATTTTTTTAAACCGGCATGAACCGGCACAAACTGGTTATACCACCGGTCGTACCATTCCACTTGCCTAACCGGCACAACGGTATAAACCGGTTTGACAACCTTGCTCCATCCTCACTCATTTTGGGTGGAAGAAGTTAGAGGATAAGAGAATGGATCGGGCCAAGGGAAGGGTATAAAGTATAAACTCTTTTTTTCTGGTAGAAAGGTAGATGCATTGCGTGACTCCTAAGAATGTGTGACTCGCTCCTACTGTCACTCTAGAAAATGGCCAAGTGCAACCACTTCCTAAAGCGTAGTATAGCGGGTTTGGGTTTTATTGTCAACCCGGGTCCTAGATGTGATGACTACTCGGTGAATTCTTGTTATTTAGCGGTGAACTTTTAGTGCAACTCAAGCAAACAAAACACAAAGCAAGTAAACGGTTTGTTGTCAAGTCAAGAGAGGTCACCCGGATATGGATCCCCCTAGACTGCAGTTAAGTCGGATTGCAATTTACCAAGTTCAGTTTTTATGAAAGTTATACTGCGGAAGGTTCTTAATTAGCCTGAAGTCTCGACTAAAGGTCTCCAGACCCTCTCAATCTGAGTCTCTAGCGGGCGACTAACCTCCACCGGAGTAAACAGATTGAGGCCCTAATGAACCAAACCTCCACTACCGAATTAACTTCGGTACAGAATAGCGAATTGGCTCCTCGACTAAAGTCACCAATTTGCCACCTTCGATTAAGAGTACTCTATCAACCTAGGCAGATATTCTCATTCCAGGTCAAAGCAGAAACAACATGAATTTGATCAGGATTCAAGTCATTCAATCATTCAAACCTCAATCGAATATAATCAATTCACAAACTCTGTACTTGGGTTCATACAATCAGACCTAGCATACAAATCTAGGGTTCCCCATACCCAGATGAATGGGGAAACTACTCCATAGAGAAAGAAGCAAAAGCAGATTCAGACGCGGAAATCATACTGTGAAGTTGGATTCCTGCTCCTGGACGTTTAATCGCACTTCTCCAAGCTCAAGACGGGCTCCAATGGTGTTGAAGATCGATCTATGGCGCTTGGGAACTCTATTTCGTCGCTTTCTCTCTCTAGGAATCGATTTCTCTCTCAAAAACTCGGAACCCCTTGAAAATTGGCCTTCTTCCTCTTTTATCAGCTGCCCTCGCGATACCCGGTCGAAATACCCGGTCGGGTATTTCATGGTTCGACCGGGTATTTCATAAAACGCGTCGTTCCACTTTCGGGAAAATCCCCGGTCCAACATCAAAATCCCCGACCGGGGATTTAAGGCCATCGCCCGGGCCCCCTTCTGTTTCTCACGGGTGCCCGAAGGGAAAAATACCCGGTCGAGGCCAGAATATACCCGGCCGGGTATTTCTTCCTTTGACCGGGTATTTTGGTCCAGCAGCATCCTTTATCCCATCTTCGCTCCTTTCGAGCCGGAACTCGTTCCTTCGCCTCGATTCCAACGCCAGGACCTAAAATATGACATAAACACACAACCCAGCATGAAATCGGCTTAAAACACGAGATTCCTCATCACAAACGGCTTCAAAATAGGGGTGTAAACATGTACAATTATCGATCTATCAAACTCCCCCACACTTAACCGTTTGCTTGTCCCCAACCAAACCCAACTCAAACCAATGCAACTCTCCAGACCTCTATAGCAACAAACAACCTCGATCGTAGGTATCAGACGTCCTAGATCATTTAGCAGCTTACGAGGTCAACCGACGCACAAGTCATCTCATAGCCTCTTCGGCGAGAACGCTAGTCTCGAATCGGCATCAAGGCAAATAGTGAACAGAGGACAAATGAATCGTGGATGAAGAGACTCTCACAAACAAAAGATCACGGACTCACATTAATTCAAGGTGCTCGATTTTCTTTGTGAACATGGTTGGAACCCTTTTCTTTCTTCTTTTTGCTTGTTTTTCTGTTTTTCTATTTTTTTCCACGGGTTCCAACCTGTTTCTGCAGAAAACGAGGGCTCCCACCTAGCAAAGGTTTTGCGGAAGCCCGACTCTTACCGGCCATGCCAGGAGCGGGTGTCTCGAGCCTCGTGCGGGGGAAAGACATGTAAGGGGGCTGGAGGTAGTAGGTGGAAATTGGGAACGGATTCCCGTCTCCCCTTACACACTTTCGCCCTATTCGCACGGGAGACGTTATTTTAAAGCACATTTCGAGCACCTGTTACATTCAGAACATGATACAAGAGTCCATGACAGGCAGAGAGTCCACAATACCACACCATTCAAGGGTCCTAAGATCACTAATTCACTCAATCAACCAACACAATATGAAGAAGAAATGAGACTTCTTAAATGCATCAACATCCTCCATAGTGCTACACTACATCCCTAGGTTGCAAATCACTACAGAGACTGTCAATTCAAAGCATACTGAGCAGGCAATTGCAAGGAACACGTACTTGGAGCCCTCAAATTTTCAAAATTTGGACAGTGGACTAGGCTCCAAGCACACAAACAGAGCTAATGCAGTCAAAAGATAAACATCCCCCCCACACTTAAGATCGACATTGCCCTCAATGGAGAAGAGGGAAGGAAAGGGGAACGATGTTACCGGTATGCACAGACTGCAGGACACTGGAAATGGATAGTCGGCATGGGACGGACTGGACAGAGGACCAGTCGGAAACACAGGCAGAGCTAAAAGAGACCAAAAAGCTCAAACACAAACGTTAGGTCCAACGGTCAGCCCAATAGTACAGCATCCAAAATGAAAAGAAAAAGAAACAAAAACCGACACAAAACAGACAGTTTGCATGCTGACACAGATAAAAAACTCTAAAAACATGCCCCTAGGGCCCTCCGAGACCGGAGAAATCAATCTGGTCCATAAGGTCGTCGACGCCATCATCCGGTGGCTGCCGTGGCGGTGAATGCTCCCACCGGGTGGTCCAGTGGTGCTCCGCTGGGGGGTGGCAAGCTTGGAGCAGATGCTCGGAATACTCCATCAGACGGCGGCCTCGGTCTCTCTCCCGCTCGATGAGAGCAGTAGTGTGTCCCATGTGGGTCTCCAATCGGCCAAGGCGCTCATCAACGCCCGTCATCCTGGACCGGTACTCGGCCTGGTGGGCCGAATACTGCTGGTAAAACTGGACCTGATGGTCCATGAGCTGTTGGTTCTGAAGACCGAGCTGCTGGAACTGGAGCCCCATCTGCTGGAACTGCTCCGTGAAGAAGTCCATCGACGGACTAGAAGGACCAGAGGAGGACTCACCTCGCACTGGTCTCCGTCGAGGCTGAAGATCCCCAAGCGGGGAGAGCGGGGGCTCCGGCTCATCGGCATCCATAGCGCCGTCGTCATCATCATCAGCATCCTCATCTACCTCCTCCTCGTCCGAGTAGTCCGCATCCTCCTCGTCCGAGTCCAGATCAATCACCCCCGCGGGGGGCATAGATAGTCCATCCACCCAGGTGCGGATGTCATCAGTGGCCAGGAGACGCGCGTTGTGGAGCACCTCCCGGCTGAGGGGTGCGGAGCCGCCCAGCACGGTCGCATTGTGAAGCCCCTGAAAGCTGATGTCGAAATGCCTCGCCAACCGTGTGATCAGGGGACCACAGAAGAGGTGGGTAGGATGCCCGCGGATCCGGTGGAAAGTGAGGGCCACGAAGGAGCCCAGGTGAAGCATGTGGGCCGGGTCCCCCATCGAGTACATGGCATACAACACCCGCTTCGGGATCTTATGCGAACCGGTGGCGTTGGGGACGATGGACCGGGTGATCAGCAAGTTCAGGATGTGCCACTGCGGCTTGAGGGTGCTGACGGAGGTCTGGCCAGCATCGAAGTAGTCGTAGCCATGGGCGCGCCTGGCTATCGTGCGGTAGAAAGCAGTCTGGTTCCAGTCGGTCGGGTGGGCAACCTCGATCTCATGGGCATCGAAGGGGTGGTAATCGATACCCAGAGCGTGGGCCAACCCGTCGATGGTCAGCTCCCTGTGATCGCCACCCAGCCGGAACGTTACTGCATACTCGTCCCGGGCCATCGAGCGGTCATAGCGATAGGTGGTGTAGAACTCCCACACCAGCTCCGTGAAGGTAGGCTCGTCGATGGTCAGCAACGTCCGCCAGTCGGGGTGACTGATAGCGGCGCTGAGCTCCTGCAAACAGTGGAGCTGCTCAAACACCGCCCACTCGAGGTGGTGGTGACGCTCCAGTTTCCCCCGGATCACCTTGCGGAACTGATCCGCATACTCCGCGTGCAGGCGCAGATCCTGCACGAAGGGATGGTCCTGCGACATGGCCCTGCAAAATCAAAACACCATAGGTGGAGCCAAGAAAATAGACTGTCAGGACCAACGGCATGGGGTCAGCACATTCCCCACACTCGAGCTCACCTAGGCTAACAATTTAAGCACAGCCGGTTGAATGGCAAACAACTCAACCGGAATTCAAGGCAGGATCACAAAATGAACTACAATAATCACGCGGACAGCACATCTATCACATACACAGCCATGCAAGCTCAAGTCATCCCTCACCCTACTCTAAATCAGGCAGGCAACACAGTTCTCGGTCCTAAAACCTACAGTCCGATTTTCCATAAACTAGAAATGAACAGGAAACACACCTGGAAACACAAGGAGGACCGTAGCTAGGACTCGAAGGAAGGGTGAGGGACGCGAGGGGAGCGAAAAAAAATCGCCCTGGAGACTCGCCGGAAAATGGCCGGCGAATCGCCGGAAAGTCGCCGGAAAATGTCCGGCGACGGCGGCGGCGGAGGGCGGCGGCCGGCGGCTTGTAACGGCTGCCGGCGGCGGCCAAAGAAGAGAGAGGGGAGAGGAAATGGAAGTAGAGAGAGAAGTGATTTTGGAAAAAATGAGAGTAGAGAGAGAAATGACCGGGGGTTTCCTTTAAATAGGGAAAATACCCGGTTGGGTCTCAAAAATACCCGGTCGGGTATTATTGAGTCCACGACCGGGGATTTCGGCCAAACGCTGCGTATCAAGGGGTACAAATCCCCGGTCCCGCGCCAAAAATACCCGGTCGGGTATTTTTGGCGGGAGATCGGGGGACCCCGAAACGCCGCGTTTCACAGCGGAAAAATACCCGGTCTCAGGCCAAAAATAATACCCGGTCGGGTATTTTTGGCCTGAGGTCGGGTTTTTTCATTTTTCGCCCCGGAAGGCAGAAGGGGGCCTGGGCATGAGCCAAAAAATACCCGGTCGGGTATTTAGGCTCATAACCGGGTATTTTACCCTTCCGGCCAAAATTCTCATTCGTTCCAAAATCGCGACCTCTCCTGCACGAAAACACCAAACCGAGGCATCACCGACAACCGAACTTCACGACAGACATGCAACTGACTCGACATGACACCAAAAACTCAGAAAAAGGGAAAAGAAAATGCAAACCGTGGTGGGGTTGCCTCCCCACAAGCGCTTCTTTACCGTCTTTTAGCTGGACGCCCATGGTGGATACTCAAGGAGGTGGAGGAACAGGTGCCTCCAAGAGCGGATCCACATCGCTCTTGAGATACAACTTCAGGTGGTGACCGTGCACCCGACGGTTGCATCCACCATCAGTGGTCAGCTCGAGCTGTCCATCCGGCAAGATGCAGGCGAGTGAGTACTCGGATGGCCAGGGTGGTCGTGGTGCAGGGGGTGGAACCAGCTCGTAGTGGTCTCCACCCTTCTTCCGTGCAGGCTTAGCAACCTGCTGCTTCGGCCGCCACTCCTCCTTGAGCTTTTTGTTCGGAGGCGAGGCTGGATGGAGTGGCGGCGAAGGAATGATAGGAGGGTCCTGCAAAATGAGAGGTGCAGAAGGATACACGACAGGCTCGTGTATCTGATCAGAAATAGCATGCACAGGTGATACAGAAATCATAGCACAATGATCAAACTCAATCACAGAAAAAGTAGCCTGTTCATTCCCAGCACGCAAGATCAGTTTACCATCATGCACATCAATCAATGCCTTGGCGGTGGCAAGAAATGGTCTACCCAGAATCAAAGGCACATCCACATCATCATTTATGTCCAGGATAACAAAATCAACAGGATATGTGAATGCACCAACATTAACAAGCAGATCCTCTATGATACCCCTAGGATGCACAACGGATCGGTCAGCTAGTTGAATACTCATCCTAGTAGGGCTAAGTTCACCTAGGTCTAGTTTTTTGAACAATTTGTATGGCATGACATTAATGCTAGCGCCTAGGTCCGCCAAGGACTTTCCTACATGCATGCTGCCAATAGTAAGAGGGATAGTAAAACTCACTGGATCCTTGCGCTTTTCGGGCAGCTTGTTCTGCAGGATGGCAGAACATTCCTCGCTCAGCAGCACTGTCGAGAGATCCCCAAGTTTCTTCTTGTTGGTACAGAGATCTTTCATGAACTTCGCGTACTTGGGCATCTTCGACAGTGCCTCCACAAATGGTACGCTGATGTTGAGCTGCTTCAACATTGCCATAAACTTGGCAAACTCAGTCTCCAGCTTGTCCTTGTGAAGGCGAGTGGGAAAGGGAAGCTGGGGTACGTGCTCCTTCACCACTGGTTGTGGCTTGGGAGCAAGGGCTTCCTTCTCCACCCGCACTTCTGCATCACCGGCTGGAAGTGCTGAGGCAGGTAGTGGTGCCTCCTGCCTGTTCGGGGCAGGGTCAGCTGATGTAGGCCTGCCGCTCAGGGTGAAAATGGCATGTGCGGTCTCGTGCGGGTCCCGTGGATTGGGGATGGTGGTGGCAGGTAGAGTCCCCGGGCGCGCTAGGACACCGACTTGGTGCTGTAGATCTTGCAAAATAGCACCCTGGTTCCTCTGCCCTGCCTCCAAAGAGGCTATGCTCTGGTCCACCCTCGCGAAATTCGCCTGGCTGGTGGTCATGAATGTCGCCAAAATATTCTTCAGATCAGCCATCTGATTATCGGGAGCTGCGGCTGCTGGAGGCTGAGCAAACTGGCCTTGGGGCTGCTGGAATGGTTGCCCTTGCCTAGGATGGTAGGGCTGCTGCTGTGGTGGTGGCCCTTGCCTAGCCTGGAAGGGCTGCCTCTGTTGAAAACCACCTGCTGGTGCTGGAAACCCAGGTGGTTTGTTGGTGTTGCTGCTCCAGGCAAAGTTGGGATGCTGGCGCCATCCCTCATTGTAGGTGTTGCTGTATGGGTCCAGGCGCCGAGCATTTGCTATGAAGTCCACCTGCTCTTGGGGAGTGGAAGACTCCCTCATAGACTGACAATCCTCCACCAAGTGATTTGGGCTCTCACACCACTGACACTGAGCTACTGGAGGCGTAGCTACACCTCGGCCCGGAAGGAGACTGTTAGGCTGCTTCAGTG
This sequence comes from Linum tenue, assembly GCA_946122785.1. Taxonomy (NCBI): domain Eukaryota; kingdom Viridiplantae; phylum Streptophyta; class Magnoliopsida; order Malpighiales; family Linaceae; genus Linum; species Linum tenue. Next base: position 24,039,519 of record CAMGYJ010000005.1, on the reverse strand, counting down.
TCTGCACCAACTCAGCCACCTGCTGCTCTAACCCAGATCTGGCCTCCATGGCATGCACACCACGGTCCCGGGAATGCCTGCCTCTGCTACTCTGCCCCCAGGAATGATCGCGGGCAGCCAAAGTACAGATCATCTGGTTCAGCTCGGGTGGAGTCTTAGTAAGGATATCCCCTCCTGGGCAGAGAGACTCGATCACCCTCTGGCTGTCTGGAGTGAGGGCGCTGTAGAAGTTCCCTACTGTGAAAGCATCGCTGAAACCGTGATGGGGACACTGTCAGAAGTATCCCATGTACCGCTCCCATGCATCACGAAGTGACTCATCTGGCTCCTGGCGGAAGTGAGTGATCTCCCGCTGAATTTCCGTAGTCTTCGATGCCGGATAATACCGGTGCACGAACTTGTCAGCCAGATCGTCCCAAGAGGTGATGGACAATGGGGGCTGGGTCTCCAACCACCTCTTAGCATTCCCCGCCAGAGAATGGGGGAAGAGGTGAAGGCGGATTGCATCATCTGGAACACCATTCAGCTTGAACCCGTTCGTCAGCTGCAGAAAAATGGGGAAGGTGTGCCCGGGCTTCCTCATCCTTCAAGCCATGGAACTGGATAGAGGATGTGATGAGTTGGATCCAGCATGGCTTGATCTCGAAGTTGTTTGCAGGGATGGGCGGATAGAGGATGACCGGGCGGATGTCAGCAATCCGTGGAGTATAGTAGTACTCCAAGCCCAAGGTGGGACCCGGTGGTGGTGGATGATGATGGTGTCCAGCTCCCTGGGGATGTTGGTCGTTCCCCAGGATCTGGTTCTGAGGAGGCGGGTTCTGATCGCCTTCCATCTCGTGCTCGTCCTCGGAGTCGCTGGTCAATTGGTCGTCTCGGCGCTCCACCGTAGCCAGTCTAGCTCGCTGTTGTCTCCGAAGTTGTTTGCAGGTGCGCTCAATCTCAGGATTCAACGGCAGTAAACCTCCCGACTGGCTACGGGTCATGCACTAGCTGCACACAATCAAGCAATGCAAACCCGTGAAGGCACAAGTGGGAAGAACAAAAACTCAATGCAAAAATGAAAATGCTAAAGTAACAGAAATCACTTTTCTTCAACAACCTAGCCGTCCCCGGCAACGGCGCCAAAAACTTGACTCGCTCCTACTGTCACTCTAGAAAATGGCCAAGTGCAACCACTTCCTAAAGCGTAGTATAGCGGGTTTGGATTTTATTGTCAACCCGGGTCCTAGATGTGATGACTACTCGGTGAATTCTTGTTATTTAGCGGTGAACTTTTAGTGCAACTCAAGCAAACAAAACACAAAGCAAGTAAACGGTTTGTTGTCGAGTCAAGAGAGGTCACCCGGATATGGATCCCCCTAGACTGCAGTTAAGTCGGATTGCAATTTACCAAGTTCAGTTTTTATGAAAGTTATACTGCGGAAGGTTCTTAATTAGCCTGAAGTCTCGACTAAAGGTCTCCAGACCCTCTCAATCTGAGTCTCTAGCGGGCGACTAACCTCCACCGGAGTAAACAGATTGAGGCCCTAATGAACCAAACCTCCACTAACGAATTAACTTCGGTACAAAATAGCGAATTGGCTCCTCGACTAAAGTCACCAATTCGCCACCTTCGATTAAGGGTACTCTATCAACCTAGGCAGATATTCTCATTCCAGGTCAAAGCAGAAACAACAGGAATTTGATCAGGATTCAAGTCATTCAATCATTCAAACCTCAATCGAATATAATCAATTCACAAACTCTGTACTTGGGTTCATACAATCAGACCTAGCATACAAATCTAGGGTTCCCCATACCCAGATGAATGGGGAAACTACTCCATAGAGAAAGAAGCAAAAGCAGATTCAGACGCGGAAATCATACTGTGAAGTTGGATTCTTGCTCCTGGAGGTTTAATCGCACTTCTCCAAGCTCAAGACGGGCTCCAATGGTGTTGAAGATCGATCTATGGCGCTTGGGAACTCTGGTTCATCGCTTTCTCTCTCTAGGAATCGATTTCTCTCTCAAAAACTCGGAACCCCTTGAAAATTGGCCTTCTTCCTCTTTTATCAGCTGCCCTCGCGATACCCGGTCGAAATACCCGGTCGGGTATTTCATGGTTCGACCGGGTATTTCATAAAACGCGTCGTTCCACTTTCGGGAAAATCCCCGGTCCAACATCAAAATCCCCGACCGGGGATTTAAGGCCATCGCCCGGGCCCCCTTCTGTTTCTCACGGGTGCCCGAAGGGAAAAATACCCGGTCGAGGCCAGAATATACCCGGCCGGGTATTTCTTCCTTTGACCGGGTATTTTGGTCCAGCAGCATCCTTTATCCCATCTTCGCTCCTTTCGACCCGGAACTCGTGCCTTCGCCTCGATTCCAACGCCAGGACCTGAAATATGACATAAACACACAACCTAGTTTGAAATCGGCTTAAAACACGAGATTCCTCATCACAAACGGCTTCAAAATAGGGGTGTAAACATGTACAATTATCGATCTATCAATGTGCTTGATGGTTTCATCCTGGTCTTTGCAGAAGTTACATTGACTGTTGGTGGGTGGAGATCTTTCTTCTGGTTCTCTCCTTGTTTGTGAGTAGCCTGTCGTGCACAACAAGCCACAAGAAGTGCTTGATCCTGTTAGGACCCTTCCATTGCCAGAGATCCTTCCAGCAGCTTTCAGGTTCATCTTCCTCCTCTCCAGCAACAAGGTTATATGCTGATCTCATTCTGAAACGACCGTCCTTTTCTAGTCCCCAAATGTTCACGTCTTCACCAAGGTTGGGGTTTGGTGCCTCAATACCTGCAATAGCCACAAGCATTTCATCAGGTAACATCAGTTTGAGTCTGCCCCAATCCCACTCACCATTTTGTGTAGTCCAATCAGCCACCACTATGTTCCTGTCATCCTCAGAGATATCCCCTAGGGCAAAATCCTCCAGGATAATGCCATTGTCGACCCATGGCTGAGTCCAGAAGTGAGTGGTCTGGCCATTTCTAACACTCCAGCAAGTGGCATGCTTCATGATGTTCATTGCTTTAACAATGGCCTTCCACAAGTTAGAGTGGTTACTCTTCTTCATGGAGAGGATCTCCCCATTGGTGTGCTTAAAGTATTTATCCTGTAACACTTGAACCCACAAGTCAGACTCCTTATTAAGCATATTCCAACCAAGTTTAATCATAAAAGCCATGTTCATATTTCTAGCAGATTTCAGTCCTAGACCACCAAGTTCCTTAGGTTTACAAATGGTCTCCCATGAGACAAGGTGAGGTTTCCTTTTCCCTCCCTAGACCCTCACACAAAACTCCTAACTTTTCTATCAATGAGATTACATATAGAAGCAGGAAGAAAGGTGGTTTGCATAGCATAGGTTGGAAGTGCATTGAGGACAGAGGTGGCAAGAGTAACTCTGCCAGCCAAAGATAGAGTTCTGGCTTTCCAGTTTGTTAGCTTTTGGTCAATTCTGTCAATGATATACTTGTAAGTGGCTTTAGTGATTCGACCATGTAGGACAGGGACTCCAAGGTATCTTCCCAGGTCCTTGGTGTCCTGAATCCCCAGCCTCTTACAAGTTTCAATTCTGTTATGGTTTTTGACATTCTTGGAGAAGAAAACTCTGGATTTCTCTTTACTGACAGCTTCACCTGATGCTTGGCAGAAGCAATCCAAGCACTGGAGCACAACATTAGCCTATTGAGGGTAGCTTCAGCAAACAACACAAGATCATCAGCAAAAAATAGGTGGGACAGGGCAGGCCCTCCTGGTGACAACCTAATAGGGTTCCATTTCCCATTTTTTACTTCAATATCAATACAGTGACTTAATCTTTCAATGCAAAGAGTAAAAAGATAGTGAGAGAGGGGGCATCCTTGTCTGAGCCCTCTGGAGGGCTTGAAACTTTCAGTTTCACCTCCATTCCACAGAACCTGGTAACTAGTAGTAGTCACACATTTCATAATCAGGTTGATATTACTGGCAGGAAGCCTCGCAGCATTGAGGGTTTCCTCAAAAAAATCCCACTCAATTCTGTCATAGGCTTTGGCTAAGTCGATTTTCAAAACCATGAAGCCCTTCTTTCCACTTTTCCTTGCCATTGAATGAATGGTTTCCTGCAAGATAATGATATTATCAGTAATGTGGCGCTTGGGAATGAAACTGGATTGGTTTTTATTCACAAGAAGAGACATCAAGGGTTTCAGTTTGTTAGCAATAAATTTAGCAATCACTTTGTAGCCAACATTGCATAAACTAATTGGTCTGAACTGACTCATCAAGGAGGGGTAATCAACTTTGGGGATTAAAGTGAGGAGGGTCTCGTTAATGCATTGAATTCTGTCTGGATTCCTAAAACAAGAAGAGATGAAAGCACATAAATTATTGCCCACAGCATTCCAGCATTTCTGGTAGAAGATGACATGAAAGTCATCTTTGCCAGGAGCTTTAAGGCCATTCATCTCCATAACCACACCTCTAATCTCCTCAGGCCTAGGTAAAGTGCAAGGACTGGTCACAAAACAAGCATCTAACTCAGGAAAGCTAGCAGGAATTCTACATCCAGAGGCAGAAATATTCTTAGTAAAGAGGTTGGGAAAGTACTCCCTGGCCATGAAGAGTAAAGTGTCAACATCAGCAACCCATTGACCTTGTTCATCATGCAAGCAATTAATCTTGTTCCTCTTTCTTCTACTGAGGGTACTAGTATGGAAGTAGTGAGTATTAAGATCACCAAAAGCAACCCAGTTGGTTCTGGATTTTTGGATCCAAATCATCTCTCTTGCCATAGAGTTTCCTCCAGCTCCTCCCTGGTTTGTTTTTCCTTGTCCCTGGATCTAACTGAGGCACCTCTCTCATTGATCATTTTGAGGGACTTCAGTTCAGACATTAATTTCTTCTTCCTTTGGAATATGTTATAGACTTCCTTGTTCCATTTTTATAGATCTTCCGAGAAATGATGAAGAGATTGGAGAAAATCTCCTCCATTGTTCCAGGAAGAGGACAAAAACGAGGGTAAATCCACATGAGTAAGTCAAGAGGCCAGGAACTGGAACCTTCTTGCCAATTTCTGATGGACAGTTTGGTTAGAAGTGCAGGTCATGATTGGCCTGTGGTCAGATTTGATTTTTGGCAGATGGAAAGTGGTGGAGGAAGGGAACCTGTGGTGCCAATCAAGGTTACACAGGCTGATGTCCAACCTTTCCTTAATTCCAGTGTTTCTTGTGAAGCAAGTAAATCTCGGGCCAGAGAACCCAAGATCAATCAATCCACAGTCCTCAATGCAGTCACAGAAGGCACGGACCTTGGCGAAGCTGAAAGCAGCTCCTCCTTGTTTTTCACTAGCTCTCGTAATGGAGTTGAAATCTCCAGTCAGAATCCAAGGCATGATGGTGGCCTTTTCAATGGTTCTTATAGACTCCCAAAGCTCCACTATGTCGTGTTCATTCGGGCTACCATACACCACAGTCATTTGAAACCTTTCCTTCTGGCCAAAGTAGCATTTGAGATTGATGAATTGCTTGTGAATATCCACTCCTTCGAGCTTCATGTCGCACTCATTCCAAAGAACCCAAATACCACCACTAAAACCAGTTGCCTCAGAGACAACTGAAGAATCAAAGACTAACTTCTTGATAACCTTAGCTGCTTCCTCCCCACTGATTCTAGGTTCTATGATGCACATAACGTCAGGCTTGTAAATAGCCTTAAAAATTATAAAAGTTGGAAGAAACTTGTGGTGCTTTGCACCCTGCAATTCCGTGAGAAGATTTTAACCATGACTATAATTGGTTAAGTGCTTCCCTGCAGGACTCAGAGTCCAAAGATCAACAAAGATCGACGGCCATGGCCGTCTCACTACTCCCTTTAGCCTCATCCGTGGAGATAGCCTTAGGGTGCTGAGCATCTTCCAGCACAGACTTCCCACTCGCCTGTTTAGGGGCAAATTCAATCTTCCTTCCTTTGATGTTTCCTTTCTCTGTTATGGCCTTTTCAGCCTTCCCTGGGATTTTTCCTGAAGTTGTAGAGGATGGCGTTCTCATCTTTGCCTGGTGGCTTGAGCTAGCTTCTTTGGTTGGTCCCTTCTCCTTTCCTGGCTTGGCGTGTCCAGCAAGAATGTGAGAGTCATTCTTGCTAGCACTCTGTCCAGGTTGCTGTGGGTTGGGTGTCGAGACCTTGATCTGTTTCTGTTTCAACTTCTTTTGTGGTGAGCTATTGACTCGCTATGACACAACTTCTAACAATGGCCAAGTGTAACCAATGAAAGGGACTGCAGTATAGTGGCTCAAGTAATAAATATCGAATCCACGGGTCTCTAGAGTTACTATTACTCAGCTTCAGTTCATTATCTAGCAAACCAGATTAAGATGGAAGAACTAAAACTACTCTAACAAACTATAGTTAAAGTTAATCTAATTACAGATTGGGAACTCACTTAGGTATGATTCCCCCTAGCCACTAGCCAGATTAATGATTGATGATTTCTAACTTGTTTCACTTTCATTCACAATGCGGAGAATCCCTGACTAGACCTTGAATCTCGACTAAAGGATCAAGGCCCTCTTGAGTCGATTGCTTAGAGGGACGTATCTTTCTCTAGAACAACCGATCAAGGCGTTTGAACTAGACTCCCTCTATCGAATGAGGTTCTCAATCGATACAAAGTATTGAATCAACCCTCGACTAAAGCAATCGATCCAATACTATCAATCTATGGTGCTCTATTGACCTAATCAGGTATTCGCTCTCATAGGATCAAAGCAGAATCAATAATCTCGACTAAAGCAGAATTGAATCATGAAAACATGCATAGATTGAATATGAACTCAAGATTATCAAGTAAAAGAGTACTCATACAATCATCCAATCAAACAAACATGGCTAGGGTTCCTCAAAACCAAAGTGAAGGGAAGTTACTCCATAGAGAAGAGAGAGACTGCAGTAAGAATCTTCAGATGATCAGTCTCCAAAATAGTCGGATCGTATAAAAAAATAGCCGGATCAATCGGTTAGTATATTACGTTGATTGATCGTATAAAATAGTCGGATCAATCGGTCCTTGATCAACATAATATCGTTGATTGTATATATCAACATCCGGCCCAACCTACGATAGCATAACAACAACATAAATCAGTTAGTATATAAATTAAATAAACCATTATAACAACAAGAAAACTTGGGTAAAATGAGTACGTACCGCTTGATAATCATCATAGTAAATACCCGTCAGATCGCCTGCCCATCGTGCGGTTGCATGGATCGTCACGTGGAAGCGCGGTTTGGCAGCTGCCCAATGGCAAATCGCACGTTGCCCGCGCGGTTCTCATTCAAACAGCGCCTCAAATTATGGGGGATGGTGGTAAATTTGAAATTTCGTTAGAAAGGATGGTATTTTTGTAATTTTTTTCAAAACAGTGGTAGTTTTGGATTTTTTCCCAAATTCTGCTGACAAGTGAAAGAGTGTGCTCTCAATGGAATTGGTACAAACAGGCAAGTGAATGCTAAACTCTGGCATTTTAGTGCTAACGACACTATCCACATAAATCTCTAGTTTCTATGTACTCCATTTGGTGTTTTTGCTAAAATGTGCTTCTGAAAGTTTCTATGTACTCTATATATTTGATTGTATTCATTATGTAACTAGGACTTTGAGTTTGCCCCGTGCTAGTTCGTATTAGTTTATTGTGTCTTGTTAAGAAAGTTATTATTTACTTGTTGGGTTAGGATAGTTTACCTTGTTTGAGAGGGAAAGGGTATGAGAGTAGTCCTATAAATATGTACGTTGTTCTTTGGGTTTCGTCATGCAATGAATAAGAGTAAAGTAAATTAGAGTAATTTATCTATCTTTATCGCGTTTCATTAGTTTTCGTAGAAGAGTCCGAGTTTCACGATACGTGAGATCCACTATCACGCATCAAGAGTGAGCAGAGAAACCGTTTGCAAGTTAATTACCACTCAATACCGAGAGAGTTCTTCAATGAACCATGCCATTTCATAGTCGGGGTATCACTTTGACTGTCATTCTTCTTCGCACAATTCTAGCTGCCAAGGAAGCTTCTACATCTACATCTACATCTACATCTACACAATATATTATGCACTTCACTCTATGTCATTGTTGCCACCTTGCACTTTGATTGGTTCTCCTTATTTGGTGGAAGGGCAACTTTGACAATTTTTCAAACACTCAAGGGTCAGTCATTATTATTGGACTTTTGGTTTTCTTTTTAGTAAATGCGATTAGAATTAAGGGAAAAGCATATTTGTTTTAAGGTAAATGCTATTATAATAATGATTTGGACTTTGCTCTGTGTAGATTTATGATTAAGGGAAAAGAAGATTTGTTTTAAGGTAAATGCTACATAATATTTGTTTTAAGGTAAATGCTATTATAATAATGATTTGGACTTTGCTCTGTGTAGATTTATGATTAAGGGAAAAGAAGATTTGTTTTAAGGTAAATGCTACATAATAATTATTTGAATTTTGCTATGTGTAGATTTATTTTGTGTGGTTAAGGAAAAAACAGAGGCTATCTAAAGTTGTTTAACTCCTAAATGAGATAATGCTTGCGAATTTGATTTTGAGATGATAAAGATGATATATCGTTGTGGTGTGGATATTATTATTTGGGAAGAGCTTCCTTCTGAATTGGCTTTTTCGCATTAGGATTTTACGTTAAACAGATAAACCAAGCATAAAACTTCAAAAGGTTTAGAATCTTAATCTCACAGTGATTTCGGCAAACATGAAGAGGAAGAAAAACGGGAAATCTTGGCAAAATACAATCAATTTATGTTGTTTTTAATTCTTTTAATTTTCTAATTAGCATGTCTAATTTTTACATTAAATTTTGAAAGGTAAGATCGCATGTTTAGTCATAGGTTAAACAATAATTCCATCCATATCGTATCGACTCGATATTTGTGTCGAATTAGATCAAACAATTTTTTTGTACTCTATGTAATTGCTTAAAGTCGAGATAGGTTTTATTAGAAAATTATTAAACGTAAATTATGGTCCAATGGAAATAGTTGTATAATGATAAACCATTAATCATGAGTCATTGAAATTTTCCATCCGACGACCACTCCGCTTTTGAAAATATAGGATATAGTCAATAAAATATTTAAAAATATGAGCATATTGTTAAAGGTTAAGTTTGAATTATGATAACTAAAGTTCAAATGATTGAATAACTTACAAAGGCCATTTCAAGTCAAAATATTCTTTTGTTAATGTTTTTCATTTTTGTCTCTTTCGAAAATATAAATTTAATACATCTATACTAATATTTTTGGATTTGCTTTACATAATTGTCCAAATAATCTATTTCCATATCAAATTTTTTTCTCCTCGAATTTTGTATCTTTAAAATATTTAAATGTAATACATCTATAGTAATATTATGTACAATATTTTCTTTTTAATTCAATAGATGACAATCAACAATATTTAAATTAAAATAGTAATAAAATTTTCAAAGCTTCATTTGCAAGCTAATTATTCACATATAACGAAGATAGAGATTAATGTTGATATTTTTTCATTAAGTGATGTTTAATATCTCAAGGCATGAATATAATTCCAGATAGTTTTTCATTTCATTCGTTGTCTAACTTAAATTTCTTATAGTTAAGTATAAAATGATATACAAATTCAATAAAATTATAAAGTTAACGGGCATTAAAAAACATAAATTATCAAAGTACTCTTTTGTACCACCAGTGAACAATACTAAAAATCGAACCACCTACGTTTAACTAAAAAATACCCAAATGACCACAAACCGGCGAACGGGCCGGATACGACACTAGTATAGTATAATGTTGAGGCGGGGTGGCTCTTATTGCACTTGGAAGTCCGTCAATAATGTAAGTAGGAATGATTTCTTTGTGATATCTTCCATGTATAATTTTTTCTTAACCAACTTAAGTTGTTTTGTAGGAACACTTGTTGGCTCTTTTAGCATTAGAGCATGTTGCCCAATGGGTTGGTGAATGGTGATGCACCAGAGGGTTGCGACTTGTGAGTCTCCTGCAGGTGCTAGAGGCAATACGATCTGACTGACGAGATAGAAGAACTATCAACCATGAATACAGGATGAACCTACAGGCTGCAGTTGAATGAATATACAAGTTGCAGAAAGCAAGGTGTTGGAACGAAGGGTAGGAATGACATAACAAACTAGACTGACCACTTTTCTCAGGAAAAGCGAACCGTGCATATGTTATGATTTACACATACAATCAGGAGCAGGATAAGTGAAAATAGATTGCTTCTCCTTCCTCAGCCTAATCTGTCCCTGTCTATTTCTGTGACCGTTGAGAACTGCAGCTTCAAAGTCTGACCATACCATGCTCTTGTTCAGGAACAATGGACCTAACAGTACCATGTTTGGTCTTATGGTCTTCAAATTCAAATAGGCTCTGTGTCCCACCTGATCATTCACGCAAAAATAGTTTCGCTCTTAACATTCGAAAAACAGTTAATTTCTAGTATAAGAAGAACCAGCAGCAGTACCAATGCGTTGTGCATGTTTCCAGGTGAAGCAGATATGAATATGTCGCTCTTCAAGCTGACATAATAATCAACTGCGGCTAATAGTGAAGCTCTCCCTTCAACCTTAGCCAGTTCCTCTGACGAAGCAAGAGTCTTCTTATCTTCCATTAAAGGGAATAACTGCTTCAAAGTAGCAATCCTTGCTTCTCCGCCATAGACCTTGAAAGAAGAAAAAAAGATCATTTTAAGAGCGACACAGTTACTCAAGTGTTCTGCATGAGAAGATTTCTAGAAAAACCTTGTGGGATGCGAGATAGAGGCGAGTGCTATTGCTGAAGCCTAAAGCTGATAGCAGTAGTCCAATCTCTTCAGGTGTCAATGGACAACGCCCTTGGCTCCTTAACTCATCATCTGTGAACTGAGAGTTCAACACTCTTCCCTGCCACAGCACTTGCCGGTACTTCGCCAGAGCAAGCTTTTCAGCTTTACCTCCACCGAAGTCACAGTCTGAGTGAGCAGCCATATCCTGCATGTGTAAGAGAAATCTAAGAGATCAATTACCAAGAGAGAACCCAAATTGAACAGAGATAGTTCCAGTGTTCCTAAAAACTACCACCACAAACTCCAGAATTGAACTCATCAAAGCTAACCAACCAACCAAGGAGTCAAACATTGGAGAGGGGCTGGAAAACTTTACCTTATCAAATCGAAGATGTAATACTACATATTTTCCAGAGCCATCATTTCCAGAACCATCATTGTTTACCCTCAACTCAGATCCCAAGACTTGGTGTTTGGTCTTGCGTAGACGATTAACAATCAACTCACCTAACACTTTGACATCACGAACAAATGCTAGTGCTTCAAAGTTCACTTTACATCTCAGGCGCTGGAGGTCTATAGGTAGCTGATCAAAGGCCAACCGATGAGAAAAGGGCGCAATGGCCACTATTCCATAGCTGCCAACCAAAAAGATGTATATATAAAAATGAATCTCTTGAGTAAAATGATCAATCTGCTTTGACAAATAGATATGCTTCATAAGATATGTTCAATGACGGTTTCCAGAAACTAAACCATAGGGGATACCCACCCACCTCTGAAGTACAGGCAAGACATTATCTTGATACCACTGAGCAGAAGCATGGACAGGAGCTGTTTTGATTCGGGTAGGCCGTATACCTGTCGCATAGTACTCTCTAGTGCTCCAAGAATACTCATTGGGTGGCTCTTTAACTATCTTGACTTCATTACTCAGAACATTGATAAAATGATCCACATCAAATATGTCGCTGAATGAACTGCAACCAAAGCAAAACTTTTCCTTCTCAATAGGTTCAAAAAATCCCAACTGATAGACAACATCCAAATGGAGGTTTCAACTAATGAAAGTACCTTGAATCTTGCCAAACAGGGTTCAAATCAAGATGCGGAACAACAAGTGTTGCGTTGAGTATCTTAGCAACTGCGACTGCATCACATAACTTAAAGACACACAGCAAGAAGAATCATGAAGAGGGGAATGAGGCCAAGAAAAACTGCACCAAATTCAAACGTTGGAACTGAATCATTTTTTTGTGTTTCTCAGCTACTTACTCCCATTCTTTGCTGGTTTAACCCTCCATCTAGGAAGACTTGTATATACCCTTGTGATTTTGCAGGTAATGCTTCAAAGAACCATATTGTATGTTATAACAAGAGCAAAGTCTATCGACCACCACCCATATGAAATAAGCGCACAACAATGCTTGGCTTCCGAAGATTGATCACTTACAAGAGACAATAGTTGGTTCATTACAAGCCTTCCATCCTTGGTCAGGCAAAGGAGCCCAAAGCCCAGACTGTTGTCTGACGGGCTACGATATCAAAAGCCAACTACTTTCACCAAAATTGATAGAAAACCGAGCGAAGAATGCTAAATACAGAGGATGCGAAGAACGGGCACCTACTTACAATGTGACGAGTCAGAGCAGCTTTCAACAGAGGCAAGTGCCTTGGTCTCGGAGCAATCCATTCCTGCATGGCGGCAAAGAAAAACAGTGAAATCGGAAACCAGGGAATGCGACAAATGAAAAGCGAAAAATGAGATTTGAATAGGGAAAATGAAGTAGGAGGGATGGATCGAAGAAAAAAGGGATTACAGAGAAGAGAGACGGCGAGGCTCTGCCGAGAGGACGGAAGAGATGAGGGAAGAAAATTGGGAGGAGAATGGCAAAAACGCCAGCGAATGCCATCCTCTGAGACTGATTCTGACGGTGGAACAGCCCTTCCGTCATCATCGCCGCCGCCGCCGAGTGCTGGATATTCTTGGAGTTGCTATTTTCCGATTGATTAGGCCGACTGTGGAAGTGGGAAAGAAGTGGTATTTTTCTGTACTGTTTCTGCGCAGATCAACGGGAAATTGCTTCTCTTCTTTTTCTTTTGGCTTGTCAAATCGGTTTGAGGAGTTAAACAGGTGAAACATCAAACAAGGATTTATATATGTTACTAGCTTGGACCCTGATTTGGGATGGGTTAGGGTGACAATCTTGGAAAATCCTTCTAGATACTAGTTCGTCGTTTGGATGAGGAATTGTAACGGATTAATTTGACACAATTGTCTCGTTTTGGACACAATTGTACTAAATTGTCTCGTTTGCCAACAAAAAATTTGGATGGATCAATCTGCATGAGATATTTTGAATTGATCTGTTTTAAGTAAATTTCAATTACCTGGGGTGGGGGCAGGTAATTCGAATTGACTCGTTTTAATTGCCTCGTTTATAAAACGAGACAATTTATCAAATTGACTCATTTCTAGATTGATCCATTCAAACGACCCAACGTTTTTTTTAAATGGATGAATGAGTAGTATCTACTTTCTTTCTTTTTTAAATTGATGAATGAGTAGTATCTTCTTTAAAAAAAATTTGATGAATGAGATTACTCTAATGAATGAGTAATGACATTTTTGGACGAAGTTTTTGTTAGAGGTAGGCAACGTCGCAACGAATATCCAATCTCATTTGAAGAGAAAATTTCATCACATGTCCTAAACTCGTACGGGTTAATGGGTACCCATTATCTGTACGGGGAGGAATAACGGGTACCCGCGGGTACCCATATTTCTTTAAATCAATAGAGCGTTGCATATATTGCAAGAACAAAGTCAGCTGAGGAAGAAACAATTTGAAGAGGAACTTAATAAAGCAGGTCGAGATCTTCATCTTACAGAAGTTCATTGAAGATTTGGAACAGAAGAATTTCACACTGTTGATTGAATGTAGAGTTCATAATTGGAGGGAGAGAATCTAGAGCAGCATGTGGAAGTGGAATTCTTGTTGAATAAAATTGAGATATATAGAATGGGAGTTCATCAAATTTTTTCAGTCACTTCAGCTTGATCCAATCCGTGATCATGAACAAGGAATTGATGAAGGAATTTATAATTTTATTGCTTACGTCTACTATTTGGTTTTCTGAAATGGTCCATCACGAATTCACGATGGTGGTCATTCAATTTCTGGAAATAAAGGAAGCAAAGATGTCATGGCTAATGGTCCAAATTTGCTTCTACTGATTACTCCCGGGAAGCAAAGAAGCATTTTGACATTCCATAGAAATTGGTAACACAGCAGGGGGTGGCTTGGGTATGCTCATTTGATGGGGCAGTGCGGCAGGCATCGCATTCGGCAGTAGGGATTGTCTTGCAAGGGCTGGATGGGGGGGGTGGTTGCTGCGTTGGGAAGGGGATGGGAGGGGGTTACGGACCCCATGGTGGTCGAGCTGCTGGCGCTTCGGGAGGCAATCTTATGGTGCCGATCGATGGGGGTGTACGGGGTCTGTTACCAGGGTGCCGCGAAGGTGGTTATAGACAAGGTGATAGCCGGCAGTACGGGGGATTGTTATGGAGGAGCGGTGTTGCGGGAAGTCCAGGATGTGTTGGATGCGGTGGAAGGGGATGTTCTCCGATTCGTAGGTAGGGATCACAATAGGGTAGCCCATAGAGTGGCTAGGAAGGCCCTTTCTTTGTATCCTACTTGTCTCGGGGGGTTTGATTTTTGCGCTTGGCTCCGATCGGAGTTGTAATCGTTTGTGATCTTTGCTTCTTGGTAATACAAGCTATCTTTTGCCAAAAAAAAAAAACCCAAGGGTACTCGGATGTGTCCCGGACACAGGTAATTTCTAGGATAAAAAAAATATGACATATATGTATAAATTAAGTATTGAATTCATGATATCTAGGTAATATAAGAGTGTTATACCACTAAATTACAAGACATTTCTTGTTTAAAGGCATACATAAACTTAGGGTTAATTACTTGATTGGTCACCCGAATTATATAAAAATTTCACATTTGCCACTCGAATTACAAACCTTGCTTATTGGTCACTAACTTTACGAAACATTTCACCGTAGCCACTGGTCGTTAGACTCCGTCAGGCTTCGTTAACGACATCATATTTTTGATGACGTGGCAAACGGAAACTCTGATTGGGCTGACAGAAAAGCTGAGTCAACCTAAAAACCCGAGCCATCAAGGCACCCGACCCAAAAAAGGAGAGAGCCCACTATTTTTTAGTTGCTTTAATTTTTTCTTTTACTTTTGAGAGAAGAGCTCCTCTTCAAGGAAGTAAGAATTTCTTAGTTCATTGATCCATTGCCAAGAGATCATCTTGTTGCCGAGGAGCTCATCCACAAGCTGTTTCGTAAATCTTTTCCCTTCTCGGCTCTCCACAGAACTGCCATTGAAATCTCTCAGCAACCGACGAAAGGATCTACCCAAGAATCTGAAAATCTGCCTTTCCTTCAAGTCTGGTTCGGTTCATTCTCCACAGAGAAGTGAACAATAATAAGGAAAAATAGTTAAACCTAAAATTAAAATTACAGGGAAATGATAAAATGAAAGATGAAAACGGAGTCGGTGTCGGAGCCTTACCAGGAGGAAGAGAACGGGATTATGTCGGGCGACCCGAGGGGACGACCCTGCCCCAAATTAGAACCCGCAGACTACTGCCTCCTGTGGAAATGACGATGAGGCAAAGGCAACGGCTAGGGCACCGGAAGTGCCGCCACGACCGGTCAGACCCGTCGCCCGGATCAGACGATAGCTTTCTCCAAGGAATCCGATGACACCGATTGCGAATTCGAAAGCCGCTAGGTCAAAATCTTGAGCTCATCGGCGCTGAAGAAGGAAGATTGGGTTTTTTTGGTCACCCGCACCTCCCCTGCACTCGATTGACCGGCCGGCTATCCTTGCAGGCTCTGCTGGAGTGAAGAAAGGGAGGAAGAAGAATCGCGCGACCAGAGGAAAGAAGAAGGGGAATCGGTCTTTTCCCAAAAGTAAAAAGAAAAAATTAAATCAAACTAAAATATAGTGGGCTTCGTCCTTTTCCGCGTCGGCTGCCTTGGTGGGTCGGGTATCTGGGCTGACTCAACCTTTTTGTCCACCCAGTCAGAGTTTCCGTTTGCCACGTCATAAAAAATCTGACGCCGTTAACGGAGTCTGACAGAGGCTAACGGCCAGTGACTACGGTGAAATGTTTCGTAAAGTTAATGACCAATAAGCAAGGTTTGTAATTCGAGTGGCAAATGTGAAATTTTTATGTAATTTGGGTGACCAATTGTGTAATTCACCCCATAAACTTAATTTAACTTAGAATATGAAAATGTATCGTGGTTGTTTATGAAAATAATAATTGTATTGATTGGCTATTTCGTTATTATATATGAACGATATATTTGGATATTATTTTTTCTAATTATATTTAATATTTTTTATATTTTGAAAAGAGGATACGGATACTTTCGAATCCTAACTCCGCCACTGAGTAATAACACTCTATTCATTTCTAACTCAAGTATGAGAATAAATTATATATATCAATGTATTTACATGTATAGACACAGTAGTATCTTTTGCTTCTGGTTTTGGATATAGTAACATATATAATTGGAAGCAAGATGCGAATCATGCATACAACGTATTCTTATGGATCATAGTGAGTGGCATGCATGGGGAAAAGTAGGGCTAATACCATTGGGAAACCCGAACTATTAACTTTGTGCCATTTGTGTCCTAAAGTATTCGATATGACAATTGTGTCACAATGTATGATAGTTGTGTGTTATTTATGTCATGACGATTTCGTTGACCGTTATAGATAACGGTTGACCAAACGGAAGTCAACATTAACATTGACTTTTGATTACGTGGCATCCACGTCAATGACACCTCATATTTTTAAATAAAAATTAAAAAATATATATATTGTTATAAAAATTAAAAAAATGTAAACTCAATTAATTGATATTATTTCTAAAAATTAAAATAAAAAACAAGTAAAGGAAAACTCCCCACCACCGCATCCTACTCCCTCTGCTCTTCAGCTTCTCCACTGCCGATATAAACATTCAGATAAGATTCGTACGACTTTCGTCATTAACAGGGAAGATATATCCAGGCTGAAAGCGATGGTGAATCGGGACAATCTTGAAGAGGGCAAACAGCTTTCGGCGGCGGCGGCATTTGCGGTGGCGAGCGCTTTGATATGGACCAGTTTGACGAAATCCCTAGATCTCGAAGAAAAAGCAGGGGACGGCGGCGGCGACCAGATGCCGGCGTCGGAAGAAGACGAATCTGAAATCAAGAAGAAGACGAATCGATCCCCAACGCGTTAACTCGACTCCGTCGTCGTTGAGGGTTCTGATTAGGAATCCATCGATGTTGGCGAGGAAGGCACAAAATCGATGCAGGAAGTTCAGCTCCGTAATCGCGACGCTGGACAACATATGGTCGGCGAAGCGAATGGGATTCGCGGCGGGAGTAGTCGTGGAAGCTCTGAAGCAGGGGAAGGCCTTGAACGGGGAAGGGATGAGTCGGCAGCAGGTGAGGGACGCAACTCGGATGCACGCCGCAGATACAACATCGCCATCGGAAATTGCGTCGCCCGACGAGCTGACCTCTGCAGAGTTAGGGATTGCGAGGCGTGATTTTTGTTTTGTTTGGTTTCGGAAGGGGTTTTCTGTTCACCTGGGTTTTTCAATCCTTAAGAAGGAAGAGGAAGAAGAAGGAGAAGAGGAAGGGATTGCCAACCGCAAATCAAATCAAATCTGTTTTTGTTTTTTATTTTTATAATTTGTAATTTTATTTTTTTTATATGAGAAATAATTGTAAATTAATATTATAAATTCCACATCAGATTCCACATCAGCGCTTACTGGGTTTTCTGTTAAAAACTAACGGTCAACGCCGGTCAACTCTAACGGAGAAATAGTTTAGGACACAATTGTCATATCGAAAACTTTAGGACACTAATGACAAAAAGTTAATAGTTCGGGTTTCCTAGTGGTATTAGCCCGAAAAAGTATGCTCTTATATTCTTGATTCTGGTAGTACTTTGGCATGAGAGATTTTTAATCTATTTGCATGGATACGTTTAATGCCACTTGTCAATATCGAGGACATGAAGAGTTTGCTTCATTGGACGGGTAGTATGGGTATCCGTATTACCCAAATCTCATTCTGTAAACAAATTACGAATATTTGGATACCCATTACCCTAAAAAAGGGGACGGGTATGGATATACTCAAATACCCGTTTCCCGTTACCCATCCTATTGTTTACCCTGTAGAATTACTAACCCCTCATAACTCTCCACTAATAAAAGAAAATTCCTCTCACTCTAACACTAACAACCGTCTCCCTTTCCTCTTCGTGACACCACCACCATCCCGGCCACCACCAACTCTTTCTCTCTCCTCTCTTCCTCTCTCCTCTACCCCTTTCCTCCACAGTGGTAGAGCCATAAATTTAAACGAGGGGGAGGGACTAAAAATCGGGACCGGTTACTATAACAACACCCATTGTGTTGTTATTGTAACAACACTAGTACTCAACCAATAGGAAGTTAGGATTGTGATGACTTTTTATTAGATGAGTTGACCTAGTGTAAAATCAAAGTAGGGGTATAATTGTCATTATGAAAAATCTATTTAAAAAAAATTAAAAAATAATAAAAAAATAATAAAAAAATATGTTTTTATTTTCGGCCAAAAATTTGGTCGCCGGAATTCTGCCACCGGTCGCCGGAAAATGGTCGCCGGTCACCGGAATATGCTTTTTTGTCGCCGGAATATGCCATTTTGTCATCGGAATATGTCACTGTCGCCGGAATATGCTCACCGTGGTCGGAATATGCTTACCGGCGTCGGAATCTAGTCATCGGGGCCGGAATATGCCTATCGGCGCCGGAATCTACTCACTGACGGTCATCGGAGTTTGGTCAACGGTCTTCGTTGACCGGTCAACGGCCAACGACCACCGGATGTTATGGTCTGCATTGTGAGATTTATGGTTTGGTTTCTCATATTTTTGTATGCCTTTTGTGGTTTGCTTTATCGTGTTTGTGGTTTGCATTAAGAAGTTTCTGGTTTGCTTTATCGTGTTTGTGGTTTGCATTGAGAAGTTTCTGGTGTGCTTTAAAAAATTTTGTGGTTTGCTTTGCTGGGTTTATGGTTTGCTTTACGGCATTTGTGGTTTGCATCAGGACGTTTCTGGTTTGTTTTAATATATTTGTGGTCTGCATTAGGACATTTTTGGTTTGCATTATGAGGTTTCTGGTGTGATTTCGCAAATGTTGTGGTTTGCTTTGTAAGGTTTGTGGTTTGTTTTAGGAGATTTGTGGCATGCATTAGGAGGTTTCTGGTTTGTTTTATTGTGTTTCTGGTTTGCATTAAGAAGTTTATGGTGTGCTTTCGAAAATTTTATGGTTTGCTTTGCGGAGTTTCTGGGTTGTTTTAATATATTTGTGGTCTGCATTAGGACGTTTCTGGTTTGCTTTCTATGGTTTGCTTTACCGTATTTTTGGTTTGCATTAGAGGATTTCTAGTGTGCTTATGAAATATTTATGGTATGCTTTGTGAGATTTTTGGTATCGTTTAAAACACTTGTGGTTTGCTTTAGAAGGTTTTTGGTATGCTTTTTGTGGATTGCTTTACCGTATTTGTGGTTTGCATTAAGAGATTTCTGGTGTGCTTATAAAATACTTGTGGTCTGCATACCAATAACTCCTAACTGCATCTAAAAAAACGCATAATTGCATACAAGGTTCAAAAAAGCGCTAGGCGTAAGGCGAGCGGTGTGCTCTTGACTAGTGCCTAGCCCGCTTAACCGTTGCCTAGGCACGCCTAGGCGTTCAAAGCAAAAATTAAAAAAATTCTCACAATTTTGAATTTTCTGACAATTTTGAATTTTCTGGAATGAAACTTCATATGATCACAACTAGCAACAACTAATTAGTTATTACCATTCACCAAACACAAATATATTTAATACATGTATAACCGAGCGAAACAAAACATAATTTTTTTAGGACATCAAGATTAATTGCAGACTAATGATGAAGTTATTCCTAAATGCTAATAAAATAAGCACTTTCATTTCATTCCAATTTAATATGTGGCTTACTATCTAACGACCATGTAGCATTTTTTGGTTAGGTGTCAAACATATTTGACAAGTGGATGCATTTGAAGCATAGAGACATTAGAATTTAGAAACACTTAAATATAAACCATTAAGAACTCATATTTGCTTTTTAATTACCACTGCCACTACCTTTTGCCTTTCTAATTGTCCAGTCGCAAACAACTAACCCAGCCACCACGCCTAGGCGTTCAAAGCAAAAATTATCGGTGAACAGTTCCCTCCCCTCGGAACAGAGCTGATGCATTTCTTCTCAGAAGCTATTCCCGAAGAAATCCGGCGACTGACGGCGGACGAGCTAGAAATGTTGCAAGAAGCAGCAGCGCCTCCACAAAGCGGCGGCAACGATCAAGAAACGGCGTCGGCGGCGGGCCATGTTGCCATTGACATCCCCGATCCTGCACCGGAAACAGAGCCACCGTCGTCGTCGTCGTCGGTCATCATCGGATCAGGAACAGAGCCACGTCCAACGGCCCAAGTCGGGGGTCGTATTCGTTGGGAAATCGAGATGACCATCCCGCCTGTTGATATGACTTGAATCGGACTATCAGCCGCTACGACTGGTAATCGGGTTCTGGGCCTGGTCTGTAACCGTTTCCTTTGTCAGATTGGATTAGGTTTATACCCACTTGGAGAAGTGCTATAAATACTTCTCATACTCCTCTGTAATCTGTAATCTCCTCGATATAGTGAAACTGGCTCTCTCTCGCCCGTGGACGTAGCTAACACACATCGTGTTAGTGAACCACGTAAATCGTGTGTCGTGTTTTCGATTCTCGCTTTCGTATTCTTGCTTTGTCAATTCCGGCGATTTCCCGATCCGTAGCAGCGCGTTTATAACAAGTGGTATTAGAGTCGCGGCTGGAAATCAGGCTAGGGTTTTTCGATTCAGAAGAATGACGTCGGTGAACATGAAGATCGAAAAGTTCACGGGGAAGAACAGCTTCGCTATATGGCAGATCAAGATGCAGGCTTTATTAAAACAGCAAGGGCTGTGGGGGCCGCTGTCTGCGAAACAGAAGAAGGCAGCGGTCGATGACGATGAGTGGAATACCCTGGAGGAGAAGGCCCACTCGACCATCATGCTATCGTTGTCTGATGACGTCATCATTGAAGTCGCTGCTGAGAAGACTGTCGCGGGCTTGTGGTTGAAACTAGAGAGTCTGTATATGACTAAGTCTCTAACCAACAAGCTGCATCTCAAGCAACGGTTGTTCAGCTTGAGGATGCAAGAAGGTACGCCTTTGAGGGAACATCTCGAACAGTTTAACTCTATTTTGCTGGATCTGCGTAATATAGATGTTCAAGTTGATGACGAGGATGCTGCCCTAATCCTGCTGGTTTCTTTGCCGAGTTCATATGAGAATTTCGTTGATTCTTTTATTGCTGGTAAAGAAAGCGTGTCGTTGGAGGATGTCAGGTCTGCTCTTCATACGAGAGAGATCAGACATAAGGCGTCCGGATCTGGTACAGGTGGTGAGGCATCGGGTTTGGCTGTTACAGGTGGAAAGGGAAAGAAGAAATCTGGTAAAGGGAATTCGAGCAAGAATTCCAAGGGTCCCGGTCCACAGCCAGGTGATGCTTGTCACAACTGTAAGGAAGTGGGGCATTGGAAGTACAACTGTCCCAAGAGAAGAGGGCAACAGAAGAAACAAGGTTCAGTTGTCGTGGCAGAAGTGGACAACAGTTCTGAAGACGATCTCGCCTTGGCTGTAGATGAGAAGGCACATCGTGGTGATGTGTGGTTTCTGGATACTGCAGCCTCATATCATATGTCTCCGAATAGGGATTGCTTTACAACCTACGAGCAGATAGATGGTGGTAACGTGATCATGGCTAATGGAGCTGTCTGCAAGATTGTTGGAATCGGGTCCATAAAGGTTCGGTCACATGATGGTTCATTCTGTACCGTGAATGATGTCAGGCATGTTCCACGAATGACAAAGAACCCGATCTCCTTGAGTCTACTCGACAGCAAGGGTTTCAGCTTCAAAGGAAAAGGTGGAGTTGTGTATGTCTGCAAGGGTTCGAGGAAGGTACTGAAGGGCGTGAAGCGTGGGACCTTGTATGCATTACAAGGGTCTGTGTTGTCTGGTTCTGCTGCAGTTGCATCGTCTCAGGTTCAACAGGAAGATATGGCCACTCTCTGGCACATGAGACTGGGGCATATGAGTGAACGGGGGATGCAAGTTCTATCGAAGAGGGATCTTCTTTGCG
The DNA here is from genome assembly GCA_946122785.1 of Linum tenue. NCBI lineage: Eukaryota > Viridiplantae > Streptophyta > Magnoliopsida > Malpighiales > Linaceae > Linum > Linum tenue. Next base: position 24,017,346 of record CAMGYJ010000005.1, on the reverse strand, counting down.
GGCACAAGGTGCAGAATTTGGAATTCTGTGAGCATTGTGTGTTTGGGAAGCTACATCGCAGCAAGTTTCCCAAGAAGGGTATCCACCGGACGAAGGGGATACTAGATTACCTCCACTCTGACTGTTGGGGTCCTTCACGAGTTGAATCCATTGGAGGCAGCAGGTATTTTCTGTCTATTATTGATGATTATTCGAGATTTACTTGGATTTTCATGATGAAGCAGAAAAGTGAGGCTTTCACGAAGTTCAAGCAGTGGAAGACATTGGTGGAGAATCAGACCGGTAAGAAGATCAAGAAGCTGCGAACGGACAATGGTCTGGAGTTCTGCAGTTCTGAGTTCAACGAATTCTGCAAGGATGAAGGGATTGCCCGTCATCGGACTGTTAGAGATACACCCCAGCAGAATGGCGTTGCAGAAAGGATGAACCAGACATTGTTGGAGAGAGCACGGTGCATGCTCTCTAATGCTGGACTAGAGAGAAGATTCTGGGCAGAAGCAGTAAACATGGCGTGCTTCCTGATCAACCGTGGACCACACACAGGTATCGAGTGTAAGACTCCTTATGAAGTGTGGTATGGTAAGCCTGCTTATTACTCTTCACTGAAAGTTTTTGGGTGTCCTGTTTATTATCACGTGGATGAGGGTAAACTGAACCCAAGGGCAAAGAAGGGTGTATTTGTGGGTTACGGAGATGGAGTTAAGGGATTTCGAGTCTGGTCACCTTCTGAGCATCGAGTTATACTTAGTAGAAATATGATATTTGATGAGAAGTCTATGTTTAACCCCATGTTGAAGGTTACTGTTGCTGAAGGTAGCAGGAATGTTGATAAGCAGGTGGAGCTGCAAACTCTCAATGAGAGTGAGTTTGAGCACCAAGGTGGAGAAGATCAACATGATGAGGATGTCTCTGCAGAGCCAGAAAGTTCAGAGTCCAGTGCACGAGCTCAACAGTCTATTGTTTCTGGTAGACCGAAGAGAGCGATTGCAGGAGTACCTCCACAGAGGTATGGCTTCGAGGACATGGTGGCTTATTCATTTCAGGTTGCTGAGGAAGTGGATGAAGGAGAGCCACAGTCCTATAGAGAAGCAGTTTCGGGTGGTGAAGCCGATCAGTGGCTTGCCGCAATGGGAGATGAGATGGAATCCCATGACAGGAATCAGACTTGGGAGCTAGTCAAACGACCACAGGGAAGGAAGATTGTTACAAACAAGTGGATCTACAAGAAGAAGGAAGGAATCACTTCTAAAGAGGGCATGAAATTTAAAGCTCGGGTGGTTGCACGAGGCTTCTCGCAGAGGGAAGGAGTTGACTACAATGAGATTTTCTCACCAGTGGTCAGACATACTTCGATCAGAGTGCTACTAGCAATAGTGGCACATTATGACTTGGAGCTCGAGCAGCTAGACGTGAAGACAGCTTTCCAACATGGAGAGTTGGAGGAAGAAATTTACATGACTCAGCCAGAAGGATTCGAGGTTCCGGGAAAAGAAGACTATGTTTGTAAGTTGAAGAAGTCCTTGTATGGACTTAAGCAATCTCCGAGGCAGTGGTATAAGAGATTTGACAGTTACATGCTTGAGCTGGGCTACAACAGAAGTCCATATGATTGTTGTGTATATCACAGCAAGGCAGAGGATGGTTCGATGATATATCTAGTTCTGTATGTGGATGATATGCTCATAGCTGCGAGGTCAAAGTCTGATATCCAGAAGTTAAAGGGGCTTCTCAGTGTTGAGTTTGAGATGAAGGATTTGGGAGCTGCTCAGAAGATCTTGGGTATGGAGATTTACAGGGACAGGTCGAAGAAGAAGCTTTTCTTGTCACAGAAGAGCTACATCCAGAAGATACTGTCGAGGTTTGGCATGTCTTCAGCAAAGCCCTTAAATACTCCTAGTGCTTCAAATGTTCATCTATCCTCAGCTTATGCACCGCAGTCAGAGGCTGAGAAGGAGTACATGTCGAAAGTCCCATATGCTAGTGCAGTAGGTAGCTTGATGTACGCTATGGTATGCACTAGACCTGATCTTGCACATGCTGTTAGTGTTGTCAGCAGGTTTATGATACAACCTGGGAAGGAGCATTGGCAGGCTATGAAGAGGATCTTCCGGTACCTTAAGGGTACACCTGATGTGGGGATTAGCTTCGGAAGTGATATAGAGTGCTTGGTGTCTGGGTATTCTGACTCGGACTATGCTGGAGATGTTGACACGAGGAGATCGATGACCGGTTATGTATTCACTCTTGGGAGTTGTGTAGTGAGCTGGAAGGCAACTCTGCAGTCGGCGGTGACATTGTCTACTACTGAGGCAGAGTATATGGCGTTGACAGAAGCTGCTAAGGAGGGAATATGGTTGAAGGGACTGGTTGGTGATCTGGGTCTACATCATGATCAGGCAGTGGTGTATTGCGACAGTTTGAGTGCAATATGCTTGGCCAAGGATCAAGTCCACCATGAGAGGACTAAGCACATCGATGTGAGGTATCATTTCTTGAGGACAGAGAAGAGGATTAAGGTGAAGAAGGTTGGCACCGCGGATAATCCTGCTGATATGTTCACGAAGCCGGTTCCACATAGCAAGTTCCAACACTGCTTGGACTTGCTGAATGTCTTGAGTGAGTGACTCCGCCCTACGGGGCATTGATGGCGGGAGAGAGAGAAGGAGCAGAGTACATCAGAGATTTCAGAGGAAGAGGATTCAAGTCAAGGTGGAGATTTGTTGATATGACTTGAATCGGACTATCAGCCGCTACGACTGGTAATCGGGGGTCTCGTTGACCGGGTTCGGGTTTTTTGGGTTCGGGTTCTGGGCCTGGTCTGTAACCGTTTCCTTTGTCAGATTGGATTAGGTTTAGACCCACTTGGAGAAGTGCTATAAATACTTCTCATACTCCTCTGTAATCTGTAATCTCCTCGATATAGTGAAACTGGCTCTCTCTCGCCCGTGGACGTAGCTAACACACATCGTGTTAGTGAACCACGTAAATCGTGTGTCGTGTTTTCGATTCTCGCTTTCATATTCTTGCTTTGTCAATTTCGGCGATTTCCCGATCCGTAGCAGCGCGTTTATAACACCGCCATTCAACCCGCTGCCGTTAATGCCCACTTCACGAACTGTACCGCCGTCGCCCTACTACTTTACCGGAGAAAGCAGTGCCGCCGAGAGCATAAGAGCAGCAAAGGAAACGGACGAGGCGGGCGCTGGGAAGAGCAAGGAAGCTTGAATCCAATGAAGACGCAAAACCATAACCGAAACGGAGAGAAGAAATTCGCACTGGCCGTCAATCTGCCTGTTCGTTTTGCCGCCGATCTCCGGTGACAGGAAATATCCCGCGATGGTCGAGGGAGACGGTTTGATTGCAACCCTAAGCAGGTGGCGGAGATTGAGAGTGATTGAAATTGGGATATCTTAATTTTTATTTTATTAGATATATGAGTATATTTATCCTTATACCCTTAATGAATTCTGTTGTTAGTATAACAACACTTAAGATGTTGTTATACTATCCGGCCCCCTAAAAATCTAAGTTTGGAGAATTCGAACTAGTGAGGAGACTAAAGTCTAGCCAACTACTATATTTCTCAAATTTATTATCAAATTTACATGATTTTGCTAAGTAAGAGGGGGGCTATAGCCTCCCCTGGGCATAAGGTAGCTCCGCTACTGCCTCTCTGACGCCTCTTCTCTCCCATCTTCGACTTCCTCCCGTCGATGCCTTCCTTCTTGCTATCCTCCTCCGTGAATGCCTCCTCTCGTCGATGCCCTTGTTTCCCTCCCTGCCTAACCCACCTCCCGTGTCTTCATGCCCTTGGTTTTTTTCCAGATCTTTGATTTTTTTGGTTTCCAGATTTTGTTTGTTTGTGTATAGTCGAGTGGTAGTTGTTTTTCAGTCCAATGGTAGTTACTAATCAAGTGGCAGTGATTTTCGTCCAATACTTCTCCCCCTATTCAAGATTCCCCCATAAAATTGGTTTTTTCCCTACTAACATTTCTAGCAAGCACAGAACATCATGCAAATACATACTTCCATCCAACAATTCAATCATATGAGTCTTTTTTATTAAAAGTTTTGAGGGCGTTCTTTGTTACATCAAAGTGACCATATACAGAAAGAAAGAGTTTAGCCAATTCATGAACAGATTCCAAATCTGTTCATCCAATTTTGCAAAGAAAAACATCCAACCCCCTCAAGCTAGAACTAACCCATTCTCTAACTCCAAAGGAAATTCTCATATTGTAACAATAAATAGCAAAAAAGAAGGATATAGTTCATTCTCATTTAAATAGAAGCAAACCTTAAAAATTTCATACATAATCGAGCCCCCAAATCAGCTATTGGGATTAGGGATGGCAATGGGTCTGGTTGGGTCAGGTTTTGTCAAACCCAAACCCATGGGTTTATCCGTCAAAAAACCCGGGGTAAAACCCAATGGGTTTGGAAAACTCAAACCCAACCCAACCCGTTGGGTATCCGCGGGTTCATGGGTACCAATGGGTTTTTGTGGTAAAAAAATTACAATGACAAGTTCATATCAAAATAAAAGTCCAACATCAATTTCTCCATACATAAAACACGAGTCTAGAAAATTCAAACAAATCACAAATTATTCATACAAATTGTAAATTAGATTGGGGGAAATTAGAATTAGGATAGGATTTGGAGAGAGTAGGCGACGAAATAAGTGTGGGCGGGTATCATGGGTCGGGTATCCCTAAATCCAATCCCAACCTAACCCGGTGAAAATGTAAAGAGTTTTAACCCAAATCCGGTCTGAAACCCGTCAACATGAGTTTTACCGGGTTGGGTCGGGTACCCAAGGGTTTGAATTTTGTTGCTATACCTAATTGCGATCGAGGGGAGACCATATACCTATAAATGGATAGAGTTCCGCCATTAACCACTCTATCCTATGACATGCCCACTCCTTCCGAATAAACTATCTTACTTCTCTTTGGAGCTTCTTTATATTTCAGGAAGATGTGAGGTGCGATTGTGTTTGATGAATAAAAGAGGAATGGAGATTGTGCATAGAAGTATGAAACTCAAAGGTAAAGTGGAATATGTATGATAAAAAAATAAAGTTTATTTTTTTTATTTACAATAAAATACTAAGAACAGAGTTTGAACAAAAATACAATAACCCGACATTTGTAGAATACTAACTCCCATATTATATCTTCAAGAACACATTTGTGGTGCTCTCAAAATATATACCCCAAATGCCACATTCAATTTATTCTCATCTAAATATGATATTTGAGGCCAAATACTGATTATTACAAATGACTCATTAGTTCCACTCAATCTGACAAGTGACAAATATGTGATGTAGTATCGAGTGATAACTATCCTAGGAGATCCTAGGGCGTATTCCATAGGGTCTTTTAATAGTAACTATTCAAACCTAACCTAGATGTCTTCAAATATGCAATGCAAGAAAGTGAATGAAGTGGGTTGAGGTACCCAAAGATGTCGAATTACTAATATGCTAATGCAAGTGAACAAAGCAAACAAGAATGCAAGCAAGTAAATGAAGGTTTAGGTAGTGTTTTATAGATGTTCGTGCATACTTACTCATCAATGAGATGCTTCTATGCGTCATCTATTATGGTTCCTCTAAGACAACTCTCTTCGCATGCATGCGCCTCTTGCAATGGAGATTTGACTAGCTAATGCGTGCTTTTGCTTCATGTCATTACCTAATCAATGAAGAACAAGGAAGTTAAAATAGCAAATGATTAATTGTGGGCTTCTATGAACCATAATTGATGGTCAATCGATTATCTAAGAATCATGCATCATCCTTAGTCATGCATAGAAGGGTAGTTGGCCTCCTATACACACCGCAAGAGGATGCCTACTACACGATATTAGTTTCCTTGTCTCCATTGCAGTAGTATAAACAATGCATATAGTAACATTCATAATAGATTCACACACATAGAATTATTAAAGCATAATATGGAATGAATCATCGTTGATCATACACAAGAGATTATTAAAGCATCGTAAATACAATAAAGCATCTAAAGACATAGACATCGATGATTAGAGGTGAAAATTGGGCGGGTTGGGTTACCCACCCCACATTACGTGGTTAATACATCCACAAAATCATAGTTATTCTATCCACAATCCGCACCATAGTGGTTAGTGGGTAATCACTACCCACTGCATTTTGGTGCAGGTTGGATGTGGTTATCCGCAAAAATTCATCTTTGCAACATGGAGTTGTGGCCACCATCAACGAATCCTTGGTTCACGACATGACTATAGTGATATACTTTTGTGTTTTCATGGAGATGCAATTTTATATATCTTAATCAATGTGAGGATTTTGTCTTTTTTATTTCGTATTCTACCTTTGCGTCGGAGAGAGAAACATACTATTGTTTTTTATTTACAAAATGTAAATTAATCTTACATGATACACCCTATAAGTTTGCATTTTGACATTGAGTTATTTTAGCCTTTTATGAAACTAGTAATTACTTCTTATATCATAAATTATTAATAATAAGAAAGATGGACTTAAACTAAAAAGAAAAGTTTGTTATATTGATGTGGGTATAGTGGATTTTGTGAATTAACCGATGTTGTTAGTTGTTAACCACTAACCACACAAGTTAGAATTTTGCTAACCACACTCAACCCACTACCCACAAATTGTGGGTGTGGTTAACCACAACATGTGAGGTTTGGTGCGGATTCAGTAGCAATTTGCCTCTTCTCTATGGATTGCTACTCGTGCCCAGTGGGGCAGAGTGCTGGTAAAGTTGTTGTACAAAAGCTATAGTCTAGCCTCCTATTTAAACTAGTTACAGAAGGGGGTTTTCTATTCTTTTTCCTCCTAAAGTTGGTCAAATCCTTCCTTATCTGACTTGAACTTGGTTTCTTTCGACTTGTGGATGAAGTAACTTCTCCAGGAAGTTTTCTAGAGGTCTTAGGACTAGCGGCAATGGGTAGTAATGTTGGACCGCAACTAATTTTCTTCCTGCAATGGATTGCTTGTGGGCCATGTAACTCCTCCTCCAATTTGTAGAGCTTTGACTAGGGTTGCCGGTTTGGTTCGGGTAACCAAACCATAACCCAAAATACATGAAAAACCTGAAATTGATATCCTTTGAAAACTGAACCTAAAACCGATAAAGCTTTTCTGTTTCGGGTAAGGCAAAACCAAAACCCGAAAACCAAAACACACTATGGAAATATGACACGTAGACATGGCTTCATATTTTTAGTTAAACCCGAAACCAAAAACCAAAAACCAAAAATGAAACCCGAAATAAAAAATCTGAACCCGAAACAAATCCAAAAACGAAAACCCAAAATGAAATCTTACCTGTTCAGGTTCAGTTAAAACCGAAAGACCAAGGCCAAATTGACACCCCTAGCTTTGTGTAGTAGTAAAATCTCCCGTCTGCCTTGGACAAACCCGAAACTAATATCCTTTGAAACCCAAACTCAAAACCGATATGAACTATTTGGTTTTGGGTAAGGCAAAACCAAAACCTGAAACCAAAATCCACTAGAATATGACGCGTTGACATGGCTTCACATTTTTAGCTAAACCCGAAACCGAAAATGAAGCCCGAAAACCGAAAATTTGAACCCAATACAAAACCTAAAACAAAAATCCGAAATGAAATCTTGTCGGTTCGGGTTTGATTAAAACCGAACCCAAATTGGCACCCCTAGCTTTGACTAGTAGGAAAACCTCTCATCGGCCTTGGTCAAAGTAGGGCCTGCTGCACTACTAAATCTGCTTGTTTTGGATAAAGTGAGCATTCGATGTCCAAAGCCATCTTTGTTTGTGCCCATGACTTCGTATTCTTGTCCTCCTTCTAATTCATTGAGTCCAGTGTTATCATAACCGAATCAGAGCACGACCCTTTAATGTTTAACAACTCCCACTTTAATGATCCAAGTGGTATTGGGTCGTTAAAATCTGTTAAAAAACCGGTACCTTATAAACAATAATATCATAAGTAAAGACATATAAGAAAATAATTTAACAATTTAACCCCTCTTCCACGTCTCCACCCTCCCTACTTTTGGTGGCCTCCCCTACCCCCTTCCCATCCTTCTCTCCATTTTCAATTTCCTCCTCCATCCCTTCTCTTCTGCAAGAAAAGACGAGCACTGAAGAAAAACAAAAGGCTAATCTTACCTTCTAAGAGCGGAGATGCGGAACTGCCTGAGAGAGGGAGACTACAGATAGTCAAATAGAGCCGACGGTGGTCTTCGTGGAGCACAAAGAGCGACACCTCTTCTTTGTTGGCGAGCACAGATAGCGGTTGAACAGGGGAGGGCGACGGGCTTCATTGCCATTCGTGGGGTGCGCCGACAGCGGGCGTTAGTTGTTGATGCCTGATGGGTCGTCGGTCTGAGGAGGTGAGGTCGAAGAAGCTCGGAAAAGCGATAGCACAAAGGAGGGCGGCGAGTTACCTGGTGTCTTCGCATCTCTAGTTTGCAAAATTAGGAATCCAAATGACCACGACTCGACCTTCAATCCATCAATTTTTGTTATAATTTTTTTTATATAAGGCGGTCAGACATAAAAAAAAAAATTTGATTGGGTGGTTCGAGTGGTTTGAATGGTTAACCATTTTGGTCGCTTACCGGCCGACCTTTCCAACCACAACGACTTTTGATGTGTTCCAGATCAGATAGAGGTCCAGGTGCCGGGTTTACTGGTCCGGCCAGTTCGGGTAAGTTTTAATAACACTGATTGGGACCCTTGATTGTCCATATTCGTCTTGAGTGATTTATATCCATGAAAAGCACAAAACAACATTATAAAGGCATCAAATAGTACAAAAATATACTCAAGGTCTATCATAAGCACATTAATCAAATAGTTATGAGTTCCATATGAAATAAAATAAAAAACACTAAATATGCATTGATAGATGGAGAGAAAATATATCAAGAATGGAAGTGATAAACACTATAAATAAAGTGCCATTAGAAATACCCCACACTTGAACTTTGTTTGTCCGTAAGAAAACACTACTCGAGATCAGATAAATCAATGAAAACTAATGAGCGTCAGTCAATTTCGATCTTATGTAGTGCATCATAAGTAACTTACACATTTGCACGATAGAATTCTAACCACATAAATATGCAAGAACATCATGCAATCTAATCCAAGCATAAACAACTAACCACGTATTAGAGTCTCAAAATACAAGGGAGAAGCTTTTTATAAAAGAATTTGTGCTTTGAATGCTTCTACCATCAACTTGACATACCCTTGAAGCAATTTTTCCTTCACAAACACATATTCTCGTTTATCTTTTCCGATTTTTACTTCTCTTGGAAAAAAACTATATTTTTCTTTTCTGACTCTTTTAGAACTTTATCCTTATTGGTTGAGCAAGAGCTAGAAGCTCCTTTACCTCAACTCATGTAGAAGGTTAATGAAATTAAGGGGTGTCAGAAGTTTTATTCATGCCCTTAAGAATACATCCTCAAGTTGGCTATCAATTCAAAGTGATGGAGATTTTACTTGTACTAGAGAGGAACTAGCATCACCTTGTAGAACATCCCACTACAACTCAACTAGTGTTTCTTCCAAAACAAGATTTTAGTGCAATGAAAAGATACCTCACACGTTAGACTTACCCGAAACTTTATTTCTTAACATACAACATGACAATTTCGAATGATTCAAACATATCTTGATAGGTTGACTTTGCATTTTATAGAAGAAACAGTTCACTCTTTGAAAAACTTTTAAAATGGGACACTCTTTGCATAATCAGAAATTTATGAATGAACCAAACAATATAACATCCATACACACCAAATGGTTATTATATCTCATTGACTATCACATCCTCCATAGTCACTACACTATCCTCCCTAGATTGAATGAAATTTCTTAGACTCATTGATTAAAAGTAACATAGTAGTGAACATGCTTGTAGGGGATGACTAAAAGTCATTAGATGGAAAAACATCGTTAGTATTTTCGAACAAATTTCAAATGGATCATAAGAATATTAGATTTCGGATCAAAACCTTCAAAATTTAATGACTAAAGATTTATCATGTATCAAGCATAATCAAGTAACATGTATCACCCAATTCCACCCCAAACTTCAAAATGGACAATGTCCTCAATGGACTAAAATATAGTGAGCGATGGAAATGGTTGAAAATAGGTGTTACTTAACTTGGCATTCATATCTCTACATATAAAGATTAGGCAACTAGAAATCGTCTTGTTTAGGGAGATTCTAAATAAAACAAACAAAATCAAACAAACAAAGAAAGGAGCAAGTGCTTCAACTCCTAAATTAAAGCAAAACAAAGGGATAGATTTTACTCCCAATTGAAGAACATGCCATTGTCGAATGGCCAATCGAGTTTTGATGTCCCTTTATCACTCCATCCAGTTGCATTCATTGTTGGTGGCACCGATGTCGTGCTACATGTAGAAATGGAGATGTCATCATACCGAATTGAAATTTTTTGCCCCGACGCTAACAATGTTGAGCTCGTCCATAATCTGGATCTCGTTAAAAAGTGAAGGGCAGACGCCAGGCTATGTCTTGTTGCCACCCATAAGCGAGTCGCCTGCTATTACAACTCCAAGCTAACTAGCTAAGGCAACGCCCTCCAAGTTGGGGATTGGGTGCTTCGAAGGAACTCCCACCCGGAGAGTGGGTTCGGAAAGTTTACACCCAAATCACAGGGCATGTATCAAGTAAGGGAGGTTATCAGTCCTAATACCGTGAAGCTCAACGATGCTGAAAGCATCGACATGTCCAAGACTTGGAATCCTATGCACCTGCGTAGATATTTCACACTCATGTAATGTAAACACGCAAACTTAAACAAGTGTATTACACGGGTTCTGAATAATAAAGGGGTATATAGCTTGTAGCTCGCGAGCGGAATAGCACAACCAAAAAACGAAAACAAACGACAACAATCAAACTAAAAATAACCCTCAAAACTAGGGCTGGAAGTTTGGTACCGGTATTTGGGATATACCGAATACCGTACCGAATTTGTCTATATTTGGTATTACTGAATACACGTATTATTTTGTGGGATTGGGATTGGGATTGAGTTTCAATTGTTATTCGGTATTAGGGATTACGGGATTGGGATCGGTATATACCGAAATACAGATCAATACCGAAATATAAGCTAGTGTGTATTTTATCCTCTCAACTAGACTCTCTCATTCACTACTACGCGACCCTCAACCACCAAGAGTGCAATTTAATTATACATAGATCATTATATAACTATTTCACACTAGTATTAGTCGTTTCTCAACCTCAAATTCATCAAATTAAAGATTACCAATTACAAAAACTTGAGATGTTAGCTCTAGGAAACTCAAGACTCTTTGCTTAGTCTCTTTGCCCTAAATTAAACAATAAAATCTAATTTATATATTTAATTATTAATGGCAAAGGTAATTAATTTTGTATTTGATCATACCGATTGGGATACCGAGGTACCGATTGGGATACCGAAATATTTAGGGATTGGGATTGGGATACCGAAATCATTTAGGGATTGGGATTGGGATTGATTTTGGGGTGTAATTCGGTATTCGGGATTTCGGTATTTGGTATTGGGATACCGATACCGTACCGGTTTCCACCCCTCAAAACACTACAAAAATGAGTGTCATTAGTGACCACATGATTCCGTAAGTAAAGGCTGAATTCCGTCGCAAATGGACTTTTGCGACGCCATGCAGCCGTCACGCTCAGTTCCAAATACGAGCATCACAAATAGTTTCTTCGTCTCGAACCGTCCCAAAAGATTTTTGTGACGGCTATGAGTCATCTCTAATGCATTTCCAATTTGATGAACTTGACAACCTTTTTTGTGACGGGAAAAATTCATCGCAAAAATTAATAATCTCGTTGGTTTTACATTTTTATATTGACGAAGCTAACAATGTTTTCGTCGATACACATAACATAATTCGTCCACAACTAACCAACTCAATTGATGCCACCCCACTATTGAACCACACAAATAACAGGTCATGCTTGTAACCATCGATAATTTACAAACATAAAATTATGCACATCGCTTTTTGTCTTTGGAGATGATACATCTCTATCACTACTTCATAATTATATGTATTTACAACACAATTTACATAGTACATTATGGATATATACATAAGAAAAAATGCACAAAACACTCATAAATATTAGAGTCCCTTTGATGTAGTCTATCCTTCTCCATCATCCATTGAACATCAGCTTTACTAAAGACACGGGCTTTCCTCGTCTCCGACCTTCACGAAATTAACAACCTCTAAAAGGATCATCGTCACCGGCGAGTCAACTGGAAAGAATAAAACAAAGTACATTAAAACATAGATCTGATGATACAAAATGTATTCACCCATATATACAAAAAACTTTTCGCCGATCTGACAACCCTTAAGGGCCGAGAGGAAGCTCTTAAAAAAAAAATCATGAGAGGAGCTCTCTCCTCTCTCTTCGATTGGTTGGGTTGGCTTGGTAGATGCTTATCGATGATCCTCTCCTCAGTCTTTCTGATCAGCTTGAGGAACCAGAGACGAGTGTATGTCAACCCGCCGGCGGGTACTTGCGGCTCTAGAAGCGAGTATGGCATCGTCGCGGAAGGGGCGATTCGGTGGAGGAAGAATGGCGACCCGGTGATTACTCGACAGCCCCTTCACCAAGAACACCCTAGGTGGGTGATTTGTAAGCGGAAATGCGCCCTTACTCGAGAGGACTTGAATCCATCGAGTGAAATTTGTTTATCAAATCCTGGACCTGTGAAAAAACGCAGAGTCGGCAAAATGCAAGTTTGGAGATTCTGGCTCCCCCCATCGTTGGAACTGGTAGGTGAGGAATCGCTGTTATCCAAATCCGATGGGTGTATGGAGGGTGCTTTAAGTTCTATGGGGAGAGCTGATGATCAGCTCGGACAGGGCGATCGGGATTTCGTCAAGGAAGCATTGGAAATCCGATTGCTGATTATTGATAGGAAGCGGTGCGATTCGCCGGCAAGTGCTAGCGGAGATTCGGCCACCGTGCCCCCCTGCACGAGCGCGTGCGCCCCAACCCCCCAATCCCGTGATATGGGGGAGAATGATAATTTGATTATTGGATTGGGACTCTCCGTTCCTGTTTTCTCGGGATCATTAATCGGTTACCGAAACAAAAAAGCACAACGGGAAGAATCAAATCCAGAACCTACTCTGAGTGACAGTCCTAGTCCTATTTGCACTCTACTTCGGGATACAAACCCGCTTCCGCTACTTGGGAACCACCGAGTAAGAGGAGCCTTATATATACCCTCCTTACCTGGGCTGCTAAGTCTGCCCATCCCACAGCATCGACGTAAGAGCAAGTCTCCGACTGCTACTACTCTGTCCCTTGTGCTGTCGTCCAGGAGCTGCCCAGGTACAGGGGGTTTGTGGAACCCTTCCCCTCTCTATTTTCGCAAGAATAATTTTGCTCAATCACCTGTTATGCATTCTCGGCCCGTCTCTCTCGTGACTGGGACTCCCCCGGCCAAAGAGATGCTAGGGTGTAATCCGAATATTATTGATACTAGATTATTAGCCCGCGCTTTGCGGCGGGTTACTAAAAAATGCATCAAACAATTAGAGTTGATTATGAATTTTGTTATAAACCGAGATAAGTGATCTCATTTTACATTCAAATAAAATCATGAATCCAAACAAAATTGCAACGATTATATTTAAATTGCATCGCTCAACGGTTTTCCTATACATTCAAATAGATTTAATTACATTATTAAAAATTATTGCACTTATGGCATACAACATGAACACTGAAGTCGTAACAGATCGTATATATAGTCAACAAAACAAAAAAGTTTGTAACTTGCAAGGGTAGTATTTTACACTTGGAGCTCCCTTTTCGTTGTAGGCCTTTCCAATAACTTCAGCAGTAGAATCATATTTTGATCACAAACCAATCCAAATATATTTAGAAGAAGAAAAAAATGGGATAGAAGAAAGAAAACTATTCATACTAATTACAATGACGCAACAACTAATATGGCGGAATAATCGTTCAATTAAAAAAGATACAAAAAAATAATCAAACTTTGATGGTCAAATATTTGTACATAGAAAGCTTATAGTTGGAGATGAATGAGAATGAAGAAATGGTTTCTTTCTGCACAAATCCAACAACATTTATGAACACCAATTATAACTCATGAACCTATGTTGATGCAGGATATCCATGTTAAGAGATCCTGCTCCAAAATGAATTTAAGAAACTAATTTTCTTCCATATATCAATATAACATAAGATTAGTAGATGGGGACAATTGCTACTCAAAGCAAAATAGCCATGAAACAAAATAACATTGCTGTTCAGTTTTATTATTATAGACTATTAAGTGTTCCCTTTTATTTACACCAAGCCTGTGATTTGCATGTTGGACACTTGGAATAAGATTGAGCACAAATGAAAACAGATGTCACCAACCCAAAATTTCCTTCTTTCTCCTCTGCCTCTCAACGTTCAAGCACCATTACAATCCAGAGACCATATATGGTTGGCATTATGTGAAACTTTTTCTTCCTCTAATGATATTAAACCAGCATAGGTTAAGACGCCTGTCGCGTCGGGGAATTGGGATGAGATAGAGTAGAGCGAGGAAAAGAAATTGAAAGAATTCCATCTCACCCCGGTCTTTCGCTGGTCTAAATTTTCAACAACAGAAGTTTGGTTCAGAAGATTCATTGCGAGTTTAGAGGATTTGCAGTGAAAAATTGGCCGTTTACTCAAGGGATTCATCGAACAGCGCCAAAGGTGGCACTTCAAAGACCGACTCGGAGCCCTGCAATCACTCTCATGGTTCACTTTCGCTTCGGAAAATCAATCTCCATGCTGCCAAACAGAGAACCGGACCAAGGTGGCCGACGGAATAAGTTTGGGTGGAGAAGAGATGGGGAAGAAAGGTGAATCCAATGACCATCCCTCGTTCTTCTCTATTCTACTTCTCGCGAACCCCGAAAGAGAATCGGCAGTCGAACAACTTGACCAGCCGCCAGTCGTTATTCTTGATTGATGGGGTCTGCTTCTGATGAATGAAAGGGGAATCGGGGTCAGATCTGGAATGGCAGCTCAACTAAAGGGTCTACTGAAGAAACTCCCTAAATGGAAAGAACCGGGAGACGGAACGCCGCTGGAAGGAGAAGGCGAGGATGAATGGGAAGACTGGGAGGGGAGGAGACTAAATCAGTAAATCTCCCTTCCGGCTCAGAGGAGTCAGAATCACCGTTGTCGTCTCCATTCATTCAATTGATGTCCTCCGGTTTCGTCGTCGCCGATGTATCTTCCAGATTCTTCTTCCGACAGCTTCTTCGATTGAGATTGAGCGGAGGAGAAAGGGGAAGGTAAGGAGGGTATGGAAAAAAGGGGGAAAAAAGAGGCGAGGAGTCGTCGTACGGAAAGAGAGAGGAATCAGTCAGATGTTGCTGATTTTATGTGAACCCATGTATGTTATGAAATTAAAAAATGAATCGACGGTCAGATTTGCCCATCCCAAAGTGGTGAACTCGGTCTCACATAAGTTTGCCCACAGCAGATCTCGAAATCCATCCATGAACAGTGACCGCGAGATTATCGTAAGGAACAGTACTCGGATTTGTTATAAACTCGGGAATTAATATTTCTAATAATGAATTCCCTGCCTATTTGTCAGGAGTTGTGCAAGATGGCTCATGCTACCGACGACCAAGTGGTCCAATTCTCTCTGGAGGAGGTGCAATCGAACAAATTACGAGCCTCTCGATCCCTCATTGGTCGCTTATTCACCAATGATCAACTCACCACCAAGGAACTTCGAGATGGATTGGTGGATGCTTGGAAAATCAGGGGCCATCTCAGAGTCTTGAAAGCTAAGTATGGGCTATTCGAGATTATCCTGCCTAATGAAGAAGCCAAAAAATGGGCGCTGTCTCGAAACCCATGGATTATTAATGATCGGCTGCTCACCCTTCGCCCTTGGTCTCTTGTTCTCTCCCAAGGAACCTTTGACGAGATGTCCAAAGCGCCATTTCGAATCCAATTATGGGGAGTGAAAGAGGATTGCTGCACCAAAACCTTTGGCCAGAAGTTTGCAACTGCAAAGATTGGGAAAGTGCTGGAATCAGGAGTCTTTGCTTGCAAAGACACGGGCGAATATTTTATAAAAGTTAACACTATTGTGGACTTTGCACAGCCTCTCCGATCGCAATTATTGGCGGTTTGTGAGGATGTTGAAAGCTTCTGGGTTAACTTTAAGTACGAGTTCCTGCCGAGCTTTTGCTTCCATTGCGGCCGAGTTGGCCACGCACGTCGTGACTGTGTCTTTGATCCACCCCGCGGCAAAGAGCGGTTCGGCCTGCAAATGTCGACGAAGAAACTTGACAGGAAAGTCTATGAGGATGATGGTGATGTCCCTCAATTTGGGGGCTCCAAGAGATCGGTCTGGATAAATCGCCAATCGCGACACCCTGCGCCGATTGGGAGAGGAGATTTGAACCTGGGGACACGGAATCAAGCTGTGCACTCGGTCAAGGAGGAGCAGGAGGCCCCCCCGCAAACTGCTCAGAGATCGGTGAATCGGAATAGACAGGCGCCGAACCAGGTGGATGAGAGGGTGAAAACTTCTCCTCGCCGGGGCAGTCCGCGCGGCATCGCGCTCAATCGCCCTCCTAAAATCCGGCTGGGCAATGGGCGTCGGACAGCGACGGGAGCAAAGAAGGCTGAGGCGAGGATGGATCGCTCGGCTGCGGAGTTGGTGACCCGGACCCATCACGAACCAGCTGCTCAAATGGTCCCGGCCTCGCAGTCAAGTGATGAAAAGGACGCTGTGATTCATGACCAGACTCGAAGGAGACGCCTTATCTTGGAGAAGGACCCGGATGATGACATGGCGGATGTGGCGCAGCCGATGCAGCAACCCATGCAATCGACTGTCTTGATGGATTCGGCGGAGGCGGCCCCTTTGACAGAAGCAGCGGTGGCTAGTATGGGGAAGGGGAAAGGCCGACGCGCCAAAAAGCAAGCATTTCCCAAGCTGAAGGTGGAAAATGCTCTAAAAGTGGATCAGGGTATTATTAAGGGCCTTGATAAATCAAAGCCACCAACCTCGCGTGGCAAAGGCAAATTGAGGAAAGCTAGTTCCAAATTGGAATGCAATCCTCACATGACCGAGGCCCTCTCACCTGCAGGAGTATTCTTTGATGAGTTGGATCGGCCTGCTGGGGAGATGGGCAACCCAATAATTGGTGGCGCCCCTGTTGATTCTAATACCATGATACCCGAGGCGGCCCTAGAGACCAGATCGGATGGATCCCTATCGGGCAATGATGATAATTGTTTTATGATAAAAAAGCGCACCCCCTCGAAAACGATGAAAAAGAATGGCCCGACCACTAAGGGCCGTGTGAGCCAGGTAGTGGCAGCTTTTGAGGCGGGGCTGAATATTGCTGATGTGTTGGTGGCGCCGGCAGTGACCGGGGATGCTGTGGCGGCAGAGGAGGCCGGTTCTATCAACCCGGAGGGGTTGGCTGCTGGGGTTTTGGATGAGTACGGGTCTAATTTGGCTGATCCACCCTCGGGGTTGCATAAGCGGCCATTGGAGGAAATTGAAGGGGAGGTGGGTGTCCCACCTACGCCGAAAAAACAGTTCGTGGAAGATACAGAAACACAAGAGACGGTGGAGGAAGCCAGCCGGGAATGGCCCCACCCAGTTAAATGAGGCTTTTGGCCTGGAATGTGAGGGGCATTGGGCCGTCTCTCACGTTCCAAACGGCTGTGGGATTGGTCCATTCCAACAATCCGGAGATCGTGTTTTTTTCTGAAACGAGATCAAGCCGGCGTGTTGTCTCCCGGCGTATGCGAAGGCTGGGTTTTGATTCTTCTCAGTGTTTTTTTGTTGATGCTATTGATGCTTCTGGGGGCTTAGTGTTTGCTTGGTCCCCAGAAGTTCAACTTTCGGTTTTTTATTCTTCCAATTTCTGTATTTGCTCCCAGATTAATGAAGGAAACTTTTCTTATATTGTGGTCTGTGTTTATATAAGTTGCTCTGCTTCCATTAGAGTAACCCAATTGGCTCATCTTAAGGATCTCTGCGCCACCTTCCAAATGCCTTATGTGGTTATTGGTGATTTTAATACTATTCTCAATGCAAGTGAGAAGGATGGGGGGAATCTTTGGAATGCTAATAACTCGGCGAGTTTGCGTGATTTTATCCATGATTTGGGTCTCCATGACCCTGGGTTCCAAGGTGATCTTTTCACTTGGACGAACAAGAGAATGGGCAGTGCCTGCATTCGTGAGCGGTTGGATAGAGCCCTATGTTCCCAGCTTTGGGTGGATCGGTTTCCCGAAACCCTGGTCAAGCACTTTACTGACCAAGGCTCGGATCATAGGGCTCTCCTCCTGTCTGATAAACCTTACAGTAGGAATAGTAGGCCTCTTTTCCGGTTTGATGCCCGATGGGCGGATAACCCGGAAGTTAGGGCTATGGTGGCTTATGTCTGGAAGGAGGATGTCCAAGGGACCCCGATGTTCTGTTTATGGGAGCGCCTTAAGAAACTCCGTCACCTCTTATATGACTGGAGTAGGGCAGGAACCACGAATTCCCTGCGGAATATTCGTACCCTCCAGAGTGAAATTGACAGGGTCAAACTAATCCAGCCGATTGATTGGGATTTGGTTCGGAATTTGGAGATGGAGTTGAATCGTCAATGGGAAGCGGAGGAAATTTATTGGCAGCAGAAGTCCAGGGTTCACTGGTTGAAAAAGGGGGATAAAAACACGGCCTATTTTCACACAGTGACCAGGACGCGCCGCAAACGGAATTTTGTAGCGGGCTTGCATAATGACAATGGGTAGTGGATCACTGATGAACCTGGTAAGGCTGGGATTGCTAATTCCTTTTATCAGCACCTTTTCACTACGGAGAATCTGGTGAATAACATGGCGGAGCGCGTGGCATCCTTGCCTATTGCTTGTAGTGTTACCCCAGAGATGAATGCCAGTCTTACGTCTGCAGTTCTTCCCTCCGAGATACGGAAAACGGTGTTTGCGATGGGATCCAAGCAGGCACCTGGGTCAGATGGTTTCACTGGTAAATTTTTTAAGGCCTTCTGGGATGTGGTGGGTGATTCGGTGGTGGCGGCTGTGAGCTCATTCTTTGCCACTAGTCGGATGCTCCGTAGCTTCAACCATACTTGGCGCACTCTTATACCAAAGGTTGAGAATGTGGAATCTATGTGGCAGCTACGACCGATAAGTCTTTGCCAATTTGTCTATAAAGTTATCACTAAAATCATGGCGGAGCGTCTTGCCTGCATTTTGCCTAATATTATCTCTGAGGGTCAAAATGCATTCATCCGCGAACGTCAAATTGTTGAGAATATACTTATAGGTCACGAGTTAATGCACTACCTGAAAATCAAGACGCGGGGTAAGAAAGGGTACATGGCTCTTAAGGTTGACATGGAAAAGGCCTATGATAGAGTCGAATGGCCGTTTCTCCTTGCTGTCCTGGATAGGATGGGCTTTAACTCGACTTGGCAAGGGTGGATTCGGGAGTGTCTTCAATCCACGTCCTTTTCTGTGCTGATGAATGGCTCTCCATCAGGTTATTTTACTCCCTCCAGGGGACTTCGACAAGGGGATCCGCTTTTCCCTCTCTTATTCGTCCTCTGTACGGAGGGTTTTGCGGCGCTCCTTCGTAAGGCTATTTCAGAAAAACGTTTAGAAGGAGTGAAAGTGGCTCCTCGTGCGCCGCGTCTCTCGCACCTATTCTTTGCAGACGATTCATATTTATTTCTGCGAGGAACCCTCCGGGAGTGTGATAATCTTATTGAGGTGCTAAACGAGTATGAGGAATTGAGTGGACAACGAGTGAATTTGGCGAAATCTGCTGTCTGTTTTAGTAAGAATATTGTCCAAGCAGATCAGGAATTCTTGGCCGCAGTGTTGGGGGTGGGTGCGGTTGGTGTCCATGATAAGTACCTGGGTCTGCCGACTCTTATTGCTCGGTCCAAGATGGCCACTTTTCGGTATTTAGAAGAGAAATTGCTAGAACGTCTTCAGGGATGGAAAAAGAAGACCCTGTCTTGGGCCGCTAAGGAAACATTACTTAAGTCGGTCGCTATGGCATTACCGTTACATGTGATGTCTTGTTTTAAGCTTCCGCTTTCTCTATGTCGGCTCTTGGATAGGCATATGGCCCGTTTTTGGTGGGGGGACTCTGAGGACCATTTTAGACTCCGGTGGGTGTCGTGGCGGAATCTGTGCCGTAGCAAGCATGATGGGGGGTTAGGCTTTCGCCGTTTCGAGCAGTTTAATCAGGCATTGCTTGCCAAGGTGGGTTGGCGTATCCTCATGGAGCCTCAATCCCTTTTGGCTCAGGTTTATAAAGGCAAATATTTTCCCTCTAGCTCTTTTCTTGAGGCTTCGGCCCGGTCCCGCCCCTCCTGGGGGTGGCAAAGCATCCTTTTTGGCCGAGAATTGCTGAAAAGGGTCTGCGGTGGCAAATTGGAAATGGACAAAGTGTGTCTTTGCTTAATTCTAACTGGATTCCCCGCCTCCAGCTGGACCCCCCTCGGTATAACCCGTGCACTTTGCCGGAAGGGGGGGACCCAACTATAGTGGAGGTCATGTGTCCAGGGGAGGGGTGCTGGGATGAAAGAAAGTTATGCCAGTGGTTTGATCCGCCGACCTGTAGGGCTATTAAAGCTATCCCCCTTCCGAAACAGGATGTAGCAGATAGGCTGATCTGGCATGGTACGGCGGATGGGATCTTCACGGTTAAGTCAGCTTATCACTTAGCTGTTGAAGTGGATAGGAGGACAGGTGGTTGGAAGTCAATGGTGAGTTGGATGGATAAGGACTCTTGGATCCGCCTTTGGGATGCGAATATCCCTCCGAAGCTTAAAATCTTTATCTGGCAGATATTCAATCATATCTTACCTACCACTGAGGCTCTTATTGAGAAGCATGTCCCGGTGCACCCCAGATGTCCGGTTTGTTGGGCTTCTGCGGAAACGATGGAGCACTTATTCTTAGATTGCCCAGTGGCTCGTGCCCTTTGGGATTATTCGGGCCTTGGGTATCTTGGGGAGGGTCTCCCTCGGCAAACTTTCCCCATGTTTCTCAAGAGACTGATGGCTCTGATTCGTCAGCCTACTTTGTTCATGGCGGTGGTGGCTGTCCTTTGGCGGATATGGCGATCGCGGAATTGGGTTGTCTTTGAAGGCAAACAGTTCAGCTTCCCTGCCCTGATGCGTCAGTACCACCAGCAGTATGAGGAGTGGGTCCGGTTACCTAGGGACACTATCCCCCGTTCTGCCCCCATTGCGGAAGGTCCTCCTGGGACACATCCAATTGATTTGGCTGGGGAAGGTAGTGTTGTTTGTAGGTGGGATGGGGCGGTGAGGAAGGATTCACATTCGGCCGGTGGTATGGTTCTGCTGTTCCCCTCGAGGATGGTCTGGCAGGTACGGGGAGTTCAGTTTCCTGACATTGATGACCCCATGGTGGTTGAGCTGCTTGTACTCCGGGAGGCGGTGTTGTGGTGCCTTGCTATTGGCCTCCAGGCGGTTCAGTTTGAAGGTGATGCGAAGCTCATTATTGATAAGATTAATCAAGCGGATGCTCGGGATAACCAAGTAGGTGCTGTTCTTGAAGAGATACTGCCATATTTTTCTGGCTCTACTGGGTTTTGTGTTCGGTTTATAGGTCGGCGTTGTAATAGGGTAGCCCATTCGGTGGCTCGTAAAGCCCTTTCGTTGTACCCGACTATGAGTCGTTCCTTTGATTTTCAGGCCTGGCTGAACTCCAGGGTATAGTTACCTATTTCTTGAATCAATATATGATTATCTTTTGTCAAAAAAAAAAAAAAACAAAAAAAGATCTGACAACCCTTGGCCTCCGTCAGTAGGTCTCTTGGTTTCACTTTACATTTCTTTTTCCTATTTTTCACCGACAGGTTGCATTTGTTACCATCACTTTGCATTTTTTATGAGGCCAAAGTGCAATTTTTACCATCACTAGTTAGCCTTTTTTTACCATCACTAGTTAACCTTATTGGTCTTTTTGTTAACTACTTCAACATTTTTTTTTTACTTTATCCTCATAAAAAGTTACGATAGTTCCTACAAAAATGTACTTATTGACGGAAATTCTTACGAGCATAAATACACTACTATTTAGGGGTGGGCATTCGGTCGGTTCGGTTTCGACCGAACCGAAATTATGAATACCGGGTCCCCGAATTCTCCCAAACCTCAAACCGAATTCGAACCGAATTATAATTCGGTTCGGTCGGTTTAAACGAATTATAATTCGGTTTGGTTCGGTTTTTCACACAAAACCGAATTTGTTAAACTACTTGTATCTTCTCACTTTTAAATTATTTTTACCCCTAATATAAACAATAAATATGTAATTATATGCATCATCAATGATAAAATCAAACTTTTCAACACATAAGTCATTAAAAATTTCAAATATTTAAGTCTAAAAACAACTACAAACATAAAAATCCATCATTTGAACTTGTAATTATAGTATTTCGGTTTTTCGGTCGGAACTTCGGAAATTCGGTTCGGTTGAGAGAACCATGGTTTCCGAACTATCCATATTTTCCTTCCGAATTCCGAACCGAATAGCATTAATTCGGTTTCTGTTCGGTTTAATTCGGTTTCGGTTCGGTTCGGTTCGGGTTTACCGAACCGGTTGCCCACCCCTACTACTATTAGACGAAACATTATCAACGATAACATTTTATTCATAAAAAAATGATAGCGCCAAAATTTTTCTCTAAATAATAAGATTAGTGACAAGGATTGTTGGTCTTTACCGATGAGGTTAGTCTTTGCCACAAATGCACACAATGGCGTCGAAACATTAGCGCCGACAATAAAATTTTGTCAGTAAAAGTCATTATTAGCGACAAATTTCAGCGGTCGTCACTAATTTCTGTCGCTAATGATAGTCTTTTTTGTAGTAAAATAACCAGAATAATTAAACTACCATAGCTTAAGCATAAGAAGCCGGGTTTTGGCCTAGGATAGAGTTGGGACCAGTAACATGCCAGCATGGGTGGGACCTGAGGTCGAGCCAAGGCTGGGAAAGGTCTCCGAGAAGAACAGGAACCCAGACATGTGGTACTTAGGCATGTAATTCGCCATAATTTCCTCCAGCTCATCGGCGTCAAACTCATCCAAGACCCCCAAGGAAGCATATGAGCTTTCAGGTCAAGCGTCCTCGCCACCCACATATTCAGGGGCATGCACAGAGTTTCCAGCCTCCCTTTCCGCCTTCGCCACAGACGCCACCTGACGAGCCATCCTCCTTTGGAAATCTTCTTCGTTGAGAGGAATCCCATGGTGCATCTCACCTACCACATTCCCATAAAGCAACACATTTTGGAAAATTCATTCTTCACAATGCTCCAAGTTTTATCCCTCTGAGACCTCGGCCTTTGGGGAATTTCTTGCTCCGCCAGCAAGGCTTTCCTCACTTGGGCAAGCGTTGCTTTTTCCTCTTCAGCGCGGGTTCGCTCCAATTCTGCCCTCGCTCCCCCTGCTTGCTCTCACGCTCTCCCCTTGCCTTATCCTGAATAAGCTCCTCCTAAGTGCGGCCATCTGCGGTCCGTGCTTCCGCCAGTTACTGCGCAGCTCTCCGGAGCTGGCCCTCCAAACGACGAATCTGTGTTTCACAACCCGCAGACCGCTTTCGCTCCTCAGCTAGTCGTTTCTCCGCCTCCGCAACCTCCATTGTCCTCTTCTTCACGGCCACCAGGAACACTTGAGAGGACACAAACTATTTCACCATCTGCATCATTAATAATTAACGATTAGGGATGAAATAACCCAACACGACACTCACCAAATATTAATAGCTCACCAGGTAAAATTACTTGTTCATCTCCAAGTCACCACCATGGTCGATCCCGAGGGCATCTACAAGCTGCTGAACTTGGCAACTGCCAGTTGGCGCAGGCATTGTAGAAGTCGAGCCCGAAGGCCTTAGTCTCCCCGACGTTGAGTGCCTATGTGTTGCTCTCGCGGGACCAATGGCAGGAGGCGGCCACTGCACCCGCTCCAGTGAAGGCCTATCTGGAATAGATGTGTCTCTAGAGCCGCCCACCAGTCGTGGGACAGTGGGGCCTTTCCTGGACACACTAGTTGCCCTAGAACCGATGCTCCTAGAAGATCTTTGGCCAGCGCTCGCCCTTGGGCCTCCCTTCGAGCCCTCAGTAAACCGACCGGCCACTGGAAGATCTGCCACAACCCACTTCTTCTGAGAGCCATGACCACACATGACGTTAGTTCTGCCAGAATGATGGGAAGGTGCCTCTTGAATCACCTCTGCCTCTGGAACTCCTTCATCCTGGACGGACCTGATCCCTCTTAGCCACCACTCGACATCCATAGGGACTGTAAAGAAGGAAACAAATTAAAAAACAGTTAAGGAAAAAATCTAAAGGCGAGCGAACACTCCACATATATATAACCATCTCCTACGCTCCCCGTAAGCATGGACGACTATGGTCCTTATACGTTCTGTTTGTGCCAAACTAAGAGTAAGAGTGAGACACAAGATGGTGGGTCAAGAGCAATTTTATAGCAATAGGGCTGGAAGTTTGGTACCGATATTTGGGATATACTGAATAGCGTAACGAATTTATCGATATTGGGTATTACCGAATACACGTTTTATTTTTTGGGATTGAGATTTAATTTGAAATGTTATTTGGTATTAGGGATTACAGGATTGGGAATGGGATTGGTATACCGAAATACCGATCAAGACCGAAATATAAGCGAGTGTGTATTTTATCCCTCTCAACTAGACTCTCTCGGTCACTACTACCAGACATCAACCACCAAGATGGTCATTTAGTTATACATATCTCATTACCTCACTATTTGAAAACCAATATCAGGCTCATTTTGTTATTAGTAGTATGTTTATGAGTTGGTTAATCATCTCGTGTTTCAGTTAATTACTTTAGTTTGTTAATGTGCTTCTTAGGCACCATATTTTTTTAGTGTGTTGTTATTATACTTGAACTTTTTCCCATTTGTTTAGTACGAGTATTGAAACCACACCAATGTTTGTTTATATATATTTTGATATGTTTTTTGGAGCTAGTATTTGCATTTATATATTATTATTTTTTGACAAAAGATAATCATATATTGATTGAACAAATAGATAGTTACATCCTGGAATTCAGCCAGGCCTGAAGATTAAATAAACGACTCGTAGTCGGGTACAAGGAAAGGGCCTTCCTAGCCACCAAATGAGCTACCCTATTGTTACGCCGACCTACAAATCGTACAGTGAAGCCCATATTCATATCAAAGGACTGAACGACTTCTTCAAGAATCGATCCCACTCAGTTATCCCTTATATCCCTCCGAAGGATCTTCTCTATGATAACCTGGGCATCACCTTCAAACCTAACTGCATCAAAGCCAGTATCCAAGCACCACGCGATAGCCTCATGGAGAACAAGCACCTCAATCATCATATGGTCATCCAACAACGGGAATTGGACCCCCTTAACTAATAGAACCTCTCTATTTGGAGTCATGAGGACCATCCCACCTGCCGAATGAGACCCACTCCTAACCGCCCCATCCCACATACAAATCACCAAATCCGACCCACTTGGATCCGAGGGAGGAGTAGGAGAATGAGGTACGTGAAGGACCCAGTCCACCGGCAGACTAACCCATTCCTGAACTTGTTGGTTAAACTGCCGCATCAATGCAGGGAGCCCAAAGTGCTTGCCTTCAAAGACAACCCAGTTGCGAGATCGCTAGATCCGCCACAGGATGGCAATAACCGACATTATCAAAATTGGCTGATGAATCAAAGCCAATAGTTTTTTCAGAAAGAGCAGGAAGGTATGACGAGACAACCCTTCTCCAAGGTGAGCAAGCCCAGAATGATCCCAAAGGGCACGAGCAACCGGACAATCCAGAAACATATGTTCCAAAGTCTCCAAAGCTGCCCAACACACTGGGCATCTAGGTAACACCGCAACCTTCTTCTCAATGAGGGCCTCCGTAGTAGGTAATATTCTATGGAAGATTTGCCAGACAAACACCTTCAGTTTTGGGGGAATATTGGCATCCCATAATCGGATCCAACTAGCTTTATCCATCCAGCTAGCCTGAGCTCTCCATCTACCTTTCTGTCGATCTAAGTTAACCACAAAATGGTATGACGACTTAACCGTGAAAACCTCATCAGAAGTAGCATGCCAAATTAGTCTATCCTCAATATTCTGGCGAGGCAATGGGATGGCCCTAATGTCTCGGCAGGTCAGAGGATGGAACCACTGGCTAAGTTTAAGATCGCACCACTTCCCCTCCCCTGGCTGAATAACCTCTGTCACCTTCAAAACCTCCCCCTCCGGGATCACGCAAGGGTTATACATAGGGGAAAAGGGATGTTGATGAGGGATCCAGTTGGAAGTGAGTAAAGGGGCTTTCTGGCCATTACCAATCTGTCACCGTAGACCTGTTTCCAACAATTGGCGGCCAAAGAGGATACTCTGCCATCCCCGGGATGGACGGGAGCAAGCCGTCACCATGAGAAAGGACCCGTTGGGAAAGTATTTCCCTTTATAAACCTAGGCAATGAGTGAATGAGGCTCATTTAGGATACGCCAGCCAATTTTAGCTAACAATGCCTAATTGGAATGCTCAAACCGGCGAAAATCCATCCCCCCTTCATGCTTACTTTTGCACATATTCCTCCAAGAAATCCAGTGAATCCTTGACTGGCCCTCCTCGACCCCCCACCAAAACCGGGCTACATGCTTATCCAGAAGGCGACAAAGAGACAAGGGCAATTTAAAACAGGACATGACATGCAAAGGTAAAGCTAAAGCCACAGCTTTAATCAATGTTTCCTTAGCCTCCCAAGACAATGTCCTACGCTTCCAACCTTGAAGCCTTGCCAACAATTTCTCCTCTAGATAGCAAAAAGTAGCCATCTTGGAGCTATCAGCGTTGGGAGGCCCAAGTACTTATCATGGACCCCCACCGCTCCGACACCAAGGATCTCTGCCAAGAATTCCTGGTCTGCAACAGCAATCTTTTTGCTAAAGCATACTGCAGACTTATCCAAATTCACCTTCGGGCCACTAAGTTCCTCGTAGTAATTCAGAACCTCGATAAAATTCTCACATTCCTGGAGGGATCCTCTAAGAAATAGATAAGAATCATCAGCAAAGAACAAATGAGAGATACGAGGTGCTCAGGGAGCCACCTTAACTCCCTGCAATTTCCCGATCGATATGGCTTTTCTAAGCATAGCCACAAACCCCTCCGTGCAGATCACAAACAGAAGGGGTGAGAGAGGATCTCCTTGCTGGAGTCCCCGGGACGGGGAGAAGAAGCTAGATGGGGTGCCATTCATGAGAACCGAAAATGTGGTAGATTGCAGACACTGCTGAATCCATCCTCTCCAGACAGAGCTAAAACCCATTTTTTCCAAAACCGCAAGAAGGAACGACTATTCGACTTTATCATAGGCTTTTTCCATGTCAACTTTCAGAGCCATGTATCCCTTCTTTCCACGAATTTTGCTTTTCGAATAATGTATTAACTCATGCCCTATGAGAATGTTTTCCACAATCTGTCTTTCACGGATAAAAGCATTCTGCCCATCTGAGATGATCTGGGGAAGAAGACTAGCTAGCCTTTCCGCCATAATTTTGGTGATCAACTTATACACAAACTGACATAGTATATTCCATTTGTAATTTTGAAGGAAATTAATTTGGTATTTGGTATATACCGATACCAAAAAAAAAATTAGGAATTGTGATTGAGATACCGAATTAATTTTGGAGATTAGGATTGGGATTGAGTTTATTACACAAATTGGTATTCGGTATTTCAGTATTTGGTATTGGTATACCGATACCGTATCGATTTTCACCCCTACTTACAAGAGGGTTCAGAAAGAGTTTAGAGAGAGAAAGTCTAATGTCTAGTGAGAAGAACCAAAAAAACTTTATCCCTCACCCACTACTAGAGTAAATGTTTTATTTATAGTTTCACTCCAGTAGGTGGGCTTTAAATGTGATGTGACATTTAGACAAGACTAGGGTATGGGCTCTGATCAAGCCCATGCTAGAGAAGTGACCATGTGTCAGGGCGCCACGACATCGTTTGCCAGTCTTGTTCCGCGGGAACTTCTTCTGGGCGCCTTATGCCTTAATTGCTTGAATGATGCTCTTTCTTCGCGCGCCTGGGTGGTGCAGCCGCGCATATAGTCACGCCATATCTCCAACACGTCCCTTCGTACTGAGATCAGTTGGAGGTTCGTCTAATAGTCGCCAAAAGTCAAGAGGAGCTTCCACCAGTCCTTGAAACTTTTCTGAATTCTCTAAGCCAATCTCATCTGGTAGTGGGTTCCCACAAAACCTTCTATACGATCCTTGTCACCAGCCCAAAGGGTGAGCAGTGCTTAGCGATGACCCATAAGATCATCGCTCCAGACCCCACGAGCCACTTCCTGAGCTATCCTTCCGAGCAGTGAAGCAATCACAGAAAAGATCTTCGGTGGGGTTTATAATGACCAATTTGCATCGAGAAATGAAGGACTCCACATACGGCCAGAAAGTCATATTCGCATCCACCATCACCGTATTCAACCATCGAGGCAGGGAGCACGAAATCCGAAGACAAGGAACTCATAGTAGATGCAGTGCCACCAAGACTCCGCCGAATTAACATTTGCGATTGATCCCATGGGTGCAAACTCACATTGCTCAGGCATCCCGTAAGGAGCCAACATGGATCGAAGAGCGATTATCCCCATTCCCCGCCAACAAATCAACATCCAGCTCCATGTTGCGATAAAGATCACCCACCACGTCATCTGGGGAGAAGTTATGGCATAAGGTGCGCACCCAATACCTCGTTCGACACCCGCCCCTGATGTGGCCCCAGCATCCGCCATGGGCTGCCTTTGGGACACATGTCTACCATTTGTTGCTTATAGCCTCCACCTCTATTGTTCGGTGGACTCGTCGCCCTCCGCCAAACCTCTAGGCTCCCACCTCTTTCCCTACCCGGAGGACGATGATAACATAACATTAGGGATGGCAATGGGTCGGGTTGGGTTGGGTTTTTTCAAACCCAAACCCATGGGTTTATCCGTAAAAAAAAACCGGGGTAAAATCCACTGGGTTTGAAAAACTCAAACCCAACCCAACCCACTGGGTATCCGCGGGT
Organism: Linum tenue; assembly: GCA_946122785.1. Taxonomy (NCBI): domain Eukaryota; kingdom Viridiplantae; phylum Streptophyta; class Magnoliopsida; order Malpighiales; family Linaceae; genus Linum; species Linum tenue. Next base: position 23,988,065 of record CAMGYJ010000005.1, on the reverse strand, counting down.
TCGTGGGTACCCATGGGTTTTTGTCGTAAAAAAATTTACAATAACAAGTTCCTATCAAAGTAAAAGTCAAATATCAATCTCTCAATACAAATTATCCATATATAAAACACCATTTTAGAAAATTCAAGCAAATCACAAATTAACCATACAAATTGTTCAACACCAATCTAGAAAACTCAAGAAAATTGAAGCAAATCACAAATTATCCATAAACAACATGATTAATTGAAAGCTTCTTCCTCCTTGTCAATTAAGCTTCTTCACTCTCCACTCGATAAAATCAACTTCATTCTAGATAATTAGAAAGAAAAAATTAGACATGTCTCCACAAACATAAAGAAGACTAGTTGTTTAGAATATTAAATATACCGGGAAAATTAATTATATGGGTGTGGACGGGTACCCATGGGGCGGCTTTACCTAAACGCAAACCCAACCTGGTAATTAGTGAACGGGTTTAAACTCAAACTCAGCCCAAAACCCGTCAACACGGGTTTTACCCGCGTTGACCGGGTTCGGTACCCATGGGTTCGGGTTTTGTTGCCATCCCTACATAATATATGTCACGAATGGGTTTGGCGCCCGCACAGGGAAAGAGGAATGCTACTCTGGACATATCGTGGTGTAATTTATAAAGCCTGCACCCACAGATGAGCATCATCCTCCGAGGTGGGATAGCCCCAGCATAGGAGATTGCTGGTTTGGTCGGCAACGACATCCACCCAGTCACATCCATCATAGGTGAGGATGCCGACCACTCTCATCTCGACGAGGGCACCACCTGAGCCAATGCAATCATCTCATCTTGCGATATCACCTCAGCCTCCTCTGAAGGCATCATCCCTCCCCTCGAAGACCCCCATCTCGAAGTTGTCTGTCGACAAGCCATCAATTAACATTGACATTCAGCGAAGAATAAAAGGGGAACTAAGTCCTCCTACCTCTTGCGTACAATTTAGCTAAGGTAATCTAATGACACTAGAGAGAGGGAGTAGAACGACATACCTGGTGAAATCTAACATTTAGCTTCACGACACCACCTAAGTAACTCCCTCCTCACTGCTGCCCACCACTTGAGAGCTTCCCACAAATCTAAAAAGAGGGAGTGTATTTTAGGATGAAATCAAGAAGTAAGGGTGGAGCCTTATATATATAAGCAAACTGAAGGTTGAGGCAAAAAAGCAAGGAGGGAATATTCCCTCACGTGAATCAGTGCATCGCGATCCCCGATCAGTCTCTATTAAAGTCCTGAAGGGGCATAATCTCCTAGCGTCTAATGCTTATGGAAATGAGTTCAATCTTCTAGAAACTTTATCCGGACTCCGCTTCTTTCTGCACATCACGTGGACAGGGCCAGAGAACCTTACCGAAAACCATCGAAATTATCTGAGGACTCCGCTGACACCGACCTTGGAAAAACAATTCACCAATCTAGCTTGCCCCTTTGAATCCTATAATTCAACAGGGGAAATTGACCCTAAGTAAAAACATTATTACTACATCAGGGCCCACAACATTCACGACCTTGGGCCCACTTCACTCTCTGTCCACGACACTCGCTGCCCACGACCCTAGCCCACTTCACTCCCGAGCCCACGACGGTACCACCTACGGCGCTCAGTGTTCGCAGCGCTCACGGGCTCGGACCCACTTTGCTTCCGGCCCACAACCCTCACCACCCGCGGCACTCACTACCCACGATGTACCGGTTCATTGCCTACGCTCATACCTCCTCCCTTATGTGGTACCCTCGTTACACTATGCCCTACCACGGGGCACGAGCGCCTAGACATGGCACGGGGGCACATGTTAGAAACAAAGTTTCTAACGGGATTTGGATTGGGTGATATTTGGGAATTTAGGGATTGAGAAGATAGAATTAGGGATTTGGGAAAGAATTGGGGAAGAACAGAAGGGAATCGGCCTAGGCCTTTAGAGGGATTGAGATCGAGAATTGGGAAGATAGGGCTATTAGGGTTTAGGAGATTCTTTGATAATTCTTTCTTGACTTCTTACTAATGAATCACAAGTACATATTTATAGGGAGTACTAGGAAACCCTAATAATAATCCTAACTTGACTAAAATACTACTAACCATATTTAATAAAACCTAATAATAATGATAATGATAATGATGACATAGAAACCCGTTTCCGTTAGAAAACGTGTTTCTAACATCCCCTCCCCCTTGAGACCAACCTTGCCCTCAAGGTTGACCGATTCGACCCCCGTCTTCGCCTCTCTTGCGCTATCAGTACACCAACTGCTCCGTGTCTTGCGCTTCCTTTTCTTCCAATCGGGCTCCACTACTTGAACGAATCTCATGCCAGCAACTTCGACTCTCATGGCTTCTCCCTTACACACAAGGCTCGTGCCACAACCATGTCCAAATGACTCTCCATCCTCTTTTTCAAACTCCAAAAAGTAAGGATCAGGGAAGTGCCCTTCCTTGAACTCCTCATCCCTAACCAGCTTGAAATATTCAATGGACAACTCTATTGATTCCGCCGCGGGCATGGTTGTGAAGACCAGCTCCCAAACTTCTTTTCCTTCACTCTTGTGTTGGCCCACAATAGCTTGAAAGAAGTAATTCTGGCCCATCCACATGTCAAGCTCTTTTGCATTCTTACTCCTTCTCAATTCGTTTGGGCTTGCTTCCTTTGAAAGCCCCCTTGTTAAGCCCACCAAATCCTCTTCTTTCCTTAAGTTGTCTTGCTGCAAAATAAACCCAATAAGACAAACCATATGAGGCCCAATTTTGCCTTGCGGCCCAGCATCTATGTTGAAGTCCACAACCTCCATTTTCTTCGGCCCATGACCAAGGCTTCCTTGCAGAGCTTCTCGGTCCAATGAGAGCCAAGTGAGCCCTCCCTTGCGTGGCCCAAGCCTTTGCTCCACCCCATCACTCTCAAGACGTGGCTCATTTGATTGGACCATTGGGTCTGACTTGAGCCCAAGTATTGTCATCCCTTGCCCCAAACTGATGGAATTCTTCTCCCTTGCACAGAACCCACCCTCTGGCCCATTCGGTTTGGCAGCCCAATTAGATTGGTCCAATGGGACAAGCCTTGCTCCACGGCCCAAGTCAGCTGATGTAGGGTTCTGGAGACACATGATGCAGCCGCTGTCCCTCGCCCTCACTTCCTCCTCCGGCCACGAAAGAAACACCGGCTGGTCGGCCGTCACGCCTGGAGCAACCACACACGGCGGCTGCAAATCACTTTTCCCGGCAGCCAACGCCTTCACCGGCAATTCCTCCTCCCTCCCGGTCGCCAACGCAAAGAATTCCGCCGCCACATCGATCGACTTCTTCTTCCTCTCATTCTCCGGCGTCGAGCCCTCCATGATTCTTGTCTCCGACATTACTCCTCTCCTTGGCGGCTGCGTCGCCACGAACGTCTTTGGCGCCTCAAGACAAGGCTCCAACGGAACCTTCATCTCATTCCCCGGTGGCTTATCCAACCCCAGGCTTGCGGGAAGAGGGAACCCGCCGCCCTCGTCGTCCTCCATCTTCGCCCGCGACGCACGCAGAGGCTCACCGCCCCCGTCTCTCTTCTCCAGCAACTCATCTCGCGGCAACGATGGCTCGCTCGCTTCCGGGGCCGTCGTTCCTCGCACGGCAGGAGTCGCCGCTCGAGATCCTTTCTCCTTTCCCGTCATCGGCAGCGAGAAATCCTCCAGGCGTGTGGCTGGCGGCTCCCATGCCACCGAGTTCTTTCTTCCGACGGTGATTGCATCACCTGAGGCAGTCCTCGATCGTCGGTCCGGATGGCCGAGATGGAAACCCGATGCTGCCTCTGCCTCTGCCTTGCTTTGTCGATTACTCCCGACGCTGAGATTCGCCCTCATCGAATGAATCTCTGGGTTGATGGGCACTGGAGTTTGGGTTGTCTGGGTCTCGGCTGTAAAGGCGGCCGGCGAATGCGCCGACAATTTAACCCGTCGATTCGCCCCACACTCCACTTTTGCTGTGGCGGCATTCCCGGTCGGCAGCTCCTCGGAGCTCCAACGACGGCCGATGCGCCGAGCCCGTTCACGCAGCTCTGCCCACGACAGGTTCGAGAGCTTTGAAGAGCTCATCGTCGAACTAGTTGTAGAACTCGCCCCCGGTTGAGAGTTGTGAAAAACTCAATTCTCGAAACCGGGCTCTGATACCAAATGTTAGAAACAAAGTTTCTAACGGGATTTGGATTGGGTGATATTTGGGAATTTAGGGATTGAGAAGATAGAATTAGGGATTTGGGAAAGAATTGGGGAAGAACATAAGGGAATCGGCCTAGGCCTTTAGAGGGATTGAGATCGAGAATTGGGAAGATAGGGCAATTAGGGTTTAGGAGATTCTTTGATAATTCTTTCTTGACTTCTTACTAATGAATCACAAGTACATATTTATAGGGAGTACTAGGAAACCCTAATAATAATCCTAACTTGACTAAAATACTACTAACCATATTTAATAAAACCTAATGATAATGATAATGATGACATAGAAACCCGTTTCCGTTAGAAAACGTGTTTCTAACAGCACATCACACTTGCGAGTGGACGCTTGAGGCGACGACACATCCTTCGACACCGTCGTGCATCCTCTGTTGTCCCCCTGGACGATCGCTATGAAAGGCTTCTGTCATCTTTCGGCAAAGGTAAACATAAAAAGGTCTGAGCGAGCCCATTTAGAGAGCTTGCTACTATTAGTAGTTGGTACTACCGCTAGCATGAACCATCTTCTCCTACACTAAATCTTTAGTTTCATTCTTCCCCTTAACTCACCACTCAATACTAACTTGAGCATCGAAGAGTATCGCCTAACGGATCTTTTACAGAAAGTGGTGGGAGTAAGTATCACGAGCAAAGATCAACGTGTAAGGTGATCTTAACCCTCTCTCGGTGCCTGTAGCAAGAAATCTGACGTTGGGAGCAACCCGAACATCAATAGTGACTAATAACCGGACTACCAATTCAAAAGCCTTTTAAGCTACAATATTGACAGCTCTAAATAGTCTAAGCGTATAATAAACTGATAATACAGAATACACTAACAATTAAAGTAAGATAAGGATACAATCACTATGACCAACTTCATTTGCCAAATGAAGATATGGTTGCAAAACAACCAACTTTGGACAAAGGAAAAAGACCAGAACAACGAATAGAAGTGACGACAAGTAATTAGGGATAGCAATAGGTCGGGGACGGATAGTGCATATCCGTTATCCTACTCAAAGTAGTTCGGGTTTTACCCATACCCACATAAGAAACGGGTAAAAAATCCAAACAGTGCCCATACCCGTTCGGGTTTCGGGTATCAACGGTTATCCATGGGTAATAGTTTCTCTTTATAACTCCAACCAAAATGTTGATATTCACGAGTATTCTCACTTTACGTAAGAAGAAAAATACGACAATAATTCACTAGAATGAAGAAAATTAATTAAAATAACACAATTTCATAAAAATATTATATTTATATGCTAAATACAAAATATGTTCGAGAAAAATATTGATTAATTCTAGACAAAATACATATGCATGTGTATCATCGGGCGGGTTCGGGTTGGATAGTGAGAAAACCATGTCCACCCATTACCCGCAATATTCGGGTTTGGGTTTAACCCGTACCCACTAAAAGTTCTTCGGGTTCGGGTTTTACCCTACCCGATTAGGTTGGTCGGGCGGATATCTACGGTTACGGATATTTTTGCCATCCGTACAAGTAATAGGGTTCCTGGTTATAAAAAATTACAACTTAGTAAATGAATTTTATGAACAATTATAAAAATGTGGAACATTAGCACAATAAATTCTATATTTTGATACCTTAAACTTTTGGTATTCATTTTAATGCCTAAAATAAGCATTTAAAGTAAGTTCAAATTGATGAGTACCCAAACCCAACCTATATCCAATTTCACTTTGCAAACAAAATCCAAACCCAATTCTATCTACCCAACTATTACTCAAATCTATATAAAATAAATTCATACCCTACCCATAATAAATGCGTACATTCTGATAAAAATACCAATGAGTAAGTAATTGTCATCTCTACTTCCTTCGGCCAGACAGGATGAAAGCAACAAACTTATAGCTACACTATTTCTTGGCAAGTTCCTAGAAACAATTCTACTCTATGGTATCCACTTCTCTGTCAATCTTAGAATCAACATTAAGGGTGTGCAACAAGTTGGCCCAATCCGGATCGAACTAAACTCATGAGAATTGCGATCCATTGATGAAGATATCTTAAAACTAAGTATCGAACCAACATAGCATTTGGTCCATTTGGCTCGGTTTGATCCAATCCAAATATCATTTCGATCCATCTTACAAAAACTGGACAACATTATGTTAGGTGTGGTTCGGTCCAAACTTCAATTTGGTCTGATAGAGACCGGACCATTGCACACTCCTGATCAACAGCGCCTTAATCCCACTAAAAATTAACGTTGCCCACTAACCCGATTTTAGTACTATTCACAGTAACTGACATCTCTATTCAACCTTCTTTCATCCCTATACATTAGCTCCCAACCTATAAGAATTGCAACCCTTAAGATTTCTATGAATCAAGCCACCCCTTCGAGAAACGTACCCTCTTGTGGTGCCCCGTCGACAGGCTCATCTTCCAACAGCCGGAGCCTTTTCGAAGGATTCTCCTGTGCTAATCCCGAGTCTGCTTCGGCTCCCTCGATATCTGTCACATTCCTTTTCAAGTGTGATGCTGAATCCCCTTCTGCAGCTTTCTCATCCACTATTCCCGGCTCTTCTGCCTCAAATTGTGCAACCTCAGTTTCTGGCAAATCGCCATTTGAGGCCGATTCTACATTCCCTTTTGGAGCTCTCTCGTCCACCATTCCAGGCTCTTCCTCCACTGGCTTCATTTCTGGAATGTCGATTTCGGGCAGATTCCTATTCGAGGCTGATTCTAAACATGCATCATTGCCGTTGAGTGCTGAGGTCACACCATCGCCGATAGCCTCTTCCTTCTGATCCAACAACTCTCTGCTTGTGGCATTATGCTCGTGTTGCAGTTGTGTTGTCATACTTATGCTCCTATTATCTCCATGATTCTTCTTGGAATCGCAAGCCATATTGGTTGTTGTACAGTCTGCACCTTCCGTGGCGCAAGTTTCCAACATGATGTCAGGAGACATTGAAGCATGGCTATCTGTCAGACACTCGTTGTTATCATCATCCAACAAACAAGCAGAAGATGTTTGCGTGTTGATGTTCTCCTCCTTACATGCATCATAGCCATTGGTGGTCAAGGCAAAATTTTCAGTGATCCCAATATCTGATTCTGAAGTAGAATCATCAGATTCACAGTCTGAACTTGAGGTTTCAGATGATGAATCTTCTGCATCTTCCCTCATGGAAAATTTAGGTTTCCAAGAGGAAGCACCAGCAGTTAATCCTTGGAATGAGAAAGAGTTGGAGAAAACAGCTTCTTCACTAGATGGGAACTCCATAAACTCACCATCTGGATCAGCCTGCTAATAGACCAAACCATTCATTAAGCGATCGATATTGGCAAGTCAATACTCAGTTACGACATATAATACACTATGGTAAAAAGAGAAGTCAAGAGCAGCTCTTTTATAATTCTATGAATCTCCTTTACTTGGCCCGGAAAAAGAATAAAACAAAGACCATCACATGAGCTGAAAACGATATGAGAAGCAACTTTCCAATGCATTCAAGTGAAATAACAGTTTCATGCATGATTACCCACCACATATAAATCACCTTACAGTAACGGATGTAAATGGGAATACCTCCATAGGTGCCACATCACCATTGAGATGGTAATAAGATGACGATGGTTCAAAGGATGAACACTTAGCATGCAATGATCCTGCTGAAACTCCCGGATGAAAAAGATCCCTCAGCACCAAATTTGGCTCACCAACAATACATTCAGAGTTTCTCATAGGAGATGATGTTTCTAACATGGTCATCTCAATCCCCTGGCTGCCTTCTGTAGGAGTGAATTTCCTTGCCACAAACTCAACTCCTGATTCTTTCCCGCCATCTGGAAAATCAGATTGTGCTTTACCAGCAACATCACCAGAAGAAATATCTTCCTTGTCACGATTTTCCAATAGCTCCGCAACCAGTTTCTGAATTAAAGAGCGTTTGAGTGACGCCTCAGCAGGGTGAAACCAATCTCCACTCAGCTGTTGCACATCAATAGAAGAGGAAAAGAAGTTGCACATCATTGACTGGCCATCAGAAAGATATTGCCTTAAGTAGAAATCAGAGTATCTTACAGGCAAACAAGATAGATCAATGTTCTTTTCAAAGACAACGGAAAAGAGAGATCGGTGTCATTCCTTCCTTTACATGTACAATTGAAATATGGACAAAGCTATGTGCCAGCTTTCTCAAGTGCGACACTGTCAAGTTGCCAACACCATGATTCGCCTTTAACATCATAAATAAATGGAAAAGCAGACCTAGTTACTGTCTTACTGATCGTAGACCCCCAATCTAATTGAGATGCGTAGATCTATTTAGGAGGAGGCTCAACCATATGGAAACAACATCTATAACTTTTAGCCATACAGAAAATAAATTCACTTACAAATTTGGAGAACTTGTTTATGTTAAAGAGGTTGAATTCCACAGGGGCTTCCGATAGAAACAGCTCCAAGTAGTGAAGCAGGAAAAGTCCACAATCAAATGAATTTTCCTGCTGAGGCAGCTGCAAGAAGGCACACTTAATATGAGAAACAATAATGTACTGTCTCCTCAAATTTTCCGTTCAAATATGATTGGCCCTTTCACCACAGTGGCATGGAGAGCAGAAAGAAAAGATAGTATCCACATCACTCTGTAAAGCTAAACACACATCGAAGAACACCCGAGTTAGAAAGTTCCTTTTCTTTTCTAATGAAAACATCCTTATGGTCATTGTCCTTAAAAACAACAAGTGTGACTTTGGGGTCCACTGGTGTACACAGGAAATGCTTCAGAATGTTCATATAATGACTGCATTTCTCATGAGTTATGCTGAACTTGAAAAAGGAGTTAGCAGGAGAGTACATTATTGAATTCAACATCTTAGGAGAATGCATAAAGCATACAGTTATCTGTGGAATTCAACAGAAGTGACTTTTTGGTACCTACGGCTAAGAGCAGGCAGTACCTCAAGAGGGACAAACCGCAAATTCATAAACTTGGAAAATAAATCTTCTGATGCCTCTTTCTGTCTCTGTTTAAACTCTTCCCACAAATAACTGTAATTCAGGGGGAAAAAAATTTGATGCATCCATCAATGAACGATAAGCTTCAAATCAAAAGCAACAAAAAAGTCTTAAGAATCTATGATACCTTTGAACAAGATTTTTTAGACCCGCATGAGTCCCTTTGATGGAATCCATATGCAAAATACAAGGTAGTCTGAGGGACTTCTCAGGGTCTTCCTCTGAAATGTAAGACAGAAAGGATTAAGAATCTGGTTCAAGTGCATGTAGATCTCAGAAATTTCAAGAACAACTAACCTTTGAAGCTTGCCACTTCACCAGGATGGCATATTACTAGCAAACTCCAGTGAAGACTAGCCATTTAATGAAAAGAAAAAATGCATCAGCACGGTCAAACAAAGTCATCTTAGAGTTCTTTTCCCCTCGGTGGATTAAACAAAACGTTTCTGACTGTTCTTACCCAAAATTGACAGGAATGAAAACATAGTCTTTGCCAAATAGATCCACCTTCCTTGTCCACTTATGAACACGTAAGAAGGCAGCTCGACCATCGAGAGCACTAGAGGGATCTTTGTCCAGATCAGCAAGCTTCCGAAAGAAAAAACTATTGAAAAAATGGAATTTATGCTTCTCTTCAGAAGGAATTTGGTTCTTCAGGTACCTATAAATCAGTAATACAAATAAGAACTTGATAACTTGTTGAGTTTAGAGAGAAGACATAACTAAAGCAATACTTTCTCCAAAGGAATTAAAGCAGAACCTAGACAATATAACCTAGGCATTAGAGTTCAGCTGTTGGAGAATGAAAAGCAAACGTTTGAAAAAAGAAGATCCATCAGTTCTGTGTTAATATTAAGCCATAAGAAGTTAAACTTGCATTGGAAGGAACTCACTGGATGTAAAAGTCAATAATTGTATCATTAATGAAAGTTTCTGGCTCCAGAAGATCAACATCTCTCTTGCTGATAGAAACTGCATCACAATCCCCTTCTGGATAGATAACATCTTCAAAAACCCTCTCAAAACTGCACAATTTCCAGCTTTCAATAAGAAAGAAAGACTAAAAACTGTGAACTAATAGATTCCGCTATAACAGCCAGCATAGCTCACTAGAGTAGAGAAACGAAACCCAGCAAACGCTTCAAAGGAGAAGTGTGCTTCGTATATTTCATCCCAAAATTGAAACCAATAAAATCACTCTCTACATGAAGTCAACTTGTACAGCAAATTAAAATGAGCAGTAATGCTAACAAAGATGGAGGAAATGCATGAAAGTTTAACGAGGTTACGGTCACCAACTCCAACGGATAGTGACAGTTGAGCCAATAGTGAATATAAGCAATATCTACTACTTACTTTGGGAAATGCGGCTTTCTTGGAAGTGGGTCAACTCTTCCATCTTCATTACTACAAGGAAGGAATCAAAAGGTGGGGGGAATTATGAAGAGCCAAAAAGAAAGGACATAGGGAGAACTGCACACCCACGTAAAGGCGACAACATCAAATCGAGAGAAGGAAACAGCAGCTAGCCAGCTAACATCCTTCCAGTTTATATACCATTTATGTTCCAGCATCAAGCAGAGTTAATTAAAGTAATCAGTTTAACACTTTAACTGTATATCCAAGGCTTTGAAAGAAACTCAAAAGAGATATTCATTTCCCATGAAGATGTTAATGAGTAAGAAGGGCTTTCTTCCAGAACGCCACAGTTGCAACAGGCTGAATATAACATGTACAAAATCAGTATAATGTGCTGCTGGGAGCAACTCAGATCCAGGCCAATTGTATGAACGATCATTACTATATAGGTTAAAAAGAACTTACTCGTGAACAGCTCTCCAAAGACTCATGTATTTCACATTCAAAGATGTGATCTGTTGCCACCTTCCTGACCAATCTGGGTCACTGACTACAAACTCCAACTCCTCTACACCTAGTGAAAGCAAAATCAGAATCGTCATTGTAAAACATTTAGCATTTCAAAGCATTAATTGAATAGAAATGACAACTGGAAACTAAACACAACATTCCACATATCTCCAAAAATCAACTTGTATTGTCTTTGAGTATTAGATATTTGTTCATAAATTGTGGAAAAGCCATTGCTATATATTTCTTCATCATCTATCCATTGCACTCATAACAACATCACAGAAGGCATGAAGGATGAAAACTGCGTTGAAAACATGCTATGCAGAAACTTCCAGCTGTAGTCTGAAATTAAGTAGCCTCCTCTCAGGTTGGCTTCCTACCCCACAGCCCAGATTAACCACTTAACAAAGTGCCAAACGGTATGTTACTTACTGTGCAAGTGGAATAGGCAAAGTACTTGCTCCATTTGGTTCAAGTCAAACTTATCAGTAAAAGTAATATACTTCCAAGTTAAAAGGATGGAATACATGTGTAAAGTTATCCAATTCCTGAGTGACACAACCGTTGTTTATCATAAATCCAGCATGCTACACAGGAAGTCCTCTTTTGCTTAATTACTAAAAGATGGGCACGAGCATGCTGTGGTAAACCCTGACAGATAAATAGAGCACTAAACATTCCAGTTCTTGAAGTAAGAGAACCACCACTCTCAGGTAAAGTACCCAAAGTTACATGTGTTAAGAGCACAAAATATAGCGACAATCAACAATGCAAAAACTAAAAAGTAAGACCCAAACCTGAGGTTCCATGAACTTGTCCTGCATCCTTTGACAGTACATGGAGCTTAACAGAGACACTTTCAAACTGGAGAACATGTAGACAATGCAATGTAAAGTTCGGAAAACCAACTTCCTCAAAATATTAGAGGTTATCACCAAGTGCAATTGTACAAACCCTTTGGAGCTGTTCACATTGGATATGGACGATGTCATCAATACCCTTTTCAAGGCTATGGATTTCTTGGTCTTGTTCAGGTGTAGTTAGACCGCTGATTTTGATGTTGTCATGAGAGAAGACCACTGAGCATCCTGGTAAGAAGTTCTTTTGATAGACGACATAGTCAACTGGAATACATATTTCAGCTTCAGCCTGCAAATCGGTAAATAAGAAATGGTTAGTCCCTAGATCATAAAAGAATTTACAAGATTAGATACAAGTAGCCAACAGAACATCAGATTCTTACAAGATGTTGAACGGTTCGACTAAGAAACTATAGGACAATTTCCCCCCCCCCCCCCCCCCCCCCCCAATTTTAACCAATGAGAACTGACAATAGACAACAGCAGGTAGCAACGCGCTAAATGAATCTAGGAATAGAGTATTGCGATATCAGGATGGCATCTAACAATGCCATGTAGAAACCCAAACAAAAGGGAAGTCGATTAACCAGACCCATCAACAAGGACATAAGTCCTATAACAATGAACTAAAGAGTGCTCCAAACAGACAGTTAAGAACTTAAGATGCAGCATCAATCATACAGCAAACTACAGATAAAAATTCCAAAGGTATCCAGCCAAATTGCAGCAGCAGATTAACTTAAGAATGCATAAAAGTGAAATGACATACCGTTTGCAGGCTGTCAAAACAATTTGTCGAAGGAACGCCATTTAAAAAAGCTGAAATTCAGCAGCAGTAATCATCATAAGGTACCAATTTTTAGAGTTCGGATTGGTAAAGTTATGCAGTAAATTTATCAAACAGAAGTACCACAATCTCTAGCAATCGCAGGAGACACTCTTGATGGATCACTTTCAGCAAAGTTGTCGTCAGCAACAGGGACAATACTCTTAGACTCACTCTGTGTCGACAAGGTAAACATGCTCTTCAGCTAAAAGTGTAAGCTATAAGATGAATAAGATGTAAAGCAAGCACATATTGGACAGAAGCTCGAAAGAAACATTGGATTGGACTTTCCCAGGTGAAGATACCTTAAGGAATGTAATTCTCTCCTCCTGCTCAATAGAAGAATTTGCAGTTTGACAGCAATCAATCTCTGAATGGAAGTCATGACTAATAATTAGGGAACTTAGAGAAGCAGCATCTTGGCAAGGCTTCCTTTCTTTGGCAGCTAAATCCTTCTCAACCATCTGAGAAGCTGCTGTAATGTGATTGCCAACCTGCTGATCATGTTCAGTGGCATCTACATCTACAAAGGCTAATCTATCAACCTTTTCACTTGGACCATCAGATGTACGAGCAACTGTTGACAACAAATAAAACAACGACTACAAGTCATGACTGCGCCATTACAACTCTACCAACAGTGATATTCAGAGAGACAACAAAATCTGAAGACTACAAGCAGCAAATGTTACATAAAGAACCCCATGACAAGAATAGTTAGTTTACTTACTAGCTAGGAATATCTATGATGTAGAGGTGCATGCAATGCTCTGGAGTTGCCAAATTAAATAGTACGTCCTAATCCATAAGAGTAATATGAACTCAAAATGCTTGGTCAACAACCATTTTCATAATAAAAGGAAGATCCCCTGACCTAAAGTACTACAAGGTTGTATGTCACATGGCTGTTAGATTGTAAGATACAGGAATGTGCAAATTTTGTATACACGAGAACGGATGGATTTTGTAATCATTGCTAGATGAGGTACCAAGAAAGGTGGTTTAGAGCGGAGTGCATAAATGTGCAAAATACTGTTTCTTACTTTGGTTTAAAAAAGTCTAGAGGGGAAAAGACAGTCTTTTAACCAAAATAATAATGATACTGTATAAGTTCAAAAGATGCTTTCAGAATAATGGCCTCCAGCAAACACTCGGAGTTAAGTATATATTTCACAATATGGCATGCTTCAAATCCTAGAAATGAAAATTGAGGAATTGTGGTATGCTTCAAATCTCACCACCTGGTTCATATCCGAAAAACTTCAATCTCATTCGAAGGGCAAAAGCTTGCCCCAGTAACTCCCATAAGAATTCCAACCAGAAGCTCCATTAAATATTCGATGAATCAATGACTAAAAAATTTTAAGACCATTTTCATTGCTTTCCTACCAAATAAGTTGCCCCAATTGCATGACTGAATGCAACAAAAACCACCACCATACTAGTCCTTCAAAGGAGAACACCAATTTTCTAGTCTTAAAGAGTATACTATTTGAACGTTGATGACTTAATAAACCACTCCTTACCATACAAATCATACACACATAAACAACCTGTAGCAGAACCTTCATGGAAGATCTGAAATTCAAATTCTTGACCATTTACTGATCAAGTCATAACCCCTTCAAACCTGATGCGGCAGCCATGAAACCTTAACTAGGACTAGGAGGGCTCCACGGAGATGGCTTGCTACCTAAAATAAAGCGCTAAAATTTCCCTCATCCCCTTCGCTATACCCTGGCTAGAATGAGAATTGAGAACAACCCCCGAAGGGACGAAAGAAATTGTCGCAACTAGTACATGGAACTAATTCATTCTGCTAGCGAACTAAAAGCTACACCAGAGAGGCAGACAGAAGCTGCAATGGCATAGTACTTTCAAAAGGAAACTTAGAATCTTCAACATTACAGCTGTGCAAAACAATATGCAGCTCCATATCAGATAACTCAGAGAAAATGAAATCTGAAAGAGAAATGAAATCCAGCATCACAATCAGGTGAAAGTTCCAGAGAACGAACCGCATTTGGCGAATTGGCATGTTGAATTGTCGGGTGGGTTAGGGTTTTTGAACTTGCTCAGGAATTTGGCATCCGCGCGCTCCGTCAGTTCGTCTTCTTCGCCAAACTCGAAAACTTCGAAGCCACTCTTCATGATCGGACAGAGACTGAGTTGAGGCCAGCAGAACCCGAGTCAACTCGGAAGCTACTAAAGATCTGGCCCTGTCTCCTGGGAGCAAGGTTGTCAAACCGGTTTATGCCAGTGTGCCGGTTTAGCAAGTGGAATGGTTCGACCGGTGGTACATACCGGTTTGTGCCGGTTCATATCGGTTAATATTTCAAATAATTTACAAATGCTCATATTTAAACACGACATTTAATGTAAATACCTAAATATTTGTACTTGAATCCTACAAATAACATCAACATTTAACTTTTTAACACATAAAACAAATAATAAATGACTTTTTATCAATTAAATTTACTAAAATAAGATCATTTTACTTGGAGATTCGTATATCGATCATGCCGGTCATACCGATGGTGTCATGCCGGTTTTATGACCGGTACAGGTTGAACCAGGTTCAACCAGTGGCACGCCGGCCGGCGTGACAACCATGGGAGTGTTTCGTGCGAGGGGTAAGGGAGAAAGGGCGACGTGGAATTAGAGGGAAAATGCCAAAATTGAGAGAAGTTCCGACTGTACGGAAGTAATTTTTATTTGGCAAAATTCCATAGCCAAAATTGTGATGCTTGTGACAATAATAGACATTTTTTTATGAAATAATGATAATAATAATAATAATAATAATAATATTTTTTATGTCAACCTGTATTGAGCATTTATTAATCATAAAATGTTGTTACATCGTCCAGCCGTATATGATCAATCACAATCATCGGTGGCCTATCTAGCCATACTACTGGTGAGTTCCAGTTCGTACTACATTTGCTCATTAGATGCGCCGCTTCATTCGCTGTCCTTTTAACAACGCGGATCGCCTCTTCTAATCTCATCCCAAGGGCCCTCTTGATACTCATACATATTGTACCCAGCTCGGTGATAATGACTTCTTGACCACAAAGTTTCTGAACCACTGAAAGACAGTCTGTTTCGATTTAGAAGCTTTGGATTTGGAGGGTTCCCGCCATATGAATGCCGAACTCGATGGCCAGGGCCTCCGCTACTTCCGGCTCCCAGGCCCCTTGAATCCTCTTAGTTGCGGCAAAGATGAAACGGCTAGATGAGTCTCTAGCTACTAGTCCAAGACAAATGCTAGCTCCTGCAACCATCCCAGTGTCCACGTTTATCTTCGTCACTCCCGGCGGTGGCCGGGTCCAGACTGCCACATGAGGAACGCCATCCATGGGACTTTCATTCTCTTGATGCACATGGTAATCATGCAATAGAAAATCAGCTCGCAAAGCAATTTGGCC
This sequence comes from Linum tenue, assembly GCA_946122785.1. Taxonomy (NCBI): domain Eukaryota; kingdom Viridiplantae; phylum Streptophyta; class Magnoliopsida; order Malpighiales; family Linaceae; genus Linum; species Linum tenue. The sequence continues at coordinate 23,971,866 of CAMGYJ010000005.1, read as the reverse complement.
TTCCTCAAGTTTGTGTCCATTGTGCATTTGAGCATTACGCTCTTTCCACAAGAACCACAAGAAAACAAGCCATCTCTCCAAATCTCCTTCTTGCGCAATCTCACAAGCTCTAAGCATCCAAGCTGCACAATTATCACCTTGACGACAGGCAAATAAATAAGCCAAATTAGTTGGCCGCAAAATCCTAGTTGTCCAGCCACATTCACCAAACAAGTGTGTTTGAGTCTCCGGCAATGTACAAAACAGACAACTTTCATAGCCCTTCTCATCCCTCTTGCAGTAGTTAGCTCCCGTTGGGAGCGCATTGCGGGCAAACCTCCATCCGAAGTATTTCACTTTCGGTGGGATATTTAATCTTCATATCCTCTTCCACAATTCCGTCGATACCACTGTAGTAGCATGTGACTCGACTGTCTTACTTCTCAGCCACGTCTGATAATCGGACTTAACTGTGTATAGACCACTCTTGGAATCCACCCAAACCACTTCCTTTTCGTTCGCTCCCCGTAACGGGATTTGTGATATTGCTGCCACCACTTCCGTAGAGAAACAATTGTCGAGGAGAGTCATGTTCCATGATTCCTCATTTGGTAATATAAGGTCACGAACAACCGCTGTCACCGGCAATTCCTTTGGAGCTGTAGGTACAAAGAAATTGGGAATGGAGGGAATCCATCAATCACCCCACACCCTGATGGAGGCACCATTTCCAACAACCCACCGCAAACCTTGTCTGAGAAAATCTTGTGAGCTCATTAGTGACCGCCAGATAAAACTCGGTCGGTAACCCACTTCAGCCTCGAGGATCTCCGTGTTTGGATGGTAGCGCGCTTTCAGTAGTCTAGCGATCAGGGAATTCGGGCGTTGAGAAATACTCCATAAATGTTTTGCTAGCATAGCAGTGTTGAAGCCACCCAAGTCCCGAAAAGCCAATCCGCCCTCCTCTTTTGGTCTACACAACTCATCCCAGCTAACCCACGCCAACCGGTTTTCCTCCTTCTTTTGGCCCCACCAGAAATTTTGCACAATCCGGTGGACTTCCGATATTTTACCTTCTGGGATTCGAAAGACAGTCATTGCATAAGTTAGTTGGGCAAGTGCGACCGATTCAATGAGGACAGCACGAGCTGCCACAGAAAGAGTACGCTCCTTCCAGCCATTTAACTTCTTCCTCACTCTGTCCACTAGGCCCGCGAACACTTCCTTCTTCGAACGACCAACTTCAGTAGGTAACCCCAAGTATTTCCCCTGCTTCTGAACTACAGTCATTCCCAGCTTATCCCCTATCTCTTTCTTGCGGATATGTGGTACCTTCTTGCTAAAAGATATTTATGACTTCTCCCGATTAATCTGTTGTCCCGACTCAAGTTCATAGGCCTCAAGAATCAATCTCAGTGAGTCGCATTCCTCCATGGTTCCGCGCCCGAAGAATATGCTATCATCTGCAAAAAAACAAGTGAGTAATCGGTGGAGCGTGCTTAGCAATAGCAATACCATGCAGGCCTCCCTCCGCAGACACTTTCGCTGTATACGAGGAGAGTCCCTCTGCACAAAGTAAAAACAAGTAGGGCGATAACGGGTCTCCCTGTCTTAGCCCTCGTGTGGGGTGAAACGCTCTGACTGATGTCCATTAACCAAAACTGAGTAAGTAACCATGCTCACACAGGACATGATTAGTTGGACCCATCTGTCAGCGAAACCCATTCTTCTCATAACCCCCTCCAGGAATCTCCACTCCACCCTATCATATGCTTTTGCCATGTCGATTTTTGCTGCAAAGACCCCTCGCTGACTTTTTTCCTTTGTCTTCATCGCATGGAAGCATTCAAATGCTGCCATGACATTATCGGTAATGAAACGCCCCGGAACAAAAGCGCTTTGATTCTGCGAAATTATATTATCAAGCAAAACCTTCAGTCTGTTCGCTAAAACCTTTGCTGCCATTTTGTAGAGGACATTACACAAACTGATAGGGCGATAATCTTTTGGTGTTGAGGGGGTTTTTACCTTCGGGATTAAGGCTATCAGAGTGTGATTCAGTTCTGTAGGGAAGACCCCATTTGAAAGTTTGATTATTTGTACACCAATTACCGTTACATAATTTGAGGGCGTCAGTAACACCGTTAGTCAAATTAACAGAATGATTACATGGCTGCCAACTCACCAAACACATCATCGACAACTCAACAACACTTACCGCATGAATGTCATGTCAGATTTTAATTTAAAAATAAATAAAAAAAATTATAAATTATTTTCTTATCCTCTCTCCTCTCCCATCACTCACTTCTCGTGCGATGGCGCCAGCAGCAACGATGGTGACAATCTGGCCGGCGATGGCAGATTTATGACCCTTACTCCTTGCCCCCTAATCTGGCCGGCGATGGCAGATCAACGAACCCTGCTCCTCCTCTCCTCGAAACATTCACCGCCTACCCAAAACCCCATCTAATCATTCTGTCTTCTTTTAATTTCATCCCTCTCCAACTCCCTCAAGTCGCCGGCCTCACGAATCCACCATCTCCATCCCAGCCTAGTCCCCTACCTCAAATTTGCCTGAGACGGGCGTGACCCTGTCATAACCCTGCTCCTTGAGACCCTGTCGAATCCATCGTTGCGCCTCTTTGCACCAATGCTCTCCTCCACATACTGGATGAATCGCAACTCAGGGAGACGATTTGAACAATCGATCAATCTGCTTCCAAAGATCGTAGCTTTCCTGCGGAAAATGGAGGTTTCAAGGCAAAACCCCTATATCCATAAGTAATTCTCTCCAACCCAGAAAGACCTATTGGGCAACTTTTCCTCTTTTGCTCCATCTGCCTCGTCTTTTTACCCGGATGGTCGACATGTTCGATCTCGTCCTGAATCTCTTCCCGGATAACGATGTTGGCAAAGCCGGCTCCACACGAGGAGCTTTTGATCAGAATCTTGGGCTCCATAATCCAATTGATCAAGAAAGACGAGGCTTAGGGTTCCTTTCGGGAGTCAAGACTTCAGCGACGAAGTGGAGGAATCAAAGGAATGAAGATTATAAAGCGAGTGCATTGAATGCACATAATAAAGTGTGCACCGAACATAAAACGAGAACTTTTATACTTTTATCATTTTTATATTTTATAATATTAATTCGTATAATTTTATGATTTAGTTTGTATACTTATATCATATTGTTTGCATACTTCATTATTGTGTTATTGGTTTATCTAAAGAAAAAATAGGAGAGATGTCGCACCTATTAAATAGTTGTACTTCATGCCCAAATGCTAAGTAAACTCTTAAGATTTGAAAACCTTCCTCCTTTTCTCTTGTGCAACTCGAGTTCAAAAGTAGAAAATCTTCCTCCTTTTTTTATGTGGTATCTGTTTGGTATTTGAGAAACCTTGAACAATGAATTCTTCTACCCCTAAAAACCTTTTTCACGTGTCCTAGATCCTAAACACGTTACAACCCTATTGTAAAAGACCTCCAAATAAGTTAATGGTGACCCACTTTGTGGAGACTCGATTGAATTGCAAATGCTTAGGAGTTAGATTCGTGGTAGAAAGATTATTAGGTTGAGTGTTAACGACATCCACATCTTTTGCTTATGAAATGATTGTCTTTGGAGCTCCTTTATGGTTAATTGGTTTTTCCTATTCAGGATCAGATTCGAATACTTTTCACATGTAGGCCATGGTCATCACCCATACTGTGGGCGACTCCCTGCCTTCGCCCATGCCGTGAGCTACTCCCTGCCTTCACTACATAAGTTGATTTTAGCCTCTTTTTATGGGTGTTCGGGTAGACTTAACCTAAAACATCAAATACAAGTTAGAGGATAGAAAAGAGGAATCTTCAGCAGCTCTACCCCAAAGGAGTCATCTTGGAGAAATAGATCAAGACTTCTACCATGAAGATCAGTTTTTCCTCTTTTCCTCTATTTGTTTCCTCATCCTTCATGAACAAATCCTTCCTTGTTGTTTGTATTAGATAAACCATAGCTATGGTGCTCTTAATTGATTGAATGGTTATGGAATTTGATGTTTATTAACCTTTGATTCAAATTTGATTTATTATTATAGTGTCTAATAGTTTCACGCCTGTTGCATGTTTGTTTGGTTTGTGTGTATGACGAGAAGGGTATCCTCATATGCATGATGGAACCCGTAAAGATGAAATATAATTAAAAATGTCAGGATTTGGAGGACAAAGGACCTCAATATTAGTGTAAAACTTAATAGGTGAATTCAAAAAACGACTTAAAGGTTCAATTGATCAGTTCTATATCAAAGGGGATATCATAATCATAGTTAATTGTTTGATACAGTGTTAATATGCGAGGGTATCGGGTTAGCACCAGTTTGAGAATTCCTACAATTAAGGAAAGATGACATTGATTCAATATGATATTTGATTGATTATTTATGTCAGGTAGGGAATTCAAAATATGAGCAAACATCTTCTCTACTTGAATTTGCCTTAGTGTTATGCGTTTAGTCTTTGCTAAATTTTCACTGCTTTGTTAGTTAGTTTAATTAATTAAAAGAATTTCTAAATGATTGGTCAAATAGTATGTAATGACTGGTAGTTCATAGTCTCTGTGGGATATGATCTTACTAGTCACTGTATTGCTTCTACTGCAGTTACACTTGCCTAAGTATTGGCACTAGAAAAGGCCATCGGCGGGGTAGGTCAGAAGCAATACCCAAGCTCCGCCCCATGCTACTTGCTGGTAGACTATTACCCGCCCCAAATAGGCAGAGTCTAGTCGGGTCGCGTGGGTCAGGTCAGAAATTGCCATCACTAGCTATACCTTACAAGTATTTCCTTTGGCTGACTTTTTATGTTGAGGAGGTCAGCCACAATTAATGTTGGTTTTTAATGGAAATTTTAAAAATTATAGAGGGGATACTGATTCGGGCCTAATTGTACACTTTTTATCCCCGTTTCTCTTTGACGTTTGTTGCAATTGAGCTCCAGAAAGGGGTGGTTTTACGCTAGGTTTCTTGTGTTTTAGCGTGTTTCAGGATCCAATAGGTGAAACCAACCCCGGAGTCGAAAGTTGGAAGAAAAGGAGCAAAAAGGAGGAAAGAGCATGTGTTCAAGGTCTGCCATTGGAGTTCAAGGTCTTACAGGATCGTGAACTAGAGCCAAAATCCATGAACCGCGAAGCGTCCAGGGAGAATCCGAAGGTTACTGACGCCGAGTGAGTTCACGGTTGCTAAGACCGTGAACTCTAAGCACAAATCATGAACCGTGGATGTGAAGCGGAGCGTTTTGGTCTCAACAATGAGTTCACGGTCACGTTTCAATGTTCACGGCCATGAACTGAGGTCTAAGACCATGAAATGCTCAACGTGTCCTTGAACTAAGACCGTGAGCTGCTCAACGCGTCCTTGAACTAATCCGTGAACTGCTCAGCGCGTCCTTGAACTAAGACCGTGAACTGATCAACGCGTCCTTGAACTTAGCTCTAAGACCTTGAACTAAGCCTGATTTGGGTATAAAAGGAGAGGGGAGCTGAAGGAGAAGGGGGAGCTGGTTTTTGGAGAAGAATTGGTTTCTCTCTCTAGGGTTTGCCCAAAAACACCAAAGGGGAGTTCTAGTGTGAGAGAGAGAGAGTGCTAGAGTGATCTTGGAGCATCATTGGAGGCGTGGGTGGAGATTCAAGCCTAGAAGAAGAAGATATTGGGCTCAAATTTGTAATCCCTCTCTCTCTCTCTCTAGAAACTCACTCTTTTCTCTTGGGTGTTGTAGATCCCTAACTAATACTTTGTAATTACTTGTTTAGATTGAATGATTGTCATTGGGTATTGTTTAATTTAATGATTGAGGTATTATTCATGTCGATTGTGCATGCTTGTGCTTAGCAATCTAAGGGTTGTGCATGTTTTGTGCTTAGCATCCTTAGGTTTGTGCATTTTGGTGCTTAGCAACCTAAAGATTGTGCATAATTGTGCTTAGCACCCTTAGGTTTGTGCATGTTGGTGCTAGCAATCTAATTAGCCACCTTAACCTTGCTTGGAGAGGAAAATCCCCCTTCCAAGGGAGACTTAATCGAGTTGGTTTTCCTTCAGCTTTTTAAGCCACCTAACTAGGTTAATTTAGGGCAACCCTCATTGTTGAATTAAGCAAATCGGTCAATCGCGATTAAGTCGTCCGACCTTTGAGTTGAGTGAGGGAGTAAGTCAACTACTGATTGCCTAAACCGAGAGGGTCGAGTGACACGACCTATATTGTTCACCTCGGTTTAGCAATTGAGATTGTCGTCTCTGACCATATATGTATCCCTTTGTGGTTCGCGGTTACCTTGCCCATAACAATCGTTCCAATCCAACGAGTCTTGGTAGCTAGTTAGGGGGAAGCAACTCCTGGGTGAAGCTATCTTAGTTAGACTTTTCCTTTGTTTACTTTTCCTTGCTACTTTAGTTTGTAGTTCCATTTATTATAAACCCAAAAGTTGCTTGCTAGATAACAACTTAAGCGATTGAAGTAGGGGTAAATGGATCAGCCCGGGTTGACAATTTAAATACTTGCTCTATACTGCACCCGGCTAGAGTTTAAAAACTTGGGCTCTAGTCGCGATTAATTTGTGGTGTAGATTCGTGCGACCTCCGGATTAGTTAGTGGTGACACCCCATATGTGAACTCTAGCATTTAGAGGTTGCATTCATGGTGAAGAGACGTTAGGGATTGAGAGAATAAGCATGCGCATTTTTCGCATCAAATTGTCCTGACCCCACTGGTCGAGAGTGAGTGATTCATTTTCTCGTATTCTTTATACTCTTTATCCCGGTGAGGACCTAGATTGCTCGGTCTTAATTCTGATATCTTGAGCTTTATGCATGAAGTGACTGTCTAGAATAAGTGGTTGAGTCGAGTCTATGTTGGTTGGTGAACAGAAGGGAGACTTTTCCTTTGCTCGACTTTGCTACATTCGAATGTCATTTGTGGTGGTTGTCTAGGTTGTCGTTGAGGTTGTCCATGTGTTAATGACCAAAAGCCAGTATGATCCACGTGTTTTGTGCCGATATGATATGCCCTAAAGCCTGCTTGATTGAAATGTGTTGAGCTTACCTTGTATCTGACTTGGTTTGCTTGGGGACAAGCAAACGGTTAAGTGTGGGGGAATTTGATAGCGATGTATTTGCACATGTTTGCACCCTTAGTTCTTATCCGTTTGCAGCGAGTAGTCGTGTGTTTTGGCCTATTTTACGCTGGGTTGTGCTACTTTGTCATATTTCAGGTCCCAGACGTCGAAGGAAAGGCTAAGCATGAGTTTCGGGGCATTTGGAAGTCATTCGGTCGAGCTGGGGCCAAAGCACGGGCTGGCCTAAACCAAAACACGGCCGTGTACACAAACAGGCACACCAGTGTTTTTATTGCCGAAAGCTGAACTGATGGAAAAGCAAAGCACGGGCTCGCCTAAATCAAAGCACGGCCGTGTTCCTGGACCGTGTTTTTACTACCGAGGCTTGACCAAGATTGTCCTCCGCTGGCCCAAAACACGGGCGGGACTGACTCAAAACACGGCCGTGTCCAACTTTAGGCACGACAGTGTTTTGCCCCAAGGTGTGGCCGTGTTTTAACACGGGGCAAAACACGGGCGGGCAAAACCAAAGCACGACCGTGCCCTCGACCATGTTTTGCCCAGGGTCGGCCTTTTTAGGCAGATTTGAGCCAAAGGAGAAGGGGTTCCGAGTTTTAGAGAGACAGAGCGATTCCTAGAGAGAGAAAGCGACGAACCAGAGTTCCCAAGTGCCCTAGCTTGATCTTCATCACCATTGGAGCCCGGCTTGAGCTTGGAGAAGTGCCGATTGACGACCAGGAGCAGAAACTCATCCTTCACAGTATGATTTTCGCATCTGAATCTGCTTTTGCTTCTCTCTCCATGGAGTAGTTCTCTCATTCATCTGGGTATGGAGAACCCTAGATTTGTATGTTAGGTCTGATTGTATGAACCCAAGTACAGATTTTATGATTTGATTATGTTCAATTGAGCTTGAATGATTTAATGACTTGAATCCTGATCAAATCCTATTATTTCTGCTTTAGCCTAGAAAGAGAATATCTGCCTAGGTTAATAGAGCACCTTTAATTGAAGGTAGTGAATTGGCGACTTTATTCGAGGAGCCAATTCACTATTATGTACCGAATTCACTTCGGTAGTGGAGGTTTTGTTCATAGGGCCTCAATCTGTTTACTCCGGTGGAGGTTAAACGCCCGCTAGAGACTCAGATTGAGAGGGTCTGGAGACCTTTAGTCGAGACTTCAGTCTGTTTAAGAACCTCCCGCAGTATAACTATCATAGAAACTGAACTTGGTAAATTGCAATCCGGCTTAACTGCAGTCTAGGGGGAACCATATCCGGATGACCTCTCTCGACTTGAAAACAACCGTTTAACTTGCTTTGTTTGTTTGTTAATTTGGACTTGCACTAAAGTTTCACTGCTAGATAATAAGAATTCACTGAGTAGTCATCACATCTAGGACCCGGGTTGACATTAAAACCCAAACCCGCTATACTACGCTTTAGGAAGTGGTTACACTTGGCCAATTTCTAGAGTGACAGTAGGAGTGAGTCAAGAACCTCAACTTCAAGGAGGTTCTTGGGTGGACCGAAACTTGAAGAGAAACCGTCCGGCTCACGACGTTAAAGAAGCGCTTGGTGGGAGGCAACCCAACCATCAATGGTTTGCATCTCTTTTCCTTTCAACAAGACAACCAATGAAGAGATTTTGGTGGTGTTTTTACGTCCCCTTGCACTTCCGGATCTCACCCGACCTTCGATCCTGACCTCCAACATTCACATCGTATCCGATAACATCGTTCTACCCCTTATTTTACGCCATTGAGGGCAATGTCGAGATTAAGTGTGTGTGGGGGGGTAGTCTATTATGCATGTGTGTGTGAATGTTTGGTGTGATTTTGAATGCTTGGAGCCTAGTTGTATGCCCAAAGTTTCAAAATTTGAGGGCTCCAAGCATAACAACTTCTACATTTGCATAATCATAGTGGCATCTTGTGGTGATTTGTTTTGAATCTCGTGGTTATTAGCATGGTCTATGGTTGATTTGCTTGTGATTGTGTGCAACCTATGATGATGACTAAGACATGTATTAGGTTTGTGCATAGGTTCATTTCTCATGTGTTTGTGAACCGATAGATGTTTTGAATCGGTTACTTGCTTTTCACAGTTGCCTATGCATCGAGTTTAGGGATTTAAAACGAATGATTGAGCACCTAGATAACCATGTGAGACTTGTGTCATTTGTTTCGTTCTTGTGTGATAGATCCCCCTTTACATGATGCGTAGCATTCACGTTGTTGCTAGCGAGGAAGATGGAGGCATAGGTTTAGTCCACGACCCAAATGTTGACCGACCCGATCATATCATCCCTTAGTCAACCCCTTTGAGCCGTGTGTCTAAGGTTCGTTCTCGTGTTAGGTAGATCACGCTACTTGAGCTTGACAGATTTAGATAGAACGACCCTACTTTCTTCATGTCTACACCGTTATCGAGTCACCTTTGTGTTTGGAAGCTCCATTCATACCGTTTGAACTTGAACGAGGTTCCACATGAGTGATTTGTGTATGGTTTTGCTAAGAGGAGAAGTGAGTGTGGAGGTAGTTTTTCGAAGTGAGCATTGTTCCGTAAGTTAAAAAATGTGGCATGTTTTTAGCTCTCTATAGCCCTCAAAGGAAAGAGAAAAGAAGAAGAAAAAAAAAGAGATCAATAAGACAGCAAAGAAAAAAAGAGATTGGCCACCAAAAATATAATAAATGTTGAATATGCTCTTAGAAGTGTTGCTTAGCATGCAAGCTTTAGGAACACTAACATGTTGTTTGCCTACCACACTCTTGTGATTGAAATTGAATATCAAAGGTAGCAAGAAAGATTGTTGCGAATGGTTGGTGATTGGTTGTGGTTTGGAATCGAGGGAAGTGTGGTTTTTGGCCGATGCTAGTGGCCATTGAGTATAGGAAAGGGTTCTAATCGAAACCTTAGAACTTTTTGTGGTTTTAGGATGGAAATGTGGAACCTTGTGCTATGTTTGCCACCACCCAGAAAGCTTTTTCCCGATGTCCTAGTCCTTAGCCAGTCATTTGAACATGTGTCTAAGACCTCCAGACAAGCTAGCATCGACACCCATCTTGTGAGCTCTAACATTTAAAGGCTATCGTCATGGTAAAGGGGCGTTAGGATTGAGCGTGAATATGCATATCTTTTGTTCCTATTATGTGATCTTCATGCATGAGTAACTGTGATTGGTGAGTCGTCAAGGCATGTTGTGTGTGGGTTCGTGAATAATCTGAGAACTCTTCTTTTGCACAATCTTAATGCAGTTGAATGTCGTTTGTGGTGGTTGCCAAGATTACTTTGTTTTTGTCCATAGGTCGGTGTCAAATAACCATTGTGATTCATTCGTTTTATGCCCTATAAAATGCCCCAAAAATTGTGTTGAAAAAGAAGTTGTAAGCTTACCTTGTTTTGTACTTGGTTTGCTTGGGGACAAGCAAACGTCTAAGTGTGGGGGAGTGATTCGGGCCTAATTGTACACTTTTTATCCCCGTTTCTCTTTGACGTTTGTTGCAATTGAGCTCCAAAAAGGGGTGGTTTTACGCTAGGTTTCTTGTGTTTTAGCGTGTTTCAGAATCAAACAAGTAAACCAACCCCGGAGCCGAAAGTAGGAAAAAAAGGAGCAAAAAGGAGGAAAGAGCATGTGTTCAAGGTCTGCCATTGGAGTTCAAGGTCTTACAGGACCGTGAACTGGAGCCAAAATCCGTGAACCGCGAAGCGTCCAGGGCGAATCCGAAGGTTACTGACGCCGAGTGAGTTCACGATCGCTAAGACCGTGAACTCTAAGCACAAATCGTGAACCGTGGATGTGAAGCGGAGCGTTTTGGTCTCAACATTGAGTTCACGGATGCGTTTCAATGTTCACGGCTGTGAACTGAGGTCTAAGACCATGAACTGCTCAACGCATCCTTGAACTAAGACCATGAGCTAATCAATGCGTCCTTGAACTCAGCTCTAAGACCATTAACTGAGCCTGATTTGGGTATAAAATGAGAGGGGAGCTGAAGGAGAAGGGGGAGCTGGTTTTTGGAGAAGAATTGGTTTCTTTCTCTAGGTTTTGCCCAAAAACACCAAAGGGGAGTTCTAGTGAGAGAGAAAGAGTGCTAGAGTGATCTTGGAGCATCATTGGAGGCTTGGTTGGAGATTCAAGCCTAGAAGAAGGAGAAGATCTTGAGCTCAAATTTGTAATCCCTCACTCTCTCTCTAGAAACTCACTCTTTTCTCTTGGGTGTTGTAGATCCCTAACTAATACTTTGTAATTACTTGTTTAGATTGAATGATTATCATTGGGTATTGTTTAATTTAATGATTGAGGTATTATTCATGTTGATTGTGCATGCTTGTGCTTAGCAATCTAAGGGCTGTGCATGTTTTGTGCTTAGCATCCTTAGGTTTGTGCATTTTGGTGCTTAGCAACCTAAGGATTGTGCATAATTGTGCTTAGCACCCTTAGGTTTGTGCATGTTGGTGCTAACAATCTAATTAGCCACCTTAACCTAGCCTAGAGAGGAAAATCACCCTTCCAAGGGAGACTCAATCGAGTTGGTTTTCCTTCAGATTTTTAAGCCACCTAACTAGGTTAATTTAGGGCAACCCTCATTGTTGAATTAAGCAAATCGGTCAATCGTGATTAAGTCGTCCAACCTTTGAGTTGAGTGATGGAGTAAGTCAACTACCGATTGCCTAAACCGAGAGGGTCAAGTGACACGGCCTATATTGTTCACCTTGCTTTAGCAATTGAGATTGTGGTCTCCGACCATATATGCATCCCTTTGCTGTTCGCGGTTACCTTGCCCATAACAATCGTTCCTATCCAACGAGTCTTGGTAGCTAGTTAGGGGGAAGCTACTCCTGGGTGAAGCTCCCTTAGTTATACTTTTCCTTTATTTACTTTTCCTTGCTAGTTTAGTTTGTAGTTCCATTAGTTATAAACCCAAAAGTTGTTTGCTAGATAACAACCTAAGCGATTGAAGTAGGGGTACATGGATCGGCCCGGGTTGAAAATTTAAATACTTGCTCTATACTGCACCCTGCTAGAGTTTAAAAACTTTGGCTCTAGTCGGGATTAACTTGTGGTGTAGTTTCGTGCGAGTCAGATACGTATGTGGACCACAAGCATTATAAAGAAAACTAGAAAACTCATGCCAAAAACACGACTAACCACACCATAAAAACATAAAATAGGCCAGAAGGTTCATGAAAGCAAACGAGAAGCCACAACCCCACAAATCCCATAAACCCGACCAAAAAGCTCAAAGTTGACATCACAAGTCTGCTGAAGCATACCAGAAAGCTTGTAAACTTACTACAACTCTCATTAAGCATATCATAAACTCTTCACAAAGCATGTGTCAAGAAATCATAAAGTAGATGAGAAATCTCATAAAACATACAGGAAAATGTAGAAAGAAAGCACACCACAAAACGGACCACAAGTTTCCTAAAGCATATCGGAAACACACATAAACTAACCAAAAATATCATACAATAAACCATAAATATTTAAAATCACAACTTAACTCTCATGAAACAAACCAGAAAAATGAGAAACCAACCAAAAACCTCACGCCCAACTGTTGGCACTTGCAAAAGTTACTCGATCTCAACCAAATCTCATATAAGATCCAAACCCATTATACTTAATTTAATCACCACTACTATTAAGCAAATCAGGAAGTTAAAAAAAATCCAATTAGAAGAATCATTCATCAAGGAAAACATACTAGTACTACAATGATGAGCCCTAAACTCGGGTCTCAATTAGGTTTCAAAGTTGCGCAGCCACTAAACACAAAACAAAGTTCATGAGCAAGCTCGGATAAGCTTGTTGAACTCGAATTTGATGGAACAAACGGGAATCCTTACACATGGAAGGATGCACACTTGTTTTGAGGAAGCTTTCAATGCAATCGAGTGTGTTTCTCGATTGATAAGCTGGGGTTTTCAACAAGTTTTGATCGCAACCAAAACCAAACAAACTCACAAGCTCTCAAGCTTGGGAATTGGGTTAAAACTTATTCAACTGCATTCTGCCTCTTACAATACACGACTCAAGCCTTTTATAGGCAATGTACAAACCTTAACCTACTCTAAAAAGAACTTAACCTACACCTAAATCAACTAGGAAAAGTACTTCGAACTAATCCTTGTGACACAAGGATTTGTGGTCTTGCATTACACGAAATCAAACAGTTTTTCTAGCTACTTTGAACGTCTTGTTTTTTATGGACCAAATGAGCTCCAACTCCTCAGCCGATTCCCTTAGGTTGTAGATGGTAATATGTACTTTTGTGTGGTACTCGTCCTTGAGCTTGATTCCCCACCATCTGTCTGGAATTGAACTCCAAAGGAGCCCTCTCGAACACATCTCCAGACTTAACCAATTCTAGGTAGATTTCCAGTTTCTACGTAGCATTTTGGAACCCTTGTAAAATCGACATAATGGCTTCTCCTGACTAATCCAAGCTTTCCATTGCGTATAGAAACATTGGTAATTCAGTTCCAAACTCTCTCCTTGAATTTCCTTCGAGCCATTTGGGACGACCAAGCCTGTGAAGTAGGTCACCTGAAACAAAGAGAACACTTAGTCAAATTTCCAAGTCTTTCTTCCCACTTGAGCAAGCTTCCTTATCAATCCATGGCGGCTTCAATTGCAAGCAATTTGGGATCATATCATACAACAACACAATGAGCGCGACGATACCCCATGGCGAGCTTCTTTCCGACGGCAGGTGGTGGGGTCCACTAGTGGCGACCCACAAGAATATGCCAAAGAAAAACATGTTGCAGGATTCCATGGACCTGGAAGACAAACATCGAACGAGGAATTTTAAGAGGACCTACGAATCGAAGTTGCCCAGTCCCATCAATGACTCTATGAACTCTGCCATCTCATCATAGCTGAAATACCATGATGCGGCGAAGAAAATGGCGATTGTTGTCAAGAAATGAAGGACATGGTAGGGGAGTGGGTTTAGGGTGAAGGAGTCGAGTATCCAGATTTGTGAGGGAGGGAAGGGATGAATGATTGATAACGCCATTATTACACATATTTATTCCCCCATTTCTTGATAGTTTGAGCTAGTATTCTTTTGTTATTTTATGCTAGGTTGTGTTCTTTTATCATATTTCAAGCCCTGGCAGGTAAAGAGAGGCATAGGCACAAGTTTCGGGACAATCAAAGATCGTTTGACGACTTAACGTGGATCAGAGGAAGAAACACAGGTTGTCCAGTGTAAAACACGGTCGTGTTTATGAGGAAAGCAGTTGTATTCCAACTGAAGAAGCACAACCAAATTTTGGCCAAAACACTGGCGGTGTTTCATGTGTCGAGGAGAAAGCGGGCTAAGCAAGAAATGATATACGGTCGTGTTTTACTCAGTTGAGGCCAAACACAGGCTTGATCGTGTTTTGTCATGAAGATCTCGTGTTTCCCTCAGAAGGAATTTAAGTGAAATGATGAGCTTTGACAAAACACGGGTTGGAGCTAAAACACGGGCAAGGAACACAACCGTGTTTAAACCAGCTGCGGGGCTAAGTGCCACTTTCACGATTCTTTATAGGGATCTGACTTTTGACAGCAGAAACAAAGTTCTAGAGAGAGAAAGTGATGAAGAAACATACATTGGAGTTGATTTGAGCTTCAATCCTTCATTGGCGGACTTCGTCTCTTAGAGCGCAAATTGACATCTCGGAGCAGAATATCAACATCTTTATGAGTATGACTACTTCTAGCATGGTTTTCCTCTCTCTATGGAGTAATCATCCTTCTCACTTTGGGTATGAAGAACCCTAGTTCCATGTGTTTGGATAATGATTGTATGAAACCTTGGATTGTTGAATTGATTTTTTATATTCAATTGATGTATTATTCATGATCGATATAGTCTTGATCGCATTCTTTTTATTATTGTTTTAACCTATGAGAGAGAAAATATTAGCGTGTTAAGAGAGCATCCTTAATTGGAAATATTGAATCGATTCCATGGATAGTGAATCGATTCATTACTCTATATTAGAATCTATTCCAGTAGAGGAGGTCTATTTGCAGTGCCTTGGCATTTTCGTTCGGTTGAGGATAATCTCCTGCCGACTAATTTGTTTAAGAGGGCTTGGCCTGCTTTGGTCGAGATTTCAAGCTAACACCAGACCTTCCTTAGTATACTTATCAACGAACCGAACTAAGGAGAATTATGACTTTGACCTAACTACAGGCTAGGGGGACACATAACTGAGTGATCTTTCTTGCATATGAATTCGAATCAACTTTCTTTGCTTTGTTACTTTGGCTTTAGTAAACAATATTACAACGTGGTAACTAGATAATAGACAGTTCACCAAGTAATACATCTAGGGCCCTGGGTTGACAATCAAGACTTAATTCCACTATACTACTCCTTGATTTGTGGTTACAATTGGCCACTAATTAGTAATTAGAGTGTTAGTAATAGCGAGTCAATGACAATTTCGAAAATATCCTTACTAATAATTATTAGTATAGTGCTAACAGATAGGTGTTAGCACCCTATCAGGTTGAATGCTTGATGGATTTGGTCATTCGTTGTGGAATTTGTCCAAACTCCATTGTTTGCTTCATGTACTTACATTAAACAAATATATGGAGACACACGGAGTTTGAGAGTCTAAATCCATGCCCCATGGATTTGAAAATCTCATCACTTTAGGTGGAAATTGATCATAAATTTTGAAGTCCATCATTTGTGACAAACATACACCTACTATTTTCTTTCCATCATTTGTAGATGTCTTCTTTACTTTACTTTCCAGGCCAACAACCTTCTTCTTGAGTTAGCTCAATCTTAGGGGTCGTTTGATTTTGGTAATAGTTAAATTGATGCATTGTCATCAATGATTGCATAATAATATACATGTATATAAGAAAATTGGTGTATTGTAGTTTACATCGTTTGGTTGTTGTGATAGTTATTATAGTATTTAAATAAATTATATTACTTTTTGGGTGAAATATCACTTTTACCATTTGGTTTTAATATAAAAAAGCAACAGACATAAAAAGGTAGATACATAGTTGGAAGAAGAAAAAACACAACAATGTCAATCAAACAATCTCAACAATCTCACAGAAAACTTGAGATTTAATGAGTGATCGTTTGTGTCACATCAAGCAAACAATGCATGTATTGTTTGTGCAGAAATTCATAAAAACAATGCATTGTAGATATTGCATACATTGTAACTATCACCAAAACCAAACCACTCCTTAGACTAGCTTGTTGTCCGACCTGTTGGTCGAAATGTCATTTGAACACAATGTATTTATGATGTGTATTTAAATTTTTTAAATTAATTGAAATGATGAATTTCGTATGACATCAAGGTGACATCGAAATTATTTTCTATTTTCGAAATTCTTATAACTTTTCATCAATGGTGAATATTGTAATCTTAATGGTTATAACCAAGTTGTCAAACCGGTTTAAGTCGTTGAGTCGGTCAAGTAAGTGATTTGAAGTTTAATGGTTCGATTGAGGTCCAACCTGTTTGAGCCATTTTACACCTTTTCTAAATATTTACATATTAGATAGAAATTTAGTGATTGAAATAGAATGTACTAACTTATATCTATTAAAAACTCAAATAGACAAATTTCACAAAAAAAACATATCTATCTCAATATTCATCCACCATCCCCTTGCCTCTCTCCCCCCTCCCCTTGCCTCTCTCTTCTTCTCCCTCTCTAACGATCAGACCCTTGATTTTGTAGAGCCTGTTTTGGAGCACGACTTTGGTCGGACCTAGTCCAACCAGTCGCCTGGTACAAGTGTCACAACCTTGGTTATAACACTTTTGAATAACTGTTCATAACTTGTCTATTTAATGATGTAGTTACTTAGTTTCCTATGGTTGAAAAGAAAATTGACATAACTAAAAAAGAGTTTGTCTGAAAAAGCGTAGCATAAATAGGAAACTCATGATGATAACCTTTAGTCAATATTTATTTCTTTTGCTTGAGAAACAATACATATATAGCAATATCTAAACCTTAAAGTATTATGCTCAATACAATAACAAAATTAGTAAGAAAATAACATTTTTATCCATACTCTATGCAATGAAAAAATTAATTATCAACCAAGATACTCTAAATTTAGTTGACGGACAATCTTATTCACTCAACAACAAAAAAACATATCTTGTGGTACCTATCTTGCTAATCCACATGAACCCATCAACGCGTCCATGAAAACTCCAGGCCGACTTTCATCATTTGTCTTGTACTGCGTTATTTCATATTAAACTAAGTAACTATGAATGATACATGTAGTCAATTATCCTATTGAGATCATCTATAAAAATTGGTTTTCATAAATTGTGTTCTTTTAAACTCGCCCATTTTTCCAATCATGTCATATTATCATGAAATTTAGGATTTAACGATTAACCAAACTAAAAATTTCAAAAAACTGGTCACTTACAGTTTGCATAACAATATCATTGCAATAATATTTCTAAAAATGAATACCAATTCTACATCACATCTACACATTCAATATTGCAATTCAATATGCAATATTCGAATCAATAATATTTGATTTGCAATATTATAATTATTCTCCATTTATAAGAGGACATAAATTAAATTTACTATTAAACTCAGATTAAAATAATCAAAATATAAAAATTAAAATATCAAATAAAGTACTTTCGTGAGAGTTAGTTGGCAAGCTAACAATAGTGGAAAAGTCATACAAATTTTAGATTTTAGGTTTTCAGATTTTGTACTTAAAAAAGGAAAAATACATTTGTATAGTCAAAATTTTGGCGTTTGTGCCATTAATAGCCAAATTTGGAGAAATACGACTTATAGCCACTTCCTTCCAATTCTTTAATGGTGTTAGCTAATAAGCTGACTAGACAAACGGAAAGAATGAGTTAGCGAGTTTAATTCCATGTTGGATTAGTTTTAAAAATTAAAAAAATAAAAAGCAAAAAAAGGAGCTGAAAAGTTTCCAGGTGCACACTTTCGAGGCATTTTAGTGTGCTTTATAGTATTGGTGCTATAAAACGTTTATAGCCATTAGATTATCTTCAAAATATATCAGCCATTAGATCTTATTTATATTATTAATATATTGTTTTATTTGTTTATGGTCAATCGGTGCAACCGGTTGTACGTGAAAAAAGTTGGAAACCCATTCTCTTATCCTTCTCCTCTCCGAGCAGATCTGAGACCCTCTTCTCACCGCCGACATCCATTCTTGCTGTCACCGGAAATGCAGTTACCGACTCCAAAGCCAAAGGCAGCGAATCTCTTCCTTTGATCTCGCATCGTCTCTCTACTCTTTGACCATCCCGTACAAAAAATCGGAGCGTTTTTTTTATTATGATCGGAGCCCTATGCCTACGGCGACGAGGTTCTTACCTCGAGCAGCTACTCCCGTCCTAGCCCCGATCTGGTCCCGCTTACGGATTTCAGGCCGGCGGGGGCATGCCTGGCGGTGATTCTGAGTACGGATCCAGATATGGTGGGAGGACTGAGATCGGTGGCGGAGGCGGATATGGCAGGAGGTTACCGGAGACAAGATAGCTCCGAGAAACCTGCTTATGGGATGCGCCACAATGATGATTACGATCACGATGACAAGGAGGAGATGATCCTTCAGAAAATCACAAGGTAGTTCCTTTATGCAGAGTCTTGGAGCTTGGCCAGCGGTACCTTTGCCGAGTGCCAAAAAGATTTTGATTAGTGTCGTGAGTTTCTCCTTTATGTTGATTTCAGAATACTGATTAGCAGAGACATTTATGACATTGCAGCCCTTTGCTCTGCCAATGAGAGGTAATTTAAGCGAAGCCATCTTCCCATTGATTCTCTGTTGTTGTTAGGTTGATTGAATTAAGGGTTTGAGTGTGGTTCTGGTTTGGGTTTTCCAGATCGTTCTTCAAAGCTTGTGGGTTTGGAGATGACATTTTGGGATCTACCACAATGATGTACACAAGGACTGCTCCAACCTGTGATAATGCTGGTGGAGATTATCAGAATCACATGGCGAAACGTGTAGGTAGAAAACTCTTGCTAATTCCACCTCCCAGAGAGTTACCTTCTCTTAAGGTAACTGTTGGAGAATCTGCAGAGGACTGAGCTTGTATAGTTCAACTCCACAGCCATTTGGATAGAATATAGACTACAGCAGAGATCCCAGACCCAGGTTAGAAATCGATTGTTGTACTCTGGTCTAGTCTCTTAGATCAATATATTTACTCGTTTTCGCCATGTGGGATTCTGTTGAAATTTCGACTATAAGCTTAAGCTTTACTACCTTATCCATCTATAAACTAATTTAATCTTTACAGTGTCCGAACAGAGAGTTTCGTGTCATTGACAAGTTCTGTATTCTCTTCTCTCTTTGCTTGTTTGTGGTGCACTTTCGACAGCCAAAAACGGGTTTGGCATTTTGTCCTTTGATTAGTGGTTTTGGCATAAGAAATTCAATTTGCTCTTTCACCAAGTAAAGTAGTAATGCAGAGTGCAGACTACTGGGTTGCAGATAATGCATTGTTATTCTCTTTTCTTTTCTGCTTGAACCCACTTTGTGAAAAGTAGAACCAATCGATCTCAGGTAGAAAAGTAAAGGCAAAAGTTCAGTTCTTTTGATGAGCATCTCTATGTGCATTCGTCCACTCTGATTCCTGCAATGGGTGGTAAGATATGGGTAGAAGTAAGTCTCATCTCTGCTCGAGGCGTTAGGCGTTCTTATTCCCTCTGGAAGAGGCAGTTGTTTCCTGCTGTTTGGATTGTTCCCGATAACAAGTGCTGCACGCCTGCACCAACATCGCAAAAGATGGCTCTGGAAATGCAAACCCCACATGGAAGACCAAGTTTGCTGCTTTGCTGGATGATACGATTTCCAGGACATGGCGCTAACTGTTGAAGTCTATAGTCAAGAGCCCATTTTCCTCAGGGAAAGCCTTTGAAGGGACCGCGACCATCCTCTTTGAAGAGTCTCTGGCAAAGTACAGCAACAAGAAGGCCACCTCCTCATCTAGGTCTGAAGAAGTCGGGAGCTACCAGCTGTGCAAACGAAACTCTAACAAACCCCAGATTTTGTTGATGTTTCGATCCGGATCACCGAGGAAAGAGAAGAACCTAGTTCACACCTGGTTACAGGTACTCGTGGAATTGTCTTGTTGCATGCAATGTAGTAAAAATCCCAAGTCAACTCCTATGCTTGCTAGTACATCAATGAACTTGGTAGAATTTACGTTGTATATGCTTCTACCTCTATTTCATGATTGCATATTTGGACAGGTTACGCTTATCGATATTGCATATGGATATCACGATCTTGTTATGGTACTATTTGGCAAAATTTGCAGGGTGTCTTGGAACTTTTATGCGATTGGTAAGATTAAAATCTTTAGATTCTTGGATTCCTGCTTACAACTCAAATTTTACATAGGTTTTTGATTTCGTGTATGTAGACTTTATAGTTTGACTATCTGGGATGTTAATGAATGAACGCTGAATGTTCAAGAGTTGTGATTTCGTGTATGTGAACGTTATGAGATGCGTCAGGAGACAGTGCGTATGGCTCTGGAGGTTACCGGAGACAAGATAGCTCCGAGAAACCTGCTTATGGGATGCGCCACAATGATGATTACGATCACGATGACAAGGAGGAGTCTCGCAGCCAGTATGGCTATGGTAGTGGTGAAGAAGGCTATGGCCGCAAGAAATATGTAAGCTTTTCACACACCCTTTTTCATTTGGCTGCTTGAATATCTATGTGGCTTCGATATTGGCATATTGCTAAGTAGTTCATCCATTTCTGGTTTACTTTCCAATATGGAAGTTTCATTTTTGTTCGTTGCTGCAGTGACTGATTTTCTACCACAAGGTGGAAGCTTTTTATGATAACTATATCTTTGGTATTGGGAAACAAGCTGAAATTTGGTTGTATAATTGGACCTGATAATTGGTGCTTGACGAGTTATAAGTGTAGAGGTTATTGAATTTTGAAATGAGTGATTAGTTTGTGTAAGTTACTCTCTGTTGCTCCTTTTATTGAACCTCCTAGTTTTAGTTATGTTTGGCCTCGCTCTGTTTGTTGATTATTGGATGGCTTTCTTCTCTTTTTCCATTCTCTTGAGGTTTCTCTTTCTACATTTCACTGATGGAATTGGTGCACATTCTTTTCTTACAGGGTCATTTCAAAGAGCTCTTATTAGAGCATGCACCACCTCCTCCCGCCCTTGCTGAATTCGCCATTGCGAACTTGATCAAGATGGGTATTCCACAAAGAGCAGCAGAAGGTTCTATAGCAATTTGCTCCTGCCACAGAGAAGCTAAAGTAGGTGAATGGGGTAGATGCTTATCTCATCACCCCATCTTATCAAGATCTTATCAAAATCTTTTCTCTGGTGCTACCACTTGGGGGCTATAAAATCTGCTGCTGGCACTATACTTACTTTTGAGTTTGTAATGTCTTGACTGTTTCTTGGTTTTCTGAAATAGTTTTGTGAACATAACAGTGGAATCTTCTATGAACTGCATTGTGTTTCATTCGATACTTCTTGTATTTCATATGTCAGTAGATTCTGAAAGTTTCACGGCTGGGAACCTCACGGTCGTTAGAACAACCGTGAAAGAAGAAATTGTCCCCCAGCACTCCTCCTGGAGTTCTCATGCCCTGTGTTGGATATTCTCACGGCCGTGAGATTAGTCCGGGAAAATATTAAATTGATCCCTTGTCTCCAGAAGTTCTCACATTGATCCCTTGTCTCCAGAAGTTCTCACGGCCTACTTAATTGTATCACCCGCCCGTGAGATTGGGGTGAGATTGGGTCATGAATTAGTTGGGGAAATATTAAATAGATCCCTTGTCTCCAGAAGTTTAGGGTATATGGCTGAGTGACCGTTTGATTACGATTTTGGGTTTAACCATTCTAATTGTCAACGGATGTGAGATTGAATTTAGGGTATATGGTTGAGTGACTGTTTGATTATGGTTTTGGGTTTAACCCATCTAATTGTCAACCGATGTGAGATTGAGTTTAGGGTATATGGTTGGCTAACCATTTGATTAAGGTTTTGGGTTTAACCCATCTACTTGTTAACCGATGTGGGGTTGGTTTACAGTATATGATTGAAATGTTGGATTTCTCACGGCTCATCTGTAACTTCTCACGGGCGTGAGATTCACCCGTGCAATTTTCACATTGCTCGTTCAGACCCAAGGTGCCTCACGGCTTGTAATTAAACTCTCACGGGCGTGAGAATAAGCTGTGATATGGAAACCACTCCGATTTTCTCAGGGGATAGTTCAACAGGTGAAAGTCTCCTACTGGAAATCTGACACCTCATACTGGTAATCTCACGACCGTAAAATGCTCAAGTGAGATGTAAAAAGTAGTGCTTCATTCCTCAGGTAAATCTCAATGTCGTGAGATGTCCCGTGAGATGCAAAGAGCAGTTCTCACTATACCAGGAAAATTCACGGCTACTACTTGACATTGTCACGCCGGTCAAAATCTCACGTGAAATTGAAACACACAACTGCCACTCAAACGTTCTCACAGCTAATTCAGGTAAAATAACGGTTGTGGAATTAAGATGTACCTACACTTTCTAGAGTTGTACCTTTACACTAAACTTAAAGTTGTACCTACACTTTCCTAAAAATCTTCTATGATACAATTCACAATTGTACCTATACACTATGGTACAACTTAATATTGTACCTATACTTTCTAACAAATCCCTTTATGGTACAACTAAAAATTGTACTCATACTAATGGTACAACCTTAAGTTGTACCTACACTTTCTCATAATTCTTTTATGGTACAACCCAAACTTGTACCTATACCATGGTACAACTTTAATTTGTACCTACACTTTCTCAAAATCCTTCTATGGTACAACCCAAACTTGTACCTATACCATGGTACAACTTTAAGTTGTACCTACACTTTCTAATAAATCTCTTTATGATACAACTCAAAATTGTACCTATACTAATGGTACAACTAAAAGTTGTATCTACACTTTCTCCAAATCCTTCTATGGCACAACCCAAACTTGTACCTATACCATGGTACAACTTTAAGTTGTACCTACACTTTCTAACAAATACCTTTATGGTACAACTAAAAATTGTACCTATACTAATGGTACAACCTTAAGTTGTACCTACACTTTCTCAAAATTCTTTTATGCTACAACCCAAACTTGTACCTATACCATGGTACAACTTTAAGTTGTACCTACACTTTCTAACAAATTCTTTTATGGTACAACTCAAAATTGTACCTATACTAATGGTACAACTTTAAATTGTACCTACACTTTCTAATAAATCTCTTTAAGGTACAACTCAAAATTGTACCTATACTAATGGTACAACCTTAAGTTGTACCTACACTTTCTCAAAATCCTTCTATGGTACAATCCAAACTTGTACCTATACTAATGGTACAACTTTTAGTTGTACCTACACTTTTTCAAAATCCTTCTATGGTACAACCCAAACTTGTACCTATACCATGATACAACTTTATGTTGTACCTACACTTTTTCAAAATCCTTCTATGGTACAACCCAAAATTGTACCTATACCATGGTACAACTTTAAGTTGTACCTACACTTTCTAACAAATCCCTTATGGTACAACTAAAAATTGTACCTATACTAATGGTACAATTTTAAGTTGTACCTACACTTTCTAATAAATCCTTTTATGGTACAACTCAAAATTGTACCTATACTAATGGTACAACTTAAAGTTGTACCTACACTTTCTAATAAATCTCTTTATGGTACAACTCAAAATTGTACCTATACTAATGGTACAACTTTTAGTTGTACCTACACTTTTTCAAAATCCTTCTATGGTACAACCCAAACTTGTACCTATACCATGGTACAACTTTATGTTGTACCTACACTTTTTCAAAATGCTTCTATGGTACAACCCAAAATTGTACTTATACCATGGTACAACTTTAAGTTGTACCTACACTTTATAACAAATCCCTTATGGTACAACTAAAAATTGTACCTATACTAATGGTACAATTTTATGTTGTACCTACACTTTCTAATAAATCCCTTCATGGTACAACTCAAAATTGTACCTATACTAATGGTACAACTTTAAGTTGTACCTACACTTTCTAATAAATCCCTTCATGGTACAACTCAAAATTGTACCTATACTAATGGTACAACTTTAAGTTGTACCTACACTTTGTGAAACAAATTCTTCAATGGTACAGCTGAAACTTGTACCTATACGATATGGTACAACTCTAATTTGTACCTACACTTGTATACATTGATTCATTATTTACAAGATTGCCATTAATGATGTGAGACCAGTCATTTAGTGGGTTTACCTCCTCAACAGGTCACCTTTTTATAGCATGGGTGCTATAGAGCACACTAGAAGGGCTCGCACACTTTCACCTTCCCCAACTCATTCGACACCGATCTTTAGATAGAAGATGATTGATGGTTCTTCGGCGTTCGGAAAGGGAACACCTCTTCTTTCTTTGCCGCCTAAGACCGTCGCTGTCAAATCTGACGCCATTTCTTCAGGACAATATGCAAAACATGAATTGTCGGCTATGGCTTCAGATCTGTTTTCCTCTCCTTTCGGTTTCCCACTAATTCTCACCCCAATCGATCTCGCAGAAGCATAAGAAGACAAGAAATGGGCGAGAAGATATAGAAGAATGGCGATCCCGGCGGGGATTTCTGGTGGTTCATCGTTTTGGGTTAGCTGGAAGAGGGAGATGATTAAGTGGAAGCGGCGGCAGTAGGGTATAAGAGGGGATGGAAGCGGTGCTCCCCCGTTCTCCTCCGTCCTCTTCCATCTTCCTCCCGGCGAAGACGGCGACGGCGACGAGGACAACCTGCCTTCCAGCTCCCACTTCCCATCTATGTTTCGTCGGTCATTAGTGGATGGAGAGAGGAGAATCACCAAGGTGTTGCTGCCTTTCCCCGCCGCCGTTGCCGCTCTCATCCTCCATTCTCTCTCTTTGTTCGCTTTCTCGATGGAGAGAGATGGACCAAACTCCGGCGGGGCACTTATTGGAGCTCCGGCGTATTATTCGCAGGCGATTAATGGCAATGACACCTATCATTTCCTAGTTTTAGAAAAAAATAAGATTGAAAAGAAAGAAGGTGGTGGGTTGTTGGGGGAGAAGAAGAGGCTTGAAAACAAGGAGATTATGGGCCCGTTTAGTATTGTTGCTTGTTTTTTGTTTCTGTTTTGTTTTATGAAATTTGGAAAACCAAGAAAAAAAATCGTGTTTAGTTGGGTTTTTATTTTCTGTTGTGAATCAGAGTTGCACAACAGGGCCCAAATATGAGAAACAACAATTTATTGCTTTGGATCTGATTCTTAAACATGTTGCACACGGGATTCCTACTGGTTGGGCACTTGATTTCATTAAACCAGACCAGTTTTCGAATCCCCACAGAAGCAAATTTTTTTTTTTTTTTAACACAGCCCCCCAACCCTACTTCAACTTATCAGCCGCCCCCCCCCCCAAACCCTTCTCCCCCCAAACTCTTCTCAACAGAGGTCGGCCGCCACCCTTCTCAACAGAGGCGCCACCTCCGCCTCACCTCCACCGCGCCGCCCTCCGCCTCCGCGCCGACCCAGCCCACCGCGCCCGACCCCTCCGCCACCTCTGCCACGCCGCCCTCCGCCGCGCCGCCGACCCAGCCCTCCGCGCCGACCCAGCCCGCCGAGCAGCACGAAACCTCCGCCGCGTAGCCCGCCGACCCGCCACCGACGTCCGCCCGTGCACCTCGCCGCCGTCGCCAGTCCCCCCTGCCTCCGCCGACCACTTCCCCGCCACAAAAGCCTCACTTCATCTCCCCCACAGCAGGTAACTTCAACTTCTTCAAAGTATTATGTTAATCTATACTTTCTGAATATGTTGATGAATTTGGCATGTATGTAATGATTGCTAGATTAGTTATTTATGAATTTGGTTGATTGCTATGTTCTTTGTTTTGTGGTTTACCTCAGTTATGGAGAAAATTGTTGAAAATGGTGATGAAAATGGTTCTTTGTTTTGTGGCATGTACAGTAGTAACTAAACGCGTTTTTGTTTCTTGTTGTCAGTTTTCATGATTTTTCAGATTTATCAACTAAACAGGTTTGTGTTTTCTGTTTTTTTCCTGTTGTGGTTGTACATCTGTTTACACAACACCACTGCAACCACAACAACAACAAAATGATACTAAACGGGCCCATATGGATATGGAATGGGGAGAACGCATGATTTTTTTTTGTATATTGATGTTTATTTTTTTATTTAGTATTAAGTAATATAAAAGAATTACACATAAGCAATATTAGATGCCACGTCAGCATTTCATCTTATTTGGCGCTGACGTGTGCGCTGAGTGGGAGCCTAGTCAGTGAATCTCAAAGAAGCTGACGATGTTACTAACACCGTAAAAATATTTAAAGAAAATGGCTAGATTTGTCATGCAACAATTACAAAAGTTTGCCTACAAGTGGTATTTCTCCAAATTTGGCCATTATTGGCACAAACGCGAAATTTTGGCTATACAAGTGCATTTTGTCAAAAAAAATACAAAACATATATTTAGTGTAACTGGTAATGATTGTTGTCTTCGTTTGAAAAGATCATGGTTTGAATCTCGAGATTGATATTTTTTTTCTTATGTATGAAAAATAAATTAATGATTGTGAAGACAGAATTACCTTTTCTACTTTCACTCTCTGTATAGAAAAATTGGAATGATGAAAAATTGCACTCAACTATGTTATAATATATATGGGCGACGTTTAGCCATTCAGTTTTAGGGATTGCTAATTATCGCCCTAAATTTTATAATCGCCCTAATCAAATTTACCTTTTTAACCTTTTCTCTTATCACGTACTCTCTCCTGCTTATCCCCTTGAATTTCGAAGTCTCAGATCAGGCACTAGAAACTATCACCAACACTCATAAAAAATCAGTTCACCGACCCATTTCTTGATCAACATCAAGGCCTCAAAATTCTGGCTTCGGGAGCGGAGACGAGCCTCTTCTAGGCGGTGGCGTAGCGGAGGAGGCGGGGCCCTGTCAGTAGCCATGCGCGACATTACTTTGCCGATGGAACCGAGCGAGTGAGTGTAGCCAGGAAATTCGACGGCGAGACATGCTTCTTTATCCCGTCGGATCTTTTCGGCGGCGGATTGGTTGGTGGTGATTGGGGAGAACACTCAGCTTCTGATGGGACTCAATCATGAATACCCATCCCTATCCTCCCACAAACATGTTAAACTACAGATGCGTCAGCTTAGGAAAAGCAATCTTGCTTAGTTGTTCTTACTACTTGATGAAGAGATCCCTGCTTGATACCCAGAAACTCGGCTCCTTCTACCCAAAAAAAGAAACTCGGCTCCAATATTCTTCTGGGATTAGGGATTTTAGTTTTAAGGGCGCTTGTTTAGTTGGTTTCCGATTATTTATTAAGGTTAATCTAGTAATTTTATGTTTTAATTTAGGGCGATAATAGTAAAACTAGGGCGACGTTTAGTCATTCAGTTTTAGTTTTAAGGGGGCTTGTTTAGTTGGTTTCCGATTATTTATTAAGGTTAATCTAGTAATTTTATATTTTAATTTAGGGCGATAATAGTAAAACTAGGACGACGTTTAGCCATTCAGTATATTTATAGAGTGAGTACACCAATTTAATAATTAATTGATTATTATTTTTATAATTCTTGTCGGGTTTCGTTTAACTTTTATCTTCGCACATTTCCCTACCACCATTCTTCCATTCCATTTCCACCCCATCAAGCCAATAATACCGAAACCGGAAACTACCCCAAACCCGACCCTGAACTCAGAGGGGCCAAAAAGGAAGACGAAAAAGAAAAGGCAATGAACGATAATTCCAACGGCGGAGCTCCAAACAGAGCCGAGGCGGAACGCCTGCTTGGAGTCGCCGAGAAGCTCCTTCTGTCGCGGGATTTCATCGGAAGCAAGGATTTCGCCGTCCTAGCTCAAGAGACCGATCCCCTCCTCGACGGCTCCGATCAGATCTTGGCCATCGCCGACGTCATCCTCTCTTCCGACAAGAAGATCAACGAAGACCACCACGACTGGTACTCGATTCTCCAGCTCGATCCCGCCGGTACCGACGACGCCGACCTCATCAAGAAGCAGTACCGCCGCCTCGCCCTCCTCCTCCACCCGGACAAGAACAAATTCCCCTTCGCCGATCACGCCTTCAAGCTCGTCGCCGACGCGTGGGCCGTCCTCTCCGATTCCTCCAAGAAATCCCCCTTCGACCGCGACTTCAACTTGTACACCAAGGTCGATTTGTCCAACGCCGGCAACAAATTGCCCGTCCGCAGAAGCCAGCGTCATGCAGGTGACAATGATGATAACAATAGCCCTCGAACTACCGTCAATTTCAATAGTGATAGTAGCTCCGGCGATGTGAATCATACTAGTAACAATCGGAGGTCGGCGAGGATTGCCTCGTTTTGGACGCTTTGCCCCTACTGTTACATAATGTACGAGTACCCTAGGGTTTATGAGGATTGCTGCTTGAGATGCGAGAAATGTGAGAGGGCTTTCCATGCTGCTTCGATTCAATCCCTGCCGCCTATGGTGCCAGGGAAAGAATCGTATTACTGCTCATGGGGTTTTTTCCCGCTTGGATTTGTGCTTGGAAATGGAGACAAAAGTTCTGCTTCAGATGGTGGTGGTAATTCTGCTGCTGCTGCTTCTGGCTCTGCCTTTGTGAATTGGATGCCACCGATGTTCGGCGGAGCGGGGCAGCAGCAAGTTGGTGAAAGAAATGGTGCTCCTCCACCACCAGCTGCTGCTACCCCATTTTCAGTAGTAACGCCTGCTGTGCCGCAGTCGACAGTGCCACCATCCATTCCAGTGCAAGGGAGTTCGTCTGGAGTGGTAGCAAGGAAACGAGGCAGGCCAAGAAAAAACCCGTTACCGGGGCAAACGTAATCGAGCGGGCCTAAGAAACCATGTTTTCCCCGCTGTGCATGAGCTTTACTAAAGACTGATGCAGAAGGATTATGAAGTGGTAGCTGTTTGTAGGAGCAGCCTGCTGCTCTCTCTCAGTATGGGAGAATGAAGGCATAGAAGGTGCTGTTGTAGTCGCAATTTGTTTTCCCATCTCCTGGCTCTCTCAGCTTTATGTGGTTTAGGGTTTTCTTAGATGTATGGTAGCCTTTGTGATGACTGACTGCTTCATTGTTCATAATGAATTATGTTTTAACATTTGCAAACATGCAGCAATGTCATTTAGGCGAAGGTGTTCCTTCTCTGGATGCAAGAAAATGTTATATTTTTTCGGTTGAACTAGTTTTACATCCTTGAATGATTAATGGTTTGTTCTGCGTCTATCAAGTGTTTGCATATTTTGGCCCCGGTATGTGCCTGCGTGCCAATCTCATGTTTGCTTGGAGATGGATGTATCGCAGCGCTACATCAAAATGAATTGGATATGCTCTGCTCTTTAACCTTTATCCATATTTTTATCTGTAAGCTGCTTGAGATTTGTGAAGTTGAGATTGTATGCAGGTGGTTGGCATAAATGCCTTGGTCAGTGATGAAGTTATCGACCGTGATGGCTTCCTTATTAGACTGGGGTAGGCCTTGTCTCAATTGTGATTGATGATAGCTTTGATAGAACAGCAGCAGTCAAGTGCAGTTAACGTTGGTCACAACTGGTACGGAACGAGCTTTTGGAAACGCCTTTCTTCTGTTTGGTTTATGTGAGTCATGCATCTGACTGAGACTCTAGAATGCTTCTTTGTATAAAGTAACAACAGTCCACATCCTTTCCCCTAGTCTATGAGAGTAAATGAAATTGATTTCAATTGAGAAAAGCTTCACCCATATGTGTTTTCTCCTAGTCTATGTTGCATCGACGTTCTGACACCCTAATTCGATTTACTCTAGCACATACCACCCTATTCGGGCTATCTAATCCTGATCAATCACACTACTCGGAGAGGCGTACCTACAACCAACCTAGGTAATTGAGGCAACCACAACTACTCCCACAATTAGGTAAAAATCGATACGATATAGAGGATCTAATCACACTCGTTCATAGACACCAAGTGTTGAATTGTCAATGCTCTTAATCAACCCTAGGAAAATATTCCCTCTCCTAGGTCAATTAGACTCACATTGAGGGAAGTGATCAAGGACCATCAACTTCATGAATAATACTCAACTCAATATATAATCAAGATGTAAATTAAGGTGAGGTTCACAAATAATCAATTACGACATATTGACTAGGGTTCGTCAACACCCTAGTGACATGAGAACTACTGCATAGGTAGGAAGAGAAATACAACCAAAATAGAGAAGACAATATCATAGGAAGAAGATCTTGCTCCTTGGCTACTCTTGGTGGTGCAATCAAGCCTTCAATGGTAGTGGAAAGCTCCAAATCTCCTCGAACTCTCTAGGTTCGTCACTCTCTCTTTACCTAGTAGATGCACTTTCTTACTCTAAGCTCCTCCCTTTGAAATCTGGTTTTTGCAACTTTAAATAGCCAGAAAATGCAAAGTTCACGGTTGCCCGTCACGACCGTGAGGTTTGCTACTAAATCGTGAGATCGACTGGATGCGCATCGTTTTACTAACAATCTTCAAAATCAGGGTGTAATTCTCATGGCCTGAAGCCGTGTGATTTGCGACTACCCGCGAGATGACTTATGCTTCCTGGGACTCTGTAGACCTCACGCTTTGAGTGTTGATGTCAATGTCTCTCAACCATGACATTTGCACATGCCCGCGAGACGTCTTCTTCCTCCCGGGATCCATGCAATCCTCGCGAGTTTGATGTACAAGTCACGTCGTGGCCATGAGAAAATGCCCTAAATCGTGAGTTTTGACACTTTTCACCATTTTGTCCCATTTTTACTCCTTTTTGTCCGAATTTTGTTTTTTTTTTGTTGTCATTTTCACCTGCTAGGACCTAAAATTCACTCAAACATGCAAAACCTAGCGAAAATGTCTCCAAAAACAATGAAACACAAGTGAACCGACAAAAAAAGAAAGGTATAAATGTGTATAACTTTGCTTGAATTATTTTCTCACTACCCAACCTAAACCCATTTGATTATGCATACACATATTTTATCTAGAAATGATCTTTAGTTTTCTCGTAATATTTTATATTTTCTATACATATATATAATATTCTCATGAAATAGTGGTATCTTCAACTCTGGCAAAGAAAAAAATAGTGGTATCTCCCACTAATTTTATTCATTTCGGTGATTTATTGTTCCACTACTTGTTGACATGTTTGTAAAAGTTATAAAGGAAAATTACTACTCATGTATAACCATAAAATCCGAAATCTAATTGGATATTGACCTAATTTTGATTTTTTACCTAATTCATATATGAGCATGAATAAAACCCTACTACTTTCTGTAAGGTAATGTATATCTATAAGGTAATGTATATGTACTATCAGTCTGTTGTCAATCCTAAGTGAAGGAACGAGATCATGATCCTAAGACGACAAAGGCGGTTCTCTTCATCAATACATGCAAATCCCCAGTAGCTAGCCATCGTTCCAAACCCTCCCAAAATGGCCCTTTTTGGGGACATTAACCCCCACAATATGGTTCTCACTTACTCATCGTCCCAAAACATTTCCTCCCCTTAGCCGGCACCTAAATATCGCGACTGGGGAAATGGAACATTTACCCGAATAGCCAGCCTTTCATTAATCAGAAGACAAGCCCTGCGTGGTGAGCGTTCTGGTTGTTCTTGGAGATATAGGGAGTCAATGGCTGATAGAACTAACATGGAAAGAAATGATGGGGGTGGTGAAAGAACCATATGAACATTTACCAAGCTACCCAGAACATACAAGATGGAAGAAGCCAACAGATAAACTGGTGTCCTGGCTCGATGCTATGAACATTTACCAAGCTACCCAGAACATACAAGATGGAAGAAGCCAACAGATAAACTGGTGTCATGGCTCGATCGATAGCATCGTCGCGAAAAGGATGGAAAGACTCAAACATGATCATATACCTAGAGAAACAAAAAGGTGGAAGAAAAAAAAAACCTCTTGCTGCAAAGTATCAAGAAGCAGCAGGGGTATTAGAGAGCCTCAGGCACTCGCTCTGGCACCTCCTCAGGCAAACATCGTTCCAGTTTGGAACCTGATGCTGGTTCACACACACTGTTCGAGCACAGGCATCCGCACAGGCATCGATCTCGGAGACGCCACATACGGTGACGCAGGTATCGACGATCGGGTCTTTCGACAGCGCGCCCATCTTCTTCAGCATCCGCTTGGAAGTGCACACCCTCTCGCAGACAAAGATCTCGTCGGAGCTCTTCTCCCTGCCCCTCGCGCTCTTCAGCCTCTGCTCCTCTGCTCTCTTCTTCTTCACCCTGAAAGCCTGGCCTGCGATCACGGCTGGAATCGCTGCTCCTAGCAACGACCACCATGGGTCCACCATGCCTGTTACCGCCGAAACAAACAAGTAAACACTAATCAATCAAACAATCTCATCCGTTCCTTCAGCTGTTCTTCCAAGCAGTAGAGTGAGAAACTAGGGTTTTGGATGAGCAAACAGATTATCCAATTCAGGGAGGAGTAGATGAAACTGGCAAAATGCACCTTTCAGTTGTACTACTCCCTCAAAATCTACCATCGGCGTACTACTTACTCATCAAATCAACATACGGTAAACAGGAAATTCCGGCAAAAAATGCATTACTCATACGATTAGAATTTCGCTTGTATGATGGATTAAAAGAATCCAAACCCTACATTGAGTGGGGAAGAGTTCGGGAAAGAAAGAGAGATGAAGGCGATTGATTCTGACCTGAGCTGTTGAGCGGGAAGTCGGAGCAGCAGAGGTAAAAGAAGAAGCTGGCTGCTTGAGGGTTTTTAGGGCGGGGGAGAGCGAAGGAGTGAAAGGGGTTTTTAGACGGCTCGGCGGAGGGAAACCAGAAAGTCCGCTGCCGGCAGTACGGCGGTAGCACAATATTTACGATTTAGCGGCCACTCGGATTGATTATTGATCCAACGGCTGCGGGTTCTCTCTTCCTTTTATCAATGCCCTTCATCTTGCCCACCGGAGCAGTGCGCAATAGTTCGGTTAGGACTGGACCAACAATTTGAACACCCCTACCCAAAACAACAAAAAGTTAAAATGCTAACAAGCTCTTTTGTTAGCATATACTAATTAATATCCAAAATGTATTAACTAATATTAACTTTATAGTCACAAAATTATGGCTACTGAAAATATTTCGATAAAACTAGAAAAATTAGAGGAAAAAATGGATGAATATCAAGAAAATCTAATAAATATAATAGAAGATAATAATAAACAATTAAGATCAATATTAGAATATCAATGTAATGAAAAACAAAAAGATATATATTCAGAATTAGAACTCGCTAAGGATACACTTACCAATATAATAGTGGATATCATGGTTGTCACGCCGGCCGGCGTGCCACTGGTTGAACCTGGTTCAACCTGTATCAGTAATAAAACCGGCATGACACCACCGGTATGACCGGCATGATCGATATACGAATCTCCAAGTAAAATGACCTTATCTTAGTGAATTTAATTGATAAAAAATAATATATTATTTATTTTATGTGTTAAAAAGTTAAATGTTGATGTTATTTGTTGGATCCAAGTACAAATATTTAGGTATTGACGTTAAATGTCGTGTTTAAATATGAGTATTTGTAAATTATTTGTAATATTAACCGGCATGAACAGGCACAAACCGGTATGTACCACCGGTCGAACCATTCCATTTGCTAAACCGGCACACTGGCATAAACCGGTTTGACAACCTTGGTGGATATAAAACAAAGAGAAGTAGCAATGGGAAAAACAACTCCAAATTCTAAGGAAATAGTATTACCGGTAGAAGATCTTAAGGAAATCATTATTAAACTTCAAAAAATAATAATTAAATTAGATAATAAAAGAAGCATTACAATTGAAGATATGAAAGAATACTTGAATGAGTATAAATCAGTAAAATCTAGCCCATTAACTATCATGGCACCCTACAAACTTCTATGACTAGTATTGACGAACAAATTAATAAATTAAATGATTTACTAGCCGCAATTACTATTGAATCGGAACCAGAGATAGAAGAAAATATAGAAAATGATAAAATAGTTCTTGACTATAGTAGCGACGAAAACCCCTATAAAAATTACACAAATGCAAATTACACAAAAACTGAAACTGAGGATCAACCTGAAACATCACGAAAGCGTGATTTTAATGACTATAAAGATGGTCAGCTATTTTTTTATGAATACTTATATAAAAACTCATATACGGCTCAAGATAGGGTGCATAACCATGGGTTATGCACCCATCAATAACCAAATCTGGACCCTTCATTTAGAAAATCCAGATCTAAGGATGGAGAATTAAAGGCTATTTTTATTTTCACTAGCTTTCTTAATTGACTCATATCTTTTTCGTTTTAACTCGGATTTTAATTTTTTTTGCACAGATGGAACGAGTTCACCGTGCTCTACAAAATGAGATCAATTTTTAATATTTTTTTAGGAAAAAAAAATTCTGGCCTCTCGGTACCAACTGCATACCATATGGTATCTTCTTCGTTTTTAATTCATTTTTGAAAACGTTTGCACAGCAGGGATGAGTTCATCATGATCTACTGGATCTACAAATTTCTGGGTGAACAAATTACAGGACAAAAAAATACCACACAATACCATACAATACCACCTTGGTATGGGGTGGTATTGTATGGTATCTTCTTCGTTTTTAATTCGTTTTTGAAAACGTTTTCACAGAAGGGACGAGTTCATCATGATCTATTGGATTTACAAATTTCTGGGTGAACAAATTACAGGACCAAAAAATACCACACAATACCATACAATACCACCCTGGTACGGGGTGGTATTTTGTGGTATACAATGTTAAAAGTCGTAAATTACAATTAATATACTTCTACTATCATGTATTCAACCATCCTACAGTATTGGTTTGTTCATACCACCATGGTACGTTTTTCCAAACATAGGTATGCTTTTATTTTAATACCAGTCAATACCATATGGTATAGGCTGATAAAAAATGGCTCAATTTTTTTGTTCGAAAAATATATTAAAGTGGATATCATTTTGAAGAGCACAATTAATCTGATCTAACTGTGTAAAAAAAATTAAATTTCGACTTAAAATGAGCGAGAAATCGTCAGTCAAAGATTAAAGAGGGAAAAATTAAAGGCTTTCCATGAGAGAGAGGATGCTGATGTCACGTGATGTGGACGGGTTACTCATGGTTACTCACCATAAGGTTACTGACCTGATCCATTCCCCTCATATACACCTCGCAAAGGGGGAGGATGGAGTAAAATACCTCAATCTTACATACCAAAATATTCCACCACTAGTTTTAACAGTCCTGATATATTAGATCTTGATTGTTGCATCAACCCATTAAAAGAATTAGAAGACTGGAAAAATCGAACAGGATTATTAATACAAACTAATGAAGATCTAAGAAAATTACATCCTAACGAAATGTTTAATTTCTTAATATATAAACAACTGGGGCAGTTTATCATTATCTTAACAACATGGATATTCCTACTAAGACAATGTTATATGGAACAACGGATGTTACAAATACCTTTGAAAAAGTTTTAAATGCAATAACTCATGAATTCTTAGGACGACATCCTCGAGAAAATAAACCAAACACAACCATAAGTCAACAAGCTTTTTGACATTTAACTAATCTTAGAATCTGTAACATGTGCTTCTTAGAACCATTTATTTGTGAATTCAGAACACACTATTATCAAGTCACCCTTTCAATAAGGAAAGAACTAGATAAATTACTCTATGCTAAATTACAACCTAATGTCTATGAAAAGTCGAAGCTATCTTTAATGAATCTTTTACAAAAGAAGAAATACCATATACACTAGGAGGTCGAATATTAGTTTTACAATAATGGCATAAAGGAGCTTGTAATAAGGAAAAACTAAAGAAACAAGCTAAAATTAAACTCTGTTGTGAAGAAACAATGGACAGAGTTGGAAAATATGGGTGTAATAATGATCGTAAGATTATTAAAACTCGAAAAAAATATAGAAATTATAAAAAATGGAGAAAAATACCTTAAAAAGAATATAGAAAAAACAGGTTCAGAAAACCAAATAAATATTTCAGAAATAGAAAAAAGTTTAAACAAAAATCAAAACAACAAGAATACTGTCCTAAGGGAAAAACAAATTGTAGATGTTGGTTATGTAACGAAGAAGGACATTACGCAAATAAATGTCCTAAGAAAAATACTAACACTAGAAAACAAGAAGTCCTTAGATTAGCTTACGATTGGGGTTTTGAACCAATCGAAGAAATAGATGCTAAATCAGGATATTGGCAACTTCGTCTACATGAGAATACCAAACCTTTAACAGTCTTTTCATGTCCACCACAAAAACATTACAAATGGAATGTTCTCCCATTTGGAATGAAACAAGCACTAGCTATTTACCAACGGTTTATGGATCATGTCTTAGAGGGTGTTCAATCGTTCTGTCTAGAATACATTGATGATATTATTATTTTCACAAATAAATCAGAGGAAGATCATCGTGAAAAAATCTTGATAGTTTTACAGAGAATAAAAGATAAAGATCTAATTATTTCTAAGAAGAAATCAAACTTCTCCAAAGGGAAATTGAATATCTTGGTATGAAGATTAATAGTTTCGGGGAAATTGAGTTGTCACCAAATACTAAAGAAAAGATCGATAAATTCCCAAACCAACTCGAAAATAGAAAAAAAATTCAACATTTTCTTGGATGCTTAAATTATATTAGTGAACAAGGATTTTTAAAAGATTTAGCAAAAGAGAGAAAACATTTACAGAAAAAGATTTCTGACAAAATCCCTTGGTCATGGAATGATCAAGATACAAAAATAGTTTTATTAATGAAAGAAAAATGTCAGCATTTACCAAAATTATATAACCCGTGTGAAAACGATTTTCTAATAATTCAAACGGATGCCTCTAAGGACACTTGGGCAGGGTGCATGTTAGCAATACAAAATGACAAAGAATTATTACAAATGGACAATTTTGGTAATGTCAAAATTGAAAATAACGAGGCTACTGTCTTTGGCCAAAAGCCTAAAGATTATCAGTCTACGGACAATATTACTGAACTTTCGAGTTCTCAATTATCAGTTCCTTTCAACAGTGATAAATATTCTAAGAAATTATGTAAATATATTTCTGGAACATTTACCGCCACTGAACAGAACTATCCGATCCACGAATTAGAGACACTAGCCTGTCTCCGAACATTGAAAAAATGGAAGCTTGAATTATTATCCACAAGGTTTGAACTTCAAACCGACTCTAAATATGTAACAGGTTTTTGGAGGTACAAGCTACAAGCAGATTTCAACAAAGGAAGATTAATCAGGTGACAACAACAACTCCATTATTACAATCCTTATCTGAAGTATATCAATTCCAGCAACAATCCTTTCACATACACACTAACTCGAGAATGAAAGGATTTATAAAAACCCTCATCATTCAACTAAAGCAGAAGCAGGAAAAGAGTGCAGCACTGGAACAACAACTTCTCCTTTGCAGGGGGAGGAAGAAGCAATAATTCAATCAATGAATGTTATACCGCAACAACTAAAAATCAACTACATCGACGTTAGAACACTATCAATGAACTCTGCTAACAGAAAACCATCAATACCCACCACAGAACTGGTTGAAAAAGAAAAGTCGACAGCGATACAATCGTCCACTACTACTAGCAATAATATACAAAAGACGACATGATGGGCAGACATCATTGAAAAAAGAAGAAAAAGAGGCAAGAGATTCCCACTACGAAGAAGACGACAGAAAAGGAAGCAAATGGTATGTCATATTCAATGGACCATACCGAGGAGTATATCATAACTGGGCCATCGCTAGCCAACACATCAACGGCAAACCTAGGGGTGGTAAACGGTAATCCGGTAAACGGTTTACCGTTTTACCGAACCGGTAACTGGCGGCCGAGCGGGAAGTGGTGGGAGTCGGTTTACCGGACACAGAATCAGTAATTACCGACGGTAATTCGGTAATACCGATACCGAAATCACCCCTCCTATGCTGCGTTGCGTTTTTCCCCTTTACCCCCCAAACCCTAAAAACTTACCCTGTCCCCGAGCCCTCTCCTCTTTCGTTTTTTCCAGACACGCGCAGCCACCTGACCACCTCTCCAGCTCTCCTCTTCTCGTCTTCCTTTGAGGCTTTGACTGGCGGCGACGGCGACGACCGTGGAGCGACGACGATGAGCTACTCCGACTCGCGCGCTTCCCTTTCCGGGTCTCTCCCTTCCCTCGTCGACGCGCGACGCATACCCAGTCGCCACTCGCCACTCCTTCCCGTTCCCAGTCCTCGTCCGCGGCTCCGCCACATTCCAGCTTCCCCTTCCCGTCACCAGCCGCCCAGCCTTTCCCGTTCCCAGTTCCCAGTCCTCCCCCGCTCCTGCCGTCCTCGTCTGGAGGTAAGAATTGCCGATTTGGTGAATTGCAGAATTGGTTCCCCTGCCCTGTTGTGTGTTATAGTGTTATTAATTTTTCAATTCCGTCAGGTAATTGTGCTCCATTTTTTTCTTTTTCCGTCTAGGAAATGTTTTTCGTGTGATCAGAATGTTTTTTTTCTTCGAACAGTTTGAACGCAGAGTGTGGTGGATATTTTGTTGTTGCCCTGTTTTTCTCTGTGTCGTCTGTTGTTTTGGTGACGGTAGAGAAAGGGGAATTTACAAGTTTATATAGAGGAGAGGGTGGTGTAAATTTAGATATTTGATTTGGGAGGAGAAGGATACAAAGGGAGGGAATAACCAGGATTGTGGGGAAAGAGTGGATTTCGTCTAGCCGGAGTAAGAGGCAAGTTGTAAGGGTGAGCGGAATGTAAGGGTGATCGCAGGGGGAGGGAGGGAGGGAGGAAGAAGAAGGCGATAGTTTGTAAGTGATGAGGAATAGGTTGGTTGTTGCTTCAGCGAAGCCCAAAAAAGAATCTCTCTTTCGCAGCTCTGCTTGGGTTCTTAAACGGTCATTGATAGACCGATAATTACACATGTTTTCACCCCTATTCTAAAGCCGTTTGTGATGTAGAATCTCGTGTTTTAAGCCGATTTCACGCTAGGTTGTGTGTTTATGTCATATTTCAGGACCCGGCGTTGGAATCGAGGCGGAGAAACGAGTTTTGGGTCGAAAGGAGCGAAGTTGGGACGAAGGAGGCTGATGGATGAAAATACCCGGCCATGACCAAGAATACCCGGCCGGGTATTATTCCTTTGGGCGCCCCGTGAGAAACAGAAGGGGGCCCGGGCAAATTGCTAAAATCCCCGGTCGGGGATTATAGAGTCAGACCGGGGATTTTCCCCTGGATGAAACGGTGCGTTTCAATTATACCCGGTCGAGACCCAAAATACCCGACCGTGTATTTCAACCGGGTATCGCGATCTGCCAGCTGATTTAAGGAAAAGGAAGGCCATCTTGCAAGGGTTCCGAGTTTTTGAGAGAGAAAGCGATTCCTAGAGAGAGAAAGCGACGAACCAGAGTTCCCAAGTGCCATAGCTTGATCTTCATCACCATTGGAGCCCGGCTTGAGCTTGGAGAAGTGCCGATTAAACGTCCAGGAGCAGAAATCCGTCTTCGCAGTATGATTTCCGCGTCTGAATCTGCTTTTGCTTCTTTCTCTATGGAGTAGTTCCCCCATTCATCTGGGTATGGGGAACCCTAGATTTGTATGCTAGGTTTGATTGTATGAACCCAAGTACAGAGTTTGTGAATTGATTATATTCGATTGAGGTTTGAATGATTGAATGACTTGAATCCTGATCAAATTCCTGTTGTTTCTGCTTTGACCTAGAATGAGAATATCTGCCTAGGTTGATAGAGTACCCTTAATTGAAGATAGTGAATTGGTGACTTTAGTCGAGGAGCCAATTCGCTATTCTGTACCGAATTCCATTCGGTAGTGGAGGTTTGGTTCGTTAGGGCCTCAATCTGTTTACTCCGGTGGAGGTTAGTCGCCCGCTAGAGACTCAGATTGAGAGGGTCTGGAGACCTTTAGTCTAGACTTCAGGCTATTTAAGAACCTTCCGCAGTATAACTTTCATAAAAACTGAACTTGGTAAATTGCAATCCAGCTTAACTGCAGTATAGGGGGAACCATATCCGGGTGACCTCTCCTGACTTGGACAACCGTTAAACTTGCTTTGTGTTTTTGTTTGTTTGAATCTGCACTAAAAGTTCACTGCTAGATAACGAGAATTCACCGAGTAGTCATCACATCTAGGACCCGGGTTGACAATAAAACCCAAACCCGCTATACTACGCTTTAGGAAGTGGTTACACTTGGCCATTTTCTAGAGTGACAGTAGGAGTGAGTCAAGTTTTTGGCACCGTTGCCGGGGACGGCTAGGTTGTTGAAGAAAAGTGATTTCTGTTACTTTAGCAATTTCATTTTCGCATTGAGTGTTTCTTCTTTCCCACTTGTGCCTTTACGGGTTTGCATTGCTTGATTATGTGCAGATAGTGCATGACCCGTAGCCAGTCGGGAGGTTTACTGCCGTTGGATCCAGAGATTGAACGCACCAGCCGCCAACTTAGGAGACAACAGCGAGCTAGACTGGCTACGGAAGAGCGCAGAGACGGCCAATTGAGCAGCGAGTTCGAGGACAAGTACGAGATGGAAGGCGATCACAACCCACATCCGGAGAACCAGTTCCTGGGGAACGACCCCAATCCCCAGGCAGCTGGGGTCCATCATCATCCACCACCACCGGGTCCCACCTTGGAGTACTACTACACTCCGCAGATTGCTGACATCCACCCGGTCATCCTCTATCCGCCCATTCCAGCAAACAAAATTGAGATCAAGCCATGCTGGATTCAACTCATCACATCCTCTATCCAGTTCCATGGCTTGAAGGATGAGGAAGCCCGGGTGCATCTTTCCCGTTTTCTGCAGCTGACGAACGGGTTCAAGCTGAACGGTGTCCCTGATGATGCAATCCGTCTTCACCTCTTCCCCCACTTCCCCCATTCTCTGGCGGGGAATGCTAAGAGGTGGTTGGAGACCCAGCCCCCATTGTCCATCACTTCTTGGGACGATCTGGCAGATAAGTTCGTGCACAGGTACTATCTGGCATCGAAGACCACAGAGATTCAGCAGGAGATCACTCACTTCCGCCAAGAGCCAGATGAGTCACTTCGTGATGCATGGGAGCGGTACATGGGATATTTCTGGCAGTGTCCCCATCATGGCTTCAGTGATGCTTTCACAGTGGGGAACTTCTACAGCGCCCTCACTCCAGACAGGCAGAGGGTGATCGAGTCTCTATGCCCAGGAGGGGATATTCTCACTAAGACTCCACCCGAGCTGAACCAGATGATCAGTACCTTGGCTGCCCGCGATCATTCCTGGGGGCAGAGCAGCAGAGGCAGACAGTCCCGGGACCGTGGTGTGCACGCTATGGAGGCCGGGTCCGGGTTAGAGCAGCAGGTGGCTGAGTTGGTGCAGACACTGAAGCAGCCCAACAGTCTCCTTGCGGGCCGAGGTACAGCTCCGCCTCCAGCAGCTCCGTGTCAGTGGTGTGAGAGCCCGAATCACCGGGTGGAGGACTGTCAGGCTATGAGGGAGTCCTCTACTCCCCAAGAACAGGTGGACTTCATCGCAAATGCTCGGCGCCTGGACCCATACAGCAACACCTACAATGAAGGATGGCGCCAGCATCCCAACTTCTCCTGGAGCAGCAACAACACCAAACCCCCTGGTTTCCCAGCACCAGCGGGTGGTTTTCAGTAGAGGCAGCCCTTCTAGGCTAGGCAGGGGCCACCACCACAGCAGCAGCCCTACCAGCCTAGGCAGGGGCAGCCATTCCAGCAACCCCAGCGACAGTATGCCGAGCCAGCAGCAGCCCCAGCTCCCGATAACCAGATTACCGATCTGAAGAATATTTTGGCGGCATTAATGAC
Source organism: Linum tenue (assembly GCA_946122785.1). Taxonomy (NCBI): domain Eukaryota; kingdom Viridiplantae; phylum Streptophyta; class Magnoliopsida; order Malpighiales; family Linaceae; genus Linum; species Linum tenue. The sequence continues at coordinate 23,929,729 of CAMGYJ010000005.1, read as the reverse complement.
CACTAGCCAGGCGAATTTCACGAGGGTGGACCAGAGCATAGCCTCTCTGGAGGCAGGTTAGAGGAACCAGGGTGCTATTCTGCAAGATCTACAGCACCAAGTCGGTGCCCTAGCGCGCCAACTTACTGCCCGGGCCCCGGGGACTCTACCCGCCACCACCATCCCCAATCCACGGGAGCCGCACGAGCAGCTGGATGCCATCTTCACCAGGAGTGGCAGGCTCACATCGGCTGATCATGCCCCGACCAGGCAGGAGGAACCACTACCTGCTTCAGCACTTCCAGCCGATGATGCAGAAGTGCGGGTGGAGAAGGAAGCCCCTGCTCCCAAGCCACAATCAGTGGTTAAGGAGCATGTAACCCAGCTTCCTTTCCCCACTCGCCTACACAAAGACAAGCTGGAGACTGAGTTTGCCAAGTTTATGGCAATGTTGAAGCAGCTCAACATCAGCGTACCATTTGTGGAGGCACTGTCGAAGATGCTCAAGTACGCGAAGTTCATGAAAGACCTCCTCTCCAACAAGAAGAAACTTGGGGATCTCTCGACAGTGCTGCTAAGCGAGGAATGTTCTGCTGTCCTGCAGAACAAGCTGCCCGAAAAGCGCAAGGACCCAGGGAGTTTTACTATCCCTCTTACTATTGGCAGCATGCATATAGGAAAGTCCTTGGCGGATCTAGGTGCTAGCATTAATGTCATGCCATACAAATTGTTCAAAAAGCTAGACTTAGGTGAACTTAGCCCTACTAGGATGAGCATTCAGCTAGCTGACCGTTCCGTTGTGCATCCTAGGGGCATCATAGAGGATCTGCTTGTTAAAGTGGGTGCATTCACATATCCTGTTGATTTTGTTATTCTTGATATAAATGATGATGTGGATGTGCCTTTGATTTTAGGGAGACCATTTCTTGCCACCGCCAAGGCACTTATTGATGTGCATGAGGGTAAGCTGATACTGCGTGCTGGAAATGAACAGGCTACCTTTGCAGTGACTGAATTCGATCACTGTGCTATGATTGTTGTCACACCTGTGCATGCTATTTCTGACCCGGTACACGAGCGTGTCGTGTATCCGTCTGCATCTCCCATTTTGCAGGACCCCCCTCTCATTCCTTCGCCGCCGCCCCCTCCGGCCTCACCACCGAATAAAAAGGTCAAAGAGGAGTGGCGGCCGAAGCAGCAGGTGCCTAGGCCTACTCGGAAGAAAGGTGGAGACCACTATGAGCTGGTCCCACCCCCTGCACCACGACCACCCTGGCCGTCCGAGTACTCACTCGTCTGCATCTTGCCGGATGGCCAGGTCGAGCTGACCGATGATGGTGGTCGCATCCGTCGGGTGCATGGCCCCAACCTGAAGCTGTACCTCAAGAGCGACGTGGATCCGCTCTTGGAGGCACCTGTTTCTGCACCTCCCTGAGTATCCACCATGGGCGTCCAGCTAAAAGACGGTAAAGAAGCGCTTGTGGGGAGGCAACCCCACCACGGTTTGACTTTCTTTCTTGTGTTTTGAGTCGGATTGTAAACCAGTTTGGTTTTGGTTTGCTTTCTATTGTTTTGGATGATGTCTTATTGGGCTGACATTGGACCTAACATATTGTGTTTGAGCTCTTCTGTCCCCCTTTAGCTGTGCTTTGTTCCAGACTGGTCTCTCTACAGTCCGCTTCACTCCGACTGGTCCGCTTCCAGTCTCCTGCAGCCCGTCTATACCGGTAACATCGTTCCCCTTTTCCTTCCCTCTTCTCCATTGAGGGCCATGTCGATCTTAAGTGTGGGGGGATGTTTATCTTTTGACTGCATTAGATCTGTTTGTGTGCTTGGAGCCTAGTCCACTGTCCAAATTTTTAAAAATTTGAGGGCTCCAAGTACGTGTTCCTTGCAATTGCCTGCTCAGTATGCTTTGAATTGACAGTCTCTGTAGTGATTTGCAACCTAGGGAGGTAGTGTAGCACTATGGAGGATGTTGATGCATTTAAGACGTCTCATTTCTTCTTCATACTGTGTTGGTTGATTGAGTGAATTCGTGATCTTAGGACCCTTGAATTGTGTGATGTTGTGGACTCTCTGCCTGTCATGGACTCTTGTATCATGTTTTGAAAATAACAGGTGCTCGAAAATGTGCTTTAAAATAACGTCTCCCGTGCGAATAGGGCGAAAGTGTGTAAGGGGAGATGGGAATCCGTTCCCAATTTCCACCTACTACCTCCAGCCCCCTTACATGTCTTTCCCCCGCACGAGGCTCGAGACACCCGCTTCTGGCATGGCCGGTAAGAGCCGGGCTCCCGCAAAACCTTTGCTAGGTCGGAGCCCTCGTTTTCTGAAAAAACAGGTTGGAACCCTAGGAAAAAAAAAAAAAACAGAAAAACAAGCAAAAAGAAGACAGAAAAGGGGTTCCAACCATCTTCAAGAGGAAAATCGAGCACCTTGAAAAAATGTGAGTCCATGATCTTTTGTTTTTGAGAGTCTTTTCATCCACGATTCATTTGTCCTCTGTTCACTATTTGCCATGATGCCGACTCGAGACTAGTGCTCTCGCCGAAGAAGCTATGAGATGACTTGTGCGTCGGTTGACCTCGTAAGCTGCTAAATGATCTAGGAAGTCCTCTACCTACGATCGAGGTTGTTTGTTGCTATAGAGGTCTGGAGAGTTGCATTGGTTTGAGTTAGGTTTGCTTGGGGACAAGCAAACGGTTAAGTGTGGGGGAGTTTGATAGACCGATAATTACACATGCTTTCACCCCTATTCTGAAGCCGTTTGTGATGTGGAATCTCGTGTTTTAAGCCGATTTCACGCTAGGTTGTGTGTTTATGTCATATTTCAGGACCCGGTGTTGGAATCGAGGCGGAGAAACGAGTTCTGGGTCGAAAGGAGCGAAGTTGGGACGAAGGAGGCTGATGGATGAAAATACCCGGTCATGACCAAGAATACCCGGCCGAGTATTATTCCTTTAGGCGCCCCGTGAGAAACATAAGGGGGCCCTGGCAAATTGCTAAAATCCCCGGTCGGGGATTATAGAGTCAAACCGGGGATTTTCCCTGGATGAAACGGTGCGTTTCAATTATACCCGGTCGAGACCCAAAATACCCGACCGGGTATTTCGACCGGGTATCGCGATCTGCCAGCTGATTTAAGGAAAAGGAAGGCCATCTTGCAAGGGTTCCGAGTTTTTGAGAGAGAAAGCGATTCCTAGAGAGAGAAAGCGACGAACCAGAGTTCCCAAGTGCCATAGCTTGATCTTCATCACCATTGGAGCCCGGCTTGAGCTTGGAGAAGTGCCGATTAAACGTCCAGGAGCAGAAATCCGTCTTCGCAGTATGATTTCCGCGTCTGAATCTGCTTTTGCTTCTTTCTCTATGGAGTAGTTCCCCCATTCATCTGGGTATGGGGAACCCTAGATTTGTATGCTAGGTTTGATTGTATGAACCCAAGTACAGAGTTTGTGAATTGATTATATTCGATTGAGGTTTGAATGATTGAATGACTTGAATCCTGATCAAATTCCTGTTGTTTCTGCTTTGACCTAGAATGAGAATATCTGCCTAGGTTGATAGAGTACCCTTAATTGAAGATAGCGAATTGGTGACTTTAGTCGAGGAGCCAATTCGCTATTCTGTACCGAATTCCATTCGGTAGTGGAGGTTTGGTTCGTTAGGGCCTCAATCTGTTTACTCCGGTGGAGGTTAGTCGCCCGCTAGAGACTCAGATTGAGAGGGTCCGGAGACCTTTAGTCGAGACTTCAGGCTATTTAAGAACCTTCCGCAGTATAACTTTCATAAAAACTGAACTTGGTAAATTGCAATCCGGCTTAACTGCAGTCTAGGGGGAACCATATCCGGGTGACCTCTCTTGACTTGAACAACCGTTAAACTTGCTTTGTGTTTTTGTTTGTTTGAATCTGCACTAAAAGTTCACTGCTAGATAACGAGAATTCACCAAGTAGTCATCACATCTAGGACCCGGGTTGACAATAAAACCCAAACCCGCTATACTACGCTTTAGGAAGTGGTTATACTTGGCCATTTTCTAGAGTGACAGTAGGAGTGAGTCAAGTTTTTGGCGCCGTTGCCGGGGACGACTAGGTTGTTGAAGAAAAGTGATTTCTGTTACTTTAGCATTTTCATTTTCGCATTGAGTGTTTCTTCTTTCCCACTTGTGCCTTTACGGGTTTGCATTGCTTGATTGTGTGCAGATAGTGCATGACCCGTAGCCAGTCGGAAGGTTTACTGCCGTTGGATCCAGAGATTGAACGCACCAGCCGCCAACTTAGGAGACAACAGCGAGCTAGACTGGCTACGGAAGAGCGCAGAGACGGCCAATTGAGCAGCGAGTCCGAGGACGAGTACGAGATGGAAGGCGATCACAACCCACCTCCGGAGAACCAGTTCCTGGGGAACGACCCCAATCCCCAGGCAGCTGGGGTCCATCATCATCCACCACCACCGGGTCCCACCTTGGAGTACTACTACACTCCGCGGATTGCTGACATCCGCCCGGTCATCCTCTATCCGCCCATTCCAGCAAACAACTTCGAGATCAAGCCATGCTGGATTCAACTCATCACATCCTCTATCCAGTTCCATGGCTTGAAGGATGAGGAAGCCCGGGTGCATCTTTCCCATTTTTTGCAGCTGACGAACGGGTTCAAGCTGAACGGTGTCCCGGATGATGCAATCCGTCTTCACCTCTTCCCCCATTCTCTGGCGGGGAATGCTAAGAGGTGGTTGGAGACCCAGCCCCCATGAAGTGATAGCAAAATTGAAGAAAGATGCAGATAGACAGATACAAAGAATGGCATTGAGAATAGAGGCAAAGGTGAGAAAGTATTGGTTTGAGAATGATGTTGCTGACGAGGAGGAGAACCTTAGGATAAATAGGATAGTTTACATGGCCTGTGTGCTGGATCTCAGGCGTAAGCTAGACTATTTGACTATGATGTTGGAGGAAATGTATGGGGATCTCAAAAGGGGGAACTTTGGCAGATGAAGTAAAGAAGGAGATGATTGCATTATACGATGTCTACAAGATGAAGTATGCAACTCCATCCTCTGTTTCTGTGCCTACTACCCAGACTACTGCTCCTACTGAGACTAGTGACGGATTTGTTGATATGGGAGGAGCATTTGAAGCTCGGTTCCAGCAGAAGAGAAAGAATCAAATTGAGAGGGGGGGGCCGAGGTTCTGGTGAGTTTGAGCAGTATTTGAGAGATATTGGTGATGTTATTAATGAGGAGATTGATGATCGGAAGTTCGACATTCTGAAGTGGTGGGCTCGGAACAGTGTTAGATATCCCATTCTTTCAGAGATGGTTATGGATATATTAGCAGTTCCAGTCTCCTCTGTTGCATTGGAGTCCCCTTTCAGTTGTGGAGGTCGAGTTCTTAGTCCTTTCAGGTCCTCTTTAAGCCCAAACATTGTGGAGGCATTGATATGTGCTAAAGATTAGATAAGATATGAAAGTGAAAAGACTGTAGATGAACTGAATGATAAGGAAGAAGATCAAGAGACAATAAATTATGAAAGTGGTAAGAATTCAATTTATTATTCTAATTTGTCTATACTCTTTACTATTTAAATTTGAAACCATTTCATTAGCAACATACTAACATTTGTGTATTTTATTTGCACTAGTTACTAATACTTTCCAATCTCGAGTGGAAACTGCAAGTGACATCCCAAGTGGAGCACATAACTTACCTGTTGTGGTTGATGAGGAGGAGGTCGAGGAGGAGGAGGAGGAAGAGGAGGAGTGTTGATGTGACTTGAATCGGACTATCAGCCGCTACGACTGGTAATCGGGGGTCTCGCTGCCCGGTCAGCGAGTGGGGTCCATGGGCAACGCCCCGGTGGGGGTGCGGGGGCAACGCCAGATTGGATTAGGTTTAGACCCACATGGAGAAGTACTATAAATACTTCTCATACTCATCTGTAACCTGTAATCTCCTCGATATAGTGAAACTGGCTCTCTCTCCCCCGTGGACGTAGCTAACACACATCGTGTTAGTGAACCACGTAAATCGTGTGTCTATGTTTTTTCGATTCTCGCTTTCGTATTCTTGCTTTATCGATTCCGGCGATTTCCCGATTCGTAGCAGCGCGTTTATAACAAGGAGGAAGAGGAGGATAGTGATGATGATGAAGCCACCGAGTCCGACGAAGAGATGAACCAAGATGACGATGATGATCCCGATGATACTCTTCTCATGACTTTGAAGAAGAAAGGTTGTGCAAATGTTGGTGGTGCTACAAGTTCTACCCGAGAAGGAGGAGCATGAGCTTGTGATTATGTTGATTGTCTATTTTAATTTTTAAGTTTGGACTTTGAACTTGTGTTGAATTTAGACATTATCATTGGGCACTTTAGTCGATTGACGAATGACGATTATGTGTTTATGTTGATTGTTGACTTGTTGTCCCTTTGAATTTGACGATGTTTGTCGAATTGTCGTTTGATGAATTTGAATATTTGATGAATGATGATGCTTGATGAGAGTTGATGTTGATTCATGAATCATTATTGTTGACCCTTTAAACTTATGTTAAATTAAATAGATTAATAGATAGCAACTTTGAGTTTGTCAAATATTAAGTTAACTAGTTAAGGGCTTAAGGCATTAACATATAACATATAACATATACATCATTATTCATAAATATACAATATTACATACATGAATGCAAGAAAGTATAGGCCTAAAAAATATTGTAAATAAGAGTTTATAATAAATTATTAATTACAAAAATGATGAAAAAAACTCAAAAAATCAAAATATTACAACATCACCCCACTTCCAGAAAATTCAGTTCGGTAAATATTCAGTAAACCGCCCGAAAAACCGCCCGAAATAGCTTCTCATGGTATTTTGGTAATACCGGTTTGTAACCGTTTACTGGTAATTCGGTAATCGGTAAACCGATTACAAACCGGTATCGGTAATCGACAACCAATTTGGCCACCTTCGGTATACCGAAACCGGTAAATTCGGTAAACGGTAAATTGTTTACCGACCGAATCCCACACCTAGGCAAACCAGTCCAAAATCAATCATTTAAAACAAAAGAAGCAGTCGAAGAAGCATATAGAGAATCATACAAGGTGATGGCAATGAAAGAACCAGTCAAGAATCAAGAGCAACAATCGCAGAAACTCATCATGAAGATACCCAGTATCAAGAGCATCCTAACCACCAAAGAAAAAGAAGAGCAATTAAAACCAATCTTTCAGAAGTTCATATCCAACTGGGATATGATAATCAACTATGAAGAAAAACACACAACCATGGGTTTCTACCCCGTCAGTCGAGGAGGACCCAAAGCAGTAATCACAGAAGAAGCATCACCAGAACTCTCTTTTGAGTTCCATCAATATGGATTAATCGACACTATCTACACTACAACCATGAAAGTATTCGTATACTTCCCACAAAGAATGAGGAACGTAATCAGAATATATCTCGAGCTATTCGCCAAGGAACGAGAAATATTTCTCAAGTATACAAGCAGCTACCCCGTTTTCGATCAAGACAAACTATTGATGGGATCAAAGGCAGTTATCCTCATGGGAGTATCAAACCATGATTATCCTACCAGAGATGACCTACGAGACTATGAGAAGAACCCAAACTACCAAGTAAAGGGTCTTCTTGTAGTATGCAGAGCATTAACCAAAATTGAACCGGAAAGTCAGATTAAAGTCAATTACAGCGGCCCCGATGCCATCATCACCCGCAAAACAAGAGGAAACATGACCAAAGAAGAATGGGCAATCATAACAGATAAAATTAAGGAATTCACGGAAATTAATGGGAATCTGTCAGCTCTTCCCATTCAAATCAAGAAACAGCTCTGCAATGAACTTACTATCTATGAAGACCACTTCTATGAGTGGTGTGCATCAACTGACGAAGACATCAATGGACCAGCAGACCAAGACTGAAAGAAGCATGTGAAGAAAGAGAAATCAAACAAATATGGGATAAAACGACAAGAAAAGGTTGGCCAACTCCTTTAAAAAAGTCGTGCATTATTGTATTTCTTATCGTTTCACGTGTTTTCTTTTAACGTGTTAGCTTTACGTCCCTGTTGCACAAACATAAGCAATGACGTCCTTGTATCTCCTCTCAACTCTATATAAGAGCAAGATTTTGCAATGAAATAAGGCAGAACGAGTTTGGCCATAAAAGTTGCATGTTTACTCTCTCCCTCTAGATAGCTAGTTGTAAGGCTTGGATCCACTGATCCTGGAGGCCACAATCATCTTCAATATAATCAAACGCACGGAGAGCAGCTATAATCATCAAGAAGTCATCAAAAAACTCAGAGTTTCATCAGAAGAACAAGTCAGGTATGTCCAGTAATCCTACTTCAAGTTATTTTGACTACTTAAACAAAAATGATAATGAAAATTACTTCTTAGATGGTGTTAGAAGTTAAGAAAATTAGAGAAAAAACTAATTTTACGATTTCAGAAACTCAAAACTTTATCACTAAGTCTTTTTTATCAAAACTCTTTGATAGAGAAAACATTATTAAATACGGTAAAATGATATGAGAAGTAGCAGTCCCTATTGATCAAACTAAGGGTGATTTCCTAATCCAAGTAATAAACAAAGAACAAATTAGAAAGAGATTAGATAAACTAAGATCAGAAGAACGAAATAAGATAGCTTATATTCATATTAGTACAATTTAAATTATACTAAAATCAACCATGAAAATAGGAATTGATGCACCCATGGAATTAGAAATTCGTGATGATAGACTAATTAATGAAGAAGATTAGAAGAGAGTATTATTGCCAAAGGAACAGGAAATTTAGGAGTAGGAATAATTAAATTTAATATTAACCTGTAACAAGGACTGAGTCTGGCATATGGTAACCTTGACTCTTCTATCATTATAAAATACGAATTAAAAAGAGAAAATTTTATGAAAGAAAATAGCAAACCATTTTCAGTAACTTATCAAATAAACTATGCGTTAACAAATAGTCACCACAGTTTAACCTTCAAAAATAAAGAAGTAATTATTAAAGAAGATTTATTTAAACCTTTAATTCAACTAGAAGCATCACTAAAGACCGTTAAAATAGAACCTAGTCGACCATCGATAACCCAAGATCAAAGACGAACAATTAAAACACAATCAGAGTGAATTAGGAATATCCCAGTAATTGAACAAAATTTAGAACAAGAAGAGATAACCAATAATCAAGTAAATAAATTAATTGAAGAGATAACCAATAATCAAGTAATAAATAAGTTGGAAAAATTGCAACACTCAATAGCAAATCTAGAGAATAAAATCTAACAACTACAAATATGCCTACTAACTATAATATAAATAAATTAATTGAAGAAATAGATGCTATAAATCTCACCTCAATAAATAATATCAGCGCAGTCACACAAGAGCTAACTTACTTTGCCTCAGAAATTGTAGAGGAACAAATGAGTATTGGAACCACAGAAACATTAGAAGAAACTATCTCCAAAACTGAATTAATTACTGATATAATAATTAGCCTAAATAAAATAAAACAAAGATTACTAAATCAGTAAGACATTTGTAAAAAATATAATGGTATCAGAGCCAGCCGAACCGATCAGCTGCCCTCCTCCTCTCACATACCCGAATCAAATAGTTTCCAGCTGTTCGATCTTGACTTACTCACGTGGACACCTACCTGTCCCTGTTAGTATATACTAACAAAAGACCAAGTTAACACCTTAGCCAGGTTGCCAAAACAACCCCTTTCTTCAAACTCCCTTCCCCACTAAGACCTTCTTATCCTCCGACGAATCCTAGCTTCTCCACCTCTGACACTCAATCTCAGTCACGCGACGAGATCTAGTTGATGATAGGAGTTTGGTTTTGGTATTGATTGTTTTGTTATTAGTGATATTTTTGTATTAATTATTTTGTATTGGTATTAGTTTTTTCGTATTGGTATTGATTTCCGTGTAATGATAACACTTTTTTGTATTGATTTCATCGTATTTGTTGATCTTCATGAATTTGTATTTGGTAACATGTACTGGTATTGATTAAATCTGTAATGAACTAATGATATTTGTTTATATGTATTGTAACTAGTATTGGTTAAATTTTTATTTGTGATATTTTGTATTAATTTTCTTGTATTGGTACTCATTTTCTTGTACTAGTAGTGATTTTTTTATACAGTTGGATAAAGTACAAATGATAGCAATCGAGAAATGCGACCTATGGAAAATGATGGGGCCGAAGTATAGAGAGGGAAGAGATAGAGACAAGAGTTTAGTTTTTAAAAATTTCCTTTTAAAATGTAACTAATCTAAATATAATTAACTAGCTTTTTACTCGCTCGTTGGGTGGTGCATTCGTATTGTTGTTTTATTTTTCAATTTATTGTTTTTTATAATTTATGTATGTTAAACTATTATACATTGAATTGTTAATCTCACTTACTTGATTTTAGGTATTGTTACAGACTTTTATATCTTTTGTTTATTTATGAAAATGTGATTTTATTAAATGAGCTCTCAGTAGACCTTTAATTATTTATTTATTTATAAATTAGTATCGAACCCATAATTTAGGATATAAACATAAGAGATTATCAATGGTTTAGCACACAATAGTGACAAAGAAGTTTAAAAATTGAAGTAAGCAAATATGTTTCAATTAATAAAAAAAATAAGCAAAGAGCTTTTTATTTCTTCTCCCTTCTCGTATGTTGGAATGATAATACATACTATCGCGTTCTAAATCCCAGGAACATCGTGCACTATTAGTTACTTGTGCAATTTTAGAAGAATGAGAAAACGCATTAGCATCCACATCATCAATCTTCTGCTTATTCATTTAATTTATCTTTAAAATGTTCTAGCAAAACCAACTAAAAATAGAACTATTAGTTGTCACTAATTTATTAAAACAATATTTTTCAGCAAACTAAATTGCATATAAACACAGTTAATATTTGTAGAGAGCTACATACCCCCTTAAAAAACAATGGTGTATTTTTTTTACCTAATAACAACATAGACGAATTGTAAAAACTACATACTTCAATAAACATCAACACATTGTATCTTGTAAAATCTTCATTCATGAACACGGTTGATGGATTAATCCAAATAGTTGTTGTCAAGAAAACGATCAGGCCAAAATCAAGTTTTAGTTAGGGATTCAATTAGGCAAAAATTCACGCTAAGGAAACAAACAAATGTCATTGCAAACGTTTAGAAATTGAAAGAACGTCGACATAGACAACTTAGACTACCACCACCATTTTCTTTCTTCTTCGCACCTTTATAAAACCTCACATGTGTTCCCTTCTACTTATAACCCCCGGCTATGTTTTACTTACTGACCAGATCATAATCATATAGCTAGTAACATGTCACTCATGAACATAATAAAAAACTCTAACAACTCTGCTTGCCATTTTATCATCCACAAAATTGGGATGCAATAGGCAAGTAAAATGATCAATTATTCAACCAAAAGAGAGATACTCTAAGTCCAAGCAATAAACCATTCCAATTGTCTATTACATGTTTACATAAATGTATTCAACATAGAGAACCATAAACAACTACCTGAAAAACAAAGAGAAATATATTCATTGATTTGAGCAGGGAAATTTACGATCAAGCCATTGTAATCTGGAAGAAATTGAGAAACAAATGGAAAGAAGAGTTTAATATGGCTAGTCAACCACAAACAACCACATATCTCTAGGAAAAAGAGATCAGTTGTCAGCTACAGATCAAGGGTGAAGAGGGAGCAATGAGCAATCATCGACTTCATTCAATTCCTCTTCGCAATGATAGGATGAACTTTTTTAGTCAATAATCAAATATATGTTACAGTTGCTCAATTGTTTCCCATCTAATCATTGTCTTATGTAACTCCACCCTCGTATTCTCTTACAAAGAGTAAAAACTCAATATGCCTTACTATTTCCTTTCTTGTATCTGTTTGAAAAAAGTAGAGAAAAGAAATGCTAGAAATCTCATTTTGAGCAAAAATGAAGAGACGTTTGTTTGTTTTAATGAGGCTTGATCCAATTTTTTCATTTTCTTATTTTCAATATTGCGCTTTATTTTTATTGAGTGAATTTGTATGAGAAAAGGGATATGAACAAACCAAAATGTTGCATTCCGTGTTATTAACTTAATTTATGTTTTATTTATAATGATGATAATTTAAAGAGTAAACAAAAAAGTATATAAGCAAGAATTAGAACTTGTCCACTGTGGAAGAGTGAGAGCTAGCCATTCTTGATGTGACACTAATTTAATTTTAAATTCCTATAATATTAAGTAATGATGATTTATAATTTTTTGAAGTTTTTTATAAACTTTAAGAATTCATACAAATATTGTGACATTTCACATACATTTGAATACTCAGATTTATTATAGACAAATTTATTGTAAATACAAATTGCTTACTGTTACAAAATAGAAAATTCTTATTTGATACTTTGATATTGAAAAGTTTTTATTATTGCCAAAAAAACACTACTAATGACAATTAAATTGATACGGGAAAGTCCGAAATCGGCAAATCACGATTAATGACAATTAAATTGCTACTAAAAATTTCTAAATTACGGATAATAATTAAATTAAAAAACACTACTATCAACCCCCAAATCTTATTCGATAAAAAATTACTAACACACAGATGAGAGAGAAAATATATTTTAATGTATTAATTATTTCTAATTTTGTGAACTACCGAACAAACCCTTCATCACTTATCACCGTCGGATTCACCTTAAAAATGGACGGTGATTAGAGCAGTTATTATGGTGCTAACTCCTATGAAGTTAGCACCCTAACCTCTCCCTTAGCGCCCAAGGTTCAATAATAATAAAAACGACTCCAAGTTTCCATATTATGACAACTTTAGCCTAGTTATCGAGTTAACAATAAACACTAACGATCAACTTATTTAACAGTTAGTGACTTGACAAAAAATGAATGATGTGATTGTCGATGGTCTTTTTACGAAAATATTATATTTTCTATAACAACTTATCAATTTAATGCACTATGAAAATTATTTCCCAATTTATGGTTTATTAATATGAATTGGGGCACATGCGCTTGGATTTAAATTTGTTGAGGTGAAAAAAGCGAATTGGTGCGCGGATAAGCCCTATCATCGCAGGGGAAGGCAAATAGACTATCGATTAGGGTTTTCGGTTTTTGGAAGGGAGGCGACCGGATGATTGGGAGGGACAGGTTACGGTGATTACTATAAAATAGTAATCACCGTGGTTACTAAGGGCAAATTGGGTATAACAAAAAATTTATTAATGATCTTTTTTAATAAATTACATAAATATATTAAGGGATCGTTTGGAAGTTGCGAATGTTAAATCGTTGCATTGTAATGAATCACTATAACATAAATGCATGTATTGATACAATGGATGCATTTTAACAATAGATCGTTTGGTTGTTGAGATTCTACTTTATGTATTGATTTACATAAAGTTATTTTTATGGGGAAATGTCACATTTACCCTCAACTTTTAGAATAAGACAAAAACTATTAGGGATATAAATGGAAAGAAAAAGTTGACATAAATCTAAAACCAACAATCACAACAATCTCAACTTTTAGTTGAGATTGTATAATGCATCATTTTTTGTGATTGTTAGTGGGACCTACCTAAAACTATGCATGCATTGTTTTACACTTTGACACTTCCAAACATTGTATTGTGCATAATACATGTATTCAACAATCACAACTCTAACAATCACAACTTCCAAACGACCCCTAAATACAATTTTTCTCTCTCTCTTTCTCTCACTTCCACAATATTTCAGCCAGATCTCTCTTCCTTCTTTTTCTCAATCTTTCCTTGATTTCGTTCATCCAAACTAATACCGCTGCAACAACAAAACAATAAATCAATACCAATCCATTAAAAAAAATACTACCATTGTACAAAACATCCAGTATGGGATGAAGTTGTGGACGTTCACAGCGGTCTATGGAAACCCTGCCTTGATCCAACGTAGAGAGTTGTGGGCATCCTTGAGGGGCATTGCTGAGGATATTTCTGGGCCGTGGCTTGTGGCGGGAGACTTCAATTCGATCCTACAGCCCTCGGAAAAAGCTGGAGGCGCACCTTTTGACGCCAGCAGAGTCCGGGATTTTCAGGACTGCATTACTGATACAGGTTTAATGGATTTGGGGTTCTCGGGCCCGCCATACACATGGTTCCGCGCAGGGGTGAAGGAAAGGCTGGATCGAGGATTGGTAAACAGTGACTGGCACAGTATGTTTCCAGATAGTTCTCTGCAGCATCTTCCAAAGTTGAAATCGGATCACCGCCCACTCTTGATTCGTACTACTCCTAACTTCTCTCCAGCTGGTGCAAAGCCATTTAAATTTATGGCAGCATGGCTTTTGCATGAGGAGTTCAGTGAAATGTCAGGGCAAGCCTGGCGGCAAGGATCAGACCTATGTAGCGCCGTGCAGTGTTTCGCAAATGCCGCCAGCCGTTGGAATCGTTATACCTTTGGGAATATTAATAGGAAGAAGGACTCACTACTTGATAAGGTTGAGAGACTGGAGCTTGCAGGGGGTGGGGACTCTGAATCCCCCGAAATGCAACAATGCAGGCAGGCACTTGAAGAGGTACTTTTACAGGAGGAGATTATGTGGTATCAGAAATCACGTTCGGAGTGGCTGGGTAAGGGTGATCTAAATACTAAGTACTTCCACACTCGAGCCATACAACAACGTCGAAGGAACCGAATTAGTGCGCTACGTGATGCTTTGGGCAATTGGGTAGAGGATGACCAACTCTTGCAGGACATGGCAATAAGCTTCTATAAAAATTTATACACAGATGAAGGTGATCCGCTGCTGATCCTTGCTGGAGCATTTCCGAGCTTGCCTGCTGATGCCTGGGCGCATGCTACTGACTGTTTCACGATGGACGAGATCCACCAGGCGGTACGATGCATGGGACCGCTGAAGGCGCCGGGACCTGATGGACTCCACCCTATATTTTTTCAAAAGTTCTGGCCTCTAGTTGGTCCTGCCGTCACGCAATTTGCTCAGCTTTGTTGGAACGATCCAGGCCAGGTGAAGAGGGTGAATGAGATGATACTTGTTCTCATTCCGAAGGTCAAGCACCCTTCGCTGATTGAACAGTACCGACCAATCAGTCTATGCAATGTCTCTTATAAGATCTTGACTAAATGCTTGGCCGAGCGGTTGAAACCTCTGATGCCGAGATTGGTGAATGAAACTCAAACAAGTTTTGTCCCCGGGCGCCACATTACTGACAACATTTGTATTCTGCAGGAAGTTGTTCACTCAATGAGAGCGAAAGCTGGTAGGATAGGGTGGATGGTCCTCAAAGTGGACCTCGCTAAAGCATACGACAGGATAAAATGGTCTTTCGTTCAGGATACCCTCAATGCAGCAGGAGCCCCCGCAGATTTTGTAGCCTTGGCAATGCAGTGTATCTCGTCGAGCAGCATGAGAATCCAGTGGAATGGTGGCCTAACTGACTCTTTCACATCCTCCCGAGGGCTGAGACAGGGGTGCCCACTCTCCCCGTACTTATTCACGCTCTGCATGGAGAGACTGAGTCACCTGATAACGGCAGCTGTCGATGAGGGAACGTGGCGACCTATTGTAATCTCCAGGGGTGGGCCATCACTATCCCACTCGTTTTTCGCAGATGACTTGATTTTGTTTGGTGAAGCCACTATGCAGCAGGTAGAGACGATCAACCATTGCCTGGAGCTCGTTGGGGCAGCTTCGGGACAACAAGTTAGCAAGCCGAAGTCCAGAGTTTTCTTCTCCAAAAATGTTCGGGCTGAACGAGGGGCAGAGATATCTTTGGCACTGGGAATCCCGGAGACGAAGAACCTTGGGAGATACTTGGGAGTTCCGGTAATACATGACCGGGTTTCACGAGCTACTTTCATAGACCTCGTGGACAGGGTGGATAGTCGGCTCTCAGGTTGGAAAGTTAAATCATTATCTCTTGCTGGTCGCATCACGTTAGCCTAGTCGGTGCTATCTTCCTTGCCAGCCTACACTATGCAAACATCGTTCTTGCCAGCTAGTGTTAGAGAGTACATTGATAGGAAGATTCGAGCTTTCATTTGGGGAAGCTCAGAGGAAGGGCGTAAGGCTCACTTGGTGGACTGGAATACGATCTGTCGGCCGAAGGAGAAGGGGGATTAGGGCTTCGCAATGCTACGAGGATGAATGAAGCCTTCATGATAAAAATTGCTTGGAGATTGACTGCAGAGCCGGATAGTTTATGGGACAAGGTCATTCGGGCAAAGTATTTGGTGAAAACTACGGATGGCTGGCCGCGAGTTAGTGGTAGGCTCTCCAACCTTTGGTGGGGTGTGCTGCGCATTCTCCACCTCCTGCCGCAAGCGCTTATGTGGAATATTCAAAGTGGAGCTCAGACGCGATTCTGGACGGACAGGTGGCTGCAAGATGGGCCAACCTTAGCGGAACTGGCATATCAACTACCGCAAGAAGCCCTTGACCTCACGGTTGCTGAGTTGGTCCTTAACGGGGAATGGAATCTCCCTTACTTGCGAGCCTTCCTAGCGGAGGATGTTGTCCATCAAATCCAACTGCACCAGCCACCGCAAAGCCAAGAGGAAGATATACCAATATGGCGGCTGACAGCGGATGGTACCTTCTCCCTCAAGACAGCGTACGAGCTCACCGACGATCAGGAGCAGCAGACTGGTACGCATCCGGTGTGGCGAGCAGTGTGGCGCACGCCGGCAACTCAGCGGGTCCGAGCATTTTTCTGGCTTGCGGTGCATAATCGCTTGCTCACCAACCAGGAACGACGAAGGCGCCATCTATCGGATTCCGCAGCCTGCCCAATTTGCGATGGGGATGAAGAAACCACCATCCATGTTGTTCGAGACTGCTCCTTTGCTCGGGCAGTGTGGGCGGAAGTTCTAGGTGAAGAACCTGATGAAGTCTTCTTCCAGGAGGACCAGACTAAATGGATGTTACATTATCTTACAGGGAAAAGCGAACATGTTGACGCCACCAAGTTCGCCGTTCTCTGCTGGATGCTTTGGAAGAATCGAAACACCTGTGTCTTTGAAAAGAAGTTGGAGCAGCCAAGCAGTATCTGTCGGAGAGCTGACGTCTTGCAGAAGCAGATAGTGGAAGCTGTAGCAAAAATGGGAGCGATTTTTGGTGGGCAGAACACCTATACGCGGGAGATGATCAGTTGGAAACCCCCTCGCCAAGGGTGGGCTTGCTTGAATACTGATGGATTGGTAGTGTCGAATCATGCAGCAGCGGGAGGAATTATTAGAGATGCAGATGGCCGAATGTTGCGCGCTTTCACTAGGAATCTGGGGGAGGGAACCATCACTCGAGCTGAGATGGCGGGATTGGTACGTGGCCTTCAGGATGCATGGGAGTTGGGGATCAGGAAATTGATCGTGCAGACGGATTCGCAGACGGCTATTCGGCTTATCACGACGGCAGGGCTTCGACATCCACATTCAGCTATGATTCAGGAAGCACGGAGGCTGCTCACTCAGGGGTGGGAGGTGGAACTTATTCATGTATTCAGAGAGGGTAATGTTGTGGCTGATTACTTGGCGTCCCTAGGCCATGGCCTCCCGCCGGGTGATCACATAATCAATACCCCCTATCGTATGCTCTCATATTGGTTGTACTATGACTTGTTAGGGGTTAGTTTACCCCGTTTGATTCCTGATAATACTTAAAGGTTGGAGCGCCCTTTAGCGCTCCGCTTCCCACCAATAAAAAAAAACATCAATATCATTCAAGAAATAAAAACACTACCATTTCACAAAACATCAATACCATTGCAGATTTAATCACTACCAATGCGACAAAATCAATACCAATGTAACAAAAGCAATACCAATGCGGCAAAATCAATACCAATGTGACAAAAATAATACCAATGCGACAAAAACACTACCATTACAGAAAAAAAACACTTCCAATGCGAAAAAACACTACCATCACGGGGAAAACACTACCATTACGGGGGAAAAACAATAACAATACGAAAAACACTACCATTACGGGGAAAAACACTACCAATGCGAAAACGTACATACCACTAAAAAACCAGTCGTCTTCTTCTTTTAGTCGAACTCCCAAGTTTTTTTTCTTATCCCAACCGTTATTTTTGCCTTGCTGAAGAAGAACAGAAGGGTGGAGAGAGAGAGAGAGAGAGAGAGAGAGAGAGAGAGAGAGAGAGAGAGAGAGAGAAGGAAGGAAGGGTATTGGGTTTTAGGGTCTACTGTGGAGGAAGACCGGATGGGGATGAGAGGGAGGGGGAGGGGATGGCCGGTGAAGGGAGGTGGGCGGAGGGGAGAGGAATGGAGGGAGGGCAGTCGACAGCCGTTGTTGATGAAGGAGGTCGGGGAGGGTGAGAGCTTGCGGCTACGGCGGATTTGGCTGTAGAAGTAGGGTTAGGGTAGAATATATAGAATAATCAAGTGTGGTCCTTTTTTTTCTTCCAAAATTATCCCGAGGCAATCTTAACCGTAAGATTAAAAAAAGAGGAAAGAGAAGAAAATAAATGGTGGATACTGATGTAGCCACGGTGGCTACTAGAAATTCAGTTTCCACCCTAACGCATTCCATGATGGGGAAGGATGAATGCCGACGGGTTCTAAAAAGATGTTGCGGGATTTCTGACATATGGTTGGTCTAGTTTATTATCAATTTTAGGTTGGTTTTAGTCTAGGTTGGTCATAGATATTAAATTCAATTTGTTTATTAATTATTTTGATGAGGTGGGATCAGTGAATATTTCTTACAAGTTTAAACTTTTATACCCTATAGTACAAATTAAAAATTGTGACCATTTTATACTAAGCGTGACTGTTTATTTCACTTTTCAGTTTAGTTTTATTTATTTTTTTCTCTCCTTTTTCTTGCTCATTTTCCATCTGTCCCCGTCAAACTAGAAAGTGACCATTCCTGAGTTCAGCCTCCTCCCGCTGTTCTCTGAATGAGCCTTCACCGCCGCAGCTCCACTCCACCGGCGGATCTCTTTTCATCACCGCCGTCTACCCTAGCGGGCGGCTCCGCCCCAGTTTCTATTTCACCAACCGGTGAGTGCCCATTTGACTGTTGTCTCCTTCGGTGTCTATTTCGCTTTGCTTCACTACCTGTCTCTCCGTCGCCGTCTCCCTACCCCTCCTCATCTGGGGTTCTTTTGAATTTTGGGGCAATGTTGAGCAACTGCTAGAAAAGGGTGACTCTGCAAATCTTGCTCATGGTCTTCGCTAGAAAGTAATTGTTTTGCTTTTGCATGTGTGAAAGCCTTAAACTACTTCTAGAAGTTCTACTGGTGCAGTGAAAAGTTGGACTTAATGTTTTCGTTCTCATTCTTTATTCCCTGCTCTGAATTTCCTTTTGCTTCTCTAGTTTTCTTAGTTTTGCAAATGAAGCTAGTGTCTTTTGGCTGCATTTGTAGTCTGTTTGGAGAAGAGTAAAGAAAAAATAGAAAAGGAGACTAGAGGAGAGACCTTTTTCAATACATGGGGGGAATGAAATTACTGGTGATGAAATGGGAAGCTAGCTGATCCTTATATTCTCCTTGTTCTTAGTCTGTGACTGTTCTGAATTAACGGTAGGAAAGGGCAAAATTTAATGTGATTAGCCTTCCCTATCTATCCTTCCCCTTTAATTAATCTTTAGTGGAGAGAAAAAGTCAAGGTTGGAATGTTGGCTATATTATCCGTTGGAGTGATGCTGGAGGTTTAAGAGGGCAATGGTATTTGTGTTTCTGTATACTCTTAAGACTTTTGATTGACCATGGCCAAGTCAACACATGTAGTCTCCACTCGTTAGTTGGTCTTATTACAGGAATCTAACATTAGATTTCATTGTGTGTTATTAATGGTGAGAATTTTGATGCTGATTTGTGAATCCACTTGGTTTGGGAACCTAGGTTATTCAAATTAGGACGTGGGCGACATGAAGGGTGGTAAACACCAGGAAACAAGCAGAGGACAAGAGAAAGAAGATCATGGAACTGTGGAAGGAGACGTTGCCAAGCTCTCGGAAGGAAAGCCCGGGGATGTGATTTGGACCAAGCTTTCTGGTCGTACATGGTGGCCTGGACTGGTATGCAAGAACATCAAACACATTTTGGCCTGGTTTTTTCCCTATTGAGGCAAATTTGTGCTGTGAGTGCATATTCTCGCTTTGGAGGGCATTATTGAATAGGGCATTAGTCGGATGCTCCTAAGGGAAGGAGATGAGTAAGCACTAGCAATTTAATGTTTTTTGGATGCCAGAAAGTACTTGGACATTACTAGCGCACGCACTTGGTTTCAGTTTCCTCCTGGAACTTAGTTTCATGATATGTTTGTCCAATAGGTTCTTGATGAAGATGCGGTGGGTAGACGGAACAAACGTGGAAAGCGATCAGAAAGAGATGTTCTTGTTAGACTGTATGGAAGTTCTAAACAGTATGTAGCTTCCGTGTTCATCACTTCTCTGCTGTCTGTATCCAGTATCATTTCTGTCCAAATTATCAACAGCAGCACTCCGTGTTTACAATTTTAGATTCCAGCATAATGTTTACTTCTTTTTGCTTCTGTCAGGGTTTATGTTGATCCTATGAAATATCGCTCTGAGTTTGGTAATGTAAGTTTGTCTTCTTGGTTCATTTAACATTTTCTTTAATGGTTTGTATGTATCTTCTTCCTCACTTAATCCCTTTCAGATACTTGAACGGAATAAAGGCTGCTATCGTGATATATTCTGGGAATCTCTGAAGAAGGTAGTTTAGTTTAACTATTTCTTTTTTCCATTATTGTACACGGTGCGATTAATATTTTATCACCTATCTAACTCTTGAATATGGTCTTAGGAGCTTCCCGATCTGGAATCTAATGGTGATGAAGGTCAGCCATTTCTGTACACATTCCTTTTTAACTGCATTCTCCACATACAGTTTACTTTGTCCATCAAAGCATAAACATGACGACTGGCTTACTAAATGCAACGACATGACCTAACCGTTCAAGAGAGTTGGTGAGGCCAGAAGACCTGTAGAAAAGGAGTTGGATTTTCATAGTTCATGAATGTTTAAAGAGTATCTAGTTAGTATACAACATGCTTTTCATTTGTTTTGTCTACCGTATCACTGTATTGATAAACAACTTTACACACAGGAGCAGGAAACGGGCAAGTTGATGGCCCTAAACTTAAGGAGACAACTACCTCAAACAATGAAGTAAGTAGGTTGTGATTTCGTGGGTTCTTCCTTCGTTCAACTGTTTTTGCATTCTTCTGGTGAATAAATAAACAATAGTAGCACATCGTCTGTTGTTGCTGTTGCTGTTGCTGTTGCATGACTGTATGAGCATTATTGCCATGCACAGGTGGCGGTTTCTCCGGGGAATTCCAAGAAAGATGGGAGGCAAAAGAAACTGAAGCCAGACGATGCTGGAAACAAAACGCCTATGCACCATCAGGTGTGGCCTAGTAGATAGAGCTTCATTTTCCATGAGCATCTGCATAGGATTTACATGCATGTTTTTCTTGCACGAAATTTCCGAAGTTGGTAATCGCGGATATAAATTGATCTCAGGGTGGAAACCTTGGCGGAGAATCTGAAGAACAGACAGCACGGCGAGTAAAAGTCATGCAAACGCTTGGTCTGGTTCGGCCTTTTGGGTCTCCATTCTGAAGCTTTCTGGTTGGATTTTGGTGGCGATAACCTTTCGAGACCCAATTAATCTTTTGCTAGTAGTAAAGTGTGCTGTCAAAGTCTTCATTCGTTAACTTACCTGGGGATAAAATGTCTGTTTAGCTAATCATAGGTGCGCCCTGGCAATGGCGTCCATAGCTTATGACAGAATTCAGTCAAACTCAAACGATGTTTGTCATGAACACTTTTTAACAGCACTTGTTCTGTGCCTACATTTTGAGACTCACGCAACTGATATTGTGAAGAGTTCCTTTCTTTCTCATACATTTGGGGAAAGAAACTGTAACTGAAGATCGCAGAGACCTTTCTTTCGTGTGCCAAATGGCCTCACTTTTAGTGAACTTGACTATTATATACATGCTACCAAGGATTCAAAACCTGCATTCAAATTGAAAACATGATATAGTTCATGTCATAACTCTCATTTATTAAATCTAGCTTACAAGCTGTCCTTTGGCAGATAATATTTTCATTTTTTGTATAACAAATCTATGAATATATGTGAGAACGTAAAATTATTGATGTGTTTGACTCTAACTCTATATTCCTCATTATAAAAGTAATAAAAAAAATTCAATAATTTATGCAGTTGAAGTGAGAGATATACTTTCTTTTTATACTTGCCAAACCCACCACTAGGAGTGAGAGATATACTTCTTTTTATACTTGCCAAACCCACCACTAGGACTAAATATCATCTTCTTTGCCGAGAAACCACTTTGCCTTGTTTTTATTTATTTATTTATTTCATGGGTAGATAGTTAATAGATAGTGAATTACAAAGATGTGAAAAGTAAATAGCGGTAATCGGCCAAACGCTGATCCACCGATGCAAGAGTCGTTTTCGCCACGCAATAGGCAACCTTGTTAGTTTTATGAGGTGAGAAAACAAAATGAATAAACGCGAACGAGGCTTTCATCAACCGTACTTCTTCAAGGATCGCACCCCCGCGATTATGCTGGACTTCATCCTCCGTCACTCGCCGGATCACCATTTTTGAATCACCACAGAAACAAACAGAGGAAATACCCCGAGTTAAGCACCAATCCAACGCATCTCTCAACGCTAAAAGCTCCATTATAAATGGGTCGGATAACCCGTCATAATACTTACCGTACGCGCATAGGACCGAAGCTGATGTCGAGAACCCAACAAAGCCTATACTTCCCCCCCACCTCTCATCGCGTGGCACCATCGCGTGGCAATCCATTCATCCCTTTGTTGTAGGTATTGCCGAAGAAGAGGGTCGGGCAAGTATTGAATGTGGTCATAACAAGACCAGCAACTGGCTTTCCAAATTCGCCATATGATGAACACCAACTCCGCCATCTCCAATTTGTTTATTTGCAGTGCAAGGAACACATGAGACCTGTAACATCCCGTTTCGGCTAAAATTGTATTACTGTCGCTAAAAAATTTCATAGTTTAAAATCGAACGTTTTAATAGTATTTCGGCGAAAATCGGATTATCGATCGATCGGATAAGTATACGTATTAATTATATATATATATTTATTTATTTAATATAAAAGAAGACAAAAGCAGCCGGGCCATATATATATAATTCCCCGGTCACTTTCCTTCCACAATTCCCCATCATCTTTTCTTCTCATTTCATGGACCGAGAGAAACCAGAGCAAACAGAGCCGCGCACAGGGAACTTCTGGGAAACTTTCCCAAGCTCAATTCTTGAGTTCTAGTGATCCAAAAATTCCGTAAGTAATGCCTAATTCATCTATACATCATAGTTTATCGATTTAGAGTTTTAAAACGAGTTTTTGGATCAGGAATTTCTTGAGTTTCCGATCGAATGAATTAGGGTTTCGGAGTATCCGGAAGCCGGATTGAGCCCAGATTTCATATACGAGCTTCCTGCAACGAGGTAATCAATCCTCTAGTTCTAATCCATGAATTTCGGCTATTATTTAGGTCGGGGTCCAAATCGCTGAATTTAGCTCCGGCCAGGGTTTGATGTGTTTTAATCGAGAATTTGACCCGGAGCCTAGAACTAATATTGACGGGGATACTGCAGGGGATATTAGGACGGTCTCGGATTTTAATTCGGGGTTCGTTCCTGAAATTGACGTTTTAGTACTGGAAGGTTAAACCGGTGTTTGAACGACCAGAACTGGTGAGGGATTAGCACGGCATACCGGGTTTGTCGTATCACGATAATTATATTGATGCTTAGAATTGACCTAGGTGAATTAGAATGGCATGATTAGGGGTGTATGGACTTTTATGCTATATGATGAACCATGGATGGTTGTATGATATTATTGACTTGCCCTATCCGATATGGACCTTGTTTATGTTGATGATTGCATGCATGTTGCCATTTGTGGCTTAACCGTTGATATGACTTCATGGTTGTTCGATCAGGTGTTTTGACATGATGTGATATTGTGGTTATATTTGGATGCACAAGTGGGAAAATATATATCTCATGGTGATATTATGATGTTTAAGGAGGATGACTCGCACGAGGGTTTATCCCGAGGAAGTGCAATTATACGACTCCTGGTTATGTTGAGCCAAGTGTGGCCAGGTCAAGAACATGTCCAAGTAACGAATTATGATTAAGCAAGATGAGATATGAATCATGTATAAGGATACCAAATATGAGTGTTGTGGTCTCACGGTCAACTACATAGTAATTAGGGCTCCCTATGCTATTACTCTATTATGATATGTATGATAGTCACACCTCTCATGTGGTGGTGACTGAAGAATTCTTACGAGATATGACCACACTCAGAGCGGTGTCGGGGTATGACTACACCCATAGTGGTGTGGGGTATGTATGACCACATCCGACGGGATGTTGGGGTATGTATGACTACATCCGACGGGATGTGGGGTATGTTTCCCGGGAGAGTTATTAGCATGGGAGTAGCCAGGCGCCTATGATTAAAACATGATAAGATGCATATGCATAAGTCAAGGTGGTTGAGTCTTTTGTCTATTGGGATGTCGGATGCCTGAGGTCTGATCCTAGTGCTTTAGCTTGTTTGCTAGATGTATGGTAGGGGTATGCTCTGTTATGAACTCACGATGCTATGATTATCTCACTCAGCTATGAGCTGACCCTCTTTTATTCTTCTTCTCTGCTTATGCTATGTGTAAGCAGATCATCAGTAGCAGCAGTAGATAAGTGTTAGGTGGGAGAGGAGCTAGAGTTGAAGCCAGGATGAGGTATGGTCTTCAACTATTCTGTGCTTGGACTACTACTCGGGATTTTGGCCAGTGATCCACACCTTTTTGTAAAAATGTTTTGAGAACGTTTTTCATGTGCATACTAGCTTCTGATGTAGTGTGAGATATCCACAGGCGTGGAAAGTTGATTATATGTGTATATGTGTGTGGTGGTGTATGTAGTGATGATGATGACATGTATAAGTATGGTATGTAGTTGCAGACTACGAAAGTGTGACTATAGCTATGAAAGCCAATGCATATGGTTGTGAGTATATATGTTTGTGATGAATTATTTTGCAGGATAAGTTGCAAGAACTGTTAGCCCATTACGCGAGTAATTAATGTAACACCCAAGATTAATTCCGCTGCAATTGTATGAACAATATGATTAGACAAAACATATAGGGTAGGGTGTTACAAGACCAGGCCAAATCAGGAGGCATACCCGCTATAATCACTCGAATGTGATCTTTCCCAGCCACTCGCCAAATCCCTCGGGCTACCCTGCAATCAAATAAACAGTGAGAGATAGATTCAACATCTGATGAGCAAACATGACACAGATTCGAATCACTTAGAGTCTTGACGTGGATAATTTCCAAACAAGGCAAAAATCTTTTTACAACTCTCCACAAAAAGAACCTCAACTTAGGAGGAACAAGCAAACTCCAAAGCATTTTCTAGAAGCGATAATCCAGATGCGAGGGAAGGGAAGGGTATTTAATATCTCTGATCGCTCATCTGAGAGGAGATGGCATCCCGTCTTCACTGTATACTGACATGTATCAGAGTAATGCCAGATATACCTATCATGGCGAGGCGTTGATGGGATAGGAATAGAAAAAATCCACTTAATACGGTTAGTGGTAAAGTAGGATCGGAGGAGATCCAAATTTCAAGAGCGAGTCAACGGATGAATCAGCGATGCCACAAACTGATTGCCAAGCTGAACTCCAGGTAGAATAAATGGGGAAGAGGGAGGGGGAGTTAGGTAACCATGGGTCATCAAGAATTCGTATGGTTGTACCACACCCCACTTGCCATCTAAGTCCTTTTTGTAGCAGTTTACGGCCTCCTAGGACACCTTGCCACGCCCATGACGGTCGAGTTCCCATCGGAGCATGGAGAAAATCACATTGAGGATGATAGCGGGCCTTGTACATCCGAGTTAGAGTTGAATTGGGAGCATAAGGATTGCCAAGCCTGTTTGGCTAGCATTGCTACGCTGAAAATATCAAAGTCCCGAAATCCCAGGCCACCACGGAATTTGTAACACCTTAGGCAAATCCCACATCCACAAAGTACGGGAGAGATCCATGGTTCATAAGTAGGAAACCGACCTTAACTGACAAGACACATTTTGGGGTGAAATGGAGGAGTTCTTATGAGAACTCCGAAGTTAAACGAGCTCAGGGTGGAGCACTGCAAGGATGGGTGACCTTATGGGAAGTCACCTTGAATTACACCCAAAGTTGAAAACCGTGTGGGTGTAGAGGCCCAAAGCGGACAGTATCTTGTCGGGAAAAGGTTTGGGATGTTACAGAATTACTCAGACATTGTTGGCCAGGAGATCCAATGTATCCCTTTCTCCTTGTCTTGACTCGCCCACCAGAATCGTGTGAGATGTCCATTCATACGATGATAGGAAGTGGCAGGTAAGCGAAATGACAACATCGCATATACCAGAGTCGCAGAGCTTACAGCTTTGATCACCACCTCTTTTGCTGCCAACAAGAGCTACTTGGATTTCCAATTCTGAATGTGCTTAGCTAGTGCGTCTTCTATAAATCGGAAGGTCTGAACTTTGGACCTTTGAATATGAGTAGGTAAACCAAAGTACTTGTCCAATTCACCAATGGACTCCACTCCCAAGACTGCCGCTAATTCCGATGCTTCCTGAGCTATAACATTAGAGCTGAAGCAGACTTTTGCTTTCTGCAGATTAAGTTTTTTCCCACTAGCTGACTCGTACATGTTAAGTAATTGTATAGGTTGGGAGCATTCCATGGAAGAAGCTCTAAAAAAAAAAATAAGTATTGTCATCAAACAACAGATGTGAAGTAGTTGGAGCAAATCGATGAATTTTTAGGCCATGTAGTTGATGAGATGTAAGAGCATTAGAAATCAGTGTGCAAAATGCTTCTGTATAAATGACAAAGAGAAGCGGTGAAAGCGGATCACCTTGGCGGATACCCCTTTCCGGATGAAAGTAGCCATGTGTGTTGCCATTCAGGAGCACAGAGACGGTGACAGTTTGTGATGTAAGCCTTGATTAGTTTGATCTATGTGGAATCGAATCCCAACGAATCCATAACAGCAAAAAGAAAGCCTCACTCCATTCGATCGTAAGCTTTTTCCAGGTCAACCTTCAGGGCCATCCATTTATCTCTACCTTGTGCTTTCGTTTTGTGGAACTGCTAACAACAATTGGAAGAACCTGACTCAAGCGAGAAGATAAAGTGTTGGAGATGATCTTATAAAAGACCCAACAAAGACCTATTGGTCTTATCTGTTTCATCGATTCTGCATTGGAAACCTTTGGGATCAACATTAGCAATGTGTGGTTAAAATTATGTAACAACATACATGATCTAAAGAATGACATAGCAGCCACACAAATAGAGTTTCCAATGATATCCCAATAAGCTTGGTAGAACGCAACAGTGAAACCATCCGACCCTGGGGCTTGGGAAGGAGAGATACTGAAAGCTGCTTTCTTAATATCTTCTCTGGAAACCGGAGTTGTGAGATAGGTGTTGTGTGCATAACTGACCTGCCGAAGTAGGCCAAGGGCTGTCACTAAGAAGTTAAATGGGTTTCCATTAGAGGAAAAGAGATGTTGGAAAAAGGAAACAAACACATTATATTTAGCTGGTTCTTCAACGTGAACCCACCAGAGTCATCCAGGATTAGTTCGATTTGGTTTTTCCTTCTTCGTTGAGTCGTCTTGATGTGGAAGTAATTAGTATTCACATCTCCTTTTTGCAGCCAACTATTTCTTGATTTTTGCTTCCAATACACTTCCTCCTGTTGGTAAGCCACAACTAGTTGAGATTCCAAACCCTGTCAAATGGTCCAGTCAATGGGTGAGCGGTCCCGTTCGACCTCAATTGCTAGTCTGAGTTCTCTTATCGTCCGTGTTGAGTTAGTAGTCTCCTGTCTCGCCCAAGAAACAAATTGATGACGAGCAGATTTCAGAGTGGAGAAGAGTTGGAACTGAGGCATCCCAGCAAACCCATTTTGCCATGAATTGAGGAAAATGCTCATTGCCTCATCGTTCGGACACCAACGCTTATCAAACTAAAATCAGGGCTTGCCTTTACCTGAACCAGGGACCAGCTGCAAGAGTATCATCCTGTGATCAAATTCAAGGTCAGTCAAGTGAGAAACCTGCACATTCGGCGAATAATGAATGATTAGATCATAGCTTAAACCACGATCCAGACGTTCAAGGATATGGGTAGAGAGGCCTTGGCGATTTGACCAAGTGAAAGGTGGGCCTTTGAAACCCAAATCCAGTAAACTTGCAGAGTCAATGAAGGAATTGAATTGATCCAGAATAGTGAATGATGGTGGTCGGCCACCCTATTTTTCAGATGCAAAGAGAATGCAATTAAAATCTCCTAGAACAAGGACGAGAAGAGTACAAGACGAAATCAAACTTAGAAGTTCATTGAATTGAGCACTACGAGTATTTACATCATAATTTACGTGAACAAAGAAAATAACAAAACTAACCCAAACTAGGTGCTGAATCTCTATAAATATGAAAAAGCATCTTCTCCTAACACACGACAATGAACATTAGAGGCACAAGCAAGAGCAAGGCCGCCAGCCCTCCCAACTGGGGACACACAACTAACCACGACATAGCCTAATCGACTTAACTTCTTATTTACATAATCGTCATCACACTTTGTCTCACTTAAACAGATAATAGATGGAGAGAAGTGACAAATGGTTCCAAAGAGAGGGAATTGTCAGGGGAGAGCCAAGTCCCCGACAATTCCAGGCGAGTATGCTCATCTGTCAAGTTGGGACCAGTCAGGGCTGGTTGCTGCCACCACAATTTCATTGTTTTGATCCTGCAAAAGAGGGTTCTCCTCCAGCTTCTACTTCTTACTCTCAGGGCTATCGAGCAGCAGGTCAGTCATAGCAGGCCTACCATGAGCCAGGCCTAGTGGTGTAGATCCTCCTTTAGTTGTCGCTGCTATGGGGTCAGCAGAGGTCGACGCCTGTCCCGATGCCTGGAGCAGCTTGAGATCACATTTCTGTTGCTGTGGATGTGACGTCTCTCTTTCCCAACGCACCCAGGTGAGGTTCCGACGGCCAAGCAGGTTTCGTTCATTGACCTTGGGGCCCAACTTCTTGGATATCAAATATCGGTTATAGGGAGTACTTTTGCCAGCGAGTTTTTCCCGTCGGGGGCATTATTGTCCAATATGACCAAGAACTCCACACAAGTAGCAAATTGTGAGAGCTTTTCGAATTTCAAAGCACCAGTGAACTCACATTTACCTGCCTTTTCATGTGATGTCGGAATAGAGACCGGAAGAGGGAGGCAAGAGTCTAGCCAGACACGAGCCCGTAGGTAAATTTCCGCCGGCCCAGCCGCGTGATGTACCAAGCCCTGATCCGTCTTCCCCAGATGACTGCAAAGTAATTTTCCATCATCTTCGAGCAGCAAACAGTGGGGACTCCCCAAACTTGCAGAAAGTGAGGTACACGCCACATTTGATCGACAACTTCCGGAGAAACTACCACCCAAGGAGCCAAGTTCACCAAATACTTTGGAAAAAACCATGGTGCCATCCTCAGGACCCGGGTCATGTCCACCTCATTGGCGAAGACGAACCAGAGAAGGTTATCATCCGCCGGAAGTATAGAGATTGGCCCATCGCAGTTCCATAATCCCCCTAAAGTTGTTTGCATTTGCCGAATTGGGGGAGAGGGATCGATGACTTTCCCCCAGCAAAGAGAGGACGTTTCGCTCTGCCCCAGGAGTGACATCATCATCACCAAAAATCACCACATTGCCGGCAACCATGGCGATTAGGGTTGGATAGCACGATGACTCAATTTTGTAAATCCAAGAGAAAGGAATGAGAGAATTGGGATTCGGTGGCCAGGGAGAGCCTACCCATTGTGGAGGCTTTAAAAGCCCCATTGAACCGAAGGCCGGTTCCAGCGACACACGATTGCCGAGAAGCCGGTTACGACGTGTCGCTATACGACGATGTCCTCGCTCCCACTCACCACGACATAGCGGAGTTGGGAGAGGATGGATTTTTTTTAGCCAAATTGATAACAACGCTCGCCAATAACCACTTTGCCTTGTTTGGTCATTCCTAATTTTTTTGGTATAAAAAATTTCTTTAAGCTCCGATTTACTCCTAAAAATATAAGAGCGCCTCTCACACTTACAACCTTCAAATCTCAAAAGAATGTTGAAAACAAATTAACAGAACAATAGCAAAGCTCAAAACCATAGATCCGAATCGTTTGTGTTTCTTTCAATTGGTGGTTGTGAAGAGGTTTCAATTTTTTTTTTGTCATAGATAGGTGTAGAAAGACATATGTAGGTGTACAATGCAGCATGCTTACAAATATATCAAAAATTGAAATAATCAAATGCGACGGTCGATAGCTAATCTATCCGTCGATAAAAGAGCCTTTTTAGCCACTAAATGGGCAGCTCTGTCAGTATCCTAAGAAATATAACAAAAGATACAAGCGGGTACACAACACACGCCAAAGCCAGAGAAGTCGAAAGATAGATCATCCTTACTGATAGCAAAAGCAGAGCAGCCATTCCCATTGCCACGTGCATACAGAATCACCAACAATTATTTGGTAACACAGAGCTGCGCCACAAATGAAGCACCTTAGTGGGCTGATGTTTCGTTTTATATACATTTTGCCGTTTCTGTGGGGATTTTTCCAGAAATAGCACTGTTTAAAAAAAAATTCCAAAAATAGCACCCAACTCCGAAAAATTCCAAAAATAGCACCCTTTTTGCAAAACTACCACCCGGAGGTGCGTTTTTCGATGAAAACCGCCACCCGAGGGCGCGTATTTCGATGAAAACCGCACTGGTATGGGGCGGTTTTGCAGACCGCACCCCCACCATGCGGTTTGGTTGCAGACCGCACCCCCACGATGCGGTTTGTTTGCAGACCGCACCCCTACCATGCGGTCTGTTTTTTTTTTTTTTTTTTGAAAAATCCTAACCTAGGTGCAAACTTCAAACGAACGTATCTTTATGTTCGGGTATCCGATCGTCGCGATTTTGTTTTGATTCCGCATAACTTTTTGAGATCTTGCAAGCCGAAGATTGCCAAAGGTGGTTTGGTCCCGCCTTCGTCCCAAAAAATGTCGTTTGCTACCCCAAACGAACTTTTTTCCGATTTCGTCAAACTTTGGACAACTATAACTTTGTGCTCCAAAATCCAAACGACATGAATTTTTTTTTATTTCGCATAACTTTTAAGGACTACAATTTTTACTAGGAATGAATTTTCAAAACAGGAATTATTTTTGGATATACAGGATTTTGGGAATAGCTTATCTTCCCTTCTCAGCAATCCACGTACAATTTGAAAAAATCTTGTTTTTGGATTTTTTTTAAACAGTGCTAGTTTTGGAAAAATCTCGTTTCTGTGAGGTATCCATTTTCCGTAAAAAGAAAAAAAAAGCGAGGCATCCATTTGTCCGTCACATATTACATGTACTAATTTGAGCATTAACAATTAAAGCATTGACATTGACAGTCAAGCTCATGTTAATAATTTGAGTATTTGGAGATTTTTTATTTAAATAATGCAGGTCATCATTGTCCAAAAAGATCAAAGTTCATTTCATTTAGGTATTATTACTAGGCCGGAACAGTGCTTTGCCACGGATTGGTCAATTGTTGTGTTATTGTGGTTGTATGTTGAGATTTGATTCTTTGTGGTGGTATATGTGATGATAGTTTTTGATTGATGATTCTTTATTTGATATGTGTATTGTATATAACAGGTAATTTCATGTAACTCTTGAAAGTTCTAGGCTTAATATTTTTGTTTGGTCCAAACTTTTTCAATTTTAAATTATTGTCCAAACTTCTACTTCGAATTGGAATGAATACTAAATCAGAAAAATTAATGGTCACGGTTCAATTATTGATTATTGTAGACCAATTTGTATATAATTTATATGTGCTTGTATAGTGGGAGGGCTTGTATAGAATATATATAAACTATATACTAATTAGATTGGATGACAAAGTGAAATAAAGGAGGGATGAAGAGCAACTGCAAAATGGAATGAAGAGTAAGTAGGAAAAATATTAGGATTTTGCTACGGTGACATGCATGTCACCGTGACATGGATTTTTCGGTCGACCAAATACAACTTGCGGTCGACCGAATGGGCTAATTCATGTATGTTGGGTTCCTGAAGGCGGTCGACCTCTTACAAAATGCGGTCGACCGTTTTGGTGGTCTAACAGAATGAAAGGTCGACCCAAATATCGCATAGGCCGACCCTTGTGCACCTAACAGGTCGACCGCATTGTGAAGAGGTCGACCGCCTTCAGACCGTATCCGTATTGGATATGGATTCCAACACCAGAAAGGTTCCACAATTGGACAAGGAAACGAATTGGGTCGACCCATTCACGTCCTAAATCTCTATAAATACGAATATGAGTCCCCTTCAACGCCACCAAGTCTGAATTAGGTTTTTTTCCGACTTAGAGCCTTTGTGAAGAAGATCGTTCGCGGTTGCTGTTGTACGTGTTGGAAGTGGTCGACCAGGTCTAAGGTGAGGTCGACCTAATGTAGCATTCGCCGTCTTCTTTTTTAATGCGTGATTTCCACCGGCTAACTTGATATATTGTTGGGTGCAGAAACCAATTCGGTCGACCGCGACGTCAAACAGGTCGACCTGACGAGACAATTCTTCGTATTTGAATTTAGGCCACAACACTTGTTCTGTACTTGCGAGGTAACCAAATCGGTCGACCTAATGAGTTTCGAGGTCGACCGTATATGTTTTTTTGGTTATTCAACCTGAATGTCGACTTTGGCTTTGTTTGTATGACTATGTTGTGCTTGAAAAGGTCGACCGCGCCAGATATCTGGTCGACCTGTCCTTTTTTCGGTTTAATTTTGAACTTACTATTTGTTTGTAATTGTTATTTTCCTGCTGGATAGGTCGACCTAGGAATAACCGAGGTCGACCTGACGAGTTGTGGTAGTCACTATTTGTCTTACAGGTCGACATAATACTCTGTCAGGTCGACCACGTCTTTGTTTTTTGGTCAATTATAGAAATTTGTACTTGAATTATGATTTTAATTTTTCTTGAAATTGTTTAGACGATGACGCATGATGAGAAACTGCATCAAGATTTGGGTGAAATCATGAAATTGTTGAAAGCCACACAAGAGAAGCTGGTGGTGTGTCAAACACAAGTCGAGCATTTGTCAGTTCGACTGACAAATATGACTGGGATGATGCATGACGGGTTTGAGAGGCTAGAAGGTGCTATCAAAGATATAAGTGCAGAACGAATGGAGAATGGCGGAAGAAATGGTAAAGGAAAGAAATTTGACTTTGGTAAAGAGGAGGAAGACCATGATGACTCTGAAAATTGCTACCAGAGCATAGACGATTTATTGAAAGAGAACATTTTAAAGGTATCCAAGTATATTCATATGTGATTGAAGATATTAGTATTACTATCATTAGTGCTAATCTGTTTTGTTTATATGTTTGACAGAGTGAAACAAAGAATGGCCGCAAGGGTTCCTCTCCTAATTACAAGAGACCGCGATATGAAAGTGACTCCTACACCACTCCACAGAAGGATCGATTTGTAAGAAAGGGATTATTTAGTGATGATAGCGATGAAGATGAATCTAAGAGTCCTTTCGAAAAGCACGGGGTAAGTTTACGTTACATTTTCATCTATAATGTGTGTTTGTGTTCATATGTTACTTTAATTTTAACTATGATTTGTAGGTCATGAAAGTGGAGGGTCTAGAAGGATTCACCAAAAATCTTCAAAATCCAGTTGAAGACTTGTATTATGTTGTTACTAAAGAGAAGGTTGGGGACAAGAATTGGGACAAGTAAGACGTTTTTCTAGTACGTGTGGTCGACCGGTTGTCCAATAAGGTCGACCGTGTGTCCAATAAGGTCGACCTTGACTGTGTACAGGTCGACCTGTACGTTGCAAAAAAACAATTGACATTTCTGTTATCTTGATTTTTGCAGTTTGATGATTGTGGACTTTTTTTCTGAAAACCTGCAACGACATTATTTGAGTTCGGTCATTAGCGAGAAAAGCTGGGTTTGCTCATCAGTAAGTACTATACTACTACGACTTTCGTATGAATTGTGCACTATTTATGTTACGATTTACGATGATTTTGTGTTTTATTGTTGGATGGTAGGTAGTGGATTTGTGTGCAAGGGCACTAACAATGTCTGAAAAACATGATGTGAAAGAGCCAAATGTGTGGTATTTGCCAAATATGTTTTCGGTAAGAGCCGTAATGTCAAATTATTTGTCATAACCTAGTTATTTATATTGTACCATGTCAATTCATCTCAACTAAAACATGGTGCAGAAAATGGTACGCGCTAACATGAAGACCAGACAAATTCGTAACAAGTTGATGAATGATGGCGTGGACTTTATGCCGAATGTCAGTGCATGCCAGAAGGTTAGTCTAGTCAATGTCCCTATATCATTAAATTTCGAAAGTGCATTTGTTTGTATTCGCTGTTTATAACATATAGTGAGTGTTTCGTTGCTAGATATTTATGCCAGTTCTTGAAGATGAAGCACGTCATTGGTTTCTGTATCTCGTCAATGTCCAGCAAAAAACTGCATTTTTGCTTGACAGTCTACCTTCAACTATTGAGGCGAATCGTAGGCGTAAATCAGAACTATGCAAGAAATTGGTAAGTGTTTCCTATAATTTTCTGACTACTAAGCGTTACGTAGTATGCTAGAAGTTTAAAATATTCGTTATTTGTGTGTAGTTGTCCACTTTGGATGATATTTTGAAACCAGAGCGCACGAGCAATGTAGTAGTACCAAATTTTGGAGATTTCAATTTTGATGAGCTACCAGTTCAACGACAAAGGAATAGTACTGAGTGTGGTGTGCACGTCATGCAGTGGATGCGCTATGTATCCAAGGATCTTGATAGAGTGGTGAGTATATCGTCAAACAAATAACTAGTATAATTTACACTTTTTTTAGTTGTAACGAAATCTTACATGGCATAATGCAGATAGGAGAAGAACACAAATTACCGGCTCGAAAGGAGATTCTATGGTATCTGGCTACACATTTTGAAAACCGTGCACGAGAAAATCTTTTCAAGCATGTAGTAGATGAATGCATGGAACGAGGCAAAGAGAGACAGAGTTCCAAGAAAAAAGCAAAGAAATGAAGTCGTTAAGTTACAATGTTGCATTATTTGGACCATAAATTTATTTTGTATTTGCGAGATCGTTTCATTTTGGATTTTGAATGTTTATCGTTTATTAGATTTGTTATACAATTATGTATGTGACTGAATTTACGATTTCAATCGTCTAGAACAAGTGGTCGACCACATACTCAAAGCGGGCATACCCAAAGGCAGAGCACAGGTCGACCTCGTGAAGCTTAAGGTCGACCTATGATACCGTAGGAAAGTCAAAAACCATGTAAAATAAGTATGGATACTCGTCTGTTTGGCCTTAATAAAAGTACGGTCGACCATTCTTGTCAAGAGGTCGACCTGTGCTCACATTTATAATCATTGGTCGACCATTTCTGTAAAGAGGTCGACCTGTTTCACATTTAAAAACAACGGTCGACCATTTGTGTAAAGAGGTCGACCTGTTTCACATTTACCCAAGACGGTCGACCATTTGTGCAAAGAGGTCGACCGTGATGATTCCTGTCCTTGTACAATTAGGATTTTGTGTACTTGTCCTTGTCGAATTATGATTTTATATATCTTGAACCAATTGGATAAGGAATTCGTCTAAATTATCTATAAATAGATGGGAGTCTTCAGACATTAATCGTACCACGAAATCTTACAATTTGTTGGAGTGAAGTTATAATCTCATCGCTCTTATTGTGATCGGGTGTTGGTGGCGGTTTATTTTTATTCCGGTAGACCGTACCAATAAGTGGTCGACCTCGTTGCTAAGGTATGCCTCGTATATGCTTGTTAATGGTTCTATGTGGCTAAATTTTTCCCACCATCCGGTCGACCACAAACACCATCCGGTCGACCGTTCTTTCGTAGTTATAGGATTAGGTCGACCTTTCAGTAAATTAGGTCCACCTTATGTTTGTTATTTAGTAATAAGGTCGACCGTCCTGTTCATTCAGGTCGACCTGACGAGAGCTAATTGTGTATGTTTTGACATTAAGTTCGTATTCCGATCGTTGCATGTTTGTTATTTAGTAATAAGGTCGACCGTCCTGGTCATTGAGGTCGACCTGACGAGAGCTAATTGTGTATGTTTTGACAATAAGTTCGTATTCCGATCGTTGCATGTTTGTTATTTAGTAATAAGGTCGACCGTCCAGTTCATTCAGGTCGACCTGACGAGAGCTAATTGTGTATGTTTTGACATAAAGTTCGTATTCCGATCGTTGCAGGATGGTTAACAGAGATGATACAGACGATAGAGATGATGATGAGGTTAACTTCGATGAGGAACCTAATGATGCTCGAGAAGGAGCTATGGATAATTCAGATGATACAGATAATACCGATGATGAAGTGTTTGGAGATGATTATGAAACCGAGGGTGCAGAAGAAGAATTTATGGATGATGAAGAAGCTACTGAATATGAACAACAAATTCCTTCCATGGAGTTCCAAACATTAGAAGATGCACAGAAATTTTACGATTCCTATGCTAAAGCGAAAGGATTTAGCGTCCGACGTAGAGATCTTCGGAGGAGTCGTCGAGGAGTAGCAATTGGGAGGACAATGGTATGTTCGAGAGAGGGGACTAGAGGTAAGATGCATATAGATAAAGAAGGTCGGATTCGGCAACATCGTAAGATGACAAGACATTCTTGCAAGGCATCGTATACTGTACGATTTGATCGGAATAAGAAAATGTGGGTTGTTTCTAAGTTTGAGAGGAAGCACTCACATCGTTGCTGCAATGAAGAAGAAACTCAATTCCTTCGGTCTCATCGAAATGTGAGTGAAGGAGACAAGGCTCTGGCGATAGGGATGCGACAGTCAGGAATAAAACAACGCAACATTGTTCAGTTCATGAAGAATAAAGTTGGAGGATATGAGAATCTGGGGTACACTCCAAAGGATTTGGACAATGCTGTTCAGCAATCCCGAACAGTTGACGTCGATCTAATAGGAGATGTTAACCGAACATTGGGTTACTTACAAAGTAAACATACCTCTGATGCGGGCAGCTTCTTCAAGTACACAACCAACGATGAAGGTGAATTAGGCAATCTCTTCTGGTCGGACTCCACATCTAGAGCAGATTACCATTTTTTTGGGGATG
Source organism: Linum tenue (assembly GCA_946122785.1). Classification (NCBI taxonomy): domain Eukaryota; kingdom Viridiplantae; phylum Streptophyta; class Magnoliopsida; order Malpighiales; family Linaceae; genus Linum; species Linum tenue. Next base: position 23,892,252 of record CAMGYJ010000005.1, on the reverse strand, counting down.
TCTTGGCGTTCGATGCATGCTACAAGCGCAACAGGTACAATCGACCATTTGTTATGATGGTTGGTGTAAATCACCACCACCGTAACATCATATATGGTTTTGCCCAGTTGGATAACGAGACAATCCCCAACTATGTTTGGTTGTTGAATACTTTTCTGGAGTGTATGAACTCTAAGATGCCCACTTCAGTGATCACAGACGGAGACAAGTCTATGCGTGGTGCCATTGCTACTGTTCTGGTTGGAGTGCCTCACCGTCTTTGTATTTGGCATATTGAGACAAATGCGACAACAGCCGTTCATAATAAGGAGTTCGTTAGCGCATTCACTTACTTGGCGAAAGCACGAATATCGATTGAGGAGTTTGAGAGGCGTTGGGAGCTTTTGATTAGTCAGCATGGCTTGTCTGCAAATAAGTGGTTGCAGGATTTGTACGCTGACAAATTACTGTGGGCAGAGGCATACTTGAAGGATATTTATTTCGGTGGACTCCAATCAACCTCGCGATGTGAGTCATGTAACCATTGGATAAATGGGTATGTGGGAACTCAATACAGCTTGCAACGTTTTGTTCAGGGCATTGATGAAGCACTGGAGGGGATGCGTTTCACGGAGACGCAGGATGATTATTCTTCTAGGAACACGAGGTTGGTCTGCAAGCATGCCCTGCGCACTTGGGAAATGCAAGCTGAAAGTATCTACACTCATCGTACATTTGCTATCTTCAAGACTGAACTAGAGAATGAAGCTTCTTATGTATTAGCGGAGAGAAGAAATGAATCAGATGGGACAGAGACATTCATACTGAAGAAGTACATGAACCCAGATCGGATAAGGCGGTTAACATTTACTACGTCCACTCAAGATCTCAAATGCGAGTGTGCATTATTTGAATTTAAGGGGTTTCCATGCAGACACATGCTTACAGTAATAAAAAATATGGGATACACCGCACTACCCTCGACTTGGTTCAAGCTTCGATGGACCCAAAATGCGAAGACACTAAATCGTCCTCCTGGAGTTGGAGGTGATGTGGGAGAGAGAGTTGGTCGACTGATAAGACATGGAGGATTGGCTCTAAAGTGTAAGCGTTTATGTGACATCGCGTGTGGTAGTGAATCTGCTTTTAATCATATCTCTAAGACGTTGGACGACCTTACTCAATGGGCAACTGAGTTCGCGAAGGAGAGAGAAGACAACACCACACCGGCAAACCCTCCAGCACCCCTTCGAAGTGTGAAAGATCCAAAAATTGGGAAGACCAAGGGGACATTCAAGTCAGCACGAACTGCATCGCGCAAAAGTTTGAGAAAGTGTTCGAAATGTGGGAAATATGGTCATTTTCGCCCCAAGTGCCCGAAACAAAGTCCCAAAAAAGGATCTTAAATTTCTTCTACTTTTTTTTAGGAGTTGTTTTATTTTTTAATAACTGTGATTGCATTGTATTATCTTCGAATTATCTTACTAATGTATGAGTTAATTGATTGTGGGTTGAAATAAAGTCATAAACGGTCGACCTCATAAAAGTTCCGGTTGACCGGACCAAAGGCGGTCGACCGAACACTTTAGCGCGGTCGACCGCGCATTTAATACGGCCGACCAAACCGGTTGACCTGACCAGACCACCCACCCAAACCTCCCTCCATCCTCTATTTAAGAAACCCTCCCCCACTCATTCTACACCACAATCAGAACCCTATCCCCCCCACATCCACTCATTCTTCCTCTCCTTTCCCTTCTTCATCTTCTTCTCCCATTTCCAAAAACACCATTTTCCAAAAACTCTTGAAAACCTTCATCCTCATCACTTAGAAGAAGAACAAGGTAATGCTTTTCACTCTTCTTTTTCATTTGGGTTGATTCTTGTCTTCTTCCTTTTGTTTTCAAAAAATCTAAAGATGGAAAAGAGGGGTTTTTGCTTCTGTTCGTCAGAAGCGGTCGACCTGTTCATCATCGTGGTCGACCGCAACTGACTTGTAATCTAGTTTCCTTTCTGTTTTATGGACTGAGGTCGACCTATGATGATTTTGAGGTCGACCTGTGATGTCTTTCTACTATTTCTGGCCGTGTTTTGTAGATCTGTAGCTTGAAAAAGAGGGATTTTTCCTTCTGTACGCCAAGTGCGGTCGACCTTCTCATATTCGTGGTCGACCGCATCTGGCTTTCATTCCGCTTTTCCTTTCTGTTTTATGGACTGAGGTCGACCTATGATGGTTCTGAGGTCGACCTGTGAAGGCAAAAGTGCGAGTTATTGTCTCATTGTATTTCAAATTGTGCGAAACTACCACTGGTCGACCTCTTCAGATTATGAGGTCGACCGGATCTGTTTTGCACTCAATTGGTACCATCATTTGGGCCATTTTATGCTCGTTTTCATTTAGCCGAGGTCGACCTATGATGGTTCTGAGGTCGACCTATGAAGGCAAAAGTGCGAGTTATTGTCTCATTGTATTTCAAATTGTGCGAAACTACCACTGGTCGACCTCTTCAGATTATGAGGTCGACCGGATCTGTTTTGCACTCAATTGGTACCATCATTTGGGCCATTTTATGCTCGTTTTAATTTAGCCGAGGTCGACCTATGATGGTTCTGAGGTCGACCTGTGAAGGCAAAAGTGCGAGTTATTGTCTCATTGTATTTCAAATTGTGCGAAACTACCACTGGTCGACCTCTTCAGATTATGAGGTCGACCGGATCTGTTTTGCACTCAATTGGTACCATCATTTGGGCCATTTTATGCTCATTTTCATTTAGCCGAGGTCGACCTATGATGGTTCTGAGGTCGACCTATGAAGGCAAAAGTGCGAGTTATTGTCTCATTGTATTTCAAATTGTGCGAAACTACCACTGGTCGACCTCTTCAGATTATGAGGTCGACTGGATCTGTTTTGCACTCAATTGGTACCATCATTTGGGCCATTTTATGCTCGTTTTCATTTAGCCGAGGTCGACCTATGATGGTTCTGAGGTCGACCTATGAAGGCAAAAGTGCGAGTTATTGTCTCATTGTATTTCAAATTGTGCGAAACTACCACTGGTCGACCTCTTCAGATTATGAGGTCGACCGGATCTGTTTTGCACTCAATTGGTACCATCATTTGGGCCATTTTATGCTCGTTTTCATTTAGCCGAGGTCGACCTATGATGGTTCTGAGGTCGACCTATGAAGGCAAAAGTGCGAGTTATTGTCTCATTGTATTTCAAATTGTGCGAAACTACCACTGGTCGACCTCTTCAGATTATGAGGTCGACCGGATCTGTTTTTCACTCAATTGGTACCATCATTTGGGCCATTTTATGCTCGTTTTCATTTAGCCGAGGTCGACCTATGATGGTTCTGAGGTTGACCTATGAAGGCAAAAGTGCGAGTTATTGTCTCATTGTATTTCAAATTGTGCGAAACTACCACGGGTCGACCTCTTCAGATTATGAGGTCGACCGGATCTGTTTTGCACTCAATTGGTACCATCATTTGGGCCATTTTATGCTCGTTTTCATTTAGCCGAGGTCGACCTATGATGGTTCTGAGGTCGACCTATGAAGGCAATTTTGTATTTGAATTGTTACGGGTTTATATCGACCCATTCTCGTTTTAAATTAGCTGAGGTCGACCTATGCTTCTTCTGAGGTCGACTTGTTCTCGTTTTAAACTAACTGAGGTCGACCTGTGTTTCTTCTGAGGTCGACCCATTATCGTTTTAAATTAATTGTGGTCGACCGCTTTATGGAGTGGTCGATCGCGTATTGTTCATTTCGAAAATTGGACTAATGTGTATTCTTGCTTGTTTGATCGCAGGATGTTTGGCGGCAAAAAGAAAAGAAAGGCACAAAAAGCTGCTGCTTCAAGTTCGGAATGGGAAGAGTTCAATTCGAATTTGTTCCAGTCGAAGGAGCAAAGTGAGAACTACGAAGAGAAGAGTATGCACAACCGCATGGTGGTTCCGGGAAGGCCATTGACGACGGATGCGTATTCTCATTTCGAGAATTACGGGTTTCTGGGACCCTTCGTCGATCAGGAGTGGTTGAAGGTGATATCACTCATTGTACCATACTACCCAAAAATGGTATAATACTTCTACAACAACATCTCCTACGAGCGCAATGCAAATGGATCCATTCACGCATTCAAATCCTATGTGAATGGGGTGGCGATGCGCATCAGCAAGAATGTGTTGGTGCAAGTACTGGAGGCTCCAAACGCGGGGAGGAGAATCAATTCTTACGGTGCTTGGAATGAAACGCATTACACGAGAGCCAAGCAAATCCAGACCGTATGTGGTCTTGATGAAGAGGAAGATGCTCAGGGGCGCAATAGGCCATCGAGTAACCACCTGACAGTTCAAGCCAGAGTTCTTCACCACATGCTTTCCTACAACATTCTGCCAAAGGGTGGACATCGGGAGACAGTCACCTACTTCGACATGGAGCTCCTCACCAACCTACTGTTAAACGAGAAGGTGAACTTGCCATACTTGATCTTTAACCACATGCTTACTGCTGCTGAGAGTTCAAACAGGAATCTTCCCTATGGGATGATCCTCACTGTGATATTTGAGCATTTTAATGTGAATTTAAGTGAAGAGGTGGGGTTATCGATCTCAAGGCAGGAGTTCTATACTGTTTCATCTCTGAAAAAGATGGGCTTTGAGCTGCGTAATGGTGAGTATGTCAGAGCAAACATTGCTCATGCTGGTGGTGGTGATGATGATGATGATGATGATGAGGATGATGATGGTGATCAAGGAGCTCGAGACGAGCCAATGGGGGAGGCACAGACTTCAACTCCACCGATCACCTTACAGCGTGTGTGGGAGCGCATGGATGGCATGTACGAGTACATGGGCCAGATGTCCACCCAGATGACTGGCATGTACGACTACATGGGGCAAATTAACGCCCAGATGAGCACAATGCAGCTGACCGTGAATGAGATGCGAGATGAGTGGCGATCTTTCAGCGGAAGATACATGCATCCCACCACATCTGACCACCATGCTACCACCACCAATGAAGAAAATGAAGAAAATGTGAATGAGGGAGAGGGGGGAGATGAGTAGTTTTTAGTTTTATTTTTATGTTATTTTTTTAGTTTTATTTTTATGTGTGAACAATTATGCTATGATGGTTTTTTTAGTTTTATTTTTATGTGTGAACAATTATGCTATTTTATGTGTGTTTTATTTTTAGTTGTTATGCTATGGATTGATGAGTCCTTGTTATAATTGACTAATTATGATGGTTTGAAACATAATTTATACGATTAAATTAACCACACAAATCGACATACATAAGCAAAAAAGACACGGGGCATAGGTTGACTTTCTTGTATTCGGTCGACCTCGTACCGGATTAGGTCGACCGAGAAACCAACACTTGATCTCCATTTTACGTCAAATGATTGGACACTTTGATAGAACACTTATCTTCTATCTGGTCGACCTCTTTCCTTATCCGGTCGACCATTTTGTTAATTACTGCCATCAAGTGGTCGACCTATATATTAGGTGGTCGACCATGTTGTTTCTGACGCCAACGAAATGGCCGACCGAGGTTTTATTCTGGTCGACCAAAAATACCAACTTAAACTAAATGCGGTCGACCGCGTGGTCGTGGCGGTCGACCGCAACGCTTTCTCGTGATGCCCAAATTGGTCAATTCGGTCGACCTCCCTCAGGAATAGGTCGACCGAAAAGTACATGTCACCGTGACATGCATGTCATAGTAGGCATACCCAAAATATTATGACAATTCATTAATGTTCAGATTTTTGCCTCACATAATATTTTTTTTTATGTTTTTAAATATTTCTGGACAAAAACATTGAACTACGAAATTATTTAGATCGGAGCAATTTTGTACGTTTAGTATCCAACCACAAACAACCAACCTAACTTACCGACAAAACACATAAACCGATTGGATATTGTAAATGGTTCACTATTTTACGGAATAAGTTACAGTACAAAACTTTTAATATTTGTAGTACTGCAAATCCTTATCTAATAATAGTAGTTTGGAAAGAGATGATCTAATGGTACATATCATAAAAGGGTAAGGAATGAAATAAGGAATTTAGGGGGATATGGCCGATTTTTGGGGTGTTGACGCAAATTTTTAGGTCTGCTGTTAAAGCACTTTTCTAATCTCCTATGAAAATTAAACGGATCATAGCTCATTCATTTTACATCGAATTCCAAATTCCAAAAACCTCTGTATAGAAACATCATATTTTTTGTGCTCTACAAGATGATATTCATTTTAATATTTTTTTGAACAAAAAACTTTCATACCATTGTCCCACTATCATATCATGATATTTCCACTAATAATTGTTTGATATTGATAAGATATTGGTACGATAATAATATGATTTGATATTGATTAGATATTGGTATATGATAATAATATGAGATCTTATGATTGAAAAAATAACTTTTTTGTCAACATATAACTTGTTATAACATGAGAGTGGTAATATCACTATAGTGATATAATCTTATATTAGTATGACATCTTATATTTGACAAAACATAATAAAATGGATATCATTGTATAGAACTTAATTAATGCATTCTTTCTAAATAAATTTTTTATGATGAGTTAATATTTCTCGTGTATTACCAGGTCGCCCCTTAGTTTTTTCTCGTGTGTTAATTTGGTCCATTATATGTGATTACCATGAAGTGATAGATATGTCACTGATGATACTATAATCAACACATATTTTGAAAATTTTATTTTTTCTTTCTTTAAATAATAGCAAAATAAATGTCATTGTGTAGATCATAATTAATGCATTTTTTCTATGCAAATTTTAAAATTTTGAGTTAAAACAAATGAGATAGGAACTGATCTTAATAACATATATTATGGCCGTTGTGGAGAAAGATTTTGCCACGTAGGACAAAGAAAGCTCCACAATATTCCATGTCATTTACGATTTTAACATTTTAAGTTATTAATTACATTAAAATAAAACTAAAAACATGCATATTGATAATCATGACCAAGATTTGAACCTATAACCTCCAAGTTCAAACTATCATCATTCCAAGTCTTAAACCAGTAGGATTAAGTATATTTGATGTTATTGATCACAACAAAACATGTATATCAATCACCATAATTAAGATTTAATCATGCAACCTAGGAGCTCAAACTATAATCATTTAAGTTGTTTAACCTATAGAAAAAATATCTTTTATGGAATTAATTACAACAAGATTAATACTCATTTTATAAAAAAATATACAACGCATAAAATTATATTTTTATTTAATGGTTGACTTATGTACATTACACAATAAAAACTATCACGGTTAAAATTTTGTATTCTATTTTTAAGAAACGATAGAAATCATTAACAACTAAAAATAACCTATTTTCTTTTTTAGTTTATAATATGTTTGATAATTTTATAATTTTTGAAAAATAATTAAAAAATCCAAAAAGCATGAATTTAGTTGGTACCCAATTATTAACTTTTACATAATTTTACATATGATTTTTTAAAAATGAAAAACTAAAAAGCAAAGAATTACCTTCTTTCGTATTCTAACACGAAATATTTAACATTTTTTTTTGTACGAACTACTATAAATATGTGAACCAATACAGTTATGTTGCAATTTGTTAGAAAATAGCTACTATAAATATATGAGCTAATACACTCTTATCGTGTTGTACTAGAAAAATAACATTTTTATATGATTACTAGATTATTAAGAAATAATAGCTGAAGTAAAAATGACGATTTTCTAAGTCAAAATCAGAGTCATAATAACTTATTCATGTGAGATATTCCTATATTTTAAGATTAATAAAATATATCAACATAATTCAATTTAGTGATACACAACAATTTCATCCAGTTACTAATGGTCACCAAATTTTGTGTATCTTTTTCGAAACCGAATTATGATTATATGTTAAGATATGTCTGTGCTCAATTGGTAAGAAGTTACAAGAAAAGTCATGTACATATACATATGTATTTGTCATCTTTAGGGAATGAATTTTACTTTTCTCGCATATTAAATGATATCATTATCTTTTCTTTTATGTGATTCCAATTTCATTCTATTTTCGTACGTCATTGAATTTTCTTCCATGCACAATTATAAAACACACTGTATTTACATTTTTTCCTTATGTAATTATAATTTTTTCTTTTTATTGTTTGACATTATTTCTTTTCTTTTTCCTAGAGTGTAGATTTGCAACTTAGTCATTTTCAGATGCATAGCATCTTAATTAAAAAAGATTTATAAACGAATCTTAATATATATAATGGTTGAGATGTAAATAACTATTTTAATCTTTACTTAATGTGATACGCTAATACATATATTACTATTATATTTTTAGTAACCATTTATACTCGCCGGATAACCCAACTCATAAGATAATGATATAATTCTTCTCCGTTACCTTTAAAAGTACAACTCGAAAGGACTTATTGTCCCTTCCAGTGACCATGGCAAAATATGGAGTATTCAGTTGCCCGTCACCCACCTCTCAGTCCTTACTCGCTTAACTTAATTGTCAAGATACATCCGATATGATATATCTCATTCAATCAAATAAACATCCATTGATCACCACATGTCATCCCACATTCATCATCTCAAACTCAAATAATTCATACATTAACAACATAAGGACCATCACCCAGCCTCTTGATAACTCACTGTATAAACATGTATACATCAAGGATCACATCATATCGGCATTACCATTTAACCCCGTCCCAACATAGCGAAACATCACACCATGTAATGGTAAATCATTGTCTAAAACACCATAGAAAACCATCACATAACCATCATCATCGACATGCACATTTCATATATCACATCATAGGAAGTCATCACTTAACCACATCATAATTAATTTTACACAAAAATTCAATCACATGCATAGTTAGGTTGATTCAATGCTTTTTACTCCTTAATTTGCCAAGTCATACACTCCCCAGATAGTACATTAGATGTAATATACACCATCGTGGATCGTACCTAGACTGGTAACCTGTAAATCCACTACGGGATCATACCCCGACCGATATCCTGTATAACAGTGCGGGACATACACGAACCAGTGTCCTATAAAACCAACGCAAGATCATACCCTGACCAATGTCCTGTAAATCATCTATTGTACTAATTGCACAACATGGCGCCTTTATGTTTGTATTATGTTATCACACAATTCCAAATACAACCAGTCACACATTTAATATTGGATGATAATGAGAAGCGAAGAAAAATGTGTCTCTATAACTAACATTTCGATTTGATATCATTCATAAAATGTTGAAGGTAATATAGAAGCATAGCAAGTTTGGTTGTACTTTAATATATTTTGACAATCGAGGTGTAATATACACCTTCGTTCACACCTATTAGTTGTTCTTTAATATATTTTGACAAATAATAATCCTTGGTTATTATTTTTGTATCAAATGAATCTTACGATTTGGATTGAGAATTAGAGAATGGGGTTCGCCCATTAGAGACTATGGTATAGTATCATGTCCCAAACTCCGTTAATTAATGGTCTAAATAGCAAAACTCGAAATGAGTACGGTAAGGTGGCGTACGCTAGCTTAAACCATGTACAACTTATGAAGTTGAAAATTGCAGGTCAATCAAAGCTTAGATTGTATGAATACTATTTTCCAAGCAGTGATGAAGTTACAACGTTGTTTGACATTATTGTTGATCGTGATTAAAACTTTAATTAAATGTAGAGCCCCTCATATCTTTTTTTTTTATTCAAAGCGCCCCTCATATATGATGAAACACGGATAATAGATTACAATAATAAATAAATATGGAAACTAGGAGTTCGATACCTTTGGAAAAATGATATATAATAGAAGTAAAGGTACAAACAAATGTAACTCGCTGCCCATCGGGCGGGCACAAAACTAGTTAAGAAAAATAGGTGATTAGAAAAAGTGTCTATTCTGTCCTCTGGATCCATATAAAACTGTTGGCATAAAAAAAAAAGTTTGGTGTGCAAAATTACTAGTCCGCCCCTTCAATTTTCTCGTGTATTAATTTGGTCCGATAGATGTGATTACAATGAAGTGATAGATATGTCAGTTATGATACTACAATCAACACAAATTTTGAAAAGTCAATTTTTTCTTTGTTCAAAATATAGCAAAATGGATATCATTGTGTATATCATAATTAATGAGTTCTTTCTATGCAAATTTTATTTCGAGTTAAAACGAATGAGATCGGATCTGATTTAGGAAAATCGGAGATTAGAAAAAGTGTCTATTCTCTCCTCTGGATCCGTATAAAATTGTCCGTATTAAAAAAAGCTCGAGATGCAAAATTACCAGTCCACCCCTTAATTTTTTCTCGTGTATGAATTTGGTCTGTTAAACGTGATTACCATGAATGAGTTTTAACCCTATGGTTGTAAAGAGACAACTTCCGAGGGTAACATTTCAACTGCCAATTGCAATGGTCATTCTACTGTGGTTCATTCTCAATCTCACGAAAGCCAAGAGGAGCTACACCAAGAACATGAAACCAGTAACAAAGGCGCTGCTTGCGAGCTCATTGTCCCAAAAATAAAAGAGGCAAATGGACAAAAGGCTATTGGGAAGCCTAATGATTATCAAAGGTGAGGAAACACCACAACGAATCATTTTCCCCTGGAGGCTTCTCTTTGGGGTCGTTGCCAAGTGCTCAAAGGCCCACCATTATCAATATTGGAAGAAAAGGGTCCTCTCCCCTTTGTTCGAGCATATTCTAACGAGTATACCCATTACCAAAAAATGGACGTCACTTTGGGACACATGCAGAAGGTCCTAGTGGTGGTGGCTCATGCTCTATGGAGATCCCGGTTGAAGAAGACGAGCGTGGCTAATTCTTGTGGTCAAGAATTGTTTCAAGGGGATGGAATGTTATGTTCATTTATTTAATTATTCTAGTTATTTAATTAGGAGTTGTAATGGATTGTGACTTGTGAGGGATCATAATTATGAAGAGACGACCTTTTTTAGGATTTTATAGCTTCTATGTTAAGCAAAGGAGTTGACACAGAAACACATCAAAAGATAGAAAAAAGGGGAGAAGCTCTCCCCTCTCTCCTTCGCCTAGGGCGATGGATCGGCCGACTGCTCTTGTCGATGATGGTAGCGATCCTAGCCCGATGTGAGCAGAATCAAGATCGATGGAAATATGAACAAAGAGAGCTTTGGTGGCGGTCTCATGTCAATGCTCGCGATCGCCAACCCTCTGGGGAATAGGCTCAACGCCCCCGACCTCCTTTCACTAGCATCGTAGGCACCTGCGCAGCCGGGAGCAACGATATGGAAAAAAAAGAAAGATGGAGCGAGAGGATGATGCAATTTACTCTCCTCTACTACCTGATGGTAAACGCTTAAGATATGCCCGTCAAATTGGATGGAGCTTTGTTCTTCCTTCCATGGAAGACGTGGAAAGGGAAGGGCTGGTAACATTAACACCCATAATGGTCCCCAGTGCAAGGGTGAACGGGGTTACCTCCCACCCGAAGGAGCAAGCTTGCTCCACTGCTCCGGCAGCCGATAATCTCTCGGTTTACGTTACTCGGGATCGGAAACCTCGATGCTCCGATGATGAAACGGCGACGCGTCCGGCTCCCCAACAGAGTCAGAAACCGGATAGGAGTCCACCTCAGCAGCCGGATAGGAGTCCTCCCCTCCCGGATCAGGACCTGGATTCGGACGCGGCTTTGAAAACAAACGGAAAAATCTCGAAAGATTTTACTATTATTCTGGATTCGGTTAACACCTATCCAGCTGTTAACCTGAAGTCTCCTAATTCCGTTGGGAGTCTAATAAATCCTAACTGGCTGGGCCGAGGAAATCCGGTTGGAGGATTGAATATTCTATTTAAACCCCTCTCCCTAGTTCACTGCTCACAGAGTTCCCAGCGTCCTCGAGCAAGTCAGCTTCGTGAGAATCCTCCAACCTCGTTCGGCTTCCTCCCCAGTACAGGTAAAAACCATTCCCGGATTTTCCTTTCCTCTCATTCTCGTGTATGGACGAGTCCGGCTAAGCCCTTCCCCATGCATGTAGATGTGTCCCAGAACTTTTGTGTCAAAATTGAAAGCGCAGGAAGCGAAGTAGCCCTGCCTATGGAAAAGGGAACCATTATTAACCTTTGTCCATCCCCTACTCTGAAGGGTCCGAAAATGGCGCACGTTCCCTCCGACCAAATCGTCCAATTCTCAATGGAAGAGGTTCAGTCCTCCAAATATCGGGCTGCACACTCTCTGCTTGGAAGGGTGTTCACGGAGGGTCGAATCTCGACCACAGAACTTCGCGATGCGTTGCTCGATCCTTGGTTGATTCAAGGACGCCTCCGGGTGGTTTTAGCTAAGAATGGGCTGGTTGAATTCATGCTTCCAAGCGAGGAAGCTAAGGTGTGGGTGCTTAAACGCACGCCATGGGTGATTAACGATAAAATCCTCCATCTCCGCCCATGGACTCCGGTCATCACAAAACAAATCTATGATGATCTTGCTGTGGTTCCTTTCCGGATCCAACTATGGGACATCAAAGAAGATTGTTGTACGCAGCAGTTTGGCAGGAAGATGGTGACTGCAACGATTGGCAAAGTCCTGGAGGCCGGCGTGTTTGCCTGCCAAGAAACAGGGGCCTGGTTCGTAAAAGTGAAGGCTCTTATTGACTTCACAAAGCCACTTCGATCCCAGATCATGGCGGCGAATGATGACATAGGATATTTCTGGGTTCACCTAAAGTATGAATATCTGCCGAGTTTCTGCTACAAGTGCGGCAGAGTGGGACATTCGCTTAGGGCCTGCTCTTTTGATCCTCCAACCAGGAAGGAAAATTTTGGGCCCCAGATGTCCACAAGAATGCTGGGCACCCGTCTCTATGATAACGAGGAACAAAGGCTTGGCTTCCCTAGAGGATCCAAGTCGGTCTGGGTGAATAAGACTCTCCAGGAACAGAAGCAAGGCAACATGGGTTACTTGCAATTCGCTAAGGAGCAGGGTGGCACTCGGGCTAATACTTTTGCTGGTTCGAACCGCCCCGCTCACCAGGCTATTCGTGGGAAGGCGTCTGTGCAGGGAGAGACTCGTAGGCCGAGCCCTCGGGGCTTCAAGATTCGCCGATCGCCACAACTTAGGTTCGCTCGCAGCTCTCCCGTCGTTCCGAGTCCGAATCGACACCAAGCCGATCCTCGTCGGGGATAGGGGCTCGCGCGGCAGGGGGGAAGATCGCGCTCTGATGACGAGATGGAGACTGCTCCGTCTCAGCAGATCGACCAGCAGCAGGAGGTTGTGGAGGAAGGCACAATGCGTGTGGGGGTGGAAGAGGTAGATAGATCAACGGGGGAGTTGAAGGCGACAGCGATCCCCCGCATGGAGCCTTACCGGCGTCGCCTGCTGCTGGAGGACTCCGACGATGAGGTGTTCGCGAATGCTGCGCCGACTAAGCCTGCGCCGGCGGAGATGATGGGTTTAAAGAAGGGGAGGCGCCTAGTTAAAGCGAGTAGGAATACGGAGGCGGCTTCCTCTTCCAAAACTCGTGCTGCTGCCTCGGCAACAGGGAAGAATAAGAAGGCTTCCAAACCTAAAGAGACAGGAACTGGCTCGAAGAAGAAGGCTGTACTCCCTAAGAAGCAAGGGGGTTCCAAGGTGACAATCGTTAAGGATGCTGTGCCCATTGCTGAAATTCGGCCTGGGAAGGATGTTGGGAAAGTGATGATGGACGGCAGGGAGGGGGACCATAATGATTCGGAGGCTTCCCCAACTGATGATGATGAAATGAGATTTTTTATCAAGAGTCGCTCTCCACTGGTGACACAGGAACCGCAAGTCCAATTGGGGCAAGTTCGAAAGGTGGTGGCGGCTTTTGAGGCCAATTTGGTGCTTAGTGAGGAGAAGGACCCCCTAGGTGCGGGTGAGGGGGAATTGATCAAGAATCTGAACGAGTATGGGTCCAACCTAGATGGAGGGAACCGTAAACGTGCTTTAGAAGAGGTTGAGGGGGAGATTGGGGAGACACCCAATCCCAAAAAACAATTTGTGGAAGAAGAGCAAGGAAATGTGATGGTGGAGGAAGCCAGCCTTGAGTGGCCCCAGCCGGATAAATGAGGATCTTGGGATGGAATGTGAGAGGAATTGGGCCATCCCTCACATTTCAAACTGCTTTAGGGTTAGTTCGTTCGAATAAACCAGACCTTGTCTTCTTCTCAGAAACAAGATCGTGCCGGAGAGTGGTTTCCCGCCGTATGCGGGGTTTAGGTTTTGATTTGAGTCAGTGCTTCTTTGTTGATGCTATTGATGGTTCTGGTGGTCTTGTAGTAGCTTGGTCCCCTGAAGTTGTGGCTTTAGTGTTTTTTCATTCTAGTTTTTGTATTTGTGTTCGGATTAATGAGAATGATTTTTCGTATGTGGCGGTTTGCGTTTATATGAGTTGCAATGTTGCGAGAAGGTCTATACAAATGACTCAATTGCGCGAACTCTGTGAGAATCTGGCAGAACTCTTCATGATTATAGGCGATTTTAATGCTACCTTGTGCGAAACTGAAAAAGATGGGGGAAATCCTTGGACTGCCTCCCAGTCGTTGGATCTCCGAAACTTTATCCACATGTTGGGGTTGCACGATCCTGGGTTCCAAGGAGACGCTTTCACCTGGACTAATAAAAGGATGGGGTTGGCCTGTATTCGTGCAAGGCTTGATAGGGCTCTTTGCTCTCAGAGCTGGATAGATCGTTATCCGGAAACTCTTGTTAAGCACTTCACTGATCAGGGCTCGGACCATAGAGCTTTGCTCCTCTCGGACAAGCCCTATGTGCGGAGTTGTCGTCCTCTTTTTTGATTCGATGCGCGTTGGGCAAGTAACCCCGAAGTCAAGGCCATGGTGGAGTATGTTTGGAACGAGAGCGTCCCGGGTACCCCTATGTTCCAATTATGGGAGAAGCTTAAGAAACTCGCCATTTGCTGTATGATTGGAGTAGAGCCGGTATCACTAACTCTCTGCGAAATATTCATACTTTGCAAGGTGAGATAGATCGGCTAAAAAACGTGCTTCCGATTGATTGGCATGAGGTGACCCGGTTGGAAACTGAACTGAGTAGACAATGGGAGGCTGAGGAAATTTATTGGCAACAAAAGTCCCGTGTTACTTGGTTGAAGAAGGGGGATAAAAATTCGTCCTATTTCCATACGGTCACGAGAGCTCGTCGTAAGCGGAATTTTGTGAGTGGGCTTCTTAATGAGGATGGGGAATGGATCACGGAGGAGCGCGGTAAGGCAGATATTGCTACAAATTTTTATCGTTCCCTATTCACATCAGAGAATCAGATTGGGAATATGCATGAAAGAGTGGCCGCGCTCCCCATTGAGCAATGTGTGACCCCTGATATGAATGCGAACCTAACGGCGGATGTTCTCCCGAGAGAGATACGGGATACTGTTTTCTCTATGGGATCGAAGCAGGCGCCAGGTTCGGACGGGTTTACGGGGAAGTTCTTCAAGACTTTTTGGGATATAGTTGGGGAATCAGTGATTCGTGCGGTGAGCTCGTTTTTTGAAACTAGTAGGATGCTCCGAAGCTTTAATCATACTTGGTTGACCTTGATTCCGAAGGTGGATCAGGTTGATTCAATGCGTCAGTTGCGTCCTATCAGTCTCTGCCAATTTGTGTATAAGGTGATTACTAAAATTATGGCAAGGAGGCTCGCTGATATTTTGCCCCAGATTGTGTCTGATGGCCAGAATGCTTTTATTCGCGAGAGGCAAATTGTGGATAACATACTCCTAGGACATGAGTTAATGCATTACCTGTAAATCAAAACCAGTGGGAAGAATGGATATATGGCTCTGAAGGTTGACATGGAAAAAGCCTATGATAGAGTCGAATGGCCCTTTCTTTTAGGGGTTTTGGAAAAAATGGGGTTTAACTCGGTCTGGCGAGGGTGGATTCACGAATGCCTTCAATCTACGTCTTTTTCGGTCTTAATGAATGGGACTCCAGCTGGGTTTTTTTCTCCTTCCCGAGGGCTCAGACAGGGGGATCCGCTGTCACCCCTTCTTTTTGTCATCTGTACAGAGGGATTTGCGGCTCTCCTTCGTCAAGCCATTTCGGAAGGAAAATTACAAGGTGTCAAAGTGGCCCCTCGTGCACCTCGTATTTCTCATTTATTCTTTGCCGATGATTCTTACCTTTTTCTTCGAGATTCCCTCCAAGAGTGTGAGAATTTGATTGAGGTCCTAAATGAATACGAGGAGTTGAGTGGTCAGAGAGTGAACTTAGATAAATCGGCAGTATGCTTCAGTAAAAATATTGCGATGGCGGATCAGGAATTCTTGGCGGCAATTTTAGGTGTAGGGGCTGTGGGAGTCCATGATAAATATCTGGGCCTCCCCTCTCTGATTGCCAGGTCAAAAATGGCTACTTTCCGCTACCTGGAAGAGAAACTGTTGTCTAGACTGCAGGGGTGGAAGAGGCGAACGTTGTCGTGGGCAGCTAAGGAAACTTTGATAAAATCAGTGGCGTTAGCATTGCCTCTGCATGTTATGTCCTGTTTTAAGTTACCTCTGGCTCTGTGTCGCCTACTTGACAAACATGTAGCCCGTTTTTGGTGGGGAGTGGAAGAAGGAAAGTCTAAGATCCGTTGGATTTCCTGGAAAAACTTATGTAAAAGCAAACATGAAGGGGGCATGGGGTTTCGCCGCTTTGAGCTACTCAATCAGGCTTTGCTGGCTAAAATTGGTTGGCGAATTCTTCAGGAACCCCAGTCCCTTATTGCCCAGGTGTATAAAGGTAAATACTTTCCCAATGGGACGTTTCTCACTGCTCAGGCCCGGTCTCGGCCCTCTTGGGGGTGGCAAAGTATCCTTTTTGGCCGTCAATTGTTGGCATCTGGGATGCGTTGGCAAGTCGGGAATGGTCAGATGGCTCCTCTACTGACGTCCAGCTGGATTCCCCAACAACATCCCCGTCATCCTGTCTATAACCCGTGCGTGGTTCCTGATGGGGAGGGTTTGAAGGTGGAGGAGGTCATCCATCATGGGGAGGGAAGATGGAATGATCAGAAACTAAGTCAATGGTTTGACCCAGGTACTTGTAGAGCTATTATGAACATTCCCCTGTCGCGCCAGAATATTGAGGATAAAATGATTTGGCATCCGACTTCTGATGGCATCTTATCTGTTAAGTCAGCGTACTATGTTGCGGTGAATTTGGATCGTCAGAATGGTCGGTGGAGAGCCTTGGCTAGTTGGATGGATAAGCCAAGTTGGATCAGGTTGTGGGAGGCGGACATTCCTCCAAAGCTTAGGGTGTTTGTTTGGCAAATCTTTCATAGAATTCTTCCTACAACGGAAGCGTTGCGTGAAAAGAAGGTGGATGTTTTGCCTCGATGCCCGGTATGCTGGGGGGCATCGGAGACTCTGGAACATATGTTCTTGGAGTGCCCAGTGGCTCGTGCATTGTGGGATCATTCTGGGCTAGCCCACCTAGGAGAAGGATTGCCTCGTCATACGTTCCCGCTCTTTCTGAGAAAGTTGCTGGCGGTGGTGCATGACCCGGCTCTGGTAATGGCTATAGTGGCTGTCCTGTGGAGGATTTGGCGCTCTCGGAATTGGGTGGTCTTTGAAGGCAAGCAGTTCGGGATCCCTGCCTTGATGCGGCAATTCCATCAACAGGTGCAGGAGTGGCTTAGTTTTCCCCGGGACCAGAATGTTCAAATTGCTCCCCCCTGGCCCCTACCATAATGTCTGATGGAGGTACAACGACAATTTGTATGTGGGATGGGGCTGTGCGGATGGGATCTCATGCGGCTGGGGGGATGGTTATCCTTAATTCTGATAGAGCAGTCGTCCTGGCGAAGGGGATTCAATTCCCGGTCCTTACTGATCCAATGATGGTTGAAGCTCTGGTTCTCCGGGAGGCGATTGGCTGGTGTTTGGCTAATGGATTCACTATCATGAGGTTTGAAGGTGATGCCCACGTGATAATTGAGAAGATACTCCGGAGGGATATTCGGGACAATCATATAGGGGTGATCTTGGAGGAGATAGTCAATTCTTTTGCTTCAAACCTTGGTTTCTCTGTACGATTTGTAGGTCGACGTAACAATAGGGTAGCTCATTTGGTAGCTAAAAAGGCCCTGTCTTTGTTCCCGACTGCATGTCGTTCTTTTGATTTCCAGACCTGGCTGTATTCCAGGATGTAATGATCTATTTGCTTCAATCTAATGATTATCTTTTGTCAAAAAAAAATTAGAAGTTGTAATGGACGGGGATTCTGACGTGATTAGTGGGAATTTGTGGGTTAGTGGTTAGCAGTTAGCTAGGATTAAGAAAAGTGTTTTCCGTTGGTTAGGGAGTTAGGGGTAGTAGTTGTTTCTTCACTATTTAAGATAGCAGATGATAGAGGAAAGATTGTGAATTGAGTATAATCGAAAAAGGGTTTACACACCTACGTGTTAATTTGGGAGGTTGATTTTCCTCGAAAAAGTTTAGGGGTTCCGTTCTCGCCATTAAGGAGAACACTTCTCTTCTTCCAATCTATTTTTTTTTCTTCCATTCTTCTTCGTCCTATTCTGATCTTTCTCCCTAAAACGTATTCGTGCAAAAAGGGCACGTGACATACTGCATATTCATGCATTAGAGACCATTATCATTTTGATAAACTTGAAATGAAAGTATATCCTCATCTTACAAATGCTTAACCACAAATTGCACTTTCTTAACAACAAGACTAGTTTTAGAAGATGAAAGTGATAAAGAAGGTGAAAATTGTAGGGTAAAAGTGAAAGTAGAAACAAGGGTTCTTATTATGATTTATGTGCAGTGCAGCAGAGAACAGAGCAGTGCAACAGCCAGGCCAGCAGTATTGAGTACAACAAAACAATTCCTAAAGGGACCATCCTATGCCTAGCTAGCATATCAGTAAAGTTATAATATGATAACAGGTTCGTTTTTACTGCTACAAAACAATTCCAACTGCCTCCCATGTCGCTGCGTCCTTCAAATTATTTTTGTCTCTTCTTTTATTTCCTTCCCTTTTGTCCCACTACCAAATGTAATGTGTATTATTATTATTTTGTATCCATACTTTCACGAAATTGAGAGATGCAATTAGCTGACAGCTATATACACTGATATCCTCCAGTTATGCTAATTAACCGCAAAAATTAGCATGTTGACACTGTTGAACCGTCTCTCTGCAGATATTGCTGCGTACTTTCACTCTTTCAGTTACTCGATCGTACATTATTTTGAAAATAATATGATCTTGTCGATAATTAAGGTGTGAATGCACAAAGACGATACTGGCAAGCGATTGCTCAAACTGGCTAAACAAGGCGGGAATCTCCCCCAGGCTAGAGATCTGCCGGTGTGAAAGTTGATCAATGTGAGTTTTGTTCAAAATATGTATAACAAAAGAAAATGGCGGAGGTGAAAAAATAGGTGTGGGAAAGGGTGAGAAAGGACATGTTTCCGCTGTAGAGAACACAATCATGAGCTGGCAGGCAGCAGGGCAATTGCAGGAGCAGCAGCAGGAAGGAAGGAAGCAGAGTGCCAGTCAGTGTACCATATTCTGTTGTTTGAGAGAGAGGAGCAAGATAAGTAAAAGTTGGGATTTATATAATATAAAGTTTAGTTCAGGAGGATTCCCCAAAATGCGTGTACCATACAAGGACAAGGAGTGCACTAAGCAAGGTTTCAAAACAAATTCGACCAGTGCTACAATTGGTTTACGGCGGGTTATGCCATTTAATAAAATACGTTACAAAAATGTAAAAAAGATTAAGAATTTATGCATCTAGAAAAACATATTTGAATACAATAACTTACTACCTAATTCATATTTAAATAGAATGCACCATCTCATACAAAATAACGAATACTCATATTTAAATACAACATTTAATATTAATACCCCAAACTTTTATACTTAAATCAAACAAATAACATCAACATTTAACTTTTAAATTCATGAAATACATCACAAATTAATTTTTTATTAACTAAATTCAGTAAAACGACGTTATTTTGTTTATAGGCCAAATTTTTTTATCAAGTCATTCATATCGGTTATATTCATGCTGGTTTCGTAACGGTACCGTTAGGATTAGATTCAACCGGTCGGAATTCCACCGGTATGACAACCATGGCACTAACACAGTTATAGAAAAATCGTAAATTTCATAGGAGAAGTTTCATAGTTCAAAAATTTTATTTTATTTTATTTTATTTTATATAAGGGTGATATAGATTTGAATTTTAGTTAGGTGCTAGTTAAGAGATTGGAACTTGAAATCTTCATATTCAATACCAGTAATATTAGCGGCCAACCCCTTATTCTAATAATCCAGATCTTTGATTAACCAAAACTATATGTTGTGGAATCCTACAAGGAATACACAAGTTTCAAAAGGAAACCATCATTTTTACTCTTGTAGTTATGTTAAAGTCAAAATGTAATGTATATAGTATATATCTAAAATTGTTAATCTTTCATTATAAAAAAAATTGTTAAACTTTTGCAACTAACTTGGCTTTACAAAACTTACACAGCCACCACTAGCCAACTCCCCACTAGCATAGTTAGTAAAATACGGTACGGGAAAGTTACGGATATAATACGTACGGGTACTTTACTTCATCTCTAAGCAAATGTTACGTTTAATAGTACGTTAATAGTCATAAATATATAAAATAAATTATTTTTCAAAATAAATAAATATATAAATAATAGTAAAGTTAACAATTTAATTCATTAAATACGGATATAAAACGTGTTATACGGATTTTATACGTGTTTAGTACGGGAGCCACCAAATGAACGGACAAAAATGAAACGGCTTGACAAAAATACGGATACGGAAGTTTTAAACGGATAAAGTACGTACGGGTACATATACGTGTATTAAACGGAGTATTTACTAACTATGCCCACTAGTACTAGTATATATAGGAAAAGCACCCCGCCATTTAAATTGAAGAGTAGCCGCCGGACGGAACGCCGCTTCCATTATTTTCTCACTCCGGGAGAACACAACGTCGCCGTCGTTTAATTCTGCGATGGATGCATTCTCTGCCAAGCGCTACGGCTGCAGAGATTCCGCCCTCACCTCCTCTTCCTCCGCCGCAAGCAAGAGCCATAAAGAGTCGGAGCGCCGCCGCCGCCACCGTATCAACGCCCACCTCTCCACCCTCCGCTCTCTCCTCCCCAAGCGCGTCAAGGTTAATCAATTGATCAGCTCCACTTCTCTTCTCTTCTGTAGATTCAGTTTTGACGAGACTCTTTGCACACTGAACCAAGCTAATTTTATTTGATTAATGCGATTGGGGATGTTTTGGTGATGAACAGCCGGACAAGGCGTCGCTGCTGGCGGAGGCGGTGGACCACTTGAGGCAGCTGAGGAAGCATGCGGCGGAAAAAGTTGCAGGGAAGACCGGAGCTGAACCGTGGTGTCTGATCCCGGGGGAATTGGACGAGGCGACGGTGAGCTGTTGCGGCGGCGGGGACGGGAAGAAGAAGATGATGAGATTGAGCGTGTGCTGTAACGATCGGCCGGGGCTGAACCGAGATTTGAGCCAGGCGATTCGGTCGGTCCGGGCGCGGGCGGTTCGGGCGGAGATGGTGACGGTGGGTGGCCGGACGAAAAGCGTGGTGACGGTGGAGATGGAGGCGGAGGCAGGGGACAATGGCGGCGGTTGGGAGGAGGAAGACGTCAGGATTCTGAAGAGAGCTTTGACCGCCGTGGTATTGAACCGGAACTCGGGTTCTGGGCTGGGCCATGTGGCCCGTGGGAACAAACGAGCCCGTGTTTCTTGATTCTAGTTGGGGGCTTGCAGTGCGTGGTTGATTGAGCTTTTCTGTATCGTTACAATTTTATTGGATATCTTAGAAGGAATGCAGTAAATTGAACTCTTGAGTATTGTTTGGGTCAATTTCCATTTCGAAAAATGTTAGAAGAAATCTGCATCGCTAAATGTCGTCGACGTGTCATCCTAACTTAAATACGTAAATTATCTTATCTTTCAATTAATTTTCTACCAAAAATAAAATTCAAAATCAGTACATCACCAAAACAACCCTCCCCCTTTACACAATCTCGACTCCGGTCTCCTCTATCGAACTCTCCTATCCGTTCTCCTCTGCCTCGGCCGCACCAACATCTCCCGTTGCCTTCAACATCACAGTCATGGCGTTGAAGGCAATCATGACTGGCAGCGGTCATCTCTTCAAATAGCTAGTGTTGGGGAGATGGAAAAGCTTTCGTAACAAAATCTTATCATGTCGTACAACGAGGTAGTCACGATGCAAGGAGAGATCGTTCCCTCGGCATTCAGAAGCAGGTAATTTTCAGTCTTCACTATTTTAACTTTCAAGCTGGGCATTCACATCGTTCTTGCTTCAGCTTGAGGGGGAGAATAGGGAATCAACACATGTAGATCGACTAGTTCATTCATCAAGTCGACTGCTTGTATCTATCAATCATGTTGCTCGAGGAAGCACAGTCAGCAGTGCAGTTAGAAGTCTCCAAAGCCAGCAACACTGTCATCTGTCTCAAGTCTCTTCCAAGACGTCAAGGTAATTCCGCCATGTGGAGTTCACTATTGTTGAACTAGGTCAAGCATGGAGTCGGATCAGTCTCATCCAAGACGTCAAGGAATTTCACCATGTTGAGTTCATTGTCCAAAGAACTGGGTCAAACATGGAGTAGTTTCATCATTTGTCTACCTCTCCTGCAAGCGAACAAAGTCACAGCCTAATGGATCGTCATTGCCAGCAATAGGTTGTTTGAGTGTTGTTCAGTTTCAAGCTCGACATTCTTGTCATTCATGTCTTCACTTGAGGAGTGTTGAGGATATTAATTACTTAGTCAAAAAGTAATTAATTCCTTGTCCTCCAAGTCCTTTGTTTCCTTGTCCCGGTAAAAGAAGGAACTTGGTTGTCATTAGGGTTTTACACGTAAGTCTATCTATATATATAAGCTTTTTTTTTATCCAAGTAATATCAAAGTACAATAGTTAAATCCTCTACCCAACACACAAAAAAACCATTAGCGGAGCCACCCTACAAAATCGAAGGACGCTATCTCTACAGGGGACAGCAGCAGGGCTTGTCTTGCCACTCTATGGGCAGCCCAGTTGACAGTCCTCGGGACCGATCTAAAAAGAATACAAGCAGAACAGGATCCCAATAACTGAAAACAATCACGAAGTAAGGGCCCGCCCACCGAGTCTTCAAAGCATCTGCCCTCAAGTTGCCGGATAACTTCCTCTGAATCTCCTTCGATGATGACTAGAGGAATACTGCGAGAAAGCACTAAAGCGATGGCATCCCTGGCAGCCAGCAGCTCGGCAAGATAAGGGTTCGAAAATCCTTGATGAAGGAACCCCAAGGCCAAGAAGACTTGCCCATCCGGACCTCGAACTACGATGTCAGACGAGCAACCCGCGTCTCGAACAGCAGCGTCGAAGTTGATCTTGAGAAAAACTTCGGGAGGACCAACCCAACTGGAAGAGCGAGAGGACTGCAGGCGAGGAGGAAGGGTTTGGGGGAGGGGGGATAAAGAGGAGTATTCTTGAACTTGGAAGAAGAATTGACGGGCAAGCGAACTGGCTAGTGGTTGAGTGAATTCAAACACCACTTTATTTCTAGATTTCCAAATTCTCCAAAGAAGGCAAATGCAGGGGAGATAGTGGATTTGGAAGCTTTCCGAGTTCATAACATATTGCCACCAGATCCCAAAGTTTTCAGTTGGGGCGGAGAGAAGTAAGCTACTTAGTCCCACCATATTCCAGAGGTGAAGAGCAGGTGGACAATGAAAGAAGAGGTGTTCAATACTCTCTTGACTATCCCAACAAACTGGACAACGAATTTAACAGTTAATTTCCCGGGACCTAAGAGCCGTCATAGTTGGCAAAATCACTTTCAAACATTGCCATATAAAGAACTTGAGCTTTGACGGGACATCGAGCGCCCACATTCTTTTCCAAACAGGAGGATCAATGATAGTAGCCATCGATTTTTGGCTGAGTATTAAAATATTATCCAAGGCAAGATGATACCCAGTTTTTACCGAATAAGATCCATTTTTGGTAAAGTGCCATACTAACTTGTCTTGTTGAGGAAGTATGGGAACTACCATTTTACGAATGAGATCAATTGAACTTTCTTTAAACCAATGCCTTAATCTAGGAATATGCCATTCCCTTTGGTCTTCTCTGATGAAAAAGGACACCCTCGGATTATTATTATCCACTTGCCGTCTAAGCTCAGGAGGACATGGTTTATCGGCTAGTAACCAGTTGTCTTTGAAAGCTTCTATGTCGTTTCCATCGCCTACTTGCCAGCGTAGTCCTTGCACGAGTATCTCGCTCCCATAGAGGATACTTCTCCATCCCCAAGATGGATTAGAGCCGATGGAGGCTTTCAAAATCGAATTATCATTGAAATATCTGCCTTTATACAATCGACTAATGAGAGAGTCCGGGTTTTTCCAAATGCGCCAACAAAGCTTGGCTAAAAGAGCTTGATTAAAAGCTCTAAAATCCCTGAAGCCTAATCCTCCATGAAATTTACTTTGGGCGCGACCTTTCCATGAAACCCAGTGAATTGGATGATCAAAATTATTAGCAGAACCCCACCAAAACCTTGCCAAAAGGCCATTTAAACGTCTACAGGTGTCAATTGGGAATTTAAAGCACGACATACCATGAACAGGTATATTAGTTGCTGAGGTTCTGATTAAAGTGTCCTTAGCCTCTTTGGAGAGGGTACGTTTCTTCCAACCTTGCAACTTCTTACCCATCTTTTCCTCAATGTAGAGAAACATATCCTTTTTGGTTCTTGGTATTAGAGAGGGAAGGCCTAAATAAGAATCTTGTTCTCCTATAGCTCCAACTCCCAATTGTGATCCCATGAAGCTTGCCTCTTCGCTCTTAGTATTTTTACTGAAGAGCACTGCCGATTTGGAAAGGTTAACTTTCTGTCCACTAATCCTTTCATAATCTTGGAACAAGGATAATAAATTCAAACAAGAAGCACGAGATGCTTGTACAAACAGGTAAGAGTCATCAGCAAAGAAGAGATGAGAACCCCTCTGTACATATAGCAAATAACAGAGAAGAAAGGGGGTCACCTTGTCGCAGTCCTCTCGTAGGTCTGATGTACTCTGACGGGGAACCATTAACGAGTATGGAGTAGGATACTGTAGTCACACATTCCCGAATCCAGGATATGAACTGACTACTGAACCCTAATTCCTTCATCATTTCAAATAGAAATGACCACTCAATACGATCATACGCTTTCTCCATATCTAGTTTTAAGGCCATCCAACAATTCGACCCTGAGTATAGGGTTTTAATATGATGGGTGATCTCGTGGCTGATCATAATGTTATCCGTAATTTGGCGATCCTTTATGAAACCATTTTGAGATTGAGAAATGATTGACGGCAAAACCTTGCTCAGTCTGTTAGCTAGAATCTTGGAGATGATCTTGTAAATCACTTGGCAAAGACTAATAGGCCTGAGATTTTTCATAGTTCGAACTTCCGATCCTTTTGGAACTAAGGAAATCCAAGTTCGATTAAAACTTCTCAACAGTCTTCCGGTGTGAAAGAACGTTAGAACTGCCTGTGTAACGTCTTGTCCCACCACGTGCCAATAATGTTGGTAAAACCCGGCTGTGAACCCATCTAGACCTGGAGCTTGAGTTTTGCCCAGGCTGAAGACTACTTTTTTTATTTCCTCTGCGGTGATAGGAGCTATCAACTCCAGGTTCTGCTCTTCTGTAAGGTAGTTTGTGAATACTAGATTGGAAAGATTTATCTCGTTCGGATTTTGACTATGGAAGAGCTCTTCATAGTACCTCTTAGCTATGCCACATTTTTCTACTTCTGTAGTACACCAGATTCCTCTTTCATCCTCAAGTCCCCAAATAATGTTATTTAGACGCCTTGAGGAAGTAACCAGATGGAAATATGCAGAATTTTTATCCCCCACTTTTAACCAATTAGTACGAGATTTCTGCTTCCAGTAGATCTCTTCTCTTTTATACTGGATAGACAGGTTCTCTTCTAAGGAGCGAATTAAATTCCAATCCACCGTTTGTTCACTCCTGGCTTTTTCCAATGCAGAATTAAGATCATTAATCAATCTAGCTGAATTGGATTGACCACCTTTGCACCATTCCACTAGGGAATGCCTTATTCGCAGCAGTTTGGAGAATATGCAATATTGTACTGAGCCTATACCTTGTAAGCCCCAAATGTAGCTAATGATTAGCTCAGCCTCTGGCATTGAAGTCCAACGAATATCGAATCTGAATAACCTTTTAAAGTGAGGAGCCATGACACTAGTAGTTAGCCGAAGAAGTCGATGGTCTGAACCTCTATCAGAAAGATGATATACGGAAGAGTTTGGCCAAAAGTTCATCCAAGTATGTGAGAAAAAAGCTCTATCAATTCTTTGCTCAATGGTTATCCCATTCCTGCCTCGATTCATCCAAGTAAACCTAGGCCCTTGGAAAGGAGGTTCAAAGAGACCGGTTTGATGAAGAAAATCCCATAAAGGTCGCGCTTTGTCCATACGCCAAGTTGCACCTCCTAGTTTTTCTGAAGGAAATAACGAACAGTTGACATCCCCTATGATTAGGAATGGATCAGAAATGTTGGACAAGAATCGTTTTATTTCCTCCAATTGTTGTTGTCTCTTCGAGATAATATAAGAAAGATAAACTCCAATTAAAACGAAATAAGGACACACACCATAGAAAGAGGAGTTATTATTGATGATGGAAATTTCAATAAAAAAGGGGGTGGACCCAATAACAGACACTGAAGCCGACCGTGGCCAAGCGAAGACTAATCCTCCCGACATACCGGTTGGATCAACAATGTGACAATCACAAAATCCTAATGAGGAAATAAAAGATGACACCGTACTCCTTGCATACATTGTCTCACTTAGGAAAAGAAACGATTTGGCTAAACAATGATGAGTTTTAAGCGTTTGGAATGTCAAGGGACTCCTCACACCTTGACTATTCCACGCGAAAACATTCATTTATCGGATTGGGGCCACTTGGGGTTGGCTTCCTCCACCCTAGTTTGAACATTCTTAGGACCTGAATCCACCACGCCTTCTTCCGGTTCCTGGATACAAATACCCACATTTCTTCGAGTGTAGACAATAGGAGATCCCGAGGATTCTATCAGGATGGCCTTGCCTTTTGATTTCCCATTTTCGACGGGACCAATCGGAGAGCATGATACTGCAGTTTTTGAAGACAGTAAGTGGGCCTCGAGATTTAGAAAGCCCATATCTCCTTGATAACCAAACAGATTAGTTTCATCTAAATCTTCAAATAAAAATTCGGGATTTTCATCGCAAAATAAATTACCTAGCCCAAAAGATTGGGTTGGCTCCTGCACTTGCAATGGAATTGGATTTTCCAACAGCTGATAAGGGCTTCCTTGCCCAATAAGATTTTCGGAGTTGGACTCCCCTTCAGGCCCAATGATGGCGGACCCTCTTATTTCTTGGTTGTTGGAGCAGACTCTTCTGCTTGGCCCAGGTATTAATTCTAGGCCAGCCCTTTTGAGCCCAATCAAACAGCCTGCTTTTATTGCACTTGGGCTTGCATTAAGTTGGGCCTTTGGAAGATCAGAGGGGTGGGCCTGCCCCCTTCCTCTTCTTCCTCTCGAGCTACCTCTGTGTGCCGCCGACGCAGAGAAGACTGGGGTACTCCGATCCTGATTTTGACATAGCGGCGGAGCTTCCAGGAGCAATCTCGCTCCAGCTTGGCGCCGCGTGGCTTGCCCATTTTGCCTCCAGACATTAGAACCTCTTCCACGTCCACCATTCCGAATAGAGGCATAGGAAAATTCGTATATAAGCTTAGCTACGAGATTGTCGTAAGCAAGCCGTCACAATGTATTCCATAATAAAATCGTCTCGTGAGCTCTTTCGAGCTCACCATGGATTAGTCTCGATCAATCAATCGATCGAGGATACCACGTAAAACTCGTTGTCCCGTGTTATTTTCAATTCCGCAACCCCCAATGTTAACAGTTTATTAAAGCACAAGGTATGATGGGCTTGTGCAAACTTCAAGCCTGTGAGATGGCTTTCGTTTGAGGGGGTGTGTTAGAGAGTGATATAAGACCCATCATAACCTTCTCCCAACAAATCGAGGTATTGAGATCAATTGGTTCTTGACATAACCTAACAACTCTTCATTCTCACTGTATCAGGACAGTTGTAATCCGTCTTCTGCTTCAGCTCCAGTTATGGTGACACTATCACAAACACAGGGATCTCATGGCATTCCTTTTGGCACATACAATGCCACATCCAGTGGCAATGGTGGGCAAGTTCATAACAACACCAACAACGATGGTCGTCAACAACAAAACAATAACAATAATCCAATGGTTTGATGTTTGGGAGTCCATATTATCTAAATCATAGGAGTCGTTTGGATGAGGAATTCTAACGAATTAATTTGATCAGATTGTTCCATTTTGAGTCAATCTCACCAAATTGATCCGTTTGGCAGCACAAAATTTAGATGAAGCAATTTTGCCTCGGGAATTACAATTGTCTGCGGTGGGGGCATACAATTCAAATCGACTCGGTTTTTAAAATGAGACAATTACCAAATTATTTCATTTTTTGAATTGATCCATCCAAACAACCCCATAGTGAAAATCTCGATCAATCCAGTTTCTAAGTTTTCAGAAGCTACAACATGATGAAGCCCTTGCTTACTGTGGATTCTGCCGTAGATGATGTTTTACAAACATAACAGGCAACCAAGAGTATCACCACTATTAGTAATAGTGTCTAGTGTAATAGATAAAAGAAGGACATTGCTATTTGTCGCCCTAAAATTTATTATTCGTCGCCCTAATTAAATTTAATTTACTCTAATAACCTTAATTCGTTTATTTATTTTTCAAACTTAAAAACAAACTCATCCCTAATTTCCCCGTTCCTCCGCCACCAGAGATTTCGAGCTCGGCGACGAGGGCTGAGGATGGCGGTAGCGGCGGCTTTGTTGTGGAGATTCCGGAGACTGGGCTGATTGCAGAGTTGATGGCCATCAAAATTGGCCGCCGCCAACAGGATATGTTCCAAAGTTGCACCGTTACGCGCGCCCACTCCCAAAAGTTCTAGTTTAAAGTTTTGAGAATGTAATTACACGTTGGATAGAGATAATATCGCCACCTTCTGTAGTTTTCACTTTCATTCGGTTTGAAAATAGTAGTGATCAGAAATTGGATGTAGGTAACTACTTTTCTCCAATTCTTGCTGGGTACTCCGAGTTGATCCACTCGTTCGTAAGGACAGCGTAGGACCTGGCTGTGGTGTTGGAAGCGGGGGTGATTTGGGTTGAACAAAAGAAAGACGAGCCGGAGTTAAGAATCCGGCAACAGCATTAGCAGTCAGAGGATGGAGGAGCTCGCCGACCGCTGAGCAAGGGAAAAGAGATTTTTAATTTAAGGTTTGGGTTGAAATTAGGAATAGGGGTAATAGTGTCAATATGGTGCATTTTAGGGCGATAAAATTTAAATTTTAGGGCGACGAATAGCGATTCAGTAAAAGAAAGAGATCAAAGCTAAAAAAAATATCATAAATCCGAATATAAGTCTCTATATTTATTAGGGATTTATTTTAAATATCCAAAATATCTGAACCGAATAGAAACATAAATAGAAAACTTTTTTTTTTGTTGCAGAATCTCCAAATTTTCTAAATCCTTCTGTCAAAAAAGAATTTTCTAATTCCATACTTGAAATTCTTTTCTTCTCCAAACAACCCTTACCATGGTTATCACGCCGGCCGGCGTGCCACCGGTTGTACCTGGTTCAACCGTTATCGGTCATAAAATCGGCATGACCGGCATGATCGATATACTAATCTCTAAGTAAAATGACCTTATTTTAGTGAATTTAATTGATGAAATTTATTTTATTATTTATTTTATGAGTATAAAAGTTAAATATTGATGTTATTTGTTAGATTCAAGTATAAATGTTTTGGTATTGACGTTAAATGTCATGTTTAAATATGAGTATTTATAATTTTATTTGTAATATTGACCGGTATGAACCGGCACAAACCGGTATGTGCCACCGGTTAAACCATTCCACTTGCTAAACCGGCACACTGGCATAAACCGGTTTGACAACCTTGACCCTTACATACAGTTAGGGATGAACAAATACACCCGCAAACCGACCCACCCGTCCAACTCGACTCAACCCACCCGTATTTATCGCTAAAACGAAGGTTTTGGGTTGGGTGAAGGTTTTCTTTTGTACAACGTGCCTCTTTTGGGTTGGGTTTGGATTTTGGTTACACAACCCGTAGAACCCGACCCAACCCGTGTTCCAAATATTAGTATGAGTTCGGATCTAAAAAATATTTATGTCGTATATAGTCATATACTTATGAGAAAATTAAGATATTTCGCCATGTTTTCTCTCATGGTCTCCCTAATCTAATGCATTTTTCGACTTAAAGTTTATACATAAATTGAATATAGTTATGATTCACGTAATCTTTTTTCTTGTGTACAATTTTAATAGAATAACATATGATGGATGCGTTTGTTTATAACATTTATAGCCCATTTTAACAAATATCGTGAAAAAACAAGACATATGTTGAAGTAAATAACATTTTATTAAAATTTAAATAACATTTGTGAATTTTGATACCTTTCACTTTGGTTCATTCGTTTGAAATTTTAATTAGTTATAAAATATTTTATGATGTAGAATAATTATATATTTTATGTTGGATTGGGTTTTTACTTAAAAATATCGCCAACCCGATCCAACCCAATTAGAAACAAACCGTAGGGTTTAAATTTTTTTGGGTGGGTTTGGGTTTGATATTTCTCAAACCGTAGTGCATGGGTCGGGTGATTAAAATGACTAAACTCGAACCACCCGACCCATGTACACCCCTA
Source organism: Linum tenue (assembly GCA_946122785.1). Lineage (NCBI taxonomy): Eukaryota > Viridiplantae > Streptophyta > Magnoliopsida > Malpighiales > Linaceae > Linum > Linum tenue. Next base: position 23,861,254 of record CAMGYJ010000005.1, on the reverse strand, counting down.
CATACTGTTCGGTTACAATGAATTCCATAAGTTTTAAGAAATTCATTTTAAAATAATTTTCTTTTTGTGTTTGGAATATAAAGAAATTTGTTTTCAATTCTAAATTTTGAATTCTTCGGAATTGAGCTAGTTTTAGAAATTTTGAGAAATTGAAGTAAAATTTCAAAATGAATTCCACAAGTACTTTACTAATTATGATAAAACGACATAACTATCCTCAATTATGAAGTAAATTACCTCATGTATATAATTTGGCGTCAATGCTCCATATATTTGCGCACCTAAATTTCTCGCTCAAATGCTACTTAGCCTAATATATAAGCAAGAGGGGAACAATTGCTCTTGGCTCACGATAAAAATGGGTTACAACGGATGTTTGTAGAAGATGGATCTTTAAGTTGTTTACTAGTTTTTACGACTTCCTATTTTGCTTGGTCGAATTGGTTGGATGATAATTCTGACACTTGCGTTTGAGAAGATGGATCTTGAAGTTGTTTACTAGTTATAACGAATTTTCTTTTTTGCTTGGTCGAAATGGTTGAATGATAAATTTGACACTAGCGTTTTTAAAAGATGAATTTTCAATGAGTAATAAATTTTTTGCTTTTCCTGAAAATTAATAAGAGTATAGTTGAAAACTCTTTATTTAATTCAAATTTTAATGTATTTCAACTATTTAAGAATTTAATTAAATTTATCTCTGAAAATTTGAAATGATATTTTAGCATAAGAATTCATTTCATTTGGAATAAAACATCTGTAAAAAGTAAAAACCATTTTTTTTAAGAATTGAGTTTTTGCTAGTTTCAAAAAAAAAAAAAAAAGTTTCAAAAAAAAAAAAAAAAAAAGAATTGAGTTTTTGCTCGTATGCTGGAAACTGGAAAGCATGGCTGCCATCATTGTTGGATGCGCAGTTGCGCACCCATCAAAGAATCTTTCTTTCCATCGCACCCATCAAAGATTTATGCTTGTTGAGTTCAGTTCCGTGTTCTGCTTTTTCTCGTCGTTGGGAAATAATTGGATAGCCACAAGATGACTCTCTCTGCCAAATAATTGCCAAGTGAGCAAGCAACTGGATAAGTATGGGCTATGGAGCTCTTTGATTAAACAAAAACATGATTTTCCATTCCCGGGAATCGAGGAATTATTAAAGGAAAGTTGAAGATATCAACTATTGCCAAACGGCGCGGGAAGATTCGTGAAAACAGCTATGGTCTCCTCAATCCGTGAGCTCCTCCTACTTCACCTCGTCTGTTCCTTTGTTTAAGTTTTCAGCACTCCTAATTTAGCATAGCAATCCCATTGACTTGTTAGGGTCAAAACTTCGCAACTTCATCGCAACAATGGCGGCTCCACCTGATCTTAGGCTATCTCTTGCATTCACCGCCGGGGAACCCTTTCACTGCCCGCCCTCTTCGACGGTCACTAGTTCTTCGTTTCTGGGATTTCTCCGAAACTGCCCTAATTTGGCCAGTGTGAGTTGAAAACTGTAATTAACTACTGCTGCTCCTCGTCTTGATTGTTTGAGTAAAAGATTTGATGGGTTCGTCTTTCATCCACCTGTTTTTACTGCTTTTCTCTCAGACAAGAATAGCGAAAGTCCATGATCACCGGTTCCACTTATCGCCTTCAGTTGGGTAAGAGAGTTTTCCGATTTCTGGGTTACTGTCAATTTTTTGTCTGCTATGATATTCATTTAGGTAAGTTTGGGTGATTCAGGAGAAAAGCTCTGAAGCTCCATACCTCTGTTAGTTGCGATGGATTTGCCCAAGAAACGGGAAACTCTGAAGTTGAGTGCTCGCCTAACGCTCAAAGCGGATTGGACTTTGAAGAGATGAAACAGAGATTTCTGAGTTTTAAGAAGCAGACGTATATGTGAGTAACAAACAAGGGATCGTTGTTTTGTTATTGGTGTTTTTCCTGACTTGCTTGCTGCTAATAGAAAGAAAATGCATGCTTCTCGATCTTTGTATAGGAAAAAACTGGAACATTTCCGAGCTCTCGCTGAAATGCAATTCCCAAAGGTAGCAGATTTGAAGTTAACAAGACTTGTGATATCTTGTGGTGGTGCTTTTGATAGAGCTGTTTTCCATTTTGTTCTTTGAGCTGACGATTTTGAACAGTTTATGGTGATTGCCTGTGTAGACTCCAGGGTTTGCCCCTCGAACATCCTGGGATTTCAGCCTGGGGAAGCTTTTATGATCCGTAATGTTGCAAACATCGTCCCTCCTCTTGAGGTACTCACAGATTGTCAATAACTCCCTTGCTCAACTTCAACATGACACGAATGGAAACAGCTTGTAGTTGTCTCTCTTTCTTAACCTTCCCTTCAAAATGTGTAGTGTGGCCCTACTGAAACCAATGCTGCCCTGGAATTTGCTGTAAACACTCTCCAGGTAAGACTTCTTCTGTCAACTGTACTTTGAGCTCTTACAAATTTATAAAAGATCATTGTGAAGTTCAAATAGCTTATGATTGTTCTGTTCCGACGCACTTGTTTGTTAAATGCTCCATACTAGATTATGAAGTAATCTAGATCATTGTGTAAGTTCCTTCTTGTATGTAGTCTGACCATTGTTGACTTGAACATGAGAATAGGTGAAGTGAATTAGTTGTTTGCTGCTCGTAGGTTGAGAATATATTCATCGTTGGCCATAGCGACTGTGCTGGTATTCAAACTCTCATGAGTATGCAGGAAGAGAACTCCAGGTTTTTAAGTTACATGATTTATTACTCATTCCCCTTTCGCTTTGGTTTCTGTATGCTGAGTCTCTATCAGGTTAACTCAATTTTTGTTCCATTCTGTTATTGTAGCTTCACCGAGAAATGGGTTGCCAATGCAAAAGCTGCCAAGTTTACGGCAGAAGCTGACGCATCTCACCTCAGCTTTGAACAACAATGCAAGCATTGCGAGAAGGTCTTTTGCTATCTCCATAACTATGCAAATTGAGCATTGTTTTTGGTCTTTCAGTTGATTTCAGAGATCCAACTTTGTTTTTTCTATTGCAGGAATCAATCAACCGTTCCCTGCTCAACTTGCTGACTTATCCATGGATTGAAGAGAAAGTAAGTAAAGGGTTGTTGAGTGTTCATGGAGGGTATTATGATTTCCACAACTGCACGTTTGAGAAATGGACGATCGATTACGAGGAAAGCAGCATTGGCCAAGGCAGATTGTCAGTTAAAGACACAGTTCTCTGGTGCTGACTGCTGAACATATTTCCGCCTAAGCTGCTTCTTCTTCTCAGTTGTATAGTATTGTGTATAAAATGTAAGCCCTGTAATGTGAATTGTAAAATGCTTACCCATTTGCTGCTCGGAGTGCTGCGAAAGTGTTGTTTATCTGACGATACTTTGATTTCCGGGTGCTGAATGCAATTCCATAACAAAACTTAACTTACAATAGACATGCGCATAATGGCTGAACACTTTTTGGGGCTGGGTCTTTCCAAGTTGCGTACCCTGGCATGGCGTTCATTTGGAGTAGGGATGGGCATTGGCGAGATAGGGGCGCACCAAATTGCACCCTTTTCCGTGTCCAATCTTTCTTCGGACCTTTGATAGCATCCACTAGAACCTTGCAATCATATTGAATCACGCTAGCCATTCAAGCCCGAAGCAAGCAAACACCCTTCATGTATGCCTTCGCTTCAGCTTCCAGCGCTGAATTGCAGAGTAGGAAATCGGCCTTCCCGTCACAAACCTCTCTATGGTTGTTAGTAAGAACAACGCCCAAAAGCCGCCTCCTGGAAATCGTGGAAAAACGATCCATCACAGTGAATCAGTGAATTTCGAAAGTGAGATTGCATGGTGGTGGTGGGAAATTGTCAGGGGGTGGGATAGACTGAATGGAAAGAGGGATACCAACCTTCCTCTTTTTCGGGGCAACATTGCCACAAGCCCACAACTGATAGTCTTGGGTGGTTTTCGAGCATACAGCCAATCCAGAGTAGGCATGGATGGAGGTGGCAGTGCCATACTCGGTTCGAGGTGATTTCAATACTCAAAGGCGTGAGCACAGCTGAAAAGACAATGATGGATGGTCTTGGAATGCTGAGAGTAGACCAGAGGTTACCCTTCGTTGCTAGGGTGCCTCTTGTGGCCTTCCACAGGAAAGAGCTGTAACTTTGGTGGCAAGGAAAGACTCCACAACCACATCCATTTTTCCTTCTCCGAATTTTGTCAAAGCTGTATCCTCTAGATGAGTGGCTCTTTCTTTGTCATGGAATGCTTAGAAAACAGATCTGACAGTGAACTCACCACGATTGGTAAACCGCCAAACCTAAAAGTCATCCATTTCCTGTGAGCCGATAGGGATCATGTTGATAGCTTGTTTCTCAAGCAGTCCATGAGTTAGTATTCTGTTATTAGGCTTACCAAGGTATTAGGGGTCTAAGCTATGGTGCATAACTAAATATGGACCCTTAGTTTTGAGCGGAGCCAGATGTACTAAGATTTCAGGGATGAGAATTAATGGCTTTTCATTTTTCGTAGTTTTCTTATTCGCGTCTTATTTTTTTCGTTTTAACTTGGATTTCAATTTTTTTTGCATAGATGAAACGAGTTCATGGTAATCTACAAAATGAGATCCATTTTCAAAATATTTCGAGATTTTTTTTTCATACCACTCTTTACCACTTGGTACCTTGCATCCTTGTTTTAAACTCGAATTTTGATTTTTTTTGCTAAGAATGAACGAGTTATTCATGATCTATTGGATCTACAATTTCAAGGAAAAAGTATAGGACCAAAATGTACCACCTCATGTCACCCTGGTATAGGGGTGGTAACTGGTGGTAAATAATGATGAATGTGGTAAATGACAGTTCAAGAAAAATAAATACAAGACCAAAATGTACAACCTCATACCACCCTGGTATAGGGGTGGTAACTGGTGGCAAATAATGATGAATGTGGTAAATGTCAGTTCGTATATTCCTACTATCATGCATTCAATCATTCTACACTATCGTATGTTCAAACCAACATGGTACACTTCTGTACCACGTAGTATGATCATATGTAGTGCCAAGCATTACACCATGGTATAGACTGCTACTAAATGTCTCATTTTTTTGCTCCAAAAATATCAAAGTGGATGATGAACACATTTAATCTGATTATTTGTGCAATTCTTTTTTAATTATGACTTAAAACGAAAGAAATATAGCAAGTTAAAATACATAGGTGAAAAGATTATAGTTCGGATTATCAAATAATAAACAAACAAAAGGCTTTCAGAACTCTATGTCGTTCTCTCGCTTATGGGTTACAAGCAAACTTTCAAAACGTGAGTTACCATTCATCATTTGGTATCACAGGAGTCTGGTCTAGGAACATGGTGGTTTTGGTGGATGAAAGGTGCTTGGTGGCGGAGGAGCTGTGCACCACGGTACAACATATGGAGGTAGCCATAACCCCGCACTTTGCAAAGACGGATGAGGCCATCCAACAGTTGTCGGAGTGAATGGATCACCCAGAGGGCAAGGAGGTGGAGAACGACCACGCTAAAACAAGCAGTGAGAACGAAGGTGAAAAGAGTTTCATGGGAACCAAAGAAAGTTTCGAAGAGCATTGATCTCAGTCAGGCAGATGGGAAGGGTGGCGATGGTAGCGGCAGCAGTGGGGGTGCTTTCTGTTAGAGAGGAGAGATATGCAAAGAGAAGAATATGAAGGCAATCAAAACGTTATTTGCTTCTGTATTTCCAGTTCTATTTTATACACTATTACAGGTGGGTCTGTTGAGAGAATGAAGGATAGTGTACAGAGTGGGAGAATGTACAGGAGGAGAGGGCTAAAGAATAGGAACATAAATAAGAAAAGGAGAAAATGTTATGAAATTATTATTATTATTATGGATGACCAACATTAGATGCTCCATGGTATGTTAAAAGTTCTATGTAACTCATCTCCTTATATTTATTTCTCCATATGACACATTAGTTGCACAATTGGGTGTTACATGTAACCCCCCACCCCATTTCTATTTCACATTCATTCTCACATTCATGTATATTGATTGTAAGAATGTAGAGGTTATGTGATGTGTGCCTATAAATAGATGATCTCCTTGTAATAAGGAACACATGAATAAGAAAGCTCTATTCCCCCTCTCTTCTTGTGTCTCTACTCTTACTCTTGTGTATGTTCATCTTCCTTGTTATTTCATAACACGTTATCAGCACGAAGCTTTGCCAAAGTCATGGTTGGTGATTGTCTCTCTACAGAATCAAATATACTTGAGTAAGATCACAACACTCAAGGTATACAAATTTTCATGTCGTTTCTTGTTAGTATGTTTATCTATCTCAATGTCTTTGAGAGATTATTTGATCTTGTTATTTGTTCATATAATTTTATGAACTTATTTTATATATGTGGATCTTGTAACAAAAATGTCGGAATATGAGTTACCATTGCAATGAAAAAAAATACATGGGAAGTTTGGATAATGACAATCAGCAAATGTTTCTTTTCACCGGAAGTGAAAAATAAAATAATTATAAATGAGGATGATAATTCATGTAGCAAAAGTCATGATCATATACTGTAACCTTCGTATGCGAAATGTGTTATGAAACACATATATGTTGTTGTTGTTGTTGTTATTATTATTATTATTATTATTATTATTATTATTATTATTATTATTATTATTTTGTATGTTTTTTGTATAGAATGAATATTTGCAAAAGTCAATACTGGTATTATATCATATAGTATGAAAGTAATCAAAAGCTCCGGAAGAGATTGTGTTTTGTTACTTGAAGTAACTAAACAATATATTGGTGATATATAGTGTGACAATATTCTTATCACTATGGATTTGTGCTCACAATAGTTCACCGAAATCAAAAGGTGCATAGTGACCAAAATGTAGTACAAGAGTATGTGAAAGCTCCAGAAGAGCTAATGTTTTGAGACGTGAATGAACTAAACTGTCAGTTGAAGATGCATTACCGAATTATGAAGATATTCGCAGAAAAGAATATCATAATTGATATTGCATCAGAAATGTGTTATAAGAGAACATATACTTAACTGGAGAAATTTGTACTACATGTATATTAGTACATATGAAAGTGTAAACCAGAAGTTTGCAAGATCGGATAACTTTTTATTTTGGCATGTCCGGTCATACCATCCCGGATATAGATGCAAAAATGATTGAGATATCATACGGAAATTAAGTGAGAGTTCAGAGAATTCATCAATCAAAGGATTGATTATGTGATACATGGTCTCGAGGAGAATATACTCGTGAAAATAATTGAATTTGTTGAGATTTTATAAAAGTGTATGCAGAAAAATACACTCATCGTGCAAATCATATATGAATTTTATGATTTTGGTTGATTCATCAACTATATCATCATATATGTCTGTTATCTAAACGCAACCTGATGTTTGCGAGATTAGTTGCCGAATGATGGATATATTTTGATGATTATCCAATCAAACAGAACTTCTCTTATGAGAACAATCTAAGTCTATCGATCTCTTATCGAGGTATATGATATCATTAATTTGCATGAAGCCAACAAGTTATCATAAGTTCTCCCTTTCATACAAATGGTTTTGGTCAGGGACCAAACATTTAAAATGCTAGAAAATTTGGGTGTGCAGAATACATCCCAATTGCTCCACCACAACACGTTATGAGTTCCATGAGAACTTATGTTGGACATGGTGTCCATTGCAATGAGAAATTTATTCATGACTCTTTTTGCTAATATCATCATTTTGATGAATTACTTTTCGAACTTTAAGGGGGAGAAAAGTAAACACTGGGGCATAGATGTGAGTTGGAATCATCATTATCTCATTTTGATCCTCAAACGAAGAAACATGAACCTGAAGTTCATATGGTGATTCATGAAAAAAAAAAACGTATCGATTGCCAAACGTCTTTTACTCACTAAAAGGGTGATTATGTCACATGCCCAATTGTGAATGCTCCAATACAAATTGATGTTCATATTGAACAATCTAATGAGTCTAAACGAGCGCATGAAGCGTGGTATACCAATCGGTTCCAACGATAAAAATCCTTGAGAAAGGAAGGAGCTATAAATTAAGATGGTAAACTCGAGGATAAAATAGCTCTAGAAGAGTCAAGTAATATAATTGAGATCATAGTTCCAGAAGAATAGTAGGTACCTGAAAGTTTTAAAATGAAGATATCTCAATTAATTTGCTTGTATGAACAAGCTTGAACCGAAGTGAATTTATTGTCGACAAGGGTTTTGATTATGCTGTAGCACTGAACGTGATAGATACAAAGAGGATCAAAAGTAAAAGTCTATTGATGCATGCAAAGAAATATATATTGGCCAATATAAAAGAAAGCATTAGGCTATTTGGTATAAGTTTTGGACCAGAAGTCCTTACACCTGAAGATGTAAAACTAATGGGATGCAAATAGGTTTTGTGCAAACGCGTATGGAAATTGCGAGAGATATAATACAATTTCTCGTGAGAGGTTTCTGGTAGAAACCTGACATCAATTATGAAGAGACATAATCTCTTGTGGTGGATGCAACTATGTTGTGCAATTTAAATAGTTTAGCAGTTCAAAAGGCATGAAATTTGCATTTGGTAGATATTGTGATAGCCTATTTGTATGGATCCCTAGATAATGATATTTATACGAAACTCCTTGAAGGATTAGTTTGCCGGAAGCAAACATGTGAAGTTCTCGAGAACAATATCGATCGATAAAACAATCCCTTGTATGGATTGAGATAAAATGATATTTATACGAAACTCCTTGAAGGATTAGTTTGCCGGAAGCAAACATGTGAAGTTCTCGAGAACAATATCGATCGATAAAACAATCCCTTGTATGGATTGAGATAAAATGGATGAATATGGTATATTCATCTAAGTGAATATCTACTAAAGGAAGTGGTCGAATAAGCCTTGCGTGATTAAATTCGAATAAAGTGCATTAGAGCATTTGCATTTGGCATGTGTGATTGTGTAATGACATATAGGCTTATGTGCGTGATATTGTGGTTTTAGTTATGAGTTTGATTTATGAATATGGTTTGGTTAAGTGATATTGTGTGTATGACGTGCCTTTGCTTGTGACCGTGTGGTATGAAGTAATTGTTTGCATACAATTGTATTAGCTAAGTTTTATAGTTATTTGGAAGAAAAAAGTCGAGAAATTATTTTATAATGATCTCATATCTTTTAGTTGATATGAACTCCAGAAGAGCTTCATAAAGCATATTTTGCTTAATGAAAGAAAATTGAACTCCAGAAGAGTTTCATGCAACATGGATTGCTTAAAGAAAGAAATTTGAACATGAAGGATTTAAGATCCTTTTTGAATCAGTACGACAATGTCGGAAAGGTGAAAGGACAATTTTGTATGGAAAAAATTGCATATGTTCAATAGCTTAATGATCACATGGTCACTAGAAGTGAACAAAGATCAATTTAGGCATTGAGATAAAAGTGAATTATTAGGTCCTGAAGTACTGTATGTTAATGTCGTTAGAGCGAAAATGTATCTCGCTATACTTTGTTACTATAGGTAACGATGAGGATCATAGATGAGTAATTTGTTTACCTATGGTCGTACAAGTATCTCATGGAGATTCCAAAGAAATCACAATAGCAACTGATCATGCACAATGGTCAACAATTCATGAGACTTGTTATGAATTGTTTGGTTAAGATTTGTGATTCAACACGTCTAAATGACTTGTAGTTGTGGATTCTCTTCATAAAAAATGATATTGAAGATCATGTATGAAGAAAATGGTCCTAATGGATCATGCATAAAGTGACAATCCAGAAGATTTGTTCACTAAGAAGCTTATCATGAGAAGATTTGAAAGATTTGTTCACAACACTATACTTTGATGTTGTCATGAGGGGGAGCATATACGCACTGCACTCTTTTTTCCTTAACCATGGTTTTTCCCACTAGGTTTTCCTGGTAAGGTTTTTAACGAGGCAGATTCAGATAGCGTATTATGATGATTATGTACTCTTTTTCCTTCACTAGGATTTTATCCCACAGGGTTTTTCCTAGTAAGGTTTTAACGAGGCATATTCATGTCTAATGGTCATCCAAGGGGGAGTGTTATGAAAATATTATTATTATTATGGATGACCAACATTAGATGCTCCATGGTATGTTACAAGTTCTATGTAACTCATCTCCTTATATATATTTCTCCATATGACACATTAGTTGCACAATTGGGTGTTACATGTAACCCCCACCCCATTTCTATTTCACATTCATTCTTCCATTCATGTATATTGATTGTAAGAATGTAGAAGTTATGTGATGTGTGCCTATAAATAGATGATCTCTTTGTACTAAGGAACACATGAATAAGAAAGCTCTATTCCCCCTCTCTTCTTGTGTCTCTACTCTTACTCTTGTGTATGTTCATCTTCCTTGTTATTTCATAACAGAAAATAATAAAAAGAATTAATATTCTTTTTCTCTAATACGCCCCCGCAAGATGGAGGAGGTGTCAACGACTCCAATCTTGGACCTCAGTAGCTGAAATCGCGCAGAAGGGAGTGGCTTGGTGAGCATGTCCGCGAGCTGGTGGGCAGTTGGAATGTAACGGACATGAAGGCGGCCATCCTGCACCAGCTGGCGCACAAAATGATAGTCGAGAGCCAAATGTTTCATGCGAGAATGAAAGAGTGGATTTGCACTAAAACACGTGGCCCCGAGATTGTCGGAGAGAAGTGTGGGTGGTGCAGTGAGAGGTTGATGAAGCTCCGTTAAGAGATTTTGGACCCATTCCAACTCGGCAGCGGCATGTGCAATGGCCCGATACTCAGCTTCAGTGCTGGAGCGAGCAACTGTGCGTTGTTTTTGAGAGCGCCAGGAGATGAGAGTGGACCCTAAGTAAACCAGATAGGCAGATGTGGAGGTGCGATCATCAATGTTGCCCGCCCAGTCAGAGTCAGCAAAAGTCGTGACTTGTAGTGGAAGAGATGTGCGCCGGATAGCTAGGCCGTAGGAGATAGTGCCACAAACGTAGCGCAGGACGCGTTTGAGGCATTGCCAATGATGAGAGGATGGAGTATGCGAGTACTGGGACAACTTGTTGACGGCGTAGGCTATGTCACGACGCGTGTAGACAAGATATTGGAGGGCCCCCAGGATTTGGCGATAGCGTGTGGCATCCGTGGGAGAAGTAGCATCCTGCAATGAGAGAGTAACAGTGGAGGCGAGTGGTGTAGGGACTGCCGTTGCATCCAACATATGAAATCGAGTAAGAATGTCGACCATGTACTTGTGCTGAGATAGAATATAACCCGCAGCCGTGGGGATGACCTCAATACCCAGAAAGTAATTAACATCACCCAGCTCCTTGAGAGAGAATTGCTGGGCGAGAGCAAGTTGGAAGGCAGAGAGAGTTGTAGCATCATTCCCTGTGAGCAGAAGATCGTCAACATACACGATGAAATATAAGAGAACGCCCGCTCGTTGATAGACAAAGAGAGATGCACCAGACTGGGTCTTCTGGAAGCCAAACTCAAGTAGAAAAGAACTAAGAGCGGTGTACCACGCTCGAGGAGCCTGCCGCAAACCATAGATAGCACGACGGAGTCGACAAACATGAGTTGGATATGTAGGATCAACAAAACCAGGAGGTTGGACCATGTATACCTCATCATCGAGAGGCCCTTGAAGAAAGGCATTGTTGACGTCAAATTGCTTAATGGCCCAATTCTGCGAGAGAGCAATGGAGAAAATCGTACGAACTGTGACGGGCTTAACCACCGGACTAAAAGTGTCCTGAAAATCCACACCTGGTCGTTGATGAAAACCTTTGGCTACAATGCGGCATTTGAAGAGATTGATAGAGCCATCAGAATGATGCTTAATGCGGTAGACCCATTTGTTGCCCAAAACATTGTAATGCGGAAGCCGGGGAACAAGATCCCATGTGTGATTGCGGAGTAGTGCAGAATGTTCTTGGCGAAGGGCAGCATCCCATTCGGAATATTGAATGGCCTCCTTGACAGAACGAGGCTCGAGTGGGAGAGTCCGGATTGTCAAGTTTGCTGAAAATAGTCGCTTGGGCTTGTAAATACCGTCTTGAGCACGGGTGGTCATCCGATGGGTGCGAACAAGTGGAGGAGGGGCAGCAGGCACCACGACAGTGGGCTGGGGCGAGCAGGGAGCAGGCTCGGCGAGCTGGGGCGGCCCAGCGGAGGCGGATGGGCCTGAGGAGGCGGTTGGAACGGGCAGGGGCCCAGACGCGGCAGAGTGGGCCGGGACTGAAGGAGGCACGGGCCCAGGGGAGGAGTGACCCAACGCTGACTGACTGTGTGGTGGATCCGCGCGGGGGGGGGGGGGGGGGGGGGGGCCTGGGCTGCTGGGGAAGGAGCAGGAGGGGAGGCCGAGTGTATGGAGACATCGGGCAGGGGAATAGTAGTGATAGTGGGCCCAGTGTCAATGAGCCAAGAGTCCACCAAGGAGGAACCTGCAGGAGGGTTAGAGTGGTACCCAGGGAACGAGTCCTCAACAAAATGGACATGACGGGAGAAAAAAACACGCTGATTTTGGGGATCAAAGCACTTATACGCGCTTCGTTGAGGACAGTAACCAACAAACAAGCAGGGACGAGAGCGGGAATCAAGTTTATGGGAGGAGTACGGATGGAGCCAGGGATAGCACAGACAAACAAAAATCTGAAGTTTATGATAATTGGGAGTAATGTTAAAGAGAGTGGTTAATGGAATTTGGCCACGTAATGCAGAGGAAGGCATACGATTAATCAAGTAGATGGCAGTAGAGAAAGCATACGACCAAAAGATAGTAGGTAATTTAGCATGATGCAGGAGAGTGATACCCGTTTCCACCAGATGGCGATGTTTGCGTTCAGCAAGACCATTATGCTCAGGAGTGTGAGGCGGTGTGAGAAGATGGCTGATCCCATGAGTAAGCAGTGTGGTAGACAATTTTTGAAATTCACCACCACCATCGGAATAAAGACGACGAATGGTGGTGGAAAAATAATTTTCAACCATCGTGCGAAAAGTGAGAAACACATCAAGAACATCAGATTTACGTTTTAAAGGATAGTACCATGTGTATCAGGAAAAATGATCAACGATGATTAAATAATATCGAAATCCATCAATGGAGGTAACAGGAGAAGTCCCCCAAACATCCGTATATAGTAAATCAAATGGTCTAGTGCTTGATAAAGAAGAAACAACAAATGGGAGTTTGTGACTCTTATTGGAAAGACAAGAATGACAATGACTACTGACGAGAGAGGATGATACTGGCAATGAATGAGTGCGAAGTAGACTGGTGAGGAAATGAGTGGAGGGGTGGCCAAGGCGAGCGTGCCATGATGTAAAGGATGTACGTGTGGTGACAAGAGCAAGGCGCACTGTGTCCATATCACCCGGCAGCTCATAGACATCCCCATTATTTGCCCCTTTCAGCTGCGGCGCCCCCGTGTGAAGATCCTACACAACAAAACAATCAGCAAAAAAATTCCACCGAAATGGGATTAGTACGACAAAGTTTAGCCACTGAAATAAGTTTGCGCTTGATAGCAGGAGCACATAACACATCTTGTAATTGTAATGTAGAATTTTGGAGCATAGAGGACCCAATGTGTGTGATTTTCAAACCTGATCCGTCGCCAACAAGAATCTCATAAGGACCATTGTAGTCCGAATAAAGTGATAAATTTCCTAGATCAGGAGTAACATGATGTGATGCAGGCGAATCAAGTAACCAGGGAGCCGAAGGAGATGCACGAGTAACTGTGGAATGATGAGCCTGAGCTTGACGAGCTTGATAGGCTTGGTGAGCCTGGGGAAAGAGTTTGAAACATTGTCGGACGGAATGACCAGGACGGTCACAAAATTGACGAACAACAGCTGGCCGGCGCTGATTATTGGAAGGGCCTGCTGAAAATTGCCTAGAGGAGAACTCATGGGCCGGTGGGCCTGAAGCCGTTTGGACCACCTCATGGGCCCGCTGAGATGGGAAGGTCTGAGCCCGCTGGGATGAGGAAGCCCGTGGGGAGAGATCAGGTCGCTGAGGGCGGCCAAAAGAAGATCCGCCGCCTTGTCCAAACAGAGAGGAGCCGCCGCCTTATCTCTGTCCCTTCAAATCCGATTCATATTCAACCAGGGAATCTACCAAATCTTCCAAAGCAAGACCTGGTCCCCGTGCACGAATGGCGGCAGCAAAGGCGCCATACTCTTCACCCAAGCCACGAAGACAATAAACGATGAGATCAATGTCAGAGACAGGATCACCAATAAGGGCAAGCTCTGCCGCAGTGCTCTTCAGATCATTCACAAAAGCCAAGATATCACGATCGCCCTTGGAAGTTTTGGCCAATTTGCTTTTGAGATAGATAACACGGGATTGAGCGTTGCTGGCATAAAGCTTCTCAAGAATCAACCACGCAGCTCGCGATGTAGAGGCAGCAGAGACAAATGAATAGATGGACTCGAAAATCGAGCAACGCAAGGCGTGGAGGATCAGTTTATCCTGGCGAAACCACAACTGATACGCAGGATTGAGTTTTTCAGCACCATTCTCCGTAACGGTGCGAGCAGGGGCTGCGGCCGTGCCATCGATGAAACCAAACAAATCGAGGCCAAGAAGCAGTGTTTCAAGATGGGAGCGCCAGGAGGCAAAGTTGGAGGGGGTTAGCTTCAATGGAAGCTGAGCAGCGGGATTAAAGGTCACTATGGCAGGGACCATGGTGGAAGAGGCAGTGTCATGAACTTCGGAGCTGCCAGTCATTGTGGCGGAGAAAACAGAAACAGAGTCTCAAAAGTGAGGGGAAAAAAAGAAACGTAGAGAAGGAGGAGATTGGATCGATACTGGCTGATCGTTTCTAGATCTGATACCATGTTAGAGAGGAGAGATATGCAAAGAGAAGAATATGAAGGCAATCAAAACGTTATTTGCTTCTGTATTTCCAGTTCTATTTTATACACTATTACAGGTGGGTCTGTTGAGAGAATGAAGGATAGTGTACAGAGTGGGAGAATGTACAGGAGGAGAGGGCTAAAGAATAGGAACAGAAATAAGAAAAGGAGAAAAGAATAAAAAGAATTAATATTCTTTTTCTCTAATACTTTCCTCACGAAGCTTGCAAGGCTAGAATTTTCAAAGTTCTTCGGCGAAGATCCGGGCACATGGTTCCCACGGGTGAGCAGTTCTTCGATCATTAGGAAGTCTCAGGTGAACACTGGGTGTTGCTCGTCTCGTTCCACCTTGAAGGAGAGGTCAACCAGTGGTGGCAATGGCAGAAGCACACATAAAAAACACCAGAATGCCGACTATGTTGGATATGTTCTTACAAGAGCCGTGGGCGCATTTCAGACAGATATAGGGGGAAAGCTGCAATGAGGCCTTGCTCGTATATGCCAAATATGTCCCTTGCACAACTACTTGTGTGAGTTCGAGAAATTGGCCAATCATTGTGAAAGGTGGACACAACAGGCGCTCCTGGGTTCGTATTTGGGTGGGTTGAAGACTCAAATCGCAGATAATATTCAAATATTTTGGCTACAACACCTGCTGGATGCGAGTAGTCTCGCTCAAATGAAGAATGATTAGCTGCAATGTCATAGGACGCCGAATTGAGATTCTCCATCATCATCGGCGACACAGTTACAATGGAGGGTTACCTCTACTGAGAGTTGCAAACTCGACTACGCCGACGAATCTAGAGCCACCACGAGGGTCGGGCAATGGCAGGTGTCTCAGCTGGGAGGAGCATCAACTCCTTCATGCTCAAGGGCTCTGCTTTAACTGTGATGAGTGGTTCACGATTAGGCACAAGTGCAGGACGATGAAGTGTTGTGCAAGTTCGTACAAGAGGATCTCGACTCCCAACCTTGGGAACATGGTTGAATTGAGGAAGGAGGGTTGATGAGAGTACTCTTGGCTGGAGGGGAGCTTGGGTGACGGGGATGAGTGGGCTACGGGTTGGTTTATTCTATGAGTAGGTATTATGTTATTACTTATTAGGCTTAGAACGGAATTAGGTTTAAGTGAGAATGAGGGATTACTCGGGCCGCATAGTTAGTGGCCGAGTCGGCTAGGGTAGAGGGGTTAGAGGATTTGCTAGGTCACTTATTAGGTTTCTATAGCCTATATATATTGTAACCACCACACTAGTTTTGATTATCAAATAATAAACAAACAAAGTCTTTCGACACTCTACGTAGTTCTCTTGCTTGTGAATTACTAGAAAACACCCTAATCGTGAGTTAAGGTTCATCAGACTCTCTTCTTCTCAAGCACTGAGGGTTGGTTGTTGCTTTTATTTTTATAAATGAAATAAAGCAGAGGAAAAAAAAAGATTTTGTAGCCAACTCTACTTCTAATTTCAATGGTGGTTGCCTCCTCTTTTATTTAGCTCTCTGTTCCCTTCTATGCTTCTATATACTTCACGCTCTGTTTTTTGTGTTACATATGCAGTTGTGGTTCAAATTGCACCAAATCACTAATTTATATGGTTTGATTCGACTACATCAATTAGCTTCCGGTCATGCATGCGCCACGGTCCAAGGAATTTGTGGTGGGAAGTAATTTGTATAATTTCAGTGTGGTTGGACTGCACCGTTTACCCTCCCTGGAGTACATGCTTTGGGAGATTTTTGCCTCGAGGTAAAAAATGATTCTCGGAACCCGACTAATGGCTATTAACCAACTGTTAATAGAAGCTGAGTAGTTATGGCAACATGGTGGTTACCTAAATACCCATATCTGCCTCACATCAAGCGCGTGACAGGTCGGGTAATACCTGCGTGCTTAAAGGTCTTGCCAAGTCGACCAATTCTGATATATAATTTGATTTTTTTTTAATTTTCTAATGACAAAAACAAAGGGGCATAGTTCATAAATGAGAAATAAAGATAATAGGTAGATTAATTGACAACACAAACGAGACCACCTATGGTCCGTACATCCAGGGTGTGGGTCCTTCTGTTAGTCCAACCACTGCCTGGAATGAAATGATCTCAACGGTGAACAGCACAAACACCGTTCCACGACCGATCTGCTCGTGCAAATCGACAAAGCTCGTCCCGATGAAGATGTCCCCAACCAGAATCCAGCTAGCCCCATCCACCCAAGTAGTATTCCCCTCCGCCTTGCCATTAACCTCCCCAATCCGTGCAATGAGGACGTCGTCGCAACCAACTCGGCATAGGAAAGCACGAGAAGTATCGCCAGTAGGAATGCATCGACCCAAACCCATTACGTGCGAGGACGACCCGCAACTGCTCACACACTGCCTCTTGGGCGACGAGCAAGACAGTGGTGGTGCAAACGTCCCGCAACTGGGAACCAAATCGGTCGTCCACCTGGGTCCAGAACCCGGTGATACAAACTCGAGAACAGTTCCACACGGCGTGGATCGACAATTGAGTGATAGGGGAACCCAACAATTGCTCCATCAATTGCTCGACGAGCCTCAGCTGGTCGATCATCATAAGCCAGCATGGCATGTTTGAGAACCGACGAGAGAAGACGACGTAGGTGAAATACACAGTGAGTAGCGTGACAACCTCGACCATCACCCTCCAGATTAGATGTCAAGGAATCAACTAAGTGCCAACTTCAGAACGTAAGTCACTACGGTTCCCACTGTTATCAGTACTGCAAAGATAAAAACAGATGTTGAAGTTCGTTACCACATTAATGTAGGCATCACATTCTAATCTAAAACAATTTGATATTTTTTTAAAATATATTGCTATTTGTAGCCCTAAATAAAACATATTTGTAGCCCCTAAAATAATTCAATTGCTATTTTACCCTTCCCAATTTTTTGAATTCAAATTTCATATAACGATCTAACCAAACACCCCCTTACTCCCAACACCCAACAGAGCGTCGCTAATTTCCTCCTAACTAATGTCGCCAGCGACGACGACTTCTCGCCGTAGACGACGGTAGCCGTGTCACCAGGAGATCACCTCGTCGGAGAAAAGGACCCAGTCGTCGGAGAAGAGGAGATCGCCTCGCCGGAGAAAAGGACCCAGTCGCCGGAGGTAAAGTTCTGAACTGGGTACGATAGGGGAGGGTCTACGACGGTTTCACGAGGTGACGTCCAGCCAAGACGTCGCCGCCGACGTCACCTTGCCGACGGTATTTTTTATATTAATTTTAAATTTGTTTTATAATACGAATATTTATTAGGATAATTTATTAAACGAAAGAATTTAGTGTTTTATATTGGAGTTATGATTGTTATGATTTATTAAATTTATTTCAATTTGAACTTATATTATGAAAATTAGATTGTATTGATAAATATTAAATAGAAATAAAGATAAATATGTTAATGTTTTCATTTAATTGAAATTAGATGGGGAAGGTTAATCTTAATTGATAAATATACAAAAATTTAATAATTTAAATGTAGAAATTTATTTCATGAAAAGTATTAATTGTAGTTCGAACCTTAAATTGTAATTGACAAATTTATTAAGAAATAAAATTAAGTTAGAATTTATTGTGAAATTCATTGTTATAATCCGAACATTATATTATGATTGAGAAATTTATTGTAATTGAAATTATATACAAATATTAAATAATAATAGAGAAATATACGAATGTTGAATAATTTGAATATAAAATATTAAATAATTTGAATATAAAAATTCATGGTAACAGAACTAGTAATTATCATATGAACATTGCTAATAATTAGTATATAATAATAATAAATTGACAATAATTTTAATTCAAATTTTAATCTGTAGAAAGTGGTGGATACAAGAGGAAAGAAGAAGATGGAGGAGATAGTGCCATCGAGGGTGGCCAACCGTTTAGTATTGAGGTCACGTCGTTAGGAAGCAGAGAATGAGCGTCGACGTGCTTGGTTGTGGAGAAACCTTCTTCCCCGACTCCCGTGCCTTTTGACTTAGATACAGCTTTTGAGGGAGTGGATGAGTATGATGGTAGTGATTGCATTGACAATTATGATGAATTCCAGGATGTGAATGAGGCTTTCTTCGAGGGCAACCATCCGAGTGCAGGTGGTTCTAGTGGACTTAGATTAGAGCCCGAGGTTCATTTTTTGTCTTCTTCATCCTCTCGGTTTGTTCATGTTAGATGTGAGCCTCGTGGTCGTTTTGAGTCATCACAACCCGATTCGGAGGAGGGCAGCACTAGTAAGATGAAGAAGGCGGGAGAGCTGATTCGTGGATTCTTTACAAAAGTTGGCCTATCGATCCTAGCCTAATGCCTAGTTTTGGAGGTCATGTGGATTATCGATTATGGGATGAGGGTTTAGGGGCTCGCCGAATAGATTCTTCAAGTTGTCGACTAGAGCATTGGCAGTCAATTATTTGAAAGATTACAAATTTCACAGTCAGGGTGCTGCAACGTTGGTTGAGAGGACAGGGTTGCGCAAGTTGTTGGACTGCTTGATCCAGCACTTGGACGGACCTTTACTTGTGGCGTTTGTGGAGAGGTGGCAGCCAGACAACAACACCTTTCACATGCCTTTTGGAGAGATGACCAGCATGCTCCACGATGTTGCAGCGCTGCTCGAGATTTCAGTCGATGGACATATGGTTGTAGAGAATGAGAATGTGAAAGCACAATTGTGCGAGATGCTGAGGGTCGAACAATTGAATGAACGATCCAAGCCTTCGCTTAAGAGTGGGGGTTTGGTGTGTGTTGAAGCTATGCAGCAGGTTATCGTTTGTTAGGGTGAGTACCATTCTTTTGGTGGATAGTTTGCATCATTTGTCGAGGAGGAACACGAGCCCATTCCATCTCCTTCATATCATTTAGCTCTCCATCAGTGAAAGCATTCCTCTGAGTGTGGCCTTCGGGATAAAGCTCTAATGCATGGCTGTGAAACCCAAAAAATTGTCTCGGATTGTGATTGTCCTTCACACCATCAATCATCCAAGTCTTATTCTCCGGGATTCCCACCAGCCTCACTCGAAAACGATAACAATCTTTAAGTGACTTTGTGTTGGATCGCCTTTTCTTATCCGGATCTGGGACATATGCATTGTTCTTATGTCAACGATGGTAGTGACTATTGAAGATATATTCGGGGGTACTCCTCACCATCATTTGATTTGGTTGTGTGTCAAAATGAACCCAAGATTTTTTGCAATAACTTTTCGCGGCTTCCATAGCTTCATTCCATGACTTATATCTTGTATTTGTTATGAAAAATTGAGTATAATAAACTTTGTCTCTCTTATCTTTCGGATCTTCCTAAAATAAACACATTTATTTTATTAGTGATACTAACTTTGAAATGTTTGTAGTAGATTGAATTCTTCCAATTTGATATAGATTGAGCCTTACATAAGTTTCAACACTTTTGATGACTTGTAATGTTTGTTGTAAATTGAATTCTTACCATTTGATATGGATTAGGTCTTATGTAAGTTTTAGAAAATTTGATGACTTGTTTACAACATTAGATTTTATATATTTATCTTCTTATTAAAAAAAATATTAAACACATTATTAACAATTATTCAATATTCAAACATAAACTTCTAATTCAGCAACAAATTAGCACATTAAGCATGATTAACTACCAAATCCTAATATTTCAACATGCAATAACAAAGTTTTTAACAAGTAGACACATACTAATTAAATTATCAACAACACAACAAAATCAATAATTCAACTTTTTTCGGACTATTTAAGCATATTATCAATTACTAGGTTTCATCATAACAATAACTAATTCAGCATGATTCTAAAATTAAAAATTTTAAGTCACTAACCGTGATACTCATTTTCTGATGTAGTGATATTAAGAAGTCCGAACTTGACCAACTTCAAAAACTAAATATAAGAAAAATATTGTCAGAAAAATATTGACCAACTTCAAGAAACTCAAGAACATCTTTCTAAAAATAAAAATATAGCAAATCCCTCCTAAAAAAATATGAAAATTACAATATTCATAAAATAATAAATTACAATAAAATCACCAAATATTCTTAAGAGTCATATTATTGTCAACAAACACTAACTTAGTTTCAAAATATAAAAAAAAGAAATTAAAGAACTTCATTCTACAAATAATATTATAATAAATACAACAAAAAATATGGTAATTAAAATATTCATAAAATAATAAATTGCAATAAAATCACTAAATATTCTTAAAAGTCTAAATTATTGTTAGTAAATATTAACTTAGTTTCAAAATATAAAAAAATTAAAATTAAAGAAATTCATTTGAAAAATAATATTATAAAAAATCCATCTAAAAATATGAGAATTATATTATTCATAAAATAATGAATTACAATAAATCACTTAATCCTTAAAAATCTAAATTATTCATCAATCTATTATAAAACATCTTAAATAATAACCAAAATATCTAAATTAATATATATTTAAAAAATTAATATACTTTACAAATATAAATTAACAGGAAATTAATTTGTATTACCATATTTTTGTATTACCATATTTATTTGTATTACCATATCTATAAATTCATTTGTAGGACATCGACGGCCGTGACGGACTGCAAGATCGGTCGTCGCCGAGAAAATTTGCCGGCGTACATCGTTGGTTATGTTTCATGGAGGCGCGCAGGTGGCGGTCGTCGGCGGCGAGTATTGTAGGATTGTGTTTGGGGAAAGTGTTCGAATTTTTTGGTCGTGGAATGTGTGAACTAAAGGTACTTTAATGTTATTGGTATCATTTTACTTTCTTAATTTAAGATTACAAATAAAGACAAGTTAGGGCTATGAATAGTACATCTCATAATATAAACTACCTAGGGAAAGGTGTTGTGTTAAGCACGAGTATTAGAAGGTGATGTTTCAAAGATGATGCAAAGTAGTTTATCGTGAAAGTCATGACCAACGCTCCTATTACGTAAACGACGCCTCCAACAACAAAAAGGTACCTCCAGTCGTATCGGTTGACGGCCACTCCGGTGACAAAGGTTCCTATAGCATAGGACAGAGACTACCCGTGTAGGTCATGTAGAGCGACACCTGCCTACGAGTGAGATCCAGGTGCTGAATGGCATCCGCCGTATCGGAGAACTTGATGTCTGCTTACATTAAAAGAGTTATATTAACAATTAATTAATCATTAAACGACAAAATGTAGGTAATTATGAATAATGCATATTCAAATATTAAGAATCTCATTTGCCAACAAGAAATATGTTTTGGACTTATTATTTTTCTAAATAATCAACATATAGTCTATGTTATAAGCAAGGTAGTAAAACCAGTAATTTGAGCATATATATAAAAACATATTTCAGGACAATCTACTTACAATTTACAGTCATATTTAAATAAATTACAATATTTCAAACAAAACAAGAAATATTCATATTTAAATACAATATTTAATATCAACACCCAAACATTTATCTTTGAATCTAACAAAAAAAAACATCAACATTTAACTTTTAAATTCATGAAATCATAAATTAATCATTTTGTTAATTAAATTTTCTAAACCGTGTAATTTGTTTAGTGGTTGGAAATCAATCATGATAGTCATATCATTGGTATTCCTATCGATTTCATGACCATAAATGGTTATACCAAGTTTAACGGGTCGACATTCCACCGCCTGACAACCGTGATTATAATTCAAGCCAAATTTATGAAAAATCGTCAATTGAATAAATCCCAATTGACATTTTAAAAGAAATGTATGTTATTAAAAAATATTGATTATTAACACAATGTCAGATAAAACGTATCACCACTATAAGAAAAAAATATTGACCATTTCATTATTATATCCCTATCTGTAAATATTTTTTTGATTAATACCTCTATTAATATCCGAAGCAACATAAATATAGACTAATTAAAACTAATTACATGGTTATGCTTTTTATTTGCATATAATAGTAACCGGAAAATACAGAAACAAAGAAGTAGAAGAGCTAAGTCCACCGACAATAGCCGGTTGATTTTCGACGGCACGAATACAGTCCTGGCACCGTAGAATTCCCGATGTATACAACTACACTACTCTAGCATCTCACACATTACTACTAATTACTATGCATAAAGCATATATAACATTAGTTTTCTACCCGCCCGACGTACGGTGTGTTTATTTTATATTTTTTGTTTTTTTCTTATTATATAATTTTTTATTTTCAATTGTGGCAGATTATTATTTCTCTTTGTATATAATTATTAACTTTATTTGTTATTCGAGCTTTGTTTGGTAGATGGTTTAGTTTGAGAACGATCATGTAAAACAAAAGAGTCACAAATTCATCATCATTCTGAAGATCATATTTACAATCATGTGCCCTCTGATTAACCAACAACTTTCAACTTCATATGTTGTACATAACTTTTCATTGATTTTTCTTTTCAATCGCGCATTTATATGTTTGAGCCAAATACTGTGATTCTTTAACATTTCATTTGGCCTCGTGATAGAAATTCACACAGATAATTCAAATTACTGTATGTAATCATCGAATCAAAGTCATTTCAACTTATTTCTCCCATTGGTGAATGTATAACTCAACAAACTTCTTACTTGAACATTACGATGGTAATAGACTGCTTAATCGATGATAAATTTGTCCCCTGATTGATATGTATAACCCATGCCCATTGTTATATAATTTGATGTTATTTTCTAGGTCACATTTGATTCATTTTTTCTAGTGGAACTACTATTGGTCTTGATCATGGAGGTCTTAATTCCGAACCTATTAAGTAGAATTTAATTATATAAATACCTATATCAGCATTATAAAAAAGGTAGGTTATTACAAAAATTATCTGAATCTCAACCGTGAGATTTGCACAATTTTGAAACTTGGTTATTAAGATGACATAATTTTTAGGTTATGCTTATGAACGCGATCCATAGTTTTCTATCTTATGCGCACCGTACAAAGAAATGATTTTTTTTTTCAAGAATTAGAAAGAAAACTAAGAGAGATTAGAATTTAATTAGACAAAAAAGTAAATTTTCATTTTTTTTTTTTTTTTTTTTGATAATGGTGAAAATTGAATTAATGAGGAAACAATAAACCACAATCCAGAAGGCGGGAATAGACGTTCACAAGAAGCGAACCCCTGCTGAAAGATAAATACAAAGCAAAAGAGAACCAAAAACTACAAAAACCGCAGCTAGGTGGAGCAGACCACCCCTGAAGCGGGAACGGAAACGGAGCCGCTACCACAGCCCTGCACAAGCGACAGAAAAAGGGGAAAGAACTAGAAAAAATACATGGGAAAGCCCCCCTCATCACCAAAGCAAAGGGAGCAAGGGGAGCAGCCCCTCCACCCCTTGACGAGGCAGGACTACCGGCACCGGAAACTGCTACGCCGCACCAAAACAGAAGATCCACCGGACCAATAAAGCAGCTGCAACATACACCAAAACAGAATACTAATGCACACCAGCCCCCTCTGCTACCATCGAGCTAGCCTCCCCTGGAGTCTGCAGAGCACTTCCATGAAGATGAAGATGAGACCTCAGCCATACTGCCCCCTGATCTCTGTCGATTTTACCATGGGCGACAAACCATTCAAGAGTCGATCTGATCGCTTTGATAGACACAATTTTAGCACTGCTGGTACTGTCTTGGAAAATCCTCCTGTTCCTCTCCAACCAAACCTGCCAACAGACCGAATGCAAAATACCAAAGGAAATCCAATCTGGAAGGTTGTCAGGTTGATCAGAATTCCACCGTCGGATGGTAGCCAGGATATCTTCCTGCGTCTCGGCCTGGCTTTGACACACCTTCCTCACCTCGCTCCACACCTCCTTCGCAAAGATACACTCGATGAATAAATGATTAATCGTCTCCTCCTCCCTGAGACAGAGGGTGCATCTATTAGCCAGTGAACATCCTCTTCTCTTAAAGTTGTCAAGGGTCAGAGTCCTCTTATGAGCCACGATCCACATGAACGCATTCACCTTGGAGGGTATGAACCTGCGCCAAATAGAGTCGTTGGGGAAGTTGCTCACTCCTGGGAAGCGATCGTCCGTAAGGAACCTGTACATAGAGCGAACAGAAAACCCCGAGCTGGGATCGGGAGACCACACAAGTCTACTAGGGCCACAAGCCATATGATTAATGTTAACAGATTCGAGAAAATTCACAAAACCTACCCTCTCAATTTCAGCCCCCCCTCTCAATTGAACATTTAAATCAACATTCCACACTAAATTCTGACCTGTTTGTTTAATGTTGTCGGAGATCCAAGCCTCGGGCAAAGCTGCGGCAGCGGCAACGCGAGGGAAGGAATGTGCAAGGATCGTGTTCGGGATCCAGCAGTCGTTCCAAAAAGACACTCCAGCCCCCCCTCCCGGGTCAATGTAGGTCGCCTTCCAAAAGTCGTCATAAGATTTGGTGATGTTAGCCCAAACTGATCCACCGAACCCTTTCCTGCACTTTTTACTCTGCCAATCCGAATTCTCAGCTTGGAACTTAGTTCTGATCAGTTCCCTCCACCAACTATCGCGTTCCACACCGTATTTCCACAACCATTTACTCAATAAAGATCTGTTAAAACACCCCATATCTCTGATCCCCAAGCCCCCGTTCTTCTTGCTAGCTTTACATAAATCCCAGTTAAGTAAGGGGGTTTTTGAGTTATCCCCAGCACCACTCCAAATAAATCGCCTTTGAATTTTTTCTATGTTCTCCAAAACAGTATTGGGGGCGCGAAGAAGGGAAAAGAAGTAGGAAGGCTGGCCGAAAAGAGTGGAGCCGTAAAGAACCAACCTGCCGCCAAGAGAAAGATACCTGGCTTTCCATCCTTCCAACTTCTGTTCGAACTTTCTTATGACCGGATCCCAAGTGGATACTGCATTCACCTGCGCCCCGAGGGGAAACCCGAGATACTTAGATGGTTCCTTGCTCCAGTTACACCCGAAGATAGCAGCATAGAACTCTGGATTATATATGTCAATATATTTTAGTGATCTCATGGTGTAGGAACGTGTGACTGAATGTCAATATAGTTTAGTGATCTCATGGTGTAGTAATGTGTTGCATAAATATGTGATTGTGACAATGTATTTTATTTAGCACGTTAGCATTTTCACTTCATAATATTTTCAAGAACTAGTGCAGTACACACAAAAATTATTATTTTTTAGTATATAGTTTTATAAGTGTACTAGTATATATATTTATATTAATTCATACAAAATAATACATTGTTGGTGTAACAATTTTGTATCAAATAGGGTTGTTCTTTGGTTTCTCATATTTTTCAATTTGAAATGAACATGATATGAAAAATAAATAAGTGTTTGAATTTGGATAATAATTCAATTTTGGATTTTCATTTTTTATAATTATGATTTTTTACAAATATTTGCAATTTTTTATTGAACATATTATGAAAAAAAAACTTAAACGGAATTTATTTTTATTTATTAATAATTTTCTAAGATGAATAGAAAATATAATAGACAGTTTTGTTGTATTTTATGTAATAGTTAGAGCCAATATTTTCATAATTGAATCAAAGATAATACGTTAAAGTAAGAATATCACAGTAAGAACTCAGAGGTAAGGTGTTAAACTCGTTACATGACATGGGTAGTAATCTTGTTGTAGTTGATAGCATCCAATAGAAATTGCTCCATTGGATAAACATTCTAAATGGTATTAATTTGAGCCTCAATTGTTGTAGGTTCCAGACCTTAGCGGAACACACAAATTTATGAAAAACTCAACTGCATACCTAAACATCGCCTTAATATTGCTATTATTATCGTTCTAATTTAAAACTAGAAATTACTTAATTATCCTCCATATACAAAACAAAAGTTACACTCTTCAACGTCGCCCTATATTACTATTATGAACACCTTGCCGATGTAATCTCACTTTTGATCACCTTCGTATCCAACCGTCGCCACCACAAACCCTATCTCCGGCAACCACCACAAAACGGAGTAAGATCGCTCCGACAAGTGACGTCGGTAGAAATTACCATAAAGGCAGACCATCAAGAATCCTAACAATTGTAACTTTTCCGGCAAATGGCTGTTTCTAACCACGACGAAACGCAATTCGTATCAGAAGCCGTGCAAGTGTGGTGGAGGCGAGGTGTCACTCGGGCAGGTTCGGGCTGGGTTCATTCGGGTTGCGGGTTGGTCGGGTTGCGAGTCGATCGGGTTGCGGGTTCATCGGGTTCGGGTTGATCGGGTTGCGGGTTATTCGGGTTACGGGTCAATCGGGTTGCGGGTCAATCGGGTTGCGGGCCAATCGGGTTGCGGGTCGGGCGGGTCGGGTTGCGGGTTTTACGGAGCAGAACATCGCGTTACTTTTTAGTGATTACTAGTAAGTCGTAAATCATAACTATATGAAGCTAGCACAATACTTGTCAAAAAACAGGAATCACTACTCAAAGTCAAAGACTCAAAGGTGGGGGGAAACAAAATTTTGGGGAAACATTACAGGGGAAATTATTGGCGGGTCTCGGCGGGTGGGGGGAGTCAAATTTTTGGGCTGTAGTATTGGGGGAACCCAAAATTTGGAGAGAAAAGTTTAAAAATAGTTTTTAATTTTTTAAAACAGGTGAAATTGTTCATATATTTTTTTTTACAAAAAAATTGTTCATATAAATGTATAAAGAAATTGTTGTTTTAGCTAGTTAATTGTTTATATGATTTTTGTATTAAACTAAATTATTAAATTTAGAAAAATTGTTGTGAGTTCAATTGTAACTTTACTCGATAACATATAATATAAATTCTAAATAGTCTATACCCTGAACCCCAAATGATTTTATTAATGAACATGTGTTAATAAATAACTTGATCCTTATTATTTATGATTTTGATTAATCTTGGCTAAACCATTAATAGTTTAATACCTTAACCCTAACCCATTACCCTATACGTCGACTCTATATCATATATCCTAAACCCCTAATGGTTTGATTGATGAACATATGTTTAATCATGGCTAAACCATTAATACCTTATACCCTATAAGTCGACTTTATAATCTATACCCTAAACCCCTAATGGTTTGATTCATGAACATATATTAATAAGAAAACTTGATTTTATTAGTTATGATTTTGACTAATCGTGGCCAACCCATTGATACCTTATACTCTAACCATATACCCTACAAGTCGAATCTATAACCTATACCCTAAACCCCTACTAGTTTGATTCATGAACATATGTTAATAAGAAAAGTTGATCTTATTAGTTATGATTTTGACTAACCGTGGTCAAATCATTACGACTTTATACCCTAACCATATACCCTATAAGTAGACTCTATAACCTATACCCTAAACCCCTAATGATCTGAATTCTGATTGATGAACATGTGTTAATAAGAAAAGTTGATCTTATTAGTTATGATTTTGACTAATAATTGTTAAACCATTAATACATTATACCCTAACCCATTAGACTAACCATATACCCTATACATCGACTCTATAGTCTATATACCTTATTACACTACAGGAAAACTGGTTTTCAGTCACGCTATCTTATTCACGATAGTGTTTCCTGTACTTAGAAGTATGCTACTAAGCACTGTAAAATTTCCCGTAATTAATTTTATAGTTACAATCACGGGAATTAAATTTACCTATTTTTAATCTTCACTTACCGTGACTAATAATCAGTCACCACTGCAGGAAAACAGGGGTTTTGTGACGGTTCATTGAACCGACACTAAAAAATTATTTAGCGTCGAAGATTTGTGTCGGTTAAGCAACCGACACAATTTTTTATGATTTTACATCGGTTAGAGAGAACCGACACAATTTCTTTCGTATTTGAGTCGGTTTTCACTATAACCGACACAATTATTGTTGATTTGGGTCGGTTTCGTATTGAACCGACACAAATCCTTTGCCCGCCCAATATTTCAATGCCCACCTAATTTTTTCTTGAGAAATGCCCACCCAAATTTTGACCACCGCCCAAAATTTCCCTCCTTTTATGGTTGAAAATTTTCAGCAGATAAATCAAACCCACCACCGCCCAAATTTCAAACCACTATTTCTCTATGTTGGAAATTGAAAACGAGCCCTTCACCTACCTATCCTTCGTTCTTCTGCAAACAACAACCCCTTCCTTCACCTGCCACTCTATTCTCAAAGAAAACAGAACCTTCTTTCATCTCCTTTGATTCCTCTAAAAAAAACGACACCTCCGCCTCTAGCGGCTTGCTCTGGCAAGATGCGGCAACGTTGGCAAAAAGACCAGACGACTATGGCGGAGAGATCGAGATGACAGAGCAAGGGTTCCAGCAAGGTGGGGGCAGAGAGTGAGGCTTCGAAGGTTGGATGAGATGGTGGCGGTGGAGAGATCGAGACGACAGAGGCTAGGGTTTTCGCTCCAGATCTTCAAGAAGAAGCCTTCTTGTCGCCTTCTCGGACCAAGAATGAGGAGGTAGAAGGGGCCTCCGTTATCCGACCTCCCTCAGTGCCTCCTCATCTTCTTCTCCATCGGCTGCGCCACCGCTTGGGCTAAAGGAGACCAGGGTTGCCGGTGATCTGGGTTCCCAATCTGGCTGTCTGTTTTCTTCTTATTCTTTGTCAAATGAACACCAGATTTGTGATTGGGTTTAGTTTTAATTGATACTAGTATCTTTGCCCGCGCCGGGATCTAAGTTACAAAAACAAATTAATACATATTGGTTCTGGATCTCTTGTGATGCATTATGCTCAACAGTATGATAGAACTTGTGAAACTGGTTCACCCTCTACTGCTGCAGGAATGATGACTGTAAAAGCAAAGAATTATGATGAAGTTGCAGGAAAGCACGCTTGATTTCATTAAAAGCCGGAGTCTTGAATGTTGTGATGGTTAATTAATTTAACAAATTGTTTACTTACACAAATACTTAGAACTGAAGTTTTTTCTTAATGGGAAATTACTAATATCTATCATATTGAGTACTAACTGAAGGGAAAAAAAATACATGAAAGCCTATATGATTTGATGAGCATCCAAGTTTAGAAAGAGGTATCGTTTGATAATTAACATTCAATTATTACCCATCCACAAAAGAATATATACAACATTAAATAGATAAACTACATCTAAGAAACAGACAACAAAATTGAATTCCAAATGATCAGACTTTAGTGAATTATAATTTCAAATGTCAACTCTTGGTTTATCTTCATCGGATTCCTTCTATTATAGTCGGGCTGCGGGTTGGTCGGGTTACGAGTTCGGGTTAGTCGGGTTGCGGGTTGGTCGGGTTGCAGGTTAATCGGGTTGCGGGTCGATCGGGTTGCGGGTTGGTCGGGTTACGGGTCGGGCGGGTTACGGGTCATTGACTTTTAGTCAAATCGGGTTGCAGGCGGGTTACGGGTCGGGTTGATCGGGCGGATTACTCGGATCGGGTTACATTTTGACAGCTCTAGGTGGAGCTCCAATCGCGTGCGCCTATTGAAATCCCGGGAGATTTGTAAGTGCTGGGACAACAATTTCCAATTGGCTATGCTCCTCCAATTTCAACATCATTACATCAAGATTGACATGGGGGAAGGGTGGAAAGAAAGACATCGTCGAAGTACTCAAACTCTGATAGAGATGAAATTATTCATTTTTCTGGTAAGTTCATTGATATATTTAGGGTAAATAGGTAATTTTAATTTTAAGTTAGGATTATATAAGTAAAATTTAGGATGGTGTTTAGCAACCCCAAACTAAAATGATCAAGGTGTCGTAGAAAATTATGGTGGCTGCAATAAAACAACCAATATAAGTTCAGATATGTTTTCTATTGGAGATATGAAAATGAAGAGGTTCAGTCACACGTGTTTATTCTTAATTGTATCCGAGCAACCTTCTAACATATTATAAATCTACAACTAATATTGGACATTCTATCAACTCGAAGCCTATCAAATCTAAATTGAACCTAAATTGTCAATAGATTTTGTAACTAAATTATAGTTCGGTTCGACTTGATTTTAATGAACCAACAAACTACTGTTATCGTGTCACTTTTCGAAATTAATTTCCCTTCCTACCTAAACCCGGGTAAATTCACTACATATTGTTTTTTTTAATTTTACCATCAATATAGTGATTTTAAAACTATTGATACAAATATTGTGTTTTGGAGGAGAAGAAACGCGAGTCCTCGTAAGAAACAAAAATAAGACCAAAAGAAGCGGACACGCGCGAGACTCAGGCGGATGCGCCCCCTCCTTTTTATTTCCTCGTCTTCTACCCCAAACCCACCCAGCAGACATCGCAAATCTCATTCTTCCTTCCTGTAGCAGACCTGGCGGACTCTCAAGAGGATCCGCCGCAGACATCCTCAGCCCCGACTCAATCTCAAGCGGACTCGCCGAAGACAACCCCACCCTCACCTCAGTCCCAAGCGGACTCGTGCCAGATTCTTCTTCCCTCATGGGGAGCCGCTCCAACACCAGATATAGTTGGTTTCGGCAAAAGGATGTCTGACTCTGACGAGGAAGCGGTCGCCGACAGAGGAAGGGGGAGTGGGCGTCGAGCTCGCGGCGCCCGGTACCGAGGCGAGGAGTTTCGCCAGCGGCGAGTTTTATTCTATTTTTTGTTTTTTTTTTCAGTTCCTAGTCTTATGGATAGTTTTTCCATGAGACGACCACCTACTACAACAGATCCAGTTCCGAACGATTCGGTACTTCTTTGGACACATGGTCCACATCGTGTCGACTAAGTTTGGGTAAACGAGGTAAGTCTTTCATAACAAATTTTCTTTACAGTTCATTTGCTAGTTAGATTAGATGTTTACTAGGCGAACTGAACTGAAATTAGAATATAATTGCATATGAAATTTTATGAAATTAGTATAAGTTTAGATTATATAGATGTTTAGATTAGATAGATTTTACTAGGTGAACTGAAATTAGAATTACGCATGAAATTGAATTAATATAAGTTTTGTGCACTATAGACTGGTGATCGAGTTTACCGTACTCGAGGTACGACCCCGTAGAGTCACTTACCATCCACTTTATCATACGTACCTCATTAAGGCGGGCTTGATTAGTGTTCAGCAATTGGTCCCTATGACTGTTGATGCAAGTTTGATCACTGCACTCGTACGACGTTGACGACCCGAGACATCGACCTTCCACTTGCCGTTTGGTGAGGTTACGATCACTTTAGAGGACGTTGCGACACTGATCGGTCTACCGATCGACGGTGATGCCGTCATAGCAAACATACCAGATGAGGAGTGGTCTGAACTGAAATTAGAATAGAATTACGTATGAATTTTTTATAATTAGTATAAGTTTAGGTTAGATAGATTTTACTAGGAGAACTAAAATTAGAATTACGCATGAAATTGAATTAATATAAGTTTTTTGCACTATAGACTGGTGATCGAGTTTACCATATTTGAGGTACGACCCGTATAGTCACGTACCATCCACTTTATCAGTCGTACCTCATCAAGGCGGGCTTGATTATTGTTCAGCAATTGGTCCCTGTGAATGCTTATGCAAGTTTGATCACTACGCTCGTAGAGCGTTTGCAACACGAGACATCGACCTTCCACTTGCCGTTTGGTGAGGTTACAATCACTTTAGAGGATATTGCGACACTGATCGGTCTATCGATCGACAATGATGACGTCATAGTAGACATACCAGATGAGGAGTGGTCGAAGACGTGTGTGAGACTGTTAGGACGGGCTACCACTGATATTTCTGGCGGTCTCATTAGGATTAGTTGGCTTAGGGATGAATTCAATCATCTGCCTACAAATGCATCACCACAGACTACACATCAGTTTACACCAGCTTATGCTCTATCTCTGATGGGAGGTGTATTGTTCCCTAATCGAAATGGAGCTAAGGTTCATCTACAGTACCTACTCTTGGTGGAGGATTGGCAGAGAGCTGGATGGTTCGCCTGGGGAGTAGCTGTTTTAGCCTACATGTACTGTGAGATGGGTAGGTCGGTTTTGCACATGACGCAGTCCTCTTCCCTAGGAGGTGACCTTGGTGGATGGGTCTCCTTACTGCAACTCTGGGCGTGGGAGCGATTTCCACAGATTTCACCATGACATATAGAGACAAGGGAGCCTATTACCGAGGACGCATACCCACGTGGTGCTCAATGGTTTCCGGCAAACATCTGTCAGCATGGTGACCAGTTCTACCAGTACAAGTTGTTATTTGACGAGCTGTCGGCCATCGTGGTTAGTATATAACATTTCATTATAGAATAGTTTTTATTTGTTTGTTTTACATTCAGGAGTAATTATGTGACCAATTTTTGTGTGTAGTGGTATACTTACTTTGAGAGAGGCGAGTATTTCATAGATACTGTGATCCTATCATATACATTTCGAGCAGTAGTTCCACTGATATGCTTTCAGCAGTGATGTGGCACCATCCAAATCACATGCTCTATTAGTTTGGCAAGCTTCAGGACGAGTCATCAGCCACATACTCAGGCTTAGGTTAGGTTTTTCCTTCGACAGACAGCTCGTGGCCCATTGCGTGGGCAGCGATTGCTACACGCCTCCAAAAAGTCGTTTGATTTGTGGAGCCGTCGATATGAGTTCATAGCCACTATGCCATACAGCGAGTAGACTTTAGCCTACTACTCAGAGCATATGTAGTGGTATCGAGATGTTACCAGACGTGCATGCACACGGAGAGGTGTTGTAGTGAACGCATCAGTTAGTTATTAATTCTTTCATATTTTTGTTTTATTTTTTTGGAAATTCGAAGTTGTGTGAAATCTTTGATATTTTAAATTTAATTTTCAGTACGACATCTTAGAGTTCGCTGAGGATACGAGAGAGAGGGAGTTGTCCACTGACGAGAGGATGGAGTTGGCTGATATGATGGCAGCATGGATTGTTACTTTAGGTTTGGATGATTGTCAGCATCGTGATGTGACGGTACTTGTACAGCGGCATCCTGCTGAGCATAGCCTTGCCAGATGGCTAGAGCGTACTAGTATATTTAATATTTATTATTCTTCTTGATATTCGTTTACTATTTTTACTATTTTATCTCTTCTATTGAAAAAAAAAATTATTAGTCCTTCTAGTAATATTATATTTAGAAGGTTTTCTAAATATTATATTAGATAAAACTTGTTGAAATATAGTGTTCGATGTTTTTAAAAGTGTTGGGTATCAACAAGTAATTAAAATTTTGGGTTGGATGGAAAGGTAGACGGATACACATTTTGGCGACTTTAATGGTACCCGACGCCCTATTCAAATTTAAGTAGTATGTCTACTCCAATTTTCAAACTTAATTGGCACCCCATGTGTTTTACCGCGTTATGTTCGTCTATTAAGTGAAATTATTTCTATACCAAATTTAACAAAATATATAGAGAAAATATTAAAAGGAAATGAATTATGTATATATAACCTATCTCAATACAATCCCCCTACAAATTTCAATTCATATTTAAATAAAATAAAACTTTATAAAAATATGAAAAATTTCCACGCAAAACCCTCTGACCAATACAAAATTCAATCTGCATCCGATTCATTTTAGTCACAGCTAGATAAATTGCAACAAAAAGTTAGGAGGACCAATTGGTAATTCCGCACCCTTTACCTTTTTTGTTCTTTTATTGGCACGAATGTAGTGGAGAGTGAAGACAATTTTTCTAATCCTCTATTTTTCTTAATAAAATCATATATCATTCATTTAAACTCAAAATTTAAAAAAATTAACAAAAATGACACATTAATTAACATATACACAATAGTATCCTTTTTGCTATATTTTGATCAAAAAATAGCTCTTCATAACATGTGTTGATTGTATTATTATCACTGTCATATCATGATATTTCACTCCTATGACATTGATATGATGTCACCAAATTATTTTTTCAAACAAAAGACTTTATACCAATATCATACAACTATCATAGTGATAATATCATGATACAAAAGTGATATAATGTCATCAAATTATTTTGTAAAATATAAGATCACATACTAACATCATATCACTATCATACCAATATCATATCATATCAACGTCATATCCTTGTTAGTAGTAATATCGTGATATGATGACCAACAAATTTTTTGTTCAAAAATAGCAAAAGGGATATCATCTTGTAGAGCACAAACAATATGATTTTTCTACGCAATTTTTTTAAATCCGATGTAAAATGAATGAGATATCATCTGTTGAAAATTCATATGAGATTTGAAAAGTGCATTAAATGTCACCTTAAGCTCTGTGAAATCCGGTCAGCTCTCTCCCCAAATCCCTACTTTCCCTCATTACCCCTCTACAAAAATTGTCATTAGATCACTTCTCTCTCAATCTCCTCAACCATCCATTATGATTTTGTAAGACGACAAAACTATATGGTTTTATACCCAAACTCAATCCATATCTAAATATAACATTTTACGTCAATATCATAACGTTTATACTTGAATCAAAAAAATAAAATCAACATCCATATCTACATAAAAGGTAAAGACTTGTATACTCTAGGAGTATAGTATACTCGAAGTGATCTAACCATTAGATGTACTTCGTTGAGCTCCAACCAGTCTCAATGGTCAATTATTGTTCTATTAAATTGAATTTCAGGTTTGGGTTTAGAGAATTGAGACATGGGGTTTATATATTAGAGGTTAAGGTGTAATATCATACTTTAAACTTGGTTTAATTCATGGTCTAGATGTACATCTCATTAGAAGTACTTGGAGTATAGTATACTCCAGGAGTACACCCATCTATACATTGGAGATCCCAATACTTGTTCATCCAATACATATTTTACGAATAATATTACTTTGGGGTTATGCGACGTTCCTCGCCTAGTGAGGATTTCAGATCGTCAACGAGCACAACCTGTACGACTTACTCCTACCTTCCAGACACATTTTGAGCTAGGGTTTTCAGAGTATTAGACAAGCACTTCTTCGTAGTTTCAGGCAGAATTTTCACAGTTTCAGCCAGGCACTTCTTCGGCCTTCCAACCATCTCGGCCTTTCAGCCTTCTTCGACGTTTCAGCCAAGCACTTCTTCAGCATGTCAGCCAGACGATATCTTCCATACACCTTAGCATGCTACGATGAGAGGTGGATACATGGCCTTCGGTAGTGATACTATAGCAGGCTCCTTTCAACTGACGGAAGAGAACCTTAAGCCAATGAAGTCTATGTTACCAACTTTGCATTCAGATTCAACCCTGTTTGCATAGGCTCGTGCACAGATTTACGTTCAATAATCCCAGGGGCTTTCACTTCGACACGTCACCGTAAGGCACGTGGGATTCGCTAGATGGAGATCCTAATTTTATGGAATCGATGTGGTGTCATGATCAGTAGCTTCAGGGGCAGGGGTTGTTCACTAGTGCACCAGATGAGCATCACCAGTAGTTATAAAAATGCTAATTATGCGTAGAAGCGTTTTGATGATATAGAAGCGTAAAATCATAATTTTTTAAGATTTAAAGCGCGATTTTGACTACATTGTTATCATGTATGATGCTATTATCTAAAATGAAAACTTGAACTATAAAAACAACAACTAGGACATTTGATAAAAGTTCCAACAACTACTTCAAACAACAACTACTACATGGGAATTCGAAATCATGTGCTCATTAGGATGGAGAGTAGGGCCATTGTGCTTCTTCCAACCCTTAGGTTCACCAAGAGGTGTGAAACTTGTCACATAACAAGCCAATACTCTTTCAAGCTTGTAGATGTCGTTTACAAACCTATATGGATTAGCCCCCCCATTCGGTTGCAAGCTGCAATAGCATGAGAGCAAGGAATTTTATTTCCTTGAAATTTCCCACAAGTGCAAAATCCCGCCCGATTGTTGTCGCCGAGTTCACTATGAGTGCGTTTGAACCCGTCATGTTGAAATTGTTGGGAGGAGTCTGAACTACATAGATGCCTTGACGTCGATCAACCCCCATCACAGAATGTCCAAATGCCTTTTGTGCCCACAGCTTCATCAGTTCTTCGCATGTCTTCGTGTACTGCGAATGGCCATATGATTTGTGCTTCTGTCTCCAACCACATCTTATCGAATTTCTCCAATAATTGCCAATAAGTATGTTGCACAAGAGAAGTTATAGGAAGTGAACGAATACATTTGAAAACACTATTGATGCTCTCTGCCATGTTGGATGTCATGATAGACCATCGCTGCCAACCATTATGGTTATCATATGCTAAACTCCAACGGAGTTTATTTTGGTCCACCCAGATATCGCATGAAATATTTCTATCATCGGCCATTTTCTCAAATTGCTCAACTTGACGAACGAACTTCTCCAAGCTTTTTTCTCCAACTAACAAAATAAATAACCACACAGTTAGATATATTCATGAAAAATTAAATAAAAATAAATAATACATAACAATAAATAGGGCTAATACCACTACAACACCCGAACTATTAGAAAAATGTCACTTGTATCCTATTCTTTCCAATATTCCATTTCTATCCTGAACTATTTTTCTGCTAGTGTTGACCAACGTTGACTGTTAATATTTAACAGAAAATCCAGTCAGCGTTGACGTGGCATCTAACGTGGAATTTTAAATTTAATTTTTATTTATTAAACAAAAAAAAGAAAACCACTCGGCCTTCTTTCCCCTTTCCTCTCCCATCTCACAATCGACAGATTCAATCCCTTGATTCAATCTCCTTCCTTCTCCGAGCTCCAGATCGACGGCTCCGTTGGAAGTCACCGTTCTCATCCACTCACTACTCCCTAATCCGATCGGAGGCCGGAGAGCTCCAGATCTTCTCCATCCGTCGCTGTTGAAGAGATGGTGGATTCAGATCCGGCGAAGAACGAGAAGCCCGTTGGCGGCGGCGGCGAGACCTGATCGATACGTCGTCGATGGGAAGGGTGGTGACTCAAGGATGCCAGGTCGTTGTGGCGGCCATCAGGTCTCACAGGAACGATGCGCACACGGTGCGATACTGGGGGCCGGAGAAAATCGATTCTATGCACAAATCGATGAATTATGTTTCTTCTTTCGGGATTTTTTAGGGCTTTCGATTTGTAATGGGGAGACATTGTTTCTGTCTTGTACTGGTAGGTGACGTTGGAGGTGGAAGGGGAGACGCAGATGTTGAATCTGGCGGAGAAGCTGAAGGGTGGAGGGATTGTTCATAAATTGTGGATTGAACAACCAGTTCCCCCATCTATATTTCTACCAAGCCTTACCCTAAATCTGAAGTTGCTTCGTTTTCAAGAAGCTAAAGCTCTACAAGTGAAGTGAGGATGATCTGGATTGAACAACCAGTTCTCCCATCGATTCAAGGAGGATGTTCGGAGATGCAGATGTGGATATGAGATTCTGCAGCGCCAGTTCATCGAAAAACATCACTGATCTCGCCTTGCCGCAACAAGCGATTCTCACTCCCATCAAGTGACCAAACTTGCGTGCATCTGTGGGAGATTCAGAGATTGACGTGGCGGTGAGATGAAGAAGCATATTGAAATTTTCTGGATTTTTTTTCGATCTGACAAGAAGCTTGAGAAACAGCTCGAAATATAGTTTAGTAATATTGTTGAATTTAGAAGTTAATCATTTTTTATTTTCATAATTTAATTTTATTATAATTTTGAGTAAAAATGATGTGGCAATGACATGGCGCCTATGTGGATGCCACATACTTTGTCACGTCAGCATAAGTCAACAATAGTTTGACCTCCGTTTGGTCAACTGTTATCTTTAACGGTCAACGAAATCGAGAGGACACAAATGACAAAAAAGAACATACGAAAGGACATAAATGGAATATTGAAAAGAATAGGACACAAGTGGCATTTTGGTCATAGTTCGGGTGTTGTAGTGGTATTAGCCCCAATAAATAACCATAACAATGAAGGCTTACCGAT
This sequence comes from Linum tenue, assembly GCA_946122785.1. Lineage (NCBI taxonomy): Eukaryota > Viridiplantae > Streptophyta > Magnoliopsida > Malpighiales > Linaceae > Linum > Linum tenue. The sequence goes on along the minus strand of CAMGYJ010000005.1, from coordinate 23,822,427 downwards.
TCGACATAGTTAATTATACATAATATTGCTTTTAGTCTTCCTTTGCAAGTTGCTTGCATAGTGTCGCATGCACCACCTCCACTTCCAACCTCTTCCGATATCACTCATGACTTCATAGAGTCCTGCATGTCTATCAAAGATGATGCAGACATCATTTCGATCGGTCAAACCTTGAAGGTGTCGTATGAACCATGGCCAACTTTCAGTATTCTCGCTCTCCACTTTGGCAAATGCAATTGGAAAAATCTTCTTCTGACCATCAAATGAGCTTTCCATGAGTAGCACTCATTTATACTTTCCAGTAAGAAATGTTCCATCAACAACCATGACTGTGGGACAATTCTTGAATCCATCTATACAAGGTCCATAAGACCAAAATACTCGCTGAATGATCAAATGACCTGGTTGCGATGAATGAATTCTTACCAAATCAATCACTAATGTTGTCATTTTTCTCTTTACCACCCGCAAGAACGTTTGCAAATAATCGTAGGATTCTTCCCAATTTCCATGCAACTTCTATAATGCTCTTTGTTTTCCATACCAAGCCTTATTTTAAGTAACTTGCATATTAAACTTATCTTTCAACTCGGCCTGCACAGTTAGAACACTCAGATTTGGTTGCGCACGTACCAAATGCTTCACAGACTCAGATATAATGTCGACATCAAGATTATGATGATCCGTCGGTTGATTCGTATTGGTACAAGAATGCACCAACTCGACCTTTCTCACAGTCCATTCGCTTCCAACATCTCGACATCCAAACCGCACCATCTAAGCACAATTGTCATCCTTGTGCTTCAAGCATTCACTACAACAAATTTGGCATATTATGACGAGACAATTTTGTCATATTAGATATTCATTTTGTCATATTAGTTGTAATATGACAAAAGGTGTTGTCACAAAGGTTTGTCATTTTATCGCCGTCAGGATAGGTCAAATGTGACAAAAAATTAAAATAAGGTTGTCACATTTGCTTTCAGTATATATGAGGTTTTGGGTAGTCTATTGTGACAAACAAAGATGTTATGACGACATATTTTGTCAGTACGGTTGTCATAATCTGGTATTTTTTGGAGTAATTTATATTTTTTTCCGTTCAATTTATTTTTTCAGATTCATTTTAGTATATTTCACAATTTAATTTTCGAGAAGACTTTTTTAGCTATTCGCAATTTATTCTTTGGTCCATATCTAAACGTCACCTCTTCAAAACCAAGATTTTGCATTTGGCCAAGATTTACTAAACTACCAATCCCCCATTTTATATCCACATCCAAACTCCAGATTGGCCATTTAAAAACCCTAATCATAATCATCAATTTGAAGAATAGTACCCTCAATCCAAAACCTGCAAAACAAAAAGTCAGAATCAGTAAACAGAATTCTGACAGTTCGTCTCCCTACAAAATCAAAACCCAATATCAAAACAGGGGGGGGGGGAAATAAGAATCAAATAAGATTAACCCAGAAATTAAAAAAACCCTTACCAGACCAAAGAGAAACGCAGATAAAACTATATGGCGAGTAGTGAGTTTCGTCCATAGCTGTCAACAACATCTGTCGCCGCCCCATCTTGAGATTCGCCCGTCACTCCAAGGAGTTTGTCGTAGCCACGCCACTGGTGTTCTTGAGCAGATGTCCTCGTGTCGTTGCTATTTTAGAGGAGATAGAGAATCGTGAGCAGATCGAGAGGAGAGAGGTGGAATCGGAATGAAATACAAAAGAAGAGAAGCAGATCGACAGTTATAGTCGATACGGAGAGGAAGGCCAGATCTGGGTTTTGATTTTTTGGTTTTCCCTAGATGAGTTATGTCTGCCTTGGGGCTTGGGGAGAAATTAGAGTAGTGAGGGAGGTGAGAAGATGAAGAAGCAAAGGGTAATGGATAGATGGATGAACGAGAAAGATGAATTGGAGTTAGAAATTGAGAATTAGAATTGGGATTTTGTTATGAGAAGAGAGGAGCGGCGGAGAATGAGAATTGGGAGAATTGTGTGGGGAAGTAGGGTTTTTGTGGGCTGTGAGTGCTGAGTGAGAGGTGAAGGAATTTTTACTTTTTAATTTTTTACCCAATTTTGGTTCAAACGACATCATTTTTAGGGAGGGAATTAAACCACTTGCCTACTCTTGAGTTTAATTAATTAATTTATTATGCCAATTTAGTAATGAATACTCTTAATACGAAATTTAAAAAAAATCCTTAGGTTAGATTAATTCGGTTCAATTGAAGGGGAAACGTGGGCGGGCTTGGGGAATTTTTTTTGGACGGGACTGAAATTTGGGCGGGAAAATAATGCGTCGGTCGGGCTGATTGGCTTCATTCTAACACGATGTTTCAGTCTAACACAAGCAAATCTAACGAAAATGTCTTTTGTCAAAAATGAAACCACTATGTTATGACGAACATGCCTTTTGTCAAAGCCAAAACCACTATATTATGCCGAACATGCCCTTTTGCCAGCTCGCCGTGGAATTATTGCTATCTATTGTGACAAAATACTTTGTCATTTAAACAATTCGAGAAGGCATAATATGACAAAATCTATTCTGACAATATAATTTGTCACTTTTGTGTATCTTACATCCCCATATGGGATGCCTATTTTGACAAACTTAATTGTGACATGAAATATTTGTCACATTACTAACTTTAAATGACGAACTATTCTGACAACAAGAAATCTGTCACTGTTGAGTCTCTTACATCCCGATATGGGACGCCTATTTTGACAAAATTAATTGCGACACAAAATATTTGTCACATTACTCACTTTAAATGACGACTTATTCTGACAAAATTTTATTTGTCACATTAGGCATACCAAATAGGACATATATTATTTTTGTCATATCACCGTACCTATTGTGACAAACAAAAAATGACAAAATAAAATTTTTGTCCTAATAGGCCGAATTTGTTGTAGTGATTTGACCTTCTATATTGAAGATGTCGAGTCCATCTCGACATACTGAAAGTTTCAATGTAGTGCGTGGTATTTAATCGCCATCTGTGCAGCTTGTTTGGAGTGAAATATCTGCCCCTTGTAGAATTCTCCTTCGAAAATAACAACAATAGGCATTGGAATTACACCATATGAATCAACATATGATAATTCATCGTCCTCTTCATTACCTTGCAAGTAAAAATCTGGAGGATAATTAGACTCTTCTTCCCCTTCTTCTTCCTCCTCTCCTCCTCATCTTTCTCCTCCCCATCATCATAATCATGATCGGACGACACACTCCATGTCTCATCTTCACCCTGATCCTGATTAATCTCAGCATGTATCTCAGCACCCAAACAATAAGGGTTTTGTGCCATAAAATTGAAAGGACATTCAAGTTATCATCATACACAATAGGCATCGCATAATGAAATAGAATACCAGTATGCCATTCTGGAAGTTTGTAAGTGAAACCCGTGATCATATCACTATCCTGTACTGCTTCATCTTTACATCGTATCCTCAGAACTTGATTCTCATAAAATTAGTGATATGTCACCCTGCATGAAATGTCAACTAAAAACTTCTACCACCAACGAAATGGACGCCCAAATTGTCCTCTACTTTCTCCGATTTCCTTTCAGTTACTCACCACAAAAAAACAGATGTTCTGAAGCTAAGCGAAGAAGAGAAAAGCGAATCTGCGTGAGACTGGAGCGGCTTCGCTCGTTCAATTATTTAGGGAATCTTCACTCGGCGACAACAAATAAAAAAGAAAAACAGCGCAACAGCGTCAATCTCAGGCGAGCCTGCCCAATTCTGAGGCGGGTCCGCCCAAGTCTCATGTGGGTCCGCCCAATGCCATTTAAAAAGCTTTAAAAAGCGCATCTGCTTCAGTCTCACGCGAACTAGCCATCTATGTTCTCCAAAACACAATATTTGTGTAAATAGTTTTAAAACCGCTATATTCGTGGTAAATTAAGAAATATATATTTTGGGAATTAAACCCCTAAAACCCCTACTATCCCATATTGTCCAATATCCTAATCCTCTCAATTTGTATATCCAGTTATCTACCCCACCCTTGTTAGGCATATACTTGGGCTAAGACCAAGTCTCTATTATCAAGCTGGTAAGGTAGAGGTAGTGTGGGCCAGATTGTGTTTGGGAGAGTTGGAGTAGCCAATGGCACTAGGCTTAGACTTGGGTTTGTGTGGGGTGATTTGGTTTACTGGTTCAGATTTTGATAGTTCTATTGGGATTGTTTCCAATCCGAAGAGTAATAATAATCATAATTAAAAAGTAGAGAGTAATTGATTCCTAATTATCGAATCTAAATTACTTACCGTATCCATACAATAAAACTTGAAAGACGCGGCTAGGGCTAAGGAAGTCATTGGCGATAGGGATGGCAACAAAACCTGAACCCGCAGGTACTCTACCCGACCCAACCCGGTCAATGCGGGTAAAACCCGTGTTGACGGGTTTTGGGCCGACTTTGGGTTTAAACCCGTTCGCTATTCACCGGGTTGGGTTGGGGTTGAGTTTAGGTATACCCACCCCATGGATACCTGCCCACATCCATATAATTAATTTTCTCGGCATATTTAATATTCTAAGCAACTAATCTTCTTTATGTTTGTGGAGACATGTCTAATTGTTTCTTTCTAATTGGGTAGAATAAAATTGATATTATAGAGTGGGGAGTGAAGAAGTTTAATTGACAAGGAGGAATAAGCTTTCAATTAATCATGTTGTTTATAGATAATTTGTGTTTTCCTTCAATTTTTACGACAAAATCCATGGGTACCCATAAACCCGCGAATACCCAACAGGTTGGGTTGGGTTTGAGTTTTCAAACCCAATGAATTTTACCCCATTTTTTTCCACGGATAAACCCATGAATTTGGGTTTGAGTTTGGAAAAATCTGACCCAGCCCGACCCATTGCCATTCCTAATTGGCGACGGTCGTATCACCATCTTAATTATCCACCGTCCTTGGTTGCAAAATATGGCCACGTTGTAGTAGAAGGTAGAGAGGGAACTAATCATACTGCGTGCCTGCCAAGATGGATCTACCACTATAGGAAAAACTTCTTGCAACACTATTCGAAAGTGTTGTGTTAAATATATAATAAAAATGCTATTTTACTAATTTACACAATTCAAATTAACTACTTGAATCTATATGTTGCATTCACTTTATTATACGCAACATATATGTGACAAATGATTAATGGGGTTGCCTATTTATACACTTTAAGTACACACTTTAACAAATTGTGTTGCAAAATATAATTTTATGATAATTTCACATCTCAACCTTCAACCTTTATCATTTATTTATTTATTATTAACTATTAAATGTGGTATATGATAAACATTTTCATTTTACCACATCGCATGTTGAGTTGCCTCCAATCCATGCAATGTAACAAACCAGACATAGATTATCACCCAAAAAAACATGAATCTTTCGGTATTTGGTAGCAAAACCATCTCCGATAACCGCGTTTTTTTATCACATCTCATTCAAATCTAAAAAAATTGATTTTTTATTAGAAAAACACTTTATTAATATTTTGAAAATAATTTTTGATATAGAAGAACTTTTAAAAATTAGGAAAACATGCACTATTTTATTTTATGTGGGGCCTCATTTAATTTTTATCATTTAATTTTCTTCATATAATTTTCCTCCTTTTTAATGAATCCCCATACTCTCTTCTCTCTCGTCATGGCGTTTGTGATTTTCTTTGTTGCTCTGATTGTGAAGAGGATGTACTCTAGAGTTTTAATGGAAGTACCCAGGGAGAGTCCAACGTCTAGCCAATGGGTGGTGGATGCAATAGCTTGGATATTCTCATGCTTGAAGGGTGGGGAGCAGTTTATTCGCGCTCGATTGGGGAAATTTTCACATCAGAAGAAATTCCAACATATCCCTCCGTTAATGACAATATGCTTTAATCGAGAGCAATATCGGATGCTTGATTGGAGTTATCTAAATTCCTACAAGAAATTCAAATTGATGGATTAGATTAATCAGGAGGAAGAGTCTTCTAAACATACAGTGTTTCACTTGGCTGAGCAGTGGTCCTGTTTAACCACAGGACACTGTTTTCAAATTATCGCTAGAATTAAGATTGAGCTAACTGAAGAAAAGTTGGTTAGCTTTTGGCCTGGAAGGTAACGCAAAGAAGGCGGCTACATGAATTAGGTATGTCATTTATATTATGGGTATCACTGTATTTCTTATACTGGTTATAGATGTGCCCATTAATGGGGTTATTGAGAGTATGTTTATTGTACTGGTATTCCTTGAATATGCAACAAGAGGGCACTATAGCATCTCAGCACTCAACAGTAGGGAACAATGGAGACTGTGGATCATGGACGAAGGTCAATTTTTGGGATCAAGTAGTGGAGTTCACCATGGAATATGTGGCGACTGGTATGTAGCGGGATAAATTGAGCCTCTTGGGCAGACACCTGGATGCTGGTGTTTTTGCTATAAATGGGGAGCCAGGGAATTTCATTAAGGCGAGGGTAAAGATTAATGTGTCTGACCATTTGAGATCAATTGCTAATAATGATCAAATAGGAGATCCTATTAGGACGAAGAATTATGGTTTGAAGCTTTATATTGATGTTACATGTCATCGGTTGGATGAATAAATGAAACTGCCTATTCATCTTATGCCAGCAATGCAGAAAACAACATAGTTGAATCTAGATACGAACCTGGGCTATTGGGGAAAGGTAGCAAGGGCAGCAAGCATCCCTTGGCTGATGGGGAAGATATCCAGATGCTGGACCAATGGACTAAGGACTCTGCTGTGATCCCTTAATCAGCAAATGCACATTTGGTTGCTGCTCAGAAGGAAGACAAAGAGATGGTGGGGATGGAAAGGCTGGTTGTTACTACCAGAGGCATAAAAAATTAATGGGCGTGGCCAACTAGCAAGATGAAGTTTCATTCAAGGTTTCGGAAGTGGTAGTCGAGGACGGGGTTATGGAGGGAATTGTCATGGCAGGGGCAAGATGTTTGTTGGGCGGGAGCAACCTGGTTATGTGGAGAACATGGAAGTTCTTAAGCATCAAAAGGATTGGAGAGGTGGACCAGAAGGTATAATTGAAAAAGATCCAGTATCTAAAGATTTGCCGAGAAGGGCAGACCTTAAGGGTCAACAAAATGGCAGTGGTGGACATGGGATTTCAATGGGGAAAGTAGCTACAGTTTTAGATGAGCTGCAACATCCGAGGAGGAGTTGGACACTAGGAAGAGGGAATCTGAGGAGGTGGATAGTTTGGTTAATGATCTGCCCCTTACAAAGAAAGCATGTACCAATGAGATTGAACCAGAGAAGTAGAAGAATAATGGGGTGAAGGTGGTCAGGCGTGAATGGGCCTTAGCAGCCAAATGAAGATTTTGGGATGGAACTTGAAGGGCATTGGACCTTCCCTCACGTTTCAAACTTTGTTAGGTCTATGTAGGTCAAATAAGCTAGACTTGGCGTTCTTGTCGGAGACTAGATCATGTAAACTCGTAGTATCATGTCGCATGAGGGGGTTAGGCTTTTCTTATTTCTTTTTAGTTGATGCTATTAACTCTTCGGTTGGCTTGGCCGTGGGGCTACCATGGGATCCAACATCGTCTATGGCGGTAAGGGAGTTTATGGATTTGTGGGGTCTCTTTGATTTATGATTTGTTGGCCCTCCTTTTAAATGAAGACTTGGAGGGAACAGTTTCCATAGTCTATAGTGAAACATTTTACCGACTTGGGTTCGGATCATAGAGCTCTTATTGTAATCGATAAACATTTTCTAAGGGCATTGAGGCCTTTGTTCAGATTTGATGTGAATCTAATCGATCACTATTAGAATTAATATAAGAATATCTATTTAAATCCCCTAATTCAATTAGAATCACTATTAGAAATAGTTAAAATAGAATCTAATCGATCATCAATACATCAAAATCAAAGAAGGATAAATAAAAATCGATCACTATTTGAT